>CM072777.1:50005000-51255000 GCA_036936925.1 Cenchrus fungigraminus
TCAAAATAAAAAAAACAAAAAGGGGCTTCATCCTCCATGCACCTCATAGACTCCCGGTATTTGCACCTGGTAGAGTCCCTGCTTGTTCCCACCTTGTGTTTATTGAACAAAGCAGGTAGAAGAATAAGTGTGCGGGAGATCTCTCAAGCTTGCTAGATGCACACTCATTCAAGATCTCCCACCAAGATGTTGCACAACCTTGCTTAGCCCAACATACGGTAGAACAAGAACAGACAAGTGCTAGAGAAGGACGGTCGAACCTTTGGTTCAACCAACCACCCTTGATGCCCCTCTGTTCCTTCTTCCTCTTCAAACGATGGTTTCTGCAACACAACCCTCTCAGTTCCTGAATTCTTGAGTTTGAATCAATTTCATGCTAATAACTAAAATCAAACTCAATGAATCTTGTCCGCGCCTTTGAAAGGACCAGATTGGCGACAAGAGAGGGGAGAGTGAATGGGAGCCGATAAAAATTCTCCGGTGAGAACTCGGCTTATGCCCCAAAATCACTTTCAAAGCGTCCCGCACAAAACTTGCCAAGATCACGTAGTCACTGGAGTACTACTGACCCTAGGAGCAAGACTCGAAAGGCTAAGAAGCAATACGAAAGCAAACATGGAGGAAGACAGACCAAAACAAGGACACCAGACCCCTACCGGATCATCCGGGACCAACCTACGGATCACCAGGGGGCTAACAGAACCGTACCGGGTCACCCGGCACCTACCTATCACCCTACAGCTAACATTACTGTACCGGGTCACCCGGCGCCTACCTCTGGATGATCCGGGGTAGCCCAGATTTCAGCAAGCTGACGATCGAAGAAAAATCCGAAACCCAACAAAATGAGTTCCTAAAATCACGAAAAATTAAGCAAGGCTTTGCAACAACACAAAGAAAGTTTTACCAAAAGATCTCAACTCCAAACTTTCGATCGTTGGATCTCTCAAACAGCTCGGTGGATTAAAGCCAAATTTTAGGACAAGTAGTAGTGCCTCTAGGAGAAGCTATTCCTAAAATGTCATGGCCCCAAACCCACACAATCTCGCGGAATTGCAAATCTTGGCCATGAACACTATGAACTAGGGTTCATCCGAAAACTCACGAATCGAGGGCAAATCCTGGTGTTTGAGGGATCAAGATCATCCACAGAGATGCACAAGACATCCACCCATGATCCCCTCAAAGAAATCCGGAGAGAAACACCCTCAAATCGATGAATCAAGTGACGAACGAAAACACCCAAAAATAGCTCCAAAAATGATACGAAAATCACAAAGAGCTAAGAGAGGGAAATCATCACAACGCCGAATTTTTCCATACATCCAGAGGTCAGATTCTATACAAAGTTTGTCTAACCTATGGATCAAACGAAATGAAAGCAAATCGTCCGGGAGAGAGATAGCTAGAGCGAGCGAGAGAGAGAGAGAGAGAGAGAGAGGGATGTCATCCACCTCTCCACTATATATATGAAGTCCACCGGAGGAGGCAAATGACCACGCTACCCCTACAACTTAAAATGAAGATACACACCCCTCAGGGGAATTTTGGTCAAGTCTTCGGATATTCCCGTCGAGCGGACACGCTTCCACCGTGGACTCACTTAGCCTCGACGCAAGCTCCGCGATCACGCCACGTGCCCCCCGCCTCGAAGCTTCCCGACGCTTCCGGATTCTCGTCACCGTCGCATTGGGCCTTCGGCCTTGGTTTTGAGGCCCAACCCAAGAAATCGTCCACTGATGGTTTTGTGGGCAAACTACCAAACCTTGCGTGCAAGCTTCGGCCTTCAACCGCTACCTTGCACCGGCCCATGTCCATGACTTCAACTCGCTCTTCTTGCACCATGCGGCTCGCACTTGACCCCATCGACCACCAGGTCCATCGAACCAAGCCTACTTGCCTCTCCATCACCCGGAGGCCACCACGACATACGCCTTTCGCGCTTGTTCTTCTCCTGCACCAACACGAGTCAAACCCCAACCTGCACCTACAATACTGAGCCAAGCATCAGTCCACACAATGTTGTGAATCACTCATCACTGAGGAGCGACCCACCACTGGTCTTTGGACGCTCCTGGTCCTCAACCATGCTCTACATGTGCACCCATGATAAAATTTGCATACTCTTTATTCTCTATTTTTCCTACTCTTGTGAACAACTTATCATTAGGGACCCCATGCTATCTAAGTTATTGAAGGATGTGATATGATTGAGATAGATGGAACCTTAATCTCTCTTGCAAAGCACTTGGGATTTCTTTTCAAAAAAATGCAATAGCTTGTCTCCTCAAGTTATGATAAATTCCTATTAGAGCCAATTAGGATAGTTATAAGAAACCAGAACAAACGCTGCTTGCCTTCAATTTGAGCTTTGTTAAACGTTGTGACCCGTGCTTGAGACTTTTCATGCTCTCTTGATCAAGATCACGTACACCCACACATGTATGCTGACTTCCACATTGGAGGTTACGCCTTTCTTTCCATCCACATACACATGCCAAACTCCTACACTAAGAGTTGGGCAACATATCAGTCATCCACCCATTCCACAGACTCCATCCCTATGACATGCCTCCTCTCTATTCATCATTCCAAAAGATAAGGGCTGTGAAAAAAATGATGATGAAAAAAGAAAAAGAAAAAGAAAAAGAAAAAGAGAAAGAGAAATAAATTCCATGCTCATTTGCATGTGGGAAAAAGTCCATGCAAAAAGAAAAGAAAAAATGAGAGAATAGACGTATCATGGTCCATGAAAGAAAAAAAAAGAAGAAGAAAGAAAAAAGAAGAAGAGAGATAGCTCATATCCCAAGGAGAAATAAAAGAGAGTCATGCACATCAAGACATGGAGTCATCAATGAAGGTATACGGTAATAACTAGAACCCATTCAGGGCCTAGTGTCCACCTTACCGTGACACCTCCGCAAGCACTTTCATAGATGGCAATAACTAGAACCCACTCCGGAGCCTAGTGTCCACCTTGCCATCTCCTTAGTGCTTATCATAGATGGTGATAACTAGCACCCACTCCGGGCCTAGTGTACACCTTACCATCTACATCATACTCATCATTTACGATAATAGCTATCACCCATTCCGGGCCTAGCATCCACCTTACCGTAATCCCGAGTATTCATGTGTGGCAATAGCTAACTCCTATTCCAGGCCTAGCGTCCACATTGTCACACAATCATTACCATTCCACACACTTGCACATCTTGATCAAAGTTGCTTGACTTTTTTCTTCTTGGATCCAGTTTTTAACTTAGCAATATATGCGAAGCAAGTATGCACATCTATCCTTACCCAAAAACTCCATATAAAGCATGTAGATGATAGGAATAAGAAGGCAACACCTTTGCCTTGGTGAGGATATAGATATAAAAATACACAAAAAGAGTGACTCGAGAGAATAATTTGAGGAGCAGGCTATTCCTTGTTTTCAAAATTCAAAAACCCAAGTTTCTAAGCAAGAGGTGATGGGAACCTGATGTCTATACTGTTCAATCTTTCAATCGCCCAAGATAGAGTGGTAGCCACTCAAAAGTTCACAGGAGCATGGAAAAGCTTTGAATAATTCGTATGAAGGTTTACTCAATGGAGATGCATCCACCTTAGCCCTTACCTTTACTCGGGACGAGCAAAGGGCAAGTGTGGGGGAATCTTGTTGATGGTCCTTACAACATATATTATACTGTCACCTGTATCTCGCTAATCATAGTATAGGGGTTTAACACTAACTATTTCCATGAGTTTTGGTAATTGTGAGATTTCAAGGAGCAAATATGGAATAAGCATAAAAAGAGAAGACAAATACCGCATCTACGCACCGGTACATTCTACCCATCAAGAAAGGCCCATAAACGGAGATATTCAGGGCCAAAACAACCAACACTTACATGCCTCAACTCGGCAAGGCCCAACTAGAGAGCCCACTCTACCCTTGGTACATCAGGACGATCCACGAGGACTTGGAGGCCCAAAACTAAGGAAAAAACATCATAACAATGCACCAAACCCTAGGTACCCACATGAGGGCCCATTAGAGAGTGTCCAGGACGAAGGTCGGCGCGAAACAAGCCCAACATGGTTTGGCCAAACCACTGTGTTGGGGAAAAGGGTTCTCTAAGCACCCCCTATTCGGCCCATTATACAAAATAGGGGGCTCGATTGTAATTATGTACCCACTAGGGACTTGGGGGCTAAAGCGCCACCTCCCATCAACTATATAAGCAACCCAATGGGGTTGAGAGAGGGGATATGAGTGTTGGCCTCCCTTCGAAGACGGTTTTTAACCCAAGATTTTTGGCACCCACCATTTGTCGTTCCCTCCCACCCCATGAGCACTGCCCTAGTCCACGAAGCAACCCAAACCCAACCGAAGGTCACTTCACTTGATTCGCCCCAGCAGTCTTTTCCGACCCAAACGCCGAAGCATCTTCGGCCAAGCACACCGAAGGGCGAAGGGTCTTGGTCTGTATCTTGCCCGAAGTAAAAACCTGGTTTTTGCCCTGCTATTGCAGCCTGATGAATACACTCAAATGTCGACTTAGCCGGGCCGCTCGATGGTCTTCGCTTGAACTGCTTGCTCATCGGCTCCAATAAAATCACTTTGCTAAACTGTTGCTATCCAAGCTGGGCTTCGTTACTAGCATGACCCAGGAACTCGATCGAGGTCAATATCGGCTGAATTTGTTGTTGCCAAAGAAAACCAGCTACCTGGAAAGGAAAATGAGACTTGCTGCTTCGCATGCACAGATGGCCGTGAAAGTGATCCGTGCTAATCTGGGCCGAAAATGACTTGGAGGTGTTACCGCCAGGGTCGCGAGGCCGATGAGGATTGCTTCGGCGCCCGCCCGTGAGCGTGATGAAGATTGCTTCGATGCGAACCCGTGATCGCAAGAGTTTCCCGTCAACATCGATGATGATACTTGATGTACAAAGCCCACAATTATCCTAGTTGAAGCTAGCCTGGTTTGCTGGATTCTGGTTGTTCGGTGCTTCCAATTGATGGGCCGAAGCTGACATTGGGCCGAAGGTGATGGATAGATTAGTTTGGCCGGCTGGCATGTTAATTGCAAAATTTCTTGACCTTAGATGTTCCCCAATGATTGTCAAACTCTTCGCTTGCATGCACCTATTCGTATGCATGCGAAGTTATATGGTATACTCGTGTGCCGAAGCCATAGCTGGGCGATGATTGCGCGATGTTGCGAAACGGTTATGACAACACCGCGGCCCGAAGAGGTTTTTCCGCGTGATTCTGAGTCTCGAAACGTGGGTCTTCCGTGCGCTGACTGACCCAGCTGACAATTTTGTACCCGGATCAGCAATAGCGAAGCACTTTGTCCATTTTGGCGTGCATGACGCGAATCTTGCGAGCTCCAGTCGGTCTGGTCGTAATCAGTGATTTTAAATGTAGGCCTCTTTGTTGCAGCCCAGTAGCGAAGTCAGTCATTTTGTTGTGTGCTGCCCCTCGGTCCAGCTCACGCAAAGCCCAGCATCATCGCAGAAGTATATTCAGCCCAGCCAAAGAAGTCCATCTCGCGGCTCCTCTTCGGTCGAGCAATCGCGTGCCGCCGAAGTCCAGCTCATGGAATCTCACCTCTTCGGCCCATCTCGGCCGAAGCCCAGCTCATGGAATGCCTCTTCGGGCCCATCTCGTCCGAAGCCCAGCTCGCGGAATCTCGCTCTTCGGCCCATCTCGTCTCGAAGGCCAGCTCGCGGAATCTTGCTCTTCGGCCCATCTCATCCGGCACCGAAGCCCACCTAGTGGAATCTCGCTCTTTGGGCTCATCCGGCACCGAAGCCACGTTTTGAAATCTCGCATCTGCAAGCCCAGCTCACATCGAAACCCAAGCTCAGCATTTCGGCTCAAGCAGGCGGAGTCAATGGGCTAGGCCCAGGTATGCTTAATTTCACAAAAATAAGAATGGGAGTTTCAAACTATGGTCGCCAGCCTCGGTGGCCCAAGCACAGGCTGCACTAGCCGCCAGATCACCCGCATATTTGCTGTGTTTGAGCGTGTGTCCCTTTTCTTTATTGTGACTAGGAAAGTGCCCGTGCGTTGCTACGAGTAACAAAACATTTATAATTTAATACAATGCACATTCGATAAACCAATAGTAATATGAAGATAATCATAAATATAAAATAAAATTGTAATCTAAAAAACATTCAACAAAACAATAAAAATATATAAATAAATTGAAATCACAAGGTATATTTTCAAAATTTGTTTCAAATATACTTTGTTACAAACCAATAGATATACTTTGTTTCAAATTTTGTTGTTTCATATGGGTAGGTATATTTTCAAATACATAGATATTTAAATAGGTATAACAAGGTATATTTTCATGTATCAAATATTCAAATTAAGTAATCACATGGTAATGTTATCTATGCATTTGCAATGGTTGACAAATTAATCTTTTAATCACGTTTCTTATGTCCCTGAAGCTCACACTGAAGAAATTGAAGATAATTATAGAGACTCCAATTGTGAGAAAAAGGAGAAGGTTCTTTATACAATCTATAAGGGTACCATGTCTCGGTGATAGGACAAGTTGATGCTCCTCCAGATTGTCTGTGTCTACGGAGTCTTCAGCAGCAGCGACTCAGTGGTAGGCAGGCTAGAGACATCCGGTGAGTTGTTTTTCTTCTTCCCCTGTATACGATGAGTGATATCTACACTTTGCTGGTGCAGGATATTAGCTTCCTATTAGATACTTGATCTGTACTGTTCTTGCCACATATTTTATTGTTGCTGTCATGTTTAACAATAAATATTGGTATACAACCATCTATGTAAATAAAATGATGCATTGAGCTCTTCCTCGACACAAATAGTAGATCCCACTGGATATGACCATTAAGCATTGCATTGTATACAGTAAGTAGCACATCAGCTAATTAACCCTTCTTTTGTGTTAGCAATTAAGATAGCTTTTACCAACAAGTACATATTTGTATTATCAATACTGCATGGCCGATCTGACACTCTGATTGATGTGGCCCCTTATTCCTCATCTCCTCTTAGCTAATTTACTAAAAGTATAAGAAGAATTACTGCTTTTTTTAATTAGGATAGATACTTACATATGTTTTCCCATGCATTGACAAAGAAATAAATATGGTTTCAGATTGCGGATTCCTACAGTGATATTCCGATATTTAATTCCTGGGGAAAAGTATATGGAAAATGTATTCACTTCTCTTAGCTGTAAAAAAAGTATGTTGACCTAGTAGAATTTAGATTGGCATCGACCACTATTGTCAGCCCAGGAATGCATGGTTGTTCAGAAAATGAGAATCCATTAGATAACTTTGTTAAGCCTCATCTTAATTCACCATGGTTTCTAAAAAAGAACTTATGAATTGCAGTGACCATGTTATAGGATAACAGGAGTATATCGAAGTAAGTGGACAATTTAGCAGTAACTGCTAAAAGCTTATCAGAATTCCTATGGCAAAATTACCTTTTCGCACAACCAAGAAGTAGGGTATAGAGCACACATCCTCAATGCTCCTGTACCATGTCTTCTCTATATTTTTTAATACCTAATTTGATCAGTTGTCAAGTAGCACACCTATCCATCATTGTTCTAATTCTGTTTGTCTTTCTGATTACATGTCAAAGCACCACACTGTCTAGATTAGCAAAAAAATAAATGTTAGGGACTGTATGCTTACTACAAATAATTTTCGGAAGCACCATGATGTCGAATCTGCATGCACCAGATGAAAGCTATAAAGATCCTAGAATCGAATAACTTTACTACAAAATTTAAAATCCCTAACTGGGAGAGAAATTTGATACTCATTCTTTTGTCTCATCTAGAAATTCCTCGATCACTGGAGTATTAATCTTGCCTTAGCTTTTGAAGTTAGATTAAACCCATTAACCACTATTTTAATATTAAATTAAACCCATTAATCACATGATAACTAAGAGATATAACCTTGATACTATGGTAGCATCCATCAGCAATGACAATACTACAATGGTGTACTGTAACTGTGATGAGAGTTTTGATTTCCAAAAATATGATCTTGTTGTTTGATGCCTTCTTTTTCCTCTTCATTCAAGGGCATTCCACTGGTGATGGTCTCTTCAGAAATGTGGTTTCCAGGATCAACAGGTAAGCTGATATTGTATCAAAAAGCTCATCCTTTATCTCTGCACCACAATCATTAGTGTCATCTGCAAGATGAAAGGATAGAGAATTATTGGGCTTTCCATTTGGTATTTATGTCCATGCAATTCAATCATAAACTGAATTCTCTATCCTTTCCATCTGTAATTTTGGTTGCCGAAGAGGAATTAGTACTGCATATGCAGCTAGGTCATGGCAACATACTTACCTCAACCACTATAAAGTGCATGAACAGTCACATGGCATGTATCCTCAACCACTGTAGCTACTGTGGAACTACTACTATATCTGTAGTTCAGTTATACCTACACGCTTAGCTCCAAGTTAGTAATATATTCTACTTTTGATGGGGCTGCTTGTACCTCTTTTCTAATACTTACATAAGAAATTGCATGTACATATCTGGCTTATTCAATATTGTTATCATTTACCCTACTTAAACATGTACAATGTACATCTTATGCTGTTATGCAACATTGTAATTATTTAACAATGTACATTTCCTTTTTGGTTGTTCTATAATATTAGTTTATATAGTATTATAATGCATGACTGCAAATGACTATTGAAAATACTGTTACTTATATTGAGGATTCGTCACCAACCTTTTGATGGTTGCGGAGGACGTCGGGGTTGCCATCTGATCAGATTTTTTTGTACTATAGGTTTGGTCAAAATTTTCTTCCCAGCATGTGCTAGGATGGCAATGTGGTGCTGCCAGGCCAGTGGATGGGCACAACACTCCTCCTCATTCCAATCTGAGCCATGTGTTCTTCTTGAAACAAAAACAATAAGCCATGTGTTCTCCCTGGACTAAAACAATAAGCCATGTGTTCTCTGTGGACTAAAATAGAACAACGCGAAATTTGGATCCATACCATTAAAACATTGCAAAGTTAGATATATACCATTGTATCTCACTTACATATGGGGTTCATATGAGTCAATGACATATGGGCTCAATAGTATATATCTAACTTTGCAATCTTCCAATGGTATGAATCTAATTTTTTGTAGAACAAATGATAATCAAAAGTACTGTTACTTTGCAGAGTGGTGTGCTTGGATGTGACTGCCCTCGATGCACTGGAGGTGACCTCTGCGTTGGGTTCAATCTCCTTTGTATTTCTTTCCCCTTTGTGATTGATGGCTTTTCATTAATTGCGTATGAAGGAATTGAACCCTAGACATTTCAACAAAAACTTGGTGACGCACTATTTATTCGAGCCTGGTATCCTCAAGTCAGAAATTAGAATGTATGGTAGGACAGACATGGTAACACATACTTAATCCCATTGCTTACTGAGACGTGCTTCTGATTCATGTGTTCTTGAGCAGTTTATGTCGCCGGGTGGGGTTGGAGGCAATGACATCTGCAGCCTGGGATCAGAGGCGACGACGGTGTCGAGGTGGATCGAAGGCGATGGCGGTGCCGGGTGGATCGGAGTTGACGGCAACACCATGATGGATCAAAGATGACGGCAGCGCCAAGGTGGATCAGAGGCGACGGTGATGTGGTTGGATCGTCGCCACCGTTTCCAACAACCACGATCTGCGTGCTGGAGTTGGCGGTGTCGGGGTGGGGTTTGGATGCGACGGCTTACATGGTCTGTGTGTTGTACCGCCAGCCAGCCGGGTGGGGGTTGGATTTGACGTCGTCCACGGTCTGTGATGGAGTCTACGGCAGTGAAGGGATCCGATCGTAGGCGACAGTGTACCTGTCGTTGTGATGGACGCGATGATGGTGGCACCGGATGGACGCGATGATGGCGGCGCCGGCGAGATTTGATCGAAGGCGATGGTGCGATGGTGCACCCGATCTGCGTGATGGCGGCGCGGTACGGCGGTGCGGAGATAACGGTTGCTGCTGCTTGAGATGAAAACGAGGGAGACGGAGGCGAGGTCGTGGCGCGATGCGGAGGGCCGCGATCAGGAGCGCGGTAGGTGTGGAGGCGGCGCGGAATCAAACGGAGGAAGGAGGAGGCTGTAATCCAAAATCGATGTGGAGGGCGCAGTGCGGACGCGCAGTGGGGCCGAGCGGATGGGAGGGAGTTTCACCCATCGGCAGCGGCGCCTGGAAGGTGGAGACCAAGGGATCAGCGGCGGCCGGAGTGCAGCGGATATCAGGGATCGGAGCGACGGCGTGTTTTGCTGCGGAAGGGAGGGATTGAAGCGTAGGACTTGGAGAATACGGGGTGGGTGTCAGGGCCACGTATCTGACGGCATGAGGGCCACCAATCAGACGGAGGGGAAGGGCGTGGCGGGGTGCGTCGCCGCGACACACCCAGACGCGCGGCGTCGGCCCCCCGCTCGACACACCATTTTTTTCGCTAGTTCACGCTTTTTTTAGGAGTATAGAGATGATGCCATGCGGGGTTGAGACTTGAACATACGTACTGGTTCGAGTGTGGTTTTGTTTTATCTTAGTTGGAGCAGAATTTCCCTCGCCTATCTAGTTGTTATTCGCCGGCTAGGAGTAAAGTTACGGCGACATTTGTTTGTTCAGTGTGTTCAGCTTAGGCGCGTGCCCTTGCCCACACTACGTGAAAACATCAAATAGGTCACGCAACATTTGTAACAGACCCTTAACACCCATTACATGGACCCCATCTGTAACGGTTGTTGTTTGGCGCCTGTTACGCATAAGCGCGGCAGGCTCGACCCCGACCTCGCCCTGACCTCGCCACCACAACGCCCGTTACCAATGAGGACTTCTGGTAACGGACATCTTAAACGCCCGTTACATGTTTTCTTTATAACGGACGTTAACATGCGTCCGTTACGAAAGTGAAATCTATCGGTAACGGGTTTTTTAAGTCCGTTACCGATGACTTTCCTATTGGAGACGCGTGGTTTTTAGGACGCGTCTAATTTAATGACAACCCGATTAGCGACGCTTGTTTGGAGCTAGCATGTCCTTTGTTTTCTCACATTGGAGACACGTGTTGTTTTTACGCGTCGTTGTCTTTGCGTTCCGACCACTCTGCTATCTCCGACAACTACACTCGCTCTCTCTCCTCTGAGGGCCCCACTCGCTCTCTCCCCGCCGTTGCTGCAGCAGCATTTTCGCGCGCTCTCTGAAGGCCCTACTCGTTGCGCACGCGCTCTCTCTCCTCAGAAAGTCGGCGCTGCAGCAAGCCGGCCGGCCGCGTGCGCGACGGCGAAAGGGGTCGGCGGATGTCGACCGCGGCGCGGCGTCCCTCCGCGCCGTACGTCGCCGTCCTTCAAAGCAGCAGCTGATTCTCCTCCTCGGGCTCGGCGCCGTCCTCCGCGCCGTCACCGTCCTCCGTGTCGTCACTGTCGCCACGGTTGCGACGCCTCATCCTCCTCCTCGGAAGCGCCCGCCTCGTAGACAGTCCTCGTCAAGGTGGAAATTGACCCCTTTTATTAACTTCGCTGTCCTAATCCTCTTACTCATCGGTTTTGGTGATGCATTATGCTCATTTGATGTATGAAAATTGCAGATGGCTGCTGCTGCTCGGGCTTGGATGTACAATAAGTCCCGAGATTGGGACAGTTTCTTAAGGGGGGTCAATGGTTTTCTAGATCAAGCAGAGGCGGATATGAGAAACCGTGGTGTTCAGGCAATGCTTTGCCCCTGTATAGATTGTCTCAACCAGAAAAAGTTCAGACAATGGGATAACATTTTTCATTATTTGATCACACGTGATTTCAAATAAAATTACACGTGTTGGAATAAATATGGTGAGGAAGGGCTTAATGAAGTCCAAGCAGGAGGCAAAGAAGATAATTTGTCCTCTGGGAATAGAGGTTGAAAAAATTCATGCTTGCAAGAACAATTGTGTATTGTTCGGTGGAGATTATGCAGACCTGGACAAGTGCCCCAAGTGTGGGTTCGATCGGTACAAGAGGAAAAAAGATGGTGGAGATGATAACAATGCTGATGATGACGAGAACGAGCCCGTGGAGATCATAGGCAAGAAGAAGAAGAAGAAGAAGGTTAAAGGGGCTCCTGTGAGGGTAGCGTAGTATTTTTGCATCATTCCTCGGTTGAGAAGATGGTTCTCCACACGAAAGGAGGCACAACTCTTGCGTTGGCATAAGGCACGAATGAAGGAAGTTGGCAAGATTAAGCACCCCGCAGATGGCCAACAATGGCAAAACATTGATTCCCACTTTGAGGAATTTGCCGGTGAAAGCAGGAACATTCGGTTCGCTATGAGCACAGATGGCGTGAACCCATTCCGTAACCAGAGCTCAACACATAGCACCTGGCCTGTCGTGCTGTCAATGTACAACCTTCCACCCTGGCTCGGCAAGAAACGGAAATACATGATGCTGACAATATTGGTCTCCGCGCCAAAGCAACCTAGCGACCCAATTGATGTCTACTTGAGGCCACTAGTTGATGACTTGAAGATACTTTGGAACCCTGGTGTGAAGGAGGTTTGTGATGAGTTCGGCCGTCAGGAGTTCACATTGCACGCCATGTTGTTCACCACCATAATAAGCCACACAAGACGGGCAGAAAAGGTTACGTTCGTAAAAGGAAAGAGTGGGAGGAGGAGGATGCAAAGCTAGTTGAAGAAGGAAAACAAAACCCTTGGGACCAATTTCCTGGACGTTCGAGGCCTTATCTGCGAGCAAGGGTAGGGAAGAGGAAGACCACTAGTGAAGGAAGCGGAGACATAACAATTAGTAACCCTGCGGTGGTGGGGGTAGCAACTAGGGTGAAAACACTTGCAACTCAGGCTAGCAATGGTTCTTTCCATGGGGTTAGGGAGAATGATATCCTCACCACAGCACTTGAGACTCCAGAGCATCGAGGTCGGGTCTGAGGCATGTCTAGTTCACTTGGCTGGGGTAAAGGGTTTGTTGAAGAGTTTGCTGGAATGTACAGGAAGAAGAGGAACAAGAAGGTTGTACCGCAGATGGAAGAGCTAATTGGTGAAGCAGTCACCAGAATTGTCTCCATGCTAGCAGAATCAGGGTCCATATACCGGAAAATGTACTTCATCCTCCCCAATCACCACCTGTCAGTAGCAGCGAGGAAGAAGATGTGCAGGGCCTCAAGGAAGAAGATGCGCATGGCAGTGAGGAAGAAGAAGCACGTGGCAGAGAGGAAGACCATTGGCATGTCAGCGAGGACGAAGGTAGTCAACAGCACATTGATAGTCGATCACCTATGCTGGACACAATAGATAAGCTGACAGAGCCAACCAAGTGTAGCCTTTTGGATGGCTCCGGTAATAAAGTAGAGCTCGCACTAGCCACTGTCTTTCCATTGCAAAAGACTCTCCATACAGTACCGGTGCAGGATGGGTATGTTGTGGTGCAACCTAGTTATGTGTGGGGCAATACGGGTCACTACCCTCTTCCAGTACCAATTGGGAGGGATGAAGTAACAACCCTAGTTGAGGCTCTCTGTCAAAGGATCCAATGGTCAAAGAATAGGATCTATGTACTACCCATTACGAGAAATACCAACCCTGCACCCACATCAGGTAGCAGGGGTACAGCATCAGATGGAGGTACTGCAGCTCAGCATCAGCAAGAGAAAACTCAGCAGTAGCAGCAGCAGCAGATCAGCAAAACTACGCAGCAGGAGCATCGACAACAGCAGGAGGAGGATAGGCAATCTCCGCCTAAGAAGCAGCAGCAGATCAGCAAAACTACGCAGCAGGAGCATCGACAACAGCAGGAGGAGGACAGACAATCTCCGCCTAAGCAGCAGTAGTGACAGGCGGAGGACAGGCAATCTCCGCCTGAGCAGAAGCCACCGCAGAAGAAGGGGGCCTGGAAACCTCTGCCTAGAGATGAGCTTCTTAACTGTTTTTGGACAAAACAGGATCCAATATACAAGCCTATTGTGCCTATGTTGTCAGAAGCGGACTTACAGGCTGCTGGACCGAATTGTGCCAGGTTGCATGCTTACGCCATGGAACACCGTAAGGATTAACTTAGTTTTCCAGCAAAGTTGCCTGAAGACTCCTTTCATGGTGCTGGTGATTTAATGTTAAATATTGCATTCAGTCACGTGTATGACCTTATAACTCTGGTTGCTCTGGATGCGACCTTCTTGAGGTTGTGAACATTGTAAGTGCCTTAAAACCAAAATAGATATTTCTTTAATTTTGACCACAAAGTTCATGCATGCTAATATTTTGATTTTTTGTAGGAAAATGATGGACAAGGCAGCGGAGATGAGGATCAGTGTTGGGTTTTTGAATCCACAGGTTCTCACGACCACAAAGATTGATAAGGAGTCTACCCTTATAATACAAATATTGAGAAATGCAATGACGAATGACTACGTGGTGGGTGCCTTCTGCACCGGAGGCAACTGTGTAACATTGATCATATGTATGAAGTTCAAAGAGGTTTGTTATCTAGATTCTGCTAAACATCATCCCGCGTGAAAGTTCGAAGACCTCCGAGCGCTTGTGAATTGGTCCGTACCTTGTAGGTTTTGTTCACAAAATTCAATCTCTTAGTGTTTCTAATCGGTATTGCTGATCATGCAGGGTCTCTGAAAATATATGCCCAAAGGACGAAGTGATGAAAGGAAAGAAGAAAAAGCTAAAATCCAATCAGACATTCAAGCACAAGCCAAATACCTATGTAAGACCGAGGTTTTTTTTTATGATCCCTTCATACCAATTTGGTACTGCATTAACTTGTCATTTTGGTACCTCGATGCGCAGTATGCTCAGCAGCCTTCGGGGTCCTTTTTGCATGCATTCCATGTGGCATTCAATATGTTCAAACTACTCGAAGACATACCTCACATCAAGAAGGCTGTTGTAAGTAGATAATGCTCACCCTTGTCTCTGCTCATATTCTCCATTTGATTTTAGAAACTGATTTGTACTTGTATTCTCATAATTATTTTATTTTGCACGATTTCAAACCTGCCCTAAATATTTCTACAGAAGATCTAAAGCCGGTCCGGGAGATGCTATGCGAGTACATTGTTAAGGAGATCCTCGACCGAAACGGCAACCTCTATAATGGTGCACCATGAGTTCATTGTACTGCCTGACAAACTTGAAACTTGCTGCATTCGGGTTAGTTTAGTACTGCCTTAGAAACCTATTTGGCTGGGTCAGATGTTGCCTGGTTTAGGCAGTTTTCTCAAGACTCCATCCAAACAAAGCACCGATGACGAACTTGAAACTTTAGCATGCATGTCGATCTGATGAGGAACTTGATGTGATCTCGCATTGTGTATATATATGTGATCTTGCTTGTGTATATATGTGATGAGAATGTATTTGTGATGTCTCCTTGCATTGCTATGGTGGCTGCCAAATCCTAGCTGTTTTCAGGATGCAGCCCCTGATCTGGTGGCTGCCAAATCCTGGCTGGTTCCGGGATGCAGCCAGAAAACGGGCAGGTTACTGTAGGTGCCCTACGTATCGGTCACGGGCGTTAAGTAAGGTACGTTACAAAAACGGATCCGTGAGTAACGAGCTTCACTTGGAACGCCCGTTACAAGTATGACAACACTGTAACGGGCCGCATAAAGGCCTGTTACTAATACTGACCGGTGGGCCCTAGAAGTCGATGCTTTCGTCGAGACAGAGGAGACGCACTTCCACAGCACACGTCTCCTGTCGTCGAGACAGAGGTGACGCGCGTCCAGAGCACACGTCTCCTTTCGTGGAGACAGGCGAGAAGCGTGTCCAGAGCACGCGTCTCCTTTCATCCAGACAGAGAAGACGCACGTACAAAAAATGCGTCTCCTTACGTGCAGACGCGTGTCCACAGCAAACGTCTCCGATATTGAGTTTATGTAACGGGCTCGGTTTCTGTGCCCATTACCAAAGGTCCATGTGGGCCCAGAGAAACAAACATTTCAGGTGAACGGTAACTAGTTTTGGTAACGGTCTTTGTTAGACGCTCGTTACAATTACGTGCCATCAGTAATGGGCATCCGCCCGTTACCTTTGTTAGCTTATTTGTAACGCTTGATCGGTAACGGGCGTTTTGCCCGTTACCAATGGCCATCCGCGCCCGTTACCAATGTCTGTTTTTCACGTAGTGCCATGTTCTGGCCGGATTTTTATAGTCAAGGTTACTGATTTTTCACCTTGTCTAATTAATTGCTCATAGCGGAGGTTAATGAAGGTTAACGGGACACTTCAAGATATACATTTTTCTATCTTGTGCTTGTTCTTTACCGGTCAATTCTCAACACAGGGAGTAGCTATTAATAAGCGTCTTTGGCAATAGTTTTTCATTTGTTTATGAACTTTTCTCACATTTAGCTATTCATTTATAATTACTTGTCAAGAATATATATATGCATGTGCTTGCTCACCAGATTTTGCAGATAAAGTTATTTTCCATATTCACGGTATTCGAAAACTGCTATACGTCAATATCCCTTCAAATATGGGAGCAACTACACAATGCACCATTGATTTTACTTCATTTCTCTACGAGTGAAAATTCAATTCTGCTTCACGGTGATTACAAGATTTTTACTTTATTCGGAGCCGCTCGAAGAAAAATTGATTCATTTAGGTAAATATTGCGCCAATTCATTCTCCTCATGATGGCTCACGTGCATGACAGTTATTTGGTTCTCTTAGGTCAATATTGCGCCAATTCATTCTCCTCAGGATGGCTCATGTGCATGGCAGTTATTTGGTTTTTCGGGTTTCTTCGGTGTTTGGTGGAGTACTCCCAAAGCTTAGAATATTTCGTTTTCTACCAAACCGAAGAACCTCGTTTGTTGGGTAACTCAATGGAAATCAGCTTCGGACCATGTGTGATGGCATCTCATCGGAATCAAGCCACCAGCAACAGAGCATTTTTTTTCACTGCGGGGACGTAAGCGGCTAGCACCTTCGCTCTTATATCACCATTAGCTCAGGTGCATTCATTGCAGCTCCAGCAGCGTTCAATATGTTTTTTTTTGTGGGGGGCGTTCAATATGTTAATCACCTTCGCACACTGCAAGAGCAGCAACCGAGAGTTCTAGTTCCTAGGAATGGCCTCAGTTTCGTTGAGACAAAATTGTCACCATCACTCGGTCCATCAAAAGTAATAATTCAGCACCTTCCCTGATTAGCTGCGTATCATAATGACATTGGCAAGCAGTACAAGCAGTTCTGACACAACAACCTCAACTCAGCGAAGCGAAGGTCAATTATTTGCGCCACCATCTTAGCAATGGACACTAAGCAGCCATTATCAGACTGCAAGAGTTTCACTTCACAATCGAAGTCTCAATATCATTTGGTCTTCAGTCCAAACGCCGCAAGAAAAACCATCTTTACTTCGCATCAGCTATTGAGTCGATTGGGAAATCAACTTCATTCAGGGGAGAAATTTCTAGAGCATCACTCAAGAAAGAGAGGCACTCGTTGGTATCTAGCCCATCGGCCAACTTTGGCCCAACGAACGTGGACAGGGTGGGAACCAGGTGAATAAAGGAATGTTCAGGCTGAGACATCAATCAGGCCAGTTGAACTTCCCTACCAGGTTGCGTCAACGAAAAGCCTAGACCGACAGACCAAAGTGGCTTGCTTTGACAAAGCTCGGGCTAAGAGCCCGAAGCGGTTTGTTTGTTCGTATATATACGCTGGTAACGGCTGACAACAATTTGCAAGGAAAATCACTTTTGACAAAAATGAAGCACCGTTGCTATTACTTCGGAGGATTGGACAATTCTTCGGAACTGGTTTTCTCTGGAAGGGATTTTATTCCATCGTCTTCATCGGCTCAAGATTAGTCTTCATCTTCGCAGATAAAATTATTACCCACATTCCCAATATTGTATAAATGCTCCATCTCATTTCCTTTACCTATATGGAACAACATCTTCGGGTGCTAGCACTAATCAAAACACCACAACATCGGTGGTGTACATGGCTCAAAAACTGATTAGGGTAATTTTTATTGGCTTCGTTTTGCAAATCATGTACAAATATGAAAATTAACTTTAATCCCACCTTTGTTTGTTAGTATTGGACCCGAAGGGATGTTAAATCCATTTTAACTTGTCATAATTGCAAGATATTTTTAATTTAATTTATTCTTCTTTACTAGTCGCATGCAGTCAGCATTTATCAAATTTTGTGGGTACTCTTTCGGCAGTCTTAACAGCTAGCCTAGTATTTATCCTCGGCACAGCGTAACCCAATCATAAAATATCTTCGTGCATAAGAACCGTGGCACGATCATCGAGTGGGCGCGCCTTGTGGTGATCGAGGTGTTGGGACGCAGCGAGCCGTAGGCGAAGCCAGCTACCTGCATGGTGATGGACGAAAACATCTTAGCGCTACCGGGGCTGGTGGTGACGGAAACATCTTTGCGCTAGTCGCAAACTTGTTTGTCTCTAAGATACCTCCGCATGCATGCAGTAACTCCTCCTGCATGACATTACCTTCGCGTCCGCGTGCATAGCACTAGCACTTCGCTGGAGCATAAACTCAAGTCATTGCGATTTGATTTCTCTTGACGTTGCACGTTGTTGGTTCTTAAAAAATGCTTGTACGCCGGCCGGTTGTAGCAACGACTTCGCTGGTAGGCCAACTTAAGCTCGAGGTAGCTTTAGAGTTGTTATATGCCATCTTGAAAAAAAGAGAAGCCCAGCCCAGCTTCCACACTTTGCTGTTTTAAGGACCGTTTTCCACTTGTCGGTAGCAGCCCAGGAGAAAACAACATCGTTTTCTCGTTTACAAGCTAAGCTAGCAATGATCTCTCACATCACTTCGCGCGAAGAGGCCGAGCAAGCAGGCCCGTTTGCTCTCGCTCTTTTCCTTTTTTTATTGTGTCGGCAAGCACAAAGACTTTTACACTGCGCGCGCGACGAAAACGTTCAAGAACACTCCGTTCTCCCATTAGCAAAAAACTGCAGAATCAAGCAGTCATCACAAGCACAGCACTTCGCGTCAGTATTTTAGTGCTACTTTGCTTCGGTCTGGCACCCATACATACTCTTCAATCGGCAACTCATCAGATCACCTTTCGCTCGTGCAACTTCGTTTTTTTCTGAAAGCTAATTCCAAGCCAAAGATACTTGTTTTTCCAATGATTTTAATGGTTGAGTGCATTCCTAATGGTAAACCTCGTCACATCTTCGCATATCGCTAGTATAAGTCATACTGTTTCACTGACTAGAGTTTATTTCAATAAATGGCTTCGTTAGTTTTCAATTCACATCTTCGAGTACGACAGCTCGGACGGGCTAGTCTAACTAATAACTCTTCAGCCCACAGCCAATCGTTGCAACTCATGGCGCACACCTGGTTTAGTCCCAGTATAATTTTTCTCAGCCAATTAGGTAGTACGTTCATATCAATGTATAGGGAGCTTCGGTAGTCGTCATGGTGATGCCATGCGAAGCTGCGAGGCGTCGTTTCCTCCAGGCCAGTCAATTCGGTTTAGTATAAATCTAATGACATGTGCATCATTTTGAGTTTTCGTTTGTCGAGTTCAAGGCACATATTTAGGATTCGACTCTTGGAAGTGCGGTCCAAGACAAATACCTATACATATCTTCATCTCTTACCATCAGATCATATGGGGCTAGGATTTTTTCAGAAATGTTGGAGTAAAAACCGTCCTCGAAGGGAGGCCAACAGTCATAGAGAAAATAAAGACAAGTAAGGGGGAAAAGGTCCCCTCTCTCAACCCCTTTGAGTTGCTTATATAGCTGATGGGAGGTGGTGCTTTAGCCCCCAAGCCCCTGGTGGGTACATAATTACAATCGAGCCCCCTATTTTGTACAATGGGCCGAATAGGGGGTGCCAAGAGAACCCTTTTCCCCAACACACTGTTGAGGCAGTTTCGACCCATCTTTGGCGAGCAAACTCCCACTGACGCGATGAAGACAACTGCATAGGACCCCGGTCAAATGGGCCAACCCATGGGTCGGTCGAACCAATAGTTCAGCCGAATCGCCAATGGCTCTGTTGGTGCCATGTTTTGGCGCCAAGATCTCCCGCGCAATCCCATAGGCGGTGGTGGTGGAGTTGGCGCCAAGGGACCTCTGGAACCGCCTCTACACCCCTATATAAGGAGGCCACCTCCCACTCATTCAACACACCATTCTAGAGAGAAGAGAAAAGTAGAGGAGAGGTTCTGTTGGTGGCTGTTAAGTACCACTTTTAGCCGTTAATATTCTCACATAAATAGAGGCATATGCACTTATTACTCGCATTTTATTATGAATAATGTAGTTCCACTTGTCCTAGGAGATTATTTGAATGTAGGTGATTTAAGCATAAAAAGATATGGAAACCCACCTTCTATGGAATGATCCATGCCAACTCAGCTGAGGAGGTGGCTGCCACACTAATTCTAGGTGGCATTCACGTTACTGATCCAAGGAAGACATTTACCGACGAATCAGAGAGTGACACATGGACTTCACAAGGATCCATGGGTCCACCTGCAAACCACCACGAGGAAGCACACTAGGTGGGGCCGCCCTAGATGGTCGGTGGCTTTTCTCGGATGAAACATTTGATTTGTGACCGATCCTAGGATCGGCCGAACCGACCTATTGGCCGCCTATCCTGGCCCTCCACGTGGTGGTTGCTCATGGTCACTTGTTGCAATCTCGGGTGCTTTGGCGACATTTGGTGCTCGAAGCAAGCCTGGGCCTTGCCTATAAATAGAAGGGGAGGGGCTCCCAGTTCTCACACACATCTCTCTTGACTCTCCTCTCACTTTTAGTTTCGAAGGCTAGGGGGTAAGCTAGAGTAGCTCTATTTCAGGTTCCAAGTCTACTTTGGGATCTAGGTATGAGTTCTCTTGTATCTTTATTTCTTTGTATGACTTTGATCTACTTCAGTTATTCAGCTATTTCATATAAAGTTGTGGTAGATTATGTGATTGATATGTTCTTGAGTTCATCCATTGTTCATCATTTAGAGGCTTGTGTTCTTCATGAACACTACCTCTCGATCCAGTTGAAGGATGATTTTCTCATTCCTTATGTGTTTGTTCATAAGTTAGATGCTCGTGTTCTTCACGAAGACGATCTTGTTGATTAGACATAAGAGAGTTCACATCTGTTCGTATGACTAGCCTTAGTTTGATCTAGATTGATGGCATCATTGTGTTGCATGAGGTTTGTCTTTAAGCTACGGTACTCGGTCTAAGTTGGTCAGTTATCTGGTGGCATCACCCTGGGTCACAATAGCCCAGGCCGGGTGAAGTCTAGTAGCAACGCAGGCATGGTGCCTGGGTTGTGTAGCTTCGTTAGTTATGAGCTTGTCCCCCGTAATGATAGATGTAGGCCGTAGTGGTGACAGCGGTTGGACCCCATGAAACCCTCTGCGTTGGGGGTATTGCTATAGGACTCTAAAGGATAGTTTCACAGAGTGCTGGTCGTCGCGGGCTATCTATCTCCTTTGTTTGCACACCTAGTCAACGGTCTGAGGGGTAGGTGTACAGGTGGTGACAGCCCCGTACATCCCTTGTATTCCCCCCACATGGGGCTAGGGCGTAGAGCTAATAGCCGGAGGCTCCTGGCAGACTAGGGGTAAATTTGTGCCCGAAGTAAGTGAGTAGTAGCCAGAATATCTTCTTCCTTTGTACGTATCCCATAGATTTCCACGCTACCCAGACTACTCTTTTCTCCATCTTTCTTCTCCCGGGACTAGACTAGCTAGTAGACCGTTCCACCTCCGTTCCTTTGGGAAAATATAAATAACGATACCCTACTCACTGGGTGAAGTGCTACAACGGTATTTTCCGTATGCTTGCGGATTTGTCGTGACATTAAGAAATACCAACACCCTTCCCCCTTCGAAAAATTAGGGGAGAATGTAAATGGAGCTAGTCAACCTAAAGCCAGTGCCCGGCAAGGCCCAACCTATGATCCAGAGGTACTTGGAAACAAGAAACAACAATGGATGGATAAGAAAGTCTCCAAAGATAAAGCTCCCAACAGGGGAGTGCATCTAAACAAAAACAATGACCGCAGCATCAGCCAAACATCGCCTACATCCCGCCGCGCCCAGCGGCGACGCCCTCATGAAGAACTACATCAACGCCAACTTCCGCGGCAATGGCGTCGGCGGCTCTGGTAAACTCCAGCATGCGCAGAAGGCGAAGGTCGGTGTCATAATCCGCCGGCCACCCCGGCGGCGTGTTAGCAAGCCATGGCTCATAAGATTGGGTGCCCACGGTGGCCAGCGCGTTCGCAGTCCCGAAGTGCACCCCGGCACGCACCGCCTCCTTGACCCAACCGGGCAGCAGGAGAGGCTCGGACGGCAGCCTACGCCGCCGTCGTGAGAACGTCGAGGAGCGTCGCCAGGTCAAACACCCGGCGACGGAGGTCCCCCACCTCCCCGCGAAGAGCAAGCATCCTCTCATCGGCATCTAACAAACCGAAGAAAATGAAGAAGGGTCCCAAGACTAGAAAAGAATGTGGGGAGGTTTACCGCATTACTCACCAAATCTGCGGGCCTCCGTCTCATCAGCGGCAAGACGAGCCGTGTTGACCTCTACCCTGGTGGCCCCGATCGCCACTCAGGCGGCCGCTAGAGCCTCATCAAGTTGACTGTGGGCGCTCAAGGATTCTTGTAGGCGGCTCCCTGTCGACGCCACCTGCTCCGTCAGCCGACGGATGTCCTCCCAGTGTGTCGTGATCACAGCATCCGGCAACGCCGGCACGAGGCCACCCAAAGGCGGCCCGCAGGCCGGTCCGGCAGCATCGCCATGGAGAACCCTATGCAAAAAAAAGTGTCAACAAGGGTCACCCCAAGCACGGAAGATAGGAGCAAAGAAGTGAATGTCTCCTGATCACGACGAGGCCCACCTCTGGCGATGTGATGGCGACGGCTACGTCACCTACTGCGACACGGTGCGCTTCCCCCTGTCCATCGTCGGCAGGATACCCTACTACAAAAACTGTTGCAGGCATCTATGAGAGACTGGGATGAACAACCCTCCACGGAAGCCGAGATTTAAAAGGGTGGCAGCCGGCGGAAACGAAAGGGCATGACTGCCCCTCTTCCCCCACGACCTCCACGATCGAGGGGGCCACTACGGTCAGAAGGCAAACATTTCCACCCAAGCGCCGGTCAGCATACTGAGAATACGGAAGAACCCGCATAGCACAGGTCATAAGAAGGCCCCACAAATCGATCTAGCTTGCAGTACCAAGGCTGGCCCGGTGAAAGGGTTCGACAGCCGCCGCCGCCACCAAGAGCAAGGGACGAAGAGGAATGCGCCCGCTAGCGGCCAACACCCGGGCACACGGCTGCTCAGGGCATTCTGGCTCGTGTTCGAGCCCCCAACGAGAGAAATCTCATGGTTCCCCACCACGAGGGAGGCAACGAGCCACCGGAGTCAGCCGAACAACTCCAGAACAAGCTGAGATGTAATCGTAAGGGGTTTAATAAGACCAATCACCAGCTGATCCTGTCGGGACCCCATGAATGGGACCCGAGTCTTACTCGAACTAACCCTCCTGCAGCTCACCGGGCACCATGACTCGGCCATCGAGGCAAGCCATGGCGATGCCTACCCCTCCTCCTCGTCGAAAAGGATGCGTGAGGAAAAACACGCTAGGTGCTCGCAAAAGAATCAAGGGCCCCAAGGGCCTACATTCGGGCACACGAGCGCCGCGAGCATCTGAAGTAGCGGAAAGGAGTTCAACGAGGAACGCAAAAAACCGAGCCACTCCAGAAACACGGAAATTTTCAAAGCAAAGAAATCTGTTACTCAGGTCCTAACAAACTAAGGTACAAGCAGCCGGTCACTAAGACCACATTCTTTATGCAAGTATAAACCACCATGAGAATGGTGTTCCAGTTCTTAGGCAAGCCACCGATGTGAGCAGAAGTTCATGACAGATGTGTTTCCACATCACGGAACTTCCTTACCGCCAAAAGGCCTACCAAGAACACCCTCCCCGTCCTGGACGAGCGAGTACATGAAGATCAAAACCCAAGGTGCTATGCCCATCTCACGACAGGAAAAAGCACCTTGAAAAAAGGATCACCTACCTTGCGGATTCCTTTCCATTCGCTGGTCTTTCTCTAACACCGAGGAGAACAAGGACTAGCACCGCTCTCATGCTCGGGGGGATGAACCCCCACGACGAAAGAAGTTGCAAGGTATTTTTTCTCTCCATCTAGCTACCATGGAGTCTCACCGAAGCAAGGAGAGCCAATTTATAGAGCAACAACGGCAAGGCACCACGCAGGGGGCGGTCGTAGGGTCAACACAGCATACGGAGCACACCTCTGCTGCTAACTCCCTGCCCTGCCTCTGAGACGTGGCATCAGGGCGATGCCCCATCTCCGTCCCGTCGCGTCAACTAAAGACAGGGTGTGGCTGGCAGCGTCGGGTCAAATCCTGCAGTTCAGCCACGACACCATCAAATCCTGCAGCTTAGCCACGACGCCATCAAAAGGCGGACTCAGTCGTGATGCCATAAACAAAACCCCATGGTAGAGTGCTTGACTCCACCACGGGCTTGGGGGCTACACCCGGCGGGTGCGCTTGTGCGCCCCCACCAAGACAAGGAAAAATCCACAACAAAGCTTCACGTTTCTTGTACCCTAAGGAAAAATCTACAATTTCCTCTCAGGCTCGGGGGCTACTGATGAGGAGTTAGAACTGGGGCTGACCAAGTGAACCCCTAATCCCACAATTAACAAGACAAGGAAGGCCCACGACAATCAAGGCCCATCGTCAAGACGAAGAAGGCCGGCCCAAATCCCAGCCCGTGCTGGACATCCGGGAACCACCGCTGCCACGCTGGCGATTCGCACGACCTAGACCTCCGTCTCCGACCTAGAGCTCCGCCTAGCACAACCTAAGGGGTCATCGCAACCTAACAGCCGCTGTCGGCCTAAAACACCGCCTCGCACGACCTAAGGCTCCATCCCTAAGGTGAGCGCCTGCGGGGCCCACCGAGAGACACCACGACGTGGGAAGAACGGTGCCTTAGCTGCCTGCTGCCGCAGCAGGGGTCACATGACTGCGCATCCCCATTGTCAGGTAATGATGAGTTTTGCCGCTTTTTGCATGGGTGGCGCCGCGAGGACGTCCCGTCACACAAGGGCTCAATAGTAACAAAGGACGGCCCGAATCCTTCATGGATACACCATCGACTGGAGCGCCCCGACCTAGCGCCATAAGCAGTTGGGTCGAAAACTCTACGAAGGGAGCTCGACCTAGCAGAAGAACAGGAGGCATCACCCAAAGTCAGCCGCCCCAAGGCAAGCTCACAACCACGAACACCACGGTCGAGACTTGGTATCAGGTCCCTCTCTCGACCTAAGCTTGTAACCCCCTACTACAAGCCCTTGGGCGTAATAACACATTTCCCGAACTGGACGTAGGGACTCCCAGGGTGCTCGAACCAGTATAATCTTTGTGTTTCTTGTCCCAAACCATCCGGATATGACACGCAATTCGTATAAATTTACTTGCCGGTGGTATCAAACCCTGACAGAGGGACCATCTGTTTTCTTCATAAAATCCAACTGTTCATATTTTTTTCTTACTGTTGAAATTTCAAGACCTTTTCAGTGAATGTGTGGTGGCTTCGTTTAATATAATTGTATTAAGATGTATTTTTGTTACTTGTCCTGGATTCATGGATTGTACGCTTCTAATCCACTCCACCATGCACTTTGAGATCCACGCTCGGTAGTTTTCTGGCAGAAATTCCACGCTGTACGTTAGCTTCACACGCAGCCGTTCACGATGTTCGTCCGGTTTAGCGGGGCCGTCGACAACCCCGGTCCACTCCCTTCTCCGGTTCACCCTCACATGGCCGCAGGTCCAATTAAATTGCACCTACAAAGATTCACAGTTCTTATAGTGCTAGCTCAGTAACTTTCGTAGCACTCTAAGCAGGTCTGTCTACGCAACGATCGATCGATCGAAGAGAATGCGTGTGCGCGCGAGGCAGCTAGCCTCGGACACAGCAGCGACCTGAGCCATGCTTCGGAGCCAAGCGATCGATCCACCCTTATGCTATATATGACGCAGCTAGCCCAGTGTGCGCCGGCGTCTCGAGACACCGATCGGCGATAATCTTCATCCATGGCGCCGGAACAACGACGCCATGTATGGGTGCTCAAGGTCGTCGTCGCCCTCGCCGCCACTGCTCTGCCCGGCGCGAGCTCCTCTGGCTTGTCATCAGCCGGCTGCGACCTGTTCCAGGGGAGGTGGGCGGCGGACAAGTCGTACCCGCTGTACGACGCGTCGTCGTGCCCGTTCGTGCCGGAAGTCTTCGACTGCCGCCGCAACGGCCGCCCCGACGACGCGTACCTCAAGTTCCGGTGGAGCCCCGCCAACTGCCGGCTGCCCAGGTACAATTGCATGCTCGCTGGGTGTCGCTGCTGATCAATGTGAAACCAAACCAAAACCAGCTAGCCATGCCGGACCGGACAGCGCAGCTCACTGATCTAGCCATGTCTCGTAGCTTTGACGGCGCGGATTTCCTGAGGAGGTGGCGCGGGAAGACGGTGATGTTCGTGGGGGACTCGCTGAGCATGAACCAGTGGGTGTCGCTGGCCTGCATGCTCCACGCCGCCGCCCCGGCGCCTGTCCGCGCCACGATGACCACCGGCGAGCCCGTCTCCTCCGTGCGCTTCGAGGACTACGACCTGCTGCTGGTGCTGTACCACACCACGTTCCTGGTGGACGTCGTGCGCAAGGAGGGCGTCGGCCGGGTGCTCAAGCTCGACTCCATTAGCAACGCCACCGCCTGGCTCAGCGCCCACCTGCTTGTCTTCAACACATGGCACTGGTGGACATACAGGGGCGCCAGCCAAGTGTGGTACTTCGTGCAGGACGGGAACACCACGTTCAAGGACATGGACCGGCTCACGGCGTTCTCCAAGGGCCTCTCCACATGGGCGCGCTGGGTCGACGCCAACATCGACGCGTCCAAGACCGAAGTCTTCTACCTGGGCATCCCCCCAAGCCACTACATGTGAGCACCCTTATTTTCACCCCAGCTCGCAGATGCTCTGTTCTGCCCTCTTTCGATCGAGACGTTGCAATGGCATCAATTACTCTCCATGTGCTCTTACGCAAGTACGAATGGGAGTGAACAATGCAGGTCGAAGCAGCAGGAGGGCGAGGCGGCGAGGGTGCCGGCGGCAATGGGAGGCGGCAGCTGCCTGAAGCAGACGCGGCCGCTGCAGGAGGCTACGGACGCAGCGGGCGGGGGCACGATCGAGAGCCCGGAGCAGGGCGTGGTGCGGGGGTGATCGGCGCCATGAGGTCGCCCGTGGCGCTGCTGGACATCACCGCGCTCTCGCAGCTCCGGATCGACGCGCACCCGTCTGTGTACGCCGGGCCCGGGAGGGAAGGCATGGACTGCACGCACTGGTGCATCGCGGGGCTCCCCGACGCCTGGAACCACATCATGTACGCCATGCTCCTGCAGCAGCAGGGGTGAAGCAACAAACTACGATCTGGATTATTTGTGAATTTTCGGCTTTTATTTAGGTGTTGTGATGCTTTCTCAGTCAACCACACGGGAGCGCTAGCTAGATCGCGCTGCAGCAGGAACTAAACTCGCCGGAACTCCTGTCTTGACCGGTCAAGTCCACCAGTCTAACCAGTGGGAGTCGGGGCGCCGGTGAATGCCTACGAACACCGCCTCAGGAGGGACCCCGTCGGAGGTGGTGCGCCTAGTGTTGCTCTGAGATCGGCTGGCCACTCAGAACGTCCTTGATCGCCGTCGAGACAAATAGGGAAAGCAAAAGAGTTGGAAAAGATAGGGTTTGAGAGACAAAAAAAGTTGTAAAATGATATGATCGATTGGGTGATAAGTCCTCAACCGGTCGTGGACCTCTATATTTATAGGGTGGGGAGATCTTGCCCCGCAAGGAAGTATTTTACAACTCGAAAACGACCAGAACTCCTCAATTCTACTCGGACTCGGGGTCCACCGGTCAGACCGGTCAGCCCCTCCGGTCAGACCGGTGTGGCCTTTGCCGGATCAGCTACAGGGCCTGACAGGTCAGACCGTCCGGGTACACCGGTCTGACCAGTGGCGCTAGCCTGATCGGCCTTGTGCTAAATTTGGGTGCGAACATATGCCCCCTTGTTTTTTAGTAAAGCTTACGTATTAAAAAAATATTTCTAAGGTCGATGTGATAGATTTCACCAGCCATTTTTTTGTTCTAAGGGCGATTTTTGTATAAATCGGCCATAGTGCTATCAAGCATCTTGCAAAACACTTGGGTAAAATTTCTTGAAGTACCTCCCGTTGAGAGCCCTCGGAAGTTGCTATCCTTGCAAAGTCTCCACCATGTAAGAATTTTTAGAACATACCTCTACAATCTTATATGGACCTTCCCAACTAGGAGACCATTTACCAAATTTATTGCTCCTAGTCCCAATAGGCAAAATCGTCTTCCAAACCAAATCGTCTACCTGAAAAGATTTGGCCTTTACCTTTTTATTATAAGCTCTAGCAACTCGCCTCTTGTCCTTTTCAATCTTCTCTAAAGCCTCCAAGTGCTTGTCGGTCACCTCATCAATATTATCCATCATCAAAGCATCATAGGTTCCAACATCAAGATTATTTTGCTTTGCAAGTCTATATGCGCCTAGATTCACCTCAACAAGCAAAACGGCCTCTTGACCATACACAAGCTCATAAGGAGTAACTTTAGTAGCACCATGTCTAGAAATACGATGAGCCTATAAAGCTTCAGATAATACCTCATGCCATCTTCTAGAATTGTCCTCTATCTTCTTCTTAATGAGCTTAATCAAAATTTTGTTGCTAGACTCGGCTTGACCATTTGTTTGAGCATAATATGGAGATGAATTGAGCAATTTAATACCATAGGAATTGACAAACTCACGCACCTCTTTTGAAACAAATGAAGTCCCTTGATCTGTAGTAAAAGTTTGTGGAATGCCAAATCTATGTATGATATGCTCTGTAATAAACTCAATCACCTCTCTATGTGTCATATTCTTCAAAGGAATTGCCTCAGTCCACTTGGTAAAATAATCAGTTGCCACAATCACAAAACAATGTCCCTTCGACGAAGGAGGGTGAATCTTACCAACAAAATCCAAACTCCATCCTCTAAAAGGCCAAGGCTTAATGATTGGATGCATCAACGCAGCAGGTACCAACTGAATATCTCCATGTTTCTGACACTCTTCACATCCCTTGTAGTATCTAAAACAATCAGCTATCATAGTAGGTCAATAAAAACATGCTCGCTTAAGGAGCCACTTCATCTTAGGAGCCGATTGATGAGTACCACAAATCCCTTCATGAACCTTTGCCATAGCCAACCAGGATTGATCAGGACCCAAGCATTTGAGAAGCAAATCATCCATTGTCCAACGATACAAATCACCATCATCAAGAATAAACTTGAGAGCCCAGCGTCGAACTTTTTTATCAACTGAACTGTTAGGATCCTGCAAATAATTTACTAGAGGCCTTCTCCAATCATCCACCTCGTCCTTATTATCTTTAGAATGATAATAGCCGAAGAATATTTCTGACCAGGGGACCGGTCAGACCAGTCGGTCTCATAGGTCAGACCGGTGTCACCGGTCAGACTGGTCGGAGGTACCAGTTGGACCGGTGCCTCCAGAGCAGAACACTCGGCCATAAGCATCGGTTTGTGTTCTTGAAAATTTCTTTTCCGAATATTATAACCAGATGCTTGTTGTGCTAGAGCATCAGCCCTTGGATTCTCTTCTCGTGGTACATGATAAATAACAAATTCATCCATATAAGATATGATATCTAAGCATTTATCAAGATATGTATTTAAGAAACCATTCAAACATTGACATACCTTGGAAACTTGCTGTACTACTAATAAAGAATCACCATAAGCTTCCACATGTTTCACTCCCATGTTATGCAAAATCTCCAATCCAAATAGAAAAGCCTCATATTCGGTTTGGTTATTAGTACACTTATGATCCAATCGGTTAAAAGCTTCAAAAACAGCCCCACTTGGTGAAATAAAGATAATTGCAACACCACAGCCATCTTTGCAAACCGATCCATCAAAATGTAATTACCATGGGGTAAGAGTAACATAACCGACATTTAAATTAAGTTGCTTATCCACTCTATGTCCAACAATAAAGTCGGCAACAATTTGACCTTTCATTGAATTTAATGGCTCACAATGTAAATCATATTCAACTAAAGCATAAGCCCATTTGCCGGCTCTACCACTTAAAATTGATTTATGCAACATATATTTAATAATGTTGGTTTGACATGCTACTATGCAAGTGCTAGGTAAAAAATAATGCCTCAACTTTGTACAAGTATGATATAGTGATAAACACAACTTTTCAATAGGAGTGTACCTTGTTTCGGCGTCCAAAAGTCTTCTACCTTCATATGCAACAATATATTCCTTCCCTTCGGTCTCTTGAGTCAAAACACCTCCAATGACATCTTTCTCGGCCGCCACATATAACTTAAAAGAAATACCACTCTTGGGTGCTTGAAAAACGGGCGGCGAAGATAAATAATGCTTAATCTCATCAAATGCCTCTTGTTGTTTTGCCCCCAAGTAAAATCATCATCACTTTTCAACCGAAGTAAAGGAGTAAAAGCATTCACCTTCCCAGACAAGTTACAAATGAACCTCCTCAAGTAATTTACCTTGCCCAAGAAGTTTTGCAAATCTTTCTTGCAAGCAGGAGCCTTTACATTTTTAATAGCTTCAATCTTCTTAGGATCTATCTCTATACCTTTCTCATGTACAACGAAACCCAAGAATTTTCCAGCCGATACACCAAAAGCACATTTGAATGGATTCATCTTCAATTTATATCGACGCATTCTCTCAAATGCAAGTCTTAAATCAGCTAAATGAGAATCTACTCTAGCCGATTTGACAACAATATCATCGATATAAACTTCTACTATGATGCCAAGTAAATCATGAAAGATTAAATTCATAGCCCTTTGGTAAGTAGCACCCGCATTTTTAATCCAAAGGTCATAACCACCCACTCAAATAATCCAACAAAACCTGGACATATGAAGTCCATTTTGGATATATCCTCTTTGGCCATAAAGATTTAATTGTAACCAGCATTACCATCAAGAAAACTAAGAATTCTATATCCGGATGCAGCATTAACAAGAAAATCAGCTATAGGCATAGGATATTCATCTTTAGGAGTAGCTTTATTAAGATCTCTAAAGTCAATGCAAACACGAAGCTTTTTTGTTCCTTTTTTCTCAACAGGCACAATATTAGAGATCCAATCAGCATAACGACAAGGCCTAATAAACATAGCATCCAACAACCAATTGACTTCCTCTTTCACTCAGTCATAAATGTCAGGATTAAAATTTCTACGAGGTTGTTTATAAGGCCTAAAACCAGGTTTAATAGGTAAACGATGCTCTACTAAATCTCTACTTAAACCAGGCATTCCATTGTAACTCCATGCAAAGCAATCAACATACTCTTTTAATAACTTTATTAATTCAGATTTAAACAAAGGATCAAGATTCTTATTTACAAATGTCGGCCTTGGTACAGTGCCATCACCAATGTCTACCTCCTCTAAAGGATCAGCCGACGTAAACCCTTATCCTAACTTGCTCAAATCATCAAAATCTTCGATGGCCTCACACATATCGTTCTTATGCGCCCGATAGTGTTCATGCCTCCGCTGTAACCACTCTAGATTTGCATCCATCAAATCCCAAAAAGTGATGTAGCCTGATCTTCAACCGGCTTCATAATAGCAGTAGCAAAACCATCTTTGGTAGAAGCAATAAGTTCCAATCCAGATAAATCTAGACCAGATAAGCATTTAAGATTTTCATGATCATTCACAGAGGTACTATCAGCCACTGTAACACAAGCCGACGTATCACCATGAACAACCTCTACCTCGTCGCCTACCCATTGGATTAAAAATGGATGCAAAGTAGGAGGCACACATTGATTTGCATGAATCCAATCACGACCAAGGATCAAGATAAAGTTACCTTGGATCTCGGTGACGAAGAAAGAAGTAGCCAATGTCTTGCTCCCGACGGTGAACTCCATCCACACAACGCCCTTAGCGCCCATTGGCTTGTCTCCCGATACACCAGTGATCGTCATATTGGTCTTTATCAACTCTTCATCCACACCTCCCAGCTTCTTGAACAAAGAATACGGCATCAAGTTAACGATCGCTCCTCCATCCACTAGCATGCGAGGATAGGCTTCCCATTGATGTGACCCTTCATGTACAAAGCTTTAAGATGATTTTCAGTGGTCTTGGGTTTCTGGAAAATAGCTTCCTTCGGCCCGAAATCGAGATGAGTAATATCCTCCTCTGAAAGCACATAACCATCCATTGACATATGCACCACGTTGATGTCCAAATTCATGTGCTCAGGAGAAGAACTGTAATCAACAAGCTCTTCATCGTTTTCTGGAGCAGGAACCGATGTAGACTTGCCATCACACGCCATAGAAGCCGAAGAAGAAAAACCGGGAGTTACCTCTGGGTCATTGGTCTGACCGTCGACCTCCACCGGTCTGACCGGTGTGAACGGTCTGACCGTCAGCTCCACCGGTCTGACCGGTGCTGCCTGAGAGCTGGTCTTGATTCTCCACTCTTTGCCTTGTGGTACCATGGGTCTGTACTGGTTGAATGTTTCATCCTTCTGTCTTTCCAGCTCTTTCTCCTTATTTTCTCTGAACCTCAGGCGTTGAAGCTTCCACCTTTGTGTGCGAGTCAATCCGGGAGGACACCACCTTGGTAAGAAGTACTTGGAGTTAGAACCACTCCCGCTGGCCTCATGGTCATTAGTAGTAGCAGATGCTCCCAATACTGGTGTCACAACCTTATTGTTTGGAACAATCGGTCTTTTGCCACCATTCTCAATAGGAACATCCATCGACCCAATTTGGATGATATCTCTGCCCGTAATCCTCTTTGAGTCAATATCCATCTTCTGCACCTCCTCCTTCTGTTTTGGCTTGTAAACTTGCTTCATAGGAGACGGCACAATCTTCCTGGGAGCACTGGTCTGACCGTTGGGCTGCAACGGTCTGACCGGTGGGGTCTGGTACCCCTGACCAGAATGATGAGGTGTCAATCGGTCCTGAAACGGTCTGGAAATCCTGTCCAAAACAGATCTTGGTCCTCCCCATCTAGGATGAAAAGCTTGCTGGAAAGGCACCCACATAACTCCATTATCATCATAAATTGGGCGAGGTGGATTTGAACTTGACGACGCCCATGATGGAGTAAAATGTTGCCTTTGCTGAGATGATTCACCCTTAAACCTTATAGCAGCTCTTGGAGGTGAAGATGATCCTCCTTGATGTGTAGGTGACCTCATCCTTTTTTTTAATGGCCGATCACTTGTAATGACCATTTGCTTAGAATACTTGTCAAATAGCATGTTGAAAGTGACCTTGGCTTAGGACCACTTCCCTGATTCTTTGCTACATTAAGTTTCCAATTACCAATCTCCGGACGGCTCGGTTTGATCATCCTCGGACGGCCCTGGGGTGCACCGGTCTTGCCGGTCAGCACCACCGGTCTGACCGGTCTGGCCTGATCAGGTTCAGACAGTCGTTGCTCGACGGGTGTGGACGACTCTTGCCCCCCATGTCCAGAAGCTCTAACAGTAACCTTGAAAGTTTCCTTGCCATCATGAGTCTTTTCATAAGCAACTTCTCGAACTAGCTCTTTTCCTCTCAAATCGGGCTTAGCTTCCCCGATCACCACGTTCTTGCCCTTAGTTGCTTCAGCTTGACTCGGCCGAACCAATACTTTGGGCTGCTGTAATTCCAGAGTGCTGATAGGAAAAGGAGTTTTGTCCACTTGCATCTCATGAAACGTCAAACGACCTTCATTTATGGCCGATTGAACCTGTCGACGGAACACATTGCAGTCATTAGTAGCATGAGAATAAGAATTATGAAACTTGCAATATGGACGACTTTTTAATTCATCAAGTGGAGGCAAAGTATGAGTCAATTTAATGTTTCCAGACTTATGTAATTCATCAAATATACGATCACATTTAGAAACATCAAAAGTAAATTTAACTTCTTCTTGCCGACCTTTATTAGCCGGCTTAAGAGACGAGCAAGAATAAAATTTTTCTTTAGAGGGCCAAATAAATTCAGCAGCATAAATTTCTTTATCTCCGTCACTCGAACTATCAGAATCATAGTCAATGTGATGCACATTTGAACAACGTGATTTAAAATTATCTTTTTCTTTATTCAATCGATTTTCAACAATTAAAGCTCTTACTTGAACTTGTGCAACCGAAAGAAAATCTGAACCCTATATTCTATCTCTAATAGAAGATCTTAAACCTTTTAAGCAAATGTCAGCAAGATCCATATCAGTAATTCACATATTAAAGCAATAGTTTTTTGTTTCTTGAAATCTTTTATTGTAAGAAGAGATGTTTTCCTCCCTTCCTTGCCTAACTGATGTCAAATCCGTCAATTTTAATTGCATGCTCCCACTATAGAAGTGATCATGAAACTTATGTTCTAACATATCCCAAGATATAATAGAACCAGGAGCAAGTGATGAAAACCAAGCAAAAGCAGTGCCAGTCAAAGATAAAGAAAATAAATGTACTTTCAAAGCATTAAAAGCACCTGCTTCGCCTAGCTGAGCTGTATACTGACTAATGTGTTCCCACGTGGTTCGGTCATCATCACCACTAAATTTAATTAAATCAGGCATACGCTAACCACGTGGGTGAGGGAAATTATCAAACTCAGGATTATATGGTTTTTGATACAAATTAGTATTACCAATATCAACACTAAGTTTAGTTTTTACCACATTAGCCAAATCTTCCTTAAATTTGCTAAATTCCGCCCAATTAGGATTATTTGGCTGTTGTGGAGCTGGATTCACCATGTTCATTTTATTTAGATAGGGAGACATCTTAGCATGAGCAAGCCTATAACTCTCAGAAACATCATCAGGAATTATGTTCTGTTGAGCCATTGAATTAACAGTCGTGCTATAATATGGTCCAGGATTAAAAGTATTATTAAAATTTGGCACGACAGAAATCAGCTCAAGCTGTTCATACACAAGATCCAGTGCACTGGTCTGACCGGTACCCTACACCAGTTCGACCGGTGCGGCCATATTTGGCCTGAACGGTTGAAACAGTAGGGTTTGACCAATGGTATCATGTGGCATGCCATACTGATAATTCATGTTATTAGTAACAGGCAAAGGTGCTAAGCTAGGATGAATCCATTTATTAGTATTAAACTTAGGACCACTGCTATTAGTTTTATTATTATTAAAGCTAGCAATGCTCCTATCTTTTTCAAGATCCTCTAAGCGTTCTAAACGAGCAATATAAGATGCAATCAAACCATCACTATCAGTAGTAGATTTCTGAGAAGATGAAGTAGGGGGTGGTTTGCTTACATTGGTTACTACCTCAACCATATTGTCGTTTAGCTTGATCGGCGGCAGCTCAAATTCTTTCAATCTTGCTACCTTGCTGTGACGATCCTTCTTGACGCCTGCGAGGAACTGAACTTGAAGGTACTCTTGCAGTGCCTTGAACTTCTGTTGCTCCTCCGGAGAAAAATCCTCCATTGAAGCTGTAACGATGTTGTTCATGTCGAGGTCGCAACGAGAACCCATTTGAGCTAGGTTAGATTGAACGGTCTTTGAAACCTGATTTTCTTCCCCAGCGGAGTTGCCAATTTGTTGACGCTTTCTCGGTCAACCACACGGGAGCGCTAGATCGTGCTGCAGCAGGAACTGAACTCGGTGGAGCTCCTGTCTTGACCGGTCTGACCGGTCAAGTCCACCAGTCTGACCGGTGGGCGTCGGGGTGCCGGTGAATGCATACGAACACCGCCTTGGGAGGGACCCCCTCGGAGGTGGTGCGCCTAGGGTTGCTCTGAGATCGGCAGGCCACTCAGAACGTCCTTGATCGCCGTCGAGACAAACAAGGAAAGCAAAGGGGTTGGAAAAGCTAGGGTTTGAGAGACAAAAGTTGTAAAAAGATATGATCGATTGGGTGATAAGTCCTCAACCGGCCGTAGCCCTTTATAGTTATAGGGTGGGGAGGTCTTGCCCCACAAGGAAGTTCTTTACAACTAAAAAATGACCAGAACTCCTCAATTCTACTCGGACTCGGGGTCCACCGGTCAGATCGGTGTGGCCTTTGCCGGATCGGCTACAGGGCCTGACCGGTCAGACCGTCCGGGTACACCGGTCTGACTGGTGGCGCTCGCCTGATCGGCCTTGTGCCAAATTTGGGTGCGAACACTAGTCTCTCTTGAAGAACCGAAGAATATTTTGTGTAATTTATGTAGCTACCAGGTGATGATGAGAGAGTGTAACTTGACACTACAAATTGGCAGTGTGGTGGTGGTGATTGGTTGTAGATTGTTCCGTTTCAGAGTTAATAAAAAAGACTATGATCGTGCAAGTGCGTTGAGGCTATATAAATTTATATTGCAATTTGTAGAGCATAGACAATAATAATATTAAAATAAGCACACAAATATAGTTACTGGATTAAACAAAGCTAGGCGCACTATGGTATCCAAGATCACAATAAAACCAATCATATAGTTTTTTCTGCAATGGGATTAAGATAATGTTCTTTATATGAACTTGTAGCTCTGTATCTTGCTAGCTGCATCAAACATGTTAGTGACTGCACTTGTTTGCCTAGCGGCCGGCTTAATTGACTGGCATCTAAGGTCAGTCTCAGTGCAGTTTCATGAGAGATTTCAAGTACATTAATTAGTAGGACACATCAGCATATTTGTTGATTTGACACCACCTTCAATATGAGAGAGAAGCCGACCGTTTCATCCTCGTTTCGTGGTGATGACACCCTCTTTGCTCGAGTACCTAGTGCGGTGAAACCCGATGAAATCCGCACTGAGGACTTCACCGTTTCGTCGTCGGATCTCCTGTTCTGCCTCCCGCCGCCTGCCGCCTTCGATCTTCACAAATCGCGCGTGACATAACTCCTCTGCCACTCCCTGCTAATAAATCACGAAGTCGACGACGACGAACAGTTCTCCGTCTCCACCTCCGGCTGTGAAGATGTCCAGTGGCGGCGGGCTAAGGGCAGCTACGGCGGAGGCCTGGCAAAGGAAAGAGGCGGCGGCGGCGGCCAGGCAATGGGCGGCGGCGGCGACGACTAGGCAAAGCACAGCGATGACGCATCTAGTTCCACAAGTCCAACTCCTCCACCAGCACCCTAATTGCAGTTAGAATTTCCATCACCCCAAGCGCCAAATGGTCCTTGGTGGAGGTAGCAGCAGCCTGAGTTCTCTCGTTTATGGAAATCAATCAAACCATTGTAAATTTGAGTTTCTGAGGAGATCACTCTATTGACGAGAGAGGGTGATAACGGAAGAGGACCAGGCAGCGGCTGCGACGCCTCCGCCGCCACCACATCGAAGCCCGGCAAGAGAGAAGACTCCCCGGCGAGATTGGTCGGAGATATGGAGAGCCTCATGCCCAAGGCATGGCAGAGGCGAACTAGAGTGCGTCATAGGGAGAGGAATTTCAACTCGTCACTCGCGTGCCAACCCTGGAAGCCAGGTGGCCGATGGGGATTCGAGGAGGAACCGGGCCCGTGATCGCAGAGCAGAGACCCATGACCCGGATCCACCAGATGAAGGAGGGTCAATAATGGAATTCTTCAGTCAATTGTGGTTCGTCCCTGATTCATCATCCTCCCCGAGACCTAGGGTTAGGGAGAAGGCGGTGAAGGAAGGTGATCTCATCTGGATCACGAAAGACAAGTGGGAGAAATCGGTATTCACAGTAGAAGATTGCTATCCCGTTGGTGAGAGAGATGTGCTGCTGAGAGATCCGGCAAAGCTAAACTTCGTAGAGAGAATCTGGGGAAAAGGAGAGAAGAAAAGTTTCGCACAAGATGTGAGATCCATGGCTGCAAGAGGTTGTGGAGGAAGGGGGCAGAGACCCAGAAGCCCGGAGGGAGGATGGGACAACTGGGGTGAGAGACTCAACTATCCGCCCAATCCGTACCCGCTGCCACCACCATTCTTCCACCATTCGCCTCCACACTATGGATTCTTCCCCAATCCACCACTCTCGCCGCCTGCTCACCCACTGCCGCCACACACGTACAATCAGCAATCTAGGGGGAGCCGTGGGGGCAATTTTACGGTGGAAGAGGAAGACAACAATCGCAACAAAATAACAGAGGAATGAATAGAGATCAACAAGGGAGGAGGCCGCAGAATGGAGGAGAATCAGAAGCAAGCAAAACCAAAGAGGAGGAAGTGACCAACAAAGAAGAAAATGAGATGAAGGAGGACAAGCTAGGTGAGAAATTTCCTCAGATTATCTACTTCAACTGTGGAGGATTAGGGCACTTTAGAAATGCTTGTAACAAGCCCAAAGTGTGCTTTATCTGTTATGACAAAGATCATGTGGTACAGAATTGCCCTGAATGGCTGAAGCCACAATTTGCTGCTCAATATTATGGTAGTGCTAACAAGGGTCTAGGGTTCTATCATATTGATGTGGCACCTAGGATGGGAAGATTTAGACACTGGGCAGGACTGGCTAACTTTGGAGTGTTCACAGTTGACACTACAACATTTTGGACATATTGCGACCCTTTTCTATAGCAACGGGTGGTTTTGGTTGCTATACACCGGGGTTACTGCGACAATATACCATAATGGTCGCGATAGGTGGGAATGTTGCGACCAGTTGTGGACCGTTGCATTATTTATTGTGGTGGTCGCTATAGGTAAGGGTCTATGCCGACGCATGGACTCGTGTCGCAATTCTGGCTATGGTATTGCCACGGTTTTTCGTAATTGTTGCCCATTATGCAACGACTATGACACGTTGCTATTCGTGGTGTCATTTGTTGCAAAAGAGTCTTACATATAGCAATGATAGGTGTTGTGTGTTGCAAAAAGTCTTTGGGATAGCAACGAAAATGCACTCGTTGCGACTGAATTCTTTGGTATAGCGACGTGGATCCAAAGTGTTGCAAATTGCTTGTAGGTATGGCAACGGTAACACGAGTAGTTGTAACAGATTGCATATGTAGCATCGAACCAAAAAAACGTCGTAATAGAAATAATGTTAGTGCGACAATATAGTGTCGTTGCTATTGAAAGAACTGTCAGTCACAATTGATGTGTTTGTGGGTGCCACCAGGCTACCGTGGGCCCGTTCAATGGCCTGTGGGCCTGGACCATGGCCCGCACAGAACTGTCCATCTTTGTACCCGGAGTCCTAACCGAACTCTATATTGTTTGACCGACCCTAGCACAACTATATATATCAACCTGTAATACGAAGGAAAAAAACCCAAACACATCGTTGTTGCCATTTCGTGATCCGCCGGGGTGATGCTGCCAAGCACCGATCATCTGCATCATGACTTAGAACGATCGAGAAAAAGTCTGTTCTTCGGATCCCATCAGCCAAGGTATAATCGATTATGAGATCCATGTGCATGGAATTTTATTTTGTTAATTAGCTTGTATATACAGCTTAGTTTAATACCATATTATCTTATACTGATCCAGCACCCTTTGTATTATCTGTTGTAGTTGGGTTTGTTTCTTTGCAATGGCAAGTGAGGATTGCAGTTGGATGGAATTGGAGCCTTCAGATTCTGCATGGCAACGCGGATTCGACAAGTTTATTGAGGATCTCTTTCAGAGCAAATTTGATGGAGAGCAAGTGCAATGTCCATGCTCTAGATGTCATCGCATGGCATTTCAAGGAAGAGAAGAGGTTGAACATCACTTGGTTACAAAAGGGTTTGACAGGGCTTACATAAAAGAGCAACAAGAACGTCATCGTCATGCTTGTGAACCTATGGCTGTGGATGACGACGACGAAGTTGAAGGTGGTGCTGATGATGCCGACGATCGGGAGGCCACCAATAGTTTGTTTTCCTCTCTGATCCGTGGTGCCATACATGGGCGAGTCAGAGATGATGGTAACGAAGATTAGGAGCCAAATGAGGCAGCAAGCAAGTTTTTCAAATTAATGGAAGAAGCAAGGATAGAGTTGTACCCTGGTTGCAAGGAGGCTTCTAAGATTTCTTTTATTGTTAGGCTATATCAGATCAAGTGCATGTGTGGTTTAAGCAACGCTGCAATGGAGCAAATACTGTTCTTCTTCTCTCTTGTGCTGCCTAAAGGGCATTGTCTCCCAGATAGCCTGGATAAAATTTGAAGGGTGGTTCGAGACCTTGGCTTGGACTACGTAAAGATACATGCTTGTGTTAATGACTGTGTGTTATTCCGTGGAGTGTACGCAAGCATGGACAACTGTCCAACATGCAAGGAGAGTAGGTGGAAAAATACAGGTTCACAGGGCACTGACGAGGCTGGCACTGATGCAGCAAAGAAGAAGCGGTTTCCTATTAAAATTCTGAGGTACTTTCCGCTGGCTCCTCGACAGCAGAGATTATATATGAACAAGGAAACATCCAAGTATATGCGTTGGCACGATAAAGAATTGGTTCAAGATGGCAAAATGCGACACCTAGCTAACTCAAAGGCGTGGAGGCACGTGAATGACACGTTTCAAAAAGAATTTGCATATGAACCTCGAAATACCAGGCTTGGACTTTCATCAGATGGCTTCAATCCATTCGGGATGTTGAACATCACTTACACTACTTGGCCAGTTATCCTAATTCCTTATAACCTACCTCCTTGGTTGTGCTTGAAACAATCCTTCTGGATGATGTCCATGCTAATTCCTGGGCCTAAGTCTCCAGAAATTAACATTGATGTGTATTTGCAGCCTCTGGTCGATGAACTCAAAACACTTTGGGAACATGGAGTTGATACTTGGGATGCCAAGGAGAAGCGCAATTTTACCTTGCGTGCTATGTTACTCTGGACAATAAACGACTTTCCTGCTTACACGATGTTATCTGGCTGGAGCACGAAAGGGAGGTTTGCTTGTCCTTATTGTCACAAGGACACTGATTACATGTGGTTAAAATTCAGTTTAAAGCATTGCTACATGGGGCATCGGTGTTTTCTGCCTAATAACCACAAGTGGCGAAGGCTCAAGGTCAGCTTTAACAACACTATTGAAACGAGGGACCCTCCAGTGCCACTCAGCGGTCAAGAAGTTCGGGATCAGTACGCGAGTTTCCAACAAGTCACTTTTGGAGCCACTACTTTGAAGAAGAGGAAGCAGCATGATGAAGATTCTAGATGGCACAATTGGAGGAAGCAGAGTATTTTCTTTGAGCTTCCATATTGGGATTCGTTGCTTATACGCCACAATATTGATGTGATGCATACTGAGAAGAATATTTGTGAGAGCTTGATTGGTACTTTGCTGAATTTACCAGGTAAAACTAAGGACACTGAGAAGGCTCGACTTGATCTGAGAGAATTGGGTATAAGGAAGGATCCGCATCCAGTTCTGAATGAGAAAGGGAAATACGATATGCCACCAGCATTGTACACGTTAGGTGATTCCGAAAAGGAAATCCTGTGCAACTTTCTACAAGGTGTTAAGATGCCCGATGGTTATGCCGCAAATATCAGGAGAAATGTCGATGTCAATGGGCGCAAGGTTTCAAATCTGAAAAGTCATGATTACCATATTATATTACAAAAACTCCTACCCTTTGTGGCACGTGACATATTGCCAGTTGCTGTAGTCAACCCAGTGATCCAGCTCAGCAGGTTCTTTAACGCGGTATGTGCAAAGGAGATTGACGAGACCGAGATGCAAGAACTCAGCAGATCGATTGCAGAGACTCTTTGTCGATTTGAGATGATTTTCCCTCCAGCATTTTTTGATATTATGATGCACTTACCAGTTCATATTGCTCGGGAGGCTGAACTTGGAGGCCCTACTTCGTATAGGTGGATGTATCCAGTTGAAAGGTACCTACGTACCCTCAAAGGATACGTGAGGAACAAAGCGTTCCGAGAGGGTTCTATAGCAGAGAGATATATCTCAGAGGAGTGCCTTACTTTCTGTTCTCGGTTCTTTGAAGGTGTTAGTACCAAGCTTAATAGGCCAGAGCGTTAAGAAAATAGCGCTGTTAATGAACCACCTACCGGTCTGAGTGTTTTTGCGAGCATGGACAGTGGGCAAAAGAAAAGTGTTTCTAGGCATAATTCCCATATACTAGAAGACAAAGAATTCTCGATGATGAGACACTACATATTATCAAACTGTGATGAGGCCATTGAATTTGCAAAGTAAGCAACACATGAAAATTATACGAATTTTGTTTCATTGTGTAGACTATATATCTAACTGTGATTATATATATATATTTAAATGTTGAAGTGAGCATAAGGCAGAATTGGCGAATGTCAGCTCGCTGAATATTGAAAGCAGGCACAAGGAACACTTTGTAGCATGGTTCGTGTGAAAAGTGAGTCATATACATTTCTTTCAAATTTAAATCGTCAAATTTGAATGTGCTCTTAACATATTATTTTTACTTATGTGAATGTAGATGAGGAATCTAAATTTTGTGGGGAAAGCAGATAAGATGCTGTATGCGCTATCTCGTGGTCCTGAAAGAATTGCTTATTTGAAGAATAAGTGCTCAATCAATGGCTTCTATTTTCGGACATCACACATAGAGAATAATCTAACAACACAAAACAGTGGTGTTGTCGTCAGGGGTGTGCAGGGCCTGGAATGGTATGGAGTGATTAAAAAAATCTTCATGCTTGATTTTCCTGAATCAAAGCAAGTCATGTTGTTCCAGTGTGACTGGTTTGATATGCCTCAACAAGGACAAAGCAAATCAAGAGGGTACAAAAGAGATAAATATGGGATTATCGATATTGATACCTCTCTGCTTCGGTATTCACATGATGATCCATACATCCTGGCAACACAAGCAGAGCAAGTGTGCTATGTGAAAAGCAGGAAGAAAGGCAGCAAATGGTGCAGCATCCTCAGAATGAAACCTTGGGCCTTGTTTGCCATGCCTGAAGGAGAGGAAGGCATTGATAATAACAATGACATAAATGTTGGTGATACTAAATTGGACTCGGTTGTTTAGGTGTTGAAAATATTCATGTTGAGGACCACCATGAGGATTTGACAACATGGAGGAGGGCAGATGTGGAAGGGACTAGTGTTGATGCTTCTCTTGTTGATCATGCTAAACCCATGGCTGAACCGGATCACACAGACATACATGAAGACGAGGACGATGGTGATGAGACCTACACTGGTGACGGATTGACTGCTCCAGGATATTCAGAAGAAGGACATGACGAAGACAGTTTGTAATCATAATTAGGGGTTGCATTGTTTACTTGTATTGAACTATAACACGTCCAAAATTTGTGAGCAATAAATAATTTGTGGTGAAGATGTCAGTTATTTGCAAGTTTGGCGTCATTCTGATGTCTTTCTATGTAGTCAATATTATGATTATAGCATCATTGGGCTTAATTTGTATATCACAGCATTATTCTCATGAAAATGCATAGATTCAGAAATGCACAAAAGTGAATCATAGATAATATATATGTATCATATGTATAAGATAGCATAATTCGTGTATACTCAAGCCACATCTTCTTGTTCTTAACGTAGCATCGTGCTCCCAACACTAGGAAAGCAAAAGCAACAGACAAAAGACAAAGAAGAAGATATCCTATCTACTTCTTTAGTTCAGATCGCTTCATCCTCTGCTTCATTCCTAATCAGATTCTTTAGAGTAGAACTCACCCCTCGCATGCTTCTGTTTGATCTCTTTGCGAAGACCTTCCGCCATTTGAAATATCTGACATTTTACAAGGGGCTCTCAAAAAGCATTTACAGAAGATCATCAACTGCATTTCATGGCAGTTGCTAATTATGTTTTCAGAAAAACTCATACTGATGCTAAACTTAAAGGGTAGGAATATATATCACCTCACGAAGAGACTTAGTAGGTCCATTGTATTCTTCTTCGTCGCTGTCATAATTTACCATCATCTTGCATTTTATCTTTGGGAAACACAACTCATACTTCTTTCCTTTTGACTGAATTACATACAAATCTGGGTCAGAACATATTGCACACACATAATAATTACGAAGCAAATTTGCTCACTTTGAAGTAAAATAGTAGTGTTGCCCTCACCTCATCCAATCGTGCTGGTAGGCCAAAATCGTCGATTCCCATGTCCATGTCCGATTCAGTTGTGGGCCAAGCCTGGGTGTACAAGTGGCGGCTCTTTTTCTACATCAAAACTATTTTTTCAATTTTCACTGACAGAACAAACAATCTAAGACAACAAAGGTGCTGGAAAGGGTTTGGCTTACCTTATTCTTCTTGCTGCGCGACGACTAGGCTTCGACGACGATTACTCTTGTTCCATTCTTCCTAGCGGCTTTGCGGGCATGGGCATCGCTTGATCGTTAGCCCGTTGGGACGAATGGAACTTCGACATTCAAGACGTGTTCCAAGTCGACCTCGACCCGTGCCTCCACAGCAATCCGGTGCCAACTTTGTGGTCGTGAGGTGGATGAGGGCCTGCGTTGGCTCGACGGAGTCACCGATGTCGATGACGGGCTGCGGCGGCTCGACGGAGTCACCGGTGTGGATGACGGACTTCGCTTGAAGCGACCATCAGCGTCGCGCGGCTGCCTGCGAGAGGGGTGCATGCGTCGGGTCATCGTCACAATGCAGGTGGATGAGATGGTGGCGGCAGAGATGGGAGGGGTGGAAGGTATATAGGAGGCGAGGGGGAAGATCGCACGCGTGAATTTTGGGATGTGAAATGGCAGGACGGAAAAAATGCAACTAGGGGGCCAGACGGTGGGAAAATGTTCAGCTATCTTATGTTCAGTTCGTTCGCGCAAATTTGACGAATTGTGGAAAAAGTGTGTGCGTCCTGTGAGAAAATATGTGAGTCAATGTGACTCAATTCAAACTCATAGGTAAATAAGTTACATTCAGAGGTAAATTAATAAGTTACATTGGGGGTTTTGTTTCAGTTTCTACTTGTTGATTAGTACCTACTTGTTCATCTCTACGTCCTTTTGCTAATATATGGAGGGAGTAGGTCACTACACAAAAGCCAGCATTAGAACTGACCGAACAAAGTCATATAAAATAATTACCAAAAACAGTCATATAGAAATGACCATATCAATAGTGGTAGACGAAGTCATCAAATAAACATGCATCACACACTGGCATTCAGTCACTTAGTGCATTACAGATAGACATTACACACAATATCACACATTACAATAAAGTTCTCAAGTCTAACACATAGATAAGATAGATTATTACAATCCAAGTCTCTCATTATACTTAAGATAAGCCAAAGTTCTCTTTGTACAAAAGTTAAGGTAGCCATTCATCCTTCTTCCTCTTATTCCTCTAGCCATCACAAAGCTTTAATGCTTCTTCATCATGTCCTGCATGAACTCTTTGGCATCAAATTGAGTTATGAAGCAATTTGCCTAAAAGCCTATTTTTTTACCTAAACAATGTGTGGAAGACTAGCATTCAGCAGTTTTTATTGTTATTGACAGAAAATACCGAAAACAAACGATGATTCTGTTATAAAAACTACCAACTCAATCAGCATATGAACTAGTTTCTATTTGACCAAAGAACAAGCTAACCATATGAGCTAGTTTATGTTATTACAACCTACGATTAAGATAACTCGCACTTAAAAATACATCATGCAGAGCTATACAGACCTAAACAAAATATGAGGAATTAACAATATGATGGTTCGAGGGGGGACTAGTTCACCTTCTTCTGCTGCTTCCCCTCCTCATTGCACCTTTCTAACTTGACAGCCTGCTTCCCAGAGTTCGTGGCAATACGAACAATGGGACGTGTCGATCTCATCATCAATCCCAATGCTTCCAGAGTAGGTGCACTTGTCCCCTGGCAACCAAGCAGCAGGAAACACTGGAGGTTCGATCTAACAGAAATAGTGCTTGAATCATGTAACCATTACAAGAGATCTAGCACAAGAAACAAGAATCTACCAAAAAAAGTGAATCTTTGTCTACCAAAAGTGAATATTCATCTAGATTCGGACAACCTAGCACACTTACCTCATCGACCCTGCTTGGGCCTGGGGTGAATCCTACATTGCTTGGTGGCGCAGTAGGATCCTTGTGCTACACGTCCTCATCGACCACCATGCGGGGTAGCGAGTGGCTGTACCGGCCTTCCGCGCGGCCGCCTGTAGATGCGCCCAGGGTGGTAGAGCGACGGTGGATTGGAGAAGGAAGCAGCGTCGCCAGCCCGCGTGTGGACGGAGGCACCGAGGTCACCGGGGACCACGTGAAGCGCCCTCTTGCGTCGTGCGCTTGCCTCCTAGAGTTGTGCTCCATCCGTTCAGCCATCGTCGTTGCTCTGCTCCTCTCCTTGGCTTCCTGCGGCAAGGGATGGGGGGAGATGAAGCCGCTGGCGGCGGCGGCGGTGGTTTTGCACGTCAAGAGTCGATAATGTGGAGAAGGGAAACATATCTCTGTCCTATGTTCCTACCCAAGACCAGCTAGCTGACATTTTCACCAAACCACTTGACCAAGTCACTTTCACTCGCTTGCGAGGTGAGCTTGGGGTGTGCTTTCCTTTCTAGCCTGGGTCTTGGAGAGTCTCATGTATATATGTGTCATATGTCTCATTTTGTTGCATTTCCTTCATGCATTTTACTTTCTGTACAAAACCTGGTAAGATAGCCATCTTTGGATCACTTGAGCTAGGAATGAGCTTCTATTATATACATTGGTCACTGATGTGCTATGGATGAGATATGTGCATGTTTGGTAATTTGTGGATGTAAATGCTATGCTCTTGATGGTGTTGCTATATATGTATGATGAGATAGCATTTTGGTTGTGAAAATGATAAAACTGCCTCTCTCATGAGTAGATGCTTGTCTATGCTCAATTTGTGCTTAAATGCTTATATCATGCTCAGTTTGTGCTTGAGGATCATATTCTCTTTGCCTCGGGTCAAAGACCTTTTTGTCATTGTAAATGTTTAGCCCTTTTGCTTGCTTGGGGAGGAGCATAAGCTTCTTTTTGCCGCAAAGGCACTTCATGTACCATGTTTAAACTTGAAAATGAAATTGATATCTGAATTGCCTTATGCTTGAAAAATGAGCTCCTAATCATGTTTTTATGTTTTGATATTCATATCTTGGGTGCTAAACCGTAGCATGCTTGTCTACCATGAGAAGTCTCATTTTAAGAAGTAGACACATGGCTCGGTGGCTTTAACATGACTTGAGTAGCTTGTGGGCGTTTATAATGATCTTGTGATGTGAATTTGTGATCTTGCATAAACTTTGAATGATCTAGTGCCTTTATGTTCAAATTGGTATGGATAGGATCCTGCTCATGAGATGCATGTTTCTTTGTGAAAAATTGCTTAAAATTGCTTTGAGCCATGTCACATGCTTATATGTCTTTACCTTCTTGATAGCAATATACTCGATACACCATATCTACTTTGCTTGCTCTATGTCTCTTTGTAGCATTTTGTTGTGCTCTTTGTATATTTGAGAAGCTTGGTAGACTGATTACATGCTTTGACATGCATTTTTCATGAAAACAAGGGGAAGAATTTCATATACCTTGATTCATGCATTGTCAATAAGGGGGAGAGTTTTGTATGATATGGGGGAGAATTCACATGCATTTGGGGAGAATTTTCATGCATTGGGAGTTTTTATACAAAATTATTGGTATGCATTTGTGAGATGTGGAATGTGAGGAGAAAAATTTGAGAAGAAGAGGTTGCAATTGCTCAGGGGGAGTTTGCACATGTGTAGGGGGAGCTCCTTTGATTTTCCTGAGTTTTGTGCTTTGAGATGTGCTCCTTGTGAGCTTTGTTTTGTCTCGGCTGTGTCGAGCCATTGCCCTTGTCTTAGGGGGCCGAGACTTGGATTGGCGAGTGATCTTGTTTCGCTTGTTCTTTGACTTTGGATCACTTGCTTAGAGGATTGTTGGTTTCTTTTCGTTTTCTCTATCATGGTTACTATGGGTGTTGTCAATGCACTCATCAAGGGGGAGATTGAGGACCAGGTGTGTCCGAGGACCAGTGGAGGGTCGCTCCTTAGTGATGAGTGATTGACAACGTTGTGTGGACTGATGCTTGGTTAAGTGTGCAGGTACAGGTTGCGGCTTGACTCATGTCGGTGCAGGTGAAGAACAAGCGTGAAAGGCCTTAGCCGTGGCGGCCTCCGGGTGATGGAGAGGCAAGTAGGCTTGGTTCGTTGGACCCGGTGGCCGATGGGGTCAAGTGCGAGCCGTGCGGTGCAAGACTGGCGGGCTGAAGTCGTAAACATGGGCCGGTGCAAGGTAGCCCGAAGCTTGCACGCGGGGTTTGGTGGTTTGCCCACAAAACCATCTGGTGGACGGTTTCTTGGTTTGGGCCGCAAAACCAAGCCCGGAGGCCCGAGGCGACGGAGACGGTGATCCGGGAGCTTCGGGAAGCTTCGAGGCGGGGGGCACGTGGCGTGATCGCGGGGCTTGCGTCGATGCTAAGCAAGGCCGCGGTGGAAGCATGTCCGCTCGATGAAGACTTGACCAAAATGCCCCTGAGGCGCTGTATCTTCTTTTCAAGTAGTAGGGGTAGCGTGGTCATTTACCTCCCTCCGATGGACTTCACATAAATGGCGGAGGGGTGGATGGCATCTCTCTCTCTCTTACTCCCTAGGGCTTTCTCCCCTGGTAGATTTTCTCTGAACTGCTTCTTTTCCCTCTGGATTCTTTAGGCTAGACTCTTGTACAGAATCTGACCTCTGGATGTATGGAAGCATTCGGCGTCCCGGTGATCTCCTAGTCCTCTGTGATTTTCGTGTCATTTTTGGGACTATTTTTGGGAGTTTTCGTTCTTGGCTCGATTCGTGATTTTGGAGGTGTTTCTTCACGGATTTCTTTGAGGGGATCATGGGTGGATGCCTTGCGCATCTTTGTGTGTGATCTTGACCCCTCAAACGCTATGGAGAGCCTTCGATTCGTGCGTTTTTTGGTGGGTGCCCGAGTTCATGGTGGTGGTTCGGTTGATCTGCGATTCCCGGTGATTTAGTGGCTTAGGAGTCGAGATTTTTTGGACATAGCATCCTTGTGTGACGCTTTATATCTCCCCAAAATCTTGCCTCTAGAGCTTCAACCGTTTGGGAGATCCGGTGATGGAAAGGTTGGGTTGACTCCCGAGCTCGAGCTTTTTCTGTTCTGTTCGTGCTTGGCGGACGGTCCGCGGCTCCCTAGCGGATGGTCCGCGCGGCTAGGGTTCGTCCCGTGTTCTTCGTGTTCGTCGCGTGTTCTTGAGTGCTTTCGTTTCGATCCGGTTGGATCCCAGGGTTTGGCTGGAAAGCGTTTGGTGGACAGTCCGCGGTGGTCTCACGGACGGTCCGCGTGGCCGGTTTTCTGGCGGACGGTCCGCGTGCTCACCACGGACAGTCCGAATTTCGGGGGTGTGCTACTGGTGGTTCGAGATGTGTTTGCGGACGGTCCGCCGTGACCTACTGGACAGTCTGTGCCCTCCTCGTGGACGGTCCGCCCGGTCACCCCGGACAGTCCGCCAGGGGCTTCGCAGTAGTGCTCAAGTTCTTTGATTCTTGCTTTGGTGCTTCCGCTCTTTGCTCCTAGGCTTCTCTCGTGATCCTCTAGGCTTGTGTGAGTCCTGTTTGGAGCTTCCTTTGTGTGCAAGGATTGGTGGAGTGGCAATCGGGGAATAGGCCGAGTTCGACCGTAGGAAAGAATTTTTATCGGCTCCCATTCACTCCCCCCCTCTTTGGTCGCCCAATTCGGTCCTTCACACCCGCATTGCCACCTCCCCTCCAGTGGGCACCAATGTTGCGGCACCCCGAGTGGAGCACCACTCCACGCAGCAGAGGCGCGACGCGTGAGGAAGATTTGCGAGGAGCGCACGCACCAGGAACCCGCTGCAACCCACTAGGTACGTGTTCGTCATTTCCGACACCGAGGACGAAGAGGCGGCGCCGGTCATCATCTCCGAGGCGGAGGACGGATTAAGAGCCTCTGCTCCTCCTCCCGGCCCCCCGGTTAGTATCGATCCTCTGTTTTTAATTTCTGTTAGGATCGATTTGCAATTGGGGTTGTCTATTGTAGAGATGGATTTGTGGTAAACCTAGATGAATGTGATCAGTCTAGACTGTACATATTGTTCCTGTCATCAACCTTGATTATATATGTGATTAAAATGATTCTAAATATTTTTGGATTGTTTTAGATAAAATTATTCCACAACTAGATTGTAACTTGTTAGAACATTATTGTGGATGGGCAGCCAAAGATAAACTTGCATGTTAATTTGAAATTGATTGATATAACGATAGTCCTTGCATTCATGATTCTGATATTGTTAACTATTTTTGGCAATGAAGACTCCTCAGCATGACCATGTCTACGTGGTCAATGATAAGGTCTCGATTCACTGCACGTTCTCACACGAGAGTGATGAGGAGACTGGAGAAGGGCCACTGCCGTCGAGGAGGGAGCTCAGATAGGACGGTCCGTGCTGTAGTCATTCCTAATTTCCCAGCTTATACATGCTAACTTCAGTAATGCCAATTAACAGCTCAAGGGAATGGGTGAGCAGCTTCGCGTCCTTCTGAAGCGGAAATATTTCAACCCCTGATGATGGTGCCTAAACATGAACAAGAGCTTCATGGTTGACTTATGTAGTACTTATGCCCTTGTTTAGTTTTAGCTTTTGTTAAGAAGCCTTGAGCTTGTTGTGGTTGGACTTATGTAGTACTCTTGATCTGATGTATGATGCTTTTGTGCGCAAGCCTTACTTGTGCCTGATGGAAAACTAATATATGTATGAAAATTATATACCTTTTATGTATATCTCTGCTGAATAGTTGTGTTCATGAGATGATTTTCTTTTTTCATCCATGAGTTGTTCTCGTCCTCCTTTTAATTTTGTTGTTTCTATGTTTTATAATTATTTTGCTCTATACTTGTCAATCAGAAATCCACATAAAATGTACATGAACACATCAATAATAAGAGCAAATTTCTTGTGAGCAAATGGAGAACACATGTGAAATCACAAGAATGATCAAGGGTAATAATAATACTAGCATTCACTAGTGACCATATATTCCCACTTAAGTAATGCCATTATACAAGGTCATTACACAAAAGCCTCATTCATCAAACCTAATTATTCAAGACATCCTACTTGTTCATTAGTACCTCCATTTCCTAATACATGACATAATGGAGGGAGTAGTTCACTACACAAAAGCTATCTAATTAACATTCCTTGGAGGCGTGCCTACGGGAGTCCCCAGCGCTTGATTGCCAGCCGGAGGTCCTCCACCTTGAAGGACCGATTAGGCGAACCAGAGAGGGGGGAGTGAATGGGAGCCGATAAAATTTCTTCTCGAATGAGATGAGAACTCCAACAAGACGAACACGGCTTCCAACTCACGTCTCCGACCCAACTACCCAAGTTGGCCAAGACCACGCAGCCACTGGAGTGCTACTGGTCCTAGGAACCAACACTCAACCTTCCGAGCCAAAACTCACCAAACCACACAGCGGAAACTTGCACGGCTTGCTGCCTGTGCTACACCGGTCAGACCGATCACCGGTTAGACCGGTGACACCGGTCAGACCGGTGGACAGAGCCGGTCAGGCCGGTGGCTACAGCAGCCGCACAGCAAACGTTCCAGGAAGCCTCAGTGACTCCTCTAGGCCCTGGAACAAAAACCACCACGAAACACAACCTGTGAGGAAGAAGAACCCCTCACAAAACCTAGCAAAACAACTCCAAACACGCCAAGAACTGATCAGCAGGACCACGGGACAAAACCACACGGACAAGGCTATTCCCCGAGACAAAAACCCACCAAGGGCTAGCACCGGTCAGACCGGTCAAGAGCACCGGTCAGACCGGTCGTGCCTGGGCAGCTCGGGATGAACAGCGCCCGCGAGTCAACTCCTCCAAATCCAACTCCCGATCTCCCGATTCGCTCCACGGTTTTGCACAAGACTTTGGGGATAGTAGGAACACCTCATTGGTACTCCATAGCCAAGATTTGGTCCACCAAAACTTGTCAAATCAAGAGGAATCGAAGAAATCCCACCAAGAACGCCTCTAACCCTAGAGCCACGAAAACCCCAAAATCGAGCCCCTTTGCTCACGGATTTGGAAGGGGAATCAAAGGGAAAAGAACCACGAAGGGTTCATGCATACATCCCCCACCAAATCCCAAAGAGAAAGGCCTCGAAATCGCTCCAAGAAAATCGCCAAGAAAGGGCTCCGAAAATCACCAAAAAGGAGAAACGGGAAAGACACATCCAAGCCTTGAGGAACCACGCCGAATCATCTATACATATCAAAGAGGTTCATACAAGGTCTAGCTTGCCGCCCGATCATCCTTCCCTCTCACAAGATCTCACCATGAAGCTCTCAAGCTAGTCCTACGAAAATCCTAAGAAAATAGGAAGGAAAATAGGAAAACCAAATGAGCTAGGGTTCCAAGAGATGGCGGCCATCCTCTCACCCCTTGGGTTATATGGAGGCAACCGAAAGACTAAAATACCCTTACTAGCTAACTAGGGATACATGCCCCTCGAGGGCGAAATTGGAAGTCTTTGTCTTCGCACCATCGGACGGATGCCCAGCGACCGCAAACTTGCTTAGCCTTGCGATCCCGACGCGTGTCCTCCACTTCGAAGATTCCGGACTGCGTCGTCGCACACCGGTCAGACCGGTGCTCCTCACCGGTCAGACCGGTGCTCCTCACCGGTCAGACCGGTGCTCACCGGTCAGACCGGTCTGGAGCTGCTGCACCTCCGTCTTCGGTTCTTCGGCCTTGGCTTTGTGGATCAACCAAGGAACCCAGTGGTTTTCTGGTGAACCACCGGAAACCCCGCGAACTCGGTGTAGCCTCCGCCAATCACCACTCATGACTCGGCTCCCTTGTAGTCCCGGCTCGACCTTGGTTTTGAGGCTCAACCAAGAAACCGTCCATGACTTCATCTTGCCGTTCTTGCCACCATGCGGCCCGCACTTGACCCCGCTGGCCACCGGGTCTCTCGAACCAAGCCTACTTGTCTTCTCCACACCTGGAGGCCTCACCGGCAACGACCTTTCACGCTTGTTCTTCACCTGCACCTGCACCAGTCAAGCCGCAACCTGCACCTGCAATACTTAGCCAAGAATCAGTCCACACCACGTTGTCAATCACTCATCACACCAGGAAGCGACCATCCACCGGTCCTCGAACCACACCTGGCTCTCAATCTCCCCTTGATGAGTGCATTGACAACACACACGTTTTGGTAACCAAGAGAAAAGGAAAAGAAAAGAAACGACTAAAAGAAACTCCAACAAGCGATCGAAAGCCAAAGAAAAGGCAAAGAGCAAGATCACTTGAACAAGACAAGTCTCGGACCCCTTAGGCAAGGGCAACAGCTCGACACATCCGAGACAAAACATGCTCAAGCAAAGAGCACAAACCATCAAACCAAAACTCGAAAACCACAAAGAGCTCCCCCTGCACACATGCAAGCTCCCCCTGAACCAATGCAACTCGCCCTGGACAAATGCATGCAAACCACTTCACGGAACAGAGCAGCTGCAACAGCTCAGCTCTGACCGGTCAGACCGGTCGACACCACCGGTCAGACCGGTGCTCAACATATGAACAGGACCAGCACTCTGACCAGTCAGACCGGTGACCTCAACTGGTCAGACCGGTGCACAACAGAGCCCAAAAATGGCTCGAAACCACCTGAAAACCTTCCAAATGCATTCAGTAGGCCAAAATATGCTCAAACTTCTCCCCCTTGTTGACAATGCATGAATCAAGCCAAAAATGCAAAAAATGCAACCTAGAGCTTCTCAAATAGACAAAATTCAACATAGGATGCTACACATGTCCAAATGAGCAAGTTAGATACTTTATAGCTTCGTAATGACATAAACTTCATGATCACCAAGTTTCACAACCATTGGGCGAAGCTAAGATAGAATTTAGCAATTTTGCGAAAAATCACCCTCTTATGAGCAAAGTCCTAAACATGAGCAAAACATGTCAAAATGGCAAAGCCACACAAACTTCATGCTAGGACAACCATTCTAAGCATAAGACCATCATAAACACCCACAAGCACCTCATGTCATGTCAAAGCCACCGAGCCATGTGCCTACTTCTATATATGAGACTTCTCATTGGTAGGCATCATGCAACGATTTAGCACCCAAAGCAAGTTAAAATTAGCACATATGACATGGGAGCACATTTTCCAAGCAATTTACATTTCATTTTCAGATTTATAATTGGTACATGAAATGTCTTTGCGACAAAAAGGAACTTATGCCCCTCCACAAGATGAAGCATGGGGGCTAAACATTCATGATGGCAAATGAGCCTTTGGCCCCATATGATCAAAATAAGCTATCCAACCACAAATTAAGCATAGCCAAGCCACAAAAACATGTCAAGATCATGTAAAGGCATTTACTCACAAGAGAGCATACATATGAAATTTTCAAAAACATAGCCATCAACCATGGATACAAACCAAGATTATCAAGAGCTAAGCCAAACTAACCATAGCTTACCAAATTAGCTCACAAAGACATATATATCATTCCATGGTGAACAATGTATATAGGAGAAGCCTTTCCTAAACAATGCATATGATACAAAATGCATGCAACCTAAGATACAAAGATGCTTATACATCATGTTACATATGCCATGCCAAATGCAAGAAATGCACAAAGGAAAGCTATACATATGCTACAAAGGAGCTCCCACACACCAACTCAAGAAATCAAACAAACACCAAGCTCCCCCCGCAAACGAGTGAAAGTTGCTTGATCTAGGGGTTTGGTGAAAATATCGGCTAGTTGTTCATGTGTGGGTACATGGATCAAAGCTATCTTCCCTTTCTCTACGTTGTCTCTCAGAAAATGATACCTCACCTCTATGTGCTTGGTTTTGGAATGGAGCACTGGGTTCTTTGCAACGCTTATGGCACTGGTGCTATCACATTGAAGTGGGACATGGATATACTCCTCAGCAAAGTCACTCATGGTGTATGTGATCCAAAGGAGCTGAGAGCAACAACTAGCTGCGGCCACATACTCTGCCTCGGTAGTGGATTGAGCAACACTCGATTGTTTGCGGGAAGACCAAGACACCAAAGAAGAACCTAAGAACTGGCAAGTCCCAGAAGTGGACTTCCTATCCAACCGACACCCGGCAAAGTCTGCGTCTGAAAATCCATGAAGCGCCAAAGAAGAAGACGCAGAGTACCAAAGGCTAAAGTCGGGAGTGTGTCGCAAATACCTGAAAATGCGCTTGACTGCTTGCCGATGCGAAGTCCTCGCAGAAGCTTGAAAACGAGCGCACAGACACACCGAGAATTGAATGTCCGGCCTCGTCGCCGTCAAGTAGAGGAGTGACCCGATCATGCTCCGGTACTCCTTCTGGTCCACGTGTTCACCTTCCTCGTCCGCATCGAGAGCTGTAGTCGTACTCATAGGCGTCGCCATGGCCTTGGAGTCCTCCATCTTGAACTTCCTCACAATATCCTTGGTGTACTTAGCTTGGTGCACAAATGTTCCTTCCTTTGATTGCTTGATTTGTAGCCCAAGGAAGAACTGCAACTCGCCCATCATGCTCATCTCAAATTCCCTGCTCATGTCTTCTGCAAACCTTGCAACAAGAGAGTTAGACGAGCCACCAAAGACAATATCATCCACGTATACCTGCACAATCAGGATATCTCTGCCCTGCCTGAGGAGAAACAAGGTCTGGTCGACCTTCCCCATCTCAAACCCTCTCTCAAACAGGAACCCCCTCAACCTACCATACCAATCTCTAGGCGCCTGCTTCAACCCATACAGCGCCTTCCTCAACTTGTACACCCGGTGAGGGTACTTCTCACTCTCAAACCCCGGTGGTTGCCTCACAAACACCTCTTCCTCCAACACACCATTCAGAAAAGCACTCTTCACATCCATCTGGTACAACTTGAACCCTTTAGCCACGGAAAAGGCTAGAAGGATCCTGATCGCCTCCAAACGAGCTACAGGAGCGAAAGTCTCCTCGTAGTCGATCCCCTCTTTCTAACTGTACCCCTGAGCAACAAGTCTCGACTTGTTCCTCACCACTTCTCCTTTCTCTCCCTCTTTATTTTTCCACACCCATTTTGTCTCAATCGGCTTACACCCTGGGGGAGGGTCAACCAACACCCAAACTTGGTTCCTCTCAAAATTCTCCAACTCCTCATGCATCGAGTTAACCCAATTATGATCAGATAACGCGTGTCCAATGTCTTTGGGCTCAAAGGTGGCAACAAAAGCAGCATGAGCGAAATGAGAATTGTTCCGAACCCTCGACCGTGTAGTACGTTCATTCATGTCGCCGATGATTCTCGAAGCTGGGTGATCCACTTGCACTCGTCGGGGAGGTTCTCGCCTTGATGCTACCTCCTCCTCAACAGCAGCTTCGCCTTGATCTGGGTTTGTCGTTGTAGGTGTGGGAGAGGTCCATTCTCGATCGTCGTCGAAGTAGTAGGTACATGTTCAGCCGCGGGCATCACACCGCCATCTTCATCATCTCCATGTTCATGCTCCTCCTCCTGAAAGATCTCCTCGCCAAGTTCGTCGTCACCTGCACACTCGAAAACAAGCTGACTACGTGGCTGTGTCTCGTCGAAGGTTACCTCGCAAGTCTCCACGATTTAGTTAGTTTCAAGATTGAGCACACGAAATGCTCTAGAATGAGATGCATAACCAAAGAAAATGCCATCGACAGACCTAGCCTCGAACTTGTCCAACTTCTTCCCTTTCTTCAGAATGAAGCATTTACAACTAAAGACATGGAAGTGACTGACCTTGGGTGTGCGACCGTGCATCTACTCGTAACAGGTTTTCTTCTTATGGACCCTGAGGTAGATCCTGTTCGACACATAGCACGCGGTATTGACCGCCTCAGCCCAGAACCTTCTCGGAGTCCTATGCTCGTCGAGCATCGTCCGAGCCATCTCACACAAGGTCCTGTTTTTCCTTTCCACCACGCCATTCTGGGGAGGCGTATACGGACTCGAAAACTGATGTTCAAGACCCAAGTCATGGCAAAAGGTTTCGAAGCGAGAGTTTTTGAATTCCGAGCCATTGTCACTGCGGATCGCTCGTATGGCATCTCCGTGCCTCTCGTTTCTTAACCTCAAGACAAGATCTCGAACAAAACCAAATGTCTCCCCCTTCTCCTCAAGAAAGAACACCCACGCATACCGAGAGTAGTCGTCCACCACAACAAGGACATACAACTTCCCACCCGCAGATCGCACACGAGCTGGGCCAACAAGGTCCATATGGAGCAGCTCGCATGGACGCTCAGTCATCACATCGGTGAGAGGCGGGTGAGAAGAGACTACCATCTTGGCATGCCTACACGGCGCACAAACCAACTCTTTCTCAAACCTCAACCGTGGCAATCCTCGGATCAAATTGAGTTTACTCAAGCGAGACAAAAGGTCAAAGCTCAAGTGACCCAACTTCCTATGCCACTTCCACAACTCACTCGAAGAACCAGCCAAAAAGCAACGCTCCACACCAGAAGACTGAGAAAAATCAGCTCGGAACACTTGACCCTCGGGAACGACCATGCAAACAAGATCCCCCCGAGAATCTAAAATCCGAGAACCACCAGGCCGAAACAACACCTCAAAACCCTAATCCAACAACTGGGACACAGAAAGCAAATTGTATCCAAGCGATTGAACAAGAGCAACACGCCTGAGAGTGATCTTGTCACTTACCTTAATCTCACCTTCTGACAGCACACGCCCTCGCCCATTGTCCCCAAAGGTGATGTACTTCTTTGTCACCACCGGGACGAGACTTGAGAACCACCCCTTGTCTCCGGTCATATGCCTCGAGCAACCGGAGTCAATCAACCAAATGTTCTTCCAGTCTCCCACCTGAAATTCAGAAGCGAGCACGTGAGTGAACAAACGACTCAGCACTGGGGTTAGTACCAAAAGAGTAAAACCAGTGCCGAGCCATTTGCTCCAAAGTGGGGTTAGCACAAACCAAATCATCACGCCTATCAAAGCTACCACCACGAGGGAACCAACCCTCTCTAGCTGGAGGAGGACGAAAACCACGAAAGGGAAACCGTGGATCGTTCCTCCTCTCCATCTCAAAGCTACGACTCTTCCCACCCTCGTATTGAGCACGAGGTGGAGAACGCCTAGCAAACTGACCACCTGCAAACTTTCCAGACCAACCACCAGAACCACGACCTCCAGAACCAAACCGAGCATCCTCACGAGCACGAAACCCGACTCGCTGTCTGCCCAGACCTGCACCGGTCTGACCGGTGTAGCTCGGCCAGCAGCAGCACCTGCAGCCTTCCGGTCTCCCCAAGCCGGAACCGTCCTCACAATCGCCTTGGCCCTGGGCATCAGCATACGAGGCTCAGGTACACCATTAGAGGGGTGGTACCTGTCCTTGTTAGCCCACTCTCTAGCCATTCTCTCCTCACGCTTCCTCTTGAAGCAAAACTCATCCTTGTGACCATCTCTCCCACAATACCCACAATGGAACTTTATGGGCTGTGGCTTAGGCTTAGGCTTGGGTTGGGGCTGCCCACTCGGCTTCTCACCCTTCTTCTCTCCTTCCTCTCCTTCCTTTGGGCTCACAAACTTCACCGGTTTCTGAAAATCATTTGTTGGGTGAGGGAATATGGGTGGATCTGGAGTAGTGTCAAGTTTGTTTCTGAGATGGTTAGGCTTGTGCTCAAACTTGTTCTTGTGTCTGTTTGGTGGTGGGATAGGAATCTCTCCAACTCTCTCAACTCCCTCACCACAGTTCTCTCCAAGCTTGTCAGCCCCAAGTGCCTGACCATCATAGTGTTTGAAAGCCGCTATCATGATACCAAGCTGAGGCTCCTGACCCGACAACCAGCTCATACATTTTCTCAGCTCATCATTCTCATCCTGCAAGCGATCAACATAATGTGCGAGCTCCAAATTCTTAACCGCATGCAATTCACAAGTAGAGCAAGAAGTGGGAATAGGCTCTTTCAACTTAGCCTCAAGCGAAACAGTGTAAGCATGCATCTCATCAATCTTTCCATGCAAAACAGGGCAAGAAGTGCAAGCACCTAGCAAAGCAGGTCTAGACTTAAGCTCAGCCACTTCAACCTAAGCATATCTAGTTCATCACAAGTAGAAGCATGCTTATCCTTAAGAGCAGTAAGATCAGCTAGGTACACAGAGCAATCACAACAATCAATCTCATCAGAAACCACAGGAGAAGCCTTAAGCGAATCAATCTCAAGCTTAGCATCTAGGTTCTGGGTTTCTAGCTCAGCCACACGGTTCCTAGCATCTTCTAGTGAGGCCCTAAGTTCTTTCCTCATCTTCTTGGCCTCTCTAAGCATGTGATCGCGGTTATCAAGCAAGTCAACCAACTCATCATTCTCCTTGCGCAAAGAAGAGAGCTCATCACATACCTCATCCTCGGAGTCAGAGTCCGAGTCACTCTGGTGGCTCTTCTTGCTGCCGGAGCTACGGGCCATGCCGCAGAAGCCATCTCCCGCGAAGCAGCTCAACCCGCTCAAGTTCCTGGATGACTTCTTGTTCTTGCGCCGATCACCTTCATCTTCACTGCTACTCGAGCTCGAGGAAGAGTACGCGGAGCTGGAGTCGACGTTGCTTGCTCCGTCCATTGCTCGGGCCTTCCTGCCGCGGCCATCCTTCTTCCTCGACCGTCGCTCGTCCTTGTGCTTGTTCTTGTGCTTGTGATCGCGCCTCGATCGGTACTTGCCATCCTTGCTCGATCGGTGCCTGTAGCCGTCCTTGTTCTCCGTCTTCTCCGGGCAGTCGGCGACGAAGTGTCCTGGCTTGCCGCACTGAAAGCACGTCCGTGCTGTCCTCCTCGTGTTCACCCGGTTCTCGTGCAGCCTCTCGAACCGCCTGGTCAGCAACGCCAGCTCGTCCTCTCCAAGCACGTCGAACTCCTCGTCTGGCAAAGACATCAAAGAAGACAGAGAGTACATCCTTGAGGATGCGTTAGCGTTAGACTTAGCTCCTTTGCCACTAACGAGAGCGAGACTATGAGAATCAGTCGGGCTCTCGATCTTGGCTGTCATACCACGGTCCAACTCAGTCGACTTGAGCTTCGAGAACAGCTCGTTCACGGTCAAGTTGTCATACTTCTCGGACTCAACAATAGCCTCAAACTTCCCGTCCCATACGGTACGATCCAACGAGTGCAAGAGCTTCACGGCTCTATCATGATCATTGTATGGGAGGACGTCCACATTGGCTCTCATGTTGTTCACAACGACCGTAAATCGCTGGAAAAGGGCATCGACGGACTCGCCGGGGAGATGAGTGAAGTTCTCGTACTCTCTCCGGTAAGTCGCGTACATCCGAGCCTGAACCTGAGCATTCCCAGCATGAGCATCCTTCAACTGCTCCCAAATCCTACAAGCTAAGTCCTCTGTCTGAACCCGATCGAATTCAGGCTGACACAGAGCACGAAACAAGTAGTCGACAGCCTTGTTGTTGGCTTCGAACATATCCCACGATCCTGGAGCAAGGAAGTTCATCGGATGAACATAAGCTGTGTTCACCGTGACATCCCAAAGGATCTGACCCTTTCTGCGGAGGAATGCCGCCATCCGCCTTTGCCACATCTGGTAGTTCTTCCCATCGAAGTGCGGAGGACCCGAACCCCGTTCCTGTTACGCCATCTTTGGATCTTAGACTGGTAAGAGTCAATAAAGACTCGAACCAGCTCTGATACCAATTGAAGGACCGATTAGGCGAACCAGAGAGGGGGGGAGTGAATGGGAGCCGATAAAATTTCTTCTCGAATGAGATGAGAACTCCAACAAGACGAACACGGCTTCCAACTCACGTCTCCGACCCAACTACCCAAGTTGGCCAAGACCACGCAGCCACTGGAGTGCTACTGGTCCTAGGAACCAACACTCAACCTTCCGAGCCAAAACTCACCAAACCACACAGCAGAAACTAGCACGGCTTGCTTCCTGTGATACACCGGTCAGACCGATGGCCTGCGCCGGTCAGACCGGTGACACCGGTCAGACCGGTGGACAGAGCCGGTCAGGCCGGTGGCTACAGCAGCCGCACAGCAAATGTTCCAGGAAGCCTCAGTGACTCCTCTAGGCCCTAGAACAAAAACCACCACGAAACACAACCTGTGAGGAAGAAGAACCCCTCACAAAACCTAGCAAAACAACTCCAAACACGCCAAGAACTGATCAGCAGGACCACGGGACAAAACCACACGGACAAGGCTATTTCCCGAGACAAAAACCCACCAAGGGCTAGCACCAGTCAGACCAGTCAAGAGCACCGGTCAGACCGGTCGTGCCTGGGCAGCTCGGGATGAACAGCGCCCGCGAGTCAACTCCTCCAAATCCAACTCCCGATCTCCCGATTCGCTCCACGGTTTTGCACAAGACTTTGGGGATAGTAGGAACACCTCATGGGTACTCCATAGCCAAGATTTGGTCCACCAAAACTTGTCAAATCAAGAGGAATCGAAGAAATCCCACCAAGAACGCCTCTAACCCTAGAGCCACGAAAACCCCAAAATCGAGCCCCTTTGCTCACGGATTTGGAAAGGGAATCAAAGGGAAAAGAACCATGAAGGGTTCATGCATACATCCCCCACCAAATCCCAAAGAGAAAGGCCTCGAAATCGCTCCAAGAAAATCGCCAAGAAAGGGCTCCGAAAATCACCAAAAAGGAGAAACGGGAAAGACATATCCAAGCCTTGAGGAACCACGCCGAATCATCTATACATATCAAAGAGGTTCATACAAGGTCTAGCTTGCCGCCCGATCATCCTTCTTTCTCACAAGATCTCACCATGAAGCTCTCAAGCTAGTCCTACGAAAATCCTAAGAAAATAGGAAGGAAAATAGGAAAACCAAATGAGCTAGGGTTCCAAGAGATGGCTGCCATCCTCTCACCCCTTGGGTTATATGGAGGCAACCGAAAGACTAAAATACCCTTACTAGCTAACTAGGGATACATGCCCCTCGAGGGCGAAATTGGAAGTCTTTGTCTTCGCACCATCGGACGGATGCCCAGCGACCGCAAACTTGCTTAGCCTTGCGATCCCGATGCGTGTCCTCCGCTTCGAAGATTTCGGACTGCGTCGTTGCACACCGGTCAGACCGGTGCTCCTCACCGGTTAGACCGGTACCCACCGGTCAGACCAGTCAGACCCACCGGTCAGACCGGTCTGGAGCTGTTGCACCTCCGTCTTCGGTTCTTCGGCCTTGGCTTTGTGGATCAACCAAGGAACCCAGTGGTTTTCTGGTGAACCACCGGAAACCCCGCGAACTCGGTGTAGCCTCCGCCAGTCACCACTTATGACTCGGCTCCCATGTAGTCCCGGCTCGACCTTGGTTTTGAGGCTCAACCAAGAAACCGTCCATGACTTCATCTTGCCGTTCTTGCCACCATGCGGCCCGCACTTGACCCCGCTGGCCACCGGGTCCCTCGAACCAAGCCTACTTGTCTTCTCCACACCTGGAGGCCTCACCGGCAACGACCTTTCATGCTTGTTCTTCACCTGCACCTGCACCAGTCAAGCCGCAACCTGCACCTGCAATACTTAGCCAAGAATCAGTCCACACCACGTTGTCAATCACTCATCACACCAGGAAGCGACCATCCACCGGTCCTCGAACCACACCTGGCTCTCACACCTTAGCCTCAATCGGAACTGTTTTTACAATGCATTATCAGTGATAAGTAAATCAAAATTTGAATAAAACTGAACATAGTGAACATAGGGAATGAAGGTAATACCTCGGCATTAGGAGGACGCCTTCGCGAGGGTCCCGGGAGGCAGAACTCATCGTCGCTGTCATCATTGCATTCCACGTATCCTAACTCGTGGGAAGTTAAGCTCATAAGTCACCTTCGGCCCAAGATCCTGAATTAAGAAATCGAGACATGAACAGCAAAATTCCACTTGTGAACTTAAGATTAATCATGTTGCAATCAGAGGTAATAAAAAATTTGTATGAAACTGACAAACATAAAATTCATATCCTAATGGTACTGACTAAAATTTGCATCAAACTGAGCAAAACATTGCACAATCAAATTTAGCAAAGGTGAAACCACTCACAAACAAACTCACTGATTCTTAACTGCATGATCTCTACCAAAAATGTTGCATATGTACCCTAGTCTGAGTTGCTGGCCAAATTTGGCAATCTGACAACGTACCAGTCACTGAATTCCTAAGATGGTTCCTATCAGTTTTAGCAATTTTTGTTCAGAACTATTTTCGACAAAGTTCTTCACATTTCCATAGTCGGTAGCCATGAATGCCAGAAATGGTATACTAGCCAAGAAATCCTAAATTGCACGTCCTAGAATTGATTACAACTCAGAAACAATTTCGCAATCACACAAAAATAATCACTTCAATGTACTAAGCAAACAGAGGAATTAAAGACAAAGTTCTCGAATACTAAAGGGGGAAATTAAATTTGGTACGAGTAAGATAACTTACCGGACGCTCCCAATCGAAATCCGGAAATTTGTGGGGGTACTCCTCCTCCTCGCTGGACTCCTCCGCCAGCTTGGACTTCTTGGCATCAGGGTGCTGAAAACCCTCATCGCCGACCTTCCGCTTCCGAGGCATCCTAGCGGATTCGGCGTCCGCTTCCTCTGACGAGTGCTGGACAGCGGGCCCAGGTAACCACCCTAGCAATGCTGCTAATGCCGCCACTGCATCCGCCACCAGTCCCCTCAAGGCCGCCGCTACCGCCGCCTCCCGGCTCCTCGAGGATGCTGCCAATGCGGCCTCGGACGAGGAACGGTGAAGCGAAGCCCGTGACTCTACTGACGACTCCGGCTCCATCTTGGCGTGCGGGTCCGGCGGTGGGGTGGTTTGGAAAGTGATCGGAGTTGGGCGGCGCTGGGGTGCTTTCCACTGTACAGAGGCGAATGGGAAGGGGTGAGACAAGAAGCGAGACGACGGGGCAGGGGCACGGCGTCTCTATAAGAAGTGCGACACGAAAGGGGGAGGTGGCGGTTCCACAAAATTCAATGACGTGTGGACCCATCAACGTTTAGGCCCACACAGGGTGCAGCTTCAACGCAAATTCGACAGCCTGACCCACATGTCTATGACTCTCATATCATGACCACTTATGATTTAGAAAAAATGACAAACTGAAGCAAGATTTTGTCACACAAAATGAGGTCAAATGGAAAAGTGATGAATATAGTTGTAGATCTCGATAAGTTGTATAACTTCTGTATAGACAACTTTATGATTAGAAATTATTTTTGATATCTTAATGAACAATGTGTACTACCACTTTCTCAAATGAAAAAACGACTTAAAAAAGGTTCGTAGATCTCAATGAGTTATTAAACTTTGGTATTCACCAATTTTCCATTTGACATCATCCGGTTTTCAAAAATATCGATTCTAGAAATCATTTTTTGAATTTCGAAATTTGTCCTATTATTCAAACTCTGTCAAATGGATTACTGGCTTAAATAAAGATTGTAGGTCTTGACGAGTTCTACAAGTTTGGTATTCACGACTTTTTCGTTTGACAACATTATGACCCTAAAAATGTAGTATCAACTTTTCTAATTTCAAGTTATTGTCTTTCAATCAAATTACTCGCATGGGGAACTTACCAAAATAATAGTTGTATGTACTTCTCAATTAGTTCTAAAACTAATCAAGATATCATGAGTGCAAAAAAATTTCTAAATCAACACAAAATTTCTTTCAATTTTTTAAGATTTTTGAAAATAGTAGCAATTTGTGAAGGTTTTTCAAATTTTTATCTTTCAATCTAACTTGCATGGGGAAATTAATACGTTTCAACGACTGTGTAGGAGACTATAGGCACAAAAGTTACTGTTGGGATTCGAACCTAGAAATCGAAGCTAGGGGATGAAAACAACTACCATTAGACCACTGAATCCTATTTGGTTTATTGCCTCCATGTTTCTTTTATTAGACCATAATTGCGCGCACGCCACATCGTCTCCTTGGGTCCCACGTGTCACCGCAGAGATTCAGATGTGTTCTTGAGTTCATGATGGACCTCCTAACCTTGTTTCTTTGATTCATAATCAAAATTTAAACATGTTTATATTTCACGTATGTTGTCGAAATCAGGTGTTTTTTCCTACATTCTTATAAAACAATAATTTATCTCATGGAGTGCATTGCTCTCCATGTGACATTGTTTGAACAATCCAAATTTCGAAATTCAAAGATTGATATCTAGAATCGATATTTTTAAACACCAGATGATGTCAAATAGAAAACTTCTGAAAACCAAAGTTTCATATCTCAAAAAGATTTACAATCTTTATTTAGGTCATTTTGTCTTTTTTAAAAGTGAAAACTACAAGTAGTACAAAATTGACAAGTCTCTAACATAGTTTCTTAAACTATGTGAGTGAATCTAGAGTTAATGAACAATGTGTACTACCACTTTCTCAAATGAAAAAATGACTTAAACAAAGTTCGTAGATCTTGATGAGTTATTAAACTTTGGTATTCACCACTTTTCCATTTGACACCATCTAGTTTTCAAAAATATCGATTCTAGAAATCATTTTTTGAATTTTGAAATTTTTCCTATTCAAACTCTGTCAAATGGATTACTTGCTTAAATAAAGATTGTAGGTCTTGACGAGTTCTACAAGTTTGGTATTCACAACTTTTTCGTTTGACAACATTATGACCCTAAAAATGTAGTATCAAATTTTCAAATTTCAAGTTTTTGTCTTTTAATCAAATTACTCGCATGGGGAACTTACCTAAATATTAGTTGTATGTACTTCTCAATTAGTTCTAAAACTAGTCAAGATATCATGAGTACAAAAAAATATCTAAATCAAAACAAATGTTCTATCAATTTTTTAAGGTTTTTGAAAACAGTAGCAATTTGTGAAGGTTTTTCATATTGTTACCTTTTGATCTAACTTGCATGGGGAAATTAATACGTTTCAACGACTGTGTAGGAGAATATAGGCAAAAAAAAGTTACTTTTGGGATTCGAACCTAGAAATCGAAGCTAGGGAATGAAAACAACTACCATTAGACCACTAAATCCTATTTGGTTTATTGCCTCCATGTTTCTTTTATTAGAGCATAATTGCGTGCACGCCACATCGTCTCCTTGGGTCCCACGTGTCGGCGCAGAGATATAGATGCGTTCTTGAGTTCATGATGGACCTCCTAACCTTGTTTCTTTGATTCATAATTGAGAGCCATGTGTGGTTTGAGGACCGGTGGTAGGTCGCTTTCTGGTGTGATGAGTGATTGACAACGTGGTGTGGACTGATTCTTGGCTAAGTAGTGCAGGTGCAGGTTGTGGCTTGACTGGTGTTGGTGCAGATGAAGAACAAGCGCAAAAGGTCGTTGCCGGTGAGGCCTCCAGGTGTGGAGAAGACAAGTAGGCATGGTTCGAGGGACCCGGTGGCCAGCGGGGTCAAGTGCGGACCGCAAGGTGGCAAGAACGGCAAGATGAAGTCATGGACGGTTTCTTGGTTGAGCCTCAAAACCAAGGTCGAGCCGGGACTACGTGAGAGCCAAGTCATGAGTGGTGATTGGCGGAGGCTACACCGAGTTCGCGGGGTTTCCGTTGGTTCACCAGAAAACCACTAGGTTCCTTGGTTGATCCACAAAGCCAAGACCAAAGAACCGAAGACGGAGGTGCAGCAGCATCGGACCAGTCTGACCGGTGGGTCTGACCGGTGAGGAGCACCGGTCTGACCGGTGTGCGACGACGCAGTCCGGAATCTTCGAAGCGGAGGACACGCATCGGGATCGCAAGGATTGCGTCGAGGCTAAGCAAGTTTGCGGTCGCTGGGCATCCGTCCGATGGAGCGAAGACAAAGATTTCTGAATTCGCCCTTGAGGGGCATGTATCCCTAGTTAGCTAGTAAGGGTATTTTCGTCTTTCGGTTGCCTCCATATAACCCAAGTGGTGAGGGGATGGCAGCCATCTCTTGGAACACTAGCTCATTTGGTTTTCCTATTTTCCTTCGGATTTTCATAGGACTAGCTTGAGAACTTCATGGTGAGATCTTGTGAGAGGGAAGGATGATCGGGCAGCAAGCTAGACCTTGTATGAACCTCTTTGGTATGTATAGATGATTCGGCGTGGTTCCTCAAGGCTTGGATGTGTCTTTCCTGTTTCTCCTTTTTGGTGATTTTCGGAAGTTTTTCTTGGCGAATTTCTTGTGGCGGTTTTGAGACCTTTCTCTTTGGGATTTGGTGGGGGATGTATGCATGAACCCCTCGTGGTTCTTTTCCCCTTGATTTCCCTCCCAAATCCATGAGTAAAGGGGCTCAATTTTGGGGTTTTCGTGGTTCTAGGGTTCGTGGTGTTCTTGGCGGAAATCCTTCGATTCCTATTGATTCAACGAGTTTTGGTGGACCAAATCTTGGCTATGGAGTGCCCATGAGGTGTTCCTACTATCCCCAAAGTCTTGTGCGAATCCGTGGAGCGAATCGGGAGATCGGGAGTTGGATTTGGGGGAGTAGACCCTCGGGCGCTGTTCATCCCGAGCTGCCCAGGCGTGACCGGTCTGACTGGTGCTCTTGACCGGTCTGACCGGTGCGAGCCCCTGGTGGGTTTTGTCTCGGGGAACCGCTGTGTTCGTGTGGTTTTGTCCCGTGGTCCTGCTGGTCAGTTCTTGGCCAGTTTGGAGTTGTCATGCTAGGCTTTGTGAGGGGTTTTCCTTCTTGGCAGGTTGTTCTTTTTTGGTGGTTTTTGTTCTAGGGCCTAGAGGAGTCACTGAGGCTTCCTGGAACTTTGTTGTGCATCTGCTGTCGCCACCGGCCTGACCGGCAGAGTCCACCGGTCTGACCGGTGCCATCGGTCTGACCGGCAGGAGCCATCGGTCTGACCGGTGTGGCACAGACAGCAGGCTGCTCAGTTTTTCGCTGTGCGTTTGGGGTGTTTGGTTTAGTTGGTTGAGTTGTTGGTTCCTAAGACCAGTAGCACTCTAGTGGCTACGTGGTCTTGGCCAACTTGGGTAGTTGAGTCGGAGACGTGTGTTGGAAGCCGTGTTCATCTTGTTGGAGTCTCTATCTCCTTCGAGAAGAATTTTTATCGACTCCCATTCACTCCCCCCCTCTCTGGTTCGTCGTTTCGGTCCTTCAAGTGGTATCAGAGGCGGTTACGGATCTTCGGATTCTAACCAGTCTAAGATCCAAGGATGGCGTACCAGGAACGGGGTTCGGGTCCTCCGCACTTCGATAGCAAAAACTACCAGATGTGGCAGAGGCGGATGGCGGCGTTCCTCCGCGGTAAGGGTCAGATTCTTTGGGATGTTACAGTGAACACAGCTTATGTTCATCCGATTAACTTCCTTACTCCAGGATCGAGGGATATGTTCGACGCTAATAACAAGGCGGTCGACTACTTGTTTCGTGCTCTGTGTCAGTCCGAATTCGATTGGGTTCAGACAGAGGACTTAGCTTGTAGGATTTGGGAGCAGTTGAAGGATGCTCATGCTGGGAATGCTCAGGTTCAGGCTCGGATGTACGCGACTTACCGGAGAGATTACGAGAACTTCACTCATCTCCACGGCGAGTCCGTCGATGCCCTTTTCCAGCGGTTTACGGTCGTGGTGAACAACATGAGAGCCAATGTGGCCGTGCTCCCATACGATGATCATGATAGAGCTGTGAAGCTCTTGCACTCGTTGGATCATACCGTATGGGACGGGAAGGTCGAGGCTATCCTTGAGTCCGAGAAGTATGACACCTTGACCGTGAACGGGCTATTCTCGAAGCTCAAGTCGGCTGAGTTGGACCGTGGTATGACAGCCAAGATCGAGAGCCCGACTGATTCTCATAGTCTTGCTCTCATTGATGGCAAAGGAGCTAAGTCTAACGCTAACGCATCCTCCAGAATGTACTCTCTGTCTTCTTTGATGTCTTTGCCAGACGAGGAGTTCGACGTGCTTGGAGAGGACGAGCTGGCGTTGCTGACCAGGCGGTTCGAGAGGCTACACGAGAACCGGGTGCACACGAGGAGGACAGCACGGACGTGCTTTCAGTGTGGCAAGCCGGGACACTTCGTCGCCGACTGCCCGGAGAAGACGGAGAACAAGGACGGCTACAACGATGGCTACAAGCACCGATCGAGCAAGGACCCCAAGTACCGATCGAGGCGCGATCACAAGCACAAGAACAAGCACAAGGACGAGCGACGGTCGAGGAAGAAGGACGGCCGCGGCAGGAAGGCCCGAGCGATGGTCGGAGCGAGCGACGTACGACTCCAGCTCTGCCTACTCTTCCTCGAGCTCGAGCAGCAGTGAAGACGAAGGTGATCGGTGCAAGAACAAGAAGTCATCCAAGAACTTGAGTGGGCTGAGTTACTTCGCACGAGATGGCTTCTGCGGCATGGCTCGTAGCTCCGGCAGCAAGAAGAGTTACCAGAGTGACTCAGACTCTGACTCCGAGGATGAGGTACGTGACGAGCTTCCCTTCTTGCATGAGGAGAATAAGCGTCTTGGCAAGTTGCTTGATAATCGTGATGACATGCTTAGAGAGGCCAAGAAGATGAGGAAAGAGCTTAGGGCCTCACTAGAAGATGCTAGGAACCGTGTGGCTGAGCTAGAAACCCAGAACCTAGATGCTAAGCTTGAGATTGATTCGCTTAAGGCTTCTCCTGTGGTTTCTGATGATGTTGATTGTGTTGATTGCTCTGTGTACCTAACTGATCTTACTAGATATGCATAGGGTTGAAGTGGCTGAGCTTAAGTCTAGACCTGTGTTGCTAGGTGCCTGCACTTCTTGCCCTGTTTTGCATGGAAAGATTGATGAGATGCATGCTTATACTGTTTCGCTTGAGGCTAAGTTGAAAGAGCCTATTCCCACTTCTTGCTCTACTTGTGAATTGCATGCGGTTAAGAATTTGGAGCTTGCGCATTATGTTGATCGCTTGCAGGATGAGAATGATGAGCTGAGGAAATGTATGAGTTGGTTGTCGGGTCAGGAGCCTCAGCTTGGTATCATGATAGCAGCTTTCAAACGCTATGATGGTCAGGCACTTGGGGCTGACAAGCTTGGAGAGAATAGTGGTGAGGGAGTTGAGAGAGTTGGCGAGATCCCTATCCCACCACCAAACAGACACAAGAACAAGTTTGAGCCCAAGCCTAACCATCTCAGAAACAAATTTGACACTACTCCAGATCCACCCATATTTCCTCACCCAACAAATGATTTCCAAAAACCGGTGAAGTTTGTGAGCCCAAAGGGAGGTGAGGAAGGAGAGAAGGGTGAGAAACCGAGTGAGCAGCCCCAACCTAAGCCTAAGCCATAGCCCATGAAGTTCCATTGTGGGTATTGTGGGAGAGATGGTCACAAGGATGAGTTTTTCTTCAAGAGGAAGCGTGAGGAGAGAATTGCTAGAGAGTGGGCTAACAAGGACAGGTACCACCCCTCTGATGGTGTACCTGAGCCTCGTATGCAGATGCCCAGGGCCAAGGCGATTGTGAGGACAGTTCCGGCTTGGGGAGACCGGAAGGTAGCAGGTGGTGCTGCTGGCCGAGCTACACTGGTCAGACCGGTGCGCTACACCGGTCAGACCGGTGCAGGTCTGGACAGACAGCGGTCTGGTTTTCTTGCTCGTGAGGATGCTCGATTTGGTTCTGGTGGTTGGTCTGGAGAGTTTGCAGGTGGTCAGTTTGCTAGGCGTTCTCCACCTCGTGCTCAATACGAGGTGGGAGGAGTCGTAGCTTTGAGATGGAGAGGAGGAACGGTCCACGGTTTTCCTTTCGTGGCTTTCGTCCTCCTCCAGCTAGAGAGGGTTGCTTCCCTCGTAGTGGTTACCTTGGTGGTGTTCGTGGTGGTATCTTTGATAGGCGTGATGATTTGGTTTGTGCTAACTCCACTTTGGAGCAAATGGCTCGACACTGGTTTTACTCGTTTAGTACTAACCCCAGTGCTGAGTCGTTTGTTCACTCACGTGCTCGCTTTTGAATTTCAGGTGGGAGACTTGAGGAACGTTTGGTTGATTGACTCCGGTTGTTCGAGGCATATGACCGGGGACAAGGGGTGGTTCTCAAGTCTCGTCCCGGTGGTGTCCAAGGCATACATCACCTTTGGGGACAATGGGCGAGGGCGTGTGCTTTCAGAAGGTGAGATTAAGGTAAGTGACAAGGTCACTCTCAGGCGTGTTGCTCTTGTTCAATCGCTCGGGTTCAATTTGCTTTCGGTGTCCCAGCTTTTGGATGAGGGCTTTGAGGTGTTGTTTCGGCCTGGTGGTTCTCGTATTTTGGATTCTCGAGGGGACCTAGTTTGCATGGTCGTTCCCGAGGGTCAAGTGTTTCAAGCTGATTTTTCTCAATCCTCTGGTGTGGAGCGTTGTTTCTTGGCTGGATCTTCGAGTGAGTTGTGGAAATGGCATAGGAAGTTGGGTCACTTGAGCTTTGACCTTTTGTCTCGCTTGAGTACACTCAATTTGGTCCGAGGATTGCCACGGCTGAGGTTTGAAAAAGAGTTGGTTTGTGCACTGTGTCGACATGCTAAGATGGTAGCTTCTTCCCATCCACCCCTCACCGATGTGATGACGGAGCGTCCATGCGAGCTGCTCCATATGGACCTTGTTGGCCCAGCTCGTGTGCGATCTGTGGGTGGGAAGTGGTACGTCCTGGTTGTGGTGGACGACTAATCTCGGTATGCGTGGGTTTTCTTTCTTGAGGAGAAAGGGGAGACATTTGGTTTTGTTCGAGATCTTGTCTTGAGGTTAAGAAACGAGAGGCACGGAGGTGCCATACGAGCGATTCGCAGTGACAATGGCTCGGAATTTAAAAACTCTCGCTTCGAAACCTTTTGTCATGACTTGGGTCTTGAACACCAGTTTTCGAGTCTGTATACGCCTCCCCAGAATGGCGTGGTGGAAAGGAAAAACAGGACCTTGTGCGAGATGGCTCGGACGATGCTCGACGAGCATAGGACTCCGAGAAGGTTCTGGGCTAAGGCGGTCAATACCGCGTGCTATGTGTCGAACAGGATCTACCTCAGGATTCACAAGAAGAAAACCTGTTACGAGTTGATGCACGGTCGCACACCCAAGGTGAGTCACTTCCATGTCTTTGGTTGTAAATGCTTCATTCTGAAGAAAGGGAAAAAGTTGGACAAGTTTGAGACTAGGTCTGTCGATGGCATTTTCTTTGGTTACGCATCTCATTCTAGAGCATTTCGTGTGCTCAATCTTGAAACTAACCAAATCATGGAGACTTGCGAGGTGACCTTCGACGAGACACAGCCACGTAGTCAGCTTGTTTTTGAGTGTGCTGGTGATGACGAACTTGGCGAGGAGATCTTTCAGGAGGAGGAGCTTGAACATGGAGATGATGAAGATGGCGGTGTGGTGCCCGTGGCTGAACATGTACCTACTACTTCGACGACGATCGAGAACGGGCCCTCTCCCACACCTACAACGACAAACCCAGATCATGGCGAAGCAGCTGTTGAGGGGGAGGTAGCATCAAGGCGAGAACCTCCCCGGCGAGTGCAAGTGGATCACCCAGCTTCGAGAATCATCGGCGACATGAATGAACGTACTACACGGTCGAGGGTTCGGAACAATTCTCATTTCGCTCATGCTGCTTTTGTTGCCACCTTTGAGCCCAAGGACATTGGACACGCGCTATCTGATCACAATTGGGTTAACTCGATGCATGAGGAGTTGGAGAATTTTGAGAGGAACCAAGTTTGGGAATTGGTTGACCCTCCCCCAGGGTGTAAGCCGATTGGGACAAAATGGGTGTGGAAGAACAAAGAGGGAGAGAAAGGAGAAGTGGTGAGGAACAAGTCAAGACTTGTTGCTCAGGGGTACTCACAGAAAGAAGGGATCGACTACGAGGAGACCTTTGCTCCCGTAGCTCGTTTGGAGGCGATCAGGATCCTTCTAGCCTTTTCCGTGGCTAAAGGATTCAAGTTGTACCAGATGGATGTCATGAGTGCTTTCCTAAATGGTGTTTTGGAGGAAGTAGTGTATGTGAGGCAACCACCGGGGTTTGAGAGTGAGAAGTACCCCCACCGGGTGTACAAGTTGAGGAAGGCGCTGTATGGGCTGAAGCAGGCGCCTAGAGCTTGGTACGGTAGGTTGAGGGGGTTCCTGTTTGAGAGAGGGTTTGAGATGGGGAAGGTCGATCAGACTTTGTTTCTCCTCAGGTAGGGCAGAGATATCCTGATTGTGCAGGTATACGTGGATGATATTGTCTTTGGCGGCTCGTCTAACTCTCTTGTTGCAAGGTTTCCAGAAGACATGACCAGGGAATTTGAGATGAGCATGTTGGGTGAGTTGCAGTTCTTCCTCGGGCTACAAATCAAGCAATCAAAGGAAGGAATATTTGTGCACCAAGCTAAGTACACCAAGGACATTGTGAGGAAGTTCAAGATGGAGGACTCCAAGGCCATGGCGACGCCTAAGAGTACGACTACAGCTCTTGATGCGGACGAGGAAGGTGAACACGTAGACCAGAAGGAGTACCAGAGCATGATCGGGTCACTCCTCTACTTGACGACGACGAGGCCGGACATTCAATTCTCGGTATGTCTGTGCGCTCGTTTTCAAGCGTCTCCGAGGACTTCGCATCGGCAAGCAGTCAAGCGCATATTCAGGTATTTGCGACATACTCCCTACTTTGGCCTTTGGTACTCCGCGTCTTCTTCTTTGGCTCTTCATGGATTTTCGGACGCGGATTTTGCCGGGTGTCAGTTGGATAGGAAGTCCACTTCTGGGACTTGCCGGTTCTTGGGTTACTCTTTGGTGTCTTGGTCTTCTCGCAAACAGTCGAGTGTTGCTCAATCCACTACCGAGGCAGAGTATGTGGCCGCAGCTAGTTGTTGCTCTCAGCTCCTTTGGATCACATACACCATGAGTGACTTTGGTGAGGAGTATACCCATGTCCCACTTCAATGTGACAGCACCAGTGCCATAAGTGTTGCAAAGAACCCAGTGCTCCATTCCAAAACCAAGCACATAGAAGTGAGGTATCATTTCCTGAGAGACAACGTAGAAAAAGGAAAAATCTCTTTGATCCATGTACCCACACATGACCAACTAGCCGATATTTTCACCAAACCCCTAGATCAAGCAACTTTCACTCGTTTGCGGGGGGGAGCTTGGTGTTTGTTTGATTTCTTGAGTTGGGTGTGTGGGAGCTCCTTTGTAGCATATGTATAGCTTTCCTTTGTGCATTTCTTGCATTTGCATTGCATTTGTATCATGATGTATAGTCATCTTTGTATGATAGCTTGCATGCATTGTGTAGGAAAGCTTCTCCTATATACATTGTTCACCATGGTATGCTATATATGATCTTGTGGGCTAGTTTGGTATGATTTGGCTTAGTGTGGCTTAGCTCTTGATGATCTTGGTTTATATCCATGGTTGATGGCTATGTTTTTCAAAAATCTCATATGTATGCTCTCTTGTGAGTAAATGCCTTTATATGATCTTGACATGTTTTTGTGGCTTGGCTATGCTTAATTTGTGGTTGGATAGCTTATTTTGATCATATGGGGCCAAAGGCTCATTTGCCATCATGAATGTTTAGCCTCCATGCTTCATCTTGTGGAGGGGCATAAGTTCCTTTTTGTCGCAAAGACATTTCATGTACCAAATATGAATCTGAAAATAAAATGTAAAATGCTTGGAAAATGTGCTCCCATGTCATATGTGCTCATTTTTTATAGCTTTGGGTGCTAAACCGTTGCATGTTGCTTACCAATGAGGAGTCTCATGCATAGAAGTAAGCACATGGCTCGGTATGCTTTGACATGACATGAGGTGCTTGTGAGTGTTTATGATGGTCTTATGCTTAGAATGGTTGTCCTAGCATGAAGGTTGTGTGGCTTTGCCATTTTGATATGTTTTGATCATGTTTAGGACTTTGCTCATGAGAGGGAATTTTTTCGTAAAATTGCTCAATTCTATCTTAGCTTCGCCCAATGGTTGTGAAACTTGGTGATCTTGTAGTTGATGTCATTACGAAGCTATAGAGTATCTAACTTGCTCATTTGGACATGTGTAGCATCCTTTGTTGAATTTTGTCTATTTGAGAAGCTATAGGTTGCATTTTTTGCGTTTTTGGCTTGATTCATGCATTGTCAACAAGGGGGAGAAGTTTGAGCATATTTTGGCCTACTGAATGCATCTAGAAGGTTTTCAGGTGGTTTCGAGCCATTTCTGGGCTCTGTTGTGCACCGGTCTGACCGGTTGAGGTCACCGGTCTGACCGGTCAGAGTGCTGGTCCTGTTCACATGTTGAGCACCGGTCTCACCGGTGGTGTCGACCGGTCTGACCGGTCAGAGCTGAGCTGTTGCAGCTGCTCTGTTTCGTGAAGTGGTTCGCGTGCATTCGTCCAGGGGGAGTTGCATTGGTTCAGGGGGAGCTTGCATGTGTGCAGGGGGAGCTCTTTGTGGTTTTCGAGCTTTGGTTTGATGGTTTGTGCTCTTTGCTTGAGCATGGTTTTGTCTCGGATGTGTCGAGCCGTTGCCCTTGCCTAAGGGGTCCGAGACTTGTCTTCTTCAAGTGATCTTGCTCTTTGCCTTTTCTTTGGCTTTCGATCGCTTGTTGAAGTTTCTTTTAGTCATTTCTTTTCTTTTCCTTTTCTCTGTTGTTACCAAAACGTGTGTGTTGTCAATGCACTCATCAAGGGGGAGATTGAGAGCCATGTGTGGTTCGAGGACCGGTGGTAGGTCGCTTCCTGGTGTGATGAGTGATTGACAACGTGGTGTGGACTGATTCTTGGCTAAGTAGAGCAGGTGCAGGTTGCGGCTTGACTAGTGTTGGTGCAGCTGAAGAACAAGCGCGAAAGGTCGTTGCCGGTGAGGCCTCCAGGTGTGGAGAAGACAAGTAGGCTTGGTTCGAGGGACCCGGGGGCCAGCGGGGTCAAGTGCGGACCGCATGGTGGCAAGAACGGCAAGATGAAGTCATGGACGGTTTCTTGGTTGAGCCTCAAAACCAAGGTCGAGCCGGGACTACGTGGGAGCCAAGTCATGAGTGGTGATTGGCGGAGGCTACACCGAGTTCGCGGGGTTTCCGTTGGTTCACCAGAAAACCACTAGGTTCCTTGGTTGATCCACAAAGCCAAGACTGAAGAACCGAAGACGGAGGTGCAGCAGCATCAGACCGGTCTGACCGGTGGTTACCGGTCTGATCGGTGAGGAGCACCGGTCTGACCGGTGTGTGACGACGTAGTCCGGAATCTTCGAAGCGGAGGACACACGTCGGGATCGCAAGGCTTGCGTCGAGGCTAAGCAAGTTTGCAGTCGCTGGGCATCCGTCCGATGGAGCGAAGACAAAGATTTCCGAATTCGCCCTTGAGGGGCATGTATCCCTAGTTAGCTAGTAAGGGTATTTTCGTCTTTCGGTTGCCTCCATATAACCCAAGTGGTGAGGGGATGGCAGCCATCTCTTGGAACCCTAGCTCATTTGGTTTTCCTATTTTCTCTTCCTATTTTCCTTAGGATTTTCGTAGGACTAGCTTGAGAGCTTCATGGTGAGATCTTGTGACAGGGAAGGATGATCGGGCGGCAAGCTAGACCTTGTATCAACCTCTTTGGTATGTATAGATGATTCGGCGTGGTTCCTCAAGGCTTGGATGTGTCTTTCCCGTTTCTCCTTTTTGGTGATTTTCGGAAGCTTTTCTTGGCGAATTTCTTCTGGCGGTTTTGAGACCTTTCTCTTTGGGATTTGGTGGGGGATGTATGCATGAACCCCTTGTGGTTCTTTTCCCCTTGATTTCCCTCCCAAATCCGTGAGTAAAGGGGCTCAATTTTGGGGTTTTCGTGGTTCTAGGGTTCGTGGTGTTCTTGGAGGAAATCCTTCGATTCCTCTTGATTCAACGAGTTTTGGTGGACCAAATCTTGGCTATGGAGTGCCCATGAGGTGTTCCTACTATCCCCAAAGTCTTGTGCGAATCCGTGGAGCGAATCGGGAGATCGGGAGTTGGATTTGGGGGAGTTGACCCTCGGGCGCTGTTCATCCCAAGCTGCCCAGGCGTGACCGGTCTGACCGGTGCTCTTGACCGGTCTGACCAGTGCGAGCCCCTGGTGGTTTTTGTCTCGGGGAACTGCTGTGTTCGTGTGGTTTTGTCCCGTGGTCCTGCTGGTCAATTCTTGGCCTGTTTGGAATTGTCTTGCTAGGCTTTGTGAGGGGTTTTCCTTCTTGGCAGGTTGTTCTTTGGTGGTAGTTTTTGTTCCAGGGCCTAGAGGAGTCACTGAGGCTTCCTGGAACTTTGCTGTGCATCTGCTGTCGCCACCGGCCTGACCGGCAGAGTCCACCGGTCTGATCGGTGCCATCGGTCTGACCGGCAGGAGCCATCGGTCTGACCGGTGTGGCACAGACAGCAGGCTGCTCAGTTTTCCACTGTGCGTTTGGGGTGTTTGGTTCGGTTGGTTGAGTTGTTGGTTCCTAGGACCAATAGCACTCCAGTGGCTACGTGGTCTTGGCCAACTTGGGTAGTTGAGTCGGAGACGTGTGTTGGAAGCCGTGTTCATCTTGTTGGAGTCTCTATCTCCTTCGAGAAGAATTTTTATCGGCTCCCATTCACTCCCCCTCTCTCTGGTTCGCCGTTTCGGTCCTTCAATAATCAAAACTTAAAACATGTTTATATTTCACGTATGATGTCCAAATCAGGAGTTTTTTTCCTACATTCTTATAAAACAATAATTTATCTCATGGAGTGCATAGCTCTCCATGTGACATTGTTTGAACAATGCAAATTTTGAAATTCAAAGCTTGACATCTAGAATCGATATTTTTAAACACCAGATGATGTCAAATAGAAAACATGTGAAAAACATAGTTTCATATCTCAATAAGATTTACAATCTTTATTTAGGTCGTTTTGTCTTTTTTAAAAGTGGAAACTACATGTGGTACAAAATTGACAAGTCTCTAACATAGTTTCTTAAAATATGTGACTGAATTTAGAGTTAATGAACAATGTGTACTACCACTTTCTCAAATGAAAAAACGACTTAAACAAAGTTCGTAGATCTCGATGAGTTATTAAACTTTGGTATTCACCACTTTTCCATTTGACATCATCTGGTTTTCAAAAATATCGATTCAAGAAATCATTTTTTGAATTTCGAAATTTGTCCTATTATTCAAACTCTGTCAAATGGATTACTGGCTTAAATAAAGATTGTAGGTCTTAACGAGTTCTACAAGTTTGGTATTCACGACTTTTTCATTTGACAACATTATGACCCTAAAAATGTAGTATCAACTTTTCTAATTTCAAGTTATTGTCTTTCAAACAAATTACTCGCTTAGGGAACTTACCAAAATAATAGTTGTACGTACTTCTCAATTAGTTCTAAAACTAATCAAGATATCATGAGTACAAAAAATATCTAAATCAAAACAAATGTTCTATCAATTTTTAAGGTTTTTGAAAACAGTAGCAATTTGTGACGGTTTTTCATATTGTTATCTTTTAATCTAACTTGCATGGGGAAATTAATACGTTTCAACGACTGTGTAGGAGAATATAGGCAAAAAAAAGTTACTATTGGGATTCGAACCTAGAAATCGAAGCTAGGGGATGAAAACAACTACCATTAGACCACTAAATCCTATTTGGTTTATTGCCTCCATGTTTCTTTTATTAGAGCATAATTGCGCGCACGCCACATCGTCTCCTTGGGTCCCACGTGTCGGCGCAGAGATATAGATGTGTTCTTGAGTTCATGATGGACCTCCTAACCTTGTTTCTTTGATTCATAATCAAAACTTAAAACATGTTTATATTTCACGTATGATGTCCAAATCAGGTGTTTTTTCCCTACATTCTTATAAAACAATAATTTATCTCATGGAGTGCATTGCTCTCCATGTGACATTGTTTGAACAATCAAAATTTCAAAATTCAAAGATTGATATCTAGAATCGATATTTTTAAACACCAGATGATGTCAAATAGAAAACTTGTGAAAACCAAAGTTTCATATCTCAACAAGATTTACAATCTTTATTTAGGTCGTTTTGTCTTTTTTAAAAGTGAAAACTACAAGTAGTACAAAATTGACAAGTCTCTAACATAGTTTCTTAAACTATGTGAGTGAATCTAGAGTTAATGAACAATGTGTACTACCACTTTCTCAAATGAAAAAATGACTTAAACAAAGTTCGTAGATCTCGATGAGTTATTAAACTTTGGTATTCACCACTTTTCCATTTGACACCATCTGGTTTTCAAAAATATCGATTCTAGAAATCATTTTTGAATTTCGAAATTTTTCCTATTCAAACTCTGTCAAATCGATTACTTGCTTAAATAAAGATTGTAGGTCTTGACGAGTTGTACAAGTTTGGTATTCACGACTTTTTCGTTTGACAACATTATGACCCTAAAAATGTAGTATCAAATTTTCAAATTTCAAGTTTTTGTCTTTCAATCAAATTACTCGCATGGGGAACTTACCTAAATATTAGTTGTATGTACTTCTCAATTAGTTCTAAAACTAATCAAGATATCATGAGTACAAAAAATATCTAAATCAAAACAAATGTTCTATCAATTTTTAAGGTTTTTGAAAACAGTAGCAATTTGTGACGGTTTTTCATATTGTTATCTTTTAATCTAACTTGCATGGGGAAATTAATACGTTTCAACGACTGTGTAGGAGAATATAGGCAAAAAAAAGTTACTATTGGGATTCGAACCTAGAAATCAAAGCTAGGGGATGAAAACAACTACCATTAGACCACTAAATCCTATTTGGTTTATTGCCTCCATGTTTCTTTTATTAGAGCATAATTGCGCGCACGCCACATCGTCTCCTTGGGTCCCACGTGTCGGCGCAGAGATATAGATGTGTTCTTGAGTTCATGATGGACCTCCTAACCTTGTTTCTTTGATTCATAATCAAAACTTAAAACATGTTTATATTTCACGTATGATGTCCAAATCAGGTGTTTTTTCCCTACATTCTTATAAAACAATAATTTATCTCATGGAGTGCATTGCTCTCCATGTGACATTGTTTGAACAATCAAAATTTCAAAATTCAAAGATTGATATCTAGAATCGATATTTTTAAACACCAGATGATGTCAAATAGAAAACTTGTGAAAACCAAAGTTTCATATCTCAACAAGATTTACAATCTTTATTTAGGTCGTTTTGTCTTTTTTAAAAGTGAAAACTACAAGTAGTACAAAATTGACAAGTCTCTAACATAGTTTCTTAAACTATGTGAGTGAATCTAGAGTTAATGAACAATGTGTACTACCACTTTCTCAAATGAAAAAATGACTTAAACAAAGTTCGTAGATCTCGATGAGTTATTAAACTTTGGTATTCACCACTTTTCCATTTGACACCATCTGGTTTTCAAAAATATCGATTCTAGAAATCATTTTTGAATTTCGAAATTTTTCCTATTCAAACTCTGTCAAATCGATTACTTGCTTAAATAAAGATTGTAGGTCTTGACGAGTTGTACAAGTTTGGTATTCACGACTTTTTCGTTTGACAACATTATGACCCTAAAAATGTAGTATCAAATTTTCAAATTTCAAGTTTTTGTCTTTCAATCAAATTACTCGCATGGGGAACTTACCTAAATATTTGTTGTATGTACTTCTCAATTAGTTCTAAAACTAATCAAGATATCATGAGTACAAAAAATATCTAAATCAAAACAAATGTTCTATCAATTTTTAAGGTTTTTGAAAACAGTAGCAATTTGTGACGGTTTTTCATATTGTTATCTTTTAATCTAACTTGCATGGGGAAATTAATACGTTTCAACGACTGTGTAGGAGAATATAGGCAAAAAAAAGTTACTATTGGGATTCGAACCTAGAAATCAAAGCTAGGGGATGAAAACAACTACCATTAGACCACTAAATCCTATTTGGTTTATTGCCTCCATGTTTCTTTTATTAGAGCATAATTGCGCGCACGCCACATCGTCTCCTTGGGTCCCACGTGTCGGCGCAGAGATATAGATGTGTTCTTGAGTTCATGATGGACCTCCTAACCTTGTTTCTTTGATTCATAATCAAAACTTAAAACATGTTTATATTTCACGTATGATGTCCAAATCAGGTGTTTTTTTCCTACATTCTTATAAAACAATAATTTATCTCATGGAGTGCATTGCTCTCCATGTGACATTGTTTGAACAATCAAAATTTCAAAATTCAAAGATTGATATCTAGAATCGATATTTTTAAACACCAGATGATGTCAAATAGAAAACTTGTGAAAACCAAAGTTTCATATCTCAACAAGATTTACAATCTTTATTTAGGTCATTTTGTCTTTTTTAAAAGTGAAAACTACAAGTAGTACAAAATTGACAAGTCTCTAACATAGTTTCTTAAACTATGTGAGTGAATCTAGAGTTAATGAACAATGTGTACTACCACTTTCTCAAATGAAAAAATGACTTAAACAAAGTTCGTAGATCTCGATGAGTTATTAAACTTTGGTATTCACCACTTTTCCATTTGACACCATCTGGTTTTCAAAAATATCGATTCTAGAAATCATTTTTGAATTTCGAAATTTTTCCTATTCAAACTCTGTCAAATCGATTACTTGCTTAAATAAAGATTGTAGGTCTTGACGAGTTGTACAAGTTTGGTATTCACGACTTTTTCGTTTGACAACATTATGACCCTAAAAATGTAGTATCAAATTTTCAAATTTCAAGTTTTTGTCTTTCAATCAAATTACTCGCATGGGGAACTTACCTAAATATTTGTTGTATGTACTTCTCAATTAGTTCTAAAACTAATCAAGATATCATGAGTACAAAAAATATCTAAATCAAAACAAATGTTCTATCAATTTTTAAGGTTTTTGAAAACAGTAGCAATTTGTGACGGTTTTTCATATTGTTATCTTTTAATCTAACTTGCATGGGGAAATTAATACGTTTCAACGACTGTGTAGGAGAATATAGGCAAAAAAAAGTTACTATTGGGATTCGAACCTAGAAATCAAAGCTAGGGGATGAAAACAACTACCATTAGACCACTAAATCCTATTTGGTTTATTGCCTCCATGTTTCTTTTATTAGAGCATAATTGCGCGCACGCCACATCGTCTCCTTGGGTCCCACGTGTCGGCGCAGAGATATAGATGTGTTCTTGAGTTCATGATGGACCTCCTAACCTTGTTTCTTTGATTCATAATCAAAACTTAAAACATGTTTATATTTCACGTATGATGTCCAAATCAGGTGTTTTTTTCCTACATTCTTATAAAACAATAATTTATCTCATGGAGTGCATTGCTCTCCATGTGACATTGTTTGAACAATCAAAATTTCAAAATTCAAAGATTGATATCTAGAATCGATATTTTTAAACACCAGATGATGTCAAATAGAAAACTTGTGAAAACCAAAGTTTCATATCTCAACAAGATTTACAATCTTTATTTAGGTCATTTTGTCTTTTTTAAAAGTGAAAACTACAAGTAGTACAAAATTGACAAGTCTCTAACATAGTTTCTTAAACTATGTGAGTGAATCTAGAGTTAATGAACAATGTGTACTACCACTTTCTCAAATGAAAAAATGACTTAAACAAAGTTCGTAGATCTCGATGAGTTATTAAACTTTGGTATTCACCACTTTTCCATTTGACACCATCTGGTTTTCAAAAATATCGATTCTAGAAATCATTTTTGAATTTCGAAATTTTTCCTATTCAAACTCTGTCAAATCGATTACTTGCTTAAATAAAGATTGTAGGTCTTGACGAGTTGTACAAGTTTGGTATTCACGACTTTTTCGTTTGACAACATTATGACCCTAAAAATGTAGTATCAAATTTTCAAATTTCAAGTTTTTGTCTTTCAATCAAATTACTCGCATGGGGAACTTACCTAAATATTAGTTGTATGTACTTCTCAATTAGTTCTAAAACTAATCAAGATATCATGAGTACAAAAAATATCTAAATCAAAACAAATGTTCTATCAATTTTTAAGGTTTTTGAAAACAGTAGCAATTTGTGACGGTTTTTCATATTGTTATCTTTTAATCTAACTTGCATGGGGAAATTAATACGTTTCAACGACTGTGTAGGAGAATATAGGCAAAAAAAAGTTACTATTGGGATTCGAACCTAGAAATCAAAGCTAGGGGATGAAAACAACTACCATTAGACCACTAAATCCTATTTGGTTTATTGCCTCCATGTTTCTTTTATTAGAGCATAATTGCGCGCACGCCACATCGTCTCCTTGGGTCCCACGTGTCGGCGCAGAGATATAGATGTGTTCTTGAGTTCATGATGGACCTCCTAACCTTGTTTCTTTGATTCATAATCAAAACTTAAAACATGTTTATATTTCACGTATGATGTCCAAATCAGGTGTTTTTTTCCTACATTCTTATAAAACAATAATTTATCTCATGGAGTGCATTGCTCTCCATGTGACATTGTTTGAACAATCAAAATTTCAAAATTCAAAGATTGATATCTAGAATCGATATTTTTAAACACCAGATGATGTCAAATAGAAAACTTGTGAAAACCAAAGTTTCATATCTCAACAAGATTTACAATCTTTATTTAGGTTGTTTTGTCTTTTTTAAAAGTGAAAACTACAAGTAGTACAAAATTGACAAGTCTCTAACATAGTTTCTTAAACTATGTGAGTGAATCTAGAGTTAATGAACAATGTGTACTACCACTTTCTCAAATGAAAAAATGACTTAAACAAAGTTCGTAGATCTTGATGAGTTATTAAACTTTGGTATTCACCACTTTTCCATTTGACACCATCTGGTTTTCAAAAATATCGATTCTAGAAATCATTTTTGAATTTCGAAATTTTTCCTATTCAAACTCTGTCAAATCGATTACTTGCTTAAATAAAGATTGTAGGTCTTGACGAGTTGTACAAGTTTGGTATTCACGACTTTTTCGTTTGACAACATTATGACCCTAAAAATGTAGTATCAAATTTTCAAATTTCAAGTTTTTGTCTTTCAATCAAATTACTCGCATGGGGAACTTACCTAAATATTAGTTGTATGTACTTCTCAATTAGTTCTAAAACTAATCAAGATATCATGAGTACAAAAAATATCTAAATCAAAACAAATGTTCTATCAATTTTTAAGGTTTTTGAAAACAGTAGCAATTTGTGACGGTTTTTCATATTGTTATCTTTTAATCTAACTTGCATGGGGAAATTAATACGTTTCAACGACTGTGTAGGAGAATATAGGCAAAAAAAAGTTACTATTGGGATTCGAACCTAGAAATCAAAGCTAGGGGATGAAAACAACTACCATTAGACCACTAAATCCTATTTGGTTTATTGCCTCCATGTTTCTTTTATTAGAGCATAATTGCGCGCACGCCACATCGTCTCCTTGGGTCCCACGTGTCGGCGCAGAGATATAGATGTGTTCTTGAGTTCATGATGGACCTCCTAACCTTGTTTCTTTGATTCATAATCAAAACTTAAAACATGTTTATATTTCACGTATGATGTCCAAATCAGGTGTTTTTTTCCTACATTCTTATAAAACAATAATTTATCTCATGGAGTGCATTGCTCTCCATGTGACATTGTTTGAACAATCAAAATTTCAAAATTCAAAGATTGATATCTAGAATCGATATTTTTAAACACCAGATGATGTCAAATAGAAAACTTGTGAAAACCAAAGTTTCATATCTCAACAAGATTTACAATCTTTATTTAGGTCGTTTTGTCTTTTTTAAAAGTGGAAACTACAAGTAGTACAAAATTGACAAGTCTCTAACATAGTTTCTTAAACTATGTGAGTGAATCTAGAGTTAATGAACAATGTGTACTACCACTTTCTCAAATGAAAAAATGACTTAAACAAAGTTCGTAGATCTTGATGAGTTATTAAACTTTGGTATTCACCACTTTTCCATTTGACACCATCTGGTTTTCAAAAATATCGATTCTAGAAATCATTTTTGAATTTCGAAATTTTTCCTATTCAAACTCTGTCAAATCGATTACTTGCTTAAATAAAGATTGTAGGTCTTGACGAGTTCTACAAGTTTGGTATTCACGACTTTTTCGTTTGACAACATTATGACCCTAAAAATGTAGTATCAAATTTTCAAATTTCAAGTTTTTGTCTTTCAATCAAATTACTCGCATGGGGAACTTACCTAAATATTAGTTGTATGTACTTCTCAATTAGTTCTAAAACTAATCAAGATATCATGAGTACAAAAAATATCTAAATCAAAACAAATGTTCTATCAATTTTTAAGGTTTTTGAAAACAGTAGCAATTTGTGACGGTTTTTCATATTGTTATCTTTTAATCTAACTTGCATGGGGAAATTAATACGTTTCAACGACTGTGTAGGAGAATATAGGCAAAAAAAAGTTACTATTGGGATTCGAACCTAGAAATCAAAGCTAGGGGATGAAAACAACTACCATTAGACCACTAAATCCTATTTGGTTTATTGCCTCCATGTTTCTTTTATTAGAGCATAATTGCGCGCACGCCACATCGTCTCCTTGGGTCCCACGTGTCGGCGCAGAGATATAGATGTGTTCTTGAGTTCATGATGGACCTCCTAACCTTGTTTCTTTGATTCATAATCAAAACTTAAAACATGTTTATATTTCACGTATGATGTCCAAATCAGGTGTTTTTTTCCTACATTCTTATAAAACAATAATTTATCTCATGGAGTGCATTGCTCTCCATGTGACATTGTTTGAACAATCAAAATTTCAAAATTCAAAGATTGATATCTAGAATCGATATTTTTAAACACCAGATGATGTCAAATAGAAAACTTGTGAAAACCAAAGTTTCATATCTCAACAAGATTTACAATCTTTATTTAGGTCATTTTGTCTTTTTTAAAAGTGAAAACTACAAGTAGTACAAAATTGACAAGTCTCTAACATAGTTTCTTAAACTATGTGAGTGAATCTAGAGTTAATGAACAATGTGTACTACCACTTTCTCAAATGAAAAAATGACTTAAACAAAGTTCGTAGATCTCGATGAGTTATTAAACTTTGGTATTCACCACTTTTCCATTTGACACCATCTGGTTTTCAAAAATATCGATTCTAGAAATCATTTTTGAATTTCGAAATTTTTCCTATTCAAACTCTGTCAAATCGATTACTTGCTTAAATAAAGATTTTAGGTCTTGACGAGTTGTACAAGTTTGGTATTCACGACTTTTTCGTTTGACAACATTATGACCCTAAAAATGTAGTATCAAATTTTCAAATTTCAAGTTTTTGTCTTTCAATCAAATTACTCGCATGGGGAACTTACCTAAATATTAGTTGTATGTACTTCTCAATTAGTTCTAAAACTAATCAAGATATCATGAGTACAAAAAATATCTAAATCAAAACAAATGTTCTATCAATTTTTAAGGTTTTTGAAAACAGTAGCAATTTGTGACGGTTTTTCATATTGTTATCTTTTAATCTAACTTGCATGGGGAAATTAATACGTTTCAACGACTGTGTAGGAGAATATAGGCAAAAAAAAGTTACTATTGGGATTCGAACCTAGAAATCAAAGCTAGGGGATGAAAACAACTACCATTAGACCACTAAATCCTATTTGGTTTATTGCCTCCATGTTTCTTTTATTAGAGCATAATTGCGCGCACGCCACATCGTCTCCTTGGGTCCCACGTGCCGGCGCAGAGATATAGATGTGTTCTTGAGTTCATGATGGACCTCCTAACCTTGTTTCTTTGATTCATAATCAAAACTTAAAACATGTTTATATTTCACGTATGATGTCCAAATCAGGTGTTTTTTTCCTACATTCTTATAAAACAATAATTTATCTCATGGAGTGCATTGCTCTCCATGTGACATTGTTTGAACAATCAAAATTTCAAAATTCAAAGATTGATATCTAGAATCGATATTTTTAAACACCAGATGATGTCAAATAGAAAACTTGTGAAAACCAAAGTTTCATATCTCAACAAGATTTACAATCTTTATTTAGGTCATTTTGTCTTTTTTAAAAGTGAAAACTACAAGTAGTACAAAATTGACAAGTCTCTAACATAGTTTCTTAAACTATGTGAGTGAATCTAGAGTTAATGAACAATGTGTACTACCACTTTCTCAAATGAAAAAATGACTTAAACAAAGTTCGTAGATCTCGATGAGTTATTAAACTTTGGTATTCACCACTTTTCCATTTGACACCATCTGGTTTTCAAAAATATCGATTCTAGAAATCATTTTTGAATTTCGAAATTTTTCCTATTCAAACTCTGTCAAATCGATTACTTGCTTAAATAAAGATTGTAGGTCTTGACGAGTTGTACAAGTTTGGTATTCACGACTTTTTCGTTTGACAACATTATGACCCTAAAAATGTAGTATCAAATTTTCAAATTTCAAGTTTTTGTCTTTCAATCAAATTACTCGCATGGGGAACTTACCTAAATATTAGTTGTATGTACTTCTCAATTAGTTCTAAAACTAATCAAGATATCATGAGTACAAAAAATATCTAAATCAAAACAAATGTTCTATCAATTTTTAAGGTTTTTGAAAATAGTAGCAATTTGTGACGGTTTTTCATATTGTTATCTTTTAATCTAACTTGCATGGGGAAATTAATACGTTTCAACGACTGTGTAGGAGAATATAGGCAAAAAAAAGTTACTATTGGGATTCGAACCTAGAAATCAAAGCTAGGGGATGAAAACAACTACCATTAGACCACTAAATCCTATTTGGTTTATTGCCTCCATGTTTCTTTTATTAGAGCATAATTGCGCGCACGCCACATCGTCTCCTTGGGTCCCACGTGTCGGCGCAGAGATATAGATGTGTTCTTGAGTTCATGATGGACCTCCTAACCTTGTTTCTTTGATTCATAATCAAAACTTAAAACATGTTTATATTTCACGTATGATGTCCAAATCAGGTGTTTTTTTCCTACATTCTTATAAAACAATAATTTATCTCATGGAGTGCATTGCTCTCCATGTGACATTGTTTGAACAATCAAAATTTCAAAATTCAAAGATTGATATCTAGAATCGATATTTTTAAACACCAGATGATGTCAAATAGAAAACTTGTGAAAACCAAAGTTTCATATCTCAACAAGATTTACAATCTTTATTTAGGTCGTTTTGTCTTTTTTAAAAGTGGAAACTACAAGTAGTACAAAATTGACAAGTCTCTAACATAGTTTCTTAAACTATGTGAGTGAATCTAGAGTTAATGAACAATGTGTACTACCACTTTCTCAAATGAAAAAATGACTTAAACAAAGTTCGTAGATCTCGATGAGTTATTAAACTTTGGTATTCACCACTTTTCCATTTGACACCATCTGGTTTTCAAAAATATCGATTCTAGAAATCATTTTTGAATTTCGAAATTTTTCCTATTCAAACTCTGTCAAATCGATTACTTGCTTAAATAAAGATTGTAGGTCTTGACGAGTTGTACAAGTTTGGTATTCACGACTTTTTCGTTTGACAACATTATGACCCTAAAAATGTAGTATCAAATTTTCAAATTTCAAGTTTTTGTCTTTCAATCAAATTACTCGCATGGGGAACTTACCTAAATATTAGTTGTATGTACTTCTCAATTAGTTCTAAAACTAATCAAGATATCATGAGTACAAAAAATATCTAAATCAAAACAAATGTTCTATCAATTTTTAAGGTTTTTGAAAACAGTAGCAATTTGTGACGGTTTTTCATATTGTTATCTTTTAATCTAACTTGCATGGGGAAATTAATACGTTTCAACGACTGTGTAGGAGAATATAGGCAAAAAAAAGTTACTATTGGGATTCGAACCTAGAAATCAAAGCTAGGGGATGAGAACAACTACCATTAGACCACTAAATCCTATTTGGTTTATTGCCTCCATGTTTCTTTTATTAGAGCATAATTGCGCGCACGCCACATCGTCTCCTTGGGTCCCACGTGTCGGCGCAGAGATATAGATGTGTTCTTGAGTTCATGATGGACCTCCTAACCTTGTTTCTTTGATTCATAATCAAAACTTAAAACATGTTTATATTTCACGTATGATGTCCAAATCAGGTGTTTTTTTCCTACATTCTTATAAAACAATAATTTATCTCATGGAGTGCATTGCTCTCCATGTGACATTGTTTGAACAATCAAAATTTCAAAATTCAAAGATTGATATCTAGAATCGATATTTTTAAACACCAGATGATGTCAAATAGAAAACTTGTGAAAACCAAAGTTTCATATCTCAACAAGATTTACAATCTTTATTTAGGTCGTTTTGTCTTTTTTAAAAGTGAAAACTACAAGTAGTACAAAATTGACAAGTCTCTAACATAGTTTCTTAAACTATGTGAGTGAATCTAGAGTTAATGAACAATGTGTACTACCACTTTCTCAAATGAAAAAATGACTTAAACAAAGTTCGTAGATCTTGATGAGTTATTAAACTTTGGTATTCACCACTTTTCCATTTGACACCATCTGGTTTTCAAAAATATCGATTCTAGAAATCATTTTTGAATTTCGAAATTTTTCCTATTCAAACTCTGTCAAATCGATTACTTGCTTAAATAAAGATTGTAGGTCTTGACGAGTTGTACAAGTTTGGTATTCACGACTTTTTCGTTTGACAACATTATGACCCTAAAAATGTAGTATCAAATTTTCAAATTTCAAGTTTTTGTCTTTCAATCAAATTACTCGCATGGGGAACTTACCTAAATATTAGTTGTATGTACTTCTCAATTAGTTCTAAAACTAATCAAGATATCATGAGTACAAAAAATATCTAAATCAAAACAAATGTTCTATCAATTTTTAAGGTTTTTGAAAACAGTAGCAATTTGTGACGGTTTTTCATATTGTTATCTTTTAATCTAACTTGCATGGGGAAATTAATACGTTTCAACGACTGTGTAGGAGAATATAGGCAAAAAAAAGTTACTATTGGGATTCGAACCTAGAAATCAAAGCTAGGGGATGAAAACAACTACCATTAGACCACTAAATCCTATTTGGTTTATTGCCTCCATGTTTCTTTTATTAGAGCATAATTGCGCGCACGCCACATCGTCTCCTTGGGTCCCACGTGTCGGCGCAGAGATATAGATGTGTTCTTGAGTTCATGATGGACCTCCTAACCTTGTTTCTTTGATTCATAATCAAAACTTAAAACATGTTTATATTTCACGTATGATGTCCAAATCAGGTGTTTTTTTCCTACATTCTTATAAAACAATAATTTATCTCATGGAGTGCATTGCTCTCCATGTGACATTGTTTGAACAATCAAAATTTCAAAATTCAAAGATTGATATCTAGAATCGATATTTTTAAACACCAGATGATGTCAAATAGAAAACTTGTGAAAACCAAAGTTTCATATCTCAACAAGATTTACAATCTTTATTTAGGTCGTTTTGTCTTTTTTTAAAGTGAAAACTACAAGTAGTACAAAATTGACAAGTCTCTAACATAGTTTCTTAAACTATGTGAGTGAATCTAGAGTTAATGAACAATGTGTACTACCACTTTCTCAAATGAAAAAATGACTTAAACAAAGTTCGTAGATCTTGATGAGTTATTAAACTTTGGTATTCACCACTTTTCCATTTGACACCATCTGGTTTTCAAAAATATCGATTCTAGAAATCATTTTTGAATTTCGAAATTTTTCCTATTCAAACTCTGTCAAATCGATTACTTGCTTAAATAAAGATTGTAGGTCTTGACGAGTTCTACAAGTTTGGTATTCACGACTTTTTCGTTTGACAACATTATGACCCTAAAAATGTAGTATCAAATTTTCAAATTTCAAGTTTTTGTCTTTCAATCAAATTACTCGCATGGGGAACTTACCTAAATATTAGTTGTATGTACTTCTCAATTAGTTCTAAAACTAATCAAGATATCATGAGTACAAAAAATATCTAAATCAAAACAAATGTTCTATCAATTTTTAAGGTTTTTGAAAACAGTAGCAATTTGTGACGGTTTTTCATATTGTTATCTTTTAATCTAACTTGCATGGGGAAATTAATACGTTTCAACGACTGTGTAGGAGAATATAGGCAAAAAAAAGTTACTATTGGGATTCGAACCTAGAAATCAAAGCTAGGGGATGAAAACAACTACCATTAGACCACTAAATCCTATTTGGTTTATTGCCTCCATGTTTCTTTTATTAGAGCATAATTGCGCGCACGCCACATCGTCTCCTTGGGTCCCACGTGTCGGCGCAGAGATATAGATGTGTTCTTGAGTTCATGATGGACCTCCTAACCTTGTTTCTTTGATTCATAATCAAAACTTAAAACATGTTTATATTTCACGTATGATGTCCAAATCAGGTGTTTTTTCCTACATTCTTATAAAACAATAATTTATCTCATGGAGTGCATTGCTCTCCATGTGACATTGTTTGAACAATCAAAATTTCAAAATTCAAAGATTGATATCTAGAATCGATATTTTTAAACACCAGATGATGTCAAATAGAAAACTTGTGAAAACCAAAGTTTCATATCTCAACAAGATTTACAATCTTTATTTAGGTCGTTTTGTCTTTTTTAAAAGTGAAAACTACAAGTAGTACAAAATTGACAAGTCTCTAACATAGTTTCTTAAACTATGTGAGTGAATCTAGAGTTAATGAACAATGTGTACTACCACTTTCTCAAATGAAAAAATGACTTAAACAAAGTTCGTAGATCTTGATGAGTTATTAAACTTTGGTATTCACCACTTTTCCATTTGACACCATCTGGTTTTCAAAAATATCGATTCTAGAAATCATTTTTGAATTTCGAAATTTTTCCTATTCAAACTCTGTCAAATCGATTACTTGCTTAAATAAAGATTGTAGGTCTTGACGAGTTCTACAAGTTTGGTATTCACGACTTTTTCGTTTGACAACATTATGACCCTAAAAATGTAGTATCAAATTTTCAAATTTCAAGTTTTTGTCTTTCAATCAAATTACTCACATGGGGAACTTACCTAAATATTAGTTGTATGTACTTCTCAATTAGTTCTAAAACTAATCAAGATATCATGAGTACAAAAAATATCTAAATCAAAACAAATGTTCTATCAATTTTTAAGGTTTTTGAAAACAGTAGCAATTTGTGACGGTTTTTCATATTGTTATCTTTTAATCTAACTTGCATGGGGAAATTAATACGTTTCAACGACTGTGTAGGAGAATATAGGCAAAAAAAAGTTACTATTGGGATTCGAACCTAGAAATCAAAGCTAGGGGATGAAAACAACTACCATTAGACCACTAAATCCTATTTGGTTTATTGCCTCCATGTTTCTTTTATTAGAGCATAATTGCGCGCACGCCACATCGTCTCCTTGGGTCCCACGTGTCGGCGCAGAGATATAGATGTGTTCTTGAGTTCATGATGGACCTCCTAACCTTGTTTCTTTGATTCATAATCAAAACTTAAAACATGTTTATATTTCACGTATGATGTCCAAATCAGGTGTTTTTTTCCTACATTCTTATAAAACAATAATTTATCTCATGGAGTGCATTGCTCTCCATGTGACATTGTTTGAACAATCAAAATTTCAAAATTCAAAGATTGATATCTAGAATCGATATTTTTAAACACCAGAAGATGTCAAATAGAAAACTTGTGAAAACCAAAGTTTCATATCTCAACAAGATTTACAATCTTTATTTAGGTCGTTTTGTCTTTTTTAAAAGTGAAAACTACAAGTAGTACAAAATTGACAAGTCTCTAACATAGTTTCTTAAACTATGTGAGTGAATCTAGAGTTAATGAATAATGTGTACTACCACTTTCTCAAATGAAAAAATGACTTAAACAAAGTTCGTAGATCTTGATGAGTTATTAAACTTTGGTATTCACCACTTTTCCATTTGACACCATCTGGTTTTCAAAAATATCGATTCTAGAAATCATTTTTGAATTTCGAAATTTTTCCTATTCAAACTCTGTCAAATCGATTACTTGCTTAAATAAAGATTGTAGGTCTTGACGAGTTCTACAAGTTTGGTATTCACGACTTTTTCGTTTGACAACATTATGACCCTAAAATGTAGTATCAAATTTTCAAATTTCAAGTTTTTGTCTTTCAATCAAATTACTCGCATGGGGAACTTACCTAAATATTAGTTGTATGTACTTCTCAATTAGTTCTAAAACTAATCAAGATATCATGAGTACAAAAAATATCTAAATCAAAACAAATGTTCTATCAATTTTTAAGGTTTTTGAAAACAGTAGCAATTTGTGATGGTTTTTCATATTGTTATCTTTTAATCTAACTTGCATGGGGAAATTAATACGTTTCAATGACTGTGTAGGAGAATATAGGCAAAAAAAAGTTACTATTGGGATTCGAACCTAGAAATCAAAGCTAGGGGATGAAAACAACTACCATTAGACCACTAAATCCTATTTGGTTTATTGCCTCCATGTTTCTTTTATTAGAGCATAATTGCGCGCACGCCACATCGTCTCCTTGGGTCCCACGTGTCGGCGCAGAGATATAGATGTGTTCTTGAGTTCATGATGGACCTCCTAACTTTGTTTCTTTGATTCATAATCAAAACTTAAAACATGTTTATATTTCACGTATGATGTCCAAATCAGGTGTTTTTTTCCTACATTCTTATAAAACAATAATTTATCTCATGGAGTGCATTGCTCTCCATGTGACATTGTTTGAACAATCAAAATTTCAAAATTCAAAGATTGATATCTAGAATCGATATTTTTAAACACCAGATGATGTCAAATAGAAAACTTGTGAAAACCAAAGTTTCATATCTCAACAAGATTTACAATCTTTATTTAGGTCGTTTTGTCTTTTTTAAAAGTGGAAACTACAAGTAGTACAAAATTGACAAGTCTCTAACATAGTTTCTTAAACTATATGAGTGAATCTAGAGTTAATGAACAATGTGTACTACCACTTTCTCAAATGAAAAAATGACTTAAACAAAGTTCGTAGATCTTGATGAGTTATTAAACTTTGGTATTCACCACTTTTCCATTTGACACCATCTGGTTTTCAAAAATATCGATTCTAGAAATCATTTTTGAATTTCGAAATTTTTCCTATTCAAACTCTGTCAAATCGATTACTTGCTTAAATAAAGATTGTAGGTCTTGACGAGTTCTACAAGTTTGGTATTCACGACTTTTTCGTTTGACAACATTATGACCCTAAAAATGTAGTATCAAATTTTCAAATTTCAAGTTTTTGTCTTTCAATCAAATTACTCGCATGGGGAACTTACCTAAATATTAGTTGTATGTACTTCTCAATTAGTTCTAAAACTAATCAAGATATCATGAGTACAAAAAATATCTAAATCAAAACAAATGTTCTATCAATTTTTAAGGTTTTTGAAAACAGTAGCAATTTGTGACGGTTTTTCATATTGTTATCTTTTAATCTAACTTGCATGGGGAAATTAATACGTTTCAACGACTGTGTAGGAGAATATAGGCAAAAAAAAGTTACTATTGGGATTCGAACCTAGAAATCAAAGCTAGGGGATGAAAACAACTACCATTAGACCACTAAATCCTATTTGGTTTATTGCCTCCATGTTTCTTTTATTAGAGCATAATTGCGCGCACGCCACATCGTCTCCTTGGGTCCCACGTGTCGACGCAGAGATATAGATGTGTTCTTGAGTTCATGATGGACCTCCTAACCTTGTTTCTTTGATTCATAATCAAAACTTAAAACATGTTTATATTTCACGTATGATGTCCAAATCAGGTGTTTTTTTCCTACATTCTTATAAAACAATAATTTATCTCATGGAGTGCATTGCTCTCCATGTGACATTGTTTGAACAATCAAAATTTCAAAATTCAAAGATTGATATCTAGAATCGATATTTTTAAACACCAGATGATGTCAAATAGAAAACTTGTGAAAACCAAAGTTTCATATCTCAACAAGATTTACAATCTTTATTTAGGTCGTTTTGTCTTTTTTTAAAAGTGGAAACTACAAGTAGTACAAAATTGACAAGTCTCTAACATAGTTTCTTAAACTATGTGAGTGAATCTAGAGTTAATGAACAATGTGTACTACCACTTTCTCAAATGAAAAAATGACTTAAACAAAGTTCGTAGATCTTGATGAGTTATTAAACTTTGGTATTCACCACTTTTCCATTTGACACCATCTGGTTTTCAAAAATATCGATTCTAGAAATCATTTTTGAATTTCGAAATTTTTCCTATTCAAACTCTGTCAAATCGATTACTTGCTTAAATAAAGATTGTAGGTCTTGACGAGTTCTACAAGTTTGGTATTCACGACTTTTTCGTTTGACAACATTATGACCCTAAAAATGTATTATCAAATTTTCAAATTTCAAGTTTTTGTCTTTCAATCAAATTACTCGCATGGGGAACTTACCTAAATATTAGTTGTATGTACTTCTCAATTAGTTCTAAAACTAATCAAGATATCATGAGTACAAAAAATATCTAAATCAAAACAAATGTTCTATCAATTTTTAAGGTTTTTGAAAACAGTAGCAATTTGTGACGGTTTTTCATATTGTTATCTTTTAATCTAACTTGCATGGGGAAATTAATACGTTTCAACGACTGTGTAGGAGAATATAGGCAAAAAAAAGTTACTATTGGGATTCGAACCTAGAAATCAAAGCTAGGGGATGAAAACAACTACCATTAGACCACTAAATCCTATTTGGTTTATTGCCTCCATGTTTCTTTTATTAGAGCATAATTGCGCGCACGCCACATCGTCTCCTTGGGTCCCACGTGTCGGTGCAGAGATATAGATGTGTTCTTGAGTTCATGATGGACCTCCTAACCTTGTTTCTTTGATTCATAATCAAAACTTAAAACATGTTTATATTTCACGTATGATGTCCAAATCAGGTGGTTTTTTCCTACATTCTTATAAAACAATAATTTATCTCATGGAGTGCATTCCTCTCCATGTGACATTGTTTGAACAATCAAAATTTCAAAATTCAAAGATTGATATCTAGAATCGATATTTTTAAACACCAGATGATGTCAAATAGAAAACTTGTGAAAACCAAAGTTTCATATCTCAACAAGATTTACAATCTTTATTTAGGTCATTTTGTCTTTTTTTAAAAGTGGAAACTACAAGTAGTACAAAATTGACAAGTCTCTAACATAGTTTCTTAAACTATGTGAGTGAATCTAGAGTTAATGAACAATGTGTACTACCACTTTCTCAAATGAAAAAATGACTTAAACAAAGTTCGTAGATCTTGATGAGTTATTAAACTTTGGTATTCACCACTTTTCCATTTGACACCATCTGGTTTTCAAAAATATCGATTCTAGAAATCATTTTTGAATTTCGAAATTTTTCCTATTCAAACTCTGTCAAATCGATTACTTGCTTAAATAAAGATTGTAGGTCTTGACGAGTTCTACAAGTTTGGTATTCACGACTTTTTCGTTTGACAACATTATGACCCTAAAAATGTAGTATCAAATTTTCAAATTTCAAGTTTTTGTCTTTCAATCAAATTACTCGCATGGGGAACTTACCTAAATATTAGTTGTATGTACTTCTCAATTAGTTCTAAAACTAATCAAGATATCATGAGTACAAAAAATATCTAAATCAAAACAAATGTTCTATCAATTTTTAAGGTTTTTGAAAACAGTAGCAATTTGTGACGGTTTTTCATATTGTTATCTTTTAATCTAACTTGCATGGGGAAATTAATACGTTTCAACGACTGTGTAGGAGAATATAGGCAAAAAAAAGTTACTATTGGGATTCGAACCTAGAAATCAAAGCTAGGGGATGAAAACAACTACCATTAGACCACTAAATCCTATTTGGTTTATTGCCTCCATGTTTCTTTTATTAGAGCATAATTGCGCGCACGCCACATCGTCTCCTTGGGTCCCACGTGTCGGCGCAGAGATATAGATGTGTTCTTGAGTTCATGATGGACCTCCTAACCTTGTTTCTTTGATTCATAATCAAAACTTAAAACATGTTTATATTTCACGTATGATGTCCAAATCAGGTGTTTTTTTCCTACATTCTTATAAAACAATAATTTATCTCATGGAGTGCATAGCTCTCCATGTGACATTGTTTGAACAATCCAAAATTTGAAATTCAAAGATTGACATCTAGAATCGATATGTTTAAACACCAGATGATGTCAAATAGAAAACTTGTGAAAACCAAAGCTTCATATCTCAATAAGATTTACAATCTTTATTTAGGTCGTTTTGTCTTTTTTAAAAGTGGAAACTACATGTAGTACAAAATTGACAAGTCTCTAACATAGTTTCTTAAAATATGTGAGTGAATCTAGAGTTAATGAACAATGTATACTACCACTTTCTTAAATGAAAAAATGACTTAAACAAAGTTCGTAGATCTCGGTGAGTTATTAAACTTTGGTTTTCACCACTTTTCCATTTGACATCATCTGGTTTTCAAAAATATCGATTCTAGAAATCATTTTTTGAATTTCGAAATTTGTCCTATTCAAATTCTATCAAATGGATTACTGGCTTAAATAAAGATTGTAGGTCTTGACGAGTTCTACAAGTTTGGTATTCACGACTTTTTCGTTTGACAACATTATGACCCTAAAATTATAGTATCAACTTTTCTAATTTCAAGTTATTGTCCTTCAATCAAATTTCCTGTCATTGTCCCGCGCGTTGGACCAGCAGCACGAGCGCAATGCGTAAACTGGTTGCGGGTCTGACGTGACAGCGGCTACTTCATGGAAACTTTGTCCCCACTTCCTTTTAAAGCGGAACCAACAACATAGAATATTGCATTTCTGCCTCTTCCCCCAATCCGTCCCATCACAACTAGGGTTTTCTTGCCTTCTCCCATCGCCGGCGGCCGGGTCTTCCATTCCCATCGCCGGAGTTCCGCCATGGGCGTGCCACCTTGCTCTGGAGGAAGAATCCCCGCCGAATCGACCCAAGGAGATGCAGTCGGATGCAGCGCCGCAGCATTCGAGAACCAATGGGACGCCGCACCCGCAGCAAGCCCCGCCGCTCCCTACGTCAAGAACCAAGGAGATGCACTGGGCGCAAGCGCCGCCGCGTTAGCAGGACGCATCAGTTACCAAGTGAGCCAATCCCATCTAGCATCTCCATATACATACAGTCATGGATCGGATTAGATTAAGATTCCTAACTCTGTTTCTTGATTCGGTACTGTAGCGTGGCAAGCCCCGCCCCAGCATGGAGTTGGACGTCGATGAAGGTGCATCCAATGCTGGAGAAGGCAGCAATGTCTGGGATTGTAATGCTGATTCAGTGGCGGTTCGAGGAAGCCACCGCGACTGGGATGCATTTCTGTCATTTGAGATTGTGAATCAACTTGTGGTCAAGCATGGTTACCAATTTATGTAAACTTGTGTTGTAATGAAGTAGCTTAAAATCAAGTCAATGTGTATGTATGAATATATGTAATTACGCTTTGATGTAGTCAAGTACTCTGCTACTTTATAATGTGCTGGTATGTTAACAAATTAGTGCAATGCATGCTAAGATGTTTTATAAATGGCATTACACAAAAGATCTCGAGAAATACAAATCAATGGTTTCCATCAGATAGCTAAACCCTTTATAAAAAGTTAGAAAAAAGAACCACTAGATTTGGAGAACAATTGAGAAATATATACAAGTTTACATTGTTATCTAAGAATCAAGGTAAAAAACAGAACAAGAACATTTGACCAGGTCCGGGCGCCGACCGGTGGGGCCCACTAGTAAGCCGTACGCGACAAAAAGCAGTGTGGCCCCTTTAGGATGGAAACAACCGGTGTATCTAGCTTTCCTGAAAAAGACGAACTGCCATCCTCTTTCCTTTTTTGCCTCCTCCCCCAAAACCAACCATCAAACCACTAGGGATTCCTCCGTTCCCATCGCCTGCCGCATCCTTTTCGTCCACCTGCACCGTGACGATGGCGAAACGCAACAACTGCATTTCCCGGAGGCAGCTGCACGACGAACGAGGTCGCTTCATGCGAAGTCCGGCGACCTCTGCACCGACAACAAGGAGCCGCGGAACAAAATCAACCACGGGATTTGGAGCAATCGCCGGGGCGGCGTCCAGGAAGAAAGGACATGAAGTGGGAGCAAGCGCCGCCACCCCTAGGAACCAAGGTGATGCAGCGGTTGGTGCAAGTGCCAATGCCGCCGTCCCATCACGGATCAATAAGCAGGTGACCGGTCAAGGGAGAAAAATTATGTGTTTTTCCTTTTTTTATATTGGATTTTGGTCTGTTGGTGCTAGACTGAACTGAGGCTGTGGAAGGTCGTGATATCTTCATTTGATTAATGCCAGTCACACTATTACGAGTGCAGCATTACATAATACCTTTAAGATGTTAAAACTTGTTATCTCCTCGTAGCTCTGGCAAACCCACCACATGTACACTTGAGATCCTGTTACCCTGGAGTCTCCTGAAGTTCAGTATGACTTCCTAGACGTGCCTGCTTTCCCTGCAATTGCTTTGGTGAGTGCAGTGATTAGCCTACTTAGATATTGCTGGTTTTTAAGTACTGGTAGTAGTATACCCAATGTAAATGTGCAATGGAAGTTTTTCATCATGCATCATTGTGATCCTGTTTTTTTTAAATGAAGCAAGGCGGAAAGAACTCAAAGAAGTATGAAATTGTGTACCACAAGATAACATGTCCCTTTGCTATGAGTGCTGAGAGCGATGATGAGGTTTCCAATGATCCAGTTCTGTCTGGTGTGCAGGTGATGTTACTAATTAACTCAGTTTGTCGAAGTGTAGCTATTTTTTAGTATTTATTGGCTAATGAAAATTCATTTCTGTTTGTGGAAAAACAAATATATATATATAGTCGCATAATAACTTGGTGGCTACTTGTTCTCTGGTTTATTATCTGAAAACATATCTCGCAAACCCAAGTAATTAATCATCATTCTATTTTTTGCCTTTCAATTAATGTGTTAAAAAATTCTTCTTCTCCAGCTGCTAATGCACCCTTTGTAAAATGTCAGATACGACGGATGGCGGAACAGTTGCGCAGAGCTGTCAAACGAAGGGTGCAGGTTGGTCAGTACCGCACAGAAGATATTGATGATTGAGCTGCTTGTCTAAGACGATGACTGTCGCATTACAAGGGCAGTGGCGTATTATTATGCATATCTAGATGCTTGTCTCTTGGTGTTATCCATATGTAGTGGAATCAGTTTTATTGGATGCTGTGTGTGCTTTCTTATTGTCACAATGGCAACTACCTTTTACTACTTTACAGTATGTGTTAAACTAGTACTTTGTGGGAGGTTGTATCTTTCACGGTCTGCCTGATGGCTGACATCTCTAATATTGTATCAGTAATTGTTTCTCAATACATTTTTAAAAGATTTCAGATATAGGTTCTATGAGACCACACTACATAAAATGACACCCAGCCACGCCTGGCCGCGCCCAGCCATGCCCCCCAGCAGCAGCCGGCCGCACCCCAGCCACGGCCGGTCGCGGCCACGTAGCGGCTGGCCGCGCCGCGCCGCGCTACGCCACGCAGACTCTAGGGAAATAAAAAAAAGAAAATGCTCGGAGATGGGATTCGAACCCAGTCTTGGAGGAGACTCCCACATCTTGGAAAGGCGCCCGTTAATGGAAACTGGAGAGGCGTCCGCCGGTTATTGGAACCTTGGAAGCCGTCGCCGGGTATTGGAAACTCTCACGCTCCTCCGCCGCGCCCTCTCCGCCCAACTCTCACGCTCCGCGCCGCGCGACTTCCCTTCAACGTCGGCACTCATGGCATTGAGGGAGCACCCGCGGTCGCTCGCGGATCTCCTGACTGAGTTGCAAGCAATCATCGTTGGCCGAGTCGGTGCGACGTCGAATCGGCCAATGGAGGACCTCAGGAGCCTACGGTCCACATGCAAGAGCATGCTCACCTGAAAGCTCCCAGTTCCTGAAAGGGTTCATGTGGGCAGCTAAAGCTGCTAAGTTAGGTTTCAGATGGAAAGTCGGTGGTGGGAAAAAAATAAATTATGGGAAGACAATTGGTTAGGTAATTCCAACTTAGCTATTCAGTTTTGGGATATCTATGTTGTTAGACTAGTAATTACTCTCCTAGGCTATTTACTGCTTTCCCTTACTGCTCACCTGTAATCGCCACCTCCAGGCTGGCTTGGCCCTTTGGGCTCCCTCTCTTCTCCTATATATGTAATTCCCATGTACTCTGTTATTGCTAAGTAATCTAAGCCCTTTGGCTTTCCTCCAATATGGTATCAGTAGATTAATTAGACCCTAGACCTTTCACTTCCGCATCGGTGCTCGCGCGACCGCCCGCTCGGTCGCAGTGCCCCTCCTCTCCCGCGCCCAGGCCGCACGCGCCCTTCCGGCTGCTGCGCAGCCGTGCTTTCCTCACCCGTCCCAAGGCCGCACGCCCTTCCTGCTGCTGCTCCACCAGCTCTGGCGCGGCAACTGCAGCCACCACGGCCAAGCTCCGCGACGAGGCTCTTGCCGCCGCCAAGCTCCTTGAAGAAGAAGCTGCCTCCCTCCGCTCCACCAACATCGAGCGCGGCCAGCAGCTCCAGGAGGACGCCGAGCTCCTCAAGTCCGTCGCCGCCGCACAAGAGCGCGTCCGCACCGCTGCTGACGCCCTCGACAGAGAGCGCGGGGAGTCCTACACCCTGGAACAATGGGCTGCCGCCCTCCGGAGTCATTCCCGTGACGCCGGCTCCCACGACGACGACTCCCAGGCCGACGACGACGACCACTCCCTCACCTCTGATGCTGCGGCCATCGCCCGCCACCACAGTCAAGATGTCGCCGTCCAGAACATCCGGAATTTAATTCTCATCGCTCTGGATCTTCAGGCCTCCAACTACTCGAAGTGGCGCGGCTACGTTCTCCTCATCCTTGGCCGCTTCGCCTTGCAGGACCATGTCCTCGGCGATGCCCCGCGCCTCCCCGACCCAGCCTGGTCACGCATGGATTGCGTGGTCGCCTCCTGGCTCTTCAACACCATCTCCCCTGACCTCCTGGATGTCATTCACAACCGCGATGGCATCTCCCCTCGAGCGGCCTGGCTCGGTCTCGAGGAGCAATTCCTGAACAATCAAGAAACCCGCGCCATGCTCCTCAACGCCGTGTTACGCACACTATCCCAGGGAGCTCTCTCCGTCGACGACTACTGCCGCAAATGAAGACCATGGCTGACGCCCTCGCCGACCTCGGTGAGCCCATCCAGGACCGCACGCTGGTGTTGAACGTCCTGCGTGGCCTCAACGAACGTTTCCAGTTGGCGGCGCAGTTCGTCCCTCGCCAGCGGCCGTTCCTGTCCTTCGCCGACGTCCACACCGACCTCCGCCTCACCGAGCTCAACATGGCGCTTCCCTCGGCGATGCCTCCCTCGGCTCTCATCGCCTCGGCGCCCAGCAAGCCGCTCGTCTGCACCCCTGCACCAGGGCCTGGTTCCTCCCGCCCTCCATCGACGTCCGGCCCTGGCAGTGGACACAGACGGCGCCGCCGGGGCGGGCGTGGCCACGGTGGCTCTCCCGGTGGCCCGCAGTGGCCATCCATCTACAATCCATGGACTGGGTCCATCCACCTATGACCCGGGTCCACCTCTGGCGGCTCCCGTGGTCCACCTCCGCACCCTGGACACCCACCTGTACCACCACAGGCTCTGATGGCCGGCCCACCCCCGGCGTACTACACCTCGCCGCCGGCCCCTGGAACGTACTACCAGGCGCCTCCTCCGGCTCCATCTCCGTGGGATCCTTACTCCCGGGCCAACGCCTTCAGCACCGTCTCCCTCACTCCGCTGCCACCCTCCTCGGAGTGGGTGATTGATTCAGGTGCCTCCTCCCACATTGCCGCCGACTCCGGTATGGTCACCCCTTCCCCTTCCTCTTCTTTTCCATCCTCCATTGTTGTGGGCAACGGTGCCACCCTCCCAGTCATTGGCACTGGCTACTACACCATCCCTGGCCCATTCTACCTCCGTGATGTTCTCATTGCTCCTGACAACATCAAGAATCTTCTTTCTTTCTGCAAATTCACTAGTGATAACCTTGTTTCAGTTGAGTTTGACCCTCTTGGTGTTTCAGTGAAGGACCTCCGCACCAGGGACACTCTTCTTCGATGTGAGAGCTCTGGACCTCTCTACACTCTACAGCTTCCATCAACACCGTCCACCCTCTGCGTCCTCGTCGCCACTCCTTCTCCAACCATTTGGCACCAGCGTGTCGGTCATCCCGGCGCGGCAACTCTTCATCAACTCGCCCAGACCTCCTCCATCACCTATAGCAGCAAGGCCGACGGCGCTCACCTCTACCATGCTTGTCAGCTTGGGTGCCATGTTCGCTTCCCCTTTAGTAGCTCCTCTTCGCGGGCCTCTCAAAACTTTGATTTAATCCATTGTGACTTGTGGACATCACCCGTCACTAGTGTATCTAGGTTTAAATGCTATTTAGTCATCATCGATGATTGTTCGCATTTTGTTTGGACTTTTCCTCTTCGCCTCAAGTCTGACACGTTTGCTACTCTCTCTAACTTCTTTGCCCATGTACACACTCAATTCGGTTGCACTATCAAATCCGTGCAATGCGACAATGGTCGTGAGTTTGATAATTCCACCTCTCGTACGTTCTTTCTTGATAAAGGTGTCTCTCTTCGCATGTCTTGCCCCTACACCTCTCAGCAAAACGGCAAAGCCGAGCGCATGCTTCTCACCCTTAACAACATCACTCGAACCCTCCTCTTCCAAGCCTCTATGCCTCCCTCATACTAGGCTGATGCGCTCGCCACTGCCACTCACATCGTCAACCGACTTCCCACCAAAACCTTGCACATGAGCACCCCCTTCTTCGCACTCTATGGCACCCTTGCCACCTACCACGATCTACGTGCGTTCGGGTGCACGTGCTACCCAAACCTCACCGCCACCACCCCTCACAAACTTGCCCCTCGATCCTCCCTCTGTGCTTTCCTCGGCTATTCTCCTGATCACAAGGGCTATCGGTGGCTTGACCTTACCACAAACCGTGTGATCATCTCTCGTCATGTTGTTTTCGACAAAACCAAGTTTCCCTTTTCTCGTCAACAACCGCTCCTGTCCCTGCAGGACCTTGATTTTGTAACCACTGATGATCCTGTGCAAGTCTTCTAGCCTCCTACAGGTACTTCTAGCACTCCTGGGCTGCATCCCTCGATCCACCGGGGCCCTTCACCAGGCTTCACCGCGCCACGGCCCAACACTGGCCCAGGGATTGCAGCCTCTCGGCCTCTTTCCCCTGGCTCGGATACGCTACTCGCTCGGTCGTCTCCTCCACCCGATCTCCCCCACACAAACAGATCCCCGCCGCCATCCCCTGTGACCGCATCCGCCTCGTCGAACCCGGCTTCCCCGGTACCCCCGGCGTCCCACGCGCCTAGGACGCCCCTGATGCCTCCCACACCAGCCTCCGCCGCACCCCCGACGACTTCTGCCCCGGCGCCCGCCGCGCCCTCGACGGCACATGCGCCGGTGCCCACCGCACCCCCGACGGCTCCTGCGCTGGTGCCCGCGGCCTCAGTCTTCTCCAAGCCGCCGGTCGTCCACGTCTACTCCAGACGCACGCCTGAGCCTTCCCCGAGCCGTCCTCCTCGACGCTCCAGCTTCGTCCCATCCCCTCCTCGCTGCATCAAGCAAGGACCGCCCCTCCAGCCGGGTGCCGTTCCCATCGCGCCAGTTGTCAACACTCACGGCATGGCGACACGCGGCAAGTCTGGGTACCAGCAACCTCGAGTCGCCCTGCACTCCGAGGTACTCTCCCCACTTCCCCGCTCCTACCGAGATGCTCTGGCCGATCCCAACTGGCGCAAGGCCATGGAAGAAGAATGTGTTGCCCTTCATTCCAACAACACCTAGGATCTTGTTCAGCGCCCTGCTCATGCCAATGTGGTAACTGGGAAATGGATCTTCCGGCACAAATTTCATGCTGATGGCTCCTTCGATAGATATAAAGCTTCCTGGGTCCTTCGTGGATTTACCCAGCGCCCCGGTGTCGACTAAGCCGAGACATTCAGTCCCGTCGTCAAGTCTGCCACAGTTCGCACCGTCCTCACTTTGGCTCACTCCCAGGACTGGCAAATTCATCAGCTAGACGTGAAGAACGCCTTTCTTCATGGCACCCTATCCGAAACTGTTTACTGCTCGCAACCCACCGGATTTGCTGACTCTACCTTGCCCAATCATGTCTGCAAGCTCAACAAGTCACTTTATGGATTGAAGCAAGCACCCCGGGCTTGGTACAGCCGGTTTGCTACCTATCTGTTCTCCCTGCGTTTTACTAAAGCCAAGTCAGACACCTCATTGTTCATCTACCGTCGTGGCACCGAAACAGTCTATTTGCTCCTCTACATTGATGACATTGTGCTCATAGCCTCATCTCCATAGCTTCTTCACCGTGTCATTGAAGCTCTGAAGAAGGAATTTGCCATGAAGGATCTTGGCCCTCTGCATTTCTTCCTTGGTGTGGCTGTACAACACCACAAGGACACCCTATTCCTCTCTCAGCGGCAGTACATTTTGGACATCCTCGACCGACATGGAATGAACGGCTGCAATCCTTGCTCCACCCTAGTTGACACTTGCGCCAAAGTATCTGCTGCTGTTGTTGATCCCACAGCCTATCGCAGCCTTGCTGGAGCTCTTCAGTACCTGACCTTCACTCGGTCTGACATTGCCTATGTTGTCCAACAAGTCTGTCTGCACATGCATGATCCGAGGGAAACTCAGCTTGTCGCTGCCAAGAGGATTCTTCGATACCTTCAGGGCACCCTCCACCTCGGCCTTGTCATTCCCCGGGCAGCTCCATGCCAACTCGTCGTTTACACTGATGCGGATTGGGCCGACTGCCCCGACACTCGCCGCTCCACCTCCGGCTACGCTGTCTTTCTCGGGGACAGCTTTGTCTCTTGGTCATCCAAGCGTCAACCCACCGTCTCTGAGGTCAAGTGCCGAGGCTGAGTACCGCGCCGTTGCCAATGGCATTGCCGAAGTGCCATGGCTCCGGCAGCTTCTTCAGGAACTTCATCATCCTCTACAGACTGCCAGCCTCGTCTACTGCGACAACGTTAGCGCCGTTTACCTCTCCACCAACCCCATCCAACATCAATGTACCAAGCATGTGGAAATTGATCTACACTTCGTCCGTGAAAGGGTGGCTATTGGTGCTGTCCGTGTTCTCCACGTTCCGACCACATCTCAGTTCGCCGATGTCTTCACCAAAGGACTTCGCTCCTCTGTGTTCACTGCTTTTCGCTCCAGTCTCAACGTCCTTCCTTCCGACATTCCGACTGCGGGGGGTGTTGGACTAGTAATTACTCTCCTAGGCTATTTACTGCTTTCCCTTACTCCTCACCTGTAATCGCCACCTCCAGGCTGGCTTGGCCCTTTTGGCTCCCTCTGGCTCCCTCTCTTCTCCTATATATGTAATTCCCATGTCCTCTGTTATTGCTAAGTAATCTAAGCCCTTTGGCTTTCCTCCAATATATGTGATTGTAAATGAGAAGGCTAGCACTATTGCAGATCTTTGGGATGGCCAAGATTTGAAATGCACCTTTAGAAGAATTGTGGATCATGTTTTACATAGGAAGTGGTTGGAAATTGTGCAGTTGGCTTCCACTATAGTTTTTAGTGAAGAGGAAGATACCATGATCTGGAAGTTCACCTCCAATGGAGTGTATGCGTCGCAATCCCTTTATAAAATTATTAACTTCAGAGGCATCTTGCTTGTGCATGTTCCTAGTGTATGGGCCCTCAATATACCGCCAAGGGTACATTTTTTCCTTTGCCTGTTAGGAAAAACAAAGTCCTAACTAGGGACAATTTGTCCAAAAGGCAAGAGGTGAGTGATAAAACTTGTCTCTTCTGTAAAGAGCAAGAATCCAGTCATCTACTGTTCTTTGACTGTGTAGTAGCTAAGAACATGTGGGTCTGTATATCTGAGGTTGTAGACAGGAATCGAATATAGGAGGTTCCTTTGATAGTGTGGGTGGTTGCTGGCTTAGCAATAAACGTTATTTGGTTATTAATGCTTTATCCTCTGCAGCCCTGTGGGGGATTTGGAAATTGAGAAATAGTCTATGTTTTCAGAATACACCCGGGATGAGTATGAAGCAACTTCTGTTGAAGATAGCTGTGTTAGCACAGAACTGACTGCTCCTCTGTCCAGTCAACAGGAAGCCGGATCTAGAAACCGTGATTGGGAAGCTGTGCTTCTTGGCAAGAAGGCCAGGAATGATAACAAACTGTTGATGGGGGCATCGCTGGATATGAAGCACTAGATCGGCCAAATCCACGAGCTGGAGGTGATGATGTTCCCATGGGTAATGGAGAACTATGAAGTCTTTAGAAGGGTGTTTGCTGCTTAGAGACGGTTTAGTGGTGTCTCTGAAGCGCCATGCGATGGCTGTACTTGGTTCTGAATGTCCCTGATGCATGTATCAGGTGTTTTTGTGCTGTAAACAGACTAAAACGTTCTTCTGGTCTTTTAAGTAAGGCTGGGGCATGCGCCCTACAACTCTAAAAAAGTCTGAGTTTCCTTTTGGTGTTTGTGAAATCTAGATTAGTTTTGTTTGGTTGATGGATTTAGCATCAGATTATGAGATCTAGTAGCTGTTGACAGTAACTACTATTGCAAATCCTGGTGGAGGCGGTAACAGGGCGAACCAGCTTGAAACCTTAACTGTTCTTCAGTGATTTTTGTAGAGGATAGCATACTGATATATCTTGTTCTTCGACGATTTCCATGAAAATCTTTACTGCAAATGATGTTGAGATTTTAACAAAAAATTAAAGTCGGTTGCAACTCATGTATAGGATTTTTGTTGCAAAGATCATCATATTTAGGGATGCAAGCCAGAATCAAGCTCTTTTTCATCTGTTCTTCAGTTAACTGTCAGGACCGACATAGGGTTAAGTTCAATAATTGAGTTCATTTTAAATATCAAAACTCTGTTTTCTTGGTGCAAGTGCTACCGATATGAGTTAACTATAGTTCATGAAACTCATTTTGCACGATATTAGCCAAAGTGTTAATGCAAACTTGGTCAGACTCCTGACCCACAAATTTGGCTAATCATTGTTTTCAGAAGCAAAGTGGGTTGAAGCTTATAATTTGCTATTGGCTAAGGATACAAGCAACATGTCACAAGAAGAGAAGGCTGGAGTAAAGAAGACATTGCAGAGGATTGAGACCAAGATATTTGGTACTGATGAGGATTGTTGAGGGTAGCTATCTATTACTGTTATTCTTTTTCTGAACCTTGAGGCAATTTTTTAAGCAATGAGCACTGCAGAGTCATTATGAAAATCAAAGAATTTTGTAACCATGTAATTCAAGAAAAAAATTGGACATAATTGAACCAATTATGTTGATCAGAGTCTTGGACCTGGAAGATAAGAACCATGCAGTGCTAACTCCATATTTCCATCATCCAAAGAAATAGGGTCATGTACACTAATTAGTTTTGTTCCGTCCGCAAATGTTCCTTCAACCTAGGTGAAATGATGACAAGTGAAAAAACATTTCAGATCTTCCTAAGAACATATTTTCAGATATTGGACATAGAAGTAGCATGCTTGGATAGTTGGATGTTTATTAAAACAGTAACATGATTACAAAATGTCAGTAGTACATTGACATGTTCTAGATTCTAGATGTTTGTAGCATACTTTACTTTGACAGGTTCCTTTGCTTTACCTAAGGTTCAGTAGTTAGAAAATGTCAGTAGTCCTCTGTTTTGACTGGTACATGATATATGACTGGGCTTTATATTTTCAGGTGGTGGGATGATGGATGGTGCATTACCCATTGGATAACCTGGAAGGCACATGATCTGCAGGCCGATGTCTTCTACAAATTTCGTATCTCTGAATAGGAAACTTTTGTATCATCTTGGTCTGAAACCAGAACTCGTGTTTTGGTCTTAAACTTTGCAGTCCTGAATTCTATACTTTTAACCTTATGTCTAGAGATCTTACTACTAATCAGTAGAGGACATTATAAGTTATTTTGTTTCAGTCATCTGTTTCAGTCAATGTGACTAAAACTGCCTATGCAAGTTTTGCAATGTGAAAGTGAAACTACTTTTTATTTATTATGTGTCTTTTCAAATATGAAACTGCTCCATGTGGAGTTTAGTCGATGGCAAAACATTTGATCATTTGATCACAAAACATTTGATCCTGTGAAACTGTTGTTATTTACAAAAAACTACATAGGTCTCATGTTACATTTGATCACAACACATGCAAAACATATGCAAGAATTAAATGTTGCATCATGTCTATGAAACTGCACCCACGAAACTGTGCACTGAGAGTGACAGTTTCATCACATTCAAAAGCTGACATGGTAGTCTAGGTAACTATGACTGTGAAACTGCCACTGAGACTGGCCTAACAAAGTTATTAATTGGATCCATGTAAGACAAAATATTGTACGATGATGGTGGACATTTGCACTGAATCATTAAGTACCACAAATCAATTCAAATCCACATTGTAAGGACACATTTTTTTCATTTAATACAATGTGAAAATCATGAGAAGCAGCTGGAGAATCTTTATCTACATATGGAGGGTCGAGCTCCCATGTTTATATGCCTCTGAGATGAACAACCATCTTGATACAATCATATGTCATCACAGAAAAAACAGTTCTGATATACAAAGATCTTTCACAACAAAAGCCCCAAGAACCAAGTTAGATAATAAACATGTACATCTTCAATCTTATATTATCATTTTTCAGTATTTAAAAACAAAAATAGGTGCACTCAAATACAATTATATATTGACATTAAAAATGTCAAGCCAGTCACTCCCTTCTACAGCCCTGGTAGCAAAGAGAAGTAGTAAAAATTATGCTAGTGCATATCTCAAATTGCATTTGATGATGGTGGCAGTGTGATATGCAAATTAACATGGCTAATTAAGCAATCATGGTTATGACTTGTTAGCAGCATAAAAATGGAATAGAAGCATTCAAATTGATAGTGTCAGCCATCAATTGGCTATCCTCAGCACGTTCCTCCCTATCTCCAACTAAAGTTAATCTCCTTGGTTTTGTTTTTCAGAAACCTAATCGCAGTAGCGACAAGAAAGATAACCTAATCTCCATCTGGGTCAACTTCATTTCAAAGTGCAACCATTCAAGGACACAGGAATGGCAGGCCGTAGCCCGTGACCACGTGGAAGGTGATCACGACAACAAATTGGTGTCGACCAGGACATTCGTGAAGTCTCAGAATGAAGTTGACCCAGATGCTTACCAATTACCAACACCTTCCTCTTCATCATTTGCCTCTCATGTCTTTTCTTGTTTAATTCATCGTTCTTCTCCCTTGACATTGATGCATAACGTTCTCCTTCGATCCGATTCTTGCAAGCCTTAGAATCCTCTTGTTCTCGCGCCTCACTATGTTGTACTATATCACCTGGCACACAGGGGTTACACCATTGCAAAAGTAACATGTGTGCATTGTGAGATTGAAGTTAAGAAATATTACTTCTTTGTCATGTGTTTGTGAGGTCGCCAAGAAGGACCCCAGTCCGGCTTGGTTGTGACTGGTGCGCCATCGAAGAGTGTGTTTCTCACAGGCCTTAACTTATGAGTTCCTTGCATTGACCTCGATCTCATCCCTTGGTTCCTTGCATGTCATCCTCTGAAGTTTTGCAAACAGATCACCAATAGAAAATGGTTGTGGCAAAATCAGAAAACCGTAAACCGTATGTACGCATGAATTTATTTGGACTATTTGTATTGCTAGTCACAATTCAAACGCAGAGAAAATGAGCGTTGAAACTGCACCTGCAAATTCCACCATCATCTGCATGTTTTGAATTGAAGAAGTAACACATAAGACAGCCGAATAAAGAAAATAATTTAGGGTTTGCATGTGCGCAAGATGGATAGAAGGACCAAAGTTAAATGGCCATATTAATCTCCAGCAAGAACTCACAGTTTTGACCTCTGAATAGAGCTGTAAATCAAAGAGCATCATCCTAACTCGATTCGATTATTCCCTAAGGATGAACAGAGGAGGTGGTGTGCAGATCAATGGAACAAGCATGAACTCACTTGATGCGTGCTGTTGAATGAGGGAGGCGTAGAAGCAGGCCCCGGTAGCGCAGGTGATGGCGGGGGGATTGGAGGACCACGGCAGCGGCAGCAGCACTGTGAGGGATCGCAGGACGAAGGCATGGACGGCAATGGCGGCGTCGATTGGAGGACGACGGCGTGGATGGCTGCAGCGGCAGCAACTTCGGCGGCGGCCGGGCGCGGGAGGCGAGGCGCGGTTTTTTCCCTCTCGGGTGCCGTGAGCGGACGTGGTAGCATGGGTGGCGGCGTCGATTGGAGGGCTAGGGAGGCGGGGTGCGTTTTTTTTTGGCGACCGGATGTGGTAGCGTGGAAGCCGGTCGAGTGGGAGTTTTTATACTACCATTTTTTTTCTCTTTTCTAAACTTTTTAGGAGTAGAGGAGTAGAGATAGAGATTATGTTCTCTTTCCAATAAAAATCAAGAAGTGTCTACTGGTCACATAGGTATTACTTCGGCTGCTATTACCTTGGTAATCTCATGTGTTCAAACACCTGGATTTGGATCACACATAAATCAAATGCTGGAAGGTACCGGTCACCTGGGTAATCTGAGGTGTTCAAACACCTGAATTTAGATCAGGAAAAAAATCAGGTGCTGGAAAGGTACCCTGTCACATGAATTTTAACAACCAACTATATGTCTGACGCTCGACAAAAACCACACAGATTTTATTGAGGCAAAACCTAAAATAAGAGGTAGATAAAAAAATATTGAGGAAATCAACATCATATAGAAGAAGCACCATCAGATTTCCATCACATAGTGGTGATAAAATGCTGCTAATTAAAAACGAAAATATTGACAAAGAAGGGAGAAAAAAGTTTCAGAAACATGTCCATCAGACTAGACAAATTTCAGAAACATGTCCTACAAAGTAGAAAACAAGTTTCGGAACTGAGTATATTAAACACAAGAATTGCATCACAGAAGTTATATCAGCAAGAATTTCATCATATATTACTGAAAATCAACTAAAAATGAATGATGAAACATAAGAACAGAAAAGGGAACTTAAGGACTAATTGAATGCACAGGAGTTGAACTCATAAACCATCAGACTTAATTTCACAAGGTTTCACTAATATTATATTTAGATCCACATGATCAACATGAGTTCAGAATAGGTCACCATATTGAGACATATGGATGTAGCATTTGCTATTTGCATATTAAAAAAAGCAAAAGGAAGCTAAATGCTACATTCAGATACCTCCAACCAAATGAGCTCATAATTATATGGTTCAGAGCTCATAAAAACATATTCTAATAACATTATAATATCACCACAACTATATCTTTCTGACAAATAATACTATATAGATAACATACTAATCAGTTTCTTGAACTTGGGATCGATGCTTGTTCATCAGGATCATCGAAGTGTTCGGATCCACCTGCGCGCAATGTGGTGTTGATTCACATCCTCCATGTGGGGCAGGTACTCAACACTCCTAACAATATCAGAGTAGATCTTCCCACGGCCAAAGTTCAACGTAACGAGCACAGATAGATTCAGCAACCTCGGGATTGGGGCACAAGATCAAGCCATGACGTTGGATGTTATCTATAGCAACCCTGAACATTTAAAAAATAAATTGATTCAGAATCGAGATACAAATTAGAGAAGTACATTCCGAGAGATACAAACTAGTGATGTAGATGGGTGTAAAATCAAAACAGATACAACTATATATATCAGATTGCATTTTTGGAACAACAATTAAAAGCATGGCAAGGAAGCAAGTTTCAGACTTTAAAAAACTTAGAATGGAAATAAACTATACCTGAAAAAGAGGACATTGTCACGACCAATCAACCTCTCCAGTGCACGAACAGTAATCATCCAGCGATTGCGATTCAAATCAGTTTTTGACCAGGCTAACACTAAGCAGTCTTGAGGTCCATCTCTAATGTCAAGGTAGCACAAGCTCTCACGAGGTACGAGAAGATTGAATCTAGCAAAAGCACTGTATCCTAGAGCACGATTCTGAAAAGGAAATAAAAATATACTTTATTATAAGCAAGTAAATTATACCTGAACAACAGGGAAATACGTTCATACAAAATCATTCATAGGTAAAAATTAAAAAGGTATAATTTGATGGGATTGACAATGACTTCAGTATAACAAAACTAGACAGCTAAATGATTATCTTGGGCCAATTATGACAAAAGTTTAGCTACATAAAGGATCTAATTTAAATGCCAACCAAAGTCAATACAGAAGATTTCAAAAGGCATACAACAACTGTATGCCTTCTGAAAATTCAAATTTCAGATATGAAAAAAATAAAACAATCACTTTTTTACATTTCATACTAATGTGATTTATAGTGATGATAATAATGTAAGTTTAAGGTATTAGAACTGTAAATATTAGGTGGAACACATTGGCACATGAACTAGTATTGGGATTTAATTATATAATAAACTATAGTTAAAATACAAATTCACTATACAAAGTAAATATAGTATAAAAGGATGTAAGAACCAAATCAGAAAACACAGAACAACTACAGAGATTTTTATAATAGTCCATCGTATAACAAAAAAAATTGTAGAGTCGAAACCCCTCAAATGATCACTCAAATTTCAGAAATGAAAAAACTGACGACCACTGTTTTTTACAAGTCAAACTAATGTAATTTACAGTCTTAAAAACAATGTAAATGGAACCTATTTGAACTATAAATATTAGATGCTACTACCTATTTTTAAACAAGAAATTAAATTCCAGAATCTAGATCATACCGTAGGGAGAAAGTGGCTCAGGTCCAGTGGTGCAAAACCCTAAAAATAGTAAACAAAATAGGTTTAAAATTAAATTTGTTAGATGTAAACACCAGGTAATACCTTTTATAAAAATGCTAAATAGCAATGAAATATACCTATATCTAAATTTTCAGATACACACATTCTTCCATGTATGTCAGATACTAAACACTCTAGTTATAGTTATATAAACAAAAAACATCCTAGTTATAGACCCAACTTGTGCATATATTTATCAGATGATAAGAAAACTCTAGTGATTAAAAAAACCTAATTATAGACCCGGATTAAAACTTACAACACATAGATATTGATTTTACAGTAACTATATTGTTGTAACTAAGTGACTAGTAGGGTGTAAACAATTAAAAGAGTGATGAATTATACAATTAATTGTACAAATATTTAAACTTACTACCAGTGGCATGTAAAAATTTTAATGTTTACTCCATATCTCTTTACACAAAACTGCTAAACAGGATGCTGATAACTTTACTTTACTCAGAAAAGAACAGATAGTTTTCCTTTACTAGGAGTGTAGCACACAACAATTAAACTGGTTGGATTGTACAAGCTTGGCAATCTTTTTTACAAACCACACAAATGAAAGTTGTAGCCATGAAGATAATGTAAAAGTAACCTACTACAACTATAAATGCCACATACTACAAGTGTAAATGGAATTTACAGTTCTGCAAGTTGGTCAATTTAGGATGGGATTTAAACATAAATCTTATAGATAGCTAAGAAATATTAACTTTGATAATATGTACTGCTTGTTCATGAAAAAAATGAAATATCGTAGGAAAAGTAGAATTGGAAGGCAGATAGTAGGGGAAAAACAAAGCCTTAATAGAAGGAGTTAACTCTGAAGTAAACAAAAGTATGTAAAATGTTGAAAAAGTTGTATGCAGGAATTTATCTTTGCTACACTAATCATGGCAAACATTTGAACTATCAATTGAGGAGCGACAAGAACAAGTTAAGATGAAGAATCTCACCGTACAAGAATGAGCAACACATGAGCAACAACAACAAATTCATGCAGCAGAAGCTCTCCAGATAATAAACATCATAAAAGACAAAATGGAGTAGTAGTTAATTAATGATATAAATAATGATTGATTATATGAATATATAGGGAATGAATGATGAGTCAAACAGAATTGATGATGGCCAATATAACCTTGACAATGTCAACAAATTGCTCCAAATTGATCAGGTAATCTATTAACATGTGCATTTATGAAATTATAACAACTAAAAGAATGTGTTAACAAAGAAAGTTCTAACAACTAACTTTTTGCCATTGGTGAACATGGGGATCATTCACTGAATTACTAATGGAACAAATTAGAAATTCACAAGAGGTGAAAGCTTATGATGAATTGCAACACCAATATGCACAAATGGTAATTTTCTTATAATCTAAACCAATTGTTATGAAATAGTAATTTCTCTAAATGAAAAAAAGAAGATAACAAGAGCTCAACATTCATGAAATAGTAATCTCTAAATGAAATAGTAATTTCTCTAAATGATAAGAACAAAGCTCATCATTCATAGATTTGTTGACTAGAACCTACCTATTGAGGTATGAACATAACAAGATATATACATGAAATGGCATCAGAAAAGAAAGATGATTTTCATACCAATTTTTTTTCTGATGTATCATGTACAGGAAAGGGAAATCCAACTCCCACGTCAATGTTTTGAAGTACCATTTGAAGATGATAATACCCAAGATGTGGTAAGTCAGAAAAGACACAAATTCAGATTAAATATTATGAGGGTCTAGGTATAGCAGTAGTCATTAATTTTTATATTTGTAACACATATGGCAATGGTCAGCTTGCCCACAAGCGAGGATGACACGAGAGAAAAAGAACATGCAAGGAAACAGATTTAGAAGTGAACAAAGCTATTGAAGCAACAAGGGCAGAACCATACACTGAATCATCAGATTCGATGAGATATTATAATGATGTAAGAAATAACATTGTGTGAAAATAAATGTCTATACATATATAGCAAATAATCATGAAATCAGACAATGCAGGATAACTAAATAAAAAAGTCTTACAATTACCTTCTCTGATGCATTTTGCATAATACAATGCTGACCAATGTGAATGAGGAGGAATCATCAGCATATGAGGAAACAAACTGGAGGGGAAGAGTTGTTCCTGAACATGGAAGTGGAACAGGTAAGAATATCTTTTTGAAACTGTTTTTCTAGTTGCACAAGAGAAAAATACAGTCGAATGCAGAAATGGTTGAGTACAATAGACTAACAGGGCATCAAATTTCATAGGTACATCAATTAGAAAATGGAGACAAACAAATCAATCCAGAGACAGCAGGGGGGAAATTGTTGCAGCAGAACCTAATGGGAGTCAAGAACTTACAGAACAAAAAGTTGAGGAATTTCTACGTAGTGAGCAAGTTGCAGCATCAGAAGGAAATAATGTAGATACTGATAGCAAATATACACCACAGATTGGCCAGGAATTCAAGAGTAGGGAGGATGCTCACTATTTTTTCTGCTTCCACGGGTTCCTAGCTAGCTTTGAACTAGTGACAACTCATATCTACAGAACAACAACTAGAAAAAGAATAATGAGGTTTACAAAGTTGATATGAAGTGTCATAGGTATGGGAAAGAGTTTAATCACAAACGACATGAAGAAGAAGCAATACAACAATCGACGCAGGTGGTAGAAGAAATCAGAGTCAATAATGGAGAGGAAAAAGAGAAGAGCAACACCAATGTGCAAATTAGTACTAACTGTGCAGTGGTGATGGTGGTCAAAGAGGAGAATGAAATTTGGAAAGTGATAAGGCTTGACCTTGTCACAATCATGAGTTAAGTCCATGAAATAGAACCAATATTCAATTGTAGGAAATACAAGACAGATGTGGAGAAGGCAATGATCAGAACATTGAACAACAACAACGTACCAACGAGGAAGATGATAGCTATATTGTTCGATCTGAGAGGTGCAATTCTAGCTCTATTATACAAAAATAAGGACATAGCAAACTACATGACAAAAATAAACCGTGAAGTAACTAGCAATGACATGAAAAACAACTCTATAGTACTTCAGACAGAGGAAATCAGAAGATCCAACTTTCATTTATGAATTCAGTTTTGATGATGACAAAAAAGTAAAGAACATTTTTTCAGAGAGAAGGGTGTTCACTCAAATGTTTTGTAGAATCCGGGGATTGTGTCACCTTGCATGCAACATATATGACAAACAAATACAACCTCCCTTTTACTCTATTTTTTGGTGTTACAGGGCATGGACATACCTGTATGTTCAATTGTGCCTTCATTTCATACAAATCAACAACTTATTTTGTGTGGATATTTGAATCTTTTCGGAAATCCATGGGAGGATCCAAATACAATAATTACAGACCAAGACAAAGCGATGAAGGCTGCTATCAAGTTGGTGTTTAGAAACACAATTCATAGGAACTGCTTCTTCCACATCAAATACAAGTGCTATAACAAAAATGGGGTACTATTTGCCAAGAAGAGAGGGCTTATGGAAGAGGTTGAGGATGATGTGACCAATTCATTGACAAAACAAGAATTCGAGCATTTATGGCAGAAGATGATCAAAGAACATGGACTTCAAGACAAAACGTACTTCACCAAGGTGTTGGAAAACAGAGAGAATTTCGTACCGGTGTGGTTCAAGGACAACTTCTACCCATTCCTGCAAAGCAAAGGGAGGAGTGAGGGAAGAAATGCAAGGATAAAGGAAAATGTTGGTCCAACTTACAACATTATTAGTTTCTTGAGGGAGTTCCAAGGAATGGTGGATGCAACAAATATTAGAGAAGAAGTGGAAGAGAAACAGAGCAAAGAGAAAAGTCCTAAACAGCTAATGCATTGATACAATATTGAAAAACAAGTTAGTGAGCTATATAACAGAAACATATTCAAGAAGTTTCAGTACCATCTTCAAAGAACAGAGAGGTTGAAGTACAAGGAGGTTGAAGAGGGCAAGTTTAACAACCCGAGATTTGATAAGGTGTGAATTTTTGAAAAATTTAAAACTTTTTGCTTCAACATGTGTGCTACCAAACTTTAAACCTATTTGCTAGCCTCTCTCCTAAAATCTCCCCAAATAAAACCAAATATAAAAATATAAATTCCAATTATGGTAAAAATATTTGAGTTGGATCTTTTTGGATTTTATTTTGGAGTTAAATGTGTGAGGTTTGAATTTGAATGTAATTCAAATTCAAACAATAGTTAAAACTAATTTCAAAACTAATTTAAAAATCCTAACTGCTAACTCGGGCCTGTCTTTCTAACCTAAGTCTACCAGAGGCCCTCCAACCCTTAGCCTGTGATCCACCGAACCCCTTCACCTTTTGCACCGGCCCACCTAGCAGCCCAGCTCAGCCCGCCGGCCTCACCCTTTCTTTTCTTCCTATGACAAGCGGGACCCACCTGTCATCTCCCCCTTTCACACCTTTCCCTCACCTTTTCCCCCTCCTGCACGGCAGTCCACGCGCGCGCACATGATGGGACAGGCTTACCGCTTGCCCCGCTGGCATGGACGCCGAGCCAGGGGAGCGTCCGGGTGCTCACCTCGGGAACTCCCCAGCGGGAAAAGACGCCTTTACCCCTCTCTGCCACGCCTGCAGGGGAGCTCCCAGCCACTAGGGTGTCCCCACGTCGACCTCCCGCGTCGTGGCCACCAATAGGAGCTCGCCTCGCCCTCTTTGTCCTTGCACTGCCTTGACCAAGTGCCTATACCCCGGGACCAAGCCCACTCTCGCAAGCCAAGGCTCAATTGGGGTTTTGCCCCTTCCTCTCTTACGGCGCCGAGAGGGAGAAGAAGGAGGAGGAGTTGAGGAAGAAGGGAGAAGGGAGAAGGGGGAGCTATGAAGAAGGACGTCGCACCGGTGCACCGCAGAGGCGGAGCCGAGATGCCCGTGTCGAGGAGAAGGCCGCCCGTGTCGAGGAGGAGTCGGAGTAGAGGAGGACGCCATGCTGCCAAGTACCACTTCACCACACCGCCCGTCTTCGTCTAGCCTGCGAAGACTACACCACCGACCCAATGTGAGTGACGCCATTCCCCTCGCACCCTTAGCCTGCTTGTGTTGACCGGAGGAGCGCCTTCCAGCGCTGTGCCGTCGTGCGCCATGTCCGCGCCGCCGTGCCGAGTGCGCCTCGCACATGTTGCCGTTCTGTGACCGAGCTTAGACCCCTGCGCCGTTTCTTGCAGGAGCCCAAGTCAAAAAGCTCACCTAAACCCCAGCCTTGCTTAGCATCCTCGCCATTTGACCTTGCGCCAATGAACCCAGCCACCGTCGGACGCTGCCGCCGCGCCCTGTCTCGGCCGTAGAGGCTCCGATCGAGGCTTGGCCAGACCAGATGTGTGTTGCGCCGCTCCGCCATCCTACCCACGCCAGCGTGCACCCGCACACGCGATGGCAGAGCCTTAACCAGCGAAATCCAGGTCGTTGTCACCGCGTGCTGCGCTTCGCCGCCGGGGCACCGTGTCGCGCCGTGCGTCGTGGCGTGTCGCACCACACGCTGGCCGTAGGGGCCCGAATCTGGGGCCTTGACCGCGCCGGGATGGCCACCTAACACTGGCCATCCTAACCATGGCATCGCTTGACCGCCAGAGACACTGGAGGCACTGCGCACCGTGCGCCGCCGCTGCCGCGACAAGGTACGCCAGCAAACCCCAGATTAGATAAGGGTGCTGGAGCGGACTTCTATGGCTCGAAGCTAATCAGGCCTCACCTGGGTTTTGGGCCATCAAAGCCCAGCAACCAGCCCACCGAAACCCAGCTGATCCGGGGAGCATTTTGGGAGTTCAGGGGTGCTTGTCGGACTTCGTCTACTCGGCTCTGTTGGGCCAGGTCCATTGGACCACTTTCGGCCCACTAACACTTTTGGTCTATCTTCGGTCCACTAACTGGGGCCCACTAACTAATGACGTCATGCTGACATCATCACATTTTTTATAAAAACCCTTTTCAGTTTTATAAAGGTTTTAATAAATGATTTATAAATCCTTTAACCTTTGAAAAATCATAACTAATTATCTATAGCTCCAAAAAATATGAAACCAATTTCATTATTTTTCTAAAATCAAGCTTGTGCTGATTGTAGGTAGTTTGAGGCTTTTTGCTTCTTATAAAATTGGATTTATTTGGAATTTATGCCTAGTTGTTTATCGATAATCATCGCGTCTCGTATCTCGTGTTGAGCGGACTCGAGCTACGAGACGGAAGAGGACTACGACTCCGACTACAACTAGCAGGACAACGAGCGTCACACAGGTGTCATGTCACTCTCGACCATATAGATCCCATGCATGCTTTTAGTTGCTCGTGCTTTACTTAAGATGCTTTGGATGTTGAAATGCATAGACAATCTTTTAGCCTTGCCTTGATTTTCATATCTCATGTGCCTTGATCTTACTACCTTTGGGACTAGCTACAGACCCCTAGCTTGTGCCCTATATTTACTATCCATATATTTTACCTATTTTGAGATCTGGATGGATCTCTGGTGTTGGGCTGAGATTGGGATATCTCGGTTTATTCTAGCCTGTGTTTTGGGTGAGTGTGACTCCTTGATGTGTTTGGCTGGAGCGAGCCGTGTGGTTACTTGTGAAAGCCTGTCTAGGGGAGATGTGACCTGGGCTCTCACCCTAGCGTGTGTGTCGTACGGATGGAGATGGTGGAGTGCTCGCTCCTGGCCCTTAAGGACCGATCGTCAGTGTGACCTTGTGTCATTGGGGTATTCTCGTACAAACTGTTCACCTTGTTATGGGCGGAGTTCGGTCCGAGAACTAGTTGGTGGATAACACTCAGCCTGTAGGCTGATTGGTGTGATCGTGCGAGGAGGTGATACGTTCCCCCGATAAGATGTCACCGCGGCTTACACGAGGATGGTTCCACAGCTTTGAGGACCGAGACTGGGTGATACGTTCCCAGAGGAGGACGAGTCAGGCTCGAAGAAGTAGGAGAGCGCTATCCACTGCTAGGTCTCCTGCCATTAGGGTTTTGGAACGGAGGCATCCGTTTCGGCCCTATCCGGCGGGTCCAGTTGTACAACCTCTGCAGAGTGTTAAACCTATAACTATAGTCCGTGTCCACTAGTATGGACAACCCTATTGATCTCTCACCTGGCTAGACTTTTCTTATGCTTCTTCTCCCCCCCCCCGAGTGTGTGAGCCCAGCCTTGGGCTGTTGAGATGTGGTGATAGGAGCTGGTGACCCCACATCACAGATGAGAGTGGGTTGCTGAGTCTTAGTTGAGATTCGGTGCTTTGTGTTATATTCCTTGGCTTGGGGTATTGACCCCGGAGGCGTTGACCAAGGAGGTGTGGATCTCCTTGGAGATGACGACCTCCCAACTTTTCTGCATTCCTTATTGTTACTGCTGCTACTATTGCATAAGCTTTCTATAGCCATATCTAGTCTTATCCATGCATACTATAATTGAACCACCGCTTTTCCTCTTTGTTGGGAAGCTGATATGACCTACCCGCCTATTAGGTAGATGGTGGACTTTCAGACTCAGATGCAGACTACGACTTCGAGAACGACAGATGGGAAGATTGAGCTTGTCCTTCGCTTGAGCTGCCTTTGGAGATGGAGTTTACTTCGCTTCACTCATTCCGCTGCGTAGATGTTTACTCTGTTTGATTCAGTCTAGACGGACTTGTACCCGGCTTGTGCCGAAGTGATGTACTCATAATCTTAATAATAATGTTATTTACGTGGATCTTTTATTGTTCTCTCTTGTGCTCTGTGGATTTGTTACGACTGAGACAGGGATTGCACGTGATAGCCTTCTTGGAGCTATCACTGAGGTGCATAGGATCGGATCCCCAGTTTTGGGAATCCGGTTCGTTTCAGTTGGTATCAGAGCCCGGTTGACCGTAGGACGAGCCCTAGGAATGGACGATTGTATAGGAAGGCCTAATTCCTTGAATCTTATATGAACTCCTTGAATTATTTATATAAACACCTTGATTGACTTGACTAACTCTTACTAACTTCCTTAACAACGATGCAGATGGAGGAACTACGGTGGTACTCGCTCAAGACCAATGGCAAGTGGGCTAGAGGGTTCTGCCGGATTTTGCTGGAGTGCTTGGAGCAAGCAGGAGTGGAGACCTACGATGTGTTCTACAAGGGGAAGAGCTCAGGGGTCATTAACCATGCACCTACGTTCCTGACTCTAACAGTGCCACCAGACCCCAATGTTATCCTAAACGCTAAACGGTAAACAGTCAATCACCCTTTGTTTAGTGTTTCGACAGTTTAAACGGAATTGAACGGTCTAAATAGGTTTGTACTTTATTACTAAATTATACATAATCATGATCATAAATGATCAAGTATTGTAGAAAGTATTTATACTTATGCATATAAAATACCAAGTACATATATCCATGCATCCGACAAATCAAATATAAATATTTTATCTAGAAAAACTTAAGTATATATACTTATGGTAGTAAGAATGCAAGTGGAATTGACAGTGTTCCCCTGAACAGTGTGTTAAACAGGCGTTTAACTCGTATAATAGTGTTTAATTCCGTTCTGTTTAGACCGTTTAGCCCATTTAATCTTGTTTATGGACCGTTTTATCCCGTTTCCGTTTAATGGACCGTTCACAGCCTAAACAAAATAGTTGGCCTCCATTTACCATTTAATCACCATTTAAACGGTCGTTTAGGCCGTTTAGGCGAACACTGCCAGACCCTCGGGTGCCCGAGTTCAAGGAAGTGGTGAAGCACTGCTACGAGAACTCAACACTGGAGGCTCACCATACTTGCACACGGTTGGCACTGAGAGAGGTGTGCAGCCAGCTCAGCAAGAGGCTTGAGGGTACGACGTATAGTGTGCTGCCGAAGACAGTCTACAACACCAGTCGCTGGGACACAGATGATGCCAAGTACATGGAGGTGACCACAGTTGAGAAGAATGAGAACCTATAGATGGCTAACAGGTGTATACTAGCACAAGACCAAGCACTTTACTAGGCAGACTGTGAGATCACATTGCTGAGGAAGAAGTGGGATGATACACTTGATCGCAACATCCAGTTGGAGCATGAGAACCGAGACCTGGAGTACTTTCTTGGAGAGGCTCACCAGAGGAGCAGTGTTCTGGTGGAGTGGAGACTAGCAGCCGCTCGTGCTAGTATGGAGCGATACGCAGTTGAGATAAATACCCTCATGACAAGATTGGAAGCCACACAAGCCGTGCTCAGATCTTCAGCAGCTACCGCTCATGAGGACATATTGAAGCTAAGGGAGAACGAGTACCTGGCAGAGTCACTAGGAGTAGCTTGTACTGACTACCAGACTAGAGTGTGGGATCTAGAGGAGAGACTTCAGCACAACTACAACCACCTTTGGTACCTTGGAGGAAAGTTGTATGAAGCCCATGACGTCACCAACAGGACTCGCACCGCTTGGAGGCAGTCACACCAGATGTGAGTGGCAGAGCTTGAGGAGGCCACAGCTTCAGCACCGCCACAAAAGAGGCAGAGGATGAGAATAGAGAACTTTGAGTTGCCACCGACACAGCTACCGGACCAGCGCTAATACCTAGAGGTAGCGAGGATACACCAGAGATGGACTTGGCTTTGCAGAGCTTGTCGGACTACTATGGCTTGCCACCGATCGAGGTCCTTGACTACCCTGGAGTCAACGACACGCTGTTCTACGCAGTACCACCGAGCCTGAGGCCAGAGTCACCACCTTCACCACCCTACCCACTGGCTCCAGACTTGAGGGAGGCACCCTGGATCTAGAATGAGATGGTCTTGAGAAGCTTGAGGCTTAGCGGAAATAGATGTGTTGTGATGGAGTAGCACCTATCACGAGATTCTAGTTGTAGATGCCACCACCATGTATCACGTAGTAGTGCCCATGTTTTTGTGTAATCTTGAAGGTTGCTGGAGTAGACCTCGAGATACACATCTTTTGTATGGTGGTCTTGCATGAGTGATTTGGAGTTAATGGTTTCTTTCGGTGTTCATGCTTTTTATTGTTTGATTGTTAGCTAGATACTCCTTTATTACTTTATACCTTAAAGTAAATTTCTGACTACTCGTTACTCACGATCTCAAACCTTGGAATAAATGTTGGGGCAGAGGAGGTCAGGATGGCTCCTATGCCATTTTGAGGAGGCTGCTAGGGAGGACGCGGAGGAGGACGTCCCTCTCCCTGGAGGAGGCCGAGGTCGTGGCCGCCGTGGGGGTCGTGCCCCACGTGGTGGACGCTGTGGCGGACACCAAGGTGGGCGAGGAGGTCGAGGAGGCTGAGGAGGTCGTGGACCAGTGGATAACGACCCAGAGGAACCAGAGGAGGAAGAACCTGAGGAGGAAGTTTAAGCCGAACCTGAAGAACCTGCTCCGCCAAACCTTGCGAATGTGATGGTCATCCAGACTCAGCTGATGCAGACTATCGCCAACGCTATGGTGTAGAACAACAACAGAAGCCACAACCAGAACCAACTAGAGAGCTTGCATAAAAGAGTGGAGGGCTTCACCAAGATGCACCCGCCTACCTTCGACAACTCAGCAGACCCACTAGCTGTAGATAACTAGTTGAGGGAGATCAAGAAGAAGCTAGAACTGACAAAGCTGATAGAGGAGGAGTGTGTGGCGGTCGCAGCACACCAGCTGACCAGCATTGTAGGAGCCTAGTGGGATAGCTACTGTGACTCACACCCGGACCCGAACCACATCACATGGGGAGAGTTTGTGGATGCTTTCAGCGAGCACCACATTCCAAAAGCGATCATGGACTGAAAGGCAGATGAGTTCAGAAACCTCAAGATGGGATAGATGACGGTGCAGGAGTACACCAACCGCTTCCAGGAACTGATGAGGTATGCATTAGATGACTCCAACACCGAGAAAAAGAAGGTCTACTGGTACAGGAAGGGACTTCACCGTGGGATGGCACACCACTTGGCCGCCCTCAACTGCGTGACGCTTCATGCCCTTGTTGGCAAGGCGTTGGTGGTCGAGAAGTCGAGACTGGACTACGTGGAGGTCCGTGGAGAGAATAGAAAGCGTACTGACCGTGCAGGCTACTCAGTGACAGACTAGATGCAGAGGATCGGCTCTGTACAGTACCAGTCATCGAAGCCGCGTCACTACTCTCAACAGCAGCCGTAGTACCAGCAATAGACCAGGAACCACTCGGGAGGAAGTGGAGGTTCAGGACTGTGGAAGCCGAGACAGCAGCAGCCGCCATGTGTAGCAGAAGGATCGAGGCTGACCTGCTATAACTATCATCAGCCGGGACACAAGTCAAATGTGTGCCCGCAGAAGTCGCAACTTGGAGGTCAGAACCGTTTCACTCAGTACCAGACCCCCGCCAAGGCACCAGCACAGGGAGGACAGTCGCAACAGAACTAGCAGAGGAGCGCACCACCACCCACTCGTGGCCGCTTAAACCACTTGACTACAGAGGAGGCCGCAGCAGCACCCGACATTGCGCTCGGTGAGTTTCTTATTGATTCAGTTATGGCTATTGTTCTGTTTGACACTGGAGCTCAGTATTCATATATTTCTACCAAGTTTGTGAAAGAGAGGTCATTACCAACTAAGCCCCGACCAAGGCCTATTTTAACTAGTTCTCCACTAGGAGAGAAGAGGAGTACACTAGAGTGTCGAGGAGTGAACATGGTCTTTGAGAAGAAGTTGTTCTTGGCAGACCTGACGGTTCTGGAGTCGACAGGGATTGATGTGATACACGGAATGGATTGGTTGGCAAAGCACAACGAATTGGTGTCATGCAACCCGAGATACATACAGTTGGAACACGCCAGTGGAGCCCCTGTGAAGATCGAGCCCAGTGTTCGAAGGTGGCACCGATGCTATGTAACATGAGTGGAAAGAATTTGGAGGAGATACCAGTGGTGAGGGAGTACCCAGACGTGTTCCCAAAAGCGCTTACCGAGCTACCACCTGATCGGGACATAGAGTTTGTGATTGAGCTGATGCCAGGGGCTGGACTTGTGTCCAAGAGCCCATACACGATTTCCGCTGATGAACTTGATGAATTGAAGAAACAACTCAAGAAGTTGCTAGAGCAATGCTTCATTAGGCCGAGTGCCACACCTTGGGGATCGCCTATGCTCTTTGTGGACAAGGAAGATGGAACAAGGAGGATGTGTGTCGACTACAAGACTCTCAACTCGATGACCATCAACAAAAAGTATCCCTTGCCGAGAATCGACGATCTGCTAGATAGGCTAAGAAGAGCTAAGTTCTTTTTCAAGATTGACTTGATGTCCGGTTACCACCAGATGAAGATTCGAGAGTAGGCTATTCCCAAGACAACTTTCACTACTCGGTACGGCTTGTACGAGTATGTAGTGGTCTCTTTCGGGTTGACCAATGCACCCGCCTACTTCATGAACATGATGAATAAGATCCTTATGGAAGAACTGGATAAGTTTGTGGTGGTATTCATTGATGACATTCTGATCTTCTCTGAGACAACTGAGCATGAGGAACATATTTGGATAGTGATGGAAAGGCTTGAGCAACACAAGCTGTATGCCAAGTTTAGCAAGTGTGAGTTATGGATGAAGGAAGTCACCTTTTTGGGACACGTGTTGTCGGCGAAGGGAATTGCCGTGGACCCTTCCAAAGTGGAGTCAGTGACTAAGTGGGAGCAGCCTCTCAACGCTACGGATATCAGAAGTTTCCTCGGTTTGGTAGGGTACTACCGAAGATTCATTGTGAACTTCTCCAAGATAGCAAAGCCTATGAAAGAGCTACTTAAGAACAAAAAGAAGTTTGAGTGGATAGAAGCCTGTGAGAAGTGCTTTCAAGAGTTGAAGACGAGACTCACCACTACCTTAGTCCTTACTTTGCCAGATATTAAGAAGGACTTTGTTGTCTACTATGATGCTTCCAAGGAAGGGCTAGGATGTGTTCTGATGCAAGAAGGGAAGGTTGTGGCATACGCATCGAGACAACTCAAGAAGCATGAGGAAACCCTACACACGACTTGGAGTTGGTAGCAGTTGTCCATGCTCTCATGATTTGGAGGCACTACCTAATAAGCAACAAGTGTGAACTCTACATTGATCACAAGAGCCTGAAGTACTTCTTTACCCAGTCGGAGATGAACATGAGACCAAGGAGATGGTTGGAACTGATCAAAGACTATGAGATGGAGATTCACTACCACCTAGGCAAGGCTAACATAGTAGCAGATGCCATGAGCAGGAAAGCGTATTGCAACAACTTGATGGTGAAATAGGAATAACCTATCTTGCATGAGGAGTTGGAAAAGTTGAGGATCAACATTGTGGATCAAGGACAAGCCAACGAGTTGCAACTTACCTATGACTTGGAAGGACGCATCAGAGATGCACAGAAGACGTGCGAAGAAGTTGGAGCCATACACGAGCTGATTTTAGAAGGAAAAGCAGAGGACTAACAGATGGATGAGCAAGGGACAGTGTGGTTAAAATAACGGATTTGTGTTCCGCAAGACAAGGATATTCGGGAACAGATATTGAGGGAAGCGCATGACTCGAGATACTCTTTTCACCCAGGAAACACCAAAATGTTCTAATATCTAAAGATAAAGTTCTGGTGGAAAGATATGAGGAAGGATATAGCTCCCTACGTGGCTTGTTGTGACACCTGCACCAGAGTGAAGATAGAACATCAGAAGCCAATAGGATTGCTTAAACCTTTGGATATTACAGTGTGGAAGTGGGATGATATCTCCATGGACTTCGTCATGGGACTACCCCGGACACCTAAGGGGAACGATTTAGTGTGGGTCATAGTGGATTGACTGACCAAGGTAGCTTACTTTGTGCTGGTGAAGACAAGGTAGGAAACCGATTGTCTTGCAGAATTATATGTGGAACACATAATCAGATTACATGGAGCACCTAAGAGCATAGTGTCCAACCGAGGACCGCAGTTTGTGGCCAAGTTTTGGAGAAGCCTTCACAAGGCAATGGGAACTACACTCAGTTACAGTACAGCGTTTCACCCTCAGACTGATGGGCAGACGGAGAGAGTAAACCAGACCCTAGAGGATATGCTAAGAGCTTGCGCACTCACTTATGGCACCGATTGGGAGAGCAATTTGTCTTACGTAGAGTTCTCGTACAACAATAGCTACTAGGCTAGCCTTCAGATGTCACCCTTTGAAGCACTCTACGGCAGTTAATGTAGGGCACCTTTGATGTTGGTAGAAGTTGGAGAAAGAATACTCTTTGGGCCGGATATCATAAAAGAAGCTGAAGAGAAGCTGGAGAAAGTTAGTGAGAAACTGAAGATTGCCCAGAGTTGTCAGAAGAGCTATGCTGATCGCAAGAGGAGGGACGTGACGTTTGAAGTGGGGAACTATGTCTACCTTAGAGTGTCACCACTTTGGGGAACCAAGAGGTTTGCGGTGAAAGGAAAGCTTGCCCCGAGATATATTGGGCCATACCAAATAACCGGAAGAGTTGGAAAGCTTGCCTACTGACTTGCCCTGTCGGAACAGATGGCTGGAGTGCACTCCGTATTCCACGTGTCACAACTACAGAAAAGTGAGAAGGAAGTGGAAGCAAAGAAGGTTCCCATCGGAACGCTTGATCTGCAAGACACCCTTGAGTATGCGCAATACCTCGAGAAGATTCTAGTTCGAGTAGCTAAAGAAACTAGACCGACCACCATTCCTTACTACAAAGTACAGTGGAGCAACATACCGAACGAGAAGCAACATGGGAGAAGGAAGCCGGCCTTCGGAAAGAGTTCCCTCACTTGTTCGAGGAGGAGGATGGAACCTAAATCTCGAGGATGACATTCCCGATGGTGGGGGAGAATGTAACAAACCAAGATTTGATAAGGTATGTATTTTCAAAATATTTAAACCTTTTGCTTGAACATGTGTGCTACCAAACTTTAAACCTATTTGCTATCCTCTCTCCTAAAATCTCCCCAAATAAAACCAAATATAAAAATATAAACTCTAATTATGTCAAAATATTTGAGTTGGATCTTTTTGAATTTTATGTTGGAGTTAAATGTGTGAGGTTTGAATTTGAATGTAATTCAAATTCAAACACTAGTTCAAACTAATTTCAAAACTAATTTAAAAATCCTAACTGCTAACTTAGGCGTGTCTTTCTAACCTATGTCTACTAGAGGCCCTCCAACCCTTAGCCCGTGATCCACCGAACCCCTTCACCTTTTGCACCGGCCCACCTAGCGGCCCAGATCAGCCCGCTGGCCTCACCCTTTCTTTTCTTCTTGTGACAGGCGGCACCCACCTGTCATCTCCCCCTTTCACACATCTCCCCAAGCAGAAAAGACCCCTTTACCCCTCTTCTCCATGCCTGCAGGGGAGGTCCAAGCCACTAGGTGCGGCCACGTCGACCTCCCACACTGTGGCCACCAATAGGAGCTCGCTCGCCCTCTTTGCCCCTGCGCTGCCTTGACCAAGCGCCAATACCGCGGGACCGAGCCCCTCTTGCAAGCCAAGGCTCAATAGGGGTTTTGCCCCTTTCTCTGTTCTGCCGCCGAGAGGGAGAAGAAGGAGGAGGAGTTGAGGAAGAAGGGAGAAGGGGGAGCTGAGAAGAAGGACGCAGCGCCAGTGCACCGCAGAGGCGGAGCCGGAGCCGCCCGTGTCGAAGAGAAGGCTACCCGTGTCGAGGAGGAGCCGGAGCAGAGGAGGACGCCGTGCCACGGAGTACCACTTCATCACGCCGCCCGCCTTCGTCAAGCCTACGATGACTACACAGCTGACCCAACATGAGTGATGTCGTTCGCCTCGCGCCCTTAGCCTGCCTGTGTTGACCGGAGGAGCGCCTTCCAGCGCTGCGTTGTCGTGCGCCATGTCCGCGCTGCTGCGCCGAGTGTGTCACGTGCACATTGCCGTTCTGTGACCGGGCTTCGCCTCGTGCCGTTTCTTGCAGGGGCCCAAGCCAAAAACCTCACCTAAACCCTAGCCTTGCTTAGCACCCTCGCCGTTTGACCTTGTGCCGCTAAACCCAGCCCCCGTCGGACACCGCCACTGCGCCCTGTCTCGGCCGTTGAGGCTCCAATTGAGCCTTTGCCCGACTAGACGTGTGGTGCGTTGCTCCGCCATCCTAACCGCGCCAGCGTGCACCCACACGCGATGGTAGAGCCTTAACCCGCGAAATCCCAGGCCGTTGTCACCGCGCGCCGTGCTTCGCCGCCGGAGTGCCGCGCCGTGTCGCGCTGCACACCGGCCATAGAGGCCCGAATCCAGGACCTTGACCGCTCCGGGATGACCAGCTAACCCTAGTCATCCTGACCATGGCATCGCTTGACCGCCAGAGGCCCTGGAGCCACCGCGTGATGTGCGCTGCCGCTGTCGTGCGCCGCGCCGGGACGCGCCGACGCCGCGCCCACGCGGCAAGGGGCGCCAGCTAACCCCAGATTAGATGAGGGTGCTGGGGCGGACTTCTGTTGCCCGAAGCTAACCAGGCCTCGCTTGGGTTTTGGCGCATCAAAGACCAGCAACTAGCCCACTGAAACCCAGCCGATCCGGCGAGCATTTTAGGAGTTCAGGGGTGCTTTTCGGACTTGGTCTATTGGGTCCTGTTAGGCCTGGTCCATTAGGCCACTTTCGGCCCACTAACACTTTTGGCCCATCTTAGGCCCACTAATTGGGGCCCACTGACTAATGACGTCATGCTGACGTCATCACCTTTTTTATAAAAACCCTTTACTATTTTATAAAGGTTTTAATAAATGATTTATAAATCCTTTAACCTTTGAAAAATCATAACTAATTATCTATAGCTCCGAAAAATATGAAACAAATTTCATTATTTTCTAAAATCAATCTTGTGTTGATTGTAGGTAGTTTGAGGCTTTTTTCTTATTACAAAATTATATTTCTTTGGAATTTATGCCTAGTTGTTTGCTGATAATCATTGCGTCTCGTATCTCATGCTGAGAAGACCCGAGCTACGAGCCAGAATAGGACTAAGACCCCGACTACAACCAGATCAAGATGGAGGACTTGACCATGAAAGAAAAAGGAGTGGCTGAGAAGAATTGGACGGTGGATGGCGTGGAGCACGAGTACACAGCATCATGATCAATCAAGCAACAAGTGGGAGAAAGAAGAGCCAGAAAAGAGGGGCAGGGGCCCTAGGCCGGTCAGCCCAGGCCGGCCGGCCTGGCCTATTTATTTGCCCCCCGGTGCCCGTCTTCCTCAGGTAAGCCACTTGCTTTGTTGCTAGTTCATGTTCTTGAGTTCCTAGTCCAGAACCTCCTGAAACACCTCCGAAAAATTCATTCTCCTTTCTTGAATCCTAAAATTCAGAGAAATACATCACAATTCTTGCCCTTCCATATACTTCTTTTGTGTGTATTTCTACCGGCAAGAAACCCCCGGGAGAGTTTGTTTGTGATTTGTGCAGCAACTACAAGATGAAGAAGGTTTTTGGCAAGGTCCTTGGGAGGAAAACGCAATCGTCATCATCAAAGCCGACATCAACAAGTTCTTCGCAGAGGCACTCAATCTTCGAGTCACCGTGAAGCATGGAAGAGGACGTGGTGCCATCAAGGAGCCACACCATGCTCCTTAGTGGAAGAAGAGATACACGAAGCTCGTCCATGCGGTTCACCGAACCGCAAGGGCGAACAGAGGAGCCACCCGTCCAACCTCGTCACTCGACTCGTTCATCCGCTCCACCACCGTACACTCCGCGACGTTGCAAGTATGGATTTCTTGTGATGTCGGAGGAGGAGGAGCAGAAGCTTGGGTGCCTAGAGAAGAGGGTTGTGCCCAATGTTGACTTTGATGATGATGCCCTCCAAGTGTAGGGATTTTCTCCGGATATCTATCAAATGATGAACCACCTTGGATGGGGGCAATTTTCCGATGGAGTAGGAGTGAGCTTTCATTTGGAGCTTACCATGGAGATTCTCATGACCATGGCGCCAGTTATTAATGAGAGGGTGTCATCCCTTGCATTTTGACTGAAGGATGATGAGCAAATAATTCCTTATGAGCAAGTTAGAGAGTTGCTCAGTTTTCAGAGTGAAGCCCCGGAGCAAGTTGATGTTAATCAAAGTATATTAGAGGGATTTTGTAGTATGATTTCAGGGGATGATAACCGGCAGAGAAGTAGCATCCAAAATCCCATCATCCAGATATTTCATTCTTGGATGAGCAAAAGGATTTTGGGAAGAATGAAGGAGTTCAAGGTTACCGACATGGAAGTCAATGGGCTTTATTCGGCGTTGATTGAAAGGCAAGCCATTGATCCATCATACATCATGATCAATAGGTGGTGTTGTGAGGCAACATCGAGGACTGGACAAATTGGTTCGGGATGCTACCTCTCTATGATAGCAATTTCTGTGAAGCTGGGTATTTCAAGGAACCCAAAATTCCTACTTGCGGGGAATTCACTTGGGATCGACTACATGAAGCAAGGAAAATACATTAGTGGAGATGAAAAGAGAGGGTACAAGGTGGCAAAAGTCAATGTTCGTCTCCCAAATATGAAGCTGAAATTATTTATAGAAGGGAGAGAGAATTGGTTAGAGGAAGGAATTCTCGTGCCGGCTAAGAAGAACAAGAGAGGAAGAATCATAGAAGAAGGTTCGTCTTCCGCAGCCCAAGACCAAGGAGGGGCAGCATACCATCATCCTTGTGGCCGGATTCCTATGCCACCACCCTACTACGGAAGTGTGCCGATGCAAGCATGGGGGAGTGGTGCGGCCATGCCGCCACCTCCTCCAACATATTTTCCACCAACTTTTGTTGTGCCCAATGAAGCTTTTGTGGCACCTTATGCAAGCATGCCCCAGCCCCAACAAAGTGCAGCCTTCATTGGGGCGTATATGCAAAGGAATGAACAAGACGTCGAGAGGATCTGAAGCCATGTCAACCATTTGCATGAAGGAACGGCGGGGATCGCCCATCAATTAGGACGCCTTCAACTTGTGCCGCCGCATCAATTTCATGGAGGGGCCATGCAAACGTATTTTGAGCGAGGATTCAATGAAAGTCAACCAACGGAGCAAGAGCAATCGGATGAGGAGTGAAGAAAGAAGGAAGGGACGGAGCTTTTTAAGTGTGGTTTGATTTTTCCTTTTCCTTTTCTTTATTTTCATCTTGTGTGCGTTTATGTTTGCGTAGTATTTTCTTGTTTTTATTTAATTTCAGCATGTGTGGTAGTAGTAGTTTGTTATCCATCATCATGAATAAGTTTCACCATTGCTTTTATGATCTTAATATGGATGAAGAATTTGTACCATGATGATATGTGATGATCGTTGCCGATTTGCTCGACCTTATGCTTGATTTGTGCATGTTTAAGCTAGTGCTCTCTTTTTAATATGAATCTGAAATTTAATTAAAATGCTAGCTTAATCTTGTGTGGAGTTTATGATAACTCAAGTCCCATAGTTCTTTTTCGTTGCTCTCAACTTTGAATGAATCAAAGAACCTTTTTATTCTCAAAAAAGTTATGCTAACCTTGTCACAAGTACCGCTTGCATTTTTGCTCTACCCATCCAAAGCCTAAGTTTACATGAGTGCAAAACCTTAGTATATACTAGATTTATTTTTGGGTGCATTGATTCAAGGCCTGATTTCTCTGGCCCGAGACTAAGAAGCTAGTCATTCCGTTTTTGCGTATCATTCTTTATGCTAGCCTTTTCTATCCGTGCATTGTGAGTTTCCACATTGGGAATTTTGCAAACCTCGCCGGATATCCAAGCAAAACCCAAATATGTCTTTTTTTGTGTTCATCTCCATGACCACAACCCAATATATGAGTATGAATGAATATTTCAAGGAAGATTACAAGGAAGGTGTTTCAATTGAGTAAGGGAGATTTCCAAAAGGATCCCTAGAAGATTTTTCGAGTATCTCTCTCTAAGAAAATATGAGAGCTTCAATTCCACCTTGGCATTTTTATCACCTCTTTTGCCCGAGGACGAGCAAATGTCTAAGCATGGGGGGGGTTGCCAAGGAAGTGCTAGTATAGTCTAGAGTTCCAGGGGAGCAAATAGAAAAAAGAGAGAAAAAGTATGATGAAAACAAAATGATGATGAAAAAAATGATAAAAGAGAAAAAGTATGATGAGAAAAAGAAAGAAAGAAAAATAATAATAAAGCTCCCCGGTTCTCTAGCTATGTTTAGTGCTTTTTGAGTTTTCCAGAGGATTCAAGATCAAGACCCATACTCATCCTTCCAACCATGTGCAATCCGATAACGAGGACTTCGTTTGTGTCTCGAGATCACTCTTTGCCATTTGCACATGTCCACCTATCTAAAAAGTGTGTTCATCTCTCTCCCCTCCTTGATAACATTATTTTTTCCAATGACCTTTTTGACGAGTCTCGGTAAGACCATGAGAAGCTAGTCTTGTTTTAATAATATCCCAACTATAATATCTTGGTAGGACTAAACTTTCCTATAGCTCCATATAAACCTTTCCACCATATACTTTGAGAGAGGAAAGGAGTAGAACAAGTAGGCTTGAGACACAAGATGAGATGAGAGTACATGAGCAAAGTGCAAGATGATTATTTTTGATCTTGGTAAAGCAATTTTTCTCTTTATCTCATTCTCTATTTTTCAAAATTTCTGAGATTTGTTTAAAAGTTTGAGAGCATGATCAAATACTTGTGCAAAGAGCTTGAATGATATCTACCCTCCAAAAAGATAAAAGTTAGTACATTATGGAACTTTAATGAATATAAATCTAGAGAGCATTATGTTTTCTCATGTATGATCAAGTGTAGGGTTTGAACATCGAAGGGCAACACTGATATCCATAGAAGGCTTCCTCGAGGACGAGCAAGGTTTAAGCATGGGGAGATGTTGGCGGTCGATTTCCGTCAACCTAGCCACTTGTTTACCTTCTATGTTGGTATTAATTTGATATTCACACTAACGATCCTAACCCCCATTATATGTTATGTTCGCACTCGTGCATGGTTTTTGGAGTTTATTGTTTACACAGGAATCAAGAGCTTAAATGAGGACTTCCGGGTAAAGTTCATCAAGGGATTTACAAGGTGATCACGGACCCTGGGACAAGTCAAGATAGAAGATGAACATGACTCCAAATGAACCACGTATTAAAGCGTGAAGCCGAGAAGTGTTGAGGACCAAGGCGGAAGATGCGGGAGTTCATTCGCAAAGCACCCTTATCTAAACTGCAAGGAAAATGACGTCAAGAGCCCACATGCAACTCGGCAAAAACTCAGGAAGTCGCGAGAAGCTTCACGAAGAAAACCAGGGACGAACCGGGCCGAGGAGGCCCTGGGCTGGTCGGCCCAGGCCGGCCAGCCTGGCCCAAGCCCGGGGTGGTTCGTCACCCCTTTGACCTAGATGATGCTTAGGCTATTTATAGCCCCCGTGCGAAGTTGCAACTATCAATCCATTCGTCATTCGCCGCCGAGGAGCAGAGGAGCTTGAGGGACACCACCCCAGAGAGGAGGGTCGTGTTAGTCGTCTAGGGTTTGCCTAGCCGGCGTGGGAACCTTGCAAGGAAGACCACGTCGAAGTTCCAGAGGCATGAATCAAGATCAAGGTAGGATCCTGGTTGGATCTTATTCATGTATACATACTGTTGATGGAGTTTTAATGGATCCGATTCCTAGCGATCGAGTACCTTTGTTTGCAATTCTTGTTCTTGCTTGGGTGTTTTCTTCCTTAATCTATTCTCGAGATAGATTGCATGGGATGTTCTTGTAGCCGCGATGGCTAGAGGTGCATACCCGATCTACCAAGTAGTTCAACGCACTCCTTGCGACTGTGCTCTAAGATTCGACCGTGAAGAAAGGGGAACATCGTGCAGGATGTTGACACCGAGTATAGTGGGGCGACTTAGGGGGTATGACCGAAGGTCAAGGTTTAAAGACGCTTTCAATGAGATTCGTTTTACTCTTTCTTCTATCTTGCTCGGAACGAAGACATAAACACGATCTAGATCCCTCTAGATCGGTACCTCAATGCTTTCTCTTGCTACCTCTTTTGATCTTAGTAGATTAGATGCATTCGAAACCTCTTTAAGATGCAAGTGTTTCTCGATTATTGGATTGAGTCTTGCGTTACACACTGTTCCACGGATTCGATACCTTGGGTGATACTCGAGGGAAAAAGGTACTACATGATCCGTAAGCTTGCGGTGAACCTTGGCGCGTTACTGAACCGTCAACAGATTGGGATATCTCGGTTTATTCTAGAGTGTGTTTTAGGTGAGTGTGACTCCTTGATGTGTTTGGTGGAAGCGAGCCGTGTGGTTAATTGTGAACGCATGTCTAGGGGAGATGCAACCTGGCCTCTGACCCTAGTGGCGTGTCGTACGGATGGATACAGTGGAGTGCTCACTCCTGGCCCTTAAGGACCGATTGTCAGTGTGACCTTGTCTCATCAGGCTATTCTCGTACAAACCGTTCACCTTGTTATGGGTGGAGTTCGGTCCAAGAACTAGTTGGTGGATAGCATTCAGCCTGTAGGCGGATCGGTGTGATCGTGCGAGGAGGTGATACGTTGCCCCCGAGAAGACGTCGTCCCGGCTTACTCGGGGATGGTTCCACAGCTTCGACGACCAAGACTGGGTGATACGTTCCTCAGAGAAGGACGAGTCAGTCTTGAAGAAGCAGGAGAGCGCTATTCACTGCTAGGTCTCTGGCCGTTAGTTAGGGTTTTGGAACAGAGGCATCCATTTCGGCCCTATCCGGCAGGTCCAGTTGTATAACCTCTACAGAGTGTTAAACCTATAGCTATAGTCCGTGTCCACTGGTATGGATAGCCCTCTTGATCTCTCACTGGCTAGACTTTTCTTGTGCTTCTTCTCTCCCCCGAGTGTGTGAGCCCGGCCTTGGGCCGTTGAGATGTGGGGATAGGAGCTGGTCACCTCACATCGCAGATGAGAGTGGGTTGCTGAGTCTTGGTTGAGATTCAGTGCTTTGTGTTATATTACTTGTCTTGGGGTGTTGACCCAGAGGTGTTGGCCTCAGAAGTGTGGATCTCCTCGGACATGACGATCTCCCTGCTTTTCTGCATTCCTTATTGTTGCTGCCGTTGCTACTGCATAAGCTTTCATAGCCATATCTAGGCTTATCCATGCATACTATAATTCAACCACCACTTTTGCTCTTTGTTGGGAAGCTGATATAACCTACCCGCCTATCTGGTAGATGGTGGACTTTCAGATTCAGAGCTCGACTACGACTTCGTGAACGACAGATGGGAAGATTAAGCTTGTCCTTCGCTTGAGCTGCCTTTGGAGATGGTGTATACTTCACTTCACTCGTTCCATTGCGTAGATGTTTACTCTGTTTGATTCAGTCCAGACGGACTTGTACCCAGCATGTGCCGAAGTAATGTACTCATTATTTTAATAATAATGTTATTTATGTGGATCTCTTATTATTCTCTCTTGTGTTGTGTGGATTTGTTACCACTGAGACAGGGATTGCACGTGATAGACTTCCTGGAGCTATCACTGAGGTGCGTAGGACCAGAGCCCCAGTTTTGGGAATCTGGTTCGTTTCAGCAAGATGTTTGACGTTTGGCCAAAAACTAACTAGATTCACAAACCACACAGAATTAGAAAGTATATTGTGCTCACTAACCTGACACCCGGAAAAGAGGAATCTAGTTGCATATGTGGAAAATTAAATAAAGATGGATTTTTGTGTGCACAAATACAAAAGGTGATTCTGGAAGAGGAAATAAATCAATTACAAGAAAAAATATATAATAGACAGATGGAGAAAAAGTACAAGAAAATGGACTTGCAACTACCAGATGTGGCTCCTAGAACAAGTGAGATGTTAAGATTCAACATACTATCGAGAAAATCAGCAAAAATTAATTCAAAGGCATCAAAGAGTGAAGAGACAATGCAGTACTTGTGTGAGGAATTCAACAGGATAAGCTGCAATGTTGAGTTGATACTTTCAGGTTCAATGACAGTTGCGAATTCATATGAATCCGTGCAAAGGTCATAAAATGGTGAATGTCAAAGTAGCGAAGCAAACATAGATGGAATAACAGAACTGAATGATCCAACTAAAGTTAAGCAAAAGAGATGATACTGTACCAAAAGACTAAAGCCACTAATTGAAGAAATCAAGCAATAGGTTATAAGTCAAGAGTTTTTTAAGAATTTTTTCAAAGGAACAAAAAACACAGGTAAGATTTTCAAATAGAACAACATTTGATTATGAAGAGTTAAAGAATTTATGAAGAACCATTTTTTAATATAATATACTTTTGTTATTTTTGAACATGTACAAAAGGGACTACCAAGAAGAAAACAAATAATGGAAGGCAAGCTGGAGAAGACAAAGCTGATTCAGTATGACTAGAACCTCATGAGACATAAATATTTGTATCAGGAAAAAGCAAAAGATGTAATGTCATCAAGAGAAACATAATGATACATTGAATATAAATTGTTCTGAGACATGTAATCTGCTATCCTATGACATCATAATTGGTGCCAAATTCAGATCCACTAAACTATCTCCATATCTAAAAATCATATTGTATAGCTATTTTTCTGAATTTACTAGATCGAAGACTATGAAGCAAGGCCTGATTATCTTCATGCAATCAATCAGAACAAAGTCTGTATAAAACAATAAGTAAATAATATAAAATGAACCAATTGAGTATCAAGTACCTCACTCATCAAATTCAAGAACCTGACTCTTCATTCCAGTATTGCCAAGCAAAAACATGAGATCATTTGAAATTTTAACTCTGATATTTGGGATGTCTATAGAGTCAAATACTTTGCTACTTTGCGAAGAACATTCGTAGCCTCGTAGGTTATTTCCATTCCTCCAAGAACATTATAGCATAGATTCCAGAATCTTCTCTAAAAGATATCAATTTGGAAAGCAAATAAAAAATTAAACAAAAAATAACATATTCAGAATTAGGTTAATAGAATATGAAATACATACACAAAAATAATAAGATTACAACTAAACAAATTTCATTATAGTCTGTCAAATAAAATAACATAGTTTGTTGGGACAGTGGAAACCCCTCAAATTCAAACTCAAATTTCGGAAATGAAAAAATGAATACCGATAATTTTTACATGTCAAACCAATAAAATTTTTTATCAAGGAAATAATGTAAATGAAACCTAGTAGAACTGTAAATATTAGGTGGCTATCATTTGAGGACCTGTGTGGTCCGAGGACTGGTGGATGGTCGCTCCTTAGTGATGAGTGATTGACAACGTTGTGTGGACTCACTCTTGGCCTAGTATTGCATGTACAGGTTGTGACTTGATTCGCGTGGTGCAGGTGAAGATCAAGTGCGAAAGGTCTATGTCTGTGTGACCTCTGAGGAGCGGAGAGACAAGTAGGCTTCCACAATGTGAAAAACAGACATTGGTAATGGGCGCGGATGGCTATTGGTAACGGGCAAAACTCCCGTTATCGATCAAGCGTTACAAATAAGCCAACAAAGGTAACGGGCCGATGCCCATTACTGATGACACGTAATTGTAACGTGCGTCGAACAAAGACCGTTACCACAACTACTTACCAGTCACCTGAAATGGCTGTTTCTCCGGGCCCACCGGAGCCTTCGGTAACGGGTGTAGACACTGAGCCTGTTACTCATAACACGTATTAGTAACGGGTGTCTAACAAAGACCGTTACCCAAACTAGTTACCGGTCACCTGAAATGTCTGTTTCTCTAGGCCCACATGGACCTTTGGTAACGGCCACAGAAACCGAGCCCGTTACATGAACTCAACATCGAAGATGCAGAAAATGCCGCGTCTCCTCTGTCTTGATGAAAGGAGACAAGTCGTGTAAGTGTGCGTCTCCTCCGTCTGGACGAAAGGAGACACGTCTCCTCAGTGCGCGTCTCCTATGTCTCGACGAAAGAAGATGCATCTTGTCAGTGTGTGTCTCCTATGTCTCGACGAAAGGAGACACCTGCTGTGAACCCGCGTCTCTCTCTCTCTCTGTCTCAACCAAAGGAGACGCATCTTGCCAGTATGCATCTCCCTCTATCTCGACCAAAGGAGACGCGTACTGTGTACGTGCGTCTCCTCTATCTGGACCAAAGGAGACGCCTACTGTGTACGTGTGTCTCCTCTTATCGACCAAAGGAGACGCGTACTGTGAACTTGCATCTCCTCTGTCTTGACCAAAGGAGATGCATTGTCTACTTTCACAAAAATTAGGTCCAACATCCACATTCACAAAACTCCACAAACTGAAAAGAAATCCACAAGATTCACATGCATAATCTGTCAAAATTCAGGCATTCAGTATCCTCTTGTAACAAGCTAAGTAAGGTTCACAACAATATCATCACTGGCCATGAGGATTGGTATCTAATACAATGCGATCATTAATGTGAAATTTTCCTGAGGGTGTGATCACCTGGTCCATGTGGAATGAGGCAGTTCTTTCCCTAATGTGGAGCAGTGTGCCTCGGTGTAGCTGACAAGTAGGTATGTGAAATGCCTGAATATAACAATGTCAGCAGTCAGCACACAGGTGGTTACCAAACATGTGCAGTGCTAATAAGCAAGAACTGTACTCAGTTACAGGTGTTACAATTGCAGATCCCAAGAAAGTACCTCAGGGTCCTTCAATTTATTTTTTACTGTAAGCTTGTGATAGGCACAATAGAAGCCGCAGACTCTGGATTTGTAAGGTTGTTGGTGGCACTGCGATAAATATACATAGACAAATAATGTGAGAAGAAATAAACTCAAGCTTTAGTACTAGCTTCCACAGGCAAGAAATACTAAGTAATACATACATCAAAAGCGTTCTCATGGTTCAAGGCGCAGCGGGGCAACTTGTTGTCATCGCAGTAACTATTCCAAGCACTACAACAAAACATGCAACAATGGTTAGGGCACCATTAATAAACTCCGCAGAGTTTGTTGAGGAAGTTTGTAGGTTAAGAAAGAAAAAGAACTTACTCATCAATGGCATGTACCAACTCGGAGAAATTAGCGCCTAGGATCCTATATGAATCAAGATACAAGACCGTCTTCTGCTTTGGAAAGATCGCCACTGCAATCCAGTGCTCCCCAGTGTTATAGCAGGAAATGATGACTCTCTTTTTAGCATATGACTGGTAGGCACGCTTCGTATAGGACACAAAAAAATCCCTGTTATTTTGTATATTTGATATGCTAAAGCATTCAGGATCAAGGAAGGCAACGGGTTCCTTCTTCTGCCGTGCTTCTACAGCCATATTCCTAATATTAAGAAAAAACAAAATATAAGGAGGCAAAATACATAGTAAAGATGAACTGAGGCAGAAAGCACATTTAGATAGAAAATGATTAGTGAGAAGCAGATTAAATTTTCAAGCAACTTACAGGATGAAACAACGGATAAGTCCCATATCCAAAGCATCCAAGTTGAAGAGATCATACAAGTCGCTGATGATCACAGACAACAACTTGTATTTTTCATCTTCTCTCACAGGCCACGAGCCGTGCTTGGGCAATATTATGCCCTGAATCAGAGACTCATCATTGTCCTTACAACGTCCCATGCAGAAATTGTGGAGATTAGTGACAGAAGGGGCAGTATCCGGATGCTTGAGTTCAGCAGCACTGAGCATTGCATTTCCAAATTTGTAGTTTGGGTTAATATGAGTCGTAGCAACATTGCCACCTTCTTCTTAGCATTTCTCTCAGATTGCTTTCTGGCAGGCTTCTTTTCCTCCTGTTTTGAGATGGCTGAAGAAGGCTTCGTGGTAGGCTTCTGAGACCTTTTATTTTCAACAATTTTCTGCTGCTGCTGCTTTGAGATGGCTGAAGAAGATTTCTCAGATCACTTTCTGGTAGACCTTTTATTTTCAGTGAGTTTCTTTTCCTGTTGCTTTGAGATGGCTGAAGAAGGTTTCTCAGGTGGTGTCTGACCAGCAGCTATTGCAGAGATATTGGGCCCAGATGTACCTGCAGCTTTCTTCGAACTATCGTCGACAGATTTCTTGGCATCAAGCAACACATGACTCCGGGCTCTTGCTTTGGCATCATTGTTTTGAGCACTTTCTTTTGGGGATGGAGGTTTTGTTCTTTCGTGAGGAGAAGAAGGTGGGGATGTAATTTGTGTTTCTGGGTGTGGAGAAGAAGGTGGGTTACCTGGTGGGGAATGAATCTGTACTGTACTTTGTTTTTCTGGGGGTGGAGGAGGAGGAGGAGGGTTACCAGGTGGGGAATTTTGTTCTGTAATTTGTGTTTCTGGGTTTGGGTTTTGTCCTGTAGTCTGTGAACCAGAAGGAAACTGTACCATAGCGTGCGAACAAGATTTTGCAATTGGTGCTCCCTTGATGTGAATGTGACACCTCTTCCACTGTATCCTCGGGTGTAGAGCTTGTCCAAGTGTCGTCACCTCGTCATTAGGAGGGTGTTCCAGCGTGTGATCCCTAAAGACAGAATATACATGCAGCACTTCGACCACATCACAGTCTTCATGAATCGGGATTGTTTGTAGCGTAGTCTGCTCTGGTTGAACCACACCAATTGCAACTTCACATTCAACACCGTGAAATATGATCCATAGGCCACAGTCTGTGGGTTTAGTCAACGTGCCTATAAGGTCTTCCTGTGTGGGGGAAGCAATGTGCACTACCTATGTCGACAACTCTGTAGCGTCGTTGATCAAACCTACATTATCTGCGGACGCACAACTACTCTTCAATCCGGCGGGTGAAGGGCTTGTGCGATTGGACACTGGTGCAAACACCACCTGGTACCCTCGTGCCATCATGTCTAGCATATCCTTCTCCATCTCATCCTTGAGTTCTTGCTTGATTTCTTCCTTCATCTGTTGCTTATCAACTGATGAGTCAGTACTTGCCCTCTTCCTCTTCCTGTACATGGAAGTGTGCTGAGGCCATGCAAACTTCCAGCCCTGGTAGCTGGAGACACCACGCACGCGACCTGGTTGTTCGGGGCAGCCCAAGCACTGACTTAACACATCATTCTCCCTCAGCCATGAAGTCATTCCTGAAGATTCTGCATGTGCATTCTTTTCCATGATGTCTGCAGCCACACTTTCATTTGCTTCTTTGTTGAACACTACCTCGGCAACACCGTCTTTCACCACTAGTTTACTCCTTGCTCGCATCCAATTCCTAGAACGATCATCAGTGATGGCATCATATGGGTTGGCGATCCCAGCCGCAGCTAATTTCCTGTCCTCTTCCTCCCACAGTGGTAGTTTTCCACAATAACCAGCTGGACCATGCTGTGCTCGTTTGTGTTCAGGCTTCAAAGTGACTCGAACTTGCCACTAAGAGATGAGGCTTCCTCAGTTTCCTGCTGTTTCACAAACTCTGTCCACTCTTCCGGCTTGATAAAGTCGTGCATTCCAAATGGCTCGAGTCCTTTTCTGACCAAATCTCGCATAAGCTAAAATCTGAATTGTCTACATGCCTTGGCTGCAATCTTCCACAAAAGCTTGAATGCTTGCTCTTTCATGTCTTCCTGGAACTACAAGTGTTTCTGCATATAGGTTTCAAACAAGTACCACTTTTGTTCATCGCTTAGTTTTTTTATTTCTGGCAAATCCAAAGGTATCTTTTGTCTAGCAATGAGCCCTGCAAGCGCCCTGAACCTGCGCTTTTGTGTCAATGGTACTGGCATCCCCCCTCTCTCAACCTCAGTGACTACCATTTTGTCTCTTGGCCACTTTGTCGCTGTCCTTGGCACTCTGGCTCGGCCCGTAGCCCCACCCACCTGCTCTTGTTCTTCACTAGTAGTGGCATATCCATCTTCTTCATTATATGCATCTTCTTCAAATTGCCCAGGTCAGCAGTCCTCGATAGAATTATCCTGTGAATTAATTGTCAAGGGATTATGAGAAAGGTCAGCTCAGTGTCCAAGAATAGCACAAAAAGCAGACCATACTGCTAGCTCTCCCAGGAGACATGCTATAGCAGGAGACAAGTACAGCACATTTTTAGTTAACCATGCATAACAGCTAAGCATTTATCTAATCAACACCCACAGAACTGTGTACAAGACCATACAAATGAGAAAATAATTACAGTAACTAGTTTAGCCCACTATAATCTCATTGGTTCTATGGTAAACCATTAACATAAATGCAATATTCAGAAACCAATAAATTAGTTCAGGCAATACGACCTTACCATTTTAAAGAGGAAGATGCTCGCTGCCTCTGTTGCTGATGAGGTACTTACCAACTTGGAGAGAATGTCTAAATGTACATATGGAACTAGAGCAAAACCAAATATAAGAGTGAGTCCAAAGGAAAATGCTAAGTATACATTTTGAAACTCGAAACCCTAACTGAGCAACAGTGGCGGAGCCAGAAAAAAAAATTAGCTGGGGCGACACCTAATGACGGACCAAACCAAAATGAAACACACACCAATTCACACATCTATATGTTGCAGTTGCACAAATTTTAGCGAAAATTTTCAAAATGTAGTCTTAAATTTGAAGAACAAAGACACAAATTAGCAAGTACTAAGGTCCTATGAGTCATGGCACCATCTAAAAATACTACCGAAGCTTAAAAATATCGTCAGAGAAGAAGGAACATAGTCGAGTTTGGGTAGATTAGCTGGGGCGGCTGCCCCAGCTGGCCCCAATGTGGCTACGCTACTGGTGAGCATAGTCAAGAATGTATCTTCATGATGTAGGAGGGATTTCTAGCATGCAGCTCACCTTGTCACTGTCGGAGCGGAGGGATCTCTAGTCGCCACGTCCTCGCGTCGACCTCGTGGCTGGATCCCTCCACCTCCTCCTAGTCGTCGTCGCTTGAAGGTGAGGGGTGGTGTGGCGCGTGTCTCAGTGAAGGTGTGTAGCATGCGTCGTGTCGCGGGGGGGGGGGGGAGGGGGTGAGGGGAGAAAGGCGAGGGTGAGGAAGCGGCGGCGGAGGGGGCAAGTGGGAGGAAGCGGCGGCGGCGCGAGGGGGAGAAAGACGACAACGCGAGGGGAGAGTGAGGAGGCGACTGCGTGAGGGAGGCGTCTTTCCCTACTAACCCTAGCGCGAGTGGGCATGTGTGGGCCTTAAAACTGAAAGGCCCAATATTATTAGGAAAACACGTCAGGCCGAGGCTAGTTCTATTCGAATGAAGAACGATTCGCTTCATGTTTCTCCTTTTAATCTGCAATCAAAGATTTGAATCATGTATTTCTCTGTCATTCGTTATCCAAATTTGATGATATTTGTTTCTGATTTTTTCTAAAATAAAATTCTATTCATTTATGACATTGTTTCGTATATACCTCCATTTCCTGGATGTTGTTTATACGCCTTTATCTTGTTTCTTACAAGTAACATAGAAATAATATTTGTTTTACACAACCATTACTAATGAAACTTTGTATTTCATAATGTTAAGGTGAACACAAGGTTGTGTTAAAATTTCAAATGTATATGAGTTCGAACATGTTGTGAAGTATGGAAAACTTCAGTGTTGAAGTATAACATTCTAGGAAACTATGTGAGAGATGTACACATTTGTACACAAGTATGATCTTCCTTTTGAGAAACCATTTGAAATTTTTATGACAAGTTTAGGGACCCAAATTATGTTGCCAAGTCAATTTGTATAATTTTTAGACCAACCTAAGACATTATTAGAATTATTATATCCCAACCATGAGATAAAAATTCGAATTTTGATAATTTTGGTTACACAAGTGTGCCTGCTGATATTTTATTCAAATACTAAATGACCAACTACAAATTGTTCGTATTTTTAATGAATTTTTAGGTGCTGTTTAATGGGCTCTAATATTTGAGGGAAGCAAGTTTCATTTCAAAAAAAAATAGTGTCGGGCCCACGCGTCAGCGTCAGCAATTTATATAAAAAAGATAACCCTACCCGCCCAACAAAAAATACACAGGCTCACCAACCCGCGTCGCCAACAACTCTCCATTGTGCGAAATGTTATTATTTGGTCTATATTTGGTCCAACTTCAAAGAGTTTGACTCCTCGATAAAAACTGTTGCCCTGCTGGCCTCTTCATCTACCCGCGAAAAAACCACAACTGCATACACTCCCCATCGTCCTCATTCCTCGGCGCGTTTGTTGACGGCTGTTTTTCACTCACTTCTTACCCACCAAACATGTACCTTTTGGCATGGAAAATGATCATCTACACTAGAATAGGGCTTAAACTAACCATTTCCACAAGTGTTGGTGATTATGCAAATACAGGTGATTAGCACTAGAAAGAGGAGTAAAAGCACAAGTCTTTGATCAAAGTACTTCAAGCTCAGCCAATGAGGGGATGCCACCTAGGATTCCCCTGGATCACTGACGTCATCAATCCAAGAGAGGCAAGCCCGACGAATCACGAATCGCCACGCAGACATCACATGGATCCAAGGGCCCACTCAGTACCCAAACCTCCAGGAAACTTGGCATGCACGGGGGACAAGCATCAGGGCCCACATGGCAGCCACCCTGAGAAAGCACGACGCAGAAGGGCTCCCAGGGGTTTCGACCGACCCTAGGATCGGCCGAACCGACCTAGGGTCGTTTGATCCCCACCTTCCACGGGCTTGTCACGCCTGCTACAGACTACGCCACAGCTGGAGGGAAGACGACGACCTAAAGAATACGTCTTCGACTGGCGGGAGACAAGCTAAGGCGCTGAGCGCGTATGTGTGAGTGTGGGCACCCTGCGTGGGCCCGAGTTGCCAGGATTGTGTGAGGAGCACTACTTAGTCTCTAAGCATTTTGTAACAGACATCATCAACTTTATTCTCAAGTAAACATTCGAATGTGAGGAACCTTTCCTCTGCCATTCCCCCTGCTTCTCTCGATTCCGATCTCGTCTATCTCACATCGCCGGTGATCGCCGGCGGCCACGGGCGTGACAGTTGGTATCAGACACAGTGTATCCTCGGCCGGCGGCGAGTGGTTGCGGCTCACCCGCGTCAAATCCCCACTCGATCCGCCCCGATTACCTTGGTTCTTCTCCTTTTGTGACGGATTTTGCAGCAGCGAGGGTTGCCCAACGGTGTTTGGGTGTAAAATTCCGTAAGCCAAAGCGAATCCGAGCGCGGTGGCGACGGCGGGGGACTTGAATCAACTCGGGTTGCGCAGCTAGTCTGTGTGTAAAATCCCTTGGTTGTCGCGAGTCCCGAGCGGTGGCAGAGTTCACGGCGAGCAAACTGGCGAGGGCATGGCCTGAGCTGTCTTGTCTGGACTGGTGGTGATTCGGAGTTCACGAAATTCTGCGTTGAAGTGGCGCAATCGCAGGTAATTCATCACGACACCTCCGAAACCTTCGATTCAGACTCGATTCGTGTTGGAGGTGATGGAAGCGTTCGAGAGGAACGAAGGACTGCGGAGGGAGGAAGCAGACCACCGGGATGAGGCGCGGTGGACTCACATCAATGAGAGCATGGATTTGCTCTTCGCACGAGTCGGCGACATCAGCAAAATCCAAGAGTAGATGTCAGTGAATCAGGATCTGGCATCTAAAGTGATGGAACAGGTACTGAAGGATCAGGCAAAACTATCCCAGCAGATCGAGAACACGGGGAAGGCAGTGGCCCAGCTGACGTTGGGGCGAAGAGGGTCAGAAGATAGGAATGGTTTCCCTGAAGGGGCTGCAGCACATCACTACAGCCAACACAACCGACAAGGTCGCCCACCTCTACAAGGAGAACTGCATCCTCACCATTCAGGAGCAGGAGCCAACAGAAGTTTTGGTGATAATCTGTCAGGCTACAAGAATGCAGTGCCGAAACTGTCATTTCCAGAGTTTTCGGGTCGTGACCCCAAGGTGTGGCGTCACAAGTGTGAGGACTTCTTCCAGATATACAATGTTCCTGAGTATCTGTGGATTACTACTGCCACAATGCACATGAAGGAGAATGCAGGCCGTTGGGTTGAAGTGCAGAGGTTGAAAGGGGAGCTAGATACTTGGGATCGGTTCATGGATGCTGTAGAAACCAAGTTTGGGGCCTATGACTATGTGCACTCCTTAACTGAACTGTTGGAGCTGCGTCAAACAGGCACAGTGGAGGAGTTTGTGTCAGAATTTGAGTCTCTTCAGTTCATGATTGAGATGCACAATACAGGCTATGATAAGATGTTCTTCATAACATAGTTTACAAGGAGTTTGAAGCCTGACATTGCAGCAGTGGTTCAATCTCATTTACCACAAACAATGGAGCAAGTAGTCAGGATTGCTAAGGTGTAGGAGCAATTGGCTGACAGAAGCAAGTTCAAGGGGCATAAGCAAATTGCTGGACCTAAAAGTAATGGTGGGAATGCTAGATATGACCAGAAACCTGCTCAACCAGTATCCTCTATGTTCAGTAAGGAGAGACAGAAAAGAGAATACTGCAAGGCTAATAATCTTTGCTTCTACTGCTCTGAGCCTTTTGATGCAACACATTTGGCCAAGTGCACTAAAAGGCCAAGATCACAAGTGAATGCTCTGGTGCTTAATGACTTGGATGTTAATCTTATAGAAGAGATACTGGAACAACTGAAAATGGAGGATCAGCTCAATGCTGAATTCTACAACTTATCCTTGAATGCTATATCTGGCACAAATGAAGGAGAGGCTATGAAATTGAAAGCCATGGTGAAAAACAAGGTTATGCTGATTTTAGTGGACAGTGGTAGTTCCCACAGTTTTGTGAGCCCCTCATTCTTACAGAAGTGTGGAGTCACATCTTCTGCAATGTCCCTCAAGCAAGTCAAAGTGGCCAATGGAGATATCCTTATAACTAATAAGGAGGTTAAAAACATGGAATGGTGGATCCAGGGATATACCTTCAACACTGACATGAAGGTGCTTGAATTAGGGGCATTTGATGCAATCTTGGGATATGACTGGTTGAAGCCACACAGTCTAATGGACTGTCATTGGGAAAACAGGACCATGTCCTTTGTTGATAAAGGCAGGCAGGTCTTTCTGCAAGGGGTTCAGCCTTCTGCACCAGCTTTGATAGCTATATCTGCTCAACAATTGGTCAAGTGGGCAGCTAGCAATGATATTGGAGCAATAGCAGTGGTAGAGGTAATTGACCCAGAGCCTTCTCCTCCTATACCTCTAGAAGTGAAACAAGTGTTAGCAGAATATGCTGATGTTTTTGATGATCCCAAAACATTACCTCCTGCTAGATTTCATGATCATCACATTCCATTGCTGCCAAATTCTATACCTGTTAACTCCAAACCATATAGATATTCACCTTTACACAAGGATGAAATTGAGAAACAGGTGAAATCTCTGTTAGCAGCTGGTTTGATTGTGCCCAGTTCTAGCCCTTTTGCATCCCCAGTTCTTTTAGTACAGAAGAAAGATGGTACTTGGCGTTTTTGTGTGGATTATAGGAAATTTGAACTCTATTACTGTGAAAAATAGATTTCCTATGCCTATTATTGATGAAATTTTGGATGAGCTGGCTAGAACTGCATACTTTACTAAATTAGACATGAGAAGTGGCTACCACCAAGTCAGAATGGCTGAAGGAGAAGAATACAAAACAGCATTCAAGACCCATCATGGTAATTATCATTTTAGAGTCATGCCATTTTGCCTCACAAATGCCCCTGCTACATTTCAATGCATTATGAATGAGTTATTGGAACCATTTCTCAGAAAATTTGTGTTAGTATTTCTGGATGATATTCTCATATATAGTCCAACTCTGGAACTCCATGTTACTCATTTAAGGCAAGTATTGGATACTCTCAGAAAGAATCAGTTCTATATGAAGGCAAGCAAATGTTCTTTTGCTCAAACTAAACTGGAATACCTGGGTCACATTATTTCACAAGAAGGTGTTGCCACAGATCCTGAGAAGACCACAACAATGATGAACTAGCCAATCCCTACAAATGTAACTGAGTTGAGAGGATTCTTGGGTCTCACTGGGTACTACAGAAAATTTGTCAGACATTATGGCATCATTGCAAAACCTCTCACTAATCTGTTAAAGAAGAAGCAGTTCACTTGGTCTGTACAGGCACAACAGGCATTTGAACAGTTAAAGCAAGCCATGATAACTGTTCCAGTATTGGCCATACCTGATTTTGAGCAACCTTTCATTATCGAGACTGATGCTTGTAACTCTGGCATTGGAGCAGTGTTAATGCAAAGGGATCAACCTATGGCTTTCCTCAGCAAGGCATTAGGACCTAATCATTAGAGGTTGTCAATCTATGAAAAGGAGTTCTTAGCACTCATTATGGCTGTGGAAAGATGGAGACCCTATCTGCAGAGACAAGAATTTTTGATCAGGACAGATCATAAAAGCTTGGCATATCTGACTGAACAGAATTTGCACTCTGAAATGCAAAGGAAGGCCATGACAAGGCTAATGGGTTTACAATTCAAGGTGGTGTACAGGAAGGGCAAGGAAACTGTAGCAGTTGATGCTTTGTCTAGAGTGAGCCACCTTATGCACATTCAAGCTGTTTCTGAAGTGAAACCTATTTGGCTTCAGTAGGTCCTTAACAGCTACATGACTGACCCATCTGCTCAACAGTTGCTAGCTAAATTAACAATTTCTTCCCCTAATGAGCAAGGATTCTCTTTGCAGCAAGGCCTGATCAAATACAAAGATAAAGTGTGGATAGCCAAGAATTCTGCATTACAGACTAAGATTATTGCAGCTTTGCATTCTAGTGCAAAGGAGGACATTCTGGCTCTAAGGCAACATACCACCGTATCAAGTAGTTGTTCAAGTGGAAAGGCATGAAAGGGGACGTGGAGAACTTTGTGAGGCAGTGTCAGACCTGTCAGCAAGCCAAGCATGAGAATTCTCATCCAGCAGGACTATTGCAGCCTCTGCCCCTACCTCAAGGAGCATGGCAGGATATAACCATGGATTTCATTGAGGGCCTTCCTCAGTCTAAAGGTTTTAATGCTATACTGGTAGTGGTGGAGAGGTTTACTAAGTATGCACACTTTATCCCTCTTAAGCATCCTTTCACAGCTCAGATGGTAGCCAGAGTGATTATGGACAATGTGGTGAAATTGCATGGGTTTCCCAAATCAACTGTATCAGATAGGGACAGAATTTTCACAAGTGCCTTCTGGAATGAGCTCTTTGCATTATTTGACACTACCTTGCTGAGGAGTTCAGCTTACCATCCCCAGACAGATGGCCAGTCTGAGAGGGTGAACCAATGCTTGGAGATGTACCTGAGATGTTCTGTCCACAAATCCCCCAAGAAATGGAAAGCTTAGCTGTCCCTAGCTGAAATTTGGTATAATACCTCCATCCACACTGCACTAGGGTGCTCACCATTCAAAGCTTTGTATGGAGTGGATGCTAATTCAGGCATTGCAGTGCCTATGGACATGACTGTTTCTACTGAACTGGCTGCTGTTATCAAGGAAAGAGAAGCACAGTTGGCTAACTTGAAGGAAAATCTTCAGAGAGCACAGAACAAAATGAAGCAATATGCTGACCGTAACCGAGTTGATCGGGAGTTTCAGGTGGGGGAGGATGTTCTTCTGAAACTTCAGCCATATGCTCAGTAGTCAGTGGTCAACCGACCTTTCCCCAAGTTGGCGTTCAAATACTTTGGTCCATTCAAGGTATTGGAGAGAATTGGCAAGGCGGCCTACAAATTATAGCTGCCGGCAGGGAGTTTGATACATCCTGTGTTTCACGTATCACAGCTCAAACCCTTTACTCCCAACTACACACCTGTGTTCAAGGATTTCACAACATTGGTTGACTTGAGTGCTCATGAACTATCTCCAGAAGCAGTTTTAGATCGACGCCTTGTCAAAAAAGGTAACCAAGCTGTTCCACAGGTGTTCATCAAATGGAAGGGCTTGCCTACGACATCGGCTACCTGGGAGGACTGGTACGTGCTGAAGACTCGCTTCCCTGAAATGGGTGCTTGGGGGCAAGCACCTACTGAAGCCGGGAGAGATGTCACGCCTGCTACAGACTACGCCATAGCTGGAGGGAAGACGATGACCTAAAGAATACGTCTTCGACTGGCGGGAGACAAGCTAAGGCGCTGAGCGCGTATGTGTGGGTGTGGGCACCCTGCGTGGGCCCGAGTTGCCAGGATTGTGTGAGGAGCACTACTTAGTCTCTAAGCGTTTTGTAACAGAAATCATCAACTTTATTCTCAAGTAAACATTCGAACGCGAGGAACCTTTCCTCTGCGATTCCCCTTGCTTCTCTCGATTCTGATCTCGTCTATCTCACGTCGCCGGTGATCACCGGTGGCCACGGGCATGACAGTGCTGCTGCCAGATTGGTCACTTGCTGCGATCCTGGGCGTTTAGGGGCACTTTGAGCCTTCGAGCAAGCCACCCCCTCCTCTATAAATAGGAGGGGAGGGGCTCTCATTTGGAACACACACTTCTCCTCCTCCTCTTCATTTTGGCTTTGAGCTTCTCTCTTTAGGACAGGAGAGCCCTTTGTATAGGATTAGTGCTAGGAAGTGAGGTGGGAGGCTTGAGGCCATGTCATGATTCATGACATCTTCCTCAAGAACGATCCTCAGCGGTGCCTTTGTTCTTCAACTAGACTAAAGTGAGTATTTCGCTATTTCCTATTTAGACTAAAGTCGTATGCATGCTTAGTTGCTTTGTTCTTGTGTTCTTCGTTTGTTCTTGGTTTAGAGGCTTGTGTTCTTCAAACACAACCCTTTTGATCCAGTAGACTTAGATCATAAGTTTGCATCTAGTTTGCCAGCTTGTCTATTAGAGTAAAGTGAAGCTCCTGCATGTCTCTAGTTAGATCAAAGTGCATTCGTGATCTTGCATGAGTGATAGAGCATACCTTGAGCTAGTGCCAGTATCTCCCTCGCGGATTCATAGTAATAGTAAGTGGTGTAGACGTGGTGTCTGGATCATAAGCTATCCTTCGAAGACCACGTACGATCGTAGCATAGAGGTAGGCCGCAGTGGTGACAGCCTGTTGGACCCTTTGTCAACCCTCTACGTCGCGTACCGAGTTGGGCTCACTCCAGCACATTGTCCTACGATGTGCCTGGTGCCCGAAGTGAGTGTTATACCTGAGAGACTGTAACTAGACTCTACACTTGGTCGAGGCATATCCTTTCTACCTATCCTATCAATCAGTGTTGTGTCCTTGGATCATCTATACTAGAGTAGGAGGTAGTACACACCGTTCCTTGGATTCGATACCCTTGGAATACTCTCCTTCCTTGGGGAAGTGCTACAACGGTATTTCCTTGCGCTTGCGGTATACCCGGTTGTTCTTATACGCTCCCTCTAGGTGCGCAACTACTGGTGACATTAAGAAACGCCAACAGCATTGTCTCTCTGCGCGGGGGCAGGAGATTAGGGAGGAGAAGATGGTGGTTGCCATTTTCCCGGAGATGCCTAGCAGGCCGCAGCAGCCGTCGCTGCTGGAGGACCTCTCTCAGGAAGTGCACATTGAGACTGCAGCGCTCGTCGGTGCGACCTCGGAGTGGCCCTTGGCGGACCTCCGCAGCCTACGAGGTACCTACTCAACCATGCGTCGCCTGTGCAGCCACCACGACATCGGTCGGCGTTTGTCGATAGAGGCGATAAGAGGTGAGATTGCTTGGATGTGGGACCTCACCGCTTACACAGCCTTCCTTGCTATGCTAACCGATCTCGGCAATCCGGGGGCTTGCTTCTACTCCGGGATCAATGCCGTGTTCATGGAAAACAGGCAAGGTGATGATCTCTGGCGCGCCGCCGATGGTGGGCACGATGCGGCAGCCTATCTGTATGCCATCTTGCTATACAGGGACAATGGCGATGCCGCCGCCGACGACACCGCGAAGCGGTACATGAGGCGGCTCGCTGGCGGCAGCGGGACGATGACACAGGTGAGCAACGAGGGCTGTGTGCCTTTGCGCAAGAAGGTCGTGAAAGCTATTTGGAGGACGACATGGCGCATTCGAGAAGACCCGCCGCCGTCGCCGGCACAGGTACGCGGAGATCAGCCGTGCGCAGGCAACGGATGCGGCGTGGATAAAGGATTTGAGGAAATTGCTCTGTATTGCACCGAAGCCTGTAGGCTCCATCGTGAAATGGTGAAGCTTGAATGGGCAATAGGAAACTAAATCTATGTTTTCCTTTTGCACCTGCATATTAAATCTATGTTGCTCATATTATCTGTGTGAATTTATGGAAGAGCAACAAAGGAGATGCGGATCCAGTAATATTCGAATGAAGAACAGATCGCTTTTCCCCTTTTAATCTGCAATCAACATTTGAGTCACGTATTTCTCTGTCATTCGTAACCCAAATTTGATGATATTTGTTTCTGATTTTTTCTAAAATCAACTTCTATTTATTTATGACATTGTTTCGTATATAACTTCATTCATTTCCTGGATGTTGTTTATACGCCTTTATCTTGTTTTCTTACAAGTACAACATAGAAATAATATTTGTTTTACACAACCATTACTAGTGAAACTTTGTATTTCGTAATGTTAAGGTGAACACAAGGTTGTGTTAAAATTTCAAATGTATATGAGTTCGAACATGTTGTGAAGTATGGAAAACTTCAGTGTCGAAGTATAACATTCTAGGAAACTATGTGAGAGATGTACACATTTGTACACAAGTATGATCTTCCTTTTGAGAAACCATTTGAAATTTTTATGATGAGTTTAGGGACCAAAATTATGTTGCCAAGTCAATTTGTAGAATTTTTAGACCAACCTAAGACGTTATTAGAATTATTATATCCCAACCATGAGATAAAAATTCAAATTTTGATAATTTTGGTTACACAAGTGTGCCTGCTGATATTTTATTCGAATACTACATGATCAACTACGAATTGTTCATATTTTTAATGAATTTTAGGTGCTGTTTAATGGGCTCTAATATTTGGGGGAAGCAAGTTTCATTTCAAAAAAATAGTGTCAGGCCCACGTGTCAGCGTCAGCAGCCTTTATAAAAAAGATAACCGTTGCCTGGCCGGTCGAACCCACCTGACAACAAATGAGACGCGGGGTCTCAAACCCGCGTCAGAAATGACTCTCGATTTTGGAAATGAATATAACATCCCGAATGGGAAAAGCGCAGCACACACAACGCTCTGACCTCTAAGCTCCCTGCTTCTTCTTCCCCGCTCTGAGCTCCACCGCCGCCCACCATTCCTTTCCCCACCATCGCGCACATGTCGCTCTACGCTGATTCGTCTGGAGGTGGACGTGGCAGGAGCAGGTTTCAAGGTGGCTGGGGCAGCCGCATTCACTCCATCGGCTTGGATCCAGTCGGTGAGCTAAGCGGCTTCCCACTGGTCCCTTGCCCGGACTGTGGTATGGCTCGGGAGGTGGAGGGGAGGAAGCAGAAGGATGGTGAAAACTACGGTCGTCATTATTTCAAGTGTGCGAGGAACGCGGTCAGTAGTCTGAGCTGTGATTTCCCAAATCTGAGTTAGGGTTCTTATGTGCTTTTGATTTGCACAGTTCCCCAAGCTTTGTGGATATTATCGTTTCGAGAAGGAGTATCTCCAGATGCTGAAGGATGCTGGCGTCATATATTTTCGACCGTCGAACTGGGCAGACGTGATCGATGAAGTAGTTGATTCAGTGGATTGTCAACTTGGGAGCGACAATCAGAGGAAAGCACCGGACGACAAGCAGAGGAAGAAAGCACTAGAGGAGAAGATGGACAATGTGATCTGGAAGATGAACTTGATTATTGTGGGTGCTGTTTGTGTAGTATTTGGATGTTTACTAGGGATATATGCTGCAAAGAAGTAATTGTGATATGAAAAGTTGTGCTTTAATTTGTTTCATCTGTGTGAATGAGGAATGAAAAATTTGTCACAGATGACAAACTTAAATGTATGAATGCCGAAAATGGAATGGAATGACAATTGGGTCACGAATCTTAATGTGTCACATATCACAAATTTCATCAATTCATCTGTGTTCACATTTCAGTGTGAAATTAACCAGCCTGCACCCGCGTCTCCAATGATTTTATACAGAGTTTTTCGAAACTCAGAATCTTTTCACTAACAAATAGAGTAACAAACATTACAATTCATTGTTGCCCCGCTGCCACTCTGCCCTGCCACTCTGCCATTGTTAGATGTAGTTCATCACAAGTTCAACAAACACACAGGAGGAACACATATTAACAGAGGAACATGTTCATGACAAACAAGCTGAGTTCCCAATGTTTGATCAAAAGCCACTCTCCCCTGCCACTTAGATGTAGTTCATCACAAGTTCAACAAACACACAGGAGGAACAAACAGAGTTCCACGAACAAACAGAGGAGGATGAACACACAGAGGAGGAACAAATTAATTAAGCTAAGGTAGAAGACTTGTCGCCACTGCGGGAGGAGCCCTACCGTCGGAGTCGGAGCTGCCGAGGCCGCGTTCGTCACCGCCGTCGAAGCCACCATTGTCGCCGTTGCCGTCGTCGTCGCTGTCACCGTCGGCGCAGACCACGACTCTCTGAAGGTCCCCAGCCAACTAATGGATCTTGAAGGCGAAATCCTTCACGGACCTCTGCAGTGGATCATTGGGTCGTGGCAATCCGAGCTCAACGGCCACCTCTTGAAGCTTCCTGAAAGCTTCGTACAACATTTGGACGGACCAGATGTTGTCCAAAACTAGTTGAGAACGCAGAGAGGAGGGCTCCACAGGCGGCGGCGCCAGCGCCTCCTGGATGAGCCGACGGCGGTGTCTTTCGTCGTTGTGGTCCTCCTCACTTCCCTGCTTCCTCGATGGCTCGCTCGATGACGATGCCATGCGCACGCTTGAGGAAGAAGAAGCTCTTGGTGACCGGAGACGGTGGTGCTGGGGTTTTCATGGTGGCGCGCTTGAGGAAAGCTTATGGAAGAAGCTCTTCACCGGCCGGGCATTTATATGACAAGACGGGGAACCGTCAGGCGGCCAGTCTTCCCACTGTGACACGCCACTACGCCTCGGAATGCGGTACGCTACGGCGATGCGTGTCCACTAACCAACGTCGCATTTGACAAAAGAGTTTTACTCCCTCCGTCACGCAAAGACTGTTCATATACCTTATTTTAATACCTCTTTTCAAGTTCCAATGCAAAGACTGTTCATATAGCTTATTTTAATTTATTAATACCTCTATTCGCTGGAAACCGACCACAAAGGAAACAGTTCTCCTTTCTCCTTTTAATCTGGAACCAAATTTTGTGTCACGTATTTCTCGGTCATACGTAATCCAAATTTGATGATTGTTTTTTCTTATTTTTTCTAAAATCACCATCTTTTCATTAATTTCATTGTTTAGTGTATATTTCCTTTTCGTTAGTAATGTTTTTATGCCTTATATTGTACTTGATAAGTAGAACATAGAAATAATATTTGTTTTACACAACCATTACTAATGAAACTTTGTATTTCGTATTGTTAAGGTGGACACAAGGTTGTGTTAAATTTTCAATTGTATATGAGTTCGAACATGTTGTAAAGTGTGGAAAACTTCAGTGTCGAAGTAACATTCTAGGAAACTATGTGAGAGATGTACACATTTGTACACAAGTATGATCTTTCTTTTTAGAAACCACTTGAAATTTTTATGACAAGTTTAGGGACCCAAATTATGTTGCCAACTCAATTTGTAGAATTTTTAGACCAACCTAATACGTTATTAGAATTATTATATCCCAAACACGAGATAAACATTCGAAATTTGATAATTTTGGTTACACAAGTGTGCCTGCTGATATTTTATTCAAATACTAAATGACCAACTACTAATTGTTCGTATTTTTAATGAATTTATGGGTGCTGTTTTATGGGCTCTAATATTTGAGGGAAGTAAGTTTCATTTCAAAAAAATTAGTGTCGGGCCCATGTGTCAGCGTCAGCAGCCTATATAAAAAAGATAACCGTTGCCTGCCCGCCCCCACGTGACAACCAATATGACGCGAGTTCTCAAACCTGCGTCAGCAATGGCTCTCCACTTTGGAAAATAAATATAAGATCCCGAATGGATAAGCGCAGCACACACGACGCTTTCCTAATTTCTCACTAGGGATTAGCGGAGGAGAGCGGAGGTGGCGCCGACGACGTGAGCGGAGGTGGGGACATGACGATGAGCGCCGGCGAGGGGCCAAGCAGTGGACGACCCCGCGCACCGTGGATCGAGGAGGAGAAGCCGAAAGCGATGCGGTGCCGCAACTAAATCCGCGCGTGCGCCGGCGAGATTGCGGCGAAGAAGGAGACGACGATGACCGTCGGAGAGGGGCCAAGTGGCGGTGCAGCGAACCCAAAGCCAGAGATGAGCGTCATCGACTGGATCCTCTCGGGTTTTGATGAGGGGCCAAGCAACGACCGGGAGGAGCGTGCCAGCGAGGGGGTAGCGAAGAGGGCAAGGCGCCTGCCTCACGTCTGCGACGGCAAATGTCTTGCAACGACGGCGAGGGGTCGAGGGAGCGGCGAAGGTGTAGAGGACCTCATATCTGACGCTGGCAACTACCACGACGACGGCGAGGCAAGTTACTCTGAATCACAGTGCCTTTTACTTGTTCTATAAATGGAGCAGCTTGAGCTTGAGGTTGATCTACTTGTTCCTATGAAATGGCTTGTTCCATAGAGATTTTGTAGGATTTCTAACATGATCAATGTAGCAACTTGTTCCTATGAAATGGCTAGCTTGTTCCTTTGTCTATCTCAATCTTCTCATTCCTATGGTTCATCCAAATGATCAATGTAGCAACTTTCCTATGTTTTTCATTCCATAGGAATCAAAATGGCATGACACTGTCTGGGAATATGTGAAACCTGAGGTTGATAATATTAAGGAAGAAATGCACATCCTCCTCAAAAAGGCTGCATTCATGAGGCGGTACAAGTTTATGGCTGAACAAAATCTGCAGCCCACGGAAGATGCGCTCGATGTGTTTCAAGATACCTTGGTTGCATTTGAAGAGGCTGCAAAAAAAGCAAACCTTAGATGAAGATACCATGCTTTTGTTGAAGTTGAAGGGGGCATGCTTTTGTTGATGTGCATGGTCAGATAGCATGACCATTATAATAATTATGTATATCTGTGTGGATCTTTGTGGACAAGTAATCTTTATCTATATATGTGGACAAGTTATCTTTATCTATATTATGTCTGTTTTGTGTCAAAAGATTTTTTATTGATTATGCCTGTATGTCGAAATGAGAGCCCTGAGAGATCGGGCTGACCTATCAATCAAGACAGTTACAAAGGAGACTACGCGGGATGGTTATTCTGCGTCGCATTTGCCCCTCCAATCCGACGAGGAGGAGCTGGCCCCACGCGCCGCCCCCGTGCATTGGAGACGAGGTTTGGCTTATCCACGTATCCTTTGTTCCCAATGTTTGACCAAAAGCCACTCTCCCCTGCCACTCTGCCATTCTGCCTTCCTTCTCAAACCTTCTGCCTTCCTCGTCTCCGTCGCCTTCTCTCCCCTTCTCCTTCATCGTCTCCATCGCAGAGATGGCCGGCGGAAAGCAGTCATTCCGCCGCCGCGACTCAAGAGGGAGGTTCTGCAGCGAGGAGGAGAAGGCCCTGCCCCCACCCCCGCCAAGAGAGTGAGGTTCCGCAGCGAAGAGGTCGGTTCTTCGTCGGCCAGGGGGAGGAGGCCGTACATGCGTGCAAGCGCCAAGGGGGTGCACTCCGGCGACACCCGGCAGGCAGAGGCCGAGCCTTCCTCGAGTTTGGTATGCTTGCAGTTCAATTTATGCTTGAAATTGAATTCCTAGTACCCATCATATGCTGCTCACAAAAATGTTGAACTCATTCTGTATACTGCTTCAATTTCTGAATCTTCATGCTCAGCGACTTTTATTAACTGAACATCCAGTGCCTTCACTAATCAATGGTTCCAATGCATCAATTTTCCATTATTTTAGGAAGTTATTGTACCAACACATGACATTGTCAGGATCTGGACAGAAATCGACAGGCTCAAGAAAACCTTAGACTACATCTGTACATTCCTAAACAGGATGGAAAGAATGAAGAAGGATGACATTGGTAAAGAGAAGCAGCAGGCAAGTTCTGAACCCAGTTACAACTAAACAACTTTCTTGTTTGACCAGTTACAACTTTATGATATTAAACTTGGCAATCTAATTGTGAAGCTTGCTTCAATTTGCCTTTGTTTTAGAAATGTGTTGTTACTCGGGAGGAAAATTATTAACCTTTCGAGTAGAAATTTTGTTGTGCTTGAAATTTAATGCATGGTACTCATCATATGCTGCTCACAAAATTGTTGAACTTATTCTATATACTACTTCAATTTCTGAATCTCCATGCTACATCGACTTTTATTAACTGAACATCTAGTGCCTTTGTTTTAGGGAGGCGCTGTAGCTTGGGAAGACATTGACATGATCTGGAAACAAATCCACAGGATCAACCAAGCTCTGAACCCAGTTACAGCTAAACAACTTTCTTGTTTGACCAGTTACATCTTTCATGATATTAAACTTGGCAATCTAATTATAAAACTTGCATCAATTTGCCTTTGTTGTAGAAATGTGTTGTTACTCGGGAGGATCTTCACTGCATCTGGAAAGTACTCGACAAGGTGGATAGAAGGATGGATGACAAGGCTATGGACGACATAAGTCTCCTAGCAAATGGTCAGAAAATACTAGAATCTGAGGTGGAGAAGCTTAAAGGTGCACAGAAGATGAAGGATATTGAACTTGCCAAAGCTGCAAAGAAGAATGCTGAGCTGCAGGAAAGACTTGTAAAACTAGAGGCAAAGATAGCTGAACTTGAGGCTGTAGCACAAAAGAAGCCATCTAACTAGTGCCCCTGCTGATGCACGTCAGATGTGATCATGTGAATCTGTTTGTTCTGAACATTATGCATGTCATATGTGAACATGTGATGCTAAGCTAGCTATATATGCATCTTAAATATGTAGAATATGCTCTTATGACTACTATCTATGTGTACTTGTGGTAATTTGCTTCTTATTAAGAGACATGATTATATGTTTGTGTGATATCCAATATTTGCTATGATGACATAGTCAAATATTTGACGGTAGTGAGAGTGCTAATGGACTTCAATTATTGAGCTCCGAGTCTAGTAACGGGCGTCAAATTGTCATCAGTAACGGCCTTAAAAGCACGTTACCGATAGGGCAGTGATCGGTAACGGACTTAAAGAGCCCGTTACCGATAGGGCAGTGATCAGTAATGGACTCAAAGGGCCTGTTACCGATAGGTTTAACTTTTGTAACGGTCGCATTTTAACGTCTGTTACAAAGAATAACTGTAACGGGCGTTTAAGAAGCCCGTTACTGGAAGTCCTCATTGGTAATGGGCGCTGTGTTGGCCACATCGGGGTCGAGCCTGCCACGCTTATGCGTAACGGGCGCCAAACAACAACCATTATAGATGGGGTCCATGTAACGGGTGTTAAGGGCCTGTTACAAATGCTGCGTGACCTATTTGAGGTTTTCACGTAGTGTTCGATCGAGTTACCCGGTGGCCGACGGGATCAAGTGCGGGCCGTATGCTGGCAAGAAGAGCAAGACGACATCGAGAGGGATGGATCCGGTGCAAGGTAGTAGCTAACAACTGAAGCTTGCATGCGGGGTTTGCAGTGATTTGCCAACAAAACCACTAGGTTACTTGGCTGAGCCACAAATCCAAGGCCGAAGACTCGACGGGGCGAACTAGCCTGCTTGGGCCGGTCAGGCCGCTTGGTCAGGGCGGTCTGACCGCCCAGGAGGGGCGGTCTGACCGCGTGGTACGCAACATGTCGAGAAGCTTCGAAGTGGAGGACACGCGACGCGATCGTGAGGCTTGCGTGGAGATGAAGTGGATTGCGGCCAGCGGGTGTCCGTCTGATGAAGAATTCGACCAAAGTTCCCAAAGTGCCTTGGTGGGCTTCTATCTTAAGTTAAGTAAGTAGGGGTAGTTTGGTCATTCGGTGCCCTCCATATAAACTCACTTGAGGGGAGATGGCAGCCATCTCTTGGAACCCTAGTTCATTTGCATTCCTCTTTTGTTTTTCTAGGCCTAGCTTGAGAGCTTCATGAGAGATCTTGTGAGAGGGTTGGATGTTCGGGTGGCTTGCTAGACCTTGTATGAACCTTTCATGGCATGTATAGATGCTTCGGCGTGGTTCATCTTGTCTCTCTTTGTCTCCCGGTGTTTTCCAATTTGGTGATTTTCGGAGCTCTTTTTGGGGATTCTCGTGGTGGCTTGTTTGAGGGGTTTCTTGGAGGGATTCTTGTTGGGTATGACACATGAGGTCTTTGTGCCTCTTTTCTTGGTCATTTTTCCCCAGCAATCTCTTGGGAAGACCTTAGATTTAGGTGGTTTCCGGAGTTCTTGGAGTTCATGATCTAGAGCCCTTTGATTCGCGATTCCTCTTGATTGGATGGGTTTCGGTGGATATGCTTTGGTGGAGAGGTCGTCCATGAGGTGACACAGCTATCCCCGAAGTTTCGGTACAATTCATGGAGTGAATCTAGAGATCAGGTGAAGGGAAGTTGAGCGTTGACCCGCGGCCAGGTTCCTGGAGGCCACGCGGTCTGACCGCCCAGGGGACGCGGTCTGACCGCCCTGGGGGTTTCGCGAGGAAAGTTTTGGTTTTCCTAGGGATTTTTCTCATAGCGTGTTTGCCTTGATCAGAGGAGTTTGCAGGTGAAATCTTGGGTCGATTTGGAGTCATGAGCTTCGAGTTGTGGTTTTGGGAAATTCCAGGCCGAGGCGGTCTGACCGCCCCTGGCAGGAAGTTTCCCCGTGTGTGGTTTCCGCTGTTGTGTGTGCGTAGTTAGGTAGCTTGCTCGTGAGGTTTGCTCCTAGGATCAGTAGCACTTCAGTGGCTATGTGGTATTGGCAAATGTGTGGATAAAGTGGTGAAAGTGATTTTGGGATCGAGGTCGTGCTCATCTCGTTAGAGGAGTCATCTCTCTCGAGAAGAATTTTTATCGGCTCCCATTCACTCCCCCCCTCTCTCGTCGCCCAATCCGGTCCTTCAATTGGTATTAGAGCCCGTTACGGATCTTTTTGATTCTAACCAGTGTAAGATCCAAAGATGGGTGACTACGGAAAAGGGTCGGGTCCTCCGCACTTCCATGGGAAGAACAACAAGATGTGTGAGAGGTGCATGGGCGCATTCTTGCGTGGGAAAGGACAACTGATCTGGGATTTGACACAAAATGCAAACTATGTCATTCCAGACAGTTTTATCCTTCCAGGTGCTCGGGACATGTTTGAGGCCAACAACAAGGTCGTGGATTACTGGTTCCGTGCTCTTTGTGCCACGGAGAGGATGTGGCTGGCAAGATTTGGGAATGCTCAGGTGCATGCTCGCTTATTTGCCACTCACCGAAGAGAGTACGAGAACTTCACTCATCTCCTCGGCGAGTCGATTGATGCCATGTTCCAGCGCTTCACCTATATTGTGAACAACAAGAGGGCCAATGTGACGGTGCTCTCATACATGGATCATGATAGAGCTATCAAGCTCTTGCACTCTCTTGACAGATCTGTGTGGAGTGCCAAGGTCGAGGCCATCTTGGAGTCCGGTGTGTATGAGACATTGACTGAGGATGAGCTATTCTCTAAGCTCAAGGCGTCTGAGGTGGATCGTGGCCTGAGAGCCAAGGCTGAGAGCCCGACTGATTCCCATAGTCTTGCTCTTGTGTCTGGATCTGGTGGAAGGACAACACTAACTCCTCTTCGAGGATGTTTTCTCTGTCTTCCTTTGTGTCCTTGCCAGATGAGGAGTTCGACAAGCTTGGAGAGGACGAGCTGGCCCTGCTGACCCGGAAGTTCGAAAGGCTGCACGAGAGCTGTGTGAACATGAGGAAGACCATTGAAGGACCGAATAGGCGACCAGGGAGGGGGGAGTGAATGGGAGCCGATAAAAATTCTTTCCGAAGGATGAACTCGACCTATACCCTGATTGCCACTCCGATCATTTGCACACACCAAAGAAGCTCTAGACTAGGCACACACAAGCCTACAAGTCCTAGAGACAAGCCTTGAATCAAAGAGTGGAAGCACAAGACAAGAATCAAACAACTTAACCAAATCTGCGAGGTCCTGGGCAGACAGTCCGCACGGGTACGACGGACAGTCCGCAAGCCTGGCAGACAGTCCGTGAACCCACGGCGGACAGTCCGAAAAAGGACACAGAATCTCCAGTAGCGCACCGAGGAAATTCGGACAGTCTGGACAAGCACCGCGGACAGTCCGTGCCTCGCGGACAGTCCGGAACCACCTAGCGGACAGCCCGGCAAACACCTCTCAAACAAGAACTTCGATCCGAACGGATCAAAACATGAGCGCGCACGAACACGGACGAACACCTGATGAAGTCGAGCCACGCGAACAGTTCGCAGCCCTCGGGTGGACAGTCCGCAACGCGCAGACAGAGCAGAACAGCTCGACCCCACGAGGTCAACTCTCCAAATCCATCACCGGATCTCCAAAACCACTTGAGCTCTTGAGACAAGATTTGGGGGAGATAAGAAGCGTCACTAGGTGAAGCTATGCCCCAAAAATCTCGGCCTCTAACTCACTAAAACACCGGGAATCGCGGATCACATGAACCACCACCAAGAACTCGGGCTCCAACAAAAGCTCGCGAATCGAAGGGATTTCCCAGCGTTTGAGGGGTCAAGATCACACACAAAGATGCTCGAGGCATCCACCCATGATCTCCTCAAAGAAATTCGAGAGAAAACGCCCTCAAATCAATGAATCGAGCGAAAAACGAAACACCCCAAAAATAGCCCTGAAAATGACACGAAAATCACAAAGAGCTAGGAGATCATCACAACGCTGAATGCTTCCATACATCTAGAGGTCAGAGTCTGTACAATAATCTATCCTAAGGAAATACTGGGAAAAGAAGTAGTCCAGGAAACCCTAGAGCTAGAGAGAGAGAGAGAGAGATGCCATCCACCTCTCTGTTATTTATACGAAGTCCACCGAAGGAGGCAAATGACAACGCTACCCCTACAACTTAAAATGAAGATGCACACCCCTCAGGGGCAATTTGGTCAGGTCATCGGATATTCCCATCGAGTGGACACACTTCCACCGCGGACTTGCTTAGCCTCGACGCAAGCCCCGCGATCACGCCACGTGCCCCCCGCCTCGAAGCTTCCCGACGCTCCCAGATCCCCGTCTCCGTCGCATTGGGCCTCCAGACTTGGTTTTGCGGCCCAAACCAAGAAACCGTCCACCGATGGTTTTGCGGGCAAACCACCAAACCCCGCGTGCAAGCTTTGGCCTCGAACCGCCACCTTGCACCGGCCCATGTCCATGACTTCAACTTGCTAGTCTTGCACCGCACGGCTCGCACTTGACCCCATCGCCCACCGGGTCCATCGAACCAAGCCTACTTGCCTCTCCATCACCCAGAGGCCACCACGGCTAAGGCCTTTCGCGCTTGTTCTTCACCTGCACCAACACGAGTCAAGCCGCAACCTGTACATGCACACTGAGCCAAGCATCAGTCCACACAACTTTGTCAATCACTCATCACCAAGGAGCGACCCTTCACTGGTCCTCGGACACACTTGGTCCTCAATCTCCCCCTTGATGAGTGCATTGACAACACCCATAGTAACCATCATAGGTAAAAAGGAAAAGAAAACAACCACGAACATCAACCTCCAACAAGTGATCCAATGCCAAAGAACAAGCGAAAACAAGATCACTCCCAGATCAAATCTCGCCCCCCTAAGGCAAGGGCAACGGCTCAACACAGCCGAGACAAGCAAAGCTCTACAAAGAGCACACCACAAAGCACAAAACTCAAGCAAAACAAAGGAGCTCCCCCTGCACATATGCAAACTCCCCCTGAGCAAATGCAACCTCTTTTCTCAAATTTTCTCCTCAAATTTTTTCCTCACATGCAAAATCTCACAGAATTCACAAAATTCTCCCCCTTGCATACATATTCTTCCCCTTGTTGACAATGCATGAATCAAGGTACCATGAAAGTGCAAAAATGCATGTCAAAGTATATACAATCTATCATGCTTCTCAGATATACAAAGAGCACAACAAAATGCTGCACATGAGACAGAGCAAGCTAAGTAGACACGGTGTAGTTAGCGCATTGCCATCAAGAAAGTAGAGACATATAAGCATGTGACATGGCCAAAAGCAATTTTTACAAATAAACATTCATCTCATGAGCAAAGCCCTATCCATGGCAATTTGAGCAAAAAAAGGACTAGGTCATACAAAGCTCATACAGGATCTCAAGTTCTCATCACAAGATCATAGCAAACACCCATAAGGTACTTCATGTCATGTCAAAGCCACCGAGCCATGTGCCTACTTCTTAAAATGAGACTTCTCATGGTAGACATCATGCAATGGTTAAGCACCCAAGATATGTACATCAAAACATAAAGACATGATTAAGAGCTCATTTTTCAAGCATAAGGCAATTCATACACCAATTTCATTTTCAAATTTCAGCATGGTACATGAAATGCCTTTGCGGCAAAAAGAAGCTTATGCTCCTCCACAAGTGAACATATGGGCTAAACATTTACCATGACAAATGGGTCTTTGACCCCAAGCAAAGAGAGCATGATACTAAAGCACAAACTAAGCATGATATATGCATTTGAGCACAGATTGAGCATGAAAAAAAGAATCTACTCATGAGTGAAGCATTTTTAGAATTTTCACAAAAAGGAAGCTCTCTCATCATGAACATATGGCACTGTTGGCGTTTCTTAACGTCACCACTAGTTGTACATCTAGAGGGAACGTATAAGAGCAACCGGGTATACCGCAAGCGCATGGAAATACCGCTGTAGCACTTCCCCAAGGAAGGAGAGTATTCCAAGGGTATCGAATCCAAGGAACGGTGTGCACTATTTTCTACTCTAGTATAGATGGTCCAAGGACACCAAGCTCAACTATGGGTCCAACAGGCTTCCTAAGTGTATCGATCAAGGTCATATCGTTTCACGGTATAGAACTCACCACGGGGCGCCAACCCACCCTAGCTGTTTAATTCTAGGCAATATGTTCTAGCAACGGGGCCCAACTCGGTACACAGGCGCGGAGGGTTCCAATGGGTCCAACAGGCTGCCACCACCGTGGCCTACCTCTATCGTTACGTGAATGCACGTGGTCTTCGTAGGTTAACTAGAGTACAGACACCACGTCTACACTCCCGATAACTACTATAGCACTGCGACGTCTGCCTGGCCCGTCTACAACACTATAGCAATCCGTATAAATACGAAACCACGAACGTAAGCAAGTGTGTACTAGATCGTACCTTATCAGATCAGGATAGGTTAGGAAGAACAACTACTGACATATTTATGAGCCTCAACTAGATCAAAGGAGTGATCCACAGACAAACAGATAAACATACTTGCATAAGTATTCAACTAGATCGAAGGGTTGTGTTCATGAAGAACACAAGCCTCTAATTCAAGAACACATGAAGAACACAAGAACATATCAATCATGCAAGAACACACTTTAGTCTAAATGAGATATGTCGCAATACTTACATTGGTCTAAATGAAGAACAAAGAAGAACACCTTCATCATCACCTTCACTTCTGTCACACCCGATTTTCCGAAGAAAACCAAGTGCTACCTATATGTATCAGGATCTATTTTCATACATATAGTGACATCATAGTGAATAACAGAAATAATATCACGTAAAGAAAGAGAGATTATCAGAGATTTATAGTAGAATCCTGGGAAACAAAGGCTCCAAACTTCACAGGCAATCGACTGGGGTTGCGTACGCCTAGCACCATCTTCTGAACTTCATACACCTTCTTCTTCTGAACAGTAGGTAAGCAAGGGTGAGCACACTTATAGTTGGAGCTCAGTAAGTGGGGGAGGATGCAAGGCTATCAAGGATAGGCTAAGGTTTTGCAGTGGTTAGCATTTTAATGTTGGTCAAATTTTATTAGCAAGCGCCTATTTACTAGGTGTAAGTTTATACCAACCCAAAATTAAGCATTTAGAAAACATTATCTCAAAACCATATAAAACCATGATTTAATTCCATCTTCAAGTTCACTTATCATGTGAGGGTCCAGGCCGCTCTTGACCATGAGCACGGCTGATCGATCAGTTTTCACTCTGCAGAGGTCGTACACTTTACCCACAGTTCGTGTTCCCCATGTTGCCCGGGTTGGCCAAACCCTTAAACACTTCCGACGTGAGTGGCTAGGGGTCCACTACGAAGCCTTTACAAAGATATGCAGAACACCAACAACCTGCGACAGTTACAGCAGCGGAGCGGACCATAACCCTCCCTAGTGGTCAGCACCTTAGCAAAGGCTGCTACCCCAAAAGAACCGGGCTATACCCCTTCAACTCCGGCCCCCTGTGCTCCTTTCAGATAAGGTTGTCAGATAATTCCACACACCTAATTAATTGGCTAAGCCAGAGCCATATGGACTGTGGTTGCACTGTTTTCCTGGGTGGTTCTCCATGTTCCAATTAAATCAAACGATCTTGTTATTATCCACATCTTCACCATAGTTACCAAATCTTGCTCATCATTCATCATTTTGTAAAGTTTCATTTAAACCATCCCAAGTTAAGCAACTAAGCATTATCTACACAAAACATTTATTTAAAACCGGGTTGTTCAAGGTAATAAGGATAAAATCTAGTCATGTCCTTAAAAAGGTGATTTCCCATCAAATTTATGCATAACAACATTGAAATGTAAATTTAATTTTTATGTAAGTGATGTAGGACAAAATAGAATATGAGGGGGAGGAAAACCACTTGCCTTTCTCTAATGAAAAGCTACTCTTGCTCTTCAGATCAGCAGCTCGATCGTCTACTCGAAACAAGCATCGAGCACAAACATGCAAAACAAGCAAACGAGTACAACTAAGAACAATACACCAATCATGAAAGGCTTTAAAAGAGGACAGGGTTTGGTTCTAGGATCGCAAACGCGGAAAACACTAAGAATGGGACTATCGAGATATTTGGATTATAACACACAAAGACTATGAGCTTGCTATATTTTAATTAGATAAAGTCATGAACCTAGGTTATTTCAGAGAAATACCCTAGTTAGAATTAAGTAAGTTATAGTTATATTAAAAAGATGATGTGAAACTTAATCCAATTTTATTTGTAATTATTTAAGTATGGTTATTCAAATTAAACATTTAATTTTATAAGAAGCATGTAAAGCATCTAAGCGTATAACTTTATGTTTCGAGTTAAACTAATTAAATTATATTTCAAAAACACATTTATATTCATATTAATCAAATTAACATTTAATTAATAAAACAGGAGGTAGGCTATGTTGCTTTTTATTTAAAAAGCAAATTGAATATACATTAGTCAGTTTAAGTTTTGCTATGAAAATCGAGGTATAACTCTAATTACATTTTATTTGGAAAACACCACCAAGTAAGATTAGTCAATTTAATTTAGAATAAATTCTCAAAACACATTTTAGTGTAAACATCAACACTAACTCGTACTTTATTGTGAAACGAAACTAACGCAACAAGAACGAGCTCAAACGGGTAATACGTGGGATCTATGGATTAAACAAGGATTAGGGATCTAATCAAGATTAACTGTAGGTAGATTGGAATGGCCAGCGAAGAAGATTTACAAAGTAAGGAGTAGATAAAGACATGACTTAGATTACTAGTGTTGACTCTTGATGGAAAAGAATATATATGACATAAGCATGATGTCATGCTCACATCAAGCAAGGAATGGATACGTGATATATACACTATAACTAGTGTGTCAATTCTGTTTAGTCTACAGAAACAGCACATGCACCCCATCAACTGCATGCTACTGCTCGACCTGTATCCTGTTGTTACTGCATGCAGCTAGCTGTTGATTGGCATTAAATAGAAAACAGAGACATCTGGCTGGAGATTGGAGAACGTGATCATGATGACTTGTACAAGCAGTTTGGATACAAAACATATATGCAGCGCAGGAGAATGGTTCTCATCGGAGCTTAAATTGAAAGCTAGACATTTATGGAATTACATGATAGATATTATATGACATCAGCATGATGAAACGATGACATCAAGCAAGATATGAGCTGAGCGTAAGTGAACCTACAAGTTTATGAGCTTCTGATGCTTGCATGTGCGTACATGATTCTTAGCAAGATGATATGGACAAGAATACAACTAGTTCAGAGGTGACACTGGTTTGCATTCCGATAGTACGTAACATGTGGTAGCTTGCTTGGAACAGAGGCATGCATCATCAGAGCTATAGACTGCAAGATAAAATAGACCATTACGATTGCGTACTGATGGAGCTTGGTACCTTGTGATGACGGCAAATGATGGTGAACGACGTACGTGGAGCTGATGAGGAGGAAGCACCGGCACTAGCTTGGTACACCGGCCGGCGAACAACAACAGCAAGTTTTAGCGGCCATCCTTGCCGGGCGTGAAGATCAGAAGACACTGATGCTATCTGTGCAGAGATTGAACGAATGAGAGTCTGCATATGTAGGCATGAAGGGGAACAGGAAGGTCGGACACTAAAGCGCGTACATGTTGATGAGGAGCTCACCAACGGTGGAGGACGAAGACGGCCGGAAATGAGAGAGCGGACGAGGAGATGGTGTGTCGGCCGGCGGTTCGGAAACTGACGAAGGCGACCGGGACGTGGACGACGACGAGCAGCGGCTGTCATGCGGCTTGGTCTCGCGGAGCCCGTGGTGGTGATGCCTTGGTCCGACGCAAGGAAGAGGTGACGCTCAGCTCGTCCGGCAGGCGTACAAGGCGACGGTGTTGCGCAGGCAAGGCAGTAGGAGGTGAGAAGCCAGACGTGCAGCAGGGGTGCAAGGGAGCAGATGAGTCACGCAGGGCTTGGGTGTCCTTTTTATAGAGCAGGAAGGAAGAGGAAAGGGCAGCGGCACATGGTGAATGAAAACCGGCGGCGGCCATGATGTCCATGATGGCATGCAGTTACTAGGTGGAAGAGGAAGGGCTGGCCATTAAAACTCGGTGGTAAAGATGGTTGTTACTAGTGGAAGGGAGGGGAACGTACGGGGATTGAAGGAGAATGATGCCGCTGACTTCACTGTATCTTGATGGTGCAACTGAAAGAGAAGGAGAAGAACGAGATATGCGGGAAGAGGCCGCGCGTTCGAGCGTGCGGCACGGTACTGCACTACGGGCGATGCCGGAGGCGCGTCACGGGGATGCAGCCGTAGGCTCAGGGTGTCACGCACGAGAGTCAAGCAGCGCATGGACACGAAGATGTAGGCACAGGCGGCCGAGCAACGCGGGCACAGTGCACGAGGGGGGCTTGACATGCGGCGCTCGCATGCGGATGGGTGCGCATGAGCTGACAGGCTCGGGCACGAGCGAGCATGTGCGCGAGGGCACCGGGCAGATGCGGTGGTGCACGACTCGGTCTGAGTTGGTCGTGTGTGCGAGACGAGGGAGACGGGCTTGACGCTGGCAGCGAGATAGAGGGGAAAGGTGAGCTGGCGGGTTAGATAGCCTGCAAACGTCACGGGAAGGCGAGCGGCGACCCGGGAGGCCAGGCGGTGTGGGCAGGGCACACGCACAGGAGCCGAGCGATTGCTCGGACTCGATTCTGGCTCGGGTCGGATCTGAAGGAGAGGGATGACGGGTGGGGTCCATCCATCAGCAATACAAAAGAGAGAGAGGGAAACGGCAGGTGACTAATGGGCAGCGGCCATTGATGATGATGGTGACTGCGGCCGTTCTTGCAAAAAGAATAAAGGCAGGTAGCCATTACGTGTGGAGGAAAAGGAAATGGAAGGGGCAACGATTGATTGCAGGCTGGCATTGCGGAGTGGAGAGGTCGGGTGTCGCGGGCACGGGTCGGGCTGGAGCGGTGCGGGCCAAGGAGGCGGACAGGCGTGCGGGCACAGAGCCGAGGACGCCGAGCAACACGGGCAGGCGGATGGCTGGGCGCACACGCCGAGATGGCGATGGCACGCTGATCGGCTCGGGCACGGTCATGTGCGGCCGAAGGTTGGAAATAGCCAGGCGCATGGGCCCAGGCCATCACGACACGTGGGCACGCGGGTAGGATGTGAGCTGGCACGAGGGAGCCGAGCATGTGCGGTGGCAGCGCAGACGTGGCGGCGGCGGGGTGTAGAGAGGCACGGGAGCCGAGCGGCTCGGGCACGGATGAGCGCCAGCACAGCGCACGGGTGCGCAGAGCCAAGCAATGCGTGCGGTGTGAGGTAGACAGCTAGAGATGCGCGGACACATGGGCCGGGTGGGTGGCGCACCGTGCAGGCGCATGAGGGTGCACGGCTCGGGTGTGAAACATGGTGCACAGGAGCTGGGCGGCCACAGGCAGAGGCCTGGCGTGAAGGCCAAGGATGGTGGGATGGGCTGGAAAGAGAGATGGAGAGAGGATGAGTTGGACGTACCAAAAAAAAGATAGAGAGATGGAGAAAGATATTTGGATTTGACCTTTTTATGATTTTGAAAACACTACAAACATCAACCAAAAACCATGCAAACAAATATGAATGCATCACTCATAGAACCATTTCACTTAATTAGAAAAACAAACAATGATTTTCCTATACTAAATTTTCTGTAAAGAAAATAAATGTTGAGCAAATTTTCAAATTATTTCAAAATCGTTGCTTAATTATTCTTCCTAATAACATCCTGAAATAGGAAAATTTCAGGGTGTTACAACTTCCCTCTCTACCTAGCACTAACACACACACCCTACATGGGGAATGAGAGGAGAGGGAACTTGGATGTTCTCCAAAAGGGAGCCGCTCCCCTCCTATTTATAGAGGAGGGGGTGGCTTGACAAGAGGGGTGTTGGTCTCCACTTTTGTGCAGCTTCCTGGGCGCGGCCAATGAGGTGTTGACACGTGGCAAGTGAAAACTAGACCTAAACTGGATATTCCTATGCAGAACCGGAGATTCCAGGGCGTCTGGGGCAAGAACCGGCGCTAGAAATAGCTGAACCGGGGCGAACCGGCCCCAGCCGCGCGGCCCGCAGCACCGCCTTCCGCCCGCGCCAATGCGAGGCAGCCACGCGTCCCGGGCACCGGCGCCGTACCGCGCACGGCGCGTCAACGCACGCGCGCGATCCTCGTTCGCGCTGCCGGGCCTACGGGCGTGCGACGCGTGTCCCAGGCGGGGATCCAGCGCCTGCCTGCTGGCTTGCGTCAGTGATCCGCAGGGGCTGGTGGCCACCAATGAGTGGCCGCCACGTGTCCAGCCCACCTGCGCGCGCACATGTGCTGCCAGCGCGCCGATCCGGAGTGGGTCCTAATGCCCAATTCGAGGCTGCCACGTGGCGTTCCTGGAGTGGTTTGCATGGCACTGTGGTAGGGTGACGTCAGCACTACGTGTATTTTGTCCTTTACGTATCTTCATCATACGAACTCCGATGTAGGCGTATAACATATCCATTTCGATTGTCTCGATGAGCCCGTCGCAATGGTACAGTCCAAATTGGGATTTGAGGTTGTTTAAGATGACATCCTTTAATAGCCATTGGATCACTTGCTCTTAATTGTACCGTTTGGCACGTATTCCGGTGCATCCTGCAACAAAAGGTAGAAACACCAACACTTGTGCAAATCATTAGTATCAAGCCCTATTCTAGTGTTGATGATCCTTTTACATTTATTTTATGCAGGTATTGACAGTGTAAAAGTAGCACTTAACAGCCGTCAACAACACCCCCACACTTGACCTTTGCTCGTCCCGAGTAAAGGGAGTCAAATCAAGGTGAGACATGATATCCAAAGGTATGAAGCAAGCATAAGAGATATTCCGAACCATACCTTAGTACTTGTGAACTTTGTGAAGTGTCTATCATGCTATCTTGGGTAGTTGATGAATGGAACAGTCAGGAATCAAATCACTCCTGCTCATCATGTCAAGTAACTTGGGGTTTTGTAATAAATTTTCAAAACAAACCTTACTTAGTTCCTCATTTGAATCTCCCAGATCGCTCAATGTGTATATGTCCTCACCAAGGCGTTGGATTGCGTTTCTTCATCCTACTTCTAATGATGGCTATATGTGGAGCTCAAGGTAGGATAAAGGCTAAAGCATACTTGTATCACATATATTGCAAAGTCAAAAATTGGATCCAGAGAGAAAATCAAATCACACAATCAGATCAAGATGTGCATGTGTATGGATATGATGAGTATGGTAAGGTGGATACTAGGCCCGGAATGGGTGCTAGATATTACCATACATATATGACGAAAAATGTTGGTTGATGGTAAGGTGGACACTAGCTCCGGAATGGATACTAGTTATTACTATCTAACTTATGGAACACCTTTTTGCATGACCATCTCTCTCTTTTTCTCCTTTATTTTGGACATGGACTATTCTTTCTTTTCTTTTCTTTTCTTTTCTTTTCTTTTTTTTCATCATGCCTTGAGCATGTGTCTCTCTTTTTTTCATAGCCCATGTCTCTTTTTGAAGGACACTTTTTGGAGAGAGATGTCACACCACATATGGAGCTTTATTTTTATGAAATGGATAAATGATACAATGCTAACTTCCAGTGTAGAAGCATAGGAAGGGGAATATTGGTGTGCACATGAATCTTGATCATGAAAGTAATGAAAAGAATTCTCACAAGGGCCGCAGAGTTTGATAAACCTCAATGCAATAACAAGCAGCATATGAGTATAAGGTTTTCAACTATGAACATTATATGGCTTTGGTAGGACGGTGGCATATCAAAGAGGAGCTTTGCAAAGGATTTTTATGATTTTTCAAATAAAATTCCCAAGCACTCAGACATTCAGAGCGAAGATCATATCATCAAACCATATCACAAACACCAACTACTTAGAGAAGCATGAGTTCCCTAATGATATTTGTTCACAAGCATCAAGATGATAAGTAAGGAATAAAACATATGCAGGCCAACCACAGGAATCATGTAGAGCAAGCATTGCACGAATTGCTGAGTTTGATATAAAAGATATGAATTAAAATTCAATCAAACTCATGGATAACGGAGAGTGTGGTAGAGGGTGCACATACCATCTCTTCTGAAGGATAAGAGATCAAGGGAGACTAGTGGTGACTTGGCTGACCAAAAGGCAGCTGGCTCACTCTAGTTTATCTTGCTCTTGTCATGAAGGCGTTGTTGATGCTGTGCAGCACCTGTGTGGGAGTTCTCGAGTGGATATGTCGATGATGAGCTCGAGAGAACTCCCCCACACTGGTGGTTGAATCGGGTGCTGTTCTTCATATACCAAATGGAAACAAAAGATGGACTCTACTGGTTTGAGAACCATAGAGCCTTTATTCAAATTCAAATGTTTTTGTTGTTTTTATTTTATTTTATTGTCACCAAGTCATTTGCTCAAAAGGGTTAGACCAAGGTTACACTTCACGCACAAAAGGGAATATACTTACCTTGGACCATTGAGAGGTCATATGTACCACCTTTGCATGTTGTGCAACATGAATCTGCACCTCAACTTACCTTCCCATTTGAATTTAGCTCAATGACTTACCCATTCAAATTTGATAATTTTCTGCAGGGGTTAGTCAGCATATATGCAACCAAGATCTATGAAAATATAACTCTAAGGTTCATCAGTCTAAAGTCGACACCATGTCTTGTTTTGATTGAAGAAGATAGTTTTAACCTAAGCACCATGCTTAATCTAAAACAGCCTATGAATGTATATTTGAATGATACTTTCAAACCAGAGCATATGAACAAAGATAAAGGAATCATGCATGCATGATCAAGCTATTTTCAAAAAGGAACATAAGCATGAGCATATGACGGTGAACCTCGGGAACCTCCCAGAAGGGCTTTGTTTAATGTCGAAAGCAGGACTTACCTAGCTAGTGGGCAAGATGAATGAGCTTACATCATCTTCACACCAGGATAAGATTTGGTACAGGAGGAACTTTACTCAGGATGCTCACATACCTCCCCCACACTTGAAGTTTGCATTGCTAGGCAACAAAAGTCAAGTAGGGGTGATCAAGCTTCCTTTTGTAAATGTTCCCTCACCAAAGCTTATTAGGTGTTGAGCTGATGTGGCTCACATGTTCGTAGGCATCACCTGTCCATCTTTCTTTTCAATCTCCACCTAAAAGGTTAGTGACCAAAAATACACGAAGGACAACTTATCCTAAAAACATGTTCTTGCTTTTATCCAAAGAAGGGAAATAAAACCTATGCTAATCCAGGCTATCTCCTGGTAGTGCTTTGTTTAATCAAGGTCATAAGCTCAACCATGGGAGATTTCTCCTGCAGCCACATTGGTGGTGTCCTTCCCATCTCACCACCAATCACTGATGAATCAGTGAAGTTTTAGCTGCAAGGTAGTGCTTTGTTTATTACGGTCGTAAGCTCGACCATGGGAGATTTCCCTTGCAGCCACATTGGTGGTGTCCTTCCCATCTCACCACCAATCACTGATGAACCAGTGAAACTCCAGCTGCAAGGTTAGTGCCATATACAAACACGAGTCCAGAAGATTGCAAAGCTAAAAGCAGACATGATCATTCCAGGGAGACTGAGATAGCTCCTGGGGTGATCACGGGAATCGAGAAGCTATTGCACTAGGGTGAACCTCAGAGATGAAAAGATCTCACAACTGATCTCCGAGTGAACTCAGCTCAGAAAAACACACAACCTCCAAAAGAGGATGGAGTAGAAACTCAAACAGCCGGCGTACATTCAAGAGCTAGAGTTCGGGGAAGGGTGAGGTTAAGCTCATCCTTCCTTAGGTAGATGGACCTATGTTCTCATGAAAACGATGAAACATCCCGAGGTCTAGCCTAAGCTTCCAATGGGAGGTTATGGATAAGCTGGAAAGATCAGCTCCCATTGGGCATCGATCAAGTCAAGCATAAGATAAGAAGTTTAAGCTTCTCTTGACTGATCGGCATCAATCGATGGGCTCAAGATACGAAGTGAACGCACTCCATTCGATCGCTAAATGATCGTGCTCCTTCGATCTAATAAATGAATCCACTGGATTATAAAGCAGAGACCGATGTCTTGGTTTATACGAAACCTTGGTGCTAGGCACCTCAGCTCAAACCGAGACATAGGAACATGATAGGCCAATCGTACTCTCCTTAGGATATCATAATTAGGATCAGACAAGTCATCCTGGCCGAGAATGATTCGTCCTTTCCTAATTACTCTCTCCATGCTCCCACGAGACAAAGCCTCGGAGAGAAGGTCGAAGTAGAGGTACGAGAGGGGAACCCAAGGGTAGACTCTGCGCTAAGCAATCTTTCCCATAGATTCCTGCTAATCAGGAATGATATCTTCAGCCGGAGCTTAAAGCCTCAGCTCGGCTGATGATGGATCTAGGTGGCTCAACATTTCCTCTGATGGGCACCTCATCGACCGAGATGCAGGAGGGAGCTGAAATCACGGAGGGTTTCCACGATCTCTTTTCCCTCAGAGAGAGCATTAAGCCGCATGGCATCGTCCTTCCGTAACCCATACCAGAAGTGCTGAAGTAACATCCAATCGGGAACGTGGAGGACTGGGCAATCTTCCACCGAGAAGGCGAACCGATTCCATGCCATTCCTAAAAATCCCCCCTCACCTTGCTTGAGACTGAGAATCCTTATCCTCAACGAGATGACACGTCGTATCGAGAAGAATCGAGAGCAGGAAGCTGCTCTCAAAATTTCCCAAGTGAGGTAGTCTCTACCAAAACAACAGTGTCAATCCCGTGCTTTCCCAGAGAGGGATAGCGGGAAAAATTCCCTTTTTCGAGCATCTAGTGATTCTCCGATTTTATCCAGAGTTTCAACCAGACACTCGTAGTCTCTCACATGATCAAAGGGGTTCTCATGAATGACCCCGAGAAGGAAAGATCCTGAATCAGCTTCATGAGAGAGGTGCGAATCCGACATCCAGATGAAAGATCTAACAAGAATGGCTCTGAGGGTTCACTCCTCGAAGCTGGAAGGTGTTTACAAGGATAACCTTCCATGGATAATAGGGGTAAAGTAGAAGAAAACAAATGAAGAAGATAAATACGAGGACCACTAGTTCGAAGATAGATACAACAACTGTTCCCCGGTAACAGTGCCAAAAATGCTTGTTAGCGTTTCTTAACGTCACCACTAGTTGTACACCTAGAGGGAACATATAAGAGCAACCGGGTATACCACAAGCGCATAGAAATACCGCTGTAGCACTTCCCCAAGGAAGGAGAGTATTCCAAGGGTATCGAATCCAAGGAATGGTGTGCACTATCTTCTACTCTAGTATAGATGGTCCAAGGACACCGAGCTCAGCTATAGTAGGGAAGAAGGTGAAGGGCTTCCTAAGTGTATCGATCAAGGTCGTATCATTTCACGGTATAGAACTCACCACGGGGCACCAACTCACCCTAGCTGTTTAAGGCTAGGCAATATGTTCTGGCAACTGGGCCCAACTCGGTACACATGCGCGGAGGGTTCCAAAGGGTCCAACAGGCTGTCACCACTGCGGCCTACCTCTATCATTACGCGAATGCACGTGGTCTCCGTAGGTTAACCAGAGTACAGACACCATGTCTACACTCCCAATAACTACAATAGCACGACGACGTCTGCCTGGCCCGTCTATAGCACTATAGCAATCCGTATAAATACGGAACCACGAACGTAAGCCAGTGTGTACTAGATCTTACCTTATCAGACCAGGACAGGTTAGGAAGAACAACTACTGACATATTTATGAGCATCAACTAGATCAAAGGACTGATCCACAGACAAACAGATAAATGTACTTGCATAAGTATTTAACTAGATCGAAGGGTTGTGTTCATGAAGAACACAAGCCTCTAATTCAAGAACACATGAAGAACAGAAGAACATATCAATCATGCAAGAACACACTTTAGTCTAAATGAGATATGTCGCAATACTTACTTTGGTCTAAATGAAGAACAAAGAAGAACTCCTTAATCATCGCCTTCACTTCCCTCTCTACCTAGCACTCACACACACACCCTACATGGGGAATGAGACGAGAGAGAACTTGGATGTGGTCCAAAAGGGAGCCCCTCCCCTCCTATTTATAGAGGAGGGGGTGGCTTGACAAGAGGGGTGTTGGTCTACACTTTTGTGCAGCTTCCTGGGCGCGGCCAATGAGGTGTCGACACATGGCAAGTGAAAACCGAACCTAAACCGGATATTCCTATGCAGAACCGGAGATTCCAGGGCGTCTGGGCAAGAACCGGCGATAGAAATAGCTGAACCGAGCGAACCAGCGCAGCAGACCGGGGCGAACCGGCCCCAACCGCGCGGCCCGCGGCACCGTCTTCCGCCCGCACCAATGCGAGGCAGCCACACGTCCCGGGCACCGGCGTCATACCGTGCACGATGCGTCAACGCGCGTCCGCGATACGCGTTCGCGCTGCTGGGCCTATGGGTGTGCGACGCGTGTCCTAGGCGTTGATCCAGCACCCACCTGCTGGCTTGCGTCAGTGATCCGCAGGGGCTGGTGGCCGCCAATGAGTGGCCGCCACGTGTCCAGCCCCCATGCGGGCGCACATGTGCTGCCAGCGTGCTGATCCGGAGTGGGTCCTGATGCCCAATCCGAGGCTGCCACGTGGCATTCCTGGAGTGGTTTGCATGGTGCTGTAGTAGGGTGACGTCAGCACTGCGTGTATTTTGTCCTTTGGGTATCTTCTTCATACGAAGTCTGATGTAGGCGTTTAATATATCCATTTCGATCGTCTCGACGAGCCCGTCGTAATGGTGCAGTCCAAATTGGCATTTGAGGTTGTTTATGATGACATCCTTTAATAGCTGAGGACCAAGTGTGTCCGAAGACCAGTGGAGGGTCGCTCCTTAGTGACGAGTGATTGACAACGTTGTGTGGACTGATCTTGGCTAAATGTGTAGGTACAGGTTGTGGCTTGACCCGTGTTGGTGCAGGTGAACAACAAGTGCAAAAGGTCTTAACCGTGGCAGCCTCCGGGTGATGGAGAGCCAAGTAGGCTTGGTTTGATGGACCTGGTGGCCGATGGGGTCAAGTGCGAGCCGTGCGGTGCTAGACTAGCAAGTTGAAGTCATGGACATGGGCCGGTGTAAGGTAGCGGATCGAGGCCGAAGCTTGCACGCGGGGTTTGGTGGTTTGCCCACAAAACCATCATTGGACGGTTTCTTGGTTTGGGCCGCAAAACCAAGTCCGGAGGCCCGATGCGACGGAGACGGGTATCCGGGAGTGTCGGGAAGCTTCGAGGTGGGGGGGACATGGCTTGATCGTGGGGCTTGCATCGAGGCTAAGCAAGTCCGCAGTGGAAGCGTGTCCGCTCGATGAAGACTTGACTATATTGCCCCTGAGGGGTGTGTATCTTCTATTTGAGTTATAGGGGTAATGTGGTCATTTGCTTCCTCTGGTGGACTTCGTATAAATAGTGGAGAGGTGGACGGCATCTCTCTCTCTTGGACTCTAGGTTTTCCTCCGCTAGTAGATTGCTCTGGACTGCTTCTTTTCCTCTATATTCCTTAGGCTAGATTTGTATAGACTCTGACCTCTGGATGTATGGAAGCATTCGGTGTTGCGGTGATCTCCTAGTCCTCTGTGATTTTCGTGTCATTTTCGGGACTATTTTTGGGGTGTTTCGTTCTTCGCTCGATTCGTTGATTTGAGGGCGTTTTCTCTCGGATTTCTTTGAGGGGATCATGGGTGGATGCCTTACGCATCTTTGTGTGTGATCTTGACCCCTCAAACGCCGGGAAATCCCTTCGATTCGCGAGTTTTGGTTGGATCCCGAGTTCTTGGAGGTGGTTCATGTGATCCGCGATTCCCGGTGATTTAGGGAGTTAGAGGTCGAGATTTTCGGGGCATAGCTTCATCTAGTGACGCTTCTCATCTCCCCCAAATCTTGTCTCACGAGCTCAAGTGGTTCGGGAGATTCGTGGATCAGAAGTTGAGTTCAAGTTCGAGGGTGATTTTCTGGGCTACCCCGGGTGACCCGCCCCCTATGGTCGGGTGACCCTAGGTGGCGTTGACTTTCGAGTTCTTCTTTTTCCGATTTAGATCTATAGAGTTTCCTTGATCTTTTTGAGGAGATGTTTTGGGAGAAGCTTCTTTGTGTTGCTGCAAAGCCTTGGTTAAATTTTTGTGATTTTAGGAGGTCATTTGATTGGGTTTCGAATTTTTATTCGATCGTCAGCTTGCTGATTTTCTAGGCGCGCAGGGTGACCCGCCCCCTATGTCAGGGTGACCCGGCCGGCGGGTGGCCCGCCCCTTGTGCTAGGGTGACCCGGTTTGCCTCTGTTGGGTGGCGGGTGACCCGCCCCTGTGTCAGGGTGACCCGTCTTGGCTCAGTTTTGCCCAGTTTGCTTCCGTTCTTTGCTTCTTGCTTCCGCTAAGGGTCTTAAGCCTTTGTAGCTTAGTTTCTAACGTGTCAAGAAAGATTTGGGTTTGCTTCCACTCATTTGTGCGTGACTCTCGGTGTGGCAATCGGGATATAGGCCGAGTTCTTGGAGAAGAATTTTTATCGACTCCCATTCACTCCCTCCCCCTCTCTGGTCGTCTATTCGGTCCTTCAATAGCCATTGGATCACTTGCTCTTAATTGTACCGTTTGGCACATATTCTGGTGCATCCTACAACAAAAGCTAGAAACACCAACACTTGTGGAAATCATTAGTATCAAGCCCTATTATAGTGTTGATGATCCTTTTACATTTATTTTATGCAGGTATTGACGGTGTAAAAGTAGCACTTAACAACCGTCAACAGGCACTACCATCAAGAGCATAGCATTCACATCACCATTCCCAAAGCAACCACATATCTCACATATAGCACATCATAGTGATAAAAGTATATAAGAGAAGCTCATCCTACCACAAATGATCCAAAGATGGCTATACTACCAGGTTTTGTACAAAAAGTAAAATGCATGTATGGAATGCAACAAATGATACATATATCACATATATACATGAGAAGCTCCAAGATCTAGCTAAAAAGGGAAACACACTCCAAGTTCACCTCGCATGCATGTGATGGTAACTTGGTCAAGTGGTTTAGTGAATATGTTAGCTAGCTGATCTTGAGTAGGTACATAGGACAAGGAAATGTTCCCTTTCTCAACATTGTCCCTCAGAAAGTGGTATCTCACTTCGATGTGTTTTGTTTTAGAGTGAAGGACTGGGTTTTTGGTTACACTAATGGCACTGGTGCTGTCACAAAAGTGTGGAACTTGGGAGCACTCCTCACCAAAATCGCTCATAGTGTAGGTCATCCATAGGAGCTGGGAACAACAACTGGCTGCAGTAACATACTCGGCTCCTGTAGTACACTGGGCTACACTAGATTGCTTGCGAGATGACCAAGAGACCAAAGAAGAGCCAAGAAATTGGCAACACCCAGAGATAGACTTGCCATCCAAACGACACCCAACAAAATCAGCATCGGAGTACCCGTGAAGTCTGAGTGTCGAGGAGGCAGAATACCAAAGACCAAACTCAGGAGTGTAGTTCAAGTACCTGAAAATCTGCTTGATGGCCTGCCAATGTGACATCCTCGGTGAAGCCTGAAAACGAGCGCACAGACACACACTGAACTGTATGTCTGGCCTCATCGCCGTCAAGTAGAGGAGGGAGCCAATCATGCTCCGGTACTCCTTCTGGTCCACAGGTTCGCCATCTTCATCCGCGTCCAAAGCCGTAGTGGTACCCATCGGTGTGGTCAGTGGCTTGGAGTCGTTCATGCTAAACTTCTTCACCATGTCCCTGGTGTACTTCGCCTGATGTACAAACGTCCCGTCCTTGCACTGCTTGATCTGGAGCCCAAGGAAAAACTGCAGCTCACCCATCATAGACATCTCAAATTCCTTGCTCATGTCATCTGCAAATCTGGCAACAAGATCACGACAAGAGCCACCAAAGATTATGTCATCCACGTAAATCAGAACAATCAACAGGTCATTTCCATGCTTAAGGGGAAACAGGGTCTTATCAACTGTGCTCATCACAAACCCCTTACTTAGCAAAAAGCCTCTCAAGCTACCATACCAAGCCCTCGGTGCCTGTTTCAACCCATAGAGCGCTCTCTGGAGTTTGTATACACGGTGTGGGTATTTCTCACTCTCAAACACCGGGGGTTGCCTCACATACACTTCTTCCTCTATCACCCCATTCAAGAAAGCACTCTTCACGTCCATTTGGAAGAACTTGAACCCTTTGGCCACGACAAAGGCTAGAAGTATCCTAATTGCCTCCAAACGGGCCACAGGAGCAAATGTCTCCTCATAATCTATACCCTCTTTCTAGTTGAACCCCTGAGCCACCAACCTCGACTTCTTTCTCACAACCATCCCATTCTCACCTTCCTTGTTCTACCACACCCACTTGGTACCTATGGGATGACAATTTGGCGGTGGATCGACTAAGACCCAAACTTGGTTTCTCTCAAAGTTCTCCAACTCCTCATGCATGGAATTCACCCAGTTCGCATCAGACAAAGCGTGTCGAATTTCTTTGGGCTCAAACAAAGCAACAAATGCAGAGTGAGCAAAGTGAGAAGTATTCCATGATCTCGATCGTGTAGTGCGTTCATGAAGGTCACCTATGATCGTCGTCGGTGGGTGATCCACATGTACACGCCGGGAAGCGTCTCGCCTGGACACAATCTCCCCCTCAGCAGTAGCCTCCACACGAACAGTCTTAGTCGTAGTGGGTGTATGTAACATCCCTGATGTTTATGTGCTCAGTCACATGTTCAAGTTGCTAATCATGATCACAAGTTGCTAACCATGGTTACAAGTTGCTAATTATGGTCAACTCTTAATGCTAAACCCTAAGCACCTTGGTCAAACTAGTCAAAGGGGTCAAAACCCTATGTTCTTATGACCTTGTGTTGATGTCTCAAATAGTTCTCAAAATTTTTTTTAAATACAGAAAATTCTGCCAAACTAAAAGTTGCTCACAATTTGATGGGACACATTTCATCTAATTAGTGGCATTTCAAATTTTGAGTGGAAATGCTTCAAAAATCAGTTTGAAGTGCAGATGGCACTGTTGCCGGCGCCGAGAAAAATCTTGATTTCAAGCAAGTTTTCTGCCCAATCCTTTGATCCTTTCAATGGTCAACCTTTGCAAAAGATCTAGTGCTATACCTCATCTACAACATCTACATTGGTCGATTTTGAACTTGTATTGAAATTTAAATTGTTTGAGCCGGTCAAACCTACCTAAACCAAACTGGTTTTGAAACCAAAGCGCCAGAGCGCGCGTCCTCGCGTCGCCGTTGCGCCGAGCGCCGCGCCCCGGTGTCTGCGCCGTCACGTGCGCGCCCGCCCGTACACCAGTGCCAGTGGGCCCCACTTGAACCCCGTGACTGATTAGTCCGACGTGGCGTCCCAGGGACAGCTGGGAAGCCTCCGCGTCGCTTGCGACATCGTCTCGCCGTGTAGGCCGTCGACACGCGCCACCGCAAACACCGTCGCGCAGACACGCCTCGCCCGTGTAGCTGGCCAGCCAAGTCCCGTCACCGTGCGCTTGTCCACATCCGCCTGTCGCCGAACCTCGCCTGCCCAGGGCACTCGAGCGCCCTACGCCGGCTAGCCGTGCACGCACCGCTCCGCTGTGCCACCATGGCGCGGCGCCCGTGATGCCCCTGGCCAGCTTGCCCACGAGGTGGCATCCATGCAGCTCGGCCAGCTCGTGCCACCCCGCTGCCTGCGCCCATGTATAAAAGCGAAGCCCCGGCGCGCTCGGGCGGGATTTCCCTGCTTCGCCGCCCGCCATTGCTACCCCCACGACGAGCTCCACCCTCCGCCCTTTCCAGTCGACCACCCATGGCCCCTGCACATCACCTGTGACCTAGTGAAGCTCCCCGAAGATGTGCATCGGCCGGAGAAACTGCAAGATCGCCAGCATTGCGGCCGTCGCGGCTGCTCTGCCCCGACCTTGCCGCCGGCCATCGCCGGAGACCTCCCCGACCGAGCCGCCACCGCCAATCAGCCCAGGGTGAGCACGCACACATGCCCCGCCACTCACATGGCTAGGTTTGGCAGCCCCTCGCTGCCGGTAAGAGCCCCTGCGCCGCCGAGGGCCGATCTGTGAAGATCGAGTTAATTCTAGGGTCTGCTGTGCAAATAGCTAGGGGGTTAAATAGAAAAAGATTTTTCAAGTTTTGTTCAAATATCCTGTGGCTTAGGAAATCCATAATAAATCGAATAAAAATCAGAAAAATACAAACTCAACTGTTCTGTGATCCCTGTGAACAGAAGCAACTTTTCTAGAAAGGAAGTTTGTAAATTTCTTTGTAGATTTTAACTAATTTTGAAATGATCAGTTTGGCTAGATTTGAAATCTATAGCTGATCTGCATGTGGATTTTGGATATGTTGGTGGTATGGCCATTCTTGATCCTGTGTAGAAAAATGTCACATAAATCTGTTATAGTTTTGTAGATATGAATTTATTTTGATATATGGCAGCAGTTGTGTCCCAGTTTAGTATTTAAATTCTGTTTCAGAAACTAGGGTTGATATTTTTGCAGTAGCATGAGTATGACTAGATGCAATCATGATAAATAGATGGATAGCTTTCGACATGTTTAGATAGTTCAAATTAATTTATAGCTTAAATATGAGCTATTTTGATCAAGCATGTTATGCTATGTTTCTGACCCTTGGAAATTTTGAGTAGCTCAGATGTGTCATGATATTGCTCTGTGTGAAATCTTGATCCTAGATTGTATATATATCTCTCTGTATAAAAAGATTAAATTTATGCCAGCTAGTGCTTCCTAGATTTTCATGTGCAATCTATATCTTAGTTTAAAGTATTTTTTGGTCAGTAGCCTGATCATTATGTTTTGTGCTCGTGTGAATTTTATCTCTGTTTATTGATGTGTGAAACATCCAGAAATAATTTCCAAATAATTCAAGCTTTATAAAAGAAATAAAAAGATTAACCAATAACACCCTTGGTGTAATTTAACTTCAAATAATAAAGCTTCACCAAAATACACCTTGCACACCACCATTACATTGGTGAAGTAAAATAAATTAAATAACTTATATGTGCACACAATCACCATCAAATAAGAATAATAACCTTCACCTACATACCCACTTTTCTAGTGTAAAGAAAAGTTGGATAAAATCTTATCCAGGTGAATGTGGCCTACAATACACTCCATGTTTGTCTCTGAAATTTCAGAAGCACTTCACTCCCTAAACTTGAATAATTAAAGTCATGCATATGCATATCGTGTAGAACTTCCAGACGGGAACTACGAGCTGGTGTTGGACGCTGAAGGAGAACCAGCTGAGGAAGAAGCGAACACCGTGGAAGCACTGCTAGACCCGAACTCAGCTTCGGAGGACTTTCCCACTGACTATGCTAGTGAAGGCAAGCCCCGGAGCATAACCTATGTTTTTAACTTATGCAACTATCTTTGTTATGATTGTGCATTTAAGTTCAGGAGTTGATTTGAAACCCTAGATGCATGATCCTAGGTTCCTATGTTCAATTACTAGTATGCTAGGTCGCTAGTTGCCATGCTCTAAGGACCCGGTAGAAGTCGAGTGATGTTCGTCACTCGCGAGCTATAGGTGTCTTATGTTGGAATCATAAGATTGTTGAACCTACCCGCTCATGTGGTAAGAGCATGGGACCGGCTCCGGCGAGTAGGTCTGTGGTTAAGTGTTTGACCGTACTAAGCATTTGCTGGGAGTGGGACCGGTAAGCCTATTACCTTTTTGATCTGGTAAGGGAACTCTCTACCACTAATCTCGGGAGTAGTCCCCAGGTTCTAGACACTGGTGCATGTGTGGATCCGGGCAGCAAAAGATGTATGTCCGTGACCTGACCAACTGTACTAGGGACTGTGGACATTGATCCTGAACCGAGGATGATTGGGAACCACCTGGTTGGTGCGTACCCCGCCCTGTAGGGGCTGTGGTTGTATGATGGGGTATGCATTCTCCTGTGTGTTTAGGTCCACCTTGCAAGGTTATTAATCGATCGATCGTCGGCCTCTCACCGTTACCCGGGAGTGCTTAACCATACACTCTATGTCCCTTAATGATGGAATTGAGAATTAACACTGTTGTATGGTTAATTGTTTGCACAACTTAAGCTTGCAGTAGTGCTTACCTAGTAATGGATAATCAACTAGAATCTTGAGCTAAAACTTGAAAGTAAGGACATACTCTTTGTTGCTTTTCAGCAAAAGAAACCCACTAGCCATAAAGCTTTGCATGTCTAGAGAGTTGGTGATGTTCGCATCAACTGACGGTTAAGTCTTGCTGAGTATTAGTATACTCAGCCTTGCTTTGTTGATGTTTTCAGGTAATGATATGTATGATGATGGGTTTCCATGGCCTGGTTCTCTCCCTCCCGGTTGGGAAGTTGAGTGGGAGGATGACAGTGCTTAGTGGCACCACTAATGGCCTCTAGTGATGTTACCTACCTCGTTAGTAGTTTATTTCCGCTGTGTTTCGAACTCTGACCCGTTTACTTTATGCAAAAGACTTGGTTTGTAATAATGAACCTATGTTGGTCATGATGTAATAAATGAAGACTTGTTATCTCTGGACTCGCCTTCGTGTGAGTTTTGATGTACAATCTTTCGATCCTTTGTCGTAAGTGATTTACCGGGCTTCACCCGGCAGATATCGACAAGTTAACTCCTCTTTAACTCATAATGACCAAGTGGATGGGTTATGTGTGTTAAATGGGATTTAATTTGGACGGAACTGTCACAGCTGGTATCAGAGCTCGATTGTACACCGGAGATCTTAATACTCCCTTAATATCATGTTTTTCGAATAAAACTTGCAAGATTAAGGTGTGTTTCCAAAAATGCGTCAGGAACGCTAAGGATTAACTAGTTCGAGAGGCCCTAGAGGGATTTTCGGGTTCTTTCAGGTGGCTAGTAATATATGGTGTCTCTAAGCTAACTACCAGCACATTCTTAACCCACGTGTCTCATACGTGGTTATGCCGCATCACGAGTATGCGAGGGTCGATAGGGCAATCTATTCAACGGATCCTATCTTCTCGGTTGGATGCACACGTGTTTTATACGTGCGCTTTCCGTGTGCATGGGATGATATGTTCTATTCCACATGAATATATCATGGGTTGTGATGTCGCCACATTTTGCCATACGTGTGCATGATTCCACATTACGAACATGTGAAGGGGGATACCCTCCATTCAAAAGGAGCGTATCTCAGGTTGGACGCTGTCCATGCAGCGTTAAACGCATGGGTGTTGTTTCTATAGTGAACGGTAATGTATGAGGACGCTTCCGTGACGTGCTGGCACGGAAGGTTCATTTTCTGCAGGTACACTAACTGCGATTCGTAAGAGCGAGAATCGAATAGATATTCGACTAGCTGTTATAGGGAGAGTCGTATATTGTGCCAAGCCACTGGCATTAACTTTGATTTTTAGGCATGGATTTGCCTTGTGAGAACGGTTAGGACATTTTTACATCATGCTAAGTCTATCAAGAAAATATAAATCGTTCCTACAGTCCATGATAAAAATCACCTCACCAAAAGTTAATCCAACCCTTCCCTATCTTGCTGTCTTCTCTGTTCTAAGTTAGGACACTCTGCTGGTCTGAATTTTTGGACCCCCGAAACAGCTCTTTCTGGAAAAAAGTTAGATAGGAAAGTTGTGGCAAACTTAGTTAAGATCCTGCTGTAAAAATTTTAGAATTTTTTAGCAAGAAAATCTGGAGATATGCTCAGTTTGGTGCCGGTCTGTTTGTTGTTTTTCCTGGGAGATAGCAAACTGAACTTCGGTCTTTTTGAGCATCTTCCTGTGATTTTTAGCTCAACCCTTGAATACCAATTTTGGACCAAATAATGTAACGAAGTAACTGGTAAAATTTGAGCACTTTTGTCCTATCAGTTTGTGAGTTACATGCATTTTTATGGACTGGACAGAATCTGTCATCTTCTCAACTCACGCTAATTAGTGGGAGTTTTGTGGATGTAGATGGCTGGACAGGTGTTCTGGGAGGTACGCCCGGATGGTACGATCCGCACCGACGGACTGCACATCGAGGGGTTTGCCCGCATTTTGTGGGACGCTCGTCGCTCGTCGGGCTACACCACTCCTCCGACGTACGAGGCTTTGGAGACCACGCAGCTTGGAGTACCTTATTGTTGTGTTCGAGTTACCGTGCACCTTCACCCTGCTCACCCCGAGTGGAAGGACCTGAGCATGGACGTGAGGAATATTCAATTGATGGAGACCCTTGAGGTTGCCGCCTTGAGTGTGTTGAACACCTTCGGTGATCAGCACCCTCTCGAGGTGTCGTCGACCCCAGTGGGACTACTGCCAACCGTGGACCCTAAGGACCACGCGTGGAGGGGCCGTATGGGGAACATGGCTGCACTTCTGATGGACAGGACCCCACTTGACGTACTGCAGGAGATGGCTCGGTGCGTGCAGGCACTGTACCGTCTTCAGGCTCTTCGCAGTACGGCTACCAGAGCTACGTCTTCTGTTGCTCTCGACACCGCTGGAGTGTTGGGAGTGCGCACTCACCACCTTCGCTCTATCTCCGTTAGCCACATGGGGCTAGAGCGAGACCTTGCAGAGGCACGTCTGAGGATCACCGCACTAGAGGAGAGAGTGGCTCACTGGGTGAACCTTGAGTCAGAGTGGGTGGATCAGCTTGCTGCTCGTGTTCAGACCATTGTGGGACTTCAGGAGTAGCGAGAGCATATGCGAGTGGAGATGGACCAGATGAGAGATGAGCGCTTTCAGCACATACAGGCACTGGCCCAGATGCAGGAGTAGCTGGAGCTGATGGACGACGAATGAGAGGCCGCTAATGGCCTGATCCTCGTGTTGCAGCAGCCACCACAGCTGCCACAACCACCGGTTCCGGGAGCTATGGAGGGCAACCCGGATGATGCTCAGTCTATGGTGGACAGTGAGAGGGAGTCGCCGCAGCCCGCACCTATGGAGATTGGTTCGCCCGCTGTGAGCGTTTCTTCAGTGGGTAATCTAGATGACTTCTAGATGCTAGTAGTCAGTGTAGCGTGCATACTCTTACGGGTGGCCTGATTTTGGTTCGTGGAGGATAGGCTGACGTAGACAGAGTATCTCTCTTGTGTGGTGTGTGCTACATGTTAACCACTATGTATGTGAACCAAGGATTTGGTATGTGTTGTAACCATGTGTTGTAAAAATGTAGTGTGACCTAAATGTTGCAAGACTTTCTGCAGCAGCTTGTGCAATGTGTAATTTGAACCTTCTTATGGACAAATCTGGTTTATGCAATGAATATCAAAGTTGTTGGAAATTTCATGGTGTACATGCTTGTAAATTTTCAGCCTCTTTGCCCCTATGAACTGAGAGTTATGCATATTTTTGTGACCCTTGGTTTTCTGAAAATCAGACGGGACAGAGGGTCAAGAAATGAATTTTTCGGACATGTTAACTTAAAAATTGGAGCTTCAGTTGAATACCAATGTTGTAGAGCACGAAATTATGCTCCTTGTGACCAAATTTGAGCATTTTCCGTTGAGCGAGTTGGGAGTTACGAATTTTATACTTCAGCGTATTGTTGTTGACTCCTTTGAAAAGTTCTGCTGTTGAGTGGAATTATTTCACATGTTCTTCCTGTTTATGCTTGTATCAGCAAGATTATGAGTATGTGACTAATCCCTGCTCCAATGATTTTTCAGATGGTTAGTCACACTCGCAACACTCCCCACGGGTTTGGTGATGTCAGTGGCAGCAACCCACCGCCACTGCCACCACCCATGATGCCTATGGAGACATATTTGCTGGCTCAAGTGGATATGATGCGCCAGATCCTGCACAACCGGCAGCAACGCGTCCCTCAGCGGGACGATCAGCCAAATGTGGCCAAGAATGAGCACTTCACGGCATTGAAGCCACTAATCTTTACCAAGGCTGATGAACCCCTGGAGGCAGATGCCTGGGTTCGTGCTATTGAGGCTAGGTTTGATGCTCTCACCTTTCCATGCTCGGAAGAGCGCAAGGCCAGCTTTGCAGCCCTGCAACTCCGTGGCCCTGCCTTGATCTGGTGGGAACATTTCAAGATGACACAACCTGCTGGACATGCCATCACCTGGGATGAGTTCAAAACGGCATTCAAGACTCATCACATCCCTCAGGGAATGGTGGATAGGAAGATCAGTGAATTACTGGCATTGAAGCAAGGTTCTGACTCTGTGTATCAGTATGCACAGAAATTCAACAATCTGTGTCAGTATGGGGGATATCATGTGGACAACGATGAGAAGAAGATGGATCGTTTCCGATGTGTTCTGGATCCCAAGCTTTATGAAAGGCTTAACCCCATCAAGACCAATACCTATCATGAGATAGTGAACTTGGCCATTTCTCAAGAAGATGCTACGAAGAAGGTGAGAAATGACAAGAAGAGGAAGGCCCCTTCCAACTCTAGCAACACACCCAATAGGAAGTATCGCATAGTGAAGAAAGTTTCCCAGAGTTCCAATGGGAACCAACGTTTTGGACGTTGGGTGGCCAAGCCTCCCCAGAATCAGCAGAGGGGAGACTACCGTTCTTCTGCTTCCCAGCAACAGAACTACAAGTCCAATGCTTTCCAGCCAAACCGCAACACTAGGGATGGCAAGTGCTACAACTGTGGAGAGCCAGGACACTACGCTAGTGAATGCACCCGCCCTAAGAAGCAGAACCAGTCCAACCAGCAGAATCAAGGACATGGAGCGAACCAGAACAACAAGGACAAGGGAAAGAAGCAGACCATGCAAGTCAAGCAGGGTCGCCTCAACTTCACCACCATGATGGGAATTCCTGAGGGAGCAGCAGTTATGACAGGTACATTTTCTATCCAAGGCAAACCTATTAAGATATTGTTTAATTCTGGTGCTACACATAGTTTTATGAACAAGAAAACACAAATTAAGTTGGGTTTAAAGGTATTCCAGATTAAGAGAAACTATCAGATTGCAACACCAGGGGGGAAAATCTTTACCAACACCATTGTTCATGGGGTACCACTGAAACTGGGTAGCAAGCTGTTTCCGACAAACCTTATAACCTTGGGTCTAGACGGTATTGATGTCATTTTAGGAATGGACTGGATGACCCAACATAAGATGACCCTGGATATTGCTGAGAGGCGAATAGAAATCAACTCACCAGTCGCAGGAGTTTCAACACTCTACTTGCCCCGTAGAGAGTCTGTGAATCCTTGTGCTTATGTGGCCATAACCTTACCAGTAGAGGAAATTCCAGTGGTCTGCGAGTATCCGGATGTGTTTCCTGATGAACTGCCGGGTATGCCACCAGACCGCGATGTTGAATTTGTTATCGAACTTCAGCCTGGTACGGCTCCTATCTCCAAAAGAGCCTACCGAATGCCACCCAAGGAACTGGCTGAGTTAAAGACACAGCTTCAGGAATTATTGGATAAGGGTTTTATTCGCCCGAGTTCTTCTCCTTGGGGATGCCCTGCTCTCTTCGTTAAGAAGAAAGACGACAGTTTGAGGCTATGTGTGGACTACAGATCTCTCAATGCGGTGACCATCAAAAATAAGTACCCCCTTCCCCGCATTGATGTGTTATTTGATCAGCTATCGGGAGCAAAGGTCTTTTCCAAGATTGATCTTAGGTCTAGTTATCATCAAGTAAAGATTCGACCTTGTGACATCCCTAAGACTGCTTTCTCCACACGCTATGGGCTATATGAATACTTGGTCATGTCCTTCGGGTTGACTAATGCACCTGCCTACTTCATGTATCTCATGAATTCCGTATTCATGAACAAGCTAGATAAGTTCGTAGTGGTATTCATTGATGACATTTTAATCTATTCCAAGAATGAAGAGGAACATGCTCAACATCTTCACATTGTTCTGCAACGCTTAAGAGACCACCAGCTTTATGCTAAATTCTCAAAATGTGAATTTTGGTTGGATAGTGTGAAATTCTTGGGTCACACTATTTCTAGCGATGGTATTTCAGTAGATCCAAGCAAAATATAAGAAGTGATGGATTGGAAACCACCAAAGTCCGTTCATCAAATTCGAAGCTTTCTTGGATTAGCTGGTTACTATCGGCGATTCATTCCGGATTTTTCCAGAATTGCCAAACCCATGACGGAACTTTTGAAGAAAGGGGTGAAATTTGTGTGGGATGAGAAATGTGAGAAATCCTTCCACACCCTTAAGCAACACTTTACTTCAGCACCTGTGTTGGCTCAACCAGACAACTCTAAACCATATGAGGTTTATTGTGATGCCTCAGGTACGGGTCTTGGTTGTGTGCTCATGCAAGAAAATAGAGTCATTGCATATGCTTCCCGAGCACTTCGACCCCATGAAAAGAATTATCCCACGCATGATCTTGAATTAGCAGCGGTTGTTCATGCACTCAAAATTTGGAGGCATTACTTGATGGGAACCCGATGCAATCTATTCACTGATCATAAAAGCTTCAAATATATCTTCACCCAAGTTGATTTAAACATGCGACAACGAAGATGGTTGGAGCTTATTGAAGACTATGATTTAGAGGTACATTATCACCCTGGCAAAGCAAATGTTGATGCAGATGCTCTTATTCGCAAGGCTCACTGCAACTGCTTATCCGTGGAAGCATATAATGATACCTTATGCAGCGAGTTGAGTAAACTTCGTTTGGAAATTGTTCCCCAAGGCATGATAAATGCTATATCCATTGAATCCACCTTGTGGGATAGAATCATCACGACACAATCTCGTGATCAGGGAATCAAAACCATTAAGCAGAAATTTTCAGAAAATAATCCCAAAGTCAGTTGCTTTTGCCAAGATCCTAATGGGACAATCTGGTTTGAACAACGTCTCGTTGTTCCAGAGAATCCTGATCTTCGCAAAGAGATTATGGATGAGGCACATCTTTCTAAATTTTCAATTCATCCTGGCTTACCCCTTACCCCTAAGCACCATGACTCGGTGTGGGTTATTGTGGATAGACTCACAAAGACCGCACATTTTATTCCAGTGCACACTTCATATTCAGCCAAGCAATATGCAGAAATTTATTTTGAACGCATCGTGAGATTACACAGAGTTCCTAGGACTATCATTTCTGATTGAGGCTCTAAATTCATGGCACTTTTTTGGCAGCACCTGCACATTTTTGGCAGCACCTGCTTATCATCCTCACATGGATGGTCAAACTGAGAGGGTTAATCAAGTCCTAGAAGACATGTTGAGGGCTTGCATTATCCATTTCGACAAGAATTGGGATTCATGTCTAGCCTTAGCTGAATTCTCATATAATAATAGCTACCAAGCTAGTTTGAAAATGGCACTATTCGAAGCTCTTTATGGACGGAGGTGTCGCACCCCATTGATTTGGTCCCAGACGGGAGAACGAAAATTCTTTGGCCCTGCCTTAGTTAGGGAAGCCGAAGAAAAAGTGGAAGTGATACGTGAAAACTTAAAAGCCGCGCAGATGAGGCAAAAGAGTTATCATGATGAAGGGAAAGCACTTAGAGAATATCAAGTTGGTAGGAAAGTGTATTTGAAAGTCTCACCCACCAAAGGAGTGCAGAGATTCGGTGTAAAAGGAAAACTGGCTCCGCGATACATAGGACCCTATGAGATCATCGAAACATGTGGACCGGTTGCTTATCGCATCCGTCTTCCGGATCGACTTGCTACTGTCCATAATGTATTTCATGTGTCTCAATTAAGAAAATGTGTCTATGAGCTGGAGAAAAGGGTTATAAATGAAGCAAATGCGTGGATCGAACCCGATCTTTCAGTGGTGGAACACCCTATGAGGATTCTTGATAGAAAGGAAAGAAAAACTCGGAGAAAGTCAGTGACAATGTACAAGATACAATGGAGTCACCATTCTAAGGAGGAAGCTACATGGGAAATGGAACACTACTTAAATACCAACTACCCTGGTTTTCTTCAAGCTCGAAATCGTAAGACCTTTACCCTACCTTTGTCTTTAATTTTTGAATCTCGGGACGAGATTCTGTTTAAGTGGGGTAGGTTGTAATATCCCTGATGTTTATGTGCTTAATCACATGTTCAAGTTGTAATCATGATCACAAGTTGCTAACCATGGTTACAAGTTGCTAATTATGGTCAACTCTTAAAGCTAAACCCTAAGCACCTTGGTCAAACCTAGTCAAAGGGGTCAAAACCCTATGTTCTTATGACCTTGTGTTGATGTCTCAAATAGTTCTCAAAAATTTTCTTAAATACTGAAAATTCTGCCAAACTAAAAGTTGCTCAGAAGTTGATGGGACACATTCATCTAACTATTGGCATTTCAAATTTTGAGTGGAAATCCTTCAAAAATCAGTTTGAAGTGCAGATGGCACTGTTGCCGGTGCCTAGAAAAATCCTGATTTCAAGCAAGTTTTCTGCCCAATCCTTTGATCCTTTCACTGGTCAACCTTTGCAAAAGATCAAGTGCTATACCTCATCAACAACTTCCACATTGGTCAATTTTGAACTTGTATTCAAATTTAAATTGTTTGAGCCGGTCAAACCTACCTAAACAGAACTGGTTTTGAAACCAGAGCGCCAGAGCGCGCGTCCTCGCGTCACCGTCGCGCCGAGCGCCGCGCCCCGGCGTCTGCGCCGTCACGTGCGCGCCCGCCCGTACGCCAGCGCTAGTGGGTCCCACCTGAACCCTGTGACTGATTAGTCCGACGTGGCGTCCCAGGGACAGCTGGCAAGCCTCCGGGTCGCCTGCGCCGTCGTCTCGCCATGAAGGCCATCAACACGCGCAGCCGCAAGTGCCGCTGCGCAGACACGCCCTGCCTGTGCAGCTGGCCAGCCAAGTCCCATCGCCGTGCGCTTGTCCACATCCGCCTGTCGCCGAACCTTGCCTGCCCAGGGCACTCGAGCGCCCTACGCCGGCTAGCCATGCACGCGCCGCTCCGCCGTGCCGCCATGGCGCCGCGCCCGTGATGCCCCTGGCCAGCTGGCCCGTGAGGTGGCGTCCATGGAGCTCGGCCAGCTCGTGCCACCCTGCTGCCTGCGCCCATGTATAAAAGCGAAGCCCCGGCGCGCTCGCACAGGATTTCCCTGCTCCGCCGCCCGCCATTGCTGCCCCCACGACGAGCTCCACCCTCCGCTCTTTCCCGTCGACCACCCATGGCCCCTGCACATCACCTGTGACCCAGTGAAGCTCCCCGAAGACGTGCATCGGCCGGAGAAACCGCAAGATCACCGACATTGTGGCCGTCGCGGCTGCTCTACCCCGACCTCGCCGCCGGCCATCGCCAGAGACCTCCCCGACCGAGCCGCCACCGCCGATCAGCCTAGGCTGAGCACGCACGCACGCCCCGTCGCTCACACAGCCAGGTCCGGCAGCCCCTCGCCGCCGGTGAGAGCCCCTGCGCCGCCGAGGGCCGATCTGTGAAGATCGAGTTAATTCTAGGGTCTGCTGTGCAAATAGCTAGGGGGCTAAATAGAAAAAGATTTTTCAAGTTTTGTTCAAATATCGTGTGGCTTAGGAAATCCATAATAAATCAAATAAAAATCAAAAAAATACAAACTCAACTGTTCTGTGATCCTTGTGAACAGAAGTAATTTTTCTAGAAAGGAAGTTTGTCAATTTCTTTGTAGATTTTAAATAATTTTAAATTGATTAGTTTGGCTAGATTTGAAATAATTTGAAATCTATAGTTGATCCGCATGTGGATTTTGGATATGTTGCTAGTATGGCCATTCTTGATCCTGTGTAGAAAAATGGCACATAGATCTATTATAGTTTTGTAGATATGAATTTATTTTGATATATGGCAGCAATTGTGTCCCTGTTTAGTATTCAAATTCTGTTTAATAAACTAGGGTTGATATTTTTGCAGTAGCATGAGTATGACTAGATGCAATCATGATAAATAGATGGATAGCTTTTGACATGTTTAGATAGTTCAAATTAATTTATGGCTTAAATATGAGCTATTTTGATCAAGCATGTTATGCTATGTTTCTGACCCTGGTAAATTGTGAGTAGCTCAGATATGTCATGATATTGCTCGGTGTGAAATCTTGATCCTAGATTGTATATATATCTCTCTGTATAAAAAGATTAAATTTATGCTAGCTAGTGCTTCCTAGATTTTTCATGTGCAATCTATAGTTTAGTTTAATGTAATTTTTGGTCAGTAGCCTGATTAGTATGTTTTGTGCTCGTGTGAATTTTATCACTATTTATTGATGTGTGAAACATCCAGAAATAATTTCCAAAGTAATTCAAGATTTATAAAAGAAATAAAAAGATTAACCAACAATACCCTTGGTGAAGTGTAATTTAACTTCAAATAATAAAGCTTCACCAAAATACACCTTGCACAGCACCATTACATTGGTAAAGTAAAATAAATTAAATAACTTATATGTGCACACAATCACCATCAAATAAGAATAATAACCTTCACCTACATACCCACTTTTCTAGTGTAAAGAAAAGTTGGATAAAATCTTATCCAGGTGAATGTTGCCTACAATACACTCCATGTTTGTCTCTGAAATTTCAGAAGCACTTCACTCCCTAAACTTGAATAATTAAAGTCATGCATATGCATATCGTGTAGAACTTCCAGACGGGAACAACGAGCTGGTGTTGGACGCTGAAGGAGAACCAGCTGAGGGAGAAGTGAACACCGTGGAAGCGCAGCAAGACCCGAACTCAGCTTCGGAGGACTTTCCCACTGACTGTGCTAGTGAAGGCAAGCCCCGGAGCATAACCTATGTTTTTAACTTATGCAACTATCTTTGTTATGATTGTGCATTTAAGTTCAGGAGTTGAATTGAAACCCTAGATGCATGATCCTAGGTTCCTATGTTCAATTACTAGTATGCTAGGTCGCTAGTTGCCATGCTCTAAGGACCCGGTAGAAGTCGACTGATGTTCGTCACTCGCGAGCTATAGGTGTCTTATGTTGGAATCATAAGATTGTTCAACCTACCCGCTCATGTGGTAAGAGCATGGGACCGGCTCCGGCCAATAGGTCTGTGGTTAAGCATTTGAACGTACTAAGCATTTGCCGGGAGTGGGACCGGTAAGCCTAGTACCTTTTTGATCTGGTAAGGGAACTCTCTACCACTAATCTCGGGAGTAGTCCCTAGGTTCTAGACACTGGTGCATGTGTGGATCCGAGCGGCAAAAGATGTAAGTCCATGACCTGACCAACTGTACCAGGGACTGTGGACATTGATCCTGAACCGAGGATTATTGCGAACCGCCTAGTTGGTGCGTACCCCGCCCTGTAGGGGCTGTGGTCGTATGATGGGGTATGCATTCTCCCGTGTGTTTAGGTCCACCTTGCAAGGTTATTAATCGATCGATCGTCGGCCTCTCACCGTTACCCGAGAGTGCTTAACCATACACTCTATTCCCTTAATGATGGAATTGAGAATTAATACTGTTGTATGCTTAATTGTTTGCACAACTTATGCTTGCAGTAGTGCTTACCTAGTAATGGATAATCAACTAGAATCTTGAGCTAAAACTTGAAAGTAAGGACATACTCTTTGTTGCTTTTCAGCAAAAGAAACCCACTAGCCATAAAGCTTTGCATGTCTAGAGAGTTGGTGATGTTCTCATCAGCCGATAGTATACTCAGCCTTGCTTTGTCGATGTTTTCAGGTAATGATGTGTATGATGATGGGTTTCCGTGGCCTGGTTCTCTCCCACCCGGTTGGGAAGTTGAGTGGGAGGATGACAGTGCTTAGTGGCATCACTAATGGCCTCTAGTGATGTTACCTACCTCGTTAGTAGTTTATTTCCGCTGTTTTTCGAACTCTGAACCTTTTACTTTATGCAAAAGACTTGGTTTGTAATAATGAACCTATGTTGGTCATGATGTAATAAATGAAGACTTGATATCTCTGGACTCGCCTTCGTGTGAGTTTTGATGTACAATCTTTCGATCCTTTGTCGTAAGTGATTTACCGGGCTTGACCCAGTAGATATCGACAAGTTAACTCCTCTTTAACTCATAATGACCAAGTGGATGGGTTATGTGTGTTAAATGGGATTTAATTTGGACGGTTCTGTCACAGTGTAGGGGATGGACCATCCTCGATCATCGTCGTCGTAGTGGAAGTAGCGTGTACACGATCAGCCACGGGAGCATCACCACCATCATCGTCTTCGTCTCCATCTATATCCTTCTCATCCTCAAAGATCTTCGCACCAATTTCCTCATCACCTGCACACTCAAAAGCAGAAGAGCTACATGGCTGTGTCTTGTCGAAGGTTACCTCGCAAGTCTCCATGATTCGGTTAGTGTCAAGGTTGAGCACACGATATGCTCTAGAGTGAATCGCATAACCGAGAAAGATACCATCTGAACATCTAGCCTCAAACTTATCCAACTTGCCATTCTTCAGAATAAAGCACTTGCATTCGAAAGCTCTAAAGTGACTCACCTTGGGTTTTCGCCCATGCATCAGCTCATACGAAGTCCTCTTCTTGAAAGCACGAAGGAAAATGTGCTTCGACACATAGCAAGCAGTATTGACCGCCTCGGCCCAGAAACCCCCAGGAGTCCTGTGCTCATCGAGCATCATCCTGGCCAGCTCACAAATGGTCTGGTTCTTCCTCTCCACTTCGCCGTTTTGGCAAGCGGCGTATGGAGAAGAATACTGATGGTCGAGACCAAGATCACTGCAAAAGGCATCAAAATGAGAGTTTCTAAATTCTGTGCCATTATCACTATGTATAGCTTGAATGGCATCACCGTGTCTCTCATTCTTCAACCTCAAGATCAGGTACCGAACAAAGCCAAATGTCTTGCTCTTATCCTCCAAAAAGAAAACCCAAGAGTACCTCGAGAAATCATCAACCACAACCAACACATACCACTTCCCACCCGCAGAGCGAACACGAGCTGGCCCAACCAAATCCATGTGCAACAGCTCACAAGGTCGCTCGGTCATGACCGCAGTCAGAGGGGCATGAAAAGCAGCAACCATCTTTCCATGTCGATAGGAAGCACAAACCAAATCCTTCTCGAATTTCAACTTAGGCAATCCTCGGACAAGGTCTAGACCACTCAATCGGGAAAGCAACTCAAAGCTCAAGTGTCCTAGCCTCCTATGCCACCTCCAAAGCTCGGCCGACATGCCAGCAACAAAGCATCGAGGAGGACCAACAGACTAGGAAAAATCTGCATGAAAGATTTGACCCTCAGGGACGATCGTACAGACAAGATTGCCTCGAGAATCAAGCACACGAGAAGCGCCCAACTTAAAACAAACCTCAAAACCATCGTCAAGCAACAAGGATACTGACAACAGGTTAAACCCAAGTGACTTGACCAAAGCCACACTCTTTAAGGTCACCTTGCTACTCACCTTCACCACACCTTGAGCAAGCACTCGTCCTCTCCATTGTCCCCGAAAGTGCTGTACTCCCTCGTACTCACCGGGGTGAGGCTGGAGAACCACCCACAATCTCCGGTCATGTGATGTGAACAACCGGAGTCGATCAACCAAAAGTCCTCCAAGCCTCCCACTTGCAATAAAAAATGAGAACGAGAATGAGCAAGCGACTCAACACTGGGGTTAGTACCAAAGGAGTCAAACCAGTGTCGAGCCATTTGCTCAAAAGAAGGGTTAGCAAAATCCATCCTATCAAAACCTCTAGGCGGAGCCCTCTCATGCCTACCACCGAAGAACATGTCACGTCTCACTGGAGGAGTGCACACACCACGAGGGGGAAAACGTAGCCCGTAGTCCCTCTGAGAACCAAAACTGTGATCATGCCTCCCAAACTTGTAATGGTCACGAGCAGGAACACGTCCAGCAAACTCACCACGCCCAAACCCAACACGCCTATCTCTCTGAGGAAAACCACCTCCACCACCACAAGTGGGAACTGTACGCACAAACCCATCACCTCTAGGTAGAGGCCCTCTACGAGGCTCAGGCACACCATGAGAAGGGTGGTACCTGTCCTTGTTTACCATCTCCCTAGCAAACCTCTCATCCCTTGTTCTCCTGAAACAGAACTCATCCTTATGCCCATCCCTCGCACAATACTCACAATGGAAGCGGATCGGCTGTGGCTTCTCTGTGGGCTTCTCAATAGCTTTCTCTCCTGACTTCCCCCAAACACACTTCCCTGGATGCTCACAAACTTGATGGGTTTCTGGTAATTTTCTGACTTGTGCGGGAACACTGGTGGATCTGTGGGTGTGTCTAGCTTGTTTCTGAGGTGGTTTGGCTTGGGTGCAAATTTGTTCATGGGTGTAGTGTGTGGTGGAATAGGAATCTCTCCAACTTTCTCTTCTCCCTCACTCTCACCACTCTTCTCACCACTCTTGCCAGCCCCCAACACCTAACCATCAAACCTCTTAAACTCTGCCAACATCAAACTCAAATGTGGCTCATGCCCAGACAACCAACCCATCAATTTCCTCAACTCATCATTCTCATCCTGCAAATGATCAACATAATGCGCAAGTTCCATGTTTTTCAAAGCATGCATTTCACAGGTAGAGCATGATGTAGGAATAGGAGCTTTTAATGCAGCCTCAAGAGAAACTATCTTGGTATGAGATTCATCTAGCCTAGCATGCAACACAGGACAAGAAGTGCAAGCACCTAACAAAACAGATCTAGATTTCAACTCATCACACTCAATCCTAAGCACATCTAGTTCCTCAAGAGTTGAGGCATGCTTTTCCTTGAGAGTAGTCAAATCAGCCATAAAAACATTGCAGTCACCACAATCAACCTCATCAGAAACAACAGGAGTAGCTTTTAAAGAGTCTATCTCAGTTCTAGCATCAACAAGCAAAGACTCAAGCTCAACTATCTTGTCCTTAGCATCACCTAGCAAAGACCGAAACTCTCTCTTCTCCTTGTTGCTCTTCCTAAGCACATCATCACGGTTATCAAGAAACTCATTCAGCCTAGCATTCTCCTCTAGCAAGAAGTTGGGATCATGTCGTACCTCTTCATCGGAGTCGGAGTTCGAATACGAGCTGTTCTTCCCACCCTTCTTGGAGTGCGCCATGCCGCAAAAGCCACCTTGTGCGACGAAGCTGAGGCCGGTGAAGTTTTTGCTAGTGTGCCACTTGTCCTTGCGTCGATCTTGCTCTTCATCGTTGCTCGAATCGGAAGAAGACTCGCTTCAAGTGGAGTCGATGTTGCTCACCGAGCCGTCTTCTTCTGGTACCCGCTGCTCTTCTTTGGCCTTCTCTCGCCCTTGTCCTTGTGCTTGTCCTTATAGTCGTTCTGGGAGTGTTGCTTGTTGTAGTCATGCTTGGGCTTACCCTTGTAGTCGTTCTTGATCTCCATGGCTTCAGAGCACTCGACGATGAAATGTTCGTGCTTCCCGCACCGATAGCACATCCCCGAGCCTCTCCTCGCATTCTTGCGGTTCTCGTACATCTGCCCAAACCTCTTGCTCAACAGGGCGAGATCCTCCTCGCTCAGCACCTCAAAGTCCTCATGTGGCATGGACAAAAGACAAGACAAAGAAAAACCAGCAGAGTTAGCATTAGTCCTCGATCCTGAGACAAGAGCCAAACTATGAGGATCAGTGGGGCTCTAGCTCTTGGCTCTCAAGCCACGATAAACCTCCGAAGACCTGAGCTTAGAGAACAACTCATCCAGCATCAAGGTATCATACACGCTCGACTCCTCAATGGCCTCGACCTTGGCACTCCACACATACCTATCTAGTACATGCAAAAGCTTGATAGCTTGATCATGATCCGTGTATGGGAGCACTGTCAGATTGGCCCTCATATTGTTCACAATGCTGGTGAAGCGCTGAAACATCACATCAGTCAACTCACCAGGGAGATGAGTGAAGTTCTCGTACTCTCTCCGATAAGTGGAAAACAAACGAGCTTGCACTTGAACATTGCCAACATGTGCATTCCTGAGCTTAAGCCATATCTTTCCGACCACAACCTCTCCGTACACCCAATCGAACTCCGAGGCACAGAGAGCACAGAACAAGTAATCAACGGCCTTGCTGTTGGCCTCAAACATGTCCTGCGATCTTGGAAGAAAGAAACTGTCTGGAATGACATAGTTCGGATTTTGGGTCACATCCCAGATCAGAGTCCCCTTCCTACGCAAAACGCGCCCATGCGCCTTTCCCACATGGGGTAATTCTTGCCATCGAAGTGCGGAGGACCTGACCCCTTACCATAGTCGCCCATCTTTGGATCTTAGACTGGTTAGAATCATGAAGATCCGCAACCGGCTCTGATACCAATTGAAGGACCGAATAGGCGACCAGAGAGGGGGGAGTGAATGGGAGCCGATAAAAATTCTTCCCGAAAGATGAACTCGGCCTATACCCCGATTGCCACTCCGATCACTCGCACACACCAAAGAAGCTCTAGACTAGGCACACACAAGCCTACAAGTCCTAGAGACAAGTCTTGAATCAAAGAGCGGAAGCAGTAGACAAGAATCAAACAACTTAACCAAATCTGCGAGGTTCTAGGCGGACAATCCGCACCGGTACGGCGGACAGTCCGCAAGCCTGACGGACAGTCCGTGAACCCCCAACAGACAATCCGAAAAAAGACACCGAATCTCCAGTAGCGCACCGAGGAAATTCTGACAGTCCGGGCAAGCACCGCGGACAGTCCGTGCCTCGCGGACAGTCTGGCCCCACCTGGCGGACAGTCCGGCAAACACCTCCCAAACAAGAACTTCGATCCCAACGGATCAAAACATGAGCGCGCACGAACACAGACGAACACCTGATGAGCTCGAGCCACGCGGATAGTTCACAACCCTCGGGCGGACAGTCTGCAAGGCGCAGACAGAGCAGAAACAGCTCGACCCCGCGAGGTCAACTCTCCAAATCTATCACCGGATCTCCCAAACCACTTGAGCTCTTGAGACAAGATTTGGGGGAGATAAGAAGCGTCACTAGGTGAATCTATGCCCCAAAATCTCGGCCTCTAACTCACTAAAACACCGGGAATCGCGGATCACATGAACCACCACCAAGAACTCGGGCTCCAACCAAAACTCGCGAATCGAAGGGATTTCTCGGCGTTTGAGGGGTCAAGATCACACACAAAGATGCTCAAGGCATCCACCCATGATTCCCTCAAAGAAATCTGAGAGAAAACACCCTCAAATGAACAAATCGAGCGAAGAACGAAACACCCAAAAAATAGCGCTGAAAATGACACGAAAATCACGAAGAGCTAGGGGATCATCACAACGCTGAATGCTTCCATACATCCAGAGGTCAGAGTCTGTATAAGAATCTAGCCTAAGGAAATACTGGGAAAAGAAGCTATCCAGAGCGATCTAACGGGGGAGGAAACCCTAGAGTCAGAGAGAGAGAGATGCCATCCACCTCTCCACTATTTATACGAAGTCCACCGGAGGAGGCAAATGACCACGCTACCCCTACAACTTAAAATGAAGATACACACCCCTCAGGGGCAATTTAGTCAAGTCTTTGGATATTTCCATCGAGCGGACACGCTTCCCCGCGACCACGCTACGTGCCCCCCGCCTCGAAGCTTCCCGACGCTCCCGGATCCCCGTCTCCATCGCATCGGACCTCCGGACTTGGTTTTGCGGCCAAAACCAAGAAACCGTCCACTGATGGTTTTGTGGGCAAACCACCAAACCCCGCGTGCAAGCTTCAGCCTTGAACCGCCACCTTGCACTGACCTATGTCCACGACTTCAACTTGCCCGTGTTGCACCGCACGACTCGCACTTGACCCCATCGGCCACCGGGTCCATCGAACCAAGCCTACTTGCCTCTCCATCACTTGGAGGCCACCACGGCTAAGGCCTTTCATACCTGTTCTTCACCTGTACCAACACGAGTCAAGCCGCAACCTGTACCTGCACACTGAGCCAAGCATCAGTCCACACAACATTGTCAATCACTCATCACCAAGGAGCGACCCTCCACTAATCCTCGGAAACACCTGGTCCTCAACCACACGTACGTCCTATAGATGCGGCAAGCAGGGACACTTCATCGCTGAGTTCCCGTAGGAGGTCGAGCCCAAGAACTTGTACAAGCATCGCCCAAGGATCGAGAACAAGCACCGCTCGAGGCGTGAGCACAAGCACAAGTACAAGGACAAGGACGAGTGGAGGTCAAGGAAGGGTGGCAGCTACGACAAGAAGAAGAAGGCTCAGGCGATGGTGGGTGTGTGCGACGTAGACTCCAGTTCCTGCTACACCTCGTTGAGTTCTAGCGACAGCGACGACGACAGCAAGCACAAGAGCAAGAAGCACGATTCCAAGAACCTCAGTGGCCTGAGTTGCTTTGCATTAGAGGACAGCTTCTGCGGCATGGTCCACAGCTCCGGCAGCAAGAAGAGCCAGAAGGATGACTCGGAATCAGAATCCGAGGATGAGGTATGTGATGAGCTCTCTTCTTTGCACCAGGAGAATGCTGAGTTGGTTGCTTTGCTTAACAACCGTGATAGCATGATTAAAGAGGCTAAGAAGCTTAGGAAATATCTTAGGGCCTCGCTAGAAGAAGCTAGGGAGAAGATAGCTGAGCTAGAATTTGTGAATCTTGATGCTAGACTTGAGATTGATTCCCTTAAAATTGCTCCTGTTGTTATTGATGCTCCTGATTGTGATGACTGCAATGCTTTCTTGGCTGATTTGACTGTGCTTAAGGAAAAGCATGCCTGTAAGTTGGAGGAACTAGACTTGCTTAGGACTGAGATTGATGAGTTGAAATCTAGGTTTGCTTTACTAGGTGTTTGCACTTCTTGTCTTGTGTTGCATGCTAGACTAGATGAATCTCATGATAGGATTGTTTCTTTGGAGGTTGCTATGAAAGTTCCTATTCCTACATCATGCTCTACATGTGAATTGCATACTGTTAAGAATATGGAGCTTGCACATTATGTTGATCACTCGCAGGATGAAAATGATGAGTTGAGAAAATTGATGAGTTGGTTGTCTGGGCATGAGCAACAGTTGAGTCTGATGATGGCTGAGTTTAAGAGGTTTGATGGTTAGGCTTTGGGTTCTCAAAAGATCGGTGAGAGCAATGGCGAGGGAGAAAAAATTGTAGAGATTCCTATCCCACCACAAACTACACCCATGAACAAATTTGCACCCAAGCCCAACCACCTGAGAAACAAGCTAGACACCACTCCAGATCCACCAGTGTTCCCCTACAAAATTGATAATTTCCAGAAACTGGTGAAGTTTGTGAGCACCCTTGGGAATGTGTTTGGGGGGAAGCCAGGAGAGAAAGTGGTAGAGAAACCGAAAGAAGCTCCACAGCCAAAGCCAAAACCAGTCCGCTTCCAGTGTGAGTATTGTGGGAGGGATGGTCACCTTGGAGAGTTCTACTATAAGAAGAAGAGGGATGAGAGGATGTCTAAAGACTGGGTGAACAAGGACAGGTACCACCCTTCTCATGGTGTGCCTGAGCCTCGTATGCCACTGCCTAGAGGTAAGGCGGAGGTACGTACGGTTCTGGGTTGGGGAACGAGAGGAGCTCCCACCCGTGGTGGTCCGCGTGCTGCTGCCCAGGGGGCGGTCAGACCGGCCTGGGCAAGCAGTCTGACCTCGTCCTAGCTGGGAGCAGAGGATTTTGATGCCCGTGGTCATGGTTCTGGTCGTGTTGGTTCCTATGGTCGTGGTACAGGCAGTAGAGGGTTTGTTTCTGATGGTGGTGTGTTTGCTGGATGTTCTCCACTTCGTGATCAATATGAAGGTGGTAGAGGTTGTCGCAGCTTTGGGTTTCAGAGGGGCTACAAGCCACGCTTTCCTTTTCGTGGTAGTCGTTCTCCTCCTGCGAGGCATGAGGTGGTTCAGCGTGGTGGTCGTAGCTTTGGTCGTGATAGGATGGTTGTTGCTAACCCCACTTTTGAGCAAATGAATCGACACTGGTTTGATTCATTTGTGCTAACCCCAGTCATGAGTTGCTTGTTCATTCTCGTTTTCGTTTTTTGATTTGTAGGTGGGAGGCATGGAGAACATTTGGTTGATTGACTCCGGTTGTTCGTGACACATGACCAGAGACAAGGGTGGTTCTCCAGCCTCACCCCGGTGGTGTCAAAGGTGTACATCACTTTCGGGGATAATGGACGAGGATGGGTGCTTTCAGAAGGTGAGGTTAAGGTGAGCAGCTTGGTGACCTTAAAGCGTGTGGCTGTGGTCAAGTCACTTGGGTATAACCTGTTGTCAGTATCTAAGTTACTAGACGAGGGTTATGAGGTTTGTTTTAAGTTGGGTGCTTCTCGTGTTCTTGACTCTCGAGGCGATCTTGTTTGTACGATCGTGCCTGAGGGACAGATCTTTCGCGCTGATTTTTCTCAGTCTTTTGGTCCCCCAAGGTGTTTGGTTGCTGGACCTTCTTTCGAGTTGTGGAGGTGGCATAGGAGGCTGGGGCACTTGAGCTTTGAGCTGCTTTCCTGCTTGAGTGCGCTTGATCTTGTCAGAGGATTGCCCAGGTTGCGTTTTGAGAAGGATTTGTTTTGTTCGCCTTGTAGGCATGGCAAGATGGTAGCCACTCCCCATCCACCGCTGACTGCTGTCATGACAGAGCATCCGACATAGCTGTTGCATATGGACCTTGTTGGGCCAGCTTGAGTTCGCTCGGTGGTTGGGATGTGATATGTCCTAGTGGTTGTGGACGATTACTCTCGCTATGCCGAGGTGTTTTTCTTGGAGAATAAGAGTGAGACGTTTGGTTTTGTTCGAGACCTGATCTTGAGGTTGAAGAACGAGAGATATGGGGATGCCATTAGAGCTATACGGAGTGACAATGGCACAGAATTCAGGAACTCTCATTTTGAGACTTTTTGTCGTGATCTTGGTCTTGAGCATTACGCTTCGACTCCGTACACCCCTCCTCAGAATGGTGTTGTGGAAAGGAAGAATCGGACCTTGTGTGACATGGCTAGGACGATGCTCGATGACCACAGGACTCCTAGGAGGTATTGGACTGAGGCGGTGAATACCGTGTGCTATGTGTCAAACCGGATCCTCGTCCGAGCTTTCAAGAAGAAGACCTGCTATGAGCTGATGCATGGGCGAGTGCCCAAGCTGAGTCACTTTCATGGTTTTCGTTGCAAGTGTTTCATTCTTAAGAAGGGCAGAAAGTTGGATAAGTTTGAGGTTAGGTCTGTTGATGGTATTTTCTTTGGTTGTGCTACTCACTCTAGAGCATTTCATGTGCTCAATTTGGAAACTAACCAAATCTTGGAGACGCATGGTTACCTTCAACGCGACACAACTGCGTAGCTCTTTGGTATTCGATTGTGCAAGTGATGAGGAGTTTGGTGAGGAGATCTTTGAGGAGGAGGTGCAGGAAGATGGTTGTTGACATTTCTTAATGCAATCGCCTAAGAACAGGTTTGGAACCCATCCTGGTAACAGCGCCAGAAATGCTGGTTGGTAATTCTTAACGTTAGAGGAGTCCGCAAGCACACGGAAGTACCATTGTAATATTTCCCCAAAGGATTACTCCAAAGGGTATCGAATCCAAAGAAGGCTTTGGCGGATTAACAGGCTCAACACTATTGCAATGAGTATAGATCAATGACGGAAATAAATCAGACACTCAAGTACAGGGGTAAGAAATGATAATAGGGGTAGTGTGATCACAGACACACTCACTCTCTCTCTCTAAGGGGTCCTAGGCATAGGAGGCAACATACGAGTTAGTTCTAGGTTCTTCTGTACTATACACATAAAGCTAGTAGGAACGAGTTAGATACACTAGTGTTGAAGAACATTGACTTAAGCACCCAGGTACCACGGGGAGCTAACCTCCCACGTTGCTTCCGCACAACTCCGGCTGTTAGATATTAGACTCCTACAGCCTATCCGAACGTAGGGGATTTCAGAGGGACCAACGGCTGTCACTACCGTGGCCAACCCCAAGACAAACCGTGGGATAAACTCATAAGTAAGGTAGCTACGCAACCCTCGCACCATGCTTACGTTGTTAGCCGGACTTGACCGGCCTGGGCTATTGTGACCCAGGTCAAGCCACCAGATAAACCAGCCAATTACACCAAGTACCGTAGCTTAAGCACAGACTTCATACAATGCAGTCATGTCATCTAACTAGATCAAACCAGGTTAGGTACACAAACGTATTCATGTTTTCCTATGTCTATTCAACTGGATCAAAGGGTCGTGTTCGCGAAGAACACGATCCTCTAACTTATGAACAAACACCAGAAACATGTGAAAGTCACCTGCCAAGTGAATCGAAAGGCCTTGTTCATCAAGAAAAGGAGCCTCTAAATGATGAACAGGTGAAGAACACATGAACAAATCACCCATGTATACCAACACAACTTTATATGAAATAGCTGAATAACTGAAGTAGATCAAAGTCATACAAATGAAATAAGATACAAGAGAACTCATACCTAGATCCCAATGTAGACTTGGAACCTGAAGTAGAACTACTCTAGCCTACCTCCTAGCCTTGAGACTAAAAGTGAGAGAGGTGTTGCAAGTGTGGATGGTTCATAAGTGAGCCCCCTCTCCTTCTATTTATAGACCCGGGCACTGGCATGGAGTGGATGCAAACACCTCGAGAATGGCTCCTAGGACCAATAGAGAAGCACCACGTGGAAGCCCCTGAGTGGCGGCCTCAAGGTCGGTTCGGCCAACCCCACAGGTCGGCCGACCCCCTGTGGGCCCCACTCGGGGTGTGCTTTCTCCTGCTGGCTGTTCTGTGGGTCCTTTGGTTGGTTCCCGGTGTCCACCCTGTTTTGGCACGATTTGCATGCTTTTGTGGGCCCATGGATCCATGATTCGTCGAGGGGTACTTCACTTGGATTGCTTGCATGGCATGCATGCATGGCGCCCTGGTTGGCAGCTTTGCATGCATGGCATCCTTGTTGGTAGCCCACCTAGGATGAGATGATGTGGCATGGATCATAGAAGGTGAGTTTGCCACTCTTTTCTTGCTTATTTTCCTGCAGTCAAATAATCTCTAAGGACAAGTGGAATTACATTATTCTTAACTAAATACATGTAAGAAATGCCTTATGCTCCTTTATTCATGAGTATATTGACAGCTAAAGTAGGCACTTAACAGCCGTCAACAACTCCCCCAAGCTAGCCTCTTGCTCGTCTCCAGCAAGAGATTAAGGACTTAGGTTGGTTGATCAGGAGTTGCTACGATGTTGTATTCCTAATGTATAACCAGATACAGCTAGGTACTCTATCAAGGATTGAAGAAGTTGGCATTGATCTTACCTTACACTCGATTGATATGGGGCGTGTAGCTTCACCTGCCTTGGGCGGTTGAAAGATAGAATGGTTGTATAAAGATTACCAATCACATGTACCTTGATCAACTATCAATCCGGAGGTTTTGCAGGTTTTTCAAAAAGAAATCAAAGTTCCTCAAATGATACTCTTGGATCACTCAATGTATATTATTCCTCACCAAGGCATTCTTTTGCCTTCTTTCACCACCTACTTCTAATAAGCTGATATGTGGAGCTGTAGGTACGGAAAACATGTGGCATACCTGTTTCTCATGTATTGTCGAGTCGAAAACCGGATCCTTAGGAGAACAAGTCATAGACCCTGATCAAGATGTGCAAAATTGTGTGTATGGTGGATGGATGATGAACTCCTATTTGCATGATTTTACTCTCCTCCTTTTTGAAATTTTTGAGACTTGGGCTATGTCTCTTTATTCTATCTCTTCTTCTTTTTTTTATGCATGCCCTTGAGCATGTTTCTTTCCTTTTTTTCACATAGCCCATAGTCCTTGCTGAATATTTTTGAAGGGAGAGTAATCATGGAACAATGCGCGGAGCTTTATTTTGTGGAATGGATGGGGGATGGATGAAATGATGGTTGCTAACTTCCAATGTAGATGTTTCGCATATGGTGGTGTGTACGTGATCTTGATCATGGGAGTAATGACAAGTTTACTCGCCGAGGGTCTCAACAGTTCGACAAGACTCAATGAAGAAATCAGGTGGCATATGTGGAGGTTAACAGAAGCTAAGATCTACATATGGCCTTGGATAGAAATTTCTTATCATTATGGAACTTATCATTTTAACATTATTCAAAAGAAAACTCCGGATATCAAACATCACTTAGTACTAGCTCATAGCAACTGTATTATACCATATCATACCTCACAACAACTTAGGCAAAGATCATGCTTTTGCTACCCACAAATTTCAAGCTCAGGTTCGATCATACTAGCCAACAAACTCAAAACTTAAATAGGGTACTAAGTTGTAAACAAGGCATACAAGAGGAATAAACAGAGCAACTATTCATCATTTCAACCACGGAGAATAAGAACACTCTTACTGCGCATATGAAAACAAACTAATTTAAGAAAGTAAATAAATATTTTTGGTCTTTTTAACTTTTCAGATTTTTATGTGTTTTTAGCATATGGAGTTTTGAAAATAGTAGAAGATACAAGTTACCTCAGAATGGGGGTCCTCCCCCAAGCTAGCTTCAGGCTCACTGCTGTGGAGGGTAGAATCCCTTCCACGCGTAGTAAGCCCTCTGCTCCTCCAGCTGTCGCCGATGTGTCTTGTACAGTTTAGACACAAGGGAGTTGTCTGGATGGAGTTCACCTATGAGCTCGTATTTCGACAGAGTGCAAACAGAATGGAGCAAGGGTATCTTGATTCTTTTTAGAGGATAGAACTTTTATTGAATAGGATAACTTACCGATCTTACCTGTCGGCAAAGGGCGCTTTTGTTTCAAGTCTTCCAGAGCCAGACTATCTCCCACATTACTTACCTTAGTGTAGGGTCAGCCGCTCTTGGAGACGAGGGAGTCGGCTCCCTGTCCACTCTTTTCCACACCTTCTTGGTTGTCTGTGGTATACGAGGTGCGAGGAGTGGCGCCTTGGGCTGGGACTTGGATTTCCAATATGGTTTCTGTCCTGCACTCATTTGCTATTGCTCTTGCTTCCAGAAATTCTTCATAAAGGCAATGAGGCTGTCCACTTGTGGTTGCATAGATTGATTTCTTTGGGCAGGAGTGCCCGTTCTTGGTATGCCTTCAACCATTGAGTATTGTTCCTTACGTGGGCAAAATTCAAACCTTTCTTCTTTGCCATTGATGTGGAGACGGATTACTCTAGCGCCAACATCAATTTGGGCATCAGCCGTGCTCAGGAATGGACGTCCCAGAATGAGTGGTACTTCATTGCCAATGTCCATGTTAAGTACTACAAAGTCCACTGGAATGAAGCAGTCTTAGACCTTCACTGGGATGTCCTCGGCTATCCCCGCTGGATACCGGACTGAGGAATCGGCTAGCTACAGCTGCAAGGTAGTTGGGGATAATTCCGTATAGTTGAGTTGGTCGAAGACTACCTTTGGCATGACGCTAACACTGGCGCCAAGATCACAAAGGGCATGGTCGAATCTCTGTGTTCCAATTGTGCATGTGATCGTGGGGCACCCTGGATCCTTCTTCTTTTCTGGAAGACGATTAAGTATAGTTGCGCTACACTCTCCTGTGAGCTTTACCACCTCCGAGATGGGTAAAGCTCGGTTCTTGGTGAGGATATCCTTGAGGTAACGTGCGTACGTGGGTACTCTCATTGCCTCAAGGAGTGGAACATTGATATATACCTTTTGAATCATGTCCACGAAACGAGTGAATTGTTCATCCAATGTTGTCTTCCTGTTTCGCTGAGGGAATGTCAGTATATTTGTTTCAATAAACTCAGGTTTATCTGCCCTGTCTTCAGGTGCTTTTGCTTGTGAGGGCTCCCTCATGCCAAGTGGTTCTCCATTGGGCTCTTCATCCCCTCTTGCACTTTTCCTTGTTCCTACATGGTTAGGATAGGGCGGATCGCGAGTGGTCTTACCCCCTCTTGTGACTACCGCTTTTGCATTTTCAACTGGTAGAACCACAGCGACTAATTGAGCTAATTGGGTTTCTATCATCTTATTAAAACTCAAGTGGTCCTTAAGAGCAGAAGAAAGACTATCAATTTTTACATTAAGGCTCTCAAAAGCCTTATCATAGGCAGCTATTTTCTTATTAAAGCCTTCATTAATCTTAGCTTGCCAAAAGACTAGATCTTTCAAGGAAGGTTGGTTTAGATTGAAAGAATTACCTTGATTACCTCCTTGATAATAAGGGCGTGATTGATTCCACGTTTGACCCCCTTGTGGACGATAACCGTTGTTGTTGCCGTTCATGTACATCACATCCTCCTGAGCAGCAGGACAGTAATTCCCTGAATGCCCAGTATTACCACAGACTTTGCAAGTCATGCGAGCATCCATGGCTTGAGTAGTGGTTGCCATGGCGGCCTTCTCATTGGCTAGATCATCCATTCTTTTCATCATTAGGTCCATCTTGGCATGCAACATATCCGCTTCCTTGACGATATGTGTACCCCTTTGACGTGGCTGGAGTCGATCATCACTCCACCCTTGGTTGGTAACCATCTTCTCAATCAGTGTAGCAGCTTCTGTAATAGTAAGAGAGAAGAAGGCTTCTCCAGCTGCAGCATCAATATGGCCTCGGGCTGTCGGAGTCAGCCCATTATAGAAACTTTGAAGAATAAGCCAGTTGTCCATCCCATGATGGGGACAAGCCAAGATGTACTCCTGGAGCCTCTCCCAAGCTTCTGGGATAGTCTCATTTGCTGCTTGCTGGAAACTTGAAATTCGCCCCCGAAGGACATTGGTTTTGCCCAACGGAAAGAACTTCGCGAGGAATGCTGCAGAGCACTTTGCCCAAGTGTTACTTTCTGCACGGTTAGCGTAGAACCACTGTTTTGCCTTTCTGACGAGTGAGAAGGGAAACAGTCGCAGACGAATAGCATCTTCATCCACTCCTCGTATAGTGAAGGTACTGCACAGTTTCAGGAACTATTGCAGGTGGGCGCTCGCGTCTTCATTAGGCTTGCCACAGAATGGGCTAGCCTGTACTATCGTGATTAGGCCAGTCTTGATCTCGAAGTTTTCATTCCCGGTGTTGATCGCAGGGCCTGTCGGCACCTGGTCAGCAGAGGGAGCGGAGTACTCGCAAAGAGTCTTCTCGACAATAGTGTTGGCCATGGAAGTTGATGCGGATGGCACAAAGGAAGCTGGATGGACTTCTGAACGTTCACACAGAGGAGAGCCGAAATGAGTTCGTGCCTTCCTTACGAGTGACTCAGGATCTTCAGTAAAATTCGACGGTAAGTCGAAACTAGTCATGCACTACCTATATTCATCATCAATAGACAAAGAAGACAATCCAAGTTAGCCTGCATTGAGAACTGTTTCATTCCTGTCATGATTATAAACATATGCAAAGTGTTGATATGTCATCCTTGAGCCTTCACCGGCAACAGCACAAAAATGGCTATTGACATTTCTTAACGCAATCACCTAAGAACGGGTTTGGAACCCATCCTGGTAACAGCCCCAGAAATGCTGGTTGGTAATTCTTAACATTACAGGAGTCTGCAAGCGCACGGAAGTACCATTGTAGCATTTCCCCAAAGGAGTACTCCAAAGGCTATCGAATCCAAGGAAGGCTTTGGCGGATTAACAAGCTCAACACTATTGCAATGAGTATAGATCAATGACGGAAATAAATCAGACACTCAAGTACAGGGGTAAGAAATGATAATAGGGGTAGTGTGATCACACACACACTCACTCTCTCTCTAAGGGGTCCTAGGCATAGGAGGCAACATACGAGTTAGTTCTAGGTTCTTCTGTACTATACACATAAAGCTAGTAGGAACGAGTTAGATACACTAGCGTTGAAGAACATTGACTTAAGCACCCAGGTACCACGGGGAGCTAACCTCCCGTGTTGCTTCCGCACAACTCCGGTTGTTAGATTTTAGACTCCTACAGCTTATCTGAACGTGGGGGATTTCAGAGGGACCAACGGCTGTCACTACCGCGGCCTACCCCAAGACAAACCGTGGGATAAACTCATAAGTAAGGTAGCTACGCAACCCAAGCACCACGCTTACGTTGTTAGCCGGACTTGACCGGCCCGGGCTATTGTGACCCAGGTCAAGCCACCAGATAAACCAGCCAATTACACTGAGTACCGTAGCTTAAGCACAGACTTCATATAATGCAGTCATGTCATCTAACTAGATCAAACCAGGTTAGGTACACAAACGTATTCGTGTTTTCCTATGTCTGTTCAACTGGATCAAAGGGTCGTGTTCACGAAGAAGACGAGCCTCTAACTTATGAACAAACACCAGAAACATGTGAAAGTCACCTGTCAAGTGGATCGAAAGGCCTTGTTCATCAAGAACAGGAGCCTCTAAATGACGAACAGGTGAAGAACACATGAACAAATCACCCATGTATACTAACACAACTTTATATGAAATAGTTGAATAACTGAAGTAGATCAAAGTCATACAAATGAAATAAGATACAAGAGAACACATACCTAGATCCCAAAGTAGACTTGGAACCTGAAGTAGAACTACTCCAGCCTACCTCCTAGCCTTGAGACTAAAAGTGAGAGAGGTGTTGCAAGTGTGGATGGTTCATAAGTGAGCCCTTTCTCCTTCTATAAGACTCGGGCACCGGCGAGGAGTGGATGCAAACACCCCGAGAATGGTTCCTAGGACCAATAGGGAAGCACCACGTGGAAGCCCCTGAGTGGCGGCCTCAAGGTCGGTTCGGTCGACCCCCTGTGGGCCCTACTCGGGGTGTGCATTCTCCTGCTGGCTGTTCTGTGGGTCCTTAGGTCGGTTCCCGGTGTCCACCCTATTTTGGCGCGATTTGCATGCTTTTGTGGGCCCATGCAGCCATGTGACGTCCACGTGTCACGCTCTGATTCGTCGGGGGGTGCTTCACTTGGATTGCTTGCATGGCATGCATGCATGGCGCCCTGGTTGGCAGCTTTGCATGCATGGCATCCTTGTTGGCAGCCCACCTAGGATGAGGTGATGTGGCATGGACCACAGAAGGTGAGTTTGCCACTCTTTTCTTGCTTATTTTCCTGCAATCAAATAATCTCCAAGGACAAGTGGAACTACATTATTCTTAACTAAATACGTGTAAGAAATGCCTTATGCTCCTTCATTCATGAGTATATTGACGGCTAAAGTAGGCACTTAACAGCCGTCAACAATGGTGGTGAAGATGATGGTGGTGGTGCTCCCGCAACAGTCCGTGTACACGCTACTTCCACTACGACGATTACGATCGAGGATGGTCCTTCACCTACACCGACGACGACTGAGGCTAGTCGAGTGGATGTTGTTGCTGATGGGGAGGTTGTCTCCAGACGTGAGGCTCACCGGCGTGTTTAGGTGGATCACCCACCTTTGTTGATCATATGTGACATTCATGAACGCACTACATGGTCCAGGTCACAGAGGCATTCCCATTTCGTTCATTCTACATTTGTCGCTTCTTTCGAGCCCAAAGATATTGGACACGCACTTTCCGACCTATATTGGGTGAACACTATGCATGAGGAGCTTGAGAATTTTGAGAGGAATTAAGTGTGGGAGTTGGTTGAGACTCCACCAAATTGCAAACCTATCAGGACAAAATGGGTGTGGAAGAACAAAGAGGGAGAAAATGGGGAGATTGTGAGAAACAAGGCGGGGTTGGTGGCTCAGGGGTTTAGCCAGAAAGAGGGGATAGAATATGAGGAGACATTTGCTTCGGTGGCCCGTTTGGAGGCAATTAGGATCCTTCTAGCATTTTCAGCTGCTAAAGGTTTCAAGTTGTACCAAATGGATGTGAAGAGTTGCTAAAGTGTTTGCGAGGCAACCACCGAGTTTTGAGAGTGAGAGGTTTCCTCATCGGGTATAAAAACTTAGAAAATCACTATATGGCCTAAAACAAGATCCCAGGGCATGGTATGGCAGGTTGAGGAAGTTTGTTTTCTGTAAGGGGCTTGTGATGGGGGTAGTAGATCAGACTCTTTTTCTCCTCAGGCAGGGCGTTGGCATTCTAATCGTGCAGGTATACGTGGATGATATAATCTTTGGTGGCTCTTTTCACACTTTGGCTGTCAGGTTTGCATATGACATGAACAGGGAATTCGAGATGTCTATGATGGGTGAGTTGCAGTTCTTTCTCGGGCTTCAGATCAAGCAGTGCAAGGATGGGCCGTTTGTGCATAAAGCTAAGTGCACCAAGGACATAGTGAAGAAATTCAAGATGGATGACTCGAAGCCAATGGCTGCGCCGATGAGTACGACCACAACTTTGGATGCGGATGTAGATGGCGAGCCCGTGGACCAGAAGGAGTACAGGAGCATGATCGTCTCCCTCCTCTACTTGACGGCGACGAGGCCGGACATACAATTAGTGTGTGTTTGTGCGCTCATTTTCAGGCTTCACCAAGGACTTCACATCGACAGGCCGTTAAGAGGATTTTCAGGTACTTGAACTACACCCCTGAGTTTGGTCTTTGGTATTCTGCGGCCTCGACACTCAACCTTCACGGGTTTGCCAACGTTGACTTCGCTGGGTGTCGTTTGGATCGTAAGTCTACTTCTGGTGGGTGTCAGTTTCTTGGGTCTTCTATGGTTTCTTGGTCATCCCGCAAGTAGTCCAGTGTAGCCCAGTCCACTACAGAGGCCGAGTATGTTGCTGCAGCCAGTTGTTGTTCCTAGCTCCTATGGATTACCTACACTATGAGCGACTTTGGTGAGGAGTGTTCCCATGTTCCACTCTTTTGTGATAGCACCACTGCCATAAGTGTAGCCAAGAACCCAGTTCTCCACTCCAAAACCAAGCATATAGATGTGAGGTACCACTTCCTGAGAGACAATGTGGAGAAAGGAAAGATTGCTTTGATCCATGCGCCCACCCAAAACAACTAGTCGATATCTTTACCAAACCACTTGACCAAGCTCGATGTGTGTTTGCTTTCTTGAGTTGGTGGTGGGAGTTCCTTTGTAGCATATGTATCATATTTACTTTGTTGCATGGCATTGTATTAGTATCATGATGTATAGTCATCTTTGTATCTTAGGTTGTTTTTGCATTTGTATCATATGGTAGGATGAGCTTCTCCTATATACATTGATTGCTATAATATGCTACTTGTGAGCTTATGAGCATGTTTGATATGACTTGATGATGGATAGCTATGCTCTTGATAGTTTTGCTATATTTGCTCTTTGAGGTGGCTAATTTTTGAAAAATGCTAGATAGGCTCTCTCTTGTGAGTTTAAGGCTTTGCATGATCTTAGTGTGCTTTGGTGGTTTATGTCATGCTTAATTCATGGTTGGATATCATGTGCTTTTCACTTGGGTTCAAAGACCTATTTGTCATTATGAATGTTTAGCCCATGTGTTACCTTGTGGAGGAGCATAAACTTCTTTTTGCTGCAAAGGCACTTCATGGACCATTTTGTGCTTAATTGTGAAAAATGAAATTGGTATGAAATGCTTTGCCTAAAGTTGTGCTCTCAATTGATCCATGTCATAAATGCTTTAAAACTGAATTTATATGGGTGCTAAATCGTTGCATGTTGTCTACCATGAGATGTCTCATTTTAAGAAGTAGACACTTGGCTCGGTGGCTTTAACATGACATGAGATGCTTATGGGTGTTTATAATGATCTTGTGTTGAGGATATGTGACCTAGCATGAAGTTTGTGTGATCTAGATTCACTTTGGTAGACTTTGCTCATGTTTTGTTCATTAGCTCAAGAGAGGAAAATTTTTCGCAAAATTGTGTATCTTGATCATGGTTTGCTCATTTGATCATATAGCTTTACTATCATGATGGCTATGCTTATATGAAACTTTGGAATGTCTAGCTTGCTCATTTGCTCACTTGTAGCATTGTGCTGCTCATTGTCTATTTGAGACGCTCTAGGTTGAAATTTTTGTAAAATGCCTTGATTCATCCATTGTCAACAAGGGAGAGAAGTTTGTTCATGGAAAATAGATCTGAGCATGTTTAGAGGGGTTTCAGCTAGTTCTGAAATTTTTTGGACCATGTTTGTAAGGGGTGTTCACATAGTGCGGTCAGACCGCCCTGTCTGGAATGTGACCGGCCCAGGCGGTCTGACCGGCCTGGGTCTGTGCAGAGCAAGTTTTGCTCTTTTTCATGCATTTGCAGTAGTTCTTTGCATGTGAAGGACCAGAATGGCGACCAGAGAGGGGGGGAGTGAATGAGAGCCAATAAAAATTCTTCTTCGAAGAGACGAACTCGGCCTATGGTCCCAAACGCAATTCCAGAGTCCTCGACACCTCACTGGCCAAATCCACACAGCCACTAGAGTGCTACTGGACCTAGGAGCTAGTCACACACCCCAGCTACTCGAACACGCAACAGAAAACAACTCGAGCAGCGAACATCTCACACCGTTCAGGCCGGTCACCTACACCGGTCAGACCGGTCCAAAGCAACCTACCCTGAATTTCCTCAAACTTGTCTAGCTAACCTAGATAGCAATTCTAGGATGAGGAGCAACAGAGAGAAATCCAGAAATCTACCTGGCAAGCGAAAACACCCCAAAACTCAAGCACACCGGAAAACTCTCCACAGCCAAACTTGCACCAGAAGCACTCTGCGAACAAGAGGCACAACTAGCAACAGCAAAGAGGATTTCCCCACTGGAAGCCCTGCACTGGTCTGACCGGTCAACACCACCGGTCTGACCAGTCTGGCTCAAAAACCCTCTACTGCAAGAACTCGATCTTCCAAGGGCCAAAACTACATGAGACTGAAACAGCAGCAAGCCAAGAACACGACCAATACTCCAGAGAAGAACTCTCTGAGAAACAGCCACAGCAGGCCGCACCGGTCTGACCGGTGGAGTGCACCGGTCTGATCGGTCACGCCTGGGCTGCTCGGGATGAACTCCACTTGCGAGTCAACTCCCAACTTCCGATGCCTTGATCTCCCGATTCGCTCCACGGATTAAAGTAAAACTCTGGGGATAGGTGTATCACCTCATGAACAAGCCATGCCTAAGAGATCGGCCCCAAAGATCCACTCAATCAATAGGAATTGGAGGATGAACACCAAGAACACCTTTTTCCGGAACACAAAGAAAACCCCAAAATTGAGCACCCAAACCCACGGAATTTGAGAAGGGATCACAAGGAAAAGAACCACAAGGAGCTCATGTATACATCCCACATCAAATCTGCAAAGGGGAGGCCTCAAATCAACCACAAGAAAATCATCAAGAAAAGGCTTCGAAAATCCACAAAAAGGAAAACGGGAGTCACCACCACAAGAGCTAGAGGAACCACGCCGAACCTTCTATACATCAAAGGAAAGATTCATACAAGGTCTAGCTTTCCTCCCTAGCATCCATCCCTCTCTCAAGATCTCTCATGAAGCTCTCAAGCTACTCCTAGAGAAAATAGGTAGCTAAAAAGAGAAAATACAAAGAGCAAATGAAAACCCTTAAGCCCAAGAGATGGCTGCCACAAACCTTCCACGAAGTTTATATATGTGGTCCTCCGGTGGGGGTAAATGACTAGAATGCCCTCTACGCGATACAACCCCTCAAAGGGCATATTTGGAAACCTGACAGCCACTCCATTGGACGGACACCCAGCAACCGCACCTCGCGTAGCCTCGACGCCAAGCCTGCGATCCCGACATGTGTCCTCCGCTTCAAGAATCCCTCCAAGAAACGCCTGAAACAAGCCACCACGAAAATCCCCAAAAAGAGCTCCGAAAATCACCAAAAGGGAAAACGCCGGGAGACAAAGAGAAACTAGATGAACCACGCTGAAGCTTCTATACATGCCATAAAAGGTTCATACAAGGTCTAGCAAGCCGCCCGAACATCCAACCCTGTCACAAGATCTCTCATGAAGCTCTCAAGCTAGTCCTAAGAAAAACAAAGGAGGAAAGCAAATGAACTAGGGTTCCAAAGAGGTGGCTGCCATCTCCTCTCACTTGAGTTTATATGGAGGGCAATCAATGACCAAACTACCCCTACTTACTTACCTTAAGATACAAGCCCACTGAGGGCAATTTGGGAACTTCGGTCGTTTTCTCCATCGGACGAACACCCGCTGGCCGCAATCTGCTTCATCTCCAAGCAAGCCTCACGATCGCGCCACATGTCCTCCGCTTCAAACCTTCTCGACGCGCTACGAGCCAGGCGGTCAGACCACCCCTCCTGGGCGGTCAGACCGGCCTCCCCCGGTCACTCCTGGCCGGGCGGTCAGAACGCCCCTCCTGGGTGGTCAGACCGGCCTGAGCAGGCTGGTTCGCCCCGTCGAGCCTTCAGCCTTGGCTTTGTGGCTCAGCCAAGTAACCCAGTGGTTTTGTGGCCCAACCACTGCAAACACCACATGCAAGCTTCAGTTGTTAGCTACTACCTTGCACCGGCTCCATCCCTCTCGACGTCGTCTTGCTCTTCTTGCTAGCGTACGGTCCACACTTGATCCTGTCAGCCACCGGGTACTTCGATCGAAGCCTACTTGTCTCTTCGCTCCTGGGAGGTCACACAGACATAGACCTTTCGCACTTGATCTTCACCTGCACCACGTGAATCAAGCCACAACCTGCACCTGCAATACTAGGCCAAGAGTCAGTCCATACAACGTTGTCAATCACTCATCACCAAGGAGCGACCATCCACCGGTCCTCGGACCACACAGGTCCTCAGAAAGTGCGTGTCCAATATCCTTGGGCTCGAAAGAGGCAACAAATGCGGAGTGAGCAAAGTGAGAAGTAATTCGTGACCTCGACCGTGTAGTTCTCTCGTTCATGTCACCAATGATCTCCGAAGGCGGGTGATCCACTTGTACACGCCTAGGAGCCTCTCGCCTGGAGACTACCTCCCCCTCCACAGCAGCTTCCATCCTTGCTTGTGGTACATGTTGGTGTGTCATAGTCGAAGTAGAAGGCCCGCCATCAACTGTAGCCATCATAGTGGAAGTAGTATGTACATGATCCGCAGCAGGTACAGGATCATCGCCATCACCATCACCATCTCTTGTTCCTCCTCAAAGAGCGTCTCGGCCATCTCCTCAACACCTGCACAATCAAAGCCAAGAGAGCTACATGGCACTGTCTCGTCGAAGGTCACCTCGCAAGTCTCCATGATTTTGTTAGTCTCAAGATTAAGAACCCTATAAGGTCTAGAATGGTTAGCATATCTAAAGAAAATACCATCACTAGATCTAGCCTCAAACTTATCAAGTTTTCCCTTCTTGAGAATACAACACTTGCAACCAAAGACTCGAAAGTGACTCACTTAGGAGCTCTACCATGCATAAGCTCATAGCACGTCTTCTTCTTGAATGCTCGAAGGAAGATCCTATTTGACACATAGCACGCGGTGCTCGCCGCCTCAGTCCAATACCTCCTAGGAGTCCTGTGCTCATCGAGCATGGTCCTAGCCATCTCACACAATGTCCAGTTCTTCCTTTCCACAACTTCATTCTGAGAGGGTACATAAGGAGTAGAGTACTGATGCTCAAGACCAAGATCACAACAAAAGGCATCAAAATGGGAGTTCCTGAACTCAGAGCCATTATCACAGCGGATTGCTCGAATAGTGTTCCCATGCCTCTCATTTTTCAACCTCACGATCAAGTCTCGAACAAAACCGAAAGTCTCACTCTTATCCTCCAAGAAAAACACCCAGGCATAGCGAGAATAGTCGTCCACCACAACCAGGACATAACACTTCCCACCCATCGAGCGAACTCGAGTTGGCCCAACAAGGTCCACATGCAACAGCTCTGTCGGATGCACTGTCATGACATTAGTCAGGGGTGGATGAGAAGCAGCGACCATCTTACCATGCCTACAAGGCACACAGACCAACTCCTTCTCAAACCTCAACCTCGGCAATCCTCGTACCAAATTGAGACCACTCATGCGGGAAAGAAAATCAAAGCTCAAGTGTCCCAACCGCCTACGCCACTTCCACAAATCAGAAGAACCAGCCACCAAACACCGTGCAAGACCATCGGGCTAAGAGAAATCAGCTCGAAAGATCTGACCCTTGGGGACGACCATACAAACAAGGTCACCTCGAGAATCAAGCACCTGAGACACACCCAACTTAAATCGAACCTCAAACCCCTCATCAAGCAGCTGAGACAGAGAAAGCAAATTGAATCCTAGTGACTTGACAAGACCAACACGCCTCAATGACACCTTCCTACTTACCATTACCATTCCTTCACCAAGAACTCGTCCCTTACCATTATCCCTAAAAGTGATGTACTCCCTGGTACTCACTGGGGTGAGGCTTGTGAACCACCCCCTGTCTCCGGTCATGTGTTGTGAACAACCGGAGTCCAACAGCCAAACGTTCCTCAAGCCTCCCACCTGCAAATCAAAAACAGGGACAAAAGTGAGCAAGCGACTCAACACTGGGGTTAGTACAAAAGGAGTCAAACAAGTGTCGAGCCATTTTCTCAAAAGAGGGGTTAGCAACATCCATCCTATGATATCCACCAAAGCTACGACCCCTACCAAACTGAACCACCTCACGTCTCGCTGGAGGAGTATGATCACCACGAAAGGAACAGCGTGGCCCATACCTTCTCTGAGACTCAAAGCTGTGACGACCACTCCCATCCTCATATCGACAATGAGATGGAGAACGTCCAGCAAACAACCCACGACTAGACTCAAATTGTCTACCACCTGTACCACGACCACCATAACTAACTCCATGACCTCGAAACCCAAAACCATCACCTCTCTGGGGTGCACCGGTCTAACCGGTGCCCCTGACTAGTCTGACCAGTGGCTCCCTGGCAACACCCCGGTCCCGATCAGCAACTCTATTACCTCCCCAAGCTGGTATAGACCTCACCACAGTCTCTCCCCTATGTAGTGGCATACGAGGCTAAGGCACACCATGAGAAGGGTGGTACCTGTCCTTGTTTGCCACTCCTTAGCCAACCTCTCATCCCTCTTCCTCTTGAAGCAAAACTCACCAACGTGACCTTCTTTCCCACAATACTCACATAGGAATCAGACCTGTTTTGGCTTTGGCCGTGGGTTCTCAATGGGTTTCTCTTCTTCTTTCTTCTCATGCTTCCCTTCAAACACATTACCAAGGGTACTGTTGACGCAAAAAATGGAATTAATTTCTTCAACGACAACACGTAACGGATCCCCGGGATGGAACAAGGCGTGCCAGCCGACCTGACCTGCGGCACGGAAAGATCGGAAACGTTAGATGCGGATTAGATCGGCTAGAGAACCGATGTAGGTCTTCAATAAGTAATAGTCCGATCGGCCGATACAACTGTATAGCGAATCGGCTAGCTGAAGCAGCCAAAGTGCAAGTATAACCAAGCCGGCTAGATTAGCCGATTTGATGACGTAGGCAAAGTGCAAGCAAAAGCAGAGCAAACTAAGCACTACGAGACAACACTCGAAACCTGAAATGAATTGGCTGTATTGTAGTGAAACGACGCAGGAGCGAGATTTAGCCGATATGATGAGATTATGAGCTGGATAAATTGGTGATAAAAGCTAAATAAACAAGAAACTTGCAAACCTAGCTGATATCAATAAATTGTGAATAAAACTTAGACAAAACCACAGTGATGCGCCCGGAGGTTAAAGCCCAGTTGTTATTCGATAAAATGGTACTTACAAGCTTGCCGGAGGTCGATCGATGCAGCCCGACGAGCTAGAAGAACGACGTTTGAAGAAACAAGAAAATAAGAAGAAGTAAAAAAGGGTGGCGAAGTCGCCGACTTGAATAAGTAAAGGTTTTGTTGATATTGGTGTGCACAAACTTTCTCTAACCACGCAGGGTCGCTATTTATGTCCTGAGGACAACTTGACTCCTAGTCGATGACGACAATGTTTACTTGAATTCAAAGAAATACAACTACCAAAAAACCTAACGATTCTTATAGGAATCAGACTCTCTAAACTGACTTTGACCCGATGTCAACTTGGTTGTTCACCCGCCTCCATCTTCTTTCCTTTTGGTATATTCTTCTTCTGCCACGTTTCTTTTCCATCAATCGGCCGATCCTAGATCGGCTGGTTGCTTCCTTCTTCTCTTCTTTGAAGTCTTCCCGATGTTGCTTCGGCCATCCTCCGATATGTGTAAAAAAATGGTGTCAACACATGCCCCCAGTTTTGGAGTAAATATCTTTTGCTCCGAAATTTTCTCGATTTCGGTTTCCTTTTCCAGATATACATCCCTTAAATTCCGAATTTCTGGAGGTCATAAATATCACCCCTTTTGGTTGTTCTCTCCGCATACGCTCCCTGCTATTAGATACCTCTCAAACTGGTAAAACCTGTGATTGATCTTCTCACCGCATTCAATGGCTTCTGCTAATGACGATTGTCATACCAATTCTGGTAACTTCTTTATTGACCCTTTTGATCCATCCAACTATTTTTTCTGAAGTTATTCATGATTTAGTTCATGAGATCCTAAAGATTTCTTGCTAACACCTCAGGCACCACGGCTCCTAAAGCTCCTCAGAAGAGAAAGGCAATCGCTAGGAAGATCTTGATCAATGATTCGAAGAAAATCAAAGTGCCTGCTGATGCCCTTGTTGGTGATGTACTTGTTGAAACTGGATCTGCGATGGTGCGGATCTCTTTCCTTTTTGATATATTCATCATCACATCGTCCTTCTTTGTTTATAACTTCCTGATCTGTTTGAGCAAATTTTCTTAGGAGATCCAACATCGGCCGATTTATTCCAGGGGAATCAAGCTGATGTTGATATAGAATTGGCTTTTCATAATGATTCTACAGATGTTGTCTTGATTGACGAAGATGAACCAGTCACACCGAGACCTGATTCAGCTGTAAGCATCTTCTTTTGTTAATTTCGCCATATATTTTCTCAATAATTCCCCTTTTTGATCTGCATTCTTGCCTTTTGTAGATCCAAAATGATCCTTCCATTAGCAGTTTTTTCCATATATTAACTGATAATGTTCGGGCATGTCTTCAAGAGATGTTGCTTCTTCTTGACCAGAATATCAATCAATCAGTTCAAGAAGCAGAACCAATCAGACAAATTTATAGGCGAATCAGAGGTCAATTGCCAACTGAAGTGAAGAATAGGCTCCATCCGGTTGCTTTCATAGAAAGATATCAGCTTCAGGTTGAATATGCACAATATTGTGTGGAGGAAAGGACCCGTCAAAAGCTGTTGATTTTGGATCGAGAAGTTCTTGATTCTCAGGTGGTCGATTTGGATAATAGAATCCAAATTATGTCCTCTTCTCGTCTTGAGATTGCTGCTACTGTTGACCGAATGAAGAACAGGCGAGTAGACCTTCTTGCGGAGTTAAAGCAACTCGAGGACGATTTATCCTTGGAAGAGGAAAAACTATCAGATCTTCCAAACCTGATTATTAGCAAGGAGCATCAAAAAGGCATTATTGTCAATCAGGCTCAAGACATTAGTCGAGAAGAACAACCAATTTCTGGTTTAGCCGACACCGATTCGCAAACACTAGAAAAAATTGACCAGCTTCGCCTGGATGCAATTAATGTTATCCACTCGCTCGGCATAGTTTAGCCTCCCCTTGTATATGTGATTCTGGAGTCTGTAGCTGTCTTGAATATTTGGCCAACCTCCAACGCTCTTCTTTCAATGCTTTCCTCCTCATTGTATTTTATATTTAAAATTAACCATCTGTATGATCCATTTATTCCTTCTGACAATATGTACTGTTGATCTTTCTGAATCATGACAGATAAATGCCGGTCATGTGACTCAGAACTGTCTTGTTTCTCTCTTCCCTATAAAATGCACTTCTTTGTCCAGGAATCTCCTCAGAAGTCCACTAGACTCATAACAAGTCTTTAGCCGATGGTTTCGATCAGCTATCTTAACTCTTTGGGAATGAGAGGCGTTCACTTTAAGAAGAGTTCCCAAGAAGAAAAGGCTTGTACTTAGACTGATTTTGCTCCTTGATGGTGATATAAAGATTGCAGCCTTTATCTGCGGCTTCGAGAGGACATGAACACCAAAGCATGCTCTGCAGTCTATTGACGTGCATAATTTTTTAATCCGATGTATCAATGTCAGCCTCTTGAACACTGCGTCATTCACGGAGCGTCTGTTCCCCTTTTCACCGGATTTGGTGTTTCTGTTCCCATCTTCCACATTCTTCCAAATCTTTATCTCTTTCTGGCGTTTGGGCTATAAATAGACCCTGCATCTGTTGAGGGAGAAGCATACCACTTATTCATGGCTCAAAACATTAGTCTGATAGATTGCCGACTTCTTTTCTTCATCTTTCTTCCATCTTCTTATTTCTCAATGGCTAGAAGAATTCTTGTGAAGTAGTATGGGGTATGCTTCTCTCCCTGGTCTTATCTCGTGAAGCCAGGAGGTCCAACAACTAGAAGAACTCTTGTGACGCGTCTTGGGTTCATCAGTTGGTGGAGGAGAGTTTGCGTATAGTCCCTTTGGCATCAGGAAGAAGAACACGCCTATGTCTTCCTTTTGCTTTTTAGTATCTGCTTCCCTTGTATATCCTCCTTCCTGGATTGCCTAGTGATGATGAACGTGATCGGATGATTTGTTGTATTTGTCAGATTTTGTAATATCACCATGTACTGAAAAGAGAGAGAGAAATAAATAAATATATATATGCTCATATTTTTTGTTCTAAGGGCGATTGTTACATCGGCCATTATCCGAATCCTGTATCGGCTATATATGTTTGAATACTCCTTTCATTTTACAATTTTTTCTACTAAAGCCGATAACTTAGTATCGGCTATCATCCGAAATCTAAATCGGCTAAAGAGCCAGAAATAGTAATCGGCTAAGTAATTGATCCGAATTAAAAAAAAGTCATTTTGGTCTTGACTAGCATCGGCCTAGTCTTGTTGAGGTCCAGTTTTCTCAATCGGCCGATGTAGTTTTTATACCTTTTATATTTAGGAACCGATCATCTGGATCGGCTGAAGCTCGAAGTCAGAGATCTTGAAGAAATCTGTCTCCCACACTTTCCCTGATATGCATACGACTTTATCAAAGTTCCAATGTGTATCGGCCGCTGCAATATGGAAGGAAGAATCGACAATGGCTACTTCCACTGAATCTTCAATCCATTAGATCACACATTGATGCATGGTGGACGGAATGCAACAGTTGGCGTGAATCCAATCTCTTCTAAGTAGTAAATTGTATGATCCCTTCACCTTGATAACGAAAAAGGTAGTTGGAAGGGTTTTGTTGTCAATTGTCAGATCCACACATATAGCACCCATTGCGGATGACGAGTTTCCTTCGAAGTCGAGTAGCATGATGTCAGTCTTGGTTAAGTCTTGTTCACTTTTCCCAAATCTTCGATGCATTAAGTAGGGCATGAGATTGACTGATGCACCACCATCTACCAAGAGCCTCGTGACTGGCTTTCCATTGACAAGTCCCTTGAGAAACAAAGCTTTCATATGTTGACGCTTTTCCTCATCTGGTTTCTCAAAAATGGCTAGCATTGGATCCAAGGTTAACTGAGCCAATCCTAACTCCTCATCTGAATCTTCATCTGAGTTGTCTTCAAGAGTCATAAACTCCTTAGGTAGCATGAAGACCATATTAATATCTGCTGCTGGTTGACCTTCTCCCTTGTTATCAAATTTGGGTTTAGGTCGCCAGATTTGGGATCGGACCTTCTTCTTGTCTAGTGTTTGCCTCTCAATTTCTTCTTGCTGCTCCAGTTGTCGCAAGCGCTAGATCCTTCTCTTCTGAGACTTGGTCAAACCTTCTGGGCACCATTTAGATTGATGAACTACGTGTTGGCTTCTGTCGTCGTATGTAGCATTACACCTTTCTGGATTTCTTGCCAATACGTCTTCATCAAGGACCCTACTGTCAGCCATCTATTCTAGACAATTAGAGTTTGTCTGATTCTCTCTGACTTTGCCTCCTAGCCGATCATACATGCTAATCCTACCCCCCAGCCGATCATGTACTGGGATCCGTTGGTCATGAAATTCTCGGTTGTTGCGCATTACTGGTCTATTTCCTCTGTCGTCGAAGCAGGCCCTTTTGGAAGTCTGTCCTTCAGAATAAAAACCATTGCACTCTGGACAATTATCCATTGTTAGAAGCTTAATCCCTTCTTCCCAACAATATCTGAAAAACGGGCACCTCCAGTGATTTGAATTGCGCCTCGCCCATTCTTCTCCTTCTCTGATCGTTTGTTGATGGCATTAGTACTTGTTCAGAAGAAACTGGGATTGAGTAACCTTGCTGGGTGCTCTTGGATTATTTTCCTCAAGGAGTCCTTTTCCTTTTGCTTCTTTTGTTGTTATCTGAGCCTTTGGATCGATGACCTTTTTATTCTGAGCCGATTCAGATGTCAACACCTTTGTTTGTGAAGTTGATTCTAGTACATTAGTAGGGAAAGGATGTTGATCAATCTTCATCAGCTTTCCTGACTTAGAAGGTGTCTCGAATTTAAGCTTCCCTTGATCTATTGCGTTCTGGATCTGTTGACGAAACACCTTGCATTTGTCAGTGTTGTGGGATGTAGCATTATGCCACTTGCATTACTTGATCTTCTTAAGCTCTTCAGCACTTGGAATAGTATGATTCTGAGAGAGCTTAATCTGCCCCTGACGAAGAAGGAGATTGAATATCTTATCGGCTTTAGTTATATCAAAACCGAATTTCTTAGGTTCTTTCTTACCGAAAGGACACGCAATCGGCTTCCTACTTGGCACCCATTCAGCTAGATCAACCTCAGCTTCTTCTGAATCGTAATTCTCTACATAAGAGATCTTCTTCTGCTAACTCCTTCGAGGTTCATAAAGCTGAGAAGAACTTTCATGGCTTAACCGGTGCACCAACTGGCTTATATTCTCAAACTCTTCTGAAGCATACTTCTCCTTAATTGAAGGCAAGAGTCCTTGAAAAGCCAATTCTGTCAGTTGTTTATCAGTCAAAGATAAGCTGAAGCACTTGTGCCTTGTCTCTCTGAATCTTTGAATGAAATTTAACACCGATTCATCATTCCTCTGCTTTAAGCTGGTCAGATCAGTAATCTTCATTTCATGTATTCCAGAGAAGAAATAACCATGGAACTTCTTCCCAAGATCTCCCCAACTTTGAATAGAATCAGCTGGTAGCGATGTAAACCAAGCAAAGTCTGATCCTGACAAAGAGGATGAGAACAACCGAACCCTTAATGCCTCATTCGATCCTACATCTCCACACTGAATAATGAATCAGCTGATATGCTCGATAGTGGAGGTGTCATCTTGACTAGTAAACTTGGTGAAGTCAGGCACTTTATATCTCTAAGGAAAGGGAATCAGATCAAAATAAGCAGGGTATGGTGTCTGATACATGTTGGTTTGCTGCTTTGGTTTTAACCTGAACTGTTTTTGTATCAAATCTGAAATCTCAGCCATAAATTTCTTATTTTGATCAATCGGCTAATTACCTGCCGAAGGACTTGGCCGATTTTGCATAATTCCGCCTGTCCCAGACTGTTCGCGCATAATTGGCTGTGAAGCCAAAGGCGACTGAAAAGCTGTATATTGAGGAATCTCACCTAAATAAGGTGCTTCATGCTGAGTTCCTTGCTGCGTATGTTGCCTGTTTGGATTACCTTGTACATGCTACTCTGGCAACTGATATGTCGAATTCCTCGTTTGAGCCATTTGATCCCATAATGCTGCCTGATACATGGTTTTATTGTATTGCTCCTACAAATTTGCAGCATAGGTTCTAACTGCATAAGCTTGATCCGCTGGACTCATCTGTTGTGGTGTCACTGAAGGACTTATGATAGGTTGACCAGCTGCTGCTCCACCAGAATTTACTTGTGTCGGAGTTTTCTGCATGCTAGAATCTTCTTGGGCCGATTGAATAGGCTTGACCATGTGCATATGTATCGGCTGAATATCATAATGCTTCGCCTTGAGAGTCTTTGGTTCTATGAAAGAAAATACGATTCCTTTGTCGTGCTGAACTGCAGTTCCAATTAACTCTCCAAACTTTGCAGCATACGGACCAGTAGAGGTTTCTCCCACTTGTTGAATTGTTTCAGTTGCAACTCCCTTCCCATTTGTGTCTTTTTTCTGAAAGAATCGGCACATCAGGGATAGTAGAAGTGTCGTGACTTGGAGAACCTGAGGGATCAACAATCCCAGTTGTGGTAGCAGGTTGATAATATAATGGTCCTTTGTATCCACTTGCGAGTTCATCTATGAGCACTTCTTTTACAGAATTTTGCACTGAGCTATTAAAAACAGAAGACCGATCAATAAAAGATTGGTGCATGGCCTTTGTCATCATATCTTCCAGCTTCGCAAGGTCGGCTTGTATTATCAACTCATGAGGTCTTGGAAGAGGAGCTTTCTTAATAGCTCCTTGCTTGGTTAAGCCGAAACTACTCATCAAAAGCTGACCATATTCTGCCATGCGCTCATCGAACTCAGCTTTGTCTTCATCACGAAGTTGATCTAACGTGATAGCTTGGATCTTGTCTGCACCAGCTTCTTTAGGAGGTTTGGTCCTGAGATGACTGATTCTTCTTGTCCCACCAGGCGTGCCAAGATGTGTTGACGCAAAAAACGGAATTAAGTTCTTCAACGGCAACACGTAACGGATCCCCGGGATGTAACAAGGCGTGCCAGCTGACCTGACCTGTTGATCGGCACAGAAAGATAGGAAACGTTAAATGCGGGTTAGATCGGCTAGAGAACAGATGTGGGTCTTCAATAAGTAACAGCCCGATCGGCCGATACAACTGTAGAGCTGAAGGACCGAATATGCGACCAGAGAGGGGGGGAGTGAATGGGAGCCGATAAAAATTCTTCCCGAAGGTCGAACTCAGCCTATACCCCGTTTGCCACTCCAAGTTCTCGCAAACACCAAAGAATCTCAAGACAAGGCACTAACAAGCCCACAAGATCAAGAGACACCCCTAGAAGCAAACCGCGTAAGCACTAGACAAGAATCAAAGCACTTGGCAAATTCTGGAAACGCCAGGCGCGGACTGTCCGTGCAGTACGAGCGGACCGTCCGCTAGGGTATGGCGGACTGTCCGCAGGTCCTGCTCGGACTGTCTGAAATAAGCAACAGAACCACCAGAGACGCACCCCGAAATTCGGATTGTCCGAAGAGGCCAAGCGGACTGTCTACCAGTGTCGCGGACCGTCCGTGAAGCCTGTGCAGACTATCCGCCAAGCTTGCTGGAAACCCCAGACAAACTCAGCTCCACCCCAGACAAAATCTCGGCCACGCGGACTGTCCGTGAAGGACTCGCGGACTGTCCGCCAAACCTCTTGCAACAAAACCCCAGGGCCGAAACGGATCGAAACGCGGACGAGCAAGAACACGAAGAACACATGTACTGTTCCAGGCCACGCGGACTGTCTGCACAAGGCACGCGGACTGTCCGCAATCCACGAACAGAGCAGAAAACAGCCCGACCCGCGAAGTCAACCCTCCAAATCCATCACCGGATCTCCCAAATGGCAAAAGCTCTTGAGACAAGATTTGGGGAAGATGATAAGCAACACAAGAGGAAGCTATGCCTCAAAAATCTCGACCTCTAAGCCACTAAATCGCCGAAAATTGCGGATCACACGAACTACCACCAAGAACTCGAACTCCAGCCAAAAACTCACGAATCGAAGGCCTTCCCCGGTGTTTGAGGGGTCAAGATCACACACAATGATGCGCAAGGCATCCACTCATGATCCCCTCAAAGAAATCCGAAGGAAAACGCCCTCAAATCCCCTAATCGAGCGAAGAATGAAACTCCCCAAAAATAGCCCCGAAAATGACACGAAAATCACAGAGGACTAGGAGATCACCGCAACGCCGAATGCTTCCATACATCCAGAGGTCAGAGTCTATACAAGAATCTAGCCTAAGGAATACAGAGGGAAAAGAAGTAGTTCAGAGCAATCTACCGGGGGAGGAAAACCTAGAGTCCAAGAGATAGAGATGCCATCCACCTCTCCGCTATTTATACAAAGTCCATCGGAGGGAGGTAAATGACCACGCTACCCCTACAACTCAAATAGAAGATACAACCCCTCAGGGGTATTTTGGTCAAGTCTTCATCAGACGGACACGCTTCCACCGCGGCTTCGCTTCACATCGACGCAAACCACGCGATCACGCCACGTGCCCTCCGCCTCGAAGCTTCCCGAAGCCCCCGGATCACCATCTCTGTCGCCTCGGGCCTCCGGGCTTGGTTTTGCGGTCCAAACCAAGAAACCGTCCACCAATGGTTTTGTGGGCAAACCAACAAACCCCGCGTGCAAGCTTCGGGCTCCATTCGCTACCTTGCACCGGCCCATGTTCAGGACTTTAGCCCGCCAGTCTTGCACCGCACGGCACGCACTTGACCTCATCAGCCACCGGGTCCATCGAACTAAGCCTACTTGCCACTCCATCACCCGGAGGCTGCCACGGCTAAGACCTTTCGCGCTTGTTTTTCACCTGCACCGACACGAGTCAAGCCGCAACCTGTACCTGCACACTTAGCCATGCATCAGTCCACACAACGTTGTCAATCACTCATCACTAAGGAGCGACCCTCCCCTGGTCCTCGGACACACCTGGTCCTCAATCTTCCCCTTGATGAGTGCATTGACAACACCCATAGAAATCACATAGAGAAAAAGAAAAGAAAACAGCCATGAACACCAACCTCCAACAAGTGATCCAAAGCCAAAGAACAAGCGAAAACAAGATCACTCGCCAGACCAAGTCTCGGACCCCTAAGGCAAGGGCAATGGCTCAACACAGCCGAGACAAACCAAAGCTCACAAAGAGCACATCACAAAGCACAAAACTCAGGCAAAACCAAAGGAGCTCCCCTGCACATATGCAAACTCCCCGTGAGCAAATGCAACCTCTTCTTCTCAATTTTTCTCCTCACATGCAACCTCTCACAAATGCATACCAATTTTCCACAAAAATCTCCCAAAATGCATAAACTCTCTCCTTATCATACACATTCTCCTTGTTGACAATGCAAGAATCAAGGTATATATACAATCTACCAAGCTTCTCAAATATACAAAGAGCACAAGAAAATGCTACAAATGAGACATAGAGCAAGCAAAGTAGATATGGTGTAGTTAGCATATTGCCATCAAGAAGGTAGAGACATATAAGCATGTGACATGGCTAAAAGCAATTTTAAGCAATTTTCACAAAGAAACATTCATCTCATGAGCTAGAACCCATCCATGGCAATTTGAGCACAAAAACACTAGATCATCCATAGTTTATGTAAGATCACACATTCTCATCACAAGATCATTATAAACGCCCACAAGCTACTCAAGTCATGTTAAAGCCACCGAGCCATGTGTCTACTTCTTAAAATGAGACTTCTCATGGTAGACAACATGCTACGGTTTAGCACCCAAGGTATGATTATCAAAACATAAATACATGACTTAGAGCTCATTTTTCAAGTACAAGGCAATTCATACACCAATTTCATTTTCAAGTTTAAACATGGTACATGGAATGCCTTTGCGGCAAAAAGAAGCTTATGCTCCTACCAAAGTGAACACATGGGCTAAAATTTACAATGACAAAAGGTCTTTGACCCCAAGCAAAGAGAACATGATACTCAAGCACAAACTAAACATGATATAGGCATTTAAGCACAAATTGAGCATCGACAAGCATCTACTCATGAAAGAGGCAATTTTATCATTTTCACAAACATGAATCTATCTCAACATAAATATATGGCAAAACCATCAAGAGCATAGCATTCACATCCACCATTTACCAAACATGCACATATCACACATATAGCACATCAGTGATCAAAGTATATAAGAGAAGCTCATTCCTAGCACAAGTGATCCAAAGATGGCTATCCTACCAGGTTTTGTACAGAAATTTAAATGCATGAAGGAAATGCAACAAAATGATACATATGACACATACATACATGAGAAGCTCCAAGACCCAGCTAGAAAGGAAAGCATACCCCAAGTTCACCCCGCAAGCGAGTGAAAGTGACTTGGTCAAGCGGTTTGGTGAAAATGTCGGCTACCTGGTCTTGGGTAGGGACATAGGACAAAGATATGTTTCCCTTCTCAACATTGTCCCTCAAGAAGTGGTACCTCACTTCTATGTGTTTCGTTTTGGAGTGGAGGACAGGATTTTTGCTACGCTTATGGCACTGGTGACGTCACAGAAAAGTGGAACCTGGGAGCACTCCTCACCAAAATCACTCATGGTGTAGGTCATCCAAAGCAGCTGGGAACAACAACTAGCTGCAGCTACATACTCGGCCTCTGTAGGAGACTGGGCTACATTGGATTGCTTGCGAGAAGACCAAACGACCAAAGAGGAACCAAGGAACTGACAACACCCAGAGGTAGACTTGCGGTCCAATCGACACCCAGCAAAATCAGCATCGGAGTACCCGTGAAGTCTAAGTGTCGAGGAGGCAGAATACCAAAGACCAAACTTAGGAGTGTAGTTCAAGTACTTGAAAATCCGCTTGACGGCCTGCCGATGTGAAGTCCTCGGTGAAGCCTGAAAACGAGTGCACAGACACACACTGAACTGTATGTCCGGCCTCGTCACCGTCAAGTAGAGGAGGGAGCCGATTATGCTCCGGTACTCCTTCTGGTCCACGGGTTCGCCATCCTCGTCTGCGTCCAAAGCCGTAGTGGTACTCATCGGTGTAGTCAGCAGCTTGGAGTCGTTCATGCCAAACTTCTTCACCATGTCCCTGGTGTACTTCGCCTGATGTGCAAACGTCCCATCGTTGCACTGCTTGATCTGGAGGCCTAAGAAAAACTGCAGCTCGCCCATCATGGACATCCTAGATTCCCTACTCATGTCATCTGCAAATCTGACAACAAGATCATGAGAAGAGCCACCAAAGATTATGTCATCCACTATATCTGAACAATCAAAAGGTCATTCCCATGCTTAAGGAGAAACAGGGTCTTATCAACTGTGCCCATCACAAACCCCTTACTCAGCAAAAACACTCTCAACCTGCCATACCAAGCTCTAGGTACCTGTTTCAACCCCTAGAGCACTCTCTGGAGTTTGTATACACGGTGTGGGTATTTTTCACACTCAAACCCCGGGGGTTGCCTCACATACACTTCTTCCTCTATCACCCCATTGAAGAAAGCACTCTTGACATCCATTTGGTACAACTTGAACCCTTTAGCCACGACAAAGGCTAGAAGGATCCTAATTGCCTCCAAACGGGCGACAGGAGCAAATGGCTCCTCATAGTCTATGCCCTCTTTCTGGTTGAACTCCTGAGCCACCAACCTCGACTTGTTTCTCACAACCATCCCATTCTCACCCTCTTTGTTCTTCCACACCATGGGACGACAATTTGGTGGTGGATCGACTAACACCCAGACTGGATTTCTCTCAAAATTCTCCAATTCCTCATACATGGAATTCACCCAATTCTCGTCAGACAAAGCGTGTCGAATATCTTTGGGCTCAAACGACGCAACAAAAGCAGAGTGAGCGAAATGAGAAGTGTTCCTTGACCTCGACCGTGTAGTGCGTTCATGAAGGTCACCTATGATCGTCGTAGGTGGGTGATCGATCTGTACACGCCGGGCACCCTCTCGCCTGGACACAACCTCCCCCTCAGCAGCAGCCTCCACTCGAACAACCTCAGTCATAGTGGGTGTAGGGGATGGTCGTCCTCAATCGTCGTCGTAGTAGTGGAAGTAGCATGTACACGATCAGCCACGGGAGCATCACCACCATCATCGTCGTCGTCTCCATCTCCATCCTTCTCATCCTCAAAGATCCTCGCTCCAATCTCCTCGTCACCTGCACACTCAAAAGCAGAAGAGCTACATGGCTGTGTCTCGTCGAAGGTAACCTCACAAGTCTCCATGATTCGGTTAGTGTCAAGGTTGAGCATACGATATGCTCTAGAATGAATCGCATAACTAAGGAAAATACCATCCGAACATCTAGACTCGAACTTATCCAGCTTGCCCTTCTTCAGAATGAAACACTTGCAACCAAAAGCTCTAAAGTGACTCACATAGGGTTGTCGTCCATGCATCAGCTCATAAGAAGTCTTCTTCTTGAAAGCACGAAGGAAGATGCAATTTGAGACATAGCAAGCGGTATTGACCGACTCGGCCCAGAAACGCCTAGGAGTCCTATGCTCATCAAGCATTATCCTGGCCATCTCACAAAGGGTCCGGTTCTTTCTCTCCACTACGCCATTCTGGCAAGCGACGTATGGGAAAGAGTACTGATGATCAAGACCAACATCACTGCAAAAGGCATCGAAATGAGAGTTTTTAAACTCCGTGCCATTGTCACTGTGTATACCTCGAATGGCATCACCATGTCTCTCATTCTTCAACCTCAAGATCAAGTCTCGAACAAAGCCAAATGTCTCGCTCTTATCCTCCAGAAAGAAAACCCAAGAGTACCTCGAAAAATCATCAACAACCACAAGAACATACCACTTCCCACCCGCAGAGCGAACATGAGCTGGCCCAACCAAATCCATGTGCAACAGCTCACAAGGTCGCTCGGTCATGACTGCAGTCAGAGGGGTGTGAGAAGCAGCAACCATCTTTCCATGCCGACAAGAAGCACAAACCAAATCCTTCTCGAATTTCAACTTAGGCAATCCTCGGACAAGATGAAGACCACTCAATTGGGAAAGCAACTCAAATCTCAAGTGTCCCAACCTCCTATACCATTTCCAAAGCTCGACCGAAACGCCAGCAACAAAGCATCGAGGAGGACCAACAGACTGGGAAAAATCGGCATGAAAGATTTGACCCTCGAGGACAATCGTACATACAAGATCGCCTCGAGGATCAAGCACATGAGAAGCGCCCGGCTTAAAACGAACCTCAAAACCTTCGTCCAGTAACTGAGATACTGACAACAGGTTAAAACCAAGTGACTTGACCAGGGCCACACTTCTTAAGGTCACCTTGCTACTCACCTTCACCATACCTTCAGCAAGCACTCGTCCTCTCCCATTGTCCCCGAAAGTGATGTACTCCCTCATACTCATCGGGGTGAGGCTGGAGAACCACCCACAATCTCCGGTCATGTGTCGTGAGCAACCGGAGTCGATCAACCAAAAGTCCTCCAAGCCTCCCACCTACAATCAAAAACGAGAACGAGAATGAGCAAGCGACTCAACACTAGGGTTAGGACCAAAAGAGTCAAACCAGTGTCGAGCCATTTGCTCAAAAGAGGGGTTAGCAAAGTCCATCCTACCAAAACCTCTAGGCGGAGCCCTCTCACGCCTACCACCAAAGGACCTGTCACGTCTCACTGGAGTACACGCACCACGAGGGGTAAAACGTGGCCCGTAGTCCATCTGAGACCCAAAGCTCCGATCGTGCCTCCCAAACTCGTAACGGTCATGAGAAGGAGCACGTCGAGCCAACTCACCACGCCCAAACCCCACACGCCTGTCTCTCTGAGGGAACACACCTCCATCTCCACGAGTGGGAACCGTACGCACATACACCTCACCCCTAGGTAGAGGCCCTCTACGAGGCTCAGGCACACCACGAGCAAGGTGGTACCTGTCCTTGTTTGCCATCTCCCTAGCAAACCTCTCATCCCTCTTCCTCCTGAAATAGAACACATCCTTATGTCCATCCCTTCCACAATACTCACAATGGAAGCGGATCGGCTGTGGCTTAGGCTGTGGCTTTTCTGTCGGCTTCTCAACCGCATTCTCTCCTGACTTCCCCTCAAAGACATTACCCAGGTTGCTCACAAACTTGATGGGTTTCTGGTAATTCTCTGTTTTCTGGGGGAACACTGGTGGGTCTGGAGTTGTATCAAGCTTGTTTCTGAGGTGGTTTGGCATGGGTGCATATTTGTTCATGGGTATGGTGTGTGGTGGAGTAGGAGTCTCTCCAGCTTTCTCTTCTCCCTCACCACTCTTCTCACCACTCATGTCAGCCCCCAATGCCTGACCAACAAACCTCTTGAACTGAGGCAACATCAAACTCAATTGTGGCTCATGCCCATCATTTTCATCATGCAAACAGTCAACATAGTGTGCAAGTTCCATGTTTTTCAAAGCATGCATTTCACAGGTTGAACATGATGCAGGAAGAGGAGCTTTCAATGCCGCCTCAAGAGAAACAATTCTAGTGTGAGATTCATCTAGCCTAGCATGCAAAACAGGACATGAGGTACAAGCACCTAACAAAGCTGGCCTAGACTTCAATTCATCACACTCAATCCTAACCACATCTAGTTCCTCAAGGGTAGAGGCATGCTTCTCCTTGAGAGCATTCAAATCAGCAAGAAAAACTGAGCAATCACCACAGTCAATCTCATCAGACACCACAGGAGCAAATTTCAAAGATTCTATCTCATTTCTAGCATCCACAAGCAAGGATTCAAGCTCAGCTATCTTATCCTTAGCATCCACCAACAAAGACCTAAATTCCCTCTTCTCCTTGTTGGTCTTTCTAAGCACATCATCATGATTATCAAGCAACTCATTGAGCCTAGCATTCTCCTCTAGCAAGAAGTTGGGATCCTGTCGTACCTCTTCTTCGGAATCGGAGTTCCAATCGGAGCTGTGCCTCCCACCCTTCTTGGAATGCGCCATGCCGCAAAAGCCTCCTTGTGTGACGAAGCTCAGGCCGGTGAAGTTCTTGCCGGTGTGCCGCTTGTCCTTGCGCCTTTCTTGCTCTTCCTCGCTGCTTGAGTCGGAAGAAGCATCGCTTGATGTCGAGTCGATGTCGCTCGCTCCGGCCACCATCGCTCGAGCCGTCTTCTTCTTGTGGCCGCCACTCTTCTTGTGCCTTCTCTCGCCCTTGTCCTTGTGCTTGTCCTTGTAGTCGTTCCGGGAGCGGTGCTGTTGTAGTCGTGCTTGGGCTTGCCCTTGTAGTCGTTCTTGATCTCCACGGCTTCAGGGCATTCAGCGATGAAGTGCCCGTGCTTCCCGCACCAATAGCACATCCCCGAGCTCCGCCTTGCATTATTGCGGTTCTTGTACATCCGCCCAAACCTCTTGCTCAACAAAGCGAGATCGTCCTCGCTCAGCACCTCAAAGTCTTCATCTGGCAAAGACACAAGACAAGACAAAGAGAAAGCACTAGAGTTAGCGTTAGACCTAGATCCTGAGACAAGAGCCAAACTATGAGGATCAGTGGGGCTCTCGCTCTTGGCTCTCAAGCCACGATCAACCTCCGAAGACCTGAGCTTGGAAAACAGCTCATCAAGCGTAAGCGTATCATACACGCTCGACTCCTCAATGGCCTTGACCTTGGCACTCCACACCGACCTATCCAAGGCTTGCAAAAGCTTGATAGCTTGATCGTGATCCGTGTATGGGAGCACTATCACATTGGCCCTCATGTTGTTGACTATGCTAGTGAAGCGCTGGCACATAGCATCGGTCGACTCACCGGGGAGATGAGTGAAGTTCTCGTACTCTCTCCGGTAAGTAGAAAACAAACGGGCTTGCACTTGGGCATTGCCAACATGAGCATTTCTCAACTTGAGCCAAATCTTTCCGACCACATTCTCTCCGTACACTCGCTCGAACACCGAGGCACAGAGAGCACGGAACAAGTAATCAACGGCCTTACTGTTGGCCTCACACATGTCCCGCGATCCTGGAAGCAGAAAACTGTCTAGGATGACATAATGAGGATTCTTAGTGACCTCCCAGATTAGAGTTCCCTTCCCTCGCAAAAACGCGCCCATGCGCCTCTCCCACATCGGTTAATTCCTGCCATCAAAGTGCGGAGGACCCGACCCCTTACCATAATCGCCCATCTTTAGATCTTAGACTGGATAGAATCATGAAGATCCATAACCGGCTCTGATACCAATTGAAGGACCGAATAGGCGACCAGGGAGGGGGGGAGTGTATGGGAGCCGATAAAAATTCTTCCCGAAGGTCGAACTCAGCCAATACCCCGATTGCCACTCCGAGTTCTCGCGGACACCAAAGAATCTCAAGATAAGGCACTAACAAGCCCACAAGATCAACAGACACCCATAGAAGCAAACCGCGGAAGCACTGGACAAGAATCAAAGCACTTGGCAAATTTTGGAAACGCCAGGCGCGGACTGTCCGTGCAGTACGAGCGGACCGTCCGCTAGGGTACAGCAGACTGTTCACAGGTCCTGCTCAGACTGTCCGAAATAAGCAACAGAACCACCAGAGACGCACCCCAAAAATCGGACTGTCAGAGGCCAAGCGGACTCTCCGCCAGTGTCGTGGACCGTCCGTGAAGCCTATGCGGACTGTCCGCCAAGCTAGCTGGAAACCCCATACAAACTCAGCTCCACCCTAGAAGAAATCTCGGCCACGCGGACTGTCCGTGATGGACTCACGGACTGTCTGCCAAACCTCTTGCAACAAAACCCTAGGGCCGAAATGGATCAAAACGCGGACGCGCAAGAACACGAAGAACACCTGTACTGTTCCAGGCCACACGGACTGTCCGCACGAGGCACGCGGACTGTCCGCAAGGCACGAACAGAGCAGAAAACAGCACGACCCCTGAAGTCAACCCTCCAAACCCATCACCGGATCTACCAAACGGCAAAAGCTCTTGAGACAAGATTTGGGGAAGATGATAAGCAACACAAGAGGAATCTATGCCCCAAAAATCTCGACCTCTAAGCCAGTAAATCACCGGGAATCGCGGATCACACGAACTACCACCAAGAACTCGAACTCCGGCCAAAAACTCACGAATCGAAGGCCTTCCCCGGTGTTTGAGGGGTCAAGATCACAGACAAAGATGCGCAAGGCATCCACACATGATCCCCTCAAAGAAATCCGAAGGAAAACGCCCTCAAATCCCCGAATCGAGCGAAGAACGAAACTCCCCAAAAATAGTGCCGAAAATGACACGAAAATCACAGAGGACTAGGAGATCACCGCAATGTCGAATGCTTCCATACATCCAGAGGTCAGAGTCTATAAAAGAATGTAGCCTAAGGAATACAGAGGGAAAAGAAGCAGTTCAGAGCAATCTACCGGGGGAGGAAAACCTAGAGTCCAAGAGAGAGATGCCATCCACCTCTCCGCTATTTTTACGAAGTCCATCAGAGGGAGGTAAATGACCACGCTACCCCTACAACTCAAATAGAAGATACAACCCCTCAGGGGTATTTTGGTCAAGTCTTCATCAGACGGACACGCTTCCACCGCGGCTTCGCTTCACATCGACGCAAACCCCATGATCACGCCACATGCCCTCCACCTCGAAGCTTCCCAAAGCTTCCGGATCACCGTCTCTGTCGCCTCGGGCCTTCGGGCTTGGTTTTGCGGTCCAAACCAACAAACTGTCCACCGATGGTTTTGTGGGCAAACCAACAAACCCCGCGTGCAAGCTTCGGGCTCCATTCGCTACCTTGCACCGGCCCATGTACATGACTTCAGCCCGCCAGTCTTGCACCGCACGGCTCGCACTTGACCTGATCGGCCACCGGGTCCATCGAACCAAGCCTACTTGCCACTCCATCACCCGGAGGCCACCACGGCTAAGGCCTTTCGCGCTTGTTCTTCACCTACACCGACACGAGTCAAGCCGCAATCTGTACCTGCACACTTAGTCAAGCATCAGTCCACACAATGTTGTCAATCAGTCATCACTAAGGAGCGACCCTCCCCTGGTCCTCGGACACACCTGGTCCTCAACAGCGTATCAGCTATCTGAAGCAGCCGAAGTGGAAGTATAACCAAGCCGACTAGATCAGCCGATTTGATGATGTAGGCAAAGCGTAAGCAAATGCAGAGCAAACTAAGCACTATGAGACAACACTCGAAACCTGATCTGAATCGGCTGTATTGTAGTGAAACGACGCAGGAGCGAGATTTAGCCGATACGATGAGATTACGAGCTGGATAAATTGGTGATAAATGCTAAATAAATAAGAAAACTTGCAAACCTAGCTGATATTGATAAATTGTGAATAAAACTTAGACGAAACCACAGCGATGCGCCCGGAGGTTAAAGCCCAGTTGTTATTCGATAAAACGGTACTTACAAGCTTGCCGGAGGTCGATCGATGCAGCCCGATGAGCTAGAAGAACGACGTTTGAAGAAACAAGAAAATAAGAAGAAGTAAAAAAGGGTGGTGAAGTCGCCAACTTGAATAAGTAAAGGTTTTGTTGATATTGGTGTGTACAAACTTTCTCTGACCACGCAAGGTCGCTATTTATGTCCCGAGGACAACTTGACTCCTAGTCGATGATGACAATGTTTACTTGAATTCAAAGAAATACAACTACCAAAAAACCTAATGATTCTTATAGGAATCGGACTCTCTAAACTGACTTGGACTCGATGTCAACTTGGTTGTTCACCTGCCTCTGTCTTCTTTCCTTTTGGCATATTCTTCTTCTGCCATGTTTCTTTTTCATCAATCGGCCGATCCTAGATCGGCTGGTTGCTTCCTTCTTCTCTTCTTTGAAGTCTTCCCGATGTTGCTACGGCCGTTCTGCGATATGTGTCAAAAAACGGTGTCAACAGGTACTCACAAATTTCACTGATTTTTGGAAGTTGTCGGTTTTGTAGGGGAACACGGGTGGATCAGGAGTGGTGTCAAGCTTGTTTCTTAGGTGGTTAGACTTGGAAGCATATTTGTTTGTAGGTGTAGTTTGTGGTGGAATAGGAATCTCTCCAATTTTCTCTCCTCCCTCGCCACTGCTCTCACCAATCTTGTCAGAACCCAACGCCTGACCATCAAACCTCTTAAACTCAGCCATCATTAAACTCAACTGTGGCTCATGCCTAGACAACGAACTCATCAACTTTTTTCCTAATGTGCAAATTCCATATTTTTCAAAGCATGTAGTTCACATGTAAAACAAGTAGTAGGAATGGGAGCTTTCAACTCAGCCTCTAGGGAAACAATCCTAGCATGTGAATCATCCAATTTAGCATGCCACACAGGACAACATTTGCAAGCACCAAGAAAACTAGATCTAGCTTTCAACTCATCCAACTCAACCCTAGCCACATGTAGTTCCTCAACTGTGAGGGGATGCTTCTCTTTGGGAGCAATCAAGTCAGACAGGAAAACAGAGCAATCACTACAATAAACTTCATCAGTAACAATAGGAGCAGATTTCAAAGCATCCATAACAAGCATGTCATCAAGATGCCTAGCCTCTAACTCAACCACTTTTTCTCTAGCTTCCTCAAGCGAGGCCATAAGCTCTTTTCTCATCTTCTTAGTGTCTCTAAGCACACTATCACAATTATCTAGCAATTCCTTCAGTGTAGCATTCTCCTCAAGCAAAGAGTCAATGGTGGGTGGAAGTACCTCATCCTCAGAGTCGGAGTCCAAGTCGTCCTTGTTGCTCTTTTTGCTACCCAAATTGTGTTCCATGACGCAGAAGCCGATCGCCGCCATGAAGCTCAACCCGTTGAATTTCTTACTCGAGTGCTTCTTGCTCTTGTGCCTCCCACGGTCTTCATCTTCACTGCTCGAGCTTGACGCGGTGTAGTAGGAGGAAGAGGTGTACGCGTCACTCGCACCGGCTACCATCGCTCTCGACTTCTTCTTGTGATAGCCACCCTTCTTCTTGCCATTGTACTCGTCTCGGCTCTTATGCTTGGAGTGGTGGTTCCGGGATCGGTGCTTGTACTCGTTCTTCGGGCGATGCTTGTACTCTTGCATGTACTCGGGCTTCTTGTACTCGATCTTGTTCTCGTCTCCCTCGGGACACTCAGCGAAGAAGTGTCTGTGCTTCCAACACTTGTAGCACGTCCCCAAGTTCCTCCTGAAGTTCTTTCTATTCTCATTCAGGCACCCGAATCGCTTGGTTAGCAAAGCAAGATCCTCATCATCCAACGCCTCGAACTCCTCATCTGGCAAAGAAGCAAGAGCAGACAGAGAGAACATCCTAGATGATTAATTAGAGTTAGTTCTCAGTCCAGAAATAAGAACAAGGCTATCATCAGCAGGGCCCTTGCCCTTCTTGGCTCTCAGGTCACAGTCCACCTCGGATGACTTGAGCTTAGAGAACAACTCGTCCACTGTCAGGGTCGCATACACAATGGACTCCTGAATAGTATCAACCTTCACTCCCCATACATCAAGATCCTAGTGATGGTATTTTCTTTGGATATGCTAACCATTCTAGAGCTTATAGGGGGCTTAATCTTCAGACTAACAAAATCATGGAGACTTGTGAGGTGACCTTTGATGAGACAGTGCCATGTAGCTCTCTTGGCTTTGATTGTGCAGGTGACGAGGAAATGACCGAGACGCTCTTTGTGGAGGAAGAAGAAGATGGTGATGGTGATGGCGAGGATCATGTACCTGCTGCAGATCGTGTACATACTACTTCCACGACAACGACTACTATTGATGGCGGGCTTTCTACTTCGACTACAACACATCAACAAGTACCGCAAGCAAGGGTGGAAGCAGCTGTGGAGGGGGAGGTAGTCTCCAGGCGAGAGGCTCCTAGGCGTGTACAAGTGGATCATCCTACTTCGAAGATCATTGGAGACATGAACGAAAGAACTACACGGTCAAGGTCACGAAATACTTCTCACTTTGCTCACTCTGCATTTGTTGCCTCTTTCAAGCCCAAAGATATTGGACACGCTCTTTCTGATGCAAATTGGGTGAATTCCATGCATGAGGAGTTGGAGAACTTTGAGAGAAACCAAGTTTCGGTGTTAGTTGATCCACCGCCAAATTGCCATCATATAGGTACCAAGTGGGTGTGGAAAAACAAAGAAGGTGAGAATGGGATGGTTGTGAGAAACAAATTGAGGTTGGTGGCTCAGGGGTTTAACCAGAAAGAGGGTATAGATTATAAGGAGACCTTTGCTCCGGTGGCCCGTCTGTAGGCAATTTGGATCCTTCTTGCCTTTGCCATGGCAAAAGGGTTCAAGTTGTTCCAGATGGATGTGAAGAGTGCGTTCTTAAATGGGGTGATAGAGGAAGAAGTGTATGTGAAGCAACCACCGGGGTTTGAGAGCGAGAGATACCCACACCGTGTGTATAAACTCCAGAGGGCGCTCTATGGGTTGAAACAGGCGCCAAGGGCTTGGTATGGCAGGTTGAGAGGGTTCTTGCTGAGTAAGGGGTTTGTGATGGGCACAGTTGATAAGACCCTGTTTCTCCTTAAGCATGGAATAGACCTTTTGATTGTACAAATTTACGTGGATGATATAATCTTTGGTGGCTCCTCTCACGATCTTGTTGCCAAGTTTGTTGATGACATGAGCAAGAAATTTGAGATGTCTATGATGGGCGAGCTGCAGTTTTTCTTAGGGCTCCAGATCAAGCAGGTCAAGGATGGGACCTTCGTGCACCAGAGCAAGTACACCAAGGACATGCTGAGGAAGTTCAACATGAATGATGCGAAGCCGATGTCAACACCGATGAGTACGACTACAGCTTTGGATGTGGACAAGGATGGTGAACCAGTGGACCAAAAGGAGTACCGGAGCATGATCGGCTCCCTCCTCTACTTGACGACGATGAGGCCGGACATACAGTTCAGTGTGTGTCTGTCCGCTCGTTTTCAGGCTTCCCTAAGGACTTCACATCAGCAGGCCGTCAAGAGGATTTTCAGGTATTTGCAGTACGCTCCTGAGTTTGGTCTTTGGTATTCTGCCTCCTCAACACTCACTCTTCATGGATTCTCTGATGCTGACTTTGCTGGGTGTCCTGTGGAACGCAAGTCTACCTCTGGTTCTTGTCAATTTCTTGGTTCCTCTTTGGTCTCTTGGTCTTCCCGTAAACAGTCGAATGTAGCTCAGTCTACCACTGAAGCTGAGTATGTTGCAGCCGCTAGTTGTTGTTCCCAGCTGCTTTGGATTTCATATACCATGAGAGACTTTGGTGAGGAGTGCACTCAAATCCCACTTCTTTGTGATAGCACCAGTGTCATAAGCGTTGCCAAAAATCCAGTGCTCCATTCCAGAACAAAACACATCAAAGTGAGGTACCACTTTCTGAGGGATAATGTTGAGAAGGGAATCATAGTGTTGAGCCATGTACCTACCCAAGACCAAAAAGCCGACATATTCACAAAACCACTTGACCAAGCTACCTTTGCTCGTTTACGAGGAGAGCTTGGTGTGTGTTGTCCTTGTTAAGTTGGTCTTTAGGAGCTCACTTTGTAGCATATGTATCATACATGGTTACTTTGGTGTATAGCATGCATGTTTAATTTCGTAGAGTAGCCATCTTTGTATCTTGATGTATAGTTTTTGCATCTTTGTGAGATATGCTTTGCAATGCATTTGTACCATATGAAATGACTAGGAATGGCTTCTCCTATCCACATTGATCCCTATGATATGTTATGATTGAGCCTGTGGATGTGCTTGATTGATATTTGGGATGATAAGCTATGCTCTTGATAGTTTGGCTGTATATCCATGACGAGATAGCTTACTTTTGTCAAAAATGATATATAGGCTCTCTCTTGTGAGTTTAAGGCTTTGCATGATCTTAGTGTGCTTTGGTGGTTTATATCGTGCTTAATTCATGGTTGGATATCATATGCTTTTCACTTGGGGTCAAAGACCCATTTGTCATTATGAATGTTTAGCCCATGTGATACCTTGTGGAGGAGCATAAGCTTCTTTTCGCCGCAAAGGCACTTCATGTACCATTTTGTGCTTAAAGATGAAAAATGAAATTGGTATGAAATGCTTGTGCTTGAAGTTATGCTCTCACTTGTTCCATGTCATAAATGCTTTAAACCTGAATTTAATATGCGTGCTAAACTGTTGCATGTTGTCTACCATGAGAAGTCTCATTTTAAAAAGTAGACACATGGCTCGGCGGCCTTAACATGACATGAGATGCTCATGGGTGTTTGTAATGATCTTGTACCAAGGATATGTGACCTAGCATGAAGTTTGTGTGATCTAGATTCACTTTGGCATGTTTTGCTTATGTTTAGGTCTTTGCTCATGAGAGGGAAATTTTTCGCAAAAATGCTAATTTTCACCATAGCTTGAACTTATGTATATGCAACTGAACATTGTTGATGGCTGTGCTATTTTGAACATTTGTCAACTCTAAGTAGTCCATTTGCTTGTTCCTAGCACATTTTATGGCTCTATGTCCATTTGAGAAGCCTACAAGCAAAATTTTTGTAGAAATGCCTTGATTCATGCATTGTCAACAAGGGGGAGAAGTTTGAGCATGAAATGGCTTACTGCATGCATTTAGAGAGTTTTGGTGGAGTTACAGACGAAAAAGGCACAAGTGCATTTTTCTAGATGGTCATCGGTCTGACCGGTGAGGGCACCGATCTGACCGGTTGAACCAAGTGCATTGTGGCTATGGTCATCGGTCTGACCGGTCTGACCGGTGTGGGCTGGAAGCTCAGTTGCTTCAGGTAAGTTGCATGGTTTGGTTCAGGGGGAGTTGCACTTGCTCAAGGGGAGCTGCATGTGTTCAGGGGGAGCTCCATGTGTCGTTTGAGTTCGTGCTTTGGTGGTTTGCTCCGTGTGAGTTTTGCCTTACTCTTTGAGAGCTTTAGTGGTGTTTGTCTCGATTGTGTTGAGCTGTTGTCCTTGCCTTAGGGGACCGAGACTTTGGATTGCAAGTGATCAGGGTTTGTGTTGTTTGGTTTTTGGATCACTTGTTTGGAGGTTTTTGTTTGTCTTTTGTTTTTACTTTTCTTTATGTTGATTATGTGGTGTGTTGTCAATGCACTCATCAAGGAGGAGATTGAGGACCAGAGTGTCCGATGGCTAGTGGTTGGCCACTCTCTAGTGATGAGTGATTAACAACGTGGTGTGGACTGATGCTATGCTCTATCTTGTGGATGTAGGCTGCGGCTTGATGTGCGTTGGTGCAGGTGAAGAACAAGCGCGAAAGGTCTTAGCCTTGCGGGGCCTCCGAAGGACTGGAGGGACACGTAGGCTTGGTTCGATGGACCTGGTGGCCAGACGGCATCGAGAGCGAGTCACATGGTGCGAGAAGAGCAAGCCGAAGTCAGATGATAGCGGGTTCGTTGGTTGATCCTAAAGCCAACATTGAGCCGGGGTTTGTAGTGGTTCACCATAAAACCACTAGGTTCCTTGGCTGAGCCCCAAAGCGAAGTAAGAGTGGTCGGCGGCTCTACTCTGCGCAGGCCGGTGTGACCAGTGCCCCTGACCGGACTGACCGGTGCCACCGGTTTGACCGATGGGGAGCACTGGCCTGACCGGTGGAGGACGAGGAGCGTCGGGTGACTTGAATCGAACGACACACGTCGGGACCGCAGGCTTGGCGTCGAGGCTACGCAAGGTGCGGTTGCTGGGCGTCCGTTCGATGGAAAGTTTGTCAAGTTTCCAAATATCCCCTTTGAGAGGTTTTATCGCCTAGAGGGCATTCTAGTCAGTTACCCCCACTGGAGGACCTCATATATAAACTGAGTGGAAGGGCTGTGGCAGCTATCTCTTGGGCTTTAGGGTTTTCATTTGCTCTTAGCAATTTCTCTTTTTAGCTTCCTATTTTCTCCTTAGGCTAGCATGAGAGCTTCATGGTGAGATCTTGTGAGAGGGTTGGATGTACGGGCGGATGCTAGACCATGTATGAACCTTTCATGGTATGTATAGAAGATTCGGCGTGGTTCCTCAAGTGTTCTTGGTGTCTCTCCCGTTTTCCTTTTTGGTGATTTTCAGAGCCTTTTCTTGGCGAATTTCTCTTGGTGGATTTGAGGCCTTCCCTTGACGGATTTGGTGTGGGATGTATCCATGAGCCCCTTGTGGTTCTTTTCCTTGTGATCCCCCTCTAAATCTGTGGGTTTCGGTGCTCTATTTTGTGGTTTTGTTTCGGTTCTGTGAAAAGGTGTTCTTGGTGTTCATCCTCCGATTCCTCTTGATTGAGTGCATCTTTAGGGACGATCTCTTAGGCATGACTCGTCCACGAGGTGACACACCTATCCCCAAAGTTTTACTTCAATCCATGGAGCGAATCGGGAGATCGAGGCATCAGAAGGAGGGAGTTGACTCGTGGGTGGAGTTCATCCCGAGCAGCCCAGGCTTGACCGGTCAGACTGGTGCACCCCACCGGTCAGACCGGTGCACCCTGCTGTGGCAGTTTCTCGGGGAGTTCTTCTCCAGAGTGTTGGCTGTGTTCTTGGCTTGCTGCTATTTCCGTTCAGTGCGGTTTTGGCCCATGGGAGTTCATTTTCTTACAGAAGGATTTTTCTTGAGCTAGACCGGTCAGACCGTTGGAGGCATTGATCAGACCAATGCAGAAGGTTTCAGTGGGAAATCTCCTTTGCTGCTAGTGGTTGTGCTGCTTGTTTGCAGAGTGCTTCTGGAGCAAGTTCAGCTGTAGAGAGTTTTCGGTGTGCTCGACTTTTGGTGAGTTCTGGCTTGCCCGTAGGATTGCAGGATTTCTTTCTGTTGCTCCACATCCTGGAATTGACATTTAGGTTTGCTTGACAATTTTGGGATGATTCTGAGCAGGTTCATCTTGACCGGTCTGACCGGTGCAAGTGACCGGTCTGACCGGTGCAGGCTGCTTGCTGCTCGAGGTGTGTTTCGCTGCGTGTTCGAGTAGCTTGGGTGTGTGGCTAGCTCCTAGGTCCAGTAGCACTTCAGTGGCTGCGTGGATTTGGCTAGTGAGGTGTTGAGGACTGCGGAGTTGCGTTTGGGACCATAGGCCGAGTTCGTCTCTTCGGACAAGAATTTTTATCGGCTCCCATTCACTCCCCCCCCCTCTCTGGTCGCCATTCTGGTCCTTCAATCACATATCACAAACTATTACAAGATAACAATCTCACAAGGAACATAGATTAACAAAGCTAAATCCAGGCCATAATCACAAGAGATATTGGAGATTTGATCTAAGGATCTTAACCTCTTTATCTTTTACTGCTAGCAGTAGACGAAGAAGGTCTTCACTGTCTTCGATAAGCTCAGCCGACTGCATTTTCAGAGTTGATTCCGATTCTTTGGTCTTCTTCTTCAACCTACATAACTCTTTCTGGTGAGCAACAAACCGTTGTCGAAGTTGAACCCTGTCCTGATTGGGAGCGTCAACTCTCTCTTCATCAACACTAGTACATAAGGATTTGGTACCCATTCTTGAGTACTCCTATGTTTTAATTTGTTCGGGAAGAAGCATCATTGACTTGGTAGCTTCCATCTAGGAATAGTGGATCCCAAGTCAGATTAGGAACTTGCAATTGATTCGAACTAAGGAAACAAAAGTGTTAAGTTTTTTACCTTGGAGCAGGTCTGAACAGGAGCGGCTACAGATGTTGACCATTTGGCCCACTGAAACAAGTACAAGAACAACATGTAAGGGTTGAGATCATTCGCAATCGGAAACAAAGAAGGTGCTAAAAGTTTGTTACCTTGGAGCAGGTCTGAACAGGAGCGACTACAGATGTGGACCCTTTGGCCCACTGAAACAAGTACAAGAACAAGAGATAAGGGTTGAGATCATTGGCAATCAGAAGCAATTTCATTTACTAAGTTCAATGCGGTACATGAATGATCACACCCAATCCATAATCACCCAAGCATGCAACAAAAATATGGAAAGCCAAAGAGCATGGTTAAGCAATATAATAATTTTATCCTTTAATTTCTACAAACCTCAAATAAGTCGGCTTCGAACAATCTCTTGCAATAGGGAACAGAAGATCCACAATCACCTAAGCATGCAACAACAATATTCAAAGGCAAAGAGCATGGGGAAGCAGTCTAATAATTTCATCTACAAATTTCTACAAACCTCAAATAAAACAACTTCCAACAAACTCTTGCAATAGGATATAGTAGATCCATAATTACCCAAGCATGAAAGAATATTATAGAATGCCAAAAAGCATGGGGAAGCAATCTAATTGAATCGATCAATATAGGGAGGAGCCCGCAGACTTGACGAATAGGAAGGGAAGATGGTGATGAATACCGTCTCGATTTAGCAGCCCGAACTTGCACCTTGAACACGTTATTCTTTGCAACTATTGTAGATCTGCGGCCGCCAGGGTGAGCCTCAGGGGAGCCGACGGAGCAACGGGTTTGAACCATCTTGCAGCTTCAAGGACGTTGCCGAGGAAGGCCACTGCTCGTAGCAGACGAAGGCCACTGCTTGTAGCAGAGGAAGCTGACCGCTCGTAGCAGAGGAAGGCGTCGTCGGTATCTAGGTCACCGTTGCTGCTTCCGCCGCAGATCTACTAGGTCTCTTCGGAGGTAGAGGAGAAGTGAAGGACCGAATAGGCGACCAGAGAGAGGGGGAGTGAATGGGAGCCGATAAAAAATTCTTCCCGAAGGATGAACTCGGCCTATACTTCGATTGCCACTCTGATCACTCACACACACTGAAGAAGCTCTAGACTCGGCACACACAAGGCTACAAGCCCTAGAGACAAGCCACAGATCAAAGAGCGGAAGCACTAAACAAGAATCAAGCACTTAGCCAAATCTGGACTGGCTAGGCGCGGACCGTCTATGCAGTACGGGCGGACTGTCCGCCAGGCAGGGGTGGACTGTCCGTACGGACACTGCAGACCGTCCGAAAAACCCAACAGAACCTCCAGTAGCGCACCCCAAAAAATCGGACTGTCCGCATGAAGACCGCGAACTGTTCGGCCCTCACAGACCGTCCGGCACTCGAGTACGGACCGTCCGCAAACTCCGTGCAACCAAAAACACCTGAGGCAACGGATCGAAACACAGGCACGCAAGAACACATGAAGAACATGATGAATAGTTGCACTGTCATGGCCCCCGCGGACTGTCCGCCAGCCACTCGCGGACTGTCCGCCGGCTGCGGACAGAAGCAGAAAACAGCCGCCCGCGAGGTCAACTCCTCCAAGCCATCACCAGATCTCCCAAACCACTTGAGCTCTTGTGACAAGATTTGAGGGAGATGAGAAGCGTCACTAGGTGAAGCTATGCCAAAAAAACTCGACCTTTAACTCAATAAAGCACTGGGAATCGGGGATCACATGAACAACCTTCAAGAACTCGGGTTCCACCAAGAACTCACAAATCAAAGGGATTTCCCTGTGTTTGAGGGGTTAAGATCACACCCAAAGATGCACCAGGCATCCACCCATGATCCCTTTAAACAAATCCGAGGAAAACGCCCTCAAATCAACAAATCGAGTGAGGAACGAAAACACCCGAAAATAGCTTCGAAAATGACACAAAAATCACAAAGAGCTAAGAGAGGGATCGAATCAAAACACCGAATGCTTCCATACATCCAGAGGTCAAAGTCTATATAAGAAACTAGCCTAAGGAAATACTGGTAAAAGAAGCAATACACAGCGAGTCCAAAGCCAGAGAGAAAGAGATGCCATCCACCTCTATATATGATGTACACCGGAGGAAGCAAATGACCATGCTACCCCTACAACTTAAACTTAAGATGCACACCCCTCAGGGGCATTTTGGTCAAGTCTTCAAATATTCCCATTGAGCAGACATGCTTAGCCTCGACGGAAGCCCCATGATCACGCCTGGTGCCCCCCGCCTCGAAGCTTGCCGACGCTCCCGGATCACCATCTACGTCGCGTTGGGCCTTCGGCCTTGATTTTGAGGCCCAAACCAAGAAACCCTCCACCCATGGTTTTGTGGGCAAACCACCAAACCCCGCATGCAAGCTTCGGCATCGAACAGCTACCTTGCACAGGCCCATGTTCATGACTTCAACTTGCTTACACTACTAGGAATTGACCCTTAGAGCACCATTTTTTTCGCAACACCACACATTTTCTTGAAATATTTAGTTTTATAGCAACGAACATATTAATGGGTTGCGATATCTAGATCTTATGGCCACCAAAAATGTGGGTTGCATCTGTTGAAACATTCGTTGCAACAGGTTGGTGTTAATGCCACGATGAAAAAAGTGGTTGCCTTTATGGGTACCTATTGCCACAACTCATTGTGCATTGCGATAGTAATGATTTAGTGTTGCGATAGATGTGTGTTTCTTGCCACGAAAAATTATTTGGTTACGAATAGGCATGCCTGTGGCCACGATGAAAGATCGTTGTCTACAACTTAACCTTTGTTGCAACAGCTGTTGGCGTTTCTTAACATCACCACTAGTCGTACACTTAGAGGCAGCGTATAAGAACACCCGGGTATACCGCAAGCGCACAGAAATACCGCTGTAGCACTTCCCCAAGGAAGGAGAGTATTCCAAGGGTATCGAATCCAAGGAACGATGTGCACTATCTCCTACTCTAGTATAGATGGTCCAAGGACACAACACTGATTGATAGGATAGGTAGAAAGGATCTGCCTCGACTGAGCGCAGAGTCTAGCACGGTCTCTCAGGTATAACACTCACTTTGGGCACCAGCACATCCTAACTTTTTAGGGAGAGGCCAATGTACTGACAACGAGCCCAACTCGGTACGCAGGCGCGGAGGGTTGCAAAAGATCCAACAGGCCGTCACCACTGCGGCCTACCTCTATTGTTACGCGAGCGCACGTGGTCTTCGTAGGATAACCTATGGTCCAGACACCACGTCTACACCACTGACTACTACTATAGCAGGGCACCATCTGACGTCCCAATAGCCCGACTATAGCACTCCGTATAAATATGGAACTACGAATCTGCGAGGGAGATACTGGCACTAGCTCAAGGTATGCTCTATCACTTATGCAAGATCACGAATGTACTTTGATCTAATTAGATAAATGCAGGAGCATCAACTTTACTCTAATAGACAAGCTAGCAAACTAGATGCAAACTTATGATCTAAGTCTACTAGATCGAAATGGTTGTGTTCGAAGAACACAAGCCTCTAAATCAAGAACAAACAAAGAACACAAGAACAAAGCAACTAAGCATGCATACGACTTTAGTCTAAATAGAAACTGTCGAAATACTCACTTTAGTCTAAATGAAGAACAAAGGCACCGCTGAGGATCGTTCTTGAGGAAGATATCATGAACATGACATGTCCCCAAGCCTCCCACCTCAGTTCCTAACACTAATCCTATACAAAGAGCTCTCCTCTCCTAAAGAGAGAGGCTCTAAGGCCAAAAGTGAGAAGGAGGAGAAGAAGTGTGTGTCCTATTCTCTACCCCCTCTCCTTCTATTTATAGGCCCGGGTACCGGCGTGAGAACACCCCATACACCCCCGGACTGGCTTAAGGATCCAATCAGGGAGCACCACGTCGAAGCAGATGCCGAACGGAGGAAATCCCGGGTCGGCCGATCCATGGGGTCGGCCGACCTGGGCCCACCACGTCCTGCCTTGTGCTTTCTCTGGGTGACTGGTATGTGGGCCCTTTTGACGGTTCCCGGTGTATGGGTTGTTTGGAGGCGGTTTGCTCGGGTTGTGGGCCCTTGGATCATTGTGCTGGACACGTGGCGGTATCTGATTCGTTGGGAAGTGCTTCTCTTGGATTGATGAAGTGTCATGGACACATGGCATCCTGTGTGCCAGCACGTCGCCACGTGGCTTGGTGTGGGTCCCACCAGGTCCATGATATAGTGTGATCTTATATTGTGCATATCTCTTTCATCCGGACTCCGAAGTATACAAATGATATATCCATTTCGATCATCTTGACGAGCCCGTCGCAATGGTGCAGACCAATTTGTCATTTGTGACTGTTTATGATGATTCCATATCTATGCCATTGGTGCACTTGCTCTCAACTGTGTCATTTAACACGTATTTCGGTACAAAAGCCAAAAACACCAACACATGTGGAAATTGTTAGAGTAAACCCCTATTCTAGTGTTGATGATCACTTTCCATTTATTTTATGCAGGAGTTGACGGCCTAAAAGTGGTACTTAACAGCCATCAACAACACCCCCACACTTGGCCTTTGCTCGTCCCGAGTGAAGTGAGTCAGATCAAGGTGAGACATGATATCCAAAGGTATGAAGCGCGCATAAGAGCTATTCCAAACCATAACTTGTACTTGTGAACTCTGAAGTGTCTATCATGCTATCTTGGGTAGTTGTGGACTGAACGGTCATGAATAAAATCACTCCTGCTCATCATGTCAAGTAACTTGGGGTTTTGCGATAAATTTTCAAAACAAACCTTGCTTAGCTCCTCATTTGATTCTCTCAGATTGCTCAATGTGTATATGTCCTCACCAAGGCATTAGATTTCCTTTCTTCATCCTACTTCTAATGATGGCTATATGTGGAGCTCAGGGTAGGATAAAGGATAAGGCATACTTGTATCACATATATTACAAAGTCAAAGACTGGATCCTCAGAGAAAATCAAATCACACAATCAGATCAAGATGTGCACCTGTATGGATATGGTGAGTATGGTAAGGTGGATATTAGGCCCGGAATGGGTGCTAGCTATTACCATACATGTATGATGAATGTTGGTTGATGGTGAGGTGGACACTAGCTCCAGAGTGGATACTAGTTATCACCATCTAAGTTATGGAACTCCTTTTTGCATGATTCTCCCTCTTGTATAAAAATCTTTTGAGAACTTGCCTATCTCTATATTTTTTTTCCTTGTGGACCTTCATGTGTCCAACTCTTTTTTTTTCAATACCTGGACCTTCATGTGTCCATATTTTTTTTTCGATAGCCATGTCTCTTGTGTAACAAAAACTAGGAGGGAGAGATCAACACATATGGAGCCTTATTTTCACGGAATGCATGAATGATACAATGCTAACTTCTAGTGTAGAAGCATAGCAAGGGGAAAATGGTGGTGTGCACATGAATCTTGATCATGAGAGTAATGAAAAGAATTCTCACAAGTGTCACAGAATTTGACAAAGCTCAATGCAATAACAAGCATCATATGAGTATAAGGTTTTCAACTATGAACATCATATGGCTTTGGTAGGACGGTGCCATAACAAAGAGGAGCCTTGCAAAGGGTTTTCAGATTTTCAAATAAAATTACCCAAGCACTCAAGCATAAAGAGCGAAGATCATATTATCAAGCCATATCACAAACACCAACTACTTAGATAAATATGAGTTCCCTAATAATATTAGTTCACAAGCATAAGATGATGAGTAAGGAATAAAACATATGCAAGCCAACCTTGGGATTCATGTAAGACATGGAAGAGCTATCTCCTGAGTTTGATATAAAAGATTGATTCTGAGATGCAAAGAAACTCAAAGATACAAGGAAGTGAGATAGGGAAGCTGCGTACCTCAGGTCCTTCTTTTATTCTACAGGGTGGGGATTTCCCCACACTGTCTTCTTCTAAGAAATGAAAATAAACTTGAAAAGTTAAAGAGAGTAGGGAAAGGAGGACTTACCTGATGTTGGGCACGCTCTTACCCATTGTACTCGTCCTTGATGAAGTTGATCACTTCATATTCAATGTCGTCCGGCTCGAGGAAGATTTTCAACCGATGGCCATTCACCTTAAAATAGTTGCCTTCATCATTTTGCAGAGTGATAGCTCCATGAGGGGCTACCTCTACTACTGTGAATGGTCCTTCCCATTTGCTGTGCAATTTCCCTTTTCCAAATAGCTTAAATCGGGAGTTGAAAAGTAGCACTTTATCACCTGGTGCAAATTCTTTCTTCTTGATTTTCTTAGCGTGCCACCTCTTGGTTCTCTCTTTATAGATCTTTGCACTGTGATGGGCTTTTTCTCTCCACTCTTCCAATTATGCTAATTACTTCTGCCTATTCCTTTCGGACTTCAGGAAATCCAGATTAAACCTTTTTATTGCCCAATGAGCTTTATGTTCCACCTCCACTGGTAGGTGGCATGTTTTCCCATATACCATTTGATACGGAGACATTCCCAATGGAGTTTTGTAAGCTGTTCGATAGGCCCATAAGGCATTAGTGAGATGCTTCCTCCAAGCTCTGTCAGCCTCCTGTACTGTTTTCTGTAGAATATTCTTGATCTGCTTATTGGAGGTTTCTGCTTGGCCATTAGTCTGGGGGTGGTATGGAGTAGCAATGCTATGTTGGATCCCTTGTCTTTTCAGGAATCTTCTAAAATCTGTATCAGTGAACTGGGATCCCCTATCACTAATTACCATCCTTGGAATGCCGAAGTGAGGGAATATCACTTCGTTGAACATCCTTTTGGATTGCTTGGCATCGGCCGACTTGCAAGCTATAGCTTCCACCCATTTTGACACATAGTCGACTGCTACTAAGATATATTCAGCTCCCTCAGACTTTGGGAATGGGCCCATGAAATCAATACCCCATACGTCAAAAAGCTCCCCTTGCAAATTATCATGTAGTGGCATTGCATCTCTGGTAGTGATTCCTCCGTGCTTCTGGCAAGCTTTGCATCTTCGGATGAAATTTCTCGTGTCGTCATACATAGTCGGCCAGAAGAACCCACTTTGCCATATCTTTGCATGTGTACGGTAAGTGCTATAGTGGCCACCATATGGCCCAGCATGGCATTTTTCAATGATTTGCATTCCTTCAGTACTCAGTACACATTTTCTCAGCAACCCATCAGCGCAGACTTTATAGAGGTACGGATCATCCCACATGTGTCTTTTGGCTTCATGAATCAGTTTCTTCCTATCGGCTCCTGGGGGTATGTATCCTGTAACTAGATAATTCACAATGTTTGCATACCAGGGGTTGCTATCTGAGACCTTCAGCAATATGTCGTCTCATAGAGAGTCATTGATGGGTGCTTCCTGCAGCTTAGTAGTACGCATACGAGACAAATGATCTGCAACATAATTTTCTACTCCCTTTTTATCCCTTATTTCTAAATCAAATTCTTGAAGGAGCAGAATCCATCTAATCAGGCAGGGTTTAGCATCTGTCTTAGTGAGCAGGTATTTAAGAGTAGCATGATCAGTATAAACTATTACCTTGGCTCCCACTAAGTAGGATCTAAACTTGTCTATAGCAAAGACAACAGCAAGGAGCTCTTTCTCAGTAGTAGCGTAGTTCAACTGAGGTCCTGTCATGGTTTTGCTAGCATAGTCTATAGCATGATGTTTCTTATCCTTAGTTTGGCCTAAGACGGCCCCTACAGCGTAATCACTAGCATCACACATGATCTCGAAAGGCAGCATCCAGTCGGGAGGCTGGATGACTGGGGCAAAGATGAGCACGTTCTTGAGGGTGAGAAAAGATTCCATACACTCCTCTGAATTCAAAAGGTGCATCCTTGGCTAATAGATTGGTAAGGGTTCTAGCTACCTGTGAGAAGTCCTTAATGAACCGTCAGTAGAACCCAACATGGCCGAGGAAGCTACGGATGCCCTAGACATTTACAGGAGGAGGAAGCTTTTCTATTACCTCGATCTTGGCACGATCCACTTCTATCCCTCGTTCGGACACCAGGTGTCCTAACACGATGCCCTCTCGAACCATGAAATGGCATTTCTCCCAATTGAGGACTAAGTCCTTCTCATGACACCTTTGCAAGACCCTGTCTAAATTCCTGAGACACTCATCGAAAGTTTTACCATAGACAGAGAAATCGTCCATGAAAACCTCCATGATTTGCTCGATCATGTCTGAGAAGATAGAAATCATGCACCTCTGGAATGATGCGGGTGCATTGCACAACCCGAAAGACATTCTCCGATAAGCATAGGTTCCATAAGGGCAGGTGAAGGTGGTCTTGTTCTGGTCATCAGGATGGATAGGGATTTGATGGTAGCCAGAATACCCATCAAGGAAACAGAAGAAGGAGTGATTCACCAACCGCTCAAGCATCTCATCGATGAACAAGAGCGGGAAGTGATCCTTCTTTGTAGCCTTGTTGAGCTTCCTATAATCTATGCACATCCTCCACCCTGTGGGAAGGCGTTGAGCAATCTGCTCGCCGAACTCATTGGGGGCTGTCGTCATTCCTCCCTTCTTGGGTACGCATTGAACGGGGCTAACCCTTCACTATAGGGCACTGGATAGATGATCCCTGCGTGAAGAAGTTTGAGAACTTCTTTCTTCACGACTTCTCTCATTGCATTGTTCAGCCTTCTCTGTGGTTCCCTCGTCGGTGGGATGTCTAAATCTACGGGGATGCGATGGGTGCAGAGAGTCGGGCTTATCCCCTTAAGATCATGAAGAGAGTATCCGAACACAGATCGGTGCTTCTCTAGGATGAAGATGAGCCTTCTGGATTCCTCGTCAGAAAGATTGACATTAATGATCACTGGGGACTCAGTGTCCCCATGGAGGAAAACATATCGAAGGCCGGTGGGTAGAGGTTTGAGTTCAATAGGAGGCTTAGGTGGAGCCTGGGATTCGGATATATCTATAGGCTCATCAGGCTCTTCTATCTCATCTATGAACTCAGGTGCCCACTCGTCGAGGAGGGATTCCGGTGAATCTCCCGGAATGATTGCCTTGACCTCCTCAATTTGTGTAGAGTCATCAGGAGGGTCAGTTCTTGCGTTTTTTGTTCTTGAGATTTCTATAGAGAAAACCTCCTTCCCAAGGCAAACGTTAAGCTTACCTCAGGTAGGGGCCTCTATGAGAAATCTCTCGAGGGGCAATCCTATCATGAGGTCAAAGCTAAGGACATCATAGGTATGGAAATCAAGAGCAAAGTCGACCTCCTTATACATGACAGGGATAGCCTTCAAGATCCCTACTCCTTCTAGGATTTCTTCTTCAGGAGTCCTGATAGACGTCTGGGTAGGAGTCAGGGGTTCGTCCGCAAAGTTTCCCAGAGCATAAGTACTGGACATGATATTGACACCCACCAGAGGGTTGTAGAGAACTTTCACTACCTTTCCATTCATGACACAAGGAAGGGTCGACCGAGGCGGAAGGAGCTGGAAGATTCTGGCTGTTGATTCTGACTCTCTCGACCACTCTTGGGTCATGATGGCCGTTAACTCCCGAATGTTGTCCCTAAGGAAGGCAATTTCCATAGGATCTAGGGGAGACACGGGTGATGGTGGTTTTCTCTCGCAACAATAGTTTGAGGTGTTTCCATAGTCGCCAATTATATCATCCTCAAACTTCGGAAGGGACTCCAGAGGTTGAATTGCCTCTTCCTCCTGTGTCGTGGCCTCCTGAACTGGGCTTAGGGATTTGGATGGTAAAGGTTCGGGCTCAGATTCAAGAGTGGTCTCTTCTTCAGGTGCGCATTCCTCTTGAGGGTCTTCCGGCTCGGCTGTGAAGGAGGCATTAGCTGCTATAAGGTCAAGAATCTTCCTTCCCTCACTTGGAGCCTTATCCGGAAAGGAGCCTCCCGAGGCATCGTCAAGGCACCCGGCGGACTTGACGTCCAATCCCGCATAAAAATGCTGATAGAGCACATGGTCGGGTATTGACAGCGTGGGACCCGAATTTACTAAACGTAAGAGTCTTTCCCACACCGCACCCAAGGTCTCCCTATCATTTGCTTAAATCCGAGCACATCCTTTCGCAGGGCGATGAGACGAGCAGGTGGAAAAAACCGTCGGCAGAATTCATCGACAAGTTTAGACCAGTTGCCGCCAACAGAGCCCGCGCGTTCATTGTACCATTGCCTCGCGCTTCCCGTGAGGGAAAAAGGAAACAATTTCCAACGAACAGTATCATGTGTCATGCCAGCAAAGGCGTAACATGAACACAAATGCTCAAACTCTCGCAAATGCTCGTAGGGGTTTTGACGGTCCCCGGAAAAGGAATACGATTCCCTAATCAAAGAGATAAGATCAGTACTGAGTTGATAGCTAGGAGTGGTAATTGGGTGTTCCGATGGCGCAGGCTCTAACAACTCAGGTTTGGGAGCAGAAAGGATTTGGATAGAAGTTTGCTCCATGGTAACTGGGGTAAAGGTAGAAGAAAACAAAAAAGGTAACTACGAGGACCACTAGGTTCGAAGATAGATACAGCAACCGTCCCCGGCAACGGCGCCAGAAATGCTTGTTGGCGTTTCTTAACGTCACCACTAGTCGTACACTTAGAGGCAGCGTATAAGAACACCCGGGTATACCGCAAGCGCACGGAAATACCGATGTAGCACTTCCCCAAGGAAGGAGAGTATTCCAAGGGTATCGAATCCATGAAACGATGTGCACTATCTCCTACTCTAGAATAGATGGTCCAAGGACAAAACACTGATTGATAGGATAGGTAGAAAGGATCTGCCTCGACTGAGCGCAGAGTCTAGCACGGTCTCTCAGGTATAACTCTCACTTTGGGCGCCAGCACATCCTAACTGACGAGCCCAATGTTGGCGTTTCTTAACGTCACCAATAGGCGTCGGGGTAGCGTGAGCATGTAAGAAACTCCCGGGTACACTGACGAGTGCGAACGAATCCGCAAGCGCACGGATACACCGTTGTAGCACTTCCCCTAGGAGAATGAGTATTCCCATAGGGTATCGTTCCAAGGAACGGTGTGTACTATCTCCTACTCTAGTATAGATGGTCCAAGGACACCAAACTCCAGTTGCGATAGATATGGGTTGAGAAGCACTTTCTTAAGGAACTTAGCTGTCGAGATGGATCTGTCGTTCTTAGTCATCCCCGCGTGGCGACAGCACATCAATGTGCTGACATCGAGCCCAACTCGGCACGCGACGCAGAGGTTTGACAAAGGGTCCAACAGGCTATCACCACTGCGGCCTACCTCTACGCTACGAACGTACGTGGTCTTCGCAGGAAAACCAAGGCCCAGACACCACGTCTGTACCCCAGATAAATACTAGAGTGCGGATACGTATGCTAGCCCGCTAACTACACTATACAACCGTATAAATACGGACCCACGAACTAGAGAAAGAACGGAATCAGATCACACTTTATTCATCGAGCTATGGAGCAGAAAGAAAGCTATGGATGCAAACAAACGAGATACAACAGACTTACTCAGCTAAACAGGATCAGAGCATGCAAACAGATATATGAACTACTGGACTAGCTCTAAAGGATCAAAGCCTTGTGTCACGAAGAACACAAGCCTCTAACTTATGAACGAGCTAAGAACACAAGAACAATTCAAGCATGCATGATGTCCACTATAGTCTAAATAAGAAATACTGAAATACTCACTTTGGTCTAATTGAAGAACGAGCATCCACGAGGACATCAACTCACTCCTCACCCTATCCTACCTAGCACTCTAATTACACACACAACTCAGGTGAGAACTCACCTCTCCAAGAGAGAATGAGAGGAGAGGGAGAGAGGAATGTGTCTCAAATGGGAGCCCCTCCCCTCCTATTTATAGAGGAGGGGGTGGCTTGATAAGAGGGGTGTTGGTCTCCACTTGTGTGCAGCTCCCTGGGCACGTCCAATGGCAATGTGACACGTGGCAGGTGAAAACCAGGCGAGAACCGGATATTCCAGGGGTGAACCGGACATTCCTTTGTGTTTTGGGCGAAGAACCGTCACTAAAAAGGGAGAACCGGCGGTCCGGGACGAACCAACCGGGCGAACCAGCACCCAGCCGTGGTTCCCGCGCCCCCTTCATGCATCGCTGCTCCGTCCTCCAATCCGTGGCTGCCACGCGTCCCGCGCCAGGCCTCCTTCCCGCGCAAGCCACGCGCACACGTCGTGCTGGCCGTGTTGGCCAGAGCTGCGCTGCCACGTTGCCGGGCGGGGACCGCGCGCGTGCGCCCAGTGCGCCTGAGGCCAATCCGTGGGAGCCGGCGGGAGCGAATGGGAGGTCGCCACGTCGTCCTGCTGATCCGCGTGAGGCTGGCGTCAGCGATCCGTGGAGGGAGGGCCTCCAATAGAAGGCCGCCACATGGCATTTCCTGCGCATCTGCGGTACGAGGTACGAGGAAAGGCAGTGCGGGTCCTGGTGACGTCAGCCTTGCGTCATCTTTCGTCTTTTTCATAACTTGCGCATACGAACTCCGATGTAGGCATATATTTTGTCCATTTCGATCGTCTCGACGAGCCCGTCGCAATGGTGCAGTCCAAATTGGCATTTGAGAATGTTTATGATGACGTCCTTTAATAGCCATTGGACTACTTGCTCTCAATTGTAGCATTTGGCACGCATTTCGGTGCATCCTGCAACAAAAGCTAGAAACACCAACACTTGTGGAAATCATCAGTATCAAGCCCTATTCTAGTGTTGATGATCCTTTTACCATTATATTATGCAGGTATTGACGGTGTAAAAGCACCACTTTTCAACCGTCAACAACACCCCCACACTTGACCTTTGCTCGTCCCGAGTAAAGGGAGTCAGGTCAAGGCGAGACATGATATCCAAAGGTATGAAGCAAGCATAAGAGATATTCCAGACCATACCTTGTACTTGTGAACTCTGAAGTGTCTATCATGCTATCTTGGGCAGTTGAAGAATGGAACGGTCATGAATCAAATCACTCCTGCTCATCATGTCTAGTAACTTGGGGTTTTGCAATAAATTTTCAAAACAAACCTTGTTTAGATCCTCATTTGATTCTCTCAGATCGCTCAATGTGTATATGTCCTCACCAAGGCATTAGATTGCCTTTCTTCACCCTACTTCTAATGATGGCTATATGTGGAGCTCAGGGTAGGATAAAGGATAAGGCATACTTGCATCACATATATTACAAAGTCAAAGACTAGATCCACAGAGAAAATCAAATCATACAATCAGATCAAGATGTGCACGTGTCTGGATATGTTGAGTATGGTAAGGTGGATACAAGGCCTAGAATGGGTGCTAGATATTACCATACATATATAGTGAATGTTGGTAGATGGTAAGGTGGACACTAGCTCCGGAATGGATACTAGTTATTACCATCTAAGTTATGGAACTCCTTTTTGCATCACCACCTCTCTCCTCTTTCTCCTTTATTTTGGACATGGGCTATTCTTTCTTTTTTTCCTTTTTTTTCATCATGCTTTGAGCATGTGTCTCTCTTTCCTTTTCTTTCTCTCTTTTTTTCTTTTTTTAATAGCCCATGTCTCTTTTGAAGGATACTTTTGGAGAGAGATGTCACACCACATATGGAGCTTTATTTTTATGAAACGGATGAATGATACAATGCTAACTTCCAGTGTAGAAGCATAGCAAGGGGGATATGATGGTGTGCACATGAATCTTGATAATGAAAGTAATGAAAAGAATTCTCGCAAGGGTCACAGACTTTGACAAAGCTCAATGCAATAACAAGCAGCATATGAGTATAAGGTTTTCAACTATGAACATCATATGGCTCAAGTGGGATGGTGGCATATCAAAGAGGAGCTTTGTCAAGGGGTTTTTATGATTTTCAAATAAAATTCCCAAGTACTCAGACATCAAGAGCGAAGATCATATCATCAAACCATATCACAAACGTCAACTACTTAGATGAGCATGAGTTCTCTAATGATATTTGTCCACAAGCATCAAGATGATAAGTAAGGAATAAAACATATGCAAGCCAACCACAGGAATCATGTAGAGCAAGCATAGCACCAACCACTGAGTTTGATATAAAGGATATGAATTGAAATTCAAACAAACTCATGGATAGGACAGAGTGAGATAGAGGGTGAACATACCATCGCTTCTGAAGGATAAGAGATCAAGGAAGACCAGTGGTGATTTGGCTGACCAGAGGGCAGCCATCTCACTCCAGTTTACCTTGCTCTTGTCATGAAGGCGTAGTCGATGTTGTGCAACGCCTACGTGGGAGTTCTCGAGTGGATATGTTGATGATGAGCTCGAGAGAACTCACCCATACTAGTGGTTGATCCTGGTGTTGTTCTTCAGATAACAAACGAAAACAAAGGAGGGACTCTACTGGTTCGAGAACCATAGAGCCTTTATTCAAGTTCAAATTTTTTGTTGTTTTTTTTATTGTCACCATGTCAATTGCTCGAAAGGGTTAGACCAAGGCTACACATTATACACAAAGGGGAATATACTTACCTTGGACCTTTGAGAGGTCAAATGTACCACCTTTGCATGATGTGCAACATGAATCTTGACACCTCAACTTACCTTCCCTTTGAATTTAGCTGAACAACTTACCCATTCAAGTTTGACAATTTCTACAGGGGTTAGTTAGCATATATGCAACCAAAATCTATGAGGATATAACTATAAGGTTCATCAGTCAAAACTCAACACCATGTCTTGTTTTTGCTGAAGAAGACAGTTTTAGCCTAAGCACCATGCTTAATCTAAAATGGTCTATGAATGTGTGTATACCCAAACATTCAAACTAGAGCATATGAACAAAGATAAAGGAAACATGCATGCATGATCAAGCTATCATCAACAAGGGACATAAGCATGAGCTTAAGACGGTGAACCTCGGGAACCTCCCGGAAGGGCTTTGTTTAAAGTCAAAAGCAGGACTGACCTAGCTAGTGAGCAAGATGAAAGAGTTGACATCATCGCCACACCAGGATAAGATTTGGTAGAGGAGGAACTTTACTCAGGATGCTCACATGCCTCCCCCACACTTGAAGTTTGCATTGCTAGGCAACAAAACTTAAGTGTGTGGTGATCGAGCTTCCTTTTGTAAACGTTCCCTCACCAAAGTGTATCTAGGTGTTGCAGCTGATGTGGCTCACATGTTCGTAGGCATCACCTATCCATCTTTCTTCTCAATCTCCACCTGAAAGGTTAGTGACCAAAAATACCCGAAGGACAACTTATCCTAAAAACATGTTCTTGCTTTTATTCGAAAAGGGAAATAAAACCTATGCTAATCCATGCTATCTCCTGGGAGTGCTTTGTTTATTTAAGGTCATAAGCTCGACCAAGGGAACTTCATCTTGCAGCTATCGTTGGTGGTGTCGTTTCCATCTCACTACCAATCCTTGATGTATCAGTGAAGCTTGAGCTGCAAGGTTAGTGCCACAGTGTACACACAAAATCTGATATGCTTATGATAGACATATACATCTACAACCAACCTTCTGACCTTTCTACAAAAGAGGACCATAAGGTGATTGCAGCCCTCATGCGTGCTCAGCGCACTAAGCATGTATGACTCTAGAGGGACATGATGCGAGCATGGTCTGTATGGTGAATCACGAATGAAACTACCATGCTCGTGTGTGGAATCCTTTCCTCTGGACTCCAGAGTCAGTGCCTCGAAAGGTTCCATGATCCATGAATTCTCTATCTCAAGAGAGTCATCGTGGAAGCTCGATGTTGACTCTCGATCATGATCGAAAGCAACATGATGCGGGCCAGCGGGAAGAGGCTGAAACTCGGTCGAGAGTGGTGACAATCGTTCGCCTTCACAAAGGTGAAGAGAGTCTCCCGAGTCATTCTCATGAGGGGTAGAACATTCTACAACCTTAATGAGAATGGGCTCAGATGATTCGAACGGAGATGTATGTGTCATCTTCTCGAGCGGGTTTTGCTGGGGAAGATGCTTTGCCATAGGATGTCCCGGATAAGGGGTAGCAGTGGCAGAAGCGATTTCCCTAAGCTTATCATCTAGGCTCCCTAAAGATGTATCGAAGAGCTGCTCTAGAGGGGAGCCTAGGAGAAGATCGAGATCAAGGACATCGAAGATGTGAAAGTCTAAGGTAGCCTCGATCCCGTCTATGTTAAGCGGCACGGCACTTGTGATCCCCCGACATTCAAGAACACGTCCAAACGGACAGGTCTTGTGGAGCATGTCGGATGGTGCTAGTGAACTCTGCCCAAAAGAGTTTTCGCTAAGTGCCATGGCAAAATGTTAACCTCCATGGTGGGGTTACAATGGGCCTCTACAATAGTGCCTCTAATAGAGCAAGGGACAACCAGAGAAGGTGAACTATTCCAAATTGCTTCGAAAAATCGTGTCACTCCCTCTGACCATTCCTCCCTCATGGCCTTCTCAGGATATGCTTCGTTAGGAGGATCAGGAGATAGAGGTGGCACTGCAGGCCTAAGGGAAGGTTCTATCGAAAGATTTCTAGAATGATCGGTATGGACAGAATAAGGATCCTCCCCTAATTGGGCATCAAAAGAATTCGAGGTGTCTGAAAGATTTCTAGATGGGTCATCCTCGAATTTGCAAGTGAACACCAAAGGTTGAATTTCTTCTTCCTTTGGTGTTCGGGGTTCATGAGAGGGCTCAACAAATAAGTCTTGGGATTCGGAAGATGAAGACTCGGACTTGGATGTTGAGGGACTCTCATGGCTTGACTCAGATTCCTCTTGGTAGGATATGGGATCGTCTTCGAAGTAAGTGTTCAGGAAACTCCAACCTTCAGCTGGTTACCTCTCAAGAAATGGCTTTCCGAAGTCAAGACGACAGATAGACCTTTTGTCGAGACCATCATAAAATTTGCGAAGCAACTGAGAATCAATCATCGACAAGGGAGGTCCAGAATACACTAGGCATGTAAATCTAGACCAGGCCATTTCTACCGTTTCCTTCTCTTTCTGTTGAAAACAATGGATATCTTCCCGTAGAGCAGCAACACGAGATGGAGGGAAGAACTCAAGGCAAAACTTGTCTCTAAGCTCTTCCCAACTATCGTTCATGCTACCTACGGTATATGTGTACCATTGCTCTGCCTTCCCTACAAGAGAGTACGGAAACAACTTCCACTGGAAGGTATCCAAAGTCATACCCATAGTGTAGATGAGTGAACACAAGTTCTCGAAGTCACGAAGATGGTAATATGGGTTTTTGCTCGATAGACCAGAGAAGATAGTGCATCGAACGAGATCGATAGTCGCAGGGAGAGGCTCACAGCCAGATGTGAGAAAAAGGCGCACCGAAGGTGGTGGCTCTGGGAGCTCATCCCTAGGGGTAGTGATGCTTTTACAGGAAAGCTTCACCATGGGTAGCCGGGGGTAAAGGTAGAAGGAAAGAAACAAAAAGGATATCTGATGGGTAATGGGGGTGAAGGTAAAAGAAAACGAAAAAGATAAATACGAGGACCACTAGGTTCAAAGATAGATACAGCAACCGCTCCCCGGCAACGGCGCCAGAAATGCTTGTTGACGTTTCTTAACGTCACCACTAGGCATCGGGGTAGCGTGAGCGTGTAAGAAACTCCCGGGTACACTAACGAGTGCGAACGAATCCGCAAGCGCACGGATGCACCGTTGTAGCACTTCCCCTAGGAGAATGAGTATTCCCGTAGGGTATCGTTCCAAGGAACGGTGTGTACTATCTCCTACTCTAGTATAGATGGTCCAAGGACACCAAACTCCAGCTGGGATAGATATGGGTTGAGAAGCACTTTCTTAAGGAACTTAACTCTGGAGATGGATCTGTCGTTTTCAGTCATCAGCGTGGGGCGACAGCACATCAATGTGCTGACATCGAGCCCAACTCGGCATGCGACACAGAGGGTTGACAAAGGGTCCAACAGGCTGTCACCACTGCGGCTTACCTCTACGCTACGAACGTACGTGGTGTTCGCAGGAAAACCAGGGCCCAGACACCACGTCTGTACCCCAGATAAATACTATAGTGCGGATACATATGCTAGCCCGCTAACTACACTATAGCAACCGTATAAATACGGACCCACGAACTAGAGAAAGAACGGAATCAGGTCACACTTTATTCATTGAGCTACGGAGCAGAAAGAAAGCTATGGATGCAAACAAACGAGATACAGTAGACTTACTCAGCTAAACAGGATCAGAGCATGCAAACAGATATATGAACTACTGGACTAGCTCTAAAGGATCAAAACCTTGTGTCACGAAGAACACAAGCCTCTAACTTATGAATGAGCTAAGAACACAAGAATAATTCAAGCATGCATGATGTCCACTATAGTCTAAATAAGAAATACTGAAATACTCACTTTCGTCTAATCGAAGAACGAGCATCCACGAGGACATCAACTCACTCCTCACCCTATCCTACCTAGCACTCACCTCTCCAAGAGAGAATGAGAGGAGAGGGACAGAGGGTTGTGTCTCAAATGGGAGCCCCTCCCCTCCTATTTATAGAGGAGGGGGTGGCTTCACAAGAGGGGTGTTGGTCCCCATTTGTGTGCAGCTCCCTGGGCGCGTCCAATGGCAATGTGACACATGGCAGGTGAAAACCGGGCAAGAACCGGATATTCCAGGGGTGAACCGGACATTCCTTTGTGTTCTGGGCGACGAACCGTCACTAAAAAGGGAGAACCGGCGGTCCGGGGCGAACCAACCGGGCGGACCAGCACCCAGCCGTGGTTCCCGCGCCCCCTGCATGCATCGCTGCTCCGCCCTCCAATCCGTGGCTGCCACGCGTCCCACGCCAGGCCCCCTTCCCGCGCAAGCCGCACGCGCACGCCGTGCGGGCCGCGTTGGCCAGTGCTGCGCTGCCACGTTGCCGGGCGAAGACCACGCGCGTGCGCCCGGTGCGCCTGAGGCCAATCCGTGGGAGCCGGCGGGAGCGAATGGAAGGTCGCCACGTCATCCTGCTGATCCGCGTGAGGCTGGCGTCAGCGATCCGTGGAGGGAGATGGCCACCAATAGAAAGCCGCCACGTGGCATTTCTTGCGCATCTACGGTACGAGGTACGAGGAAAGGCAGTGAGGGTCCCAGTGACGTCAGCCTTGCGTCATCTTTCGTCTTTTTCATAACTTGCGCATACGAACTCCGATGTAGGCATATAATATGTCCATTTTGATCGTCTCGACGAGCCCGTCGCAATAGTGCAGTCCAAATTGGCATTTGAGAATGTTTATGATGATGTCCTTTAATAGCCATTGGACTACTTGCTCTCAATTGTACCATTTGGCACGCATTTCGGTGCATCCTGCAACAAAAGCTAGAAACACCAACACTTGTGGAAATCATCAGTATCAAGCCCTATTCTAGTGTTGATGATCCTTTTACCATTATATTATGCAGGTATTGACGGTGTAAAAGTAGCACTTTTTCAACTGTCAACACCCAACTCAGTACGCAGGCACGGTGGGTTGCAAAGGGTCCAACAGGCTGTCACCACTGCAGCCTTCCTCTATCGTTACGCGAGCACACATGGTCTTCGTAGGATAACCTATGTGAGGACCCGTGTGGTTCGAGGACCGATGGATGGTCGCTCCTTAGTGATGAGTGATTGACAACGTTGTGTGGACTGACTCTTGGCTTAGTATTACAGGTACAGGTTGCTGCTTGATTCGCATAGTGCAGGTGAAGATCAAGTGCGAAAGGTCTATGTCTGTGTGACCTCCCAGGAGCGGAGAGATGAGTAGGCTTCGATCGAGGTACCCGGTGGCCGACGGGATCAAGTGCGGACCGTACGCTGGCAAGAAGAGCAAGACGACGTCGAGAGGGATGGAGCCGGTGCAAGGTAGCAGCTAACAACTGAAGCTTGCACGCGGGGTTTGCAGTGGTTTGGTCACAAAACCACTGGGTTGCTTGGCTGAGCCACAAAGCCAAGGCCGAAGGCTCGACGGGCGACCAGCCTGCTCAGGCCGGTCTGACCGCCCAGGGGAGGCGGTCTGACCGCCTGGCCCAGAGTGACCGGGGGAGGCCGGTCTGACCGCCTAGGAGGGGCGGTCTGACCACCTGGCTCGCAGCGCGTCAAGAAGCTTCGAAGCGGAGGACGCGTGGCGCAATCGTGAGGCTTGCGTGGAGATGAAGCGGATTGCGGCCAGCAGGAGTCCGTCCGATGATGAAAAAGATCAAAGTTCCCAAAGTGCCCTTAGTGGGCGTGTATCTTAAGTTAAGTAAATAGGGGTAGTTTGGTCATTGGTTGCCCTCCATATAAACTCAGTTGAGAGGAGATGGCAGCCACCTCTTGGAACCCTAGTTCATTTGTTTTTCCTCTTTAGTTTTCCTTAGGCCTAGCTTGAGTGCTTCATGAGAGGTCTTGTGAGAGGGATGGATGTTCGGGCGGCTTGCTAGACCTTGTATGAACCTTTCATGGTATGTATAGAAGCTTCGGCGTGGTTCATCAAGTCTCTCTTTGTCTCCCGGTGTTTTCCCTTTTGGTGATTTTCGGAGCTGTTTTTGGAGATTTTCGTGGTGGCTTGTTTGAGGGGTTTCTTGGAGGGATTCTTGTTGGGTTTCACACATGTGGTCTTCATGCCTCTTTTCTTAGTGACTTTGCCCCAGAAATCCTTTGGGAAATCCTTTGATTTGGGTGGATTTCGGAGTTCTTGGAGTTCATGACCATGAGACATTCGATTCGCGATTCCTCTTGATTGGATGGGTTTCGGTGGATATCGTTTGGTGGAGAGGTCATTCATGAGGTGACCCAGCTATCCCCGAAGTTTCGTTGCAATCCGTGGAGTGAATCGGGAGATCGGGTGAAGGGAAGTTAGGAGTTGACCCGCGGCCAGATTCTGCAGGGGAGGCGGTCTGACCGCCCAGGGTACGCGGTCTGACCGCCCTGGGGGTTTCGCGAGGAAAGTGTTGGTTTTCCAGGGATTTTCTCTGAGAGCTTGTTTGCCTTGATCAGAGGAGTTTCCAGGCGAAATCTTGGGTCGATTTGGAGTCGTGAGCTTCGGGTTCTGGTTTTGAGGAATTTCTCAGCCTAGGCGGTCTGACAGCCCTGTCCAAGCGGTCTGACCGCCCCTGGCCGGAAATTTCCCGTGTGTTGTTTCCGCTGTTGTGGTTGAGTAGTTTCAGTGTTTGCTGGTGAGGTTTGGTCCTAGGATCAGTAGCACTCCAGTGGCTACGTGGTCTTGGCAAACGTGTGGATAGAGTTGTTCAAGTGATTTTGGGATCGAGGCCGTGTTCATCTCGTTGGAGGAGCTATCTCCCTCGAGAATGAATTTTTATCGGCTCCCATTCACTCCCCCCCTCTCTAGTCGCCCAATCCGGTCCTTCAATTGGTATCAGAGCCGGTTACGGATCTTTTTGATTCTAACCAATCTAAGATCCAAAGATGGGTGACTACAGAAAGGGGTCGGGTCCTCCGCACTTCGATGGGAAAAATTACCAGATGTGGGAGAGGCGCATGGGCGCGTTCTTGTGTGGGAAAGGACAATTGATTTGGGATATGACGCAAAATGAGAATTATGTCATCCCGGACGATTTCATCCTCCCAGGTGCTCGGGACATGTGTGAGGCCAACAGTAAGGCCGTGGATTACTTGTTCCGTACTCTGTGTGCCGCGGAGTTCGATCGTGTGTACTTAGAGAAGGTGGCTGGAAAGATTTGGGCTAAGTTGAGGATCGCTCATGTTGGGAACGCTCAGGTTCAGGCGCGTTTGTTTGCCACTCACCGGAGAGAGTATGAGAACTTCACTCATCTCCCCGGTGAGTCGATTGATGCCATGTTCCAGCGCTTCACCTGTATTGTAAATAACATGAGGGCCAATGTGGCAGTGCTCCCATACACAGATCATGATAGAGCTATCAAGCTCTTACACGCACTTGACAGATCCGTGTGGAGTGCCAAGGTCGAGTCCATTGAGGAGTCGAGTGTGTATGACACGTTGACTAAGGACGAGCTGTTTTCTAAGCTCAAGTCGTCGGAGGTGGATCGTGGCCTGAGAGCCAAGGCTGAGAGCACAACTGAGTCCCATAGTCTTGCTCTTGTGTCCGGATCTGGTGGAAGGACTAACTCCTCTTCGAGGATGTTTTCTCTGTCTTCCTTTGTGTCCTTGCCAGATGAGGAGTTCGACGAGCTGGCCCTGCTGACCAGGAAGTTCGAGAGGCTGCACGAAAACCGCGTGAACATGAGAAGAACCACTCATACGTGCTACAGATGCGGGAAGCAGGGACACTTCATCGCCGAGTGCCCACAGGAGATCGAGCCTAAGAACGAGTACAAGCACCGCCCAAGGATCAAGAACAAGTACCGCTCGAGGCGTGATCACAAGAGTAAGTACAAGGACAAGGACGAGCGGAGGTCGAGGAAGGGCGGCGGCTACGACAAGAAGAAGAAGGCTCGGGCGATGGTGGGAGCAAGCGACGTCGACTCCAGTTCCTGCTACACCTTGTCGAGTTCCAGCGGCAGCGACGACGACAGCAAGCGCAAGAACAAGAAGTACGGTTCCAAGAACCTGAGTGGCCTGAGTTGCTTCGCACGAGAGGACGGCTTCTGCGGCATGGCCCACAGCTCTGGCAGCAAGAGTAGCCAGAAGGATGACTCCGGATCAGAATCCGAGGATGAGGTATGTGATGAGCTCTCTTCTTTGCACCAGGAGAATGCTGAGTTGGTTGCTTTGCTTGACAACCGTGATACCATGCTTAGAGAGGCTAAGAAACTTAGGAAAGAACTTAGAGCCTCACTAGAAGAAGCTAGGGAGAAAATTGCTGAGCTAGAATCTGTGAATCTTGATGCTAAACTTGAGATTGATTCCCTTAAGATTGCTCCTGTTGTTGCTGATGCTCCTGATTGTGATGACTGCAATGCTTTCTTGGCTGATTTAACTTTGCTTAAGGACTCAAAGTTAGAGGAACTAGACTTGCTTAGGGCTGAGATTGATGAGTTGAAGTCTAGGTCTGCTTTACTAGGTGCTTGCACTTCCTGTCCTGTGTTGCACGCCAAACTAGATGCATCTCATGATAGGATTGTTTCTTTGGAGGCTGCTTTGAAAGTTCCAATTCCTACATCGTGCTCTACATGTGAATTACATTCTGTTAAGAATATGGAATTGACCCACTATGTTGACCGGTTGCAGGATGAGAACGATGAGCTGAGAAAGCTTATGAGTTGGTTGTCTGGGCATGAGCCACAGTTAAGTTTGATGATGGCTGAGTTTAAGTGGTCGGATGGTCAGGCGTTGGGTTCTGACAAGATTGGTGAGAACAGTGGTGAGGGAGAGAAAATTGGAGAGATTCCCATTCCACCACAAACAACACCCATGAACAAATTTGCTCCAAAACGCAACCATCTGAGAAACAAGCTAGACACCACTCCCGATCCACCAGTGTTTCCCCACAAAACCGATAACTTCCAGAAACCGGTGAAGTCTGTGAGCACCCTTGGGAACATATTTGAGGGAAAATCAGGAGAGAAAGAGGTAGAGAAACCGAGAGAAACTCCACAGCCAAAGCCTAAACCAGTTCGCTTCCATTGTGAGTATTGTGGGAGGGACGGTCACCTCGGAGAGTTTTGCTATAAGAAGAAGAGGGATGAGAGGATGGCAAAGGAGTGGGCGAACAAGGATAGGTACCACCCTTCTAATGGTGTGCCTGAGCCTCGTATGCCACTGCCTAGGGGTCAGGCTGAGGTGCGTACAATTCCGGGTTGGGGAACAAGAGGAATTCCCAACCGAGGTGGTTCGCGTGTTGCTGCCCAGGGGGAGGGGGCGGTCAGACCGGCCAGGGCAGGCGGTCTGACCGCGTCCCAGCTGGGAGCAAGGGGTGCTGATGCTCGTGGTCGTGATTTTGATCGTGGTGGTTCCTATGGTCGTGGTACAGACAGTAGGGGGTTTGTTTCTGGTGGTGGTGTGTTTGCTGGACGTTCTCCTCCTCATGATCGATATGAGGGTGGTAGAGATCGTCGCAGCTTTGGGGGTCAGAGGAGCTACGAGCCACGCTTTCCCTTTCGTGGTAGTCGTTCTCCTCCAGCTAGACGTGAGGTGGTTCAGCGTGGTGGTCGTAGCTTTGGACATAATAGGATGGATGTTGCTAACCCCACTTTTGAGCAAATAGCTCGACACTGGTTTGATTCTTTCTGTGCTAACCCCAGTGTTGAGTCGCTTGCTCATTCTCATTTCGTTTTTGATTTGCAGGTGGGAGGCATGGAGAACGTTTGGTTGATTCACTCCGGTTGTTCGCGACACATGACTGGAGACAAGGGGTGGTTCTCCAGCCTCACCCCGGTGGTGTCAAAGGTGTACATCACTTTCGGGGATAATGGACGAGGACGGGTGATTTCAGAAGGTGAGGTTAAGGTGAGCAAGTAGGTGACCCTAAAGCATGTGGCTCTGGTCAAGTCACTTGGCTATAACCTGTTGTTAGTATCTAAGTTCCTGGACGAGGGTTATGAGGTGCGTTTTAAGTTGGGGGCTTCTCGTGTTCTTGACTCTCGAGGCGATCTTGTTTGTACGATCGTGCCCGAGGGACAGATCTTTCGCGCTGATTTTTCTCAGTCTTTTGGTCCCCCGAGGTGTTTGGTGTTGGTCCTTCTTCTGAGTTGTGGAGATGGCATAGGAGGTTGGGGCACTTGAGCTTTGAGCTTCTTTCCCATTTGAGTGCACTCGATCTTGTCCGAGGATTGCCCAGGTTGCGTTTTGAGAAGGATTTGGTTTGTGCGCCTTGTAGGCATGACAAGATGGTAGCCACTCCCCATCCACCCCTGACCGCTGTCATGACAGAGCGTCCGATAGAGCTGTTGCATATGGACCTTGTTGGGCCAGCTCGAGTTCGCTCGGTGGGTGGGAAGTGGTATGTCCTAGTGGTGGTGGACGATTACTCTCGCTATGCCTGGGTGTTTTTCTTGGAGGAGAAGGGTGAGACGTCTGGTTTTGTTCGAGACCTGATCTTGAGGCTGAAGAATGAGAGACATGGGGATGCCATTAGAGCAATACACAGTGACAATGGTATAGAGTTTAAGAACTCTCGTTTTGAGACTTTCTGTCGTGATCTTGGTCTTGAGCATCAGTTTTCGACTCCGTACACCCCTCCTCAGAATGGTGTTGTGGAAAGGAAGAATCGGACCCTGTGTGAGATGGCTAGGATGATGCTCGATGAGCACAGGACTCCTAGGAGGTATTGGGCTGAGGTGGTGAATACCGCGTGCTATGTGTCAAACCGGATTCTCCTCCGAGCTTTTAAGAAGAAAACCTGCTACGAGCTGATGCATGGGCGAGTACCCAAGGTGAGTCACTTTCATGTTTTTGGTTACAAGTATTTCATTCTTAAGAAGGGTAGAAAGTTGGACAAGTTTGAGGCTAGGTCGGTCGATGGTATTTTCTTTGGTTATGCTACTCACTCTAGAGCATTTCGTGTGCTCAACTTGGAAACTAACCAAATCGTGGAGACTTGCGAGGTTACCTTCGACGAGACACAGCCGCGTAGCTCTTTGGTCTTTGATTGTGCAGGTGATGAGGAGTTCGGCCAGGAGATCTTTGAGGAGGATGTGCAGGAAGATGGTGAAGAAGATGATGGTGGTGGTGCTCCCGCAGCTGACCGTGTACCTACTACTTCCACTACTACGACGATGATCGAGGATGGTCCTTCACCTACACCGACGATGACTGAGGCTGTTCGAGAGGTTGCTACTGCTGAGGGGGAGGTGGTCTCCAGACGTGAGGCTCCTCGACGTGTTCTGGTGGATCACCCACCTTTGTCGATCATAGGTGAAATTCATGAACGTACTACACGGTCCAGGTCACAAAGGCATTCTCATTTTGCTCATTCTGCATTTGTCGCTTCTTTTGAGCCAAAAGATATTGGACACGCACTTTCCGATCCAGATTGGGTGAACACTATGCATGAGGAGCTTGAGAATTTTGAGAGGAATCAGGTGTGGGAGTTGGTTGAGCCTCAACCGAATTGCAAACCTATTGGGACTAAGTGGGTGTGGAAAAACAAAGAAGGAGAACATGGGGAGATTGTGAGGAACAAAGCGAGGTTGGTTGCTCAGGGGTTTAGCCAGAAAGAGGGGATAGACTATGAGGAGACATTTGCTCCTGTGGCCCGTTTGGAGGCAATTAGGATCCTTCTAGCATTTTTAGTCTCTAAAGGGTTCAAGTTGTACCAAATGGATGTGAAGAGTGCATTCCTGAACGGGTTCTTAGAGGAAGAAGTGTATGTGAGGCAACCCCCGGGCTTTGAGAGTGAGAGATTTCCTCATCAGGTATGCAAACTCAGAAAAGCTCTATATGGCCTTAAACAAGCTCCCAGGGCGTAGTATGGTAGGCTGAGAGGGTTCTTGTTTAATAAGGGGTTTGTGATGGGAAAAGTGGATCAGACTCTCTTTCTCCTCAGGTAGGGTGTTGACATTCTAATCGTGCAAATATACGTGGATGATATAATCTTTGGTGGCTCCTCTCATACTTTGGTTGCCAGGTTTGCAGATGACATGAGTAGGGAATTCGAGATGTCCATGATGGGTGAATTACAGTTCTTTCTCGTGCTCCAGATCAAGCAGTGCAAGGACGGGACGTTTGTGCATCAAGCCAAGTACACCAAGGACATAGTGAAGAAATTCAAGATGGATGACTCAAAGCCGATGGCTACGCCGATGATTACGACTACTGCTTTGGATGCAGATGTTGATGGCAAGCCCGTGGACCAGAAGGAGTACCGGAGCATGATCGGCTCCCTCCTCTACTTGACGGCGATGAGGCCGGACATACAGTTCAGTGTGTGTCTGTGCGCTCGTTTTCAGGCTTCACCGAGGACTTCACATCGGCAGGCTGTCAAGAGGATCTTCAGGTATTTGAACTACACCCCTGAGTTTGGTCTTTGGTATTCTGCGGCCTCGACACTCAACCTTCACGGGTTTGCGGACGCTGACTTCGCTGGGTGTCGTTTGGATCGTAAGTCTACTTCTGGTGGGTGTCAGTTTCTTGGGTCTTCTTTGGTTTCCTGGTCATCCCGCAAGCAGTCGAGTGTAGCCTAGTCCACTACAGAGACCGAGTATGTTGCTGCAGCCAGTTGTTGTTCCCAGCTCCTATGGATCACCTACACTATGAGCGACTTTGGTGAGGAGTGTTCCCATGTCCCACTCTTTTGTGACAGCACTAGTGCCATAAGTGTAGCCAAAAACCCAGTTCTCCACTCCAAAACCAAGCATATAGAGGTGAGGTACCACTTCCTGAGAGACAATGTGGAGAAGGGAAAGATTGCTTTGATCCATGTACCCACCGAGAACCAACTAGCTGATATATTTACCAAACCCCTTGACCAAGCTACTTTCTCTCACTTGCGGGGTGAGCTCGGTGTGTGTTTGCTTTCCTGAATTGGTAGTGGGAGCTCCTGTGTAGCATATGTATCATATTTATCTTTTTGCATGGCATTGCATTTGTATCATGATGTACAGTCATCTTTGTATCTTAGGTTGTCTTTCCTTTTGTGACATATGATAGGATGAGCTTCTCTTATATACATTGATGACTATGATATGCTAGTTGTGAGCTTGTGAGCATGTTTGATGTGACTTGTGAAGGATAGCTATGCTCTTGATGGTCTTGCTATATTTGCATGTTGAGGTGGCTAGTTTTTGGAAAATGTTTAGATAGGCTCTCTCTTATGAGTTTAAGGATTGGCATGATCTTAGTATGCTTTGGTGGTTTATGTCACGCTTAATTCATGGTTGGATATCATGTGCTTCTCACTTGGGGTCAAAGACCCGTGCGTCATTATGAATGTTTAGCCCATGTGTTACCTTGTGGGGGAGCATAAGCTTCTTTTTGCCGCAAAGGCACTTTATGTACCATTTTATGCTTAAATGTGAAAAATTTAACGTGGTATGAAATGCCTTGCTCAAAATTGTGCTCTCAATTGATCCATGTCAAAAAATTTTTAAATCTGATTTTATATGGGTGCTAAATCGTTGCATTTGTCTACCATGAGAAGTCTCATTTTAAGAAGTAGACACTTGGCTCGATGGCTTTAACATGACATGAGATGCTTATGGGTGTTCGTAATGATCTTGTGCTAAGGATATGTGACCTAGCATGAAGTTTGTGTGGTTTAAATTCACTTTGGTAGACTTTGCTCATGCCTTGGTCTTTAGCTCATGAGAGGAATTTTTTTCGCAAAATTGTGTATTTTGATCATGGCTTGCTCATTTGCTCATATAGCTTTACTATCATGATGGCAATGCTCATACGAATCTTTGGAATGTCTTGCTTGCTCATTTGCTCACTCGTAGCATTTTGGAGTGCTCTTTGTCTATTTGAGAAGCTCTAGGTTGTAATTTTCTTAGAAATGCCTTGATTCATGCATTGTCAACAAGAGGGGAGAAGTTTGTGCATGGAAAATAGGTCTGAGCATGTTTAGAAGGTTTTCGGGTGGTTTCAAACTGTTTCAGAACATGTCTTTCAGGGGGCGGTCACATAGGGCGGTCAGACCGCCCTGTCTGTGGTGTGACCGACCCAGGTGGTCTGACTGGCCTGGCTAGGCGGTCTGACCGGCCTGGGTCAGTGAAAGCAGTTTTTGCTCATTTCTCATGCATCTGCAGTAGTTCTTGCATGCATGTGTTCAGGAGGAGTGCATTTGCTCAGGGGGAGCCTGCATGTGTTCAGGGGGAGCTCCGTGTGTCGCCTGAGTTCTTGCTGTGGTGGTTTGCTCTTCGTGAGCTTTAGTTTGCGTCTCGGTTGTGTTGAGCCGTTTGCCGTTGACTTAGGGGACCGAGATTTTGGCTTCAAGTGATCAGGGCTTGTGTTGTTTGGATTTTGGATCACTTGATGGGTTGTTTGCTGTTTCTTTCTTTTTCTTTTCTTATGGTGATTACTATGTGTGTGGGTGTTGTCAATGCACTCATCAAGGGGGAGATTGAGGACCTGTGTGGTTCGAGGACCGATGGATGGTCGCTCCTTAGTGATGAGTGATTGACAACATTGTGTGGACTGACTCTTGGCCTAGTATTGCAGGTACAGGTTGCGGCTTGATTCGCGTGGTGCAGGTGAAGATCAAGTGCGAAAGGTCTATGTCTGTGTGACCTCCCAGGAGCAGAGAGACGAGTAGGCTTCGATCGAGGTACCCGGTGGTCGATGGGATCAAGTGCAGACCGTACGCTGGCAAGAAGAGCAAGACGATGTCGAGAGGGATGGAGCCGGTGCAAGGTAGTAGCTAACAACTGAAGCTTGCACGCGGGGTTTGCAGTGGTTTGGTCACAAAACCACTAGGTTGCTTGGCTGAGCCACAAAGCCAAGGCCGAAGGCTCGACGGGCCGACCAGCCTGCTCAGGCCGGTCTGACCGCCAAGGGGAGGTGGTCTGACCGCCTGGCCGGAGTCACCGGGGGAGGCCGGTCTGACCGCCCAGGAGGGGCGGTCTGACCGCCTGGCTCGCAGCGCGTCGAGAAGCTTCGAAGCGAAGGACGCGTGGCGCAATCGTGAGGCTTGCATGGAGATGAAGCGGATTGCGGCCAACTGGAGTCCGTCCGATGAAGAAAAAGATCAAAGTTCCCAAAGTGCCCTTAGTGGGCGTGTATCTTAAGTTAAGTAAGTAGGGGTAGTTTGGTCATTGGTTGCCCTCCATATAAACTCAGTTGAGAGGAGATGGCAGCCACCTCTTGGAACCCTAGTTCATTTGCTTTTCCTCTTTAGTTTTCCTTAGGCCTAGCTTGAGTGCTTCATGAGAGATCTTGTGAGAGGGATGGATGTTTGGGCGGCTTGCAAGACCTTGTATGAACCTTTCATGGTATGTATAGAAGCTTCGGCGTGGTTCATTAAGTCTCTCTTTGTCTCCCGGTGTTTTCCCTTTTGGTGATTTTCGGAGCTCTTTTTGGAGATTTTTGTGGTGGCTTGTTTGAGGGGTTTCTTGGAGGGATTCTTGTTGGGTGTCACACATGTGGTCTTCATGCCTCTTTTCTTGGTGACTTTGCCCCAGAAATCCTTTGGGAAATCCTTTGATTTGGGTGGATTTCGGAGTTCTTGGAGTTCATGACCTAGAGACCTTCGATTCGCGATTCCTCTTGATTGGATGGGTTTCGGTGGATATCTTTTGGTGGAGAGGTCATTCATGAGGTGACCCAGCTATCCCCGAATTTTCGTTTCAATTCGTGGAGTGAATCGGGAGATCGGGTGAAGGGAAGTTGGGAGTTGACCCGCGGCCAGATTCTATAGGGGAGGCGGTCTGACCGCCCAGGGTACGCGGTCTGACCGCCCTGGGGGTTTCGCGAGGAAAGTGTTGGTTTTCCAGGGATTTTCTCTGAGAGCTTGTTTGCCTTGATCAGAGGAGTTTCCAGGCGAAATCTTGGGTCGATTTGGAGTCGTGAGCTTCGGGTTGTGGTTTTGAGGAATTTCTTAGCCTAGGCGCTCTGACCGCCCTGTCCATGCGGTCTGACCGCCCCTGGCAGGAAATTTCCCGTGTGTTGTTTCTGCTGTTGTGGTTGAGTAGTTTCAGTGTTTGCTGGTGAGGTTTGCTCCTAGGATCAGTAGCACTCCAGTGGCTACGTGGTCTGGGCAAACGTGTGGATAGAGTGGTGCAAGTGATTTTGGGATCGAGGCTGTGTTCATCTCGTTGGAGGAGCTATCTCCCTCGAGAAGGAATTTTTATCGGCTCCCATTCACTCCCCCCTCTCTAGTCACCCAATCCGGTCCTTCACTATGGTCCAGACACCACGTCTACACCACTGACTACTACTATAGTCGGACACCGTCTGACGTCCCGATAGCCTGACTATAGCACTCCGTATAAATACGGAACTACGAATCCGCGAGGGAGATACTGGCACTAGCTCAAGGTTTGCTCTATCACTTATGCAAGATCACGAATGCACTTTGATCTAATTAGATAAATGCAGGAGCATCAACTTTACTCTAATAGACAAGCTGGCAAACTTGATGCAAACTTATGATTTAAGTCTACTAGATCGAAAGGGTTGTGTTTGAAGAACACAAGCCTCTAAATCAAGAACAAACGAAGAACACAAGAACAAAGCAACTAAGCATGCATACGACTTTAGTCTAAATAGAAAATGTCGAAATACTCACTTTAGTCTAAATGAAGAACAAAGGCACCGCTGAGGATCGTTCTTGAGGAAGATGTCATGAACATGACATGTCCCCAAGCCTCCCACCTCACTTCGTAACACTAATCCTATACAAAGAGCTCTCCTCTCCTAAAGAGAGAGGCTCTAAGGCCAAAAGTGAGAAGGAGGAGAACAAGTGTGTGTCTTATTCTCTACCCCCTCTCCTTCTATTTATAGGCCCGGGTACCGGCGCGAGAACACCCCATACACCCCCGGACTGTCTTAAGGATCAAATCAGGGAGCACCACGTGGAAGCAGATGGCGAACGGAGGAAATCCCGGGTCGGCCGATCCATGGGGTCGGCCGACCTGGGCCCACCACGTCCTGTCTTGTGCTTTCTCTGGGTGACTGGTATGTGGGCCCTTATGACGGTTCCCAGTGTATGGGTTGTTTGGAGGCGGTTTGCTCGGGTTGTGGGCCCTTGGATCCTTGTGCTAGACACGTGGCGGTGTCTGATTCGTCGGGAAGTGCTTCTCTTGGATTGATGAAGTCTCATGGACACATGGCATCCTATGTGCCAGCACGTCGCCACGTGGCCTGGTGTGGGTCCCACCGGGTCCATGATATAGTGTGATCTTATATTGTGCATATCTCTTTCATCCGGACTCCGAAGCATACAAATGATATATCCATTTCGATCATCTTGACGAGCCCGTCGCAATGGTGCAGACCAATTTGTCATTTGTGACTATTTAAGATGATGCCATATCTATGCCATTGGTGCACTTGCTCTCAACTGTGTCATTTGACACGTATTTCGGTGCATCCTGCAACAAAAGCCAGAAACACCAACACTTGCGGAAATTGTTAGTATAAACCCCTATTCTAGTGTTGATGATCACTTTCCATTTATTTTATGCAGGAGTTGACGGCCTAAAAGTGGTACTTAACAGCCGTCAACAACAGCTCATGTGCCTGTTGCATCGAGAAAATCATTTGTTGCATTTGATGTGTTTTTGTTGCCACGAACATTTAGTTGGTTGTGAATAGGCATGCCTGTGGCCACAATGAAAAAACATTGTCTAAATTTTAACCTTTGTTGCGATAGCTCGTGTGCCTGTTGCAACCATAAAACAGTTCGTTGCGTTGATGTGCGTTTGTTGCCACGAACCTTAAGTTGGTTGTGAATAGGCATGCGTGTGGGCTTGATGAAAAAACGTTGTGTTAAATTTAACCTTTTGTTGCGATAGCTCATGTGCTTGTTGCATCCATAAAAGTTCGTTGCATGAAGTAAGTTTTATTGCCACCACTGATTTATGTGAATTCATTAAACTATTTGTGGTTGCCCTAGAAGGAAACTAAAGACGTGATTCGAAGTAAAAATAAAAGCAGAAAAAATGCAGCCCACCCCACCCACCGGCGTATCAAGAGAAAAAAAGGCCCACCCTCGCGAAGGAAAAAATAGATCGAGTCATTGTCGACTCTGGTAGGTCACGACGTGTGCGTACGTCCTTCCAGCGCCGGCACTGCCACCACGACTCCAGGGAAAAACGGCGACGGTGCGGCAGCGTGTCCCCATCCTGTGGCGGCATGTCCCCATCCTGCGGCTGCTTCCTTAACCCTCCTCTCATTCTCGGCGCTAAGGAGACGCTGACGGCAACGGCTACGCAGCAGCAAAGAGGCACCCGCCCCTGTTTCCCTCCGGTCTGCAGCGATCCGGCTCCGTCGACCCCGGCTTGGTCCCCCGGCCCTCGGCTGGCTACTACTATACTTCAAACAAGGTGAGCAGCCAACACAGGGTCCTAGTTAATTTTCCTTTGCTTGGTGAACTGTTGAAGAATTTCGAACTCTTGGGGAGAGCTGGTACGGCATATCGTGGTCATTACCAAAATAGCATGTGAATTCGTAATGTTAGCTTGATCGCAGGTATTTATTATATGGATTTGTGCTCAATGTAGGGATACTATGAAGGATGTCAAATGAAGATAACAGCTGGATGCGGATGTCCAGATATACTTCAGAATGGTAGGTAGGATTCAAGAAATATTTACAGAGTGTTTTTGGGGGCACATCTAGTGAAGAAATAGCTCCATGTCCTTGTACTCTATGCCGTTGCATGTCTTATTGAAGTGAAAAGGAGGTTCAAACTCACGTGGCACTGAGAGGGTTTGATGAGAGTTTCATTCAAGGAGAAGGTAATTGTGAGCCTCCGTTAGTTCAGAATGAGATCGATGATGGCGCTGCACTAGATCATGTTGAAAGTTCCTATGAATTAATTTCTTCACTGATCAGAGGTGTTATACATGGACAAGTCACAGGAAGAGAAGAGGATGAGCAAACTACGACTGCAAAAAAACTTTTTAGGTTACTAGATGAGGCAAATAAGGAGTTGTATCCAGGTTGCAAAGAGGTTAGAAAGATTTCTTTCATTGTCATGCTATTTCAGATTAAATGCATGGATGGTATTAGTAACATCGGTCTTGAACGCATACTTCGGTTGTTCTTGCTTGTGCTTCCTGATGGTCATTGTCTGCCAACTTCCTTGGAGAAAGTGGAGAGGGTTATTCGTGATCTTGGCCTGCATTACGATAAGATTCATGCCTATGTCAATGATTGTGTGTTATTTCATGGGGATTATGCTAAATTGGATAAGTGCCCAACATGCGGTGAATCTAGGTGGAAAGAGACAGGCGGTACTGAAAAGGATGATCCTGTTGACAGTAATTGTGGAAAGAAGTAGAAGCGTTTTCCACGTAAGATCCTTCGTTATTTTCCACTTATTCCTCGCTTGCAAAGAATGTTTATGAGAGCATCAACATCAAAGATGATGCACTAGCATGAGGAAGAATGAGTAAATGATGGGAAAATGCGTCACCCGGCAGACTCATTGGCATGGAAGCATGTGAATAAAGAGTATAAGGATTTTGCTAAGGAAAATCCGTTTGGGATGTTGAGTCTTGCATATACTACATGGCCTGTCATCCTAATCTCTTACAACTTGCCTCCTTGGTTGTGTTTGAAGCAACCCTATTGGATGATGTCTATGCTGATTCCAGGGCCAAAATCATCTGGTATGAATATTGATGTCTATTTGCAACCCCTAATTGATGAGCTGATAGAGTTATGGGTGAAAGGTGTTGAAAAATGGGATGAGAATGAGAAGGAGAAATTTACTCTTCATGCGCTTTTGTTGTGGACCATAAATGACTTCCCTACCTATGCCATGCTATCTGGTTGGAGTACTAAAGGAAAGTTTGCATGTCCATACTACCACAAAGATACAAAGTACTTATGGTTGAAATTTGGGTCGAAGCATTGTTACATGGGTCATCATCGATTTCTCTCTCAGAACCATAGGTGGCGCAAGAGCAAAAGCAGCTTCAACAACATGACAGAGATGATGATGGCACCTGTTCCACTGACCGGTGCTCAGGTTCTATAGCAGTATAATAGTTTTGAGCAACCAAAATTTGGGACAACAACAAAAAAGAGGAAGCACCGAGAAGAAGACATTAGGTGGCACAACTGGAGGAAGAAGAGTATATTTTTTTCAGCTTCCTTACTGGGAAAAATTGCTTATAAGGCATAACTTGGATGTTATGCACATCGAGAAAAATATCTATGAAAGCATTATTGGGACGTTGCTTCACATAGATGGTAAGTGTAAGGATAGTGAAAAGGCGCGGCTTGACATGCAACATCTTGGGATACGACAGGATCATCATCCAGTGGTGGAGAATGGAAAGTATACTATGCCACCATCATTGTACTCCTTAGACAGGGACTAGAAGAAGATGCTATGCACATTATTAGGAGTGAGGATGTCTGATGGTTACGCGTCTAATATAAAGAAATGTGTGGATGTGAATGGATGCAAGGTATCTGGACTGAAATCACATGACTATCATGTTATTTTGCAGAAATTGTTGCCCTTAGTTGCAAGGCATATCTTGCTTGAAGCTGTTGCTAGACCATTGATTGAGCTTAGTAGGTTTTTCAATGCGCTGTGTTCAAAGGAGGTGGCGAAAAGTGACATGGAAACACTAAGCGTGTCAATTGCAGAGACTTTATGTAAGCTCGAGATGATATTCCCACCAGCATTCTTTGACATTATGATGCATTTGCCAGTTCATTTAGCTGAGGAGGCTAAAGTTGGTGGACCAGTGTGTTATCGGTGGATGCATCCAATCGAGAGGTATCTACGTACACTTAAAGGATATGTTAGGAACAAGGAACATCCAGAAGGTTCGATAGCAGAGGGATATATCTTAGTGGAGTGCATGACATTCTGCTCTCGCTTCCTAGAAGACATTGAAACGAAGCTGGATCGACCAATGCGCCATGAGAGGAGCGTGGTAAATGAATCACCGGCTGGGTCTAGCATACTTGGCAGCATCGACTACAGCAAGAAAGGCTGCAAATTACATCATCTTACTAAATCTGAAATGTTGTGGATGCGGCACTATATGTTATCAAACTGTGATGAGGCACTGAGATGGATCAAGTAAGCTGTTTTTAACAAAATTTTTTTTACATAGTTTATAGTTCATTGTGTAGTAATATTGTTTTCCCATAAAAATGTATAGTGAGCATAAGGCGTTGTTGAAAAGAACTAGCACACAAGGCGTTGATAAGCGTCACATGGAGCATTTTGTTAGATGGTTTGAACGTAAGGTGAGTAATGTTTTAATATTAATGTCAAAACAATATTGCAGTTGTGCACTTTTAAAATATATCAATTCTTTTTTTTTCTTGCGTGCAGGCTAAGGTACTTTTTGAAGAATGGAAGATCAGTGAAAAGCTAAATGACCTTTCACAGGGTCCTCATTATGTGGCTCGGGTTTTCAACAGATGTGTAATTCATGATTTTTTTCCGAACGGCTACTATAGGGGCGAACTACAATACACAAAATTCTGGAGTTGTAGTGAAGAGTGGTGCTGAAGCGAGCGAAATGGAATGGTACGGTGTCCTTAAGAAGGTAATCACACTAGATTTCCCTGGTGAAAAAGAAGTCATATTGTTTGAGTGTGATTGGTTTGATGTTCCTGCCGCATCCAAGAGTAAAAATAGAGGGTTCAGTAAGGATCAATATGGGATTATAGATATTGATACAAGTCGTCGTCGATATATGGATGAGCCTTACGTTCTGGGGACTCAAGTGGAGCAGGTTTTTATGTTAAATGTGCAAATAAACCCAACCGGAGCAGTGTTGTGAGAATGAAGCCTAGGACCTTGTTTTCCACGCCAGAAGAAGGAGAAACTGAACAGCAGGGACAAGGACAGATTGATATTGACTGAGTCGATGTAGGTGTGGAGGACATGGATATTTGTAGCCAGCTTAGGGAGTTGACAAATTGGACAAGGAATGACCTCGATGGAGTGACTGGAGATGCCAACATTATTGAAACTGCTATACCTGTGCCAAAACCAGATCTAGATGAGATACCTGATGATGATGATGAGAATGATGACACCTACATCAACGACGGGCATGTTGCACCTGTCAACACTTTAGGACAGGGAGAGGAAGATGAGCTATTTAGATAATTGTGACCCTATATGTATTAATGTGATATTTGTTTCTATTTGGTACCTAGTTTGCAAACTTTTGTTTAATTTGGTCAGTGCACTGAGCTTGGATAATGATTTAAATTGAATTCTGCAATTTAAGTGTGCTGGATGGTTGTTTCAAAATTCCAAGTGTTCTAGTTAAGTTTAAGTGCACTAGGTGTAGCTTAAAGCATAAGTGACAATGAAAAGCTTAAATTGCTAGCGCTAGGACCATTAGAGGTTGGGAACTAGAGAATTGGTGGTCCCTGGCAACAAGTAGTACGTGAGAGCTCTAGTGATAAAAAAAAGAAACAAAGAAGTGGTTTGTCTTTTGCTTTTAGATAAAAATCAAATCCAAAGGTAAGGTCATATTTGGAATGCCTTGGACTAGCTCATAGATATTGGTCAACAAAGCAAAGCAAAGCAATATTTCTTTCAAATGTCTGAGCAAACAAAGCCTTTGAACAGCGAGTCAAAGATCAAGTAAAAATATAGATATATGAATATAGATGTATGAACACCAGCATAACAATATACTTATTGAAGAGCCATATATATAAGTTTCAGCACACAAGATCAGCACACAAGACCAGCATACACAACCATACTTAGACGAAGTACTGTAATTACAATATAGAAGTTCGACCTAAGTTATAATTAGATGTTGCCATACTTAGATGATGACACATATAGAACCATACTTAGATGTTCCAAAAGCAACTTCACGATTAACCTACATCTGCATCACATCAACCTAGGACCTGGTTATGCTAAGTACTACGCCTTTACTACTTCTTGCGATTGACTTTCTGCTCAACCATGTGGATCTTCTTCCCCATCTCTTCTAACTTGTCAGCAACACTCTTCCTTTAGGGTCTCTTCTATGCCTTCCTGTGTTCCATCAACGTGCAGGCTTCGGTCCTCAATCTGCTCATGCAAATCATCACATCGATCCTTCAGCTGCCTAACCATCTGGTGCAAGGGAATTTTCTACAGCAGGCAACAAACATAAGTTATTGACATGAAATGCATCAGGAGTCGACAATGCAGCCCTATAATCATAAAAATTCACCTTTCTTTTCGATGGTCCCGCAACTTCCCATGGCGACGGTTTCTTGCTGTTGTCTTGTTCATCATCCGAGTTCGGAATGATTATCCTCACCTGATTCACAGAATTGTTCACTTGCCTGACCAAACAAAACAAGTTGCATGTTATGTCTGAATCCTCAAAGTTGAAAAAAGGTTTATCAGATTTGTTAGTAGTGAACTCCAAATTTATGCCATGTTACTCAATGACAACAATCGAATGATAAAACACTGCACCCAATCTGCACTTTAAATGAGGTGATATCACGAAACATAGATTATGTACAATATATCTAGAACAAATCAGAGTGCATATGAAGGGCAATTTCCAGGATGCACCAGCAATTTGAAAAACAGACTCTAGTTAGTAGTGCTCACTCCAACACAGTACTTAAGATGTGGCATTGAAAGGCGAGCTTAGTTGTCTAAGCAAAACAAATAAACCATTGCAATGTAAGTCTAAGCAAATTGACACAACATGAAAGAGCTCGACATGAAATAAACCATTACAGGTATTAATATCCTCTTGTCATGAAATGCCACATCTTACTTGTTCTTAGGATTTGACAGAAATAATATCTATCTACACCTTCTGATTATCCCAATGAAATAATATTTGTCTCAGTTTACAAAGACATCAAGTCAGTTTCTGCAGTTTCAAATGAAATTTTGATAAAGGAGCAATTGTATTTATCATGGGCTACATTAAGTACCAGCATCGAATGTTGAAGTAGCACAAGCATAAGCACTCATTTTTCTTCATAAGCGCAAGGACCCATATTTCTACAGAAGCATAAGGATACACTTTTCACATAAGCCTACCAATGGTTTGAGAACCACACTATACCGACACCGAACCATAATGTATTTAATTATCAACCCACCCCACCCCATCACCATTATAACTAGCTGCAGACAGTGTTTTCCTAAATGGAATTAAACTCCGTTTAAACGGAGTCTAAACGCTAAACTGGTGACCACCGTCTATGTCGTTTAGCCCATTTAAGCACCGTTTATCCTGTTTAAACACTATTTAGTCATGTTTAAACAGTCGTTGAAACAGGATAAACGCTAAATGATGTTCGGCCGACTGTCTACCGTTTACTGTCTAGGGAAACACTGGCTGCAGACGACATGTTTACCCACTTAACACACAACAAATTAACAGTAATAATTTAACAGGATGCTGAACAATTAGTTCATGGAGAGTAATCTTTATTTTCTACTGTGAACATGGGACAGTAATGCAAGGTCACAATACCATAACAAATTAGATTATAACCTCATGGCATATATTCTTGTAACTAGGACAGATCCACTATCATTGGAACAGATACTGTGATGTCTAAATTCCCGACATTACTAAAAAAGTGAGCTCCAAATAGAACATCCAGGAACAAAACAGTAGAGCAGCAAACATTTGTTTTTGTACTGACCCCAACAGTCACGCAATTCTAAGAATTACCTACAATAATTGTACAGTCAAGAAATTATCTCCTCAGACAATAATTGGTGAGTTTTTAGTTTTAGCTTTCTGCTATCTAAGAATAACCTACAATACTAGTCTTTCTCAATTTTTAGTTGAAAGTTCAAGCAACTGGATGCTTGGGGAGCAGGAGCAAAAACATACAATTTCACATTGTGAGGAGAACAATTTAGAAGAATCTCAGGGCATGGCACTTTACCTCACTTCACTTCGGGAACGCTTGCAACCCACTAGTGCCTGCTTACCCTGACCCGATGGCTGCACTAGGGGATGCGGGCCTTCGGACGACGTGGAGGAGGTGGCGGCGCCGTGCATTCCGGATGACGACGAGGAGGAGGTGGCGGTGCCGTGCATACCGGAGGACGACGTGGAGGAGGTGCCGCCGTGCGTACCGGAGGACGACGATGTCGGCGGTGTAGTAGCCTTGAAACGCCCGCGTGCATCGCGCTTCTGCGTGGCGGCGCTATGGCTCCTCCCTCCGCCGCCGCCGTGGATCCCTCGATGCGGCCCCTCCCTCCTCCGCCGCCGCGCGCCACGGATCCCTCGATGCGGGCCCTCACTCCGCCGCCGCCGCGCGCCGCGGATCCCTCGATGCGGCCCCTCCGTCCGCGACCGCCGCTCGCCTGTGTTGCGGCACTCCAGCCCCTCTGTCCGCCGCCGCCGCTCGCTGCGGATCCGTCGATGCGGCTAATCTGGCCGCTGTCGATGTTCGCCATCTCGAAGTGGAGGCGTCGAAGATGCTGAGGTGGATGGGGAGACTGGGGGAGATGGAGGGGATTGGGGATGGCTGTAGGTTTATACACGCATCGGGCCGGCCCATCATGAATTTTTTTCCCTCTCACCGGCCCATTATGCTTGTTTGCAGCAGCGTCACACTCATCTCCGTTTAGTACCACCCCGGAAATGGAGCAGGGCGTAACACAGCTTAAAAGTGCAGGCATATGGGCACTCTCGAACTCCGACTGAATCATCCATCCGTGCTTGCTTATCCTGCTATGGGACTTAATGGGCTGGCCGGCCCACTCGGGGTCCCGCTCGCTGGTCTTCACGCTCACCGGTTGACCTTGTGTGGGCTGGCTTTGGCACTACAGCCCCAGAGCACAAATTTTTTGTCATCTAAAAATATCGTCTTTTTTCATTATACCTATAGCCCATACCTTTTTACATATTTTTTTAATCACATGTTTTTCATAATAACATTTACCATATTAAATCACATTGTAAATTTCCATCTATTTGTTCTTCTCCTATGGAATATTTCAAGTATACAAACTCGAATTTGTGCCTACTGAGTACACCTATATATGTTTGTATCTTCTAGACGGCATAATGGCTCTAATTAGCAATAACTCATAGCAAGTTTAGGCCCACATCCTCTATTTTTCATTCTATCCAAAAGCTGTTGCATCGAATGTCATAGAGGTTCACTGGTGTCTAGCTAGGCACTGGTGGATCTTGCTCTCACACAACTCCTCACTCCGTCTGGTCCACCCTGGTGCTCGGGCTACTTCTCGTGTTCCTCGCGACAATGTCATTAGAACTCAAAGGCATTGTGCGAGCAAGGACATGACTGGTGGGACTAATGCCTAGGGGTGGGCACAATTTCCCAAACACTAGTTTGGGTAAATAGCTGAGAAACCCGAATTTATTTCAGGATGTTTGGGTATTCATCTTCGGTACCCAAATTTCCCGAACCACCCGAATTACCCGAACCTGATCCTGAAGTACCCGAACCCGATATTCCCGATCACTAGTTCGGGTAAGAAGCTGAGAAACCCAAATGTATTTCAGGAAGTTTGGGTATTCATCTTCGGTACCCGAATTTCCCGAACCACCCGAATTACTCGAACCTGATCCCGAAGTACCCGAACCCGATATTCCCCATCACTAGTTCGGGTATGAAGCTGAGAAACCTGAATGTATTTCTGGAAGTTTGGGTATTCATCTTTGGTACCCAAATTTCCCGAACCACCCGAATTACCCGAACCCAATCCCGAAGTACCCGAACCCGATATTCCCGATCACTAGTTCGGGTATGAAGGTGAGAAACCTAAATGTATTTCAGGATGTTTGGGTATTCATCTTCAGTACCCAAATTTCTTGAACCAGCCCAATCACCCGAACCCGATCCCGAAGTACCCGAACCCGAAATTCCCGATCACTAGTTCGGGTATGAAGCTAAGAAACCCGAATGTATTCTTGTTTCCTCCCGTGCACTATGATAGTTGTTGTCATAGCACGATGGCGGTTAAGGGCATAAGAATGTAAGAAAGTAAATTTTTTTGCGTGGAATTGTACATATGAAAAATCGTTATTTTGTAAATTGGCATATGAAAATTTCGTTATTTTGTAAATTGGCATATGAAAATTTCGTTATTATGAACATATACCAAGTCCTGTAGTCAAATTTCCTTGTGTTTTTTTACAGGCCGCCAAAGCATCATTTAGATGCCAAATTACCGTGCCTAATCCCCGCGTACCGCTCGCCATCGTGGCCTCACGGGTCTTTTGCATTGAATCGCATCACGGCAACTCCTCAAACCGCGCCTGCGCCTCGAGTCATCGTCTTTGCTAGTTAGGTCAAGCGACGGCGACGCCGCCACTCCTGAAACCCCGGCCCTCCCCCTTCCACCACGACGGCACCGGCGATGGCGAGCCACCACGGCTGGACACCATGAAGAAAACTGGTGCATCTTCGAACACCGCCACACGCAGAAGCGTCAGCTTCGCCGCACCTCCTTCCTCCACGCAAGAAACTTCGGAGGATATGCGCCCACATCAACAAGATGAAAATGATGACGAACTTGGCGATGATGGCTCAGGGGTAATACGCTTCCTAGAAACGAGGTACTACATAAATCTGCTACCTACCTTCATTTGGATTGCCCCTAGTTGTTCTTGTTCTTGGGCATGTATTCTTTCCTTGGCGATGATGACAGGTTCTTAGGGTTAGCATTTTTTCGGTTCAAGCCATGACGATCTTGGGACTGTCATCAAGGCTAGACGATTTTAGGGTTTAGGGTTAGCACCTTTTTTTTAAGAATTAATAATTGACCACATATGTTCATGCATGCATATATCTGATATGTTCATGCATGCACTTTTTTAATTTGGATTGATCAGATATGTTCATGCACTTTTTTTTGTTTAAGAGTTAATAATAGTCCACATATGTTCATGCATGCACTTTTTAAATTTGGATTGACCAGCTATATTCAATTGACCAGATATGTTCATGCACTTTTTTTTGTTTAAGAGTTAATAATAGACCAGATATGTTCATGCATGCACTTTTTTTATTTAAATTGACCATATATATTCAATTAACCAGATATGTTCGTGCAATTTTTTTTGTTTAAGAGTTAATAATAGACCAGATATGTTCATGCATGCATAGATCATAAATCAGCCTAAACTAGCATATACCAGGACTATATTCAATTTATATTAGCCTTAACAGTAGGTGCATAGATCATCATCATCATCCTTCCTATTTTGTTTATTTGAATTCACCTTTATGCTAAACTTAATTGCTGAATGCATGTCCTTATTAAACCTAATTTAATTATAGTTTTATATTTAGATCATATTGTGAGAACTCATAGTATAATAAGCAGCACGTGCTAATGTTTCTATGTATTATATGCAGTGAACCATTGACGGATGAAATGTGGACAATTTATTTCCAATTGAAGGGGCATGCTGAAGAGGAGGATGAATTTATCGAATTTGAAGTCGATAGAGTTCACCTCACATTCCATAACCTGATCTATTTCAAGGAACAATTTGGCTATGGATCAAGGCACTATTTATACTACAAGAAACATTGCGGAGGTGATGTAGCTACAGTTGAGCCCATAGAATATTCACGACACACAGAACAAATGCTACAAGACAATGCTAAGGAAAAGGAAATCAGGTTGACAATGGCTACTGATCAGAGACTTTATTCTTTCCATGTTTATAGTTAGTTTAGTCATATACAGTTCTGAATTCACCCTTTTATACTAGACTTAGTTGTTGCATGCCCTTGTTCTACCAAATTAAATTGTTGTTTTTAAATAAAATCAGGTTGATAATGTCAAAGGAGCCCCAAGTTCAGGGTAATGTCAGCATAACGACAATTAAACAACGGGAGGGGAAGCGATGACATGCTAAGACTAGTACAGATAAGCTACTTGATGCCTACAAGGTTTGGTTAGTACAAATGCAGAGGAAGACCCAGAAATAGGTATACTCAATATTTGCATAACTTCTTAAATTGGTTAGGATCGGATATAATGTTGTTTTGACAATTGCATTTGGGGATCATGATTCACAGACTTTAGGGATGACTTTAGGGACGAAACAATCGATACATACTGTTGACAACTGTTAAGTACTACTTTCAGGCCTCAATATTCTCACATAAATGTAGGCATATGCATTATTTACTTGCATTTTGGTTCGAATAATGTAGTTCCACTTGTCCTTGGAGATTATTTGCATGTAGGTGAAATACCCCTTAAAAGAGATGGAAACCCACCTTCTATGGAGAAACCATGCCAACTCAGCTGAGGAGGTGGCTGCCACCAAGGAAACACATGGCATTCCACGTCATTGATCCAAGGGAGGCACTCACCGATGAATCAGAGAACACCACATGGACTTCACATGGATCAAGGGCCCCACCTCAGATACCAAATCAAGCCATGCACCGGGGGAGGATCAGAGGGCCCACTTGTAAGCCACCAAGAGGAAGGACACCAGGTGGGGCCGCCCTAGATGGTCGGCCGATCCTAGGATCGGCCGAACCGACCTAGTGGCGCCCCATCGTGGCCCTCCACATGGTGGTTGCTCATTGGTCCATTGCCTCACTCCCGGGTGTTTTGGTGGAGTTTGAGCCCCGAAGCAGGCCTCCTCCTTGCCTATAAATAGAAGGGGAGGGGCTCCCATTTCACACAGACCACTCTCTCATTCTCCTCTCACTTTTAGTTTCCAAGACTAGGGGGTAGGCTAGAGTTGCTCTTCTTCAGGTTCCAAGTCTTCTTTGGAGTCTAGGTATGAGTTCTCTTTTATCTTTATTTCATTGTATGACTTTGATCTACTTCAGTTATTCAGCTATTTCATATAAAGTCATGGTAGATCATATGCTTGATATGTTCTTGAGTTCATCCTTTGTTCATCAATTAGAGGCTTGTGTTCTTCATGAACACTACCTTTTGATCCACTTGAAGGGTGATGAACTCATTCCTTATGTGTTTGTTCATAAGTTAGAGGCTCGTGTTCTTCACGAACATGACCCTTTGATCTTGTTGACTAGACATAAGAGAGTTCATATCTGTTTGTATGTGTAGCCTTAGTTGATCTTGTTAGATGGCATGAGAGTGTTGCATGAGGTTTGTGTTCAAGCTACGGTACTCGGTCTAAGTTGACCGGTCTTCTGGTGGCTCTCACCCTGGGTCACAATAGCCCGGGCCGGGTGAAGTCTAGCAGCAATGCAAGCATGGTGCCTGGGTTGTGTGGCTACGTTAGTTATGAGCATACCCCTGTAACGATAGAGGTAGGCCGCAACGGTGACAGCTGTTGGACCGTTTGGAACCCTCTGCGCTAGGGTACTTGCTGTAGGAGTCTAAACTCTAGTTTCGCAGAGTGCTGGTCGTCGTGGGCTAGCTCCCCGTTTGTTCCTGGGTGCTGAACCTTACCCTCTCATGCAATGCTCATGCCTATCTTCTGTATCTTCTAGCTTTATATGTTTAGTACATTATAACCTAGAACTAACTTGTATGTTCCCCCTAAGCCATAGTGTGCTAGAGTAGAGGTAGATCTGAGTGTGTGTCACACTACCCCTTTATATCTTTATCTTACCCCTACCTTTGAGTTTGTTGTTTCCTATATCTATCTATTAGTTTACATTCAGTGCAAAAGTATAAGTCTGTGATATCCGCCATTGCCTTCCACGGATACGATACCCTTGGAATATTCTCCTTCCTTGGTGAAATGCTACAATGGTTTATTTGTGCGCTTCCAGTTTCGTTCATGATCATTTAGATTTACCTTGGGAATATCTCTTGATGTTCACGCTAACTCGGCGTCATTACTTGTGACGTTAAGAAATGCCAACAGGCATTTCTTGGTGCTGTCACTAAGGATGGATTCCAAATCTGTTCTTAAAGTGACGGCGCTAAGAAACGCCAACAAGCATTTCTGGCGTTGTTGCCAGGGAAGGCACAGGATTATCATGACTATGCTTTGCATCTGTTTATAAGCTATGAGTAGGTTAGGACAACTCTCAATGCAAGCTATGAGGAACACAAGTAGTGTATGACTGGTTTCGACTTACCGAAGAATTTCACTGAAGATCCTGAGTCACGTGTGAGGAGACCTCGAATTCATTTCGACTCACCTCGTCGTACTCGTCCGGAAGGCTAACCAACTTCCATTGTACCATCCACATCAAACGCTATGGCCCAGAAGACACTTCGTGAGTACTCAGCTCCTTCTGCTGACCAGGTGCTGCAAGGCCCTGAGGTGGCAATGGGGACTGAAAATTTTGAGATCAAGATGGGTCTAATTACGATGCTACAGGCTAGCCCATTCTGTGCAAGACAAATGAGGATGTCAATGCCCATTTGCAGCAATTCCTAGAGCTATGCAGCACTTTCATCATCAGGGGTGCAAATATGGATGTTGTCCATCTACGACTGTTTCCATTCTCTCTCCTGGGGAAAGCCAAGAAATGGTTCTATGCGAATCGTGATGCTATTAACAGTTGGGATAAGTGTTCAGAGGCATTCCTCAAGAAGTTCTTCCCATTGGGTAAAACCAATGCTCTTCGTGGAAGGATTTCTGGTTTTTAGCAAGCAGCAAAGTGAATCTATTCCAGAGGCTTGGGAGAGCCTTCAGGAGTACGTCCTGGCCTATCCTCACCATGGGATGGAGGCTTGGCTTATTCTTCAAAGCTTTTATAATGGGTTAACTCTGACAGCCCAAGGCCATATTGATGATGCTGCTCAGGGAGTATTCTTCTCACTCACAGTTGATAATGCTAAATTACTCATTGAGAAGATGGTTTCCAACCAAGGGTGGAGTGATGAACGACTCCAACCACGACCGAGGGGTACTCATACTGTCAAGGAAGCAGACATGATTAGTGCCAAGCTGGATCTACTTATAAAGAGATTGCATGACTACACCAGCGAGAAGGCTGCCATGGCCACCACTACTCTACCTATGGATTCTCAAATGACTTGTGAAGTCTGTGGCAACACTGGGCACTCAGGAAATTATTGTCCAGAGACTCAGGAGGAAGGGATGTACATGAATGGCAACAACAATGGTTATCGTCCACCTCAATAAGGAGGCCAATCGTGGAATCAACAACACCCTTATTATCAAGAAGGTAACCAAGGTAATTCTTACAATCCTAACCAACCCTCCTTGAGAGATCTCGTTTTCGGGCAAGCTAAGATTAATGAAGGTGTTAACAAAAAGCTAGCTAAGTTTCAACAAAATGTTAGAAACCCAGTTGGCTCAGCTGGCTGCTTTGGTTCCATCTGCTGATAACGGGAGGATCCCGGGGCAACCCGTATCCTCTTGTGAAAATGTTAGTGTAGTGTAAACTAGGTGGGGTAAGCCACCTAGGAAGACACATGCTTCTAACTATGTAGGAAAGCCCATACAACAAATTCTAGATCCATGGGAGGAATCAGCAGTTGTGCGCAAGAAAGATCTAGGCTACCCAACTATCACTTGCACAATCTATTACAAGACGATCAGGCATGCCCTTTGTGACCTTGGTGCAAGTGTTAATCTCATGTCCAAGGCCATGTTCGAGCAACTGGGATATCCAGCTCTCTCTCCAACAGCACAGACTATCCAACTCACTGATTCAATGATACGATATCCAGAAGGAGTTGTTGAGAGCATATTGGTTAAGGTCAAGAACTCTTATGTTTTCGCGGATTTCGTGGTCCTTGATATGGATGACGAGGGAGGAATGCCGCTCATCCTTAGGGACCATTTCTTAGTGATGTCCGAGCTAGAATCAATGTGGGGTCCGGGATAATCCGTTTCCGCATTGGGAAGAGGAACTTGAAGTTCAAGTTTCGGGACAAAGAAGAGCAATGCTATTTGGTGCAAGATAGTGTTGAGTAGCTTGGGGGAAGGACGGAGCCTTTATCCCCAAAGAAGAAATCTCCGTCAAAGAAGCAAAAGAAAATTTAGAAAGAATGGCGGAAGATTGAGAAGGCACTACCCTCTACTTCTCAGGAGTGGGGTGCCGAGTAGATTGATTACTGAGAAGAGTCCAACTCGTCGGACTAAAAATGATGGGTCCTTTCTACCAAAATGTTTAAAGCTGGTACTTATCTCATATTTCCGTTTCCAAAATTTTATTTCCAAAATTGCATATTTGATTTTCCAAAACCTTGCATCTGCATGCTAGATTTATCTAGCCCTTTTCCCTCTTCAAAATAAAATTTCTAAAAATAATTTCTGAGTTTGAAAATTCTAGAAAAATCATTTGAAAAATATTTCGAGGGAATTTGGGCCGAGGCACTCAGGCAGGCCCCCAACTAGCCGTTGGGGAGCCACTGGCCAGGGTAGAGGACAGGTGGGCCCGGCCTGGGGTCGGCCGACCCCGGGTTTGGCCGAAGCAGCCCAACGGCTGCTAGGCCCCACCTTGCTCCAACGGCTCCTAGCCGTTGCCCAACGGCTATGTCTAGATGCCCGGCGCATTTGCCTATAAATAGCAGGGGGAGAGGGGGTGTTCTTCACCCATTCAACTCATTTCATTCACTCTCCCCTCTCTACTCCTCGCTCTCTTGGTTTTCTTGGATTTCTTGCTCAAGATTGGATCATTAAGTATTCTCTCTATTGTGTTGCTGAAAGTATTGCTATTGGTGGAGCAAGCTCAGTAAGAATTTCATTCGATCTCACTAATCCTTCACCGAGTTGCTCTTGTTGTCCCTTGTTGTTGTGCTAGCATGAATTGGGTGGCGAACACTCTCTAGAGGGTGACACACTCCTATTCACGAGCAAGCGTGAGTTCTTCCGTCCCAGCCGAGCCGACGCCGAGCCCATCGATGATGGATTATGAAGAAGAGCAAGAAGAGCAAGCCGAGCCACAAGCCGCGGAGGAGGTCGTCGACGACACCTCCTACCTCAGCTTGCGGGGCACTCGAGAGAAGCAAGCCTATGCTCTCCTAAAGGATCGAGTCTTCGCCAACACCCGTGACTTCGACCCGGCTCTCATGGAGAAAACAGGTATGAATCTCGAGTTCGCTTCCATTTGGTCTGCTCTTGGTTGGTGTAACACCCCAGGTGTTTATCTCTTTTTAATCAAGGAGTTAACCTAAGCTCATGGTGTTAAAGGAAAAATCAATCAAGTTTGGTGAAAACACCATTGAGAGCAAAGTTGCTCTGTGCCTGATTTCAATTTTCACAAGGAGCTTAAACTTTTGCCAATATGAAAGTTGTCACCAAGATTCGGGAACATAACCTTGGAGATTGGTACTTTTTGAAATTCGAGATAGAAGAAGTTGAACCCTATCACACTTGGTCAATTTCTCTAAAGGATCTTCTGAGTTCGTTTGATGGCTTGACCACAATCTCAAATTTTTGTATAACAACCCAAAAATCAGCCAATGTGAAAGTTGTTGGATTTCTCATGAATAATATTTCATCTTTTAGGTGGAAGTTGAGATCTTGAATGAAAAGTCCTCAAAACTTGGAGTCAAACTCTTTTACTATGGTCAAACCCCTATGTTCATGTACCTATCTCTAGAACTTTGGTCAAATCTTCAAAATTTCCAAAAACACTAAAAATTCTACCAATACAAAAGTTGTGCAGTTTTTCCGAGAACACATTTTTCCCAATTGCCGGCATTTCAAATTTTGAGTGCAAAAGGCTCAAAAACTTAGTCAACTCCATTTTGAACAGTAAACCGGGTCCTGCATCCTGCCATTTTCGACAGACGTTCCCGGCCAAACCATAGCTCAGAACATATGCCACCCTTTGTAAAAGTTGTTGCTGGCACTTCAGTCTACAATTTCTCTTTTTGGAGATTTTGAGTTCAATTCAAGTTTTTGGAGTTGTTGTCGGTCAAACATGGCTTGACCATGGGCTTTTGGCGCTCTGGTGCCCAGGCTCCCGCGGCCGCGCGCATCTGCTCGCGCCCAGCTGCCGCGCCGACGACGTACCGCCTTGCGCCACCTGTCCCGAACGTCGAGGTGGGACCGCCCTCCTATGCCTGAGGATTGCAGCACCGCCAGCTGCCTCGTATCCCTCCCACACGTCGCGACCCGGCCCGCGTGTCCTCACCACGCGCCGTGTTGTGCACCACCCTACGCGTGCCAGGCTGCACATGCGCCACACCGCGACGGCCAGCTGGTAGCGGCCGTGGCCAGCTGGCAAGGCCAGTCGTCAAGGTGGAGGCACCATTGCGCGCCGCTTATAAAAGGAGCCGCCGCACTCCATTGCCGTTTTCCGCCTTGCCGCACCACGCGCCAGCTCTGCTCCGCCGCCATGGCCGCTTCCCACGTCGAGCTCCGCCCTCCAGTCGCCAACGCTTCGGCCTGAGCTCTCCTGCACCACCCCACAACTCTACTCCGGCTTCCCGTGCTGCTCATCGCCTCGCCCGAGCCACCCCCTCGCCAGAGCAAAGCTCCCGGCGGCCGCCATCCACTCGCGCCGCCGTCCGAGCTCACCGGGCTTTCCCCGACCCCAAATCCGGTGACAAGTCGAGCATAGGTGAGATCCCCATCCTCCTCTGCTTTTTCCCCAGCCTGTGACGCCGCCGGCTTGCCGGAATCCGGTCGCCACGCCACCCAACCCGCCGGAGGACCACATTGCGAGGAGGGAATGTCCAAGAGTTTGAATGAAAGAACCGCGGACCTCTTCGTAAAACTGAGGGTAGATTTGTGAAAGGAGTTTTAACCTAGGGACCTACCGGCAAGTAGATTCTATAAACTTAGGTTTTTTTTGCTGGGATCTTGTAAAATTCGTAATAAATCAAAGAAAAATAGGAAAAATGCAAACTCAATTGCTCTGTAATCCTCATGAACGGATGCAACTTTTCTAGAAAGGAATTTTGTAATTTCTTTCTAGAATTTGAATAATTTTGAATTGATCAGTTTGAATCAATTTGTAATAAATTGAAATCTAGAGCGGATCTGCATATGAAATTTTAATATGTTGTTAGTGTGATCATGCTTGTTCTTGTGTAGAAAAATTGCACATAGATCTGTTATATATCTTTAGTTATGATTTAATTTTGATATATGGCAGCATTTAAGTTTCTGTTTAGTTTTAAATATTTGGTTAGGTAAATAGGGTTGATCTTTTTGCAGTAGCCTATATATGCCTAGATGAAGCTATGGTTAATTTATGAGTAGCTTTTGACATGTTCATCTAGCTCTAATTAATTTAGGTGTTAAATCTGATCCTTTTTTATAAAGCATGTTGTAGGCAGTTTCTGACCATGATAATTTTTGAGTAATCTTGTTTTAGCTTATTATGGCTATAGTAAAAGTTGTAGCCCCAATGCATGCTTATATATTGCAGTGTGATTTATTTATCTTTTTAGCAGTGTTTAAATGTTGTAATTTGCATGCTAGATCTATAGGTTAGTTTAATCTGAAATTTTGTAAGTTGCTCAGTAATGCCATGTTTATGCTCTTTGTAATTTCTTGATGCTAGATCATGTATAGATCTCTCTGCATAAATAAATCATATTTAAGTCAGCTAATTATTTCTAGATTTTTCATGTGCAACATATAGCTTAGTTTAAAGCCAATTTTGGGCAGTAGCCTTATTGCCATGATATGTGCTTGTATAAATTTTCTCTCTGTTTGTTTGTGTGTGGAATATCCAGAATTAATTGTTGAAGTAAATCGAGCTTAATTAGTGGAATAAAAGAAAAACCAAAATCACCTTTAATGTGACTTGAATTTAAATAACAAAGCTTCACCAAAATACACCCTGAACGTCACCGTTTATTTTGGTGAAGCCAAATACATTAATTAATTTAGATATGCACACAATCACCATCAAATAAGAAAGATAAATCACACACATACAATTCCTTGATAAAGGAATAGTATGCTGGATATAATCTTGTCTAGGTGAATGTGCCCAACAATACAACCCATGTTTATCCTTTAAATATGAACTAAGTTCTCCCTTCTTAAGAATTAATGCTTAAAGTTATGCATATGCATATCGTGTAGAACTTCCGGTCAAGAGCTACGTGTTGGTGCCGGAAGCTGAAGGAGAGCTTGTTGAAGAAGAAGGTGAACGTGTTGGTTTTGCAACAAGACCCGAACCAAGTTCGGAGGATCTCCAACTAACTTTGCTGAGTCAAGGCAAGCCCCAGAGCATAACCTATGTTTTCAACTTATGCAATTTATCTTTGTTATGCTCGTGCATTTAAGTTTCAGGAGTTGTATTGAAACTCTAGATGCATGATCCTAGGTTCCTATGTTCAAATACTAGTATGGTAAGACGATAGTTGCCATGCTCTAAGGACACGGTAAAAGTCGAGTGATGTTCGTCACTCGTGAGCTATAGGTTTCTTATGTTGGAATCATAAGATATGCTAAACTAGATTGCTCACGTGGTAAGAGCATGGGACCGGCTCCAGCCTAGTAGGTCTGTGGTTAAGCGTTTGAACGTACTAAACATTTGTCAGGAATGGGACCGGTAAGCCTAGTACCTTTCTGATCCAGCTAGGGAACTCTCTACCACTAATCTTGGGATTCGTTCCCCCTACTTGCAACCGGTGGTGCATGTGTGAGACTGGTAGGACGTTGAGCCTTAATTCCAGTGATCCTTGTACCTAGGACTGTGGACATTGTTCATGAACTGAGGATGACTGGGAACCGTCTGGTTGTTGCGTACCCCGCCCTTTGGGCTTTTTAGTTGTTATCTTGGGGTATGCATTCTACCGTGTGTTTAGGTTTCCCTTGCAAGGTTATTAATCGATCGATCGTCGGCCTCTCACCGTTATCCGAGATTGCTTATCCATACACTCTATGTCCCTTAATGATGGAATTGAGAAGTAATATTGTTGTATGCTTAATTATTTGCACAACTTATGCTTGTATAGCTTCTTACTTAGTAATGGTTAATGAACTAGAATTTTGAGCTAAAAATTGAAAGTAAGGACATACTCTTTGTTGCTTTTCAGCAAAAGAAACCCACTAGCCAAAAAGCTTTGCATGTATAGTGAGTTGGTGATTTTCCATCACCCGACGATTAAGTCTTGCTGAGTATTAGTATACTCAGCCTTGCTTTGTTGATAACTTTTGCAGGTGTTAATGTGAATGATGGTTTTCCGTGGACTGGTTCTCTCCCACCATTTGGGAAGTGAGTGGGAGGATGACAGTGCTTAGTGATATCATGGATGGCCTCCCGTGATGTTGCTCATGACGTTTAGTATTTAATTTCCGTTGTGTTTTCAAACTCTGAACAGTTAACTTTCTTGTATGAAACTTGGTTTGTAATAATGAATAGTTGATGAATATGATGTAATAAAGGGTGTATTGAGTATTTCTGGACTCGCCGTCACGTGAGTCTTATTGTACAATCTTCGATCCTTTGTTATTAGTGATTTACCGGGCTTGACCCGGCAGATATCGACAAGTTAACTCCTCTTTAATGCATAATGACCGAGTGGATAGGTTATGTGTGTTAAATGAGAATTAATTTGGACGGTTCTGTCACAGCTGGCATCAGAGCTTGATTGTACATCAGAGATCTTAATACAACCTTAATAACATGTTTTTGGATTAAAACTTGCAAGATTAAGGTGTGTTTGCAAATGCGTTAGGAACGCTACGGATTAACTAGTCCGAGAGGCCCCAGAGGGATTTTGGGTTCTTTCAGGTGGCTAGTACTCTATTGTTTATCTAAACTGACTCCCAGCACATTTTATTATCTGTCAAAACTTACCAACCATACTAGTTCAGCACGTTTTGCTATACGTGCTCGTGCCACATGAAAGTCATGTGAGGGATGGATGGGACCTATTCCAAAGGGAACCCACTATCGCGTCTGTGTCTCGCCACGTTTTGCCATACGTGTGCATGATCCCGCATTACGAACATGTGAAGGGGGACGCCCTCCATTCAAAAGGAGCGTGTCCCAGGTTGGACGGTGTCCATGCAGCGCTAAACGCATGGGTGCCGTTTCTATAGTGAACGGTAATGTTTGTGGACGCTTTCATGAGTGCTGGCACGAAAGGTTCGAGATGTTCTGTGATTTTCTGCAGGTGCCCTAACCACGATTCATGAGAGTTGAGATCGGGTAGAAATTCGACTAGCTATTATATGGAGAGTCGTATGTTGTGCCATGCCACCGGCACTAACTTCGATCTTGACAAGGAATTGTCGGTGAGGATGAATAGGTTCTGCATGCATCATGTTAAATTCTCTAAACTGAACATCAAAGATAATGAGTACAACTTGAAATCACTTTCATCCAAGTTTTTGTCAAGTTAGCTTAAGGTCTTTCTAGTGTTGTCTAATGATCCGCTGGTCTGGAATTTTTCGGGCTAGCAAAAGAAGTTTTCTCCAGAGACCTTTTTCTCCAAATGTTGTCTCCAATTTTACAACAAAGATGTTGTAAAATTTTCATAAGCTTTGGATCAGCCAAACTCAAGATATGATCTTTTTCTTAAGGAAGTGACCTAGCTGTCAATCCGAGGACTTATCTGTTCTGAAATATTTTGACCCCAAAGACAGTGTTTTCTTAGGAAAAGTTAGATATGAAAGTTTCTCCAAATCTTGTCAAGCATCTGCTGTAAAAATTTCAAAAATTTTGGTTAAAGGAATTTTGAGTTATGACCAAAATGGTGCAGCTCTGTTTGCTGTTTTTCCTGCGGGACAGCCACTAAAGTTTTAATTCTTTTGGCTATCTTCCTCTAGTTTTTAGCTCTACCTTTGAATACCAATTTTGCACTTCATAACCTTACCGAGTACCTGGTGAAATTTCAGAATTTTTGGCTAAGCAGAATTTCAGTTACGCTAATTTGAGTAACTGCCTGTCTGCTGAAAATTTCTGAACAACCGCAAACTGAAGCTTGTACCAATCACCTCTTTTCCCATCAGTCATAGCCCAAACTTGGAATACCAAAGTTGTTTGGAATTTCATATTCTGAATCCTCCCAAAAATTCAGCACCCGTAGACATCCACAACCAGTAGTAGGAACGAAACAGTGACCTTCCGCCTACTGAAAAACAGCCAGGACATATAGGCCAAGTTGGAATTTTTCGGCCTAAATGAAATCTGATTTTTGTTTTGAGTTGAATACCAAAAGTGGTAGCGCATAAAGGTTTCTACCTAATACCCCAAAGATGAGAAGTTTTTGGTCAAATATTTTGAGAATTATGCATTTTGGAAGTTACTATCCAGAAAGTGAACCACCTTATGCAGGATCGTTTGATCTTGCTCTCACTTAGAATGGTCACCAAATGAAGAATTTAAAGACCAAGCACATCCATCTCTTGTTCCTTTCCTAATTCCAGAACTTTCTTGTGGAAGTTGGAGGATATTTTCCTGAAAATACCGGAAGGTTTTGACTTTCTGCAATAGACATTTAGAGGAAGGGTTCAATTTGGAAAATAAAGAGATGGTCTTGTGCTCAACTTTCTGACAGATTGTTATGCACCTTTTTAGTCCCTTTTCATAATTAGATTTGTGATCTTAGTGGGGAAACTGATCCAATCATTATCAAATTTTAGGGCAATGGTCTCCACCAGAGACAAATCAGAAAAGCCTTGCCCACATGAGTCTTGCTCATCCCTTTTACCTACACAAGGTGTTATAGATACCATTGCTGGTGCAATTGAAATGTTGGAAGAACAAAATTCGGTGCTAAACCAGATAGTATATAATGTCACCCATGATTGTTATCAAGGGCTATCACAAACTAGTTTAGTTAACAGTCTCTCTCAGTCATTATCTGAATCCCTGGTTGAGCATGCTCGCCTTTTCAATTTATTGATGAATCATACAACCCAGGGGCAACAGGATCAAGATTCCAATCAACAAATCCTAGAAGAATCTCTTCTCCCAGCATCAAAACTACCAATGGACCTTAGGAAGGAAGAGAGAAAGAGTTGGAACAACAAGCAAGTGTTACCTCGTATGGATTTAAATGGATGAACTATTACCTACAAGGAGATTCATCCACGGGAGAGCAAACTAAGTAACAATGGTGGTAATATTGACCAGATCGTCAAAAGCAAAACTCGCTCCCAAGCGGAGTCATTACAGGAACGAATGAGGAAGTGCCTTCGCCCATATCATCATATTTGTTTTAAATGTGGAGAGAAAAATCATCTAATTCAAGATTGCCTTTCAAGTACTTGGAGTGACCCGAAGAGCTGGAACATCTTGTCACGCCGAGGGAAGCGAATCGATCTTAGTAAGGTTTTTCTAAAGTCTAGAGACTTACTTCAACAACTAATGGCTCCTGAGTCTTCCTCCCTTAGTGACAAAGATAGATCATCGAATCGCCAAGAGAAACATGTTAACTCAAGGTCTTATTTCAATTGTGGTCAAATGGGTCATCTTGCTCGTGATTGCCCTGAGCCCCCAAGAAAGCGACAAGCACGCAACAACAAGTTCCAAGAAGAGGAGAGTACATCTCAACAATGAAATTCAAGGAGAATCTAGAGTAGAGTATGGACCTGCATCACCCTGAGCCTTTGTTTTCAACTTGAGGTAAACAAAAGGTTAACCTGGGACTGGCTAGTGGATCTAGTTTGGATGTTGTCATGAATATAATAAAATAAGGAGATGTACTAGTGCTATGTATGAACCATATGAGTACTTTGATAATAATTTGGTCTTCAGAGTTTACTCTTAGTTGGTAATCTTCTCCTGGCAATGCAAACATGATATCTCAATCGACATGTTTCATTACCACTGTGTGTGTATGCATTCTGAAGCACTTAGATTTTCTGTGATATTAATATCCTTGGGTTGATCACTTTTTGATCTCTCAACTTCAAAATCTTTTCTTCTTAACCTTGCTCACACAATTCGAGTAATGAGAACAATGTCACAAGTGGCAGAATTCTTTTTGGTATACATGTTGACCCTCATCATTTCAAGAAGTATTGTCTTTTGTCAACTGAAAGTTGATATTTTCCAAGGACATACCCTGAGTGGACATCTTGTTGTTTTCCTAGTGCAACTTCGGAAATTTCAGTAGACAAATTTACCAAATGTTTGTTTACTAGCCTTCCCTTTCTTCATAGAAATCTCTATGGAACCATTCAATTTGGTCTCCTTCTGTCTCAATCTTAAAGGTTACCTAGTATCAAATCAACCAAGTTAATTTGAAGGAGCATGAGCAATCAAGGTTCTCTAAAAGTCAAGATATGAGGAGTTTTATACCAATCAGTGATATGTGAGTCTTTCGCAGCCTCAACCAAATCCACAGACTCTGCATATTGGAAAAGAAAGAATGGACAAAAAGCCTTTGACAGTTTTCCCAGACAAAAATGAGTTTTAGTTTGAATTGTGGATACCCCAGGATCTTCTCGTGTTTCCAAAATTCATAGTCAATTTCTCTCGAGAATCAATTTGACCCCCTCCTTATCTGTGCTCCGTCTGCTCTGTGCTGTGCCATCGCTCTGCCACCTTTCTACCGCCGCAGCTGATCGCCGCCTACGCACACACCCTACGACAGCCGTCTTGTCACTGTGGCATCCCATGCTGGCCACAACCGTGCCACATGCCACCACCACCGCACCTCCACACCTCCATACCCCGGCCCCTACACAAGTGGCGCGAGCACCACTGCCACTACACCAGGGAGAGCATCCATAAATGGACCACCTTCCACTGGTTTCCACTACCCCTCCCTTTGCATCCACTGGAGCCATCACCTCCCGTCGCCCTCCCTTCTCTCCAGCTCTTTTCTTTGAGCACACACCGGCCATTTTCATCGTTTCCAACATTTCATCCATCTTCTCCAAAAGGTGAAGAAGCCTCAAGCTCCTTCAGCAGTCGAAATCAGTTCAAGCCTTTCCTTGAAGCTCGTCAACTGAAGGTTTGGTGCCTACATCAAGAAGAAGAAGGTCACCAGAAGAAGCCAATCCTACATCGCCAACTATGGATCGTTCTCTCGAGATATGTGATTCAGATTGTTGGGACGCATTGATGGTGTTGATTTGTTTTGCACTTCTGCTATGCTTGTTTATAGCTTTTCATGTGCACATTCAGCACCTGCTCCCTCATGAGTTACGTGGAAGTTTGTGATGAAACCCATGTATCTTTTATCATCTTTGAGTTCTAGATCTTAGAAAGTTTAGCCTTGCTCTATTAGTTTCTCTATGTAATCTCTACCTTCCCCTAAAAAGTCTATCAAGCTTGTTGACGAATCTCGAGACGAGATTCTGTTTAAGGGGGGTAGGTTGTAACACCCCAGGTGTTTATCTCTTTTTAATCAAGGAGTTAACCTAAGCTCATGGTGTTAAAGGAAAAATCAATCAAGTTTGGTGAAAACACCATTGAGAGCAAAGTTGCTTTGTGCCTGATTTCAATTTTCACATAGAGCTTAAACTTTTGCCAATATGAAAGTTGTCACCAAGATTCGGGAACATAACCTTGGAGATTGGTACTTTTTGAAATTCGAGATAGAAGGAGTTGAACCCTATCACACTTGGTCAATTTCTCTAATGGATCTTCTGAGTTCGTTCGATGGCTTGACCACAATCTCAAATTTTTGTATAACAACTCAAAAATCGGCCAATGTGAAAGTTGTTGGATTTCTCATGAATAATATTTCATCTTTTAGGTGGAAGTTGAGATCTTGAATGAAAAGTCCTCAAAACTTGGAGTCAAACCCTTTTACTATGGTCAAACCCCTATGTTCATGTACCTATCTCTAGAACTTTGGTCAAATCTTCAAAATTTCCCAAAACACTAAAAATTCTACCAATACAAAAGTTGTGCAGTTTTTCCGGGAACACATTTTTCCCAATTGGCGGCATTTCAAATTTTGAGTGCAAAAGGCTCAAAAACTTAGTCAACTCCGTTTTGAACAGTAAACCGGGTCCTGCATCCTGCCATTTTCGACAGACGTTCTCGGCCAAACCATAGCTTAGAACATATGCTACCCTTTGTAAAATTTGTTGCTGGCACTTCAGTCTACAATTTCTCTTTTTGGAGATTTTCGAGTTCAATTCAAGTTTTTGGAGTTGTTGTCGGTCAAACATGGCTTGACCATGGGCTTTTGGCGCTCTGGTGCCCAGGCTCCCGCACCCGCGCGCGTCTGCTCGCGCCCAGCTGCCGCGCCAACGCCGTACCACCTTGCACCACCTAGCTCGAACGTCGAGGTGGGACCGCCCTCCTGTGCCCGAGGATTGCCGCGCCGCCAGCTGCCTCGTATCCCTCCCACGCGTCGCGACCCAGCCCGCGTGTCCTCGCCATGTGCTGTGTCGTGCGCCGTCTTGCGTGCGCCAGGCTGTGCCTGCGCGACACCGTGATGGCCAGCCGGCAGCGGCCGTGGCCAGCTGGCCAGGCCAGTCGTCGAGGTGGAGGCACCATTGCGCGCCGCTTATAAAAGGACCCGCCGCAATCCATTGCCGTTTTCCGCCTTGCCGCACCACGCGCCAGCTCTGCTCCGCCGCCATGGCTGCCTCCTGCGTCGAGCTCCGCCCTCCAGTCACCACCGCTTCGGCTTGTGCTCTGCTGCACCACCCCACAGCTCTACTCCGGCTTCCCGTGCTGCTCATCGCCTCACCCGAGCCACACCCTCACCGGAGCAAAGCTCCCGGCGGCCGCCATCCACTCGCGCCGCCGTCCGAGCTCGCCGGGCTTTCCCTGATCCCAACTCCGGTGACAAGTCAAGCATAGGTGAGATCCCCATCCTCCTCTGCTTTTTTCCCGGCCCGTGACACCGCCGGCTTGCCGGAATCCGGCCGCCGCGCCGCCCAACCCGCCGGAGGACCACATTGCGAGGGGGAGGAAATGTCCAAGGGTTTGAATGAAAGAACCGCGGACCTCTTCGTAAAACTGAGGGTAGATTTGGGAAAGGAGTTTTAACCTAGGGACCTACCGGTAAGTAGATTCTATAAACATAGATTTTTTTTGCTGGGATCTTGTAAAATCCGTAATAAATCAAAGAAAAATCAGAAAAATGCAAACTCAATTGCTCTGTAATCCTCATGAATGGATGCAACTTTTCTAGAAAGGAAGTTTGTAAATTTATTTATAGAATTTGAATAATTTTGAATTGATCAGTTTGAATAGATTTGCAATAAATTGAAATCTAGAGCTGATCTGCATATGAAATTTTAATATTTTGTTAGTATGATCATGCTTGTTCTTGTGTAGAAAAATTGCACATAGACCTATTATATATATTTAGTTATGATTTAATTTTGATATATGGCAGCATTTAAGTTCCTGTTTAGTTTTAAATATTTGGTTAGGCAAATAGGGTTGATTGTTTTGCAGTGGCCTTAATATGCCTAGATGAAGCTATGGTTAATTTATGAGTACCTTTTGACCTGTTCATCTAGCTCTAATTAATTTAGGTGTTAAATCTGAGCCTTTTTAATAAAGCATGTTGTAGGAAGTTTCTGACCATGATAATTTTTGAGTAATCTTGTTTTACCTTATTATGGCTATAGTAAAAGTTGTAGCCCCAATGCATGCCTATATATTGCAGTGAGATTTATTTATCTTTTCAATAGTGTTTAAATGTTGTAATTTTCATGCTAGATCTGTAGCTTAGTTTAATCTGAAATTTTGTGAGTTGCTCAGTAATGCCATGTTTATGCTCTGTGTAATTTCTTGATGCTAGATCATGTATAGATCTCTCTGCATAAATAAATCATGTTTAAGTCAGCTAATTTTTCTAGATTTTTCATGTGCAACATATAGCTTAGTTTAATGCCAATTTTGGGCAGTAGCCTTATTGCCATGATATGTACTTGTATAAATTTTCTCTCTGTTTGTGTGTGTGTGGAATATCCAGAATTAATTTTTGAATTAAATCGAGCTTAATTAGTGGAATAAAAGAAAAACCAAAATCACCTTTAATGTGACTTGAATTTAAATAACAAAGCTTCACCAAAATACACCCTGAACATCACTGTTTATTTTGGTGAAGCCAAATACTTTAATTAATTTAGATATGCACACAATCACCATCAAATAAGAAAGATAAATAACACACATACAATTCCTTGATAAAGGAAGAGTATGCTGGATATAATCTTGTCTAGGTTAATGTGCCCAACAATACAACCCATGTTTATCCTTTAAATATGAACTAAGTTCTCCCTTCTTAAGAATTAATGGTTAAAGTTATGCATATGCAAATCGTGTAGAACTTCCGGTCAAGAGCTACGTGTTGGTGCCGGAAGCTAAAGGAGAGCTTGTTGAAGAAGAAGGTGAACGTGTTGGTTTTGCAACAAGACCCGAACCAAGTTCGGAGGATCTCCAACTAACTTTGCTGAGTGAAGGCAAGCCTCGGAGCATAACCTATGTTTTCAACTTATGCAATTTATCTTTGTTATGCTCGTGCATTTAAGTTTCAGGAGTTGTATTGAAACCCTAGATGCATGATCCTAGGTTCCTATGTTGAAATACTAGTATGATAAGATGCTAGTAGCCATGCTCTAAGGACACAGTAAAAGTCGAGTGATGTTCGTCACTCGCGAGCTATAGGTTTCTTATGTTGGAATCATAAGATATGCTAAACTGGATTGCTCACGTGGTAAGAGCATGGGACCGGCTCCGGCCAAGTAGGTCTGTGGTTAAGCGTTTGAATGTACTAAACATTTGTCGGGAATGGGACCGGTAAGCCTAGTACCTTTCTGATCCAGCTAGGGAACTCTCTACCACTAATCTTGGGATTCGTTCCCCGACTTGCAACCGGTGGTGCATGTGTGACACTGGTAGGACGTTGGGCCTTAATTCTAGTGATCCTTGTACCTAGGACTGTGGACATTGTTCCTGAACTGAGGATGACTGGGAACCGTCGGGTTGGTGCGTACCCCGCCCTTTGGGCTTTTTAGTTGTTATCTTGGGGTATGCATTCTCCCGTGTGTTTAGGTTTCCCTTGCAAGGTTATTAATCGATCGATCGTCGGCCTCTCACTGTTATCCGAGGTTGCTTATCCATACACTTTATGTCCCTTAATGATGGAATTGAGAAGTAATATTGTTGTATGCTTAATTGTTTGCACAACTTATGCTTGTATAGCTGCTTACTTAGTAATGGTTAATGAACTAGAATTGTGAGCTAAAAATTGAAAGTAAGGACATACTCTTTGTTGCTTTTCAGCAAAAGAAACCCACTAGCCAAAAAGGTTTGCATGTCTAGAGAGTTGGTGATTTTCCAATCACCCGACGGTTAAGTCTTGCTGAGTATTAGTATACTCAGCCTTGCTTTGTTGATAACTTTTGCAGGTGTTAATGTGAATGATGGTTTTCCGTGGACTGGTTCACTCCCACCTTTTGGGAAGTGAGTGGGAGGATGACAGTGCTTAGTGATATCATGGATGGCCTCCCGTGATGCTGCTCATGACGTTTAATATTTAATTTCTGCTGTGTTTTCAAACTCTGACAGGTAACTTTCTTGTATGAAACTTGGTTTGTAATAATGAATAGTTGATGAATATGATGTATTAAAGGGTGTATTGAGTATTTCTGGACTCGCTATCGCGTGAGTCTTATTGTACAATCTTCGATCCTTTGTTATAAGTGATTTACCGGGCTTGACTCGGCAGATATCGACAAGTTAACTCCTCTTTAACGCATAATGACCGAGTGGATAGGTTATGTGTGTTAAATGGGAATTAATTTGGACGGTTCTGTCACAGTTGGGAGGAGTTTGCACCGATTACAGAGCCTGGCTCTCGGCCCCTCACCATCCAGTTTCTTTGCTCTCTTACCAAGATTCCGGATGGCTTTGAGTTTCATCTTTTTGGGACCGATTATCGTGTTTCTTGGAAGGAACTTAGTCGACTCCTTGGTTTTAATCCTCGTTGTGCTGTCTCTTTGAAGAAGGCTTGTGAGGGTTTTGTTCGAGACTCTTTCTGGGCAGACATCTCTGGTCTTGTTTATAGTGGCAAGTTTGTGCCTCGGTGCAATGATATTGTGCATCCCACTCTCCGTTTGTGGCACAAGTGGCTCGCCATTACTCTCTTTCCGCGAGTGGATGTTCGGCCCGTGCGCAGCGATGAGATGATGCTATTATACGCCGCTGTTAACAAGATCAAGGTCTCTCCCGTTAAAGCTATGATTCGGCAGTGGATGATGAATTTCAAGATGATAGGTCCTACTGAGTGTACGTCTTTGGTGACTCGTATTGCTCTCAGACTCGGGATTCTTAGCGGGAATCCTGTACCCTTCATCGGGACGCCCCGAGTTCTCATTGATGGGGCATACTTGATCCAAGGGCATATACTCAAGAGAGGCCCAAATGATTCTTTGACTTTCTTCTTCCTGCGTTATGCAAATCAAATCCCGTTACCTAACCCGAGGTTTCGATTGTATAGCTCGGAGTCACTAACCATTCCCCTTGTTACACAAGAGGAAAGCCGTCGTGCTAGTGTTTCAGGCAGGTCCACCAGAAGTGCTGCGAAGAGAGCACACATGCAGCAGCAGCAGTCACAGCCACCACCACAGCCACAGCCACAGCCTTCTACACCACCGGTGGCAGGAGGGGCCCTTGCGGGGTACATGTTCGGGGTTACCCCTTGATATGCACCTGGTTGGGATCAGCCCACCTACTAGCTGAGTGCAAGTGGCGCAGCTTGGGCGAGTGCGAGTGGAGCTCAGTGGGCCACACCCACTAGTTCCAGCTCCGGTGGTCCACCTCCGTCTTCGTGCTTTCGGCGGCACTGCTCAGCCTCTACACGCGACGCTCAACTCGCGCAGCAGATCAGAGAGCTCACCGTACAGGTCACGGGACTAGAGGAGACGCTGAACACCCACGTCGAGTCTACCTCAGCGTGGCAGCGTCAGGCTGGTGAAAGGATCGAAGCCATGTAGCAGAACCAGCAGCAATACATGGAGGAGCAGAGGGCTTACTACGCGAGTCAGGGATTCTTCTTCCCTCCTCTGCAGTGAGCTTGAAGCTAGCTTGGGGGAGGACCCCCATCCTGAGGTAACTTGTATCTTCCTTTGTTTTCATAATATCTTATAAATGAAAACCAAAAAAAATCTGCAAAAATAAAAAGATCAAAAATATTTATTTGCTTTCACCATCATCGTTTGCTTAGTTTGCTTTGATATGCATAGTAAGAATGCTTTGCCTCTATGGTTGAAATGATGAATAGTTGCCCTGTTTATTCTCCTCGTATGTCTTGCTTACAACTTTGTATCCTACCTATGTTTTGAGTTTGTTGGCTTGCATGTTCAAACCTTAGCTTGAAAACTGTGGGTAGCAAAAAGCATGATCCTTGCCTAAGTTGTTGTGAGACATGATATGGTAGAATAGAGTGCTATGATCTTGTGCTTAGTGATGCTTGACATCCAGAGTTTTCCTTTTTGAAAAATCAAAACATGATGAGTTCCTCAATGATGAGAATTTCCTATCCAAGGCCATATGTAGATTCTAGTTCTTAGCCTCCACATATGCAGCTTGTTCTCTCATTGAGCTTTGTCAAATTGTTGTGACCCTTGTTAGAACTCATACTCCCGTGATCAAGATCACGTACAAAGTCATGCTCATACTTCTACACTAGAAGTAAGCATTCATCATTTGTTCCATTTGCTTATGCATTCTTCCACAAATAAAACTCTATGTATCTTTGTATCATTCATCCCTCTCCACATATCTCCAATAGAGACAAAGGGCTAGCTAAAAAAAAGAAAAAGAAAAGCATGCTCAAAAGCATGGCAAAAATAAAATAAAGAGAGCTAGCCCAAGTCTCGAAAATTTCAAAAGGAGAAAAAGGGATTGATATGTGCAAGAGAAAGAGTTCCACCATATAGATGGTAATAACTAGTACCTACTCCAGGGCTAGTGTCCATCTTACCATCAATCCCTCATTTTCTCATATAAAGCATGGTAACATCTAGCACCCATTTCCAGGCCTAGTATCCACCTTACCATGCTCATATCCATCACACACATATGCACATCTTGATCAGTATGTATGTTTGTTTCTTCCAATGATCCGGTTTTTGACTTAGCAAAATATGAGAGACAAGTATGCCACATTTCTTCCCTACCTACAGCTCCACATAAGCCTATTAGGAGTAGGATCTGAAGAAAGGCAACATTGATGCCTTGGTGAGGAACCATACACTTTGAGCGATCCGAGAGTATCATTTGAGGAACTCTGATTTTCTTTTGAAAAATTTGCAAGACCTCTGAATTGATAGCTGATCAAAGTATGAGTGATTATGCATATGCTATACAACCATTCTGTCTCTCAACCGCCTAAGGCAGGTGAGGCTATATGCCCCACTTCGTCAGGTGAAAGGTAAGAACATTGCCAACTTGTTCAACTCTTGGTAGAGTACTTTGCTGTATGTTTGCCATAAGTTGAGAATACAACATCATAGCAACTCCTGATCAACCAACCTAAGTCCCTAATGTCTTGCTTCGATACGAGCAAGAGGTTAGCTTGGGGGAGTTTGTTGACGGCTGTTAAGTACTACTTTCAGCCCTCAATATTCTCACATAAATGGAGGCATATGCATTATTTACTTGCATTTTGGTTCGAATAATGTAGTTCCACTTGTCCTTAGAGATTATTTGTGTGTAGGTGAAATACCCCTTAAAAGAGATGGAAACCCACCTTCTATGGAGAAACCATGCCAACTCAGCTGAGGAGGTGGCTGCCACCAAGGAAACACATGGCATTCCACGTCATTGATCCAAGGGAGGCACTCACCAATGAATCAGAGAGCACCACATGGACTTCACATGGATCAAGGGGCCCACCTCGGATACCAAATCAAGCCATGCACCGGGGGAGGATCAGAGGGCCCACTTGCAAGCCACCACGAGGAAGCACACAAGGTGGAGCCGCCCTAGATGGTCGGCCGATCCTAGGATCAGCCGAACCGACCTAGTGGTGCCCCATCGTGGCCCTCCACGTGGTGGTTGCTCATTGGTCCATTGCCTCACTCCCGGGTGTTTTGGTGGAGTTTGAGCCCCGAAGCAAGCCTCCTCCTTGCCTATAAATAGAAGGGGAGGGGCTCCCATTTCACACACACCACTCTCTCATTCTCCTCTCACTTTTATTTCCAAGGCTAGGGGGTAGGCTAGAGTTGCTCTTCTTCAGGTTCCAAGTCTTCTTTGGAGTCTAGGTATGAGTTCTCTTTTTTCTTTATTTCGTTGTATGACTTTGATCTACTTCAGTTATTCAGCTATTTCATATAAAGTCATGGTAGATCATATGCTTGATATGTTCTTGAGTTCATCCTTTGTTCATCATTTAGAGGCTTGTGTTCTTCATGAACACTACCTTTTGCTCCACTTGAAGGATGATAAACTCATTCCTTATGTGTTTGTTCATAAGTTAGTGGCTCGTGTTCTTCACGAACACGACCATTTGATCTTGTTGACTAGACATAAGAGAGTTCGTATCCGTTCATATGTCTAGCCTTAGCTGGTCTAAGTTGACCGGTCTTCTGGTGGCTCTCACCCTGGGTCACAATAGCCCGGGCCGGGTGCAATCTAGCAGCAACGCAGGCATGGTGCCTGGGTTGTGTGGCTACGTTAGTTATGAGCATACCCCCCGTAACGATAGAGGTAGGCCGTAGTGGTGACAACTGTTGGACCCTTTGGAACCCTCCGCGCTGGGGTACTTGTTGTAGGAGTCTAAAGTCTAGTTTCGTAGAGTGCTGGTCATCACGGGCTAGCTCCCCATTTGTACCTGGGTGTTGAACCTTACCCTCTCATGCAATGCTCATGCCTATCTCCTGTATCTTCTAGCTTTGTATGTTTGGTACATGAGAACCTAGAGCTAACTCGTATGTTCCCCCCTAAGCCGTAGTGTGCTAGAGTAGATGTAGATCTGAGTGTGTGTCACACTACCCCTTTATATCTTTATCTTACCCCTGCCTTTGAGTTTGTTGTTTCCTATATCTATCTCTTAGTTTACATTCAGTGCAAAAGCAAAAGTCTATGATATCCGCCATTGCCTTCCACGGATACAATACCCTTGGAATATTCTCCTTCCTTGGGGAAATGCTACAATGGTTTATCTGTGCGCTTGCGGATTCGTTCATGATCATTTAGATTTACCTTTCGTAAGTCTTGATGTTCACGCTAACTCGGCGTCGTTAGTTGTGACGTTAAGAAATGCCAACAGGCATTTCTTGTTGTTGTCACTAAGGATGGATTCCAAATCTGTTCTTAAAGTGACGGAGCTAAGAAATGCCAACACATACAAGGAATGGCTCAGGCACAAAGGCCGGCGTCGCCATATGTGCAAATAAATTTCTTTCATATCACATCATCACATACTTGTTCATTGAATAAATTAATTGATATATGCTATTTTTTGGTTCTGTGTAGTATCGTTATTAGAAGAACAGACAGATACAAATAATGATCAACAAGGTGAGGGAGGTGAGGGAAATCAGGAAAAGAGGACAGCAAACAATAGTAATTGGCCATCTCATGCAAGAAAACCAAAAGAAGGGAATCATATCTGTTTTCCTCTGTTCTTTTTAAGATGTACATTGTAAACTATTTTGATGATCATGCTTGACATATATATCTCAAATGTGAAATAGGTGCATCCAAAACCCGTCGACGTGGGTGTCTCAAATGTTATAAAGCAACTGCAAAGAGAATCAGGAGCGGAACTCAGAAATTAAAAATTTCATTTGATGCATTGACGGGTGGAGTCTGTGGTGACAACAGCCGTACATTTGTGGATGAGATTGTAGTGTTCACCAGGAAAAAGACTCCACTTATAGGAGTGAAATCTTGGAAGAATGTCAAGCAAATTGTAAAACAAAAAATAGTGAAAGAGATGATGGTAAGTAAATTCTGAGCTTTAGCCAAATCTAATGAATCAAATGCATCTACTTTACTATTATATTGATCATTACATTGAAACAGAAAATTTGGGACTTAGACGATGTTGAAGATGCTAGTGAAAAGATATTGACAGTTGCCCAAGAGAGGTACAAAGGATGGAGAGCTTCATTTAGTTCTACATACAAGGCATACTCCACTGATGCTGAACGTATGAAGCATAAGCCTGAGGACTTAGACATCGTGGAGTGGTACTACTTGATCCAATACTTTGGATGTGAGAGCTTCAAGGTTTGTTTGAGACCAAATTCGTTATTAATTCCAGTTTTGTAATGCAATTGACCATGCTTTGCTCATACACGTTTTGCAGAAAATTAGCACAAAGAATTCGGGAATCTGAAAGAAACAAAAGACTAAGCATGTCTTGGGAGCAAACCATTTTCTCAGATTCGTTTCGAACAGGTAATTACTACATTAACTCAGATTACTTTCTGAAATATATGTTCATCACCTAATGCTACATTTTTGCCACCTTAGACAAACCGTATTAATGGTCAACAACCTACTGATCTGCAACTTTGGATGACTACTCACACCAATAAGAATGGGGAATGGACATCTGATGAAGCTAGGGATGTTTATGTGAGTCATTGTGTATGTTTCCATCATTAAAATTACAGCATCTTTACCTTAAAATTTGGAACTGTTGAATCTGACATGCTCCTAATTTCTTTGACATGTTACACCTAGGAAAAAGCTAGCATCGAAGTTAACAATGCAGAAAGAGGGAAGGATAGGCCTTTCCTTACGGCTGGGAGGAAAACTTAGTTTTCCAAGTCAACTACTCAAAAACTCTTGGAATAAAATCATCATACAAGTCTCATGGACATGGATACATGGTGAAATATCCAACACGAATAGCTCTAATGAAACAAAGAGAAGAAGATGCAACCCGTGTTGAATCTTCTGCCCAAGAAGAAAGAATGCAGCACCAAGAAGAGGTTCGAGAACTAAAAGAACAACTTGCAAATGAAGATTCAGCAAGGGAAAAGGATAAGGAAGAAAGTAAGAAACAAATGTAAGAAATGAGGGTAGAATTCTGTCAGCTTTTGCAACAGGTACCACTTTAAAACATGTTTCAACTATTGTTTTACCATTGTACTCCTTTAATTTCCCTCTCCTTCTGTCCTGCATAGGCTATGTATGGAACCAGCATCCCCACACAGGTTTCAAATGGACCTGCTGAACAGAACTTCATCACACCACCACGCTTAGAGGTTGATGCTGTAGTACAGGTAATTCTGTTGTACAGCCTGATCCCCACACATGCATCCAAATGAACTGCATTTTGTTTACACCAAAGTTCCTTTGTGGCAGACTGCTGAACCAGAAAGTGTGATGACTACAGAAAAGGAAGTTGTTGCACCTAGATCATAAAACCAAAGAGTACTTCAGCTAGGAATATTTTTTCAAAAACTAATGCTGCTGCTAGATCGGCATTGATGAATTTTGTTAGTTCCCATCAACTATTGAGGACTCGTAATCAGAAAAAGAAGGTATGAATAATGTTTTGACTTCAATCCTAAAAACTTGATCTGCTCGTGATGTTCACCCTGTCATTGCTAGATTTTTGCCTATGCCTTGTGTTGTGTATGCCCTCCAGTAAAGAAACAAGAGATGTTTACCATGTGTATTTAATAAACTTTGCCATTCCAATTTCTTTACTACCTACAGTTGATTTGCACTTTACATTCAAGATGATCTGATGTGGTGTATGGATCTGATCTGTTGCTATTGATTATGGTTAATGTGCGGGGAAAAATAAACTACATTTCACAACTCTAGTGTCCCATTGGATTCTCATAGAATTTATTTATATAATGAATTGTTAAACATTTTTTCCCAGCAGTTTTTTGTCCCAGCATGGCTGAATGTGCTTGGAATTGTTTGATCTGAATTGCACTTATCCAATGATTGCTAATTACTCCATGATTTTAAACATATATGTTTTCATGAATCATAGAGAAACTCGTACAGCCAAAACAATTAGAGAAAGCTTCTATGACTACATGTTGATGGCCGGCACCAACAAGAATGACAAGTTACAAAGTTATTTAAGATGGTGTAGCTGATGGGTGATGGAACAACCAATGAACTCATTTTTGGATCGATTTATTTTATGCTAAACAATGCAGTGAACTTAGTTAAATATGATGTCCTTATTTTGTTAGTTGTGGTCATGTTCTTTAAACCAGAATGTTGGTCATTATGTGATACTTCAGTTTGAGACAAAATTTAAATTAATGAATGTATCAATTATTATATGTGATACTCTCTTCCCGCGAAAATAATTTAAAAACTACTTTAAAATTCCCCTTGTTGCGATAGAATAATAGGCGACCATTGATTTTGGTTGCCATATGCATTATTACGACGAACTTTATGTGTTGCGTTATCATATCATCTATTACCACCAACAATTGTTTATTGCATGTGCCCTCTATTGCCACCAACACAAATTCGCTGCAACTTCTATGTATTACCTCGAAGACCTGTTCGTTGCATTATCACATCAACTATTGCCACCAACAATTGTTTGTTGCATGTGACCTCTGTTACCACCAGCACAAATACATTGCAACCTACGTATATTACCTCGAAGACTAGTTCGTTGCATTACCATATCATCTATTGCCACCATATCTGATATGTTGCAAAAGCAATGTAATGCAATGGATCACACTTCGTGTTAATATGACCATATGCCCACGTAGTTTTGGAGTGGCAATACTTTTCTATTGCAATACATTCATTGGTGGCAACCATGAAATATTGCAGCCAAGTGTTTCGTCGTAATAGAACCTTAGGCAACCAATCTAATCGTTGCAATATTTGTTCTTGCAACCAAGTATTGGTTGCATAAGGCTATTTTGTTCATTGCAATATTTGATCTTGCAACAAAGTGTTGGTTGCATTTGGCAAATTTGTTCGTTGCAATGTCTGTTCTTGCAACCATGTATTGGTTGCATTAGGTTTTTTGTTCGTTGCAATAGCAAAATCTGTTGCAACACCACATCAAAGAGTTTCCTGAGGCTAATACACTGTTCCAATTGCAACCATCTGTCGACAAAAAAACTTAGATGCAATTGATTCCAGTTGCAACCAAATTTGTCATATTGCAACAAAATATAGGCGTTGGCCAAGGCATCATTCATAGTAGTGTTATCTTGCACCGCACGGCTCGCACTTGACCCAATCGGCCACCGAGTCCATCGAACCAAGCCTACTTGCCTCTCAATCACCCGTAGGCCACCACGGCTAAGGCCTTTCACGCTTGTTCTTCACCTGTACCAACACGAGTCAAGCCGCAACCTGTACCTGCACACAGAGCCAAGCATTAGTCCACACAACATTGTCAATCACTCATCACTAAGGAGCGACCCTCCACTGGTCTTCGGACACACCTGGTCCTCAATCTCCCCCTTGATGAGTGCATTGACAACACCCATAGTAACCAACACAAAGAAAAAGGAAAAGAAAACAACCACGAACACAAACCTCCAACAAGTGATCCAAAGCCAAAGAACAAGCGAAAAACAAGATCACTCGCCATACCAAGTCTCGGCCCCCTAAGGCAAGGGCAACGGCTCAACACTGCCAAGACAAACAAAGCTCTACAAAGAGCACATCACAAAGCACAAAACTCAGGCTAACCAAATGAACTCCCCCTGCACATATGCAACTCCCCCTGAGCAAATGCAATCTTTTCTCAAATTTCTCCCCCTTGTTGACAATGCATGAATCAAGCTACCATGAAAGTGCACAAATGCATGTCAAAGCATGTACAATCTACCAATCTTCTCAGATATACAAAGAGCACAACAAAATGCTACAAATGAGACATAGAGCAAGCAAAGTAGACGTGGTGTAGTTAGCGCATTGCCATCAACAAAGTAGATACATAGATACATGTGACACGGCCAAAAGCAATTTTAAGCAATTTTCACAAACAAAATTCATCTCATGAGCAAAGCCCTATACATGGTCATTTTGAGCAAAAATGAACTAGATCACACAAAGCTCATACAAGATCACAAGTTCTCATCACAAGATCGTAGCAAACGCCCATATGCTACTATATGTCATGTCAAAGCCACCGAGCCATGTGTCTACTTTTTAAAATGAGACTTCTCATGGTAGACATCATGCAATGGTTTAGCACCCAAGATATGTACATAAAAGTATAAAGACATGATTATGAGCACATTTTTTCAAGCATAAGAAAATTCATACACCAATTTCATTTTCAAAATTAAGCATGGTACATGAAATGCCTTTGCGGCAAAAAAAAGCTTATGCTCCTCCACAAGTGAACATATGGGCTAAACATTCACCTTGACAAATGGGTCTTTGACCCCATGTGAAAAGAGCATGATGCTCAAGCACAAACTAAGCATGATATAGGCATTTGAGCACAAATTGAGCATGAAAAAGTATCACAAAAAGAAGCTATCTCATCATGAACTTATGACAATACCATCAAGAGCATAGCATTCACATCACCATTCCCAAAGAACACACATATCTCACATATAGCACATCATAGTGATCAAAATATATAAGAGAAGCTCATCCTACCACAAATGATCCAAAGGTGGCTATCCTACCATGTTTTGTACAAAAACAAAAATGCATTCAAGGAATGCAACAAATGATACATATGTCATATATATACATGAGAAGCTCCAAGATCCAGCTAAAAAGGGAAACACACTCCAAGTTCCCCTCGCAAGTGTATGAAGGTAACTTGGTACAGCGGTTTAGTGAATATGTCAGCTAGCTGATCTTGGGTAGGTACATAGGACAAGGACATGTTCCCTTTCTCAACATTGTCCCTCAGAAAATGATATCTCACTTCGATGTGTTTAGTCTTGGAGTGAAGGACTGGGTTTTTGGCTACACTTATGGCACTGGTGCTGTCACAAAAGACTGGAACCTGGGAGCACTCCTCACCAAAATTGCTCATAGTGTAGGTCATCCATAAGTGTTGGGAACAACAACTCGCTACACTAGATTGCTTGAGAGACGACCAAGAGACCAAAGAAGAACAAAGAAACTGACAACAACCCAAGGTAGACTTGCGATCCAAATGACACCCAGCAAAATCAGCATCGTAGTATCCGTGAAGTCTGAGTGTCGAGGAGGCAGAATACCAAAGACCAAACTCAGGTGTGTTGTTCAAATACCTAAAAATCCTCTTGACGGCCTGCCGATGTGAAGCCCTCGGTGAAGCCTGAAAACGAGCACACAGACACACACTGAACTGTATGTCCGGCCTCGTTGCCGTCAAGTAGAGGAGGGAGCCGATCATGCTCCTACACTCCTTCTAGTTCACGGGTTCGCCATCTTCATCCGCATCCAAAGCAGTAGTAGTACTCATCGGTGTAGTCAGCGGCTTGGAGTCGTTCATGACAAACTTCTTCACCATGTCCTTGGTGTACTTTGCCTGATGTACAAACATTCCATCCTTGCACTGCTTGATCTGAAGCCCTAGGAAAAACTGCAGCTCGCCTATCATAGACATCTCAAATTCCCTGCCCACGTCATCTACAAATCTGGCAACAAGATCATGAGAAAAGCCACCAAAGATTATGTCATCCATGTAAATCTGAACAATCAACAGGTCATTTCCATGCTTAAGGAGAAACAAGGTCTTATCAACTGTGCCCATCACAAACCCCTTACTCAGCAAAAAGCCTCTCAACCTACCATACCAAGCCCTCGGTGCCTGTTTCAACCCATAAAGCACTCTCTGGAGTTTGTATACACGGTGTGGGTATCTCTCACTCTCAAACCCCGGGGGTTGCCTCACATACACTTGTTTCTCTATCACCCTATTCAAGAAAGCACTCTTCACATCCATCTGAAACAACTTGAACCCTTTAGCCACGGCAAAGGCTAGAAGGATCCTAATTGCCTCCAGACGGGCCATAGGAGCAAATGTCACCTCATAATCTGTACCCTCTTTCTGGTTGAACCCCTGAGCCACCAACCTCGACTTGTTTCTCACAACCATCCCATTCTCACCATCCTTGCTCTTCCACACCCACTTGGTACCTATAGGACGACAATTTGGCGATGGATCAACTAACACCCAAACTTGGTTTCTCTTAAAATTCTCCAACTCCTCATGCATGGAATTCACCTAGTTTGCATAAGAAAGTGTGTGTCGAATATCTTTAGGCTCAAACGATGCAACAAATGCAGAGTGAGCAAAATGAGAAGTATTCCGTGACCTCAATCGTGTAGTGCGTTCATGAAGGCCACCTATGATCGTCGACGGTGGGTGATCCACATGTACATGCCGAGGAGTCTCTCGCTTGGACACAATCTCCCCCTCAGCAGCAGCCTCCACTCGAACAACCTCAGTCGTAGTAGGCGTAGGGGATGGACCATCCTCGATCATTGTCATCGTAGTGGAAGTAGCATGTACACGATCAGCCGTGGGAGCATCACCACCATCATTGTCTTCTTCTCCATCTCCATCCTTCTCATCCTCAAAGATCTTCTCACCAATTTCCTCATCACCTGCACACTCAAAGACAGAAGAGCTACATGGCGGTGTCACATTGAAGGTTACCTCGCAAGACTCCATGATTTGGTTAGTGTCAAGATTGAGCACACGATATGCTCTAGAGTGAATTGCATAACCGAGAAAATACCATCCGAACATCTAGCCTCAAATATATCCAACTTGCCCTTCTTCAGGATAAAGCACTTGCAACCGAAAGCACGAAATTAACTCACCTTGGGTTTTTGCCCATGCATCAGCTCATACGAAGTCCTCTTCTTCAAAGCATGAAGGAAAATGCGATTCGACACATAGCAAGCGGTATTGACCGCCTCGACCCAGAAACGCCTAGGAGTCCTATGCTCATCGAGCATCGTCCTAGCCATCTCACAAAGGGTCTGGTTCTTCCTCTCCACTACGCCATTCTGGGAAGCGACGTATGGAGAAGAATACTGATGGTCGAGACCAAGATCACTGCAAAAGGCATCAAAATGAGAGTTCCTGAACTCCGTCCCATTATCACTGTGTATAGCCCGAATGGCATCCCCATGTCTCTCATTCTTCAACCTCAAGATCAAGTCTCAAACAAAGCCAAATGTCTCGCTCTTATCCTCGAAAAAGAAAACCCAAGAGTACCACAAAAAATCATCAACCACAACCAACACATACCACTTCCCACCCACAGAGCGAACACGAGCTGACCTAACCAAATCCATGTGCAACAGCTCACAAGGTCGCTCGGTCATGACCGTAGTTATTGGGGCGTGGGAAGCGGCAACAATCTTTCCATGCCGACACGGAGCACAAACCAAATCGTTCTCGAATTTCAACTTTGGCAATCATCGGACTAGGTCTAGGTCACTCAAGCGGGAAAGCAACTCAAAGATCAAGTGTCCTAGCCTCCTATGCCATTTCCAAAGCTCAGCTGAAACACCAGCAACAAAGCATCAAGGACGTCGAGCCGCGCGTCCGGGTGCCTCGGCACGTCGCGCGGCTCGTCGCGCGGCTCGTCGTCGACAACTTCGCCTCGCACGGCTCGTCATCGACTACTTCACCTACACCGTGCGATCGGGTGCCTCGGCTCATCGCGCGGCTCGTCGTTGACTACTTCGCGTACGGGTGCCTCGGCACATCGCGCGGCTCGTCGTCGACTACTTCGCCTCGCGCGGCTCGTCCTCGACTACTTCACCTCGCGCGGCTCGTCGTCGACTACTTCGCCTACGCCGCGCGTCCGGGTGCCTCGACACATCGCGCGGCTCATCGCGCAGCTCGTCACGCGGCTCGTCGTCGACTACTTCGCCTCACGCGGCTCGTCATCGACTACTTCACCTCGCGCGGCTCGTCGTCGACTACTTCGCCTACGCCGCGCGTCCGGGTGCCTCGGCACATCGCGCAGCTCGTCACGCAGCTCGTCACGCGGCTCCTCGTCGACTACTTCGCCTCGCGCGGCTCGTCATCGACTACTTCACCTCGCGCGGCTCGTCGTCGACTACTTTGCCTACGCTGCGCGTCCGGGTGCCTCGGCACGTCGTGCGGCTCGTCGTCGACTACTTCGCCTCGCGTAGGCTCGTCATCGACTACTTAGCCTATGCCGCGCGTCCGGGTGCCTCGGCACGTCGCGCGGCTCGTCATCGACTTCTCTTACGCCGTATGCTGCCGCGACATCGTCTTGCGGCCACACCGGCTCGTCGTCGACTACTTCGCCTCGCGCAGGCTCGTCGTCGACTAATTCGCCTACGCCGCGCGTCCGGGTGCCTCGGCACGTCGCGCGGCTTGTCGCGCGGCTCGTCATCGACTGCTTCGCCTCGCGCAGCTCATCATCGACTACTTCGCCTACGCCGCGCGTCCGGGTGCCTCGGCACGTCGCGCGGCTCGTCGCGCGGCTCGCCGTTGACTACTTCGCCTACGCCGCGCGTCCGGGTGCCTCGGCACGTCGCGCGGCTCGTCGCGCAGCTCGTCACGCGGCTCGTCGTCGACTGCTTCGCCTCACGCGGCTCGTCGTCGACTACTTCACCTACGCCGCGTGTCTGGGTGCCTCGGCACGTCGCGCGGCTCGTCGTCGACTACTTCGCCTCGCGCGGCTCATCGTCGACTACTTCACCTACACCGTGCGATCGGGTACCTCGGCTCATCGCGTAGCTCGTCGTCGACTACTTCGCGTTGCCGCGCGTCCGGGTGCCTCGGCACGTCACGCGGCTCGTTGCGCGGCTCGTCGTCGACTACTTCGCCTAAGCCGCGCATCCGGGTGCCTCGGCACGTCGCGCGGCTCGTCGCACAGCTCGTCGCGCGGCTCGTTGTCGACTATTTCGCCTCGCGCGGCTAGTCATCGACTACTTCACCTCGCACGGATCATCGTCGACTATTCCGCATACGCCGCGCGTCCGGGTGCCTCGGCACGTCGCGCGGCTCGTCGTCGACTACTTAGCCTCGCGTGGCATGTCGTCAACTACTTCGCCTACGCTGCGTGTCCGGGTGCCTCGGCACGTCGCGCGGCTCGTCGCGCAGCTCGTCACGCGGCTCGTCGTCGACTGCTTCGCCTCGCGCGGCTCGTCGTCAACTACTTCGCCTCGCGCGGCACGTCGTCGACTACTTCGCCTACACCGCGCGTCCGGGTGCCTCGGCACGTCGCGCGGCTCGTCGCGTAGCTCGTCACGCAGCTCGTCGCGTAGCTCGTCACGTGGCTCGTCGTCGACTACTTCGCCTCGCGCGGTTCGTCGTCGACTACTCCGCCTACGCCGCGCGTCCGGGTGCCTCGGCACGTCGCGCGGCTCGTCGTCGACTACTTCGCCTCACACGACACGTCGTCGACTATTGCGCCTACGCCGCTCGTCCGGGTGCCTCGGCACCTCGCGCGGCTCGTCGCGTAGCTCGTCGCGCGGCTCGTCGTCGACTACTTCGCCTCGTGCGGCACGTCGTTGACTACTTCGCCTACGCTGCGCGTCCGGGTGCCTCGGCACGTCGCGCGGCTCGTCGCGCAGCTCGTCACGCCGCTCGTCGTCGACTGCTTCACCTCGCGCGGCTCGTCGTCGACTACTCCGCCTACGCCGCGCGTCTGGGTGCCTCGGCACGTCGCGCGACTCGTCGCGTGGCTCGTTGTGCGGCTCATCGTCGACTACTTCGCCTCGCGCGGCTCGTCGTTGACTACTTCACCTACGCCGTGCGATCGGGTGCCTCGGCTCGTCGTGCGGCTTGTCGTCGACTACTTCGCCTACGCCGCGCGTCTGGGTGCCTCGGCACGTCGCGCGGCTCGTTGCGCAGCTCATCGCGCGGCTCGACATCGACTACTTCGCCTCGCGCGGCTCGTCGTCGACTGCTTCGCCTCGCGCGGCTCGTCGTCGACTACTTCGCCTACGCCGCGCGTCCGGGTGCCTCGACACGTCGCGCGGCTCGTTGCGCAGCTCGTCGTCGACTACTTCACCTACGCCGTGCGATCGAGTGCCTCGGCTCGTCGCGCGGCTCGTCGTCGACTACTTCGCCAACGTCGTGCGATCGGGTGCCTCGGCTCGTCGCGCGGCTCGTCGTCGACTACTTCTCCTATGCTGTGCGATCGGGTGCCTCGGCTCCCTCGGGCGGCTCGTCGTCGACCACGCGCCGTCTCGCCGCTCAACTTGTTGTCCGGTCGCACTGGCTCTCGCCGTGGGCCCGGTCGCTCCGTGTCGCGGCTCGACTACTCCGTGCGCCGCCGCTCGACTTGTTGTCCGGTCGCACTAGCTCTACTTCAGCCACGCCGTGCGTCGTGACTACTTGTCTCGCGGCAACACCGGCTCTACTTCGAGTACGCCGCGCACCGCTGCGAAATCGTCTTCCGGCCGCATCGCGTCGACCACTCATCTTGACTAGTTTTCCAAACTAGTCGAGAGCGACAGAAACGCCCCAAAAACTAGTCGGAATCAACTCTGACTGGTCAAACTTCAGCAACAATCATCGCGGCTCCATCTCTGACCGCCACGGCTTCATCTACAAGACCGCTCTAGCGGCAACAGCTAAGTCATTTATTTAAATGATTGTTTTTTCTTCTTTGGCTTGTCTTCCATGCGCAGGACAAACACGCTAAGGACTACCCGTCTGTGCATGCTTCTACACGGGAACTACCCTTCAGAACTGCACAATCTCAAGTCCGCTACGGCAGCACAAGTCGACGCCAACGGTCGCAATCTAAAGTCCGCTACAGCGGCACAACTTGACTCTGGTCGCATCAACAGTCTGCCCAGGCAGCAAGAGCTAAGTCATTTATTTAAATGATTACTGTTTTCTTTTCTTGGCTTGTTCTCCTCATCATGTAGGACAACATGCCGACTACACATCGGTGTACGCTTCTCGGCGGATTTTTCACGAGGGCTACACTCTGCTGACTACTCTTGGGGTATATCGATCAAGTCACCACGAGCCTACTTCATCAACTCGGGGGCTATCCCAAGGAGGTAGCTTCTAAAGTCCGCTTCGCGCGGCAACTTAAAGATGACTGCGGTCGCACCTTCGCCTACTTCGGCGGCATACTGCATGTGTAAGCTTCGATGGAACCTAGCTGTAAGTGGCCCTAGCGTCCTGGCGATGATGGTACCTAGCTGCACGTGGTTTTCATACCCTGTACCATGGGTTTCGTACCCTAAGTACTCACACTCTGTACCATGGGTCCTAGTACCCTAAGTACTCAAGTCGACTTCTATAGTCGCAACCTCAAGTCCAATCCAGTGGCACAAGTCGACTCCGGTCGCACCCAAGCCCGTTCCGGCGGCAACCGTACCTTGGGTCTGAAATCCATGGCCCAGGTACTCAAGTCGACTCCGGTCGCACCCAAGCCCGTTCCGGCGGTAGTCGTACCTTGGGTCTGAAATCCATGGCTCAGGTACTCAAGTCGACTCCGGCGGTAAAATTATTTGTTTTTCTGATTTTTCATTCGCTTTGGCCTTCCGGAGGTGCTTTTTCGTTTTTTGGCTTTCTAGCCTCATGTTTCGGGTTTCATACTTGGCTCGAAGTACTCAAAGTCGACTACTGTAGTCGCATCTAAAGTCCGCTCCACGCGGCAATCCAAAGTCGACTTCTAAAAGTCGCATATCAAAGTCCGCTTCACGCGGCAACTAAAGTCGACTTCGGTTTTCAAGTCGCATCTCTTATGTCCACTCCGCGTGGCACAAAGTCGACTTCGGTCGCATCTCTAAAGTCCACTCCGCGTGGCACAAAGTTGACTTCGGTTTTCAAGTCGCATCTCTAAAGTCCGCTCTGTGCGGCATAAAGTCGACTTCGGTTTTAAAGTCGCATATCAAAGTCCGCTCCGCGCGGCAATCTAAAGTCGACTTCGGTTTTCAAGTCGCATTCTAAAGTCCGCTCTACCGGCATCTAAAGTCGACTTCGGTCGCATCTAAAGTCCGCTCTGACGGCACGGCTACTTCTCAAGCTCCACGGCTCGACGCCAAACTACTGCTCGGAATCTCTCAAGCTCGGGGGCTCTACTACAACAACTACTCAACGTGGCTCATACGACTCTCTTATCTCGGATGATGGTTTTCATGAACACTGAAGACCCTTGGATTGATTACCTAATCATTTCAAGGCTCAGGGGCTGCTATGCTATACCCAACATTCAATTTTTCAAGACGGAAGATTCGGAATCAAGACTGACCCTCAGCTAGAGTCTACGACTCAACCCAAGGCTCGGGGGCTACTCCATATGGAGTGCGATTTTGCAACCGCACTTCCATATAATCTCGATTTCAAGACTGATGAGCTGGACCACCTTCGAGCCTCGTGGCAGTTCAAGTACTATTGAAGACTTCTCCAAGCAGAACGCGAGGACGCTCGAGAACTACTCGAAGAGGCTTCAAGACTACTCGAACTACTACTCTCGACTCCAACATGCTCGGGGGCTTGTCGGGCATACACCCCGGGTACTCATACAAGGAAGGATGAAGACGAACTCCTACTAGAATTCCCCTGTAATCCTACTAGGACTCGTTCTGTGTAATCCTACTAGGACTCCTAACTTGTAGCCGACTAGGAACCCACCCCCTGGACTATATAAAGGAGGGCCGGGTACCTAGGAGGACATCTGAACAACCCAACACCAAGCGCAGGGCGCCATACTTGATCCCCCAAACAGGACGTAGGGTTCACCACCTTGGCGGCCCGAACCTGTATAAATCTTGTATCCCGTGTCCTTGCGCATACCTTCGAGTTCTCGGTCTCCCGATCACGATCCCCCACCACAATCATCTACTACCTCGGGTACCCCCTTGGTAGGTTTGCCGGTCTAAAACACCGACAAGGAGGACCAACAGGCTAGGAAAAATTGGCATGAAAGATTTGACCCTCGGGGACGATTGTACATACAAGATCGCCTCGAGAATCAAGCACACGAGAAGCACCCAACTTAAAACGAACCTCAAAACCCTCGTCAAGCAACTGGGATACTGACAACAGGTTCAAACCAAGTGACTTGACCAAAGCCACGCTCTTTAAGGTCACCTCGCTACTCACCTTCACCATACCTTCAGCAAGCACTCGTCCTCTCCCATTGTCCCCAAAAGTTATGTACTCCCTCATACTCACCGAGGTGAGGCCGGAGAACCACCCACAATCTTCAGTCATGTAGCGCGAACAACCGGAGTCGATCAACCAAAAGTCCTCCAAGCCTCCCACCTGCAAATCAAAAACAAGAATGAGAATGAGCAAGCGACTCAACACTGGGGTTAGTACAAAAAGAGTCAAACCAGTGTCAAGCCATTTGCTCAAAAGAAGAGTTAGCAAAATCCATCCTATCAAAACCTCTAGGTGGAGGCCTCTCACGCCTACCACCAAAGAACCTGTCATGTCTCATTGGAGGGGAACGCGTACCACGAGGGGGAAAACATGGTCCGTAGTCCCTCTGAGAACCAAAACTGTGATCGTGCCACCTAAACTCGTAACAGTCACGAGCAGGAGCACGTCAAGCTAACTCACCACGTCCAAACCCAACACGCCTATCTCTCTGAGGAAAACCACCACCACCACGAGTGGGAACCGTACACACAAACCCATCACCTCGAGGCAGAGGCCCTCTACGAGGCTCAGTGTAACATCTCGGACTTTTGAATGGTGTGAATTTCTGAAAAAATTAAAACTTTTCATTATTTGTTGGGTGTCACCAAAATTTGAAACCTTTTGCTAGCCTCTCTCTCATATTCAATATAAATAAAACCCAAATATAATAATATAAATTCAAATTATGGTATAAATATATGATTTGAATTTTATGGATTTTATTTGGATTTATTTGAGTGTGTTTTGAATTTGAAATAGTTCAAATTCAAATATAATCCGTGAGTGGACGATAGTATAGGAAGGCCTGACTCCTTGTGCTTTATATACAATCCGTGAATTTTATATAAATCCCTTTATTTTATTATACAAATACCTTGTCTAACTTTACTAACTCTTACTAACTTCCCTAACAATGTGCAGATGGAGGAGTTGTAGTGGATCCCCCTGAAGACTGACGGCCAGTGGGCCGGAGGATTCTGCAAGATTCTGAAGGAGTGCTTGGAGTCAGCAGGAGTGGAGACCAGTGAGGTGTTCTACGAGGGGTAGACCACAGCCAAGTTTGACCAGTCACTGACAGTGTTGACCTTGAAGGTTCTAGCTGACCCGCGAGTGCCAGAGTTCAAGGAAGTTAAGATCTCGTGTTTCGACAACTCAACCTTGGAAGCTTACCAGTGTTGTGCCCGACTTGCGCTGAAGGATGTTTGCCAGCAGCTTAGTCAGAGGTTGAAGGATACACCTTTCAGTGTTGTACCGACAGCAGTCTACGATGCCAGCAGGTGGAACAAGGACCAGACAGAGTACACAGAGGTGGACACAGTGGGCAAGGATGAGAAGGAGAAGATGGTAAGCAGGTGCATTCACGCTCAGGCACTCCACTGGGTAGACACAAAGATCGTGTTTCTGAGACGCAAGTGGGATGACACCTTGGGAAGAAACGCTCAGTTGGAGATAGAGAATAGGAACTTGGAGTTCTTCTTAAACGAGGCTCACCGGAGGAACAGTGTGATCACCGAGTGGGGACTTGTAGCCGCCCGAGCAAGCTTAGAGAGGGATGCCATAGAGATCGCCACCTTGAAAGCAAGACTTGAAGCTACACAGTCAGTGCTGAGAGCGTCAGCCGCCGCAGCTAGAGAGGATAGGTTGAGGCTCCGAGAGAAGGAGTACTTTGTTGAGTCACTAGGGGCTGCCTGCACTGACTACCTGACGAGAGTGTGGGGACTCAAGGAGAGGTTTCTTCAGAACTACAACCACATGTGGCACTTGGGAGGCAGACTCTACGAGGCTCAGGACACCGCCAACTGGACTAGCTCAGCGTGGAGAGACTCTGACCAGAGACGGGTGACTGAGTTCAGGGAGGTTGCAGCTCTAGCACCACCGCAGAAGGGACCGAAGCTGAGGATGGAGACGTTTGAGTTACCACTGACCCAGCTACCAGTTTAGCCACCGTACCCGAGAGGTAGTACAGACACCCCGGAGATGAACAGAGCTTTGGAGAGTTTGGCGAACTACTTCAACCTACTAGAGATTGAGATCGCAGACTACCCAGGAGTTAACGATCCACCCTACTACTTAGTACCACAGAGTCTGAAGACAATGACACCACCTTTCTCACAAGCTACAGTTTCAAAGCAGGCACCTTGAGGGGATGATCCTAAGATCAGTAGAGTCAGATGAGATCTGTTAGAGTAGTGCCCTTCATGATGTTCTTGTTTAGATGCCACCCCGCATGTACCGCATAGTAGCTCTCATGCTTCTGTGTAATCCCGAAGGTTGTGGAGTAGACCTCAAGATACACACCTTCTGTATGGTGATCTTACATGAGTGATTGGAGTTATCGATTTCTTTTGTTGTTCATGCTTCTTAATGTTTTGTGTGAAATTGCTTGTTGTTAGCTAGATACTCCTTGTTTTCTTAAGTACCTTAGTGTTAATTTCCGACAACTCGTTTCTCATGATCTCAATTCTTCGAACAGATGTCAGGGGTGAGGAGGTCAGGACGGCTCCTACGCCATTTTGAGGAGGCTGCCAGGGAGGACGTTGAGCAGGAGGACGTCCCTCTCTCCAGAGGTGGACGAGATCATGGCCGCCGTGGAGGCCGTGCCCCACATGGCGGACGCCAAGGTGGACACCGAGGCAGGCGAGGAGGTCAAGGAGCCGTGTGCCAGTGAACCCTAACCCAGAGGCCCAGAAGAGGAAGAACCAGAGGAAGAGGCTGAACCTGAGCCAGAGCCGAACCAGGAACAGCCAGCTCCACCCAACCTAGCAGCAGTGATGGCACTTCAGACCCAACTGATGGAGACGATCACCAACATAGTGGTTCAGAACAACGACAAAAGGAACTTCAGGAACCAGCCAGAGAGCTTGTAGAAGAGAGTGGAAGGATTCTCCAAGATGCACCCGCCGACCTTTGACAACTCAACAGACCCACTTGTGGCAGACAACTGGTTGAGGGAGATTGAGAAGAAGCTGGAGCTCACGGACCTTTCCGAGGAGGAGTGTGTGGTAGTTGCAGCGCACCAGCTGATCGGCACCGCAGAAGCTTGGTGGGACAGCTAGTGTGACTCGCACGAGGACCCGACCCACATCACGTGGGCAGAATTTGTGGAGGCCTTCAGGGAGTACCACATCCCAGAGGCAGTTATGGATAGGAAGGCAGATGAGTTCCGACACCTCAAGATGGGCCAGATGTCAGTGCAGGAGTACACCAACCGCTTTCAGGAGCTAATGAGGTACGCATTAGACGACTCCAACACAGAGAAGAAGGTGTACTGGTACCGGAATGGACTTCAACGTGGGATGGCGCACCACCTAGCCGCACACGACTGTGAGACACTTCACGCCCTGGTGGGCGAGGTTTTGGTTGTAGAGAAGTCGAGACTGGACTACGTGGAGGTTGGAGGTGAGAAGAGGCAGCGTGTTGACTGTGCAAGACACCTAGGTTCACACCAGAGACAGAGGTCAGGTCCACCGCAGTAACCACAACAGAGCTAGCGCCCTTACTCATAGCAGTAGCAAACTCAGTACTCTCAGCAGGGCAGAGGTCACACCGGAGGAGGTGGAGGTTCGAGACAGTGGAAGCCCAGGCCGCAGCAGCCGCCAGCTTATGAGAACTCAAAGATCACGTGCTACCACTGCCGCCAACTGTGCCACAAGTCAAACGTGTGCCTCCAGAAGCTACAGCAAGGAGGTCAGAACAGGAACACTCAGTACCAGACTCCAGCGAAGGGAACAGCTCAGGGAGGACAGCCCCAGCAGAACCTACAGAAGAGTGCACCACCGCCCACTTGAGGTAGACTGAACCACCTGACAGCAGAGGAGGTAGCCACAACACCTGACGTGGCCCTTGGTCAGTTTCTTGTTGACTCAATTATGGCAACTATTATGTTTGATACTGGTGCTCAGTTTTCATATATTTCTACCAAGTTCGTAAAGGAAAGGTCATTACCAACTAAGCCCAGACCACGACCTATAGTAACTTGCTCTCCGCTAGGAGAGAAGAGGAGTACTCTTGAGTGTAGAGGAGTGAACATGGTGTTCGAGAAGAAGTTGTTTTTGGTAGACCTGACAGTTCTGGAGTCGACCGAATCGACGTGATACATGGTATGGAGTGGTTGGCGAAGCACAACGGATTGGTACCTTGCAACCCGGTGTACGTACAGTTGGAGCACCCCAGTGGAAACAGAGTGTTAATCAAGCCGCAGAGCAAGAAGACAACACCGATGTTGTGCAACATGAAAGGAATGAGTATGAAGGAAATTCCGGTGGTCAGGGAGTACCCCGACATGTTTCCTGAGGAGTTGGCCAAGTTACCGCCAGATTGATATATAGAGTTTGTGATCAAGCTTATGCCAGGAGCAGGACCAGTGGCCAAGAGCCCGTACAGGATGTCCGCAGATGAACTGGATGAATTGAAGAAACAGCTCAAGAAGTTACTGGAGCAAGGATTTATAAGGCCGAGTGCATCACCTTGGGGTTCACCTGTACTGTTTGTGGACAAGAAGGATGGTACAAAGAGTATGTGTGTGGACCACAAGACTCTCAACTCCATGATGATCAAGAACAGGTATCCTTTGCCCAGGATCGATGACTTGCTAGACCGATTGAGAAAGGCCAAGTTCTTTTCGAAGATTGACATCAGATTCGGGTACTACCAGATGAAGATTCGAGAACAGGATGTTCTGAAGACAGCTTTCACTACTCGGTACGGCTTGTATGAGTTTGTTGTGGTTTCTTTCGGGCTGACCAACGCCCCTACCTACTTTATGAACCTGATGAACAAAGTCTCCATGGAAGAACTGGACAAGTTTGTGGTAGTGTTCATCGACGACATTCTGATCTTCTCTGAGATAGCTGAAGAGCATGAAGAGCACCTTCGGATAGTGATGGAAAGGCTGAGGCAGCAGAAGTTGTACGCAAATTTTAGCAAGTGTGAGCTCTGGATGGAGGAAGTTGCTTTCTTGGGTCATGTGTTGTCAGCTGAGGGAGTTGCAGTTGACCCTTCGAAGGTAGAAGCAGTGACTAAGTGGGAGCAGCCGCTCACCGTGACAGATATCAGAAGTTTCCTTGGATTGGCAGGCTACTATAGGAGGTTCATTGAAAACTTTTCCAAGATTGAGAAGCCACTGACAGAACTGCTGAAGAACAACAAGAAGTTTGAGTGGTCATAAGCTTGCGAGCGAAGCTTTCAGGAACTAAAGAAGAGACTCACGACATCCCCAATACAGACCTTGCCAGATATCAAGAAAGATTTCGTGGTGTACTGTGATGCTTTGAAGCAAGGTTTGGGATGTGTGCTGATGCAAGAAGGAAAGGTTGTTGCTTATGCGTCGAGGCAACTCAAGAAGCACGAAGAAAACTACCCTACACACAACTTGGAGCTAGCCGCAGTCGTTCACGCCCTCAAGATTTGGAGACACTACTTGATCAGCAACAAGTGTGAACTGTATACACATCACAAGAGCCTGAAGTACTTATTTATCCAGTCAGAGCTGAACATGAGGCAGAGGAGATGGTTAAAGCTGATTAAGGACTACGAACTGGAGATTTGAAGTCCAGGTGTGTCCGAGGACCAGTGGAGGGTCGCTCCTTAGTGATTAGTGATTGACAACATTGTGTGGACTGATGCTTGGCTAAGTGTGCAGGTACAGGTTGCGACTTAACTCATGTTGGTGTAGGTGAAGAACAAGCACGAAAGGCCTTAGCCGTGGAGGCCTCCGGGTGATGGAGAGGCAAGTAGGCTTGGTTCGACGGACCCGGTGGCCGATGGGGTCAAGTGCGAGCTGTGCAGTGCAAGACTAGCAAGTTGAAGTCGTGAACATGGGCTGGTGCAAGGTGGCGGTTCGAGGCTGAAGTTTGCATGCGGGGTTTGGTGGTTTGCCCACAAAATTATCGATGGACGGTTTCTTGGTTTGGCCGCAAAGCTAAGTCCGGAGGCCCGATGCGATGGAGACGGGGATCCGGGAGCGTCGGGAAGCTTCGAAGTGGGGAGCACGTGGCGTGATCGTAGGGCTTGTGTCGAGGCTAAGCAAGTCCGCGGTAGAAGCGTGTTTGCTCAATGGGAATATCCGAAGACTTGACTATATTGCCCCTGAGGGGTGTGTATCTTCATTTTAAGTTGTAGAGGTAGCATGGTCATTTGCCTCCTCCGGTGGACTTCATATAAATAGCGGAGAGGTGGATGTCGTCTCTCTCTCTTGGGCTTTAGGGTTTCCTCCCCAGTAGATCGCTCTTGACTACTTTTTTTCCTAGTATTTCCTTAGGCTAGATTCTCGTATAGACTCTGACCTCTGGATGTATGGAAGCATTCGGTGTTGTGATGATCTCCTAGCTCTTTGTTATTTTCGTGTCATTTTCGGGGCAATTTTTGGGGTGTTTCATTCTTCGCTCGATTTGTTGATTTCAGGATGTTTTCTCTCGGATTTCTTTGAGGGGATCATGGGTGGATGCCTTGCGCATCTTTGTGTGTGATCTTGACCCCTCAAACGTCAGGAAATCCATTCGATTCGCGAGTTTTGGTTGGAGCCCGAGTTCTTGGTGGTGGTTCATGTGATCCGCGATTCCCGGTGTTTTAGTGAGTTAGAGGCCAAGATTTTTGGGGCATAGCTTCCTCTTGTGACGCTTCTCATCTCTCCCAAATCTTGTCTCAAGAGCTCAAGCCGTTTGGGAGATCCGCTGATGGAAAGAAGGAGTTGACTCCCGTGTGCGTGCGTTTCTTGATCTATTCCTGCTTGGCGGACCGTCCGCGAGTTCGTTCGTGTTCGTGCGCACTCGGGTTTCGATCTGACAGATTTGGACTTTTCGTTTGTGGGGTGTTTGCCAGACTGTCCGCCAGGTCCGGACCATCCGCGGTGCTTGCCTGGACTGTTCGAATTTCCTCGGTGCACTACTGGAGGCTCGGTGTCCTTTTTCGGACTGTCCACCGTGTGTTCATAGACTGTTCGTAAGCTTCACGGATTCTCCATCGTACCCGTGCGGACTGTCCGCCAAGTGCTCGCAGATTCGGCTAAGTCTTTTTATTCTTGTCTTGTGATTCCGCTCTTTGTTTCGTGGCTTGTCTCTAGGACTTGTAGACTTGTGTGTGCCTAGTCTAGAGCATCTTTGGTGTGTGCAAGTGATCGGAGTGGCAATCGAGGTATAGGCTGAGTTCATCCATCGGGAAGAATTTTTATCGGCTCCCATTCACTCGCCCCTCTCTGGTCCCCTAGTCGGTCCTTCAATTGGTATCAGAGCCGGTTACGGATCTTCATGATTCTAACCAGTCTAAGATCCAAAGATGGGCGACTATGGTAAGGGGTCGGGTCCTCCGCACTTCGATGGCAAGAATTACCCAATGTGGGAGAGGTGCATGGGCGCGTTTTTGTGTGGGAAGGGGACTCTGATTTGGGATGTGATTCAAAATCTGAACTATGTCATTGCAGACAGTTTCCTTCTTCCAGGATCGCGGGACATGTTTGAGGCCAACAGCAAGGCCGTTGATTACTTGTTCTGTGCTCTCTGTGCCTCGGAGTTTGATCGAGTGTACAGAGAGGATGTGGCCGGAAAGATATGGCTTAAGCTCAGGAATGCACATGTTGGCAATGCTCAAGTGCAAGCTCGGTTGTTTTCCACTTACCGGAGAGAGTATGAGAACTTCACTCATCTCCCCAGTGAGTCAACTGATGTGATGTATCAGCGCTTCACCAGCATTGTGAACAATATGAGGGACAATGTGACAGTGCTCCCATACACGGATCATGATCAAGCTATCAAGCTTTTGCATGCACTGGATAGGTCTATGTGGAGTGCCAAGGTCGAGAACATTGAGGAGTCAAGCATGTATGATACCTTGATGCTTGATGAGCTATTCTCTAAGCTTAGGTCTTCGGAGGTTGATCGTGGCTTGAGAGCTAAGAGCGAGAGCCCCACTGATCCTCATAGTTTGGCTCTTGTCTCATGATCGAGGACTAATGTGAACCTTTCTTTGTCTTGTCTTGTGTCCATGCCAAACGAGGACTTTGAGGTGCTGAGCAAGGAGGATCTCGCCTTGTTGAGCAAGAGGTTTGGGCGGATGTACGAGAACCACAAGAATGCGAGGAGAAGCTCGGGGATGTGCTATTGGTGCGGGAAGCACGAGCACTTCATCACCGAATGCCCTGAAGCCATGGAGATCAAGAACGACTACAAGGGCAAGCCTAATCATGACTACAACATGCACCGCTCCCGGAATGACTACAAGGACAAGTGCAAGGACAAGGGCGAGAGAAGGCCGAGGAAGAGCAGCGGGTACAAGAAGAAGACGTCTCGAGCGATGGTTGCCGGAGCGAGCGACATCGATTCCACTTCAAGCGACGCTTCTTCCGGTTCGAGCAGCGATGAAGAGCAAGATCGGTGTAAGGACAAGTGTCACATGGGCAAGAACTTCACCAGCCTCATCTTCGTCGCACAAGGTGGCTTTTGCAGCATGACGCACTCTAAGAAGGGTGGGAAGAACAGCTTGGACTCGAACTCCGACTCCGACGAAGAGGTACGACATGATCCCAACTTCTAGCTAGAGGAGAATGCTAGGCTGAATGAGTTGCTTGATAACCATGATGATGTGCTTAGGAAGACCAACAAGGAGAAGAGAGAGTTTTGGTCTTTGCTAGGTGATGCTAAGGACAAGATAGTTGAGCTTGAGTCTTTGCTTGTGGATGCTAGAACTGAGATAGACTCTTTGAAAGTTGCTCCTGTGGTTTCTGATGAAGTTGATTGTGGTGATTGCAATGTTTTCCTAGCTGACTTGACTGCTCTCAAGGAGAAGCATGCCTCAACTCTTGAGGAACTAGATGTGCTTAGGATTGAGTGTGATGAGTTGAAATCTAGACCTGCTTTGTTAGGTGCTTGCACTTCTTGTCCTGTGTTGCATGCTAGCCTAGATGAATCTCATACCAAGATAGTTTCTCTTGAGGCTGCATTGAAAGCTCTTATTCCTACATCATGCTCTACGTGTGAAATGCATTCATTGAAAAACATGGAACTTGCGCATTATGTTGACCGTTTGCAGGATGAGAATGATGAGTTAAGGAAATTGAAGGGTTGGTTGTCTGGGCATGAGCCACAGTTGAGTTTGATGTTGGTTGAGTTTAACAGGTTTGATGGTCAGGCATTGGGGGCTGGCAAGAGTGGTGAGAAGAATGGTGAGGGAGGAGAGAAAGTTGGAGAGATTCCTATTCCACCTCACACTACATTCATGAACAAATTCGCACCCAAGCCAAACCACCTCAGAAACAAGCTAGACACAAACCCAGATCCACCAGTGTTCCCCCACAAGACAGAAAACTACCAGAAACCCATCAAGTTTGTGAGCACTTAGGGTAGTGTGTTTGTGGGGAAGTCAGGAGAGAAAGCTGTTGACAAGCCCACAGAGAAGCCACAGCCTAAGCCACAGCCAGTCCGCTTCCATTGTGAGTATTGTGGGAGGGATGGCCATAAGGATGAGTTTTGTTTCAGGAGGAGAAGGGATGATAGGTTTGCTAGGGAGATGGCAAACAAGGACAGGTACCATCCTTCTTATGGTGTGCCTGAGTCTCGTAGCGGGCCTCTACCTAGAGGTGATAGGTTTGTGCGTACAGTTCCCACTCGTGGTGGTGGAGGTGGTTTTCCTCAGAGAGATAGGTGTGTTGGGTTCGGGCGTGGTGAGTTTGCTGGACGTGCTCCTGCTCGTGACCGTTACGAGTTTGGGAGACACGATCGGAACTTTGGGCCTCAGAGGAACTACGGGTCACGTTTACCTCCTCGTGGCGCGTGTACTCATCCAGTGAGACATGACAGGTTCTTCGGTGGTAGGCGTGAGAGGGCTCCGCCTAGAGGTTTTGATAGGATGGATTTTGCTAACCCTTCTTTTGAGCAAATGGCTCGACACTGGTTTGACTCATTTGGTACTAACCCCAGTGTTGAGTCGCTTGCTCATTCTCGTTCTCGTTTTTTGATTGAAGGTGGGAGGCTTGGAGGACATTTGGTTGATCGACTCTGGTTGTCCACGTCTCTTGACCGGAGATCGTGGGTGGTTCTCCAGCCTCACCCCGGTGAGTACGAGGGAGTAATCACTTTCGGGGACAATGGGAGAGGACGAGTGTTTGCTGAAGGTATGGTGAAGGTGAGTAGCAAGGTGACCTTAAAGAGTGTGGCTTTGGTCAAGTCACTTGGTTTGAACCTGTTGTCAGTATCCCAGTTGCTTGACGAGGGTTTTGAGGTTCGTTTTAAGTTGGGCGCTGTTGGTGTTTCGTAGCGTCGTCACATTAAGAACAGATCTGGAATCCATCCTTAGTGACAACACCAAGAACTACCTGTTGGCATCTCTTAACGTCACAACTAACGACGCCGAGTTAGCGTGAACATCAAGACTTGCCAAAGGTTAATCTAAACAATCATGAACGAATCCGCAAGCGCACAGATAAACCATTGTAGCATTTCCCCAAAGAAGGAGAATATTCCAAGGGTATCATATCCGTGGAAGGCAATGGCGGATATCTTAGACTTATGCTTTTGCACTGAATGTAAACTAAGAGAAAGATATAGGAAATAACAAACTAAAATGCAGGGGTAAGATAAAAATTATAAAGGGTAGTGTGACACACACACTCAGATCTACCTCTACTCTAGCACACTACGGCTTAGGGGGAACATATGAGTTAGCTCTAGGTTCTAATGTACTAAAAATACAAAGTTGGAAAATACAGGAGATAGGCATGAGCATTGCATGAGAGGGTAAGGTTCAGCACCCAGGTACAAACGGGGAGCTAGCCCATGACGACTAGCACTCTGCGAAACTAGACTTTAGACTCCTACAGCAGGTACCCTAGCGCAGAGGGTTCCAAAGGATCCAACAGCTATCACCACTGCGGACCTACCTCTATCGTTACGGGGGGTATGCTCATAACTAACGTAGCCACACAACCCAGGCACCATGCCTGTGTTGTTGCTAGACTTCACCCGGCCCTGGCTATTGTGACCCAGGGTGAGAGCCACCAGAAGACTGGTCAGCTTAGACCGAGTACCGTAGCTTGAACACGAACCTAATGCAACATTCTCATGCCATCTAACAAGATTAGCTAAGGCTAGACATACGAACGGATACGAACTCTCTTATGTCTAGTCAATAAGATCAAAGGGTCGTGTTCGTGAAGAACACAAGCCTCTAACTTATGAACAAACACATAAGGAATGAGTTTATCATCCTTCAAGTGGATCAAAAGGTAGTGTTCATGAAGAACACAAGCCTCTAAATGATGAACAAAGGATGAACTCAAGAACATATCAATCATATGATGTACCATGACTTTATATGAAATAGCTGAATAACTGAAGTAGATCAAAGTCATACAATGAAATAAAGATAAAAGAGAACTCATACCAAGACTCCAAAGAAGACTTGGATCCTGAAGAAGAGCTACTCTAGCCTACCCCCTAGCCTTGGAAACTAAAAGTGAGAGGAGAATGAGAGAGTGGTGTGTGTGGAATGGGAGCCCTTCCCCTTCTATTTATAGGCAAGGACCAGGCTTGCTCGGAGCACCAAATGGCCTCAAAACACCCGGGGATGCAGCAAGTGACCAATGAGCAACCACCATGTGGAGGGCCAGGATGGATAGCCACTAGGTCAGTTCGGCCGATCCTAGGATCGGCCGGCCCCCTAGGGTCGCCTCTTGGCCTGTGTTTTCTCTGGGTGGCTGACATGTGGGCCCTTTGATCCTTCCCCTGTGCATGCCAAGTTTCCTGATAAGTTGGAGCTCTGGTGGGCCCATGGATCCTTGTGAAGTCCATGTGTCACTCTCTGATTCGTCGGTGAGTGCCTCCCTTGGATCAATGACGTGGAATGCCATGTGTTTCCTTGGTGGCAGCCACCTCCTCAGCTGAGTTAGCATGGTTTCTCAATAGAAGGTGGATTTCCATCTCTTTTAAGGGGTATTTCACCTACAAACAAATAATCTCTAAGGAAAAGTGGAACAACATTATTCAAACCAAAATTGAAGTAAATAATGCATATGCCTCCATTTATGTGAGAATATTGAGGGCTGAAAGTAGTACTTAACAGTCATCAACAAACTCCCCCAAGCTAACCTCTTGCTCGTCTCGAAGCAAGACATTAGAGAATTAGATTGGTTGATCAGGAGTTGCTACAATGTTGTATTCTCAACTTATGGCAAACATACAGCAAAGTACTCTACCAAGAGTTAAACAAGTTGGCAATGTTCTTACCTTTCACCTGATGACGTGGGGCATATAGCTTCACCTGCCTTAGGCGGTTGAGAGAAAGAATGGTTATCTAGTAATGCATAATCACTCACACCTTGATCAGCTATCAATCCAGAGGTTTTGCAAATTTTTCAAAAGAAAATCAGAGTTCCTCAAATGATACTCTCGAATCACTCAAAGGTGTATGTTTCCTCACCAAGGCATTAATGTTGCCTTTCTTCACATCCTACTCCTAATAGGCTTATATGGAGCTGTAGATAGGGAAGAAATGTGGCATACTTATCTCTCATATTTTGCTAAGTCAAAGACCGGATCCTTGGAAGAAACAAACATACATCCTGATCAAGATGTGCATAAGTGTGTGATGGATATGAGCATGGCAAGGTGGATACTAGGCCCAGAAATGGGTGCTAGATATTACCATGCTTTATATGAGGAAATGAGGGATTGATGGTAAGGTGGACACTAGCCCCGGAGTAGGTACTAGTTATTACCATCTTATATGGTGGAACTCTTTCTCTTGCACATAGCAATCCCTTTTTCTCCTTTTGAAATTTTTCGAGACTTGGGCTAGCTCTCTTTATTTTATTTTTGCCATGCTTTTGAGCATGCTTTTCTTTTTTCTTTCTCTCTTTTTTAGCTAGCCCTTTGTCTCTATTGGAGATATTTGGAGAGGGATGAATGATACAAAGATACATAGAGTTTTATTTGTGGAAGAATGCATAAGCAAATGGAACAAATGATGAATGCTAACTTCCAGTGTAGAAGTTTAGCATGAACGTGTACGTGATCTTGATCAGGGGAGTATGAGTTCTAACAAGGGTCACAACAATTTGACAAAGCTCAACGAGAGAACAAGCTGCATATGTGGAGGCTAAGAGCTAAATCTACATATGGCCTTGGATGGGAAATTTTCATCATTGAGGAACTCATCATGATTTGATTTTTCAAAAGGAAAACTCCAGATGTCAAGCATCACTAAGCATAAGATCATAGCACTCTATTATACCATATCATGTCTCACAACAACTTAGGCAAGGATCATGCATTCTGCTACCCACAGTTTTCAAGCTAAGGTTTGAACATGCAAGCCAACAAACTCAAAATTTAGGTAGGATTCAAAGTTGTAAGCAAGACATACGAGGAGAATAAACAGAGCAACTATTCATCATTTCAACCATAGAGGCAAAGCATTCTTACTATGCTTATCAAAGCAAACTAAGCAAATGATGATGATGAAAGCAAATAAATATTTTTGGTCTTTTTTATTTTTACAGATTTTTTGGGTTTTCATTATAAGATATTCTGAAAACAAAGGAAGATACAAGTTACCTCAGGATGGGGGTCCTCCCCCAAGCTAGCTTCAGGCTCACTGCGGAGGAGGGAAGAAAAATCCCTGACTCGCGTAGTAAGCCCTCTGCTCCTCCATGTATCGCTGCTGGTTCTGCTGCATGGCTTCGATCCTTTCACCAGGCTGACGCTGCCATGCTGAGGTAGACTCGACGTGGGTGTTCAGCGTCTCCTCCGATCCCGTGACCTGGACGGTAAGTCACCCATCTGCTGCGCGAGCGGAGCATCGCGTGCAGAGGCTGAGGAGTGCCGCCGGAAGGACGAAGACGGAGGTGGACCACCGGAGCTGGAACTAGTGGGTGTGGCCCACTGAGCGCCGCTCGCACTCGCCCAAGCCATGCCACTCGCAGTAGGGTGGTAGGTGGGCTGGTCCCAACCAGGTGCATATCCAGGGGTAACCCTGAACATGTACCCCGCAGTGGCCCCTCCTGCCACCGGTGGTGTAGCAGGCTGTGGTTGTGGCTGTGACTGCTGCTGCTGCATGTGTGCTCTCTTCGCCGCGCTTCTGGTGGACCTGCCTGAAACACTAGCATGACAACTTTCCTCTTGTGTAACAAGGGAAATGGTTAGTGACTCCGAGCTATACAATCGAAACCCCGGGTTAGGTAACGGGGTTTGGTTTGCATAACCCGGAAAGAAGGAAGTCAAAGAATCATTTGGGCCCCTCTTGAGAATATGCCCTTTTATCAAGTATGCCTCATCAATGAGAACTCGGGGCGTCCCGATGAAGGGTACAGGATTCCCGCTAAGAACTCCGAATCTAAGAGAAATACGAGTCACCAAAGACGTACACTCAGTAGGACCTATCATCTTGAAATTCATCATCCACTGCCAAATCATAGCTTTAACGGGAGAGACCTTGATCTGGTTAACAGCGGCGTATAATAGCATCATCTCATCGCTGCGCACGGGTCGAACATCCTCTCGTGGAAAGAGAGTAATGGCGAGCCACTTGTGCCACAAATAGAGAGTGGGATGCACGATATCGTTGCACCGAGGTACAAAGTTGCCACTGTAAACAAGACCAGAGATGTCTGCCCAGAAAGAGTCTCGAACAAAACCCTCACAAGCCTTCTTCAGAGAAACAGCACAACGAGGACTAAAACCAAGAAGACGACTAAGTTCCTTCCAAGAAACACGATAATCGGTCCCAAAAAGACGAAACTGAATGCCATCCTGAATCTCGGTAAGAGAGCAAAGAAACTGGATGGTGAGGGGCTGAGAGCCAAGCTCTGTAACCGGCGCAAACTCCTCCCAACCAAGAGCATGCCAAATAGAAGCGAACTCGAGGTTCATACCTATTTTCTCCATGAGAGTCGGGTTGAAGTCCCGGGTGTGGGCGAAGACTCGGTCCTTTAGGAGAGCGTAGGCTTGCTCCTCTCGAGCGCCCCGCAAGCTGAGGTAGGAGGTGTCGTTGACGACCTCCTCCGCGGCTTGTGGCTCGGATTGCTCCTCTTGCTCTTCTTCATAATCCATCGTCGATGGGCTCGGTGTCGGCTCGGAGGGGGTGGATGAACTCGCGCTTGCCCGCGAACGGGAGCGTGTCACCCTTCGAAGAGTGTTCGCCGCCCAATTCATGCTAGCACAACAACAAGGAACAACAAGAGCAACTCGGTGGTGGGTTAGTAAAATCGAATGAAATTCTTACCGAGCTTGCTCCACCAATAGCAATACTTTCGGCAACACAATAGAGAGAACACTTGATGATCCAATCTCGAGCAAGAAATCCAAGAAAACCAAGAGAGTAAGGAGTAGAGAGGGGAGTGTGAGTGAATGGGTGAAGAACACCCCCTCTCGGGTCCAATTTATAGAGCAAAGGGGCAGCACACCGCGGACTAGCCGTTGCACAATAGCTAGGAGCCGTTGGCCAAAGCTGGGCCTACATGACCGTTGCCAGGGTTCAGCCGAACCCTGGTTCGGCCGGCCCGGCTGTGGGCCCGGGGCTGGCCCCCTTTGGCAGGCGTGCCACCAACGACTGTATAGAGATATACCCAGGTGCACCGGCCAAAGTTTCCTCCAGAAATTCCCCAAATGAAGTTTCTAAGGTTTTCAAACTCAGAAATTATTTTCAGAAATTTTATTTGAAAAGGGAAAAGGGCTAGATAAATCTAGCATGCAGATGCAAGGTTTTGGAAAATCATATATGCAATTTTGGAAATAAAATTTTGGAAAGGGAAATATGAGATAAGTACCATCTTTAACGTTTTTGGTAGAAAGGACCCATCATTTTTAGTCTGACAAGTTGGACTCTTCTCATCAGGTAATTCCACTCAGCACCCTACTCCTGAGAAGTAGAGAGTGGTGCCTTCTCAATCTTCCGCCATTCTTTCTGAATTTTCTTTTGCTTCTTTGAAGGAGATTTCTTCCTTGGGGGTAAAGGCTCCATCCTTCCCCCAAGCTGCTCAACACTATCCTGCACCAAATAGCATTGCTCTTCTTTGCCTGAACTTGAACATCAAGTTCCTCTTCCCAATGCGGAAACAGATTATTCCGGACCCCACATTGATTCTAGCCCGGACATCACTAACAAATGGTCACCCAAGGATGAGCGGCATTCCTCCCTCGTCATCCATATCAAGGACCACGAAATCCGCAAAGACATAAGAGCTCTTGACCTTAACCAATATGCTCTCAACAATTCCTTCTGGATATCATATCGTTGAATCGACGAGTTGGATAGTCCGTGCTGTAGGAGAGAGAGCTGGATATCCCAGTTGCTCGAACATGGCCTTGGACATGAGATTAACACTTGCACCAAGGTCACAAAGTGCATGCCTGATCGTCTTGTAATAGATTGTGCAAGTGATAGTTGGGTAGCCTGGATCTTTCTTGTGCACAACTGCTGATTCCTCCCATGGATCTAGAATTTGTTGTATGGGCTTTCCTGCATAGTTAGAAGCACGTGACTTCCTAGGTGGCTTACCCCACCTAGTTGACACCACACTAACATTTTGACAAGAGGACACGGGTTGCCCCGGGATCCTCCCGTTATCAGCAGATGGAACCAAAGTAGCTAGCTGAGCCAACTGGGGTTTTTTTTGGGAACAACTGAGCCAACTGGGTTTCTAACATTTTGTTGAAACTCATCTGGCTCTTCTAAGCAGAAGAAAAACTATCAAGCTTAACGCTGAGACTTTCCAGGGTTTTATCAAGGGCAGCTAGCTTTTTGTTAACACCTTCATTAATCTTAGCTTGCCCAAAAACGAGATCTCTCAAGGAAGGTTGGTTAGGATTCTAAGAATTATCTTGGTTACCTCCTTGATAATAAGGGCGTTGTTGGTTCCACGATTGGCCTCCTTATTGAGGTGGACGATAACATTGTTGTTGCCATTCATGTACATCACTTCCTCCTGAGTCTCCGGACAATAATTTCCTGAGTGCCCAGTGTTGCCACAGACTTCACAAGTCATATGAGAATTCATCGGTAGAGTAGTGGTGGCCATGGCAGCCTTCTCGCTAGTGTAGTCATCCAATCTCTTCATAAGAAGATCCAACTTGGAAGTAATCATGTCTACTTCCTTGATAGTATGAGTACCCCTCGGTCGTGGTTGGAGTCGTTCATCACTCCACCCTTGGTTGGAAACCATCTTCTCAAGGAGTAATTTAGCATTATCAATAGTGAGTGAGAAGAATGCTCCCTGAGCAGCAGCATCAATATGGCCTCGGGCTGTCGGAGTCAACCCATTATAAAAGCTTTGAAGAATAAGCCAATCCTCCATCCCATGGCGAGGATAGGCCAAGACATACTCCTGAAGTCTTTCCCAAGCCTCTGGAATAGATTCACTTGCTGCATGCTGAAAACCAGAAATTCTTCCACGAAGAGCATTGGTTTTACCCAATGGGAGGAACTTCTTGAGGAATGCCTCTGAACACTTACCCCAAGTGTTAATAGCATCACGATTCGTGTAGAACCATTGCTTGGCTTTCCCTAGGAGAGAGAATGGAAACAGCCGTAGACGGATAGCATCCATATTTGCACCCCTAATCATGAAAGTGTTGCACAGCTCTAGGAATTGCTGCAAATGAGCATTGGCATCCTCATTTGGCTTGCCACAGAATGGGCTAGCCTATACCATCGTGATTAGACCCGTCTTGATCTCAAAATTTTCAGTCCCCATTGCCACCTCAGGGCCTTGCAGCACCTGGTCAGCAGAAGGAGCTGAGTACTCACGAAGTGTCTTCTGGGCCATAGTGTTTGACGTGGATGGTACAAAGGAAGCTGGATCACCTTCCAGACGAGTACGACGATGTGAGTCGAAATGAATTCGAGCTTTCCTCACAAGTGACTCGGGATCTTCAGTGAAATTCTCCGGTAAGTCAAAACCAGTCATACACTACCTGTCTTCATCATCCAAAGATAAAAGAAGACAATCATGGTTAGCCTACATTGAGAGTTGTCCAAACCTACTCATAGCTTATAAACAGATGCAAAGCATAGTCATGATAATCCTGTGCCTTCCCCGGCAACGGCGCTAGAAATGCTTGTTGGCGTTTTGTAGTGTCGTCACTTTAAGAACAGATCTGGAATCCATCCTTAGTGACAACACCAAGAACTGCCTGTTGGCATCTCTTAACGTCACAACTAACGACGCCGAGTTAGCGTGAACATCAAGACTTGCCAAAGGTTAATCTAAACGATCATGAACGAATCCGCAAGCGCACAGATAAACCATTGTAGCATTTCCCCAAGGAAGGAGAATATTCCAAGGGTATCGTATCCGTGGAAGGCAATGGCAGATATCTTAGACTTATGCTTTTGCACTGAATGTAAACTAAGAGATAGATATAGGAAACAACAAACTCAAAGGCAGGGGTAAGATAAAAGATATAAAGAGTAGTGTGACACACACACTCAGATCTACCTCTACTCTAGCACACTACGGCTTAGGAGGAACATACGAGTTAGCTCTAGGTTCTAATGTACTAAACATACAAAGCTAGAAGATACAGGAGATTGGCATGAGCATTGCATGAGAGGGTAAGGTTCAGCACCCAGGTACAAATGGGGAGCTAGCCCGTGACGACCAGCACTCTGCGAAACTAGACTTTATACTCCTACAGCAGGTACCCCAGCGCGGAGGGTTCCAAAGGATCCAACAGCTGTCACCACTGCGGACCTACCTCTATCGTTACGGGGGGGTATGCTCATAACTAACATAGCCACACAACCCAGGCACCATGCCTGCGTTGCTGCTAGACTTCACCCAGCCCAGGCTATTGTGACCCAGGGTGAGAGCCACCAGAAGACTGGTCAGCTTAGACCGAGTACCGTAGCTTGAACACAAACCTCATGCAACACTCTCATGCCATCTAACAAGATCAACTAAGGCTAGACATACGAACAGATACGAACTTTCTTATGTCTAGTCAATAAGATCAAAGGGTCGTGTTCGTGAAGAACACGAGCCTCTAACTTATGAACAAACACATAAGGAATGAGTTTATCATCCTTCAAGTGGATCAAAAGGTTGTGTTCATGAAGAACACAATCCTCTAAATGATGAACAAAGGATGAACTCAAGAACATATCAAGCATATGATCTACTACGACTTTATATGAAATAGCTGAATAACAGAAGTAGATCAAAGTCATACAATGAAATAAAGATAAAATAGAACTCATACCTAGACTCTAAAGAAGACTTGGAACCTGAAGAAGAGCTACTCTAGCCTACCCTCTAGCCTTGGAAACTAAAAGTGAGAGGAGAATGGGAGCCCCTCCCCTTCTATTTATAGGCAAGGACCAGGCTTGCTCGGAGCACCAAATGGCCTCAAAACACCCGAGGATGCAGCAAGTGATGGACGGCCACTAGGTCGGTTCGACTGATCCTAGGATCGGCCGGCCCCCTAGGGTCGCCTCTTGGCCTGTGTTTTCTCTGGGTGGCTGACATGTGGGCCCTTTGATCCTTCCCCCGTGCATGCCAAGTTTCCTGATAAGTTGGAGCTCTGGTGGTTCCATGGATCCTTGTGAAGTCCATGTGTCAATCTCTGATTCGTTGGTGAGTGCCACCCTTGGATCAATGACGTGGAATGCCAAGTGTTTCCTTAGTGGCAGCCACCTCCTCAGCTAAGTTGGCATGGTTTCTCCATAGAAGGTGGATTTCCATCTCTTTTAAGGGGTATTTCACCTACATACAAATAATCTCCAAGGACAAGTGAATCTACATTATTCAAACCAAAATATAAGTAAATAATGCATATGCCTCCATTTATGTGAGAATATTGAAGGCTGAAAGTAGTACTTAACAGCCATCAACAAGCACTCCTCGTGTGCTTGATTAATGAGGCGATCTTGTCTGTACAATCGTCCCCGAGGGTCAAATCTTTCATGCTAATTTTTCCCAGTCTGTTGGTCCTCCTCGATGCTTTATTGCTGGTGTTTCGGTCGAGCTTTGGAAGTGGCATAGGAGGTTGGGACACTTGAGCTTTAAGTTGCTTTCCCACTTGAGTGGTCTTGACCTTGTCCGAGGATTGCCTAAGCTGAAATTCAAGAAGGATTCGGTTTGTGCTTCTTGTTGGCATGGAAAGATGGTTGCTGCTTCTCACGCCCCTCTGACTGCGGTCATGACCGAGCGACCTTGTGAGCTGTTGCACATGGATTTGGTTGGGCCAGCTCGTGTTCGCTCTGCGGGTGGGAAGTGGTATGTGTTGGTTGTGGTTGATGATTTCTCGAGGTACTCTTGGGTTTTTTTTGGAGGATAAGAGCGAGACATTTGGCTTTGTTCGGAACTTGATCTTGAGGTTGAAGAATGAGAGACATGGTGATGCCATTTGAGCTATACACAGTGACAATGACACGGAATTTAGGAACTCTTATTTTGATGCCTTTTGATGTGATCTTGGTCTCGACCATCAGTACTCTTCTCCATACGTTGCTTGCTAGAATGGCGTAGTGGAGAGGAAGAACCGGACCCTTTGTGAGATGGCCAGGACTCCTAGGCCCTTCTGAGCCAAGGTGGTCAATATCGCTTGCTATGTGTTGAATCGCATTTTCCTTCGTGCTTTCAAGAAGAGGACTTCATATGAGCTGATGCATGGGCGAAAACCTAAGGTGAGTCACTTTAGAGCTTTCGGTTGCAAGTGTTTCATTCTGAAGAAGGGCAAGTTGGATAAGTTTGAGTCTAGATGTTCAGATGGTATCTTTCTCTGTTATGCGATTCACTCGAGAGCATATCGTGTGCTCAACCTTGACACTAACCGAATCATGGAGATTTGCGAGCTAACCTTCGACGAGACACAACCATGTAGCTCTTCTGCTTTTGAGTGTGCAGGTGACGAGGAAATTGGAGCAAAGATCTTTGAGGATAAAAAGGATGGAGATGGAGATGAAGACGATGATGGTGGTGATGCTCCCATGGCTGATCGTGTACACACTACTTCCACTATGACGACGACGATCGAGGATGGTCCATCCCCTACACCCACTACGACCGAGGCTGTTCGAGTGGAGGCTGCTGCTGAGGGTGAGATTGTGTCAAGGCGAGAGGCTCCCTGGTGTGTACAGGTGGATCACCCACCGACGACGATCACAGGTGACCTTCATGAACACACTACACGGTCGAGGTCAAGGAATACTTCTCACTTTGCTCACTCTGCATTTGTTGCTTCGTTTGAGCCCAAAGATATTCGACGCGCTTTGTCTGATGAGAATTAGGTGAATTCCATGCATGAGGAGTTGGAGAATTTTGAGAGAAACCAAGTTTGGGTGTTAGTCGATCCACCACTAAATTGCCATCCTATAGGTACCAAATGGGTGTGGAAGAACAAGGAAGGTGAGAATGGGATGGTTGTGAGAAACAAGTCGAGGTTGGTGGCTCAGGGGTTCAACCAGAAAGAGGGTATAGATTATGAGGAAACATTTGCTCGTGTGGCCCGTTTGGAGGCAATCAGGATCCTTCTAGCCTTTGTTGTGGCTAAAGGGTTCAAGTTGTTCCAGATGGACGTGAAGAGTGCTTTCTTGAATAGGGTGATAGAGGAAGAAGTGTATGTGAGGCAACCCCCGGGGTTTGAGAGTGAGAAATACCCACACCGTGTATACAAACTCCAAAGAGCGCTCTATGGGTTGAAATAGGCACCGAGGGCTTGGTATGGCAGGTTGAGAGGCTTTTTGCTGAGCAAGGGGTTTGTGATGGGCACAGTTGATAAGACCCTGTTTCTCCTTAAGCATGGAAATGACCTGTTGATTGTTCAGATTTACGTGGATGACATAATCTTTGGTGGCTCTTCTCATGATCTTGTTGCCAGATTTGTAGATGAAATGAGCAGGGAATTTGAGATGTCTATGATGGGCGAGTTGCAGTTTTTCTTAGGACTCCAGATCAAGTAGTGCAAGTACGGGACATTTGTACATCAGGTGAAGTACACCAGGGACACGGTGAAGAAGTTTGGCATGACCGACTCCAATCCGCTGACTATACCGATGGGTACCACTATGGCTTTGAACACGGATGAAGATGGCAAACCCATGGACCAGAAGGAGTACCGGAGCATGATCGGCTCCCTCCTCTGCTTGACGGCGACGAGGCCTGACATACAGTTCAGTGTGTGTCTGTGCGCTCGTTTTCAGGCTTCACCGAGGACTTCACATCGGCAGGCCGTCAAGCGGATTTTCAGGTACTTGAACTACACTTCTGAGTTTGGTCTTTGGTATTCTGCCTCCTCGACACTCAGACTTCACGGGTACTCCGATGCTGATTTTGCTGGGTGTCGATTGGACCGCAAGTCTACCACTGGGTGTTACCAGTTTCTTGGTTCTTCTTTGGTCTCTTGGTCATCTCGTAAGCAATCCAGTGTAGCCCAGTCCACTACAGAAGCCGAGTATGTAGCTGCAGCCAGTTGTTGTTCCCAGCTCATATGGATGATCTATACTATAAGCGATTTTGGTGAGGAGTGCTCCTAGGTTCCACTCTTTTGTGACAGCACCAGTGCCATAAGTGTTGCGAAAAACCCAGTTCTTCACTCCAAAACGAAACACATCGAAGTGAGATACTACTTTCTGAGGGACAATGTTGAGAAAGGAAACATATTATTGTCCTATGTACCTACCCAAGATCAGCTAGCCGACATATTCACTAAACCACTTGACCAAGTTACCTTCACACGCTTGCAAGGTGAACTTGGAGTGTGTTTTCCGTTTTAGCTGGATCTTGGAGCTTCTCATGTATATATGTGATACATGTATCATTTGTTGCATTCCATGCATGCATTTTACTTTTTGTACAAAACCTGGTAGGATAGCCATCTTTGGATCATTTGTCCTAGGATGAGCTTCTCTTATATACTTTGATCACTATGATGTGCTATATGTGAGATATGTGTATGCTTTGGGAAAGGTGATGTGAATGCTATGCTCTTGATGGTATTGTCAAATGTTCATGATGAGATAGCTTCCTTTTTGTGAAATGCTACAAATGCTTCACTCATGAGTAGATACTTGTCTATGCTCAATTTGTGATCAAATGCCTATATCATCCTTAGTTTGTGCTTGAGTATCATGCTCTCTTTGCTTGGGGTCAAAGACCCATTTGTCATGGTAAATGTTTAGCCCATATGTTCACTTGTGGAGGAGCATAAGTTTCTTTTTGCCGCAAAGGCATTTCATGTACCATGCTTAAATTTGAAAATGAAATTGGTGTATGAATTGCCTTATGCTTGAAAAATGAGCTCTTAATCATGTCTTTGTGTTTTGATGTACATATCTTGGGTGCTAAACCGTTGCATGTTGTCTACCATGAGAAGTCTCATTTTAAGAAGTAGACACATGGCTTGGTGGCTTTGACATGACATTTAGTAGCTTATGGGCATTTGCTATGATCTTGTGATGAGAACTTGTGATCTTGTATGAGCTGTGTATGATCTAGTTTATTTTTGCTCAAATTGCCATGGATAGGGCTTTGCTCGTGAGATGAATGTTTCTTTGTGAAAATTGCTTTAAAATGCTTTTGGACATGTCACATGCTTATATGTCCCTACTTTCTTGATGGCAATGCGCTAACTACACCATCTCTACTTTGCTTGCTCTATGTCTCATTTGTACCATTTTATTGTGCTCTTTGTATATTTGAGAAGCTTGGTAGCGTGTTTATGCTTTGACAAGCATTTTCCATGATAACAAGGGGGAGAGTTTCATGATACCTTGATTCATGCATTGTCAACAAGGGGGAGAAGTTGTATGCATTGGGAGAATTTTTGGAGATTCTGTGAGATTTTGCATGCGGGGAGAAAATTTGAGAAAAGAGGTTGCATTTGCTCAGGGGGAGTCTACATATGTGCAGGGGGAGCTCCCTTGGTTTGCCTGAGTTTTGTGCTTTGTGGTGTGCTCCTTTTTAGCTTTGTTTTGTCTTGGCTGTGTTGAGCCGTTGCCCTTGCCATAGGGGGCCTAGACTTGGTCCGGCGAGTGATGGTGTTTTTCGCTTGTTCTTTGGTTTTGGATCACTTGCTTAGAGGTTTGTGTTTGTGGTTGTTTTCTTTTTCTTTTCTCTATGATGGTTACTATGGATGTTGTCAATGCACTCATCAAGGTGGAGATTGAGGACCAGGCATGTCCGAGGACCAGTGGAAGGTCGCTCCTTAGTGATGAGTGATTGACAACGTTATGTGGACTAATGCTTGGCTAAGTGTGAAGGTACAAGTTGCGGCTTGACACGTGTTGGTGCAGATGAAGAATAAGTGCGAAAGGCCTTAGTCGTGGCGGCCTCCGGGTGATGGAGAGGCATGTAGACTTGGTTCGATGGACCTGGTGGCTGATGGGGTCAAATGTGAGCCGTGCAGTGGAAGCCTAGCAAGTTGAAGTCGTGAACATGGGCCGGTGCAAGGTGGCGGTTCGAGGCCGAAGATTGCACACGGGGTTTGGTGGTTTGCCCACAAAACCATTGGTGGATGGTTTCTTGGTTTGGGCCGCAAAACGACGTCTGGAGGCCCGATGCGACGGAGACGGGGATATGGGAGCGTCGGGAAACTTCGACGTGGGGGGCACGTGGTGTGATCACGGGGCTTGCGTCGAGGCTAAGCAAGTCTGTGGTGGAAGCGTGTCCGCTCGATGGGAATAGCCGAAGACTTGACCATATTGCCCCTGAGGGGTGTGTATCTTCATTTTAAGTTGTAGGGGTAGCATGGTCATTTGCCTTCTCTGGTCGACATCGTATAAATAGCGGAGAGGTGGATGGCATCTCTCTATTGGATTCTAGGGTTTCCTCCCCCGGTAGATCACTCTGCACTGCTTCTTTTCTCAGTACTTTCTTAGGCTAGATTCTTGTATAGACTCTGACCTCTGGATGTATGGAAGCATTCGGCGTTGTGATGATCTCCTAGCTCTTTGTGATTTTCCTGTCATTTTCGGGGCTATTTTTGGGGTGTTTCGTTCTTCGCCCGATTCGTTGATTTGAGGGCATTTTTCTTTCGGATTTCTTTGAGAGGATCATGGGTGGATGCCTTGCGCATCTTTGTGTGTGATCTTGACCCCTCAAACGCCGTGAAATCCCTTCGATTCGTGAGTTTTCGTTAGAGCCTGAGTTCTTGGTGGTGCTTCATGTGATCCACGATTCCCGGTGATTTATTGAGTTAGAGGCCGAGATTTTTTGGGAATAGCTTCCTCTTGTGACGCTTCTCATCTCCTCCAAATCTTGTCTCAAGAGCTCAAGCCGTTTGGGAGATCCGGTGATGACTTGGTGTGGTTGCCCTCGCACGCGGGGCTGTTTCTGCTTCTGTTCGTAACCCATGGACAGTCCGCGAGCTCTGTGCGGACAGTCCGCGAGGCCTGGAACAGTGCAGGTGTTCTTCGTGTTCATCGCATGTTCTTCCGAGTTCGTGTTTTGATCCGGTGCCATAGGTGATTTTGGTTGCACAGAGTTTGCGGACGGTCCGAACTTGAGTGCCGGACAGTCCGTGAAGGTACGGACAGTCCGCGGGTCCCTCGCGAACAGTCTGATTTTTCGAGGTGCACTTCTGGAGGTTCTGTTGGCTTTTTCGGACAGTCCGGGCAGGCCGTGCGGATAGTCTGCCTCACCCGTGCGGACGGTCCGCCCGTACCAGCCGGACAGTCCGCGCCTAGCATTTCCAGAATTGGCTAAGTGCTTTGATTCTTGTCTTGTACTTCCACACTTTGATTCGAGGCTTGTCTCTAGGACTTGCAGGCTTGTGTGTACCTAGTCTAGAGCTTTCTTGGTGTGTGTGAGTGATCGGAGTGGCAATCGGGGTATAGGCCGTGTTCATCCTTCGGGAAGAATTTTTATCAGCTCCCATTCACTCCCCCCCTCTCTGGTCGCCTATTCGGTCCTTCAATGCTCTCTTTGCTTGGGGTCAAAGACCCATTTGTCATGGTAAATGTTTAGCCTATATGTTCACTTGTGGAGGACCATAAGCTTCTTTTTGCCGCAAAGGCATTTCATGTAGCATGGTTAATTTTGAAAATGAAATGGGTGTATGAATTGCCTTATGCTTGAAAAATGAGCTCTTAATCATGTCTTTTTGCTTTTATGTATATATCTTGGGGGCTAAACCATTCCATGATGTCTACCATGAGAATTCTCATTTTAAGAAGTAGACACATGGCTCGGTGGCTTTGACATGACATGTAGTGGCTTATGGGCGTTTGCTATGATCTTGTGATGAGAACTTGTGATCTTGTATGAGCTTTGTAAGATCTAGTTTATTTCTGCTCAAATTGCCATGGCTTGCTCATGAGATGAATGTTTCTTTGTGAAAATTGCTTAAAATTGCTTTTGGCCATGTCACATGCATATATGTCTCTACTTTCTTGATAGCAATGCGCTAACTACACCATTTCTACTTTGGTTGCTCTATGTCTCATTTGCAGTATTTTGTTGTGCTCTTTGTATATCTGAGAAGCTTGGTAGATTGTATATGCTATGACATGCATTTGCGCACTTTCATGATACCTTGATTCATGCATTGTCAACAAGGGGGAGAATATATATGCAAGGGGACAATATGTATCCATTTGTGGAGAAAAATTTGTGAGAAATTTGTGCATGTGAGGAGAAAAACTGAGAAAAGAGGTTGCATTTGCTCAGGGTGAGTTTGCATATGTGCAGGGGGAGCTCCTTTGGTTTGCGTGAGTTTTGTGCTTTGTGGTGTGCTCTTTGTAGAGCTTTGTTTGTCTCGGCTGTGTTGAGTTGTTGCCCTTGCCTTAGGGGGGCGAGACTTGTTCTGGCGAGTGATCTTGTTTTCGCTTGTTCTTTGGCTTTGGATCACTTGTTGGAGGTTGGTGTTCGTGATTGTTTTCTTTTCCTTTTTCTTTATGTTGTTCCTATGGGTGTTGTCAATGCACTCATCAAGGGGGTGATTGAGGATCAGGTGTGTCCGAGGACCAGTGGAGGGTCGCTCCTTAGTGATGAGTGATTGACAACGTTGTGTGGACTGATGCTTGGATAAGTGTGCAGGTACAGGTTGCGACTTGACTCGTGTTGGTGCAGGTGAAGAACAAGCGCGAAAGGCCTTTGCCGTGGCGGCCTCCGGGTGATGGAGAGGCAAGTAGGCTTGGTTCGACGGACCCGGTGGCCGATGGGGTCAAGTGCGAGCCGTGCAGTGCAAGACTAGCAAGTTGAAGTCGTGAACATGGGCCGGTGCAAGGTAGCGGATGGAGCCCGAAGCTTGCACGCGGGGTTTGGTGGTTTGCCCACAAAACGATCGGTGGACGGTTTCTTGGTTTGGGCCGCAAAACCATGTCCGGAGGCCCGATGCGACGGAGAAAGGGATCCGGGAGCGCCGGGAAGCTTCGAGGCGGGGTCACGTGGTGTGATCGCGGGCCATGCGTCGAGGCTAAGCAAGTCCGCGGTGGAAGCGTGTCCACTTGATGGGAATATCCGAAGACTTGACCATATTGCCCCTGAGTTGTAGGCTAAGTTGTAGGGGTAGCGTGGTCATTTGCCTCCTCCAGTGGACTTCATATAAATAGCAGAGAGGTGGATGGCATCTCTCTCTCTCTTGGACTCTAGGGTTTCCTCCCCCGGTAGATCGCTCTGGACTACTTCTTTTCCCAGTATTTCCTTAGGCTAGATTCTTGTATAGACTCTGACCTCTGGATGTATGGAAGCATTCGGCGTTCTGATGATCTCCTAGCTCTTTGTGATTTTCGTGTCATTTTCGGGGCTATTTTTGGGGTGTTTCGTTCTTCGCATTTCTCTCGGATTCGTTTATTTGAGGGCGTTTTCTCTCGGATTTCTTTGAGGGGATCATGGGTGGATGCCTTGCGCATCTTTGTGTGTGATCTTGACCCCTCAAACGCCGGGAAATCCCTTCGATTCGCGAGTTTTGGTTTGAGCCCAAGTTCTTGGTGGTGGTTCATGTGATCCGCGATTCCTGGTGTTTTAGTGAGTTAGAGGCCGAGATTTTTGGGGCATAACTTCCTCTTGTGACGCTTCTCATCTCCCCCAAATCTTGTCTCATGAGCTCAAGCCGTTTGGGAGATCTGGTGATGGAAAGGAGTTGAGTCCCGTGCGCGTGTGTTTCTGCTTCTGTTTGTGCTTGGCGGACCGTCCGCGAGGGTCCTGCGGACCATCCGCGCGTGGCGTGTGCTTCGCCAGTTCGTTCGTGTTCGTGCTCTCTCGAGTTTCGATCAGTCGGATTTGGAGTTTTCGTTTGCGGGGTGTTTGCCGCACTATCCGCGTGGTCCGGACCATCCGCGGTGCTTGCCCGGACTGTCCGAATTTCCTCGGTGCGCTACTGGAGGCTCGGTGTGCTTTTCTGGAGTATTCGCCGTGTGTTCACAGACTGTCCACATGCTTCACGGACTGTCCGCCGTACCCATGCGGACTATCCGCCCAGGGCTTCGCAGATTCGGCTAAGTCTTTCGATTCTTGTCTTGTGCTTCCGCTCTTTGTTCTGTGGCTTGTCTCTAGGACTTGTAGGCTTGTGTGTGCCTAGTCTAGAGCTTCTTTGGTGTGTGCGAGTGATCGGAGTGGCAATCGGGGTATAGGCCGAGTTCATCCTGCGGGAAGAATTTTTATCAGCTCCCATTCACTCCACCCCTCTCTGTTCGCCTATTGGGTCCTTCAAGATTCACTACCACCCAGGCAAAGCAAACATTGTGGCAGATGCGCTTTGCAGAAAGTCTTATTGCAACAACTTGATGGTGAGACTGGAGCAGCCAGCCCTTCACGAAGAGCTAGAGCAGTTGCAGCTTGAGATTGTAGAGCAAGGACAACTCAACGAACTACAAGTGACCTATGACTTGGAAGGAAAGATCCGGGAGGCACAGAAAACTTGCAAAGAGGTTGGAGCTATTCGAGAGTTGATGTTAGAAGGGAAAGCAGAGGACTACCGGATCGATGAGCAAGGAACTGTGTGGTTGAAGGACATAATTTGTGTACCGTAGAACGAAGAACTCCGAGGACAAATCCTGAGAGAAGCTCACGATTCACGGTTATCTATTCACCCAGGAAGGACAAAGATGTATCAAGATCTGAAACAGAGGTTCTGGTGGAAGGATATGAAGGACATAGCTTACCACGTGGCCTGTTGTGAAACTTGCAGTAGAGTGAAGATAGAGCACCAGAGACCAACAGGACTGCTTAAGCTGTTGGATATACCAGAGTGGAAGTGGGATGATATTTCCATGGACTTTGTGGTGGGACTACCTTGGACTCAGAAAGGCAACGACTCCGTTTGGGTCATAGTGGATCGACTGACTAAAGTAGCTCACTTCGTACCAGTGATGACCTGGTTCTCAACCGACCAGTTGGCTGATCTGTATGTGGATCACATACTCAGACTGCATGGGGCATCGAAGAGCATAGTGTCTGACCGAGGACCCCAGTTCATAGCAAGGTTTTGGTAGAGCTTTCACGATAGGATGGGCACTACACTCAGCTACAGTACAGCGTTTCACCCTTAGACGGATGGACAGACGGGAAGAGTAAACCAAGTCTTGGAGGATATGCTTAGAGCTTGTGCTTTGACCTACGGCACTGATTGGGAGAGTAGTTTGGCCTATGCAGAGTTCTCGTACAACAACGGTTACCAGGCAAGTTACAAGATGTCACCTTTCGAGGCACTCTACGGGAGAAAGTGCAGGACACCCCTGATGTGGTTAGAAGTTGGAGAAAGAATGCTCTTTGAAACAGATGCTATAAAGGAGGCTGAGGAGAAAGTGGAGAAGGTCCGAGACTACTTAAAGATCGCACAGAGCTGACAGAAGAGCTACGCCGATCGTCACAGAAGGAACTTGTCGTTTGAAGTGGGAGACTACGTCTATCTGAAAGTGTCGCCAATGCAAGGAACCAAGAGGTTTGCAGTGAAAGGGAAGCTTGCCCCGAGGTACATGGGACCTTACCAGATCACCGGAAGAGTCGGGAAGCTCGCTTACAGACTAGCCTTACCGGAGGAGATGTCAGCTGTGCACCCCGTGTTCCACGTGTCGCAGTTGAAGAAGAGTAAGAAGGAAGTGGAAGCGAAGCGAGTTCCGATCGAGATACTCGACCTGCAAGATACCCTAGAGTATGCGGAATACCCTGACAAGATTCTGAACAGAGCAAGAAAAGAAACCAGATGGACCACCATTCCCTACTGTAACGTGTGTGGAGCCACCATACGGAGAGAGAAGCAACGTGGGAGAAAGAAGCGGACCTCATGAGAGAGTTCCCTCACTTGTTTGAGGGAGAGTATGGAGCTTAATCTCGAGGACGAGATTCCTAGTGGTGTGGGAGAATGTAACATCCCATAATTTTGAATGGTGTGAATTTCTGAAAAAATTAAAACTTTTCATTATTTGTTGGGTGTCACCAAAATTTGAAACCTTTTGCTAGCCTCTCTCTCATATTCTATATAAATAAAACCCAAATATAAAAATATAAATTCAAATTATGGTCTAAATATGTGATTTGGATTTTATGCATTTTATTTGGATTTATTTGAATGTGTTTTGAATTTGAAATAGTTCAAATTCAAATATAAAGTTTAAATACAAATTCAAACCAATTTGAAAACCTATAACTAACTTGGGCCTGCTAACTTGTGCTGAAGTCTATCGGTGCCCCTTAAGCTTTCGGCCTGCGTTCGGCCATCAGCCCCCTTCTTCGGCGCAGCCCAGCGAACCAGCCCACTGCAGCCCAGCTAAGCCCATGAAAGCCTTGCGCCACTGCTGAGTCTCTGACTCGTGGGACCCACACCCAGTCGTCATCCCTGCGGTACCGTTCAACACGTTCACACTCCTTTTCCTCCTTTCGCCGCCGCCCACGCACGCACCCAGTCGGGGGAGCAGGGCTCCGACCACCCGGCTGGCACAGACGTCGAGTCAGGCGCACCGAGGTGCACCTCGTGCACTCCACCTGAGCCAAAACCCCATCCTACCCCTGACCTGTGACGCTCCCGCGTGCCCGTAGCCATAGCCGCGCCACCACGTCGGCCTCCACGCCACCACAGCCAATAGGAGCCCAGCCGTGACCTCTTTGCCCTCGCCTCGACGTGCCCGACCTGCTAAACCCCCAGGCCGATCCCCTCTCTCAAGCCAAACCGCAATTAGGGTCTTGCCCCCTTTCCTCTGTTCCGCCGCCGCGCGGAAGAAGAAGAGGGGAAGTGGAGGAGAAGGAGGGGAGGAAGGAAGCGGAGGCGCGCACCGCGCAGCCACCGCCTCGCTGGAGCTGAAGCCGTGAAGATGGAGCCATTCGTGCATCGGAGAAGGCCGACCGCGTGAAGCCTGTAACGGAGCAGAGCCGCCGCGCCGCCGCACACCACGTCGCCGAGCGCCACCATCTCCGTCAGGCCAGCTACGTCTATACCGTCGCCCCGATGTGAGCCGCCGTCCCAACTTCTCTCTTTCCCCCTCCTTAAACTGCCTGTGATGTCCATTGGAGCGTACTCCAGCGTTACGCCGCGCCGGCCGCCGCGCCGCGCACTGACGTCGGCTATCGCCGCCTCCTGTGATCACCGAGCTTCGTGCAGCGCCCTTTGCCTACAGGAACCTAAGCCTACATCGCCACCGTGCACCCGCGCACGTGCTGGCCGGTCTCTGGCCACTAACCGCGCAGCTACCATCTCCATCGCGCTGCGCCATGGCACCACCGTGCCATGCACATGTTTGCATGTGAGTGCTGTACCTGATGAGACTCGGTCCCTATCTTCACGATGTAGGATCCCGATCAAGATAACTAGTTGTAGAACAACCAAGATAAATTGTTGCAAGCAGCGATAACTAGTGTAACCAGGCAAATAAAACTCGAAACCAACTACCGTCTTTAACCGGCAACCTGAATCGAGGATTCGCCCAACCACACTCTCAAAGAACCAACCATGAGCACCAATTGGGAGCCGATGACGTGGCCGCTTCTGTAATCACTCAATGAAATCACAAGAGCAAAGGGGTAGAGAATCACTCTCTGAATTTGTTAGCACACACCTGAACAAAGGGGGTTCTATTTCATTATCAAAGTCTTGATTATTTTAGAGATACATGGGGATATTTATACAAGGAACAACCCTCCTTGTTGGGTGTGAATGGACCTTTTAGTTCTTGGAGTTACACTATGTGAAGAGTCACCACGAACTGAAATCCCGAACAGCCTCGCGTGGCTGTTGGCCTTCTGAGAAGTCTCCACGAAATCAGTCATAACTCTTTATTGGGAATTCCAATGGACATGCGGTTTCTTGCATTGGAAAGTTGACTTCAAGCCCGTTCCATCAAGTACTCATGGAGCTCAAGAGCTATCGGGAACAAAGAGTTATGACCAAATCTTTATACATGTCCGAACTGGTGGTCCGAACTGAAAAAACAACCTTTTTGGTCTTCACGTAACACGTCCTTTGCTTTATGTAACCTTCTCCTTTCTGCACGTACTCCTTCTCTACTTGAGTGTAGTCCATGTCTGATGTGTAAACCTTAACATAACAAGAGTACAACACTTCGGTAGTAAACAATTCTCATTTGTATGTAACTTAAATTCAGCAAGGAGAGAGTTCACCTCTTGTTGTAGTTTCTTTGCACTACTTCGTGTAATTGGTCCAGTGTGCATTGTACCTCTTGCTTTCATGACATCTTGTATATCATGTCCTTGGTTTTCATGCAATGGAGTATGGCTGGTCAAGATGACCTCATCATCCTCCCCCTCTTGAAAAGGAGTCGTCCTCGACTCTGATTCTTCAGGTCCAAAGTGTGCTGCTAAATCAGCAACATTGAATGTTGTGCTAACACCATAATCGTCAGGGAGTTCAATCTTGTAAGCATTATCATTTATTTTTGCTAGCACTCTGAATGGTCCATCTCCTCTTGGCGTCAATTTTGATTTACACTTTTCCGGAAAACATTTTTTGCGAAGGTGTATCCAAACAAAATCTCCTGGTTCAAACGTCACCTTCTTGCGATGCTTGTTTGCCCACTTAGCATAGTACTTGGCCTTCTTCTCGATTGCTTCATTTGTCTTCTTATGTATCTTCTTTGCATATTCAGCAAGCTTTGAGGCATCCATGTTACTCCTTTCCTGCAATGGTAATGACAACAAATTGATCGGAGCAAGTGGTTTGAATCCATATACAACTTCAAATGGACATAATTGAGTGGTAGAATGTACAGCCCTGTTATATGCAAATTCCACGTGCGGCAAACACTCTTCCCATTCCTTCAAGTTCTTCTTGATCATGGTACGCAACAGCATAGAGAGTGTTCTATTCACCACCTCTGTTTGTCCATCTGTTTGCGGGTGACAAGTTGTTGAAAACAGCAGCCTTGCTCCAAGTTTTGCCCATGACGTCTTCCAAAAGTAACTTAAGAACTTCGTATCGCGATCTGAAACAATGGTCCTGGGCATCCCGTGCAACCTCACAATTTCCCTGAAAAACTAAGAGGCTATGTGGGAAGCGTAATCGCTTTTATGACAGGGTATAAAATGTGCCATTTTCGAGAATCGATCAACAACAACAAAAATGGAATCACTCCCCCTCTTAGTTCTTGGTAAACCTAAAACAAAGTCCATGCTAATATCTTCCCAAGGAATATTAGGAATAGGTAATGGAGTATATAAACCATTAGACTTCTGTTTTGACTTAGCTTTGTGACATGTGACGCATCGCTGTACAAGTCTCTCAACATCTCTTCTCATCTTGGGCCAATAGAAATGGTCGGACAGCAGCTCGTAAGTCTTTTTCCATCCAAAATGACCCATTAATCCACCTGCATGTGCTTCCTGTAACAACAAGAGTCTAACAGAATAATTTGGCACACATATTTTGTTAGCTCTAAACAAAAATCCATCGTGAACATGATATTTTTCCCATCCTTTTCCTGCTGTACATTTTGCATACGGTTCTAAAAATTCATGGTTAGTGGAATATAAATCTTTCAAGCTCTCTAGTCCCGGTAATCTCAAGCTGGTTCAACAAAACATTTCGTCAGGACAAAGCATCAGCAACAAGATTGTCCTTACCTTTGTTGTATTTCACTAGGTATGGAAAAGTTTCAATAAATTCAACCCATTTGGCATGAAGTCGGTTCAGTTTAGCTTGGCCTTTTAAATAATTCAAAGCTTCATGATCGGAATGAATGACAATTTTTTTTGGCCATAAATAATGTTGGCAAGTCTCAAGTACTCTTACCAATGAGTACAACTCCTTGTCATACACTGAGGACCAGGTGTGTCCGAGGACCAATGGAGGGTCGCTCCTTAGTGATGAGTGATTGATAACGTTGTGTGGACTGAGGCTTGGCTAAGTGTGTAGGTACAGGTTGCGGCTTGACTCATGTCGGTGCAGGTGAAGAACAAGCACGAAAGGCCTTAGCCGTGGCGGCCTCCGGGTGATGGAGAGGCAAGTAGGCTTGGCTCGATGGACCCGGTGGCCGATGGGGTCAAGTGCGAGCCGTGCGGTGCAAGACTGGCGGGCTGAAGTCGTGAACATGGGCCGGTGCAAGGTAGCGGAACGAGCCCGAAGCTTGCATGCAGGGTTTGTTGGTTTGCCCACAAAATCATCGGTGGACGGTTTCTTGGTTTGGGCCGCAAAACCAAGTCCGGAGGCCCGAGGCGACGGAGACGGTGATCCGGGAGCTTCGGGAAGCTTCGAGGCGAGGGGCACGTGGCGTGATCGCGGGGCTTTCGTCGATGCTAAGCAAGGCCGCGGTGGAAGTGTGTCCGCTCGATGAAGACTTGACCAAAATGCCCCTGAGGGGTTGTATCTTCATTTCAAGTTGTAGGGGTAGCGTGGTCATTTACCTCCCTCCGATGGACTTCGTATAAATAGCGGAGAGGTGGACGGCATCTGTCTATCTTGGACTCTAGGGTTTCCTCCCCTGATAGATTGCTCTGAATTGCTTCTTTTCCCTCTATATTCCTTAAGCTAGATTCTTGTATAGACTCTGACCTCTGGATGTATGAAAGCATTCGGCGTTATGGTGATCTCCTAGTCCTCTGTGATTTTCATGTCATTTTCGGGGCTATTTTTGGGAGGTTTCGTTCTTCGCTCGATTCGTGGATTTGAGGGCGTTTCTTCTCGGATTTCTATGAGGGGATCATGGGTGAATGCCTTGCTCATCTTTGTGTGTGATCTTGACCCCTCAAACGCTGGGAAACACCTTCAATTCGTGCGTTTTTGGTTGGAGCCCGAGTTCATGGTGGTGGTTCGTGTGATCCGCGAGTCCTGGTGATTTAGGGAGTTAGAGGTCGAGATTTTTGGGGCATAGCTTCCTTGTGTGATGCTTCTTATCTCTCCAATGTCTTGTCTCAAGAGCTCTAGCCGTTTCGGAGACCCGGTGATGGATTTGCAGAGTTGACTCCCGAGCTCGAGCAGTTTTGGTTCTGTTCGTGCGCGGCGGACAGTCCGCCTGGTCCGCGCGGACAGTCCGCAAGGGGCCAGTTCGTCATAGTTTGTCGCTTGTTCGTGCACGTTCTTGTTTCGATCTGTTTCTTCCCTAGGTTTTGGTTGCAGGCGGTTTGCGGACAGTCCGCGGGGTGTTGCGGGACAGTCTGCCGGGTCGAGATTTTGTCTGGGGTGGAGCTCATTTTGTCTGGGGTTTCCAGCGAGGTTGACGGACGGTCCGCGCTGCCTTCACGGACGGTCCGCGCTGCCTTCACGGACAGTCCGCGACACTAGCGGACAGTCCGCGTGGCTCAGCCGGACAGTCCGATTTTCTAGGTGCGTCTCTGATCGTTCTGCTGAAGTTTTCAGACAGTCCGCGTCGACGGTCCGGATAGTCCGCCAGTACCTTGCGGACGGTCCGCCTGTACCAGCCAGACAGTTTGCGCCTGGCGTTTCCAGAATTGGCCTAGTGCTTTGCTTCTTGTCTTGTGCTTCCGCGGTTTGCTTCTAGGCTTGTCTCTTGATCATGTGGGCTTGTTTGTGCCTTGTCTAGAGTTTCTTTGGTGTGTGCGAGTACTCGGAGTGGTAATCGGGGTATAGGCTGAGTTCGACCTTCGAGAAGAATTTTTATCGGCTTTCATTCACTCCCCCTCCTCTATCGTCTCCTATTCGGTCCTTCAATTGGTATCAGAGCCGGTTATGGATCTTCTTGATTCTAACCAGTCTAAGATCCAAAGATGGGCGATTATGGCAAGGGATCGGGTCCTGCGCACTTTGATGGCAAGAATTACCCGATGTGGGAGAGGCGCATGGGCGCGTTTTTGCGAGGGAAGGGAACTCTGATCTGGGAGGTCACTCAGAATCCTCATTATGTCATCCCAGACAGTTTTCTGCTTCCAGGTTCTCGGGACATGTGTGAGACCAACAGCAAGGCTGTTGATTACTTGTTCCGTGCTCTCTGTGCCTCGGAATTCGAGCGAGTGTACGGAGAGAATGTGGCCGGAAAGATTTGGTTTAAGTTGAGTAATGCTCATGTTCGCAATGCCCAAGTGCAAGCTGGTTTGTTTTCCACTTACCGGAGAGAGTACGAGAACTTCACACATCTCCCCGGTGAGTCGACCGATGCTATGTTCCAGCGCTTCACTAGCATAGTCCACAACATGAGGGCCAATGTGGCAGTGCTCCCATACACGGATCATGATCAAGCTATCAAGCTTTTGCATGCCCTGGATAGATCTGTATGGAGTGCCAAGGTCGAGGCCATTGAGGAATCGAGCGTGTATGATACGCTTACGCTTGATGAGCTGTTTTCCAATCTCTGGTCTTCAGAGGTTGATCGTGGCTTGAGAGCCAAGAGCGAGAGCCCCACTGATACTCATAGTTTGGCTCTTCTCTTAGGATCAAGGTCTAACGCTAACTCTGGTGGTTTCTCTTTGTCTTGTCTTGTGTCTTTGCCAGATGAGGACTTTGAGGTGCTGAGCGAGGATGATCTCGCCTTGTTGAGCAAGAGGTTTGGGCGGATGTACGAGAACCGCAAGAATGCAAGGCGGAGCTCGGGGATGTGCTATCGGTGCGGGAAGCACGGGCACTTCATCGCCGAATGCCCTGAAGCCATGGAGATCAAGAACGACTATAAGGGCAAGCCCAAGCTCGAATACAACAAGCACCGCTCCTGGAACGACTACAAGGACAAGTGCAAGGACAAGACCGAGAGAAGGTCCAAGAAGAGTGGCGGCTACAAGAAGAAGACGGCTCGAGCGATGGTTGCCGGAGCAAGCGACATCGACTCCACATCAAGCGATGCTTCTTCCGACTCGAGCAACGAGGAAGAGCAAGAAAGGCGCAAGGAGAAGCGGCACACAGGCAAGAACATCACCGGCCTGAGCTTCATCGCACAAGGAGGCTTTTGCGGCATGGCGCACTCCAAGAAGGGTGGGAAGCACAGCTCGGATTCGAACTCCGACTTCGAGGAAGAGGTACGACATGATCCCAACTTCTTGCTAGAGGAGAATGCTAGGCTCAATGAGTTGCTTGATAACCGTGATGATGTGCTTAGAAAGACCAACAAGGAGAAGAGGGAATTCAGGTCTTTGTTGGGTGATGCTAAGGATAAGATAGCTGAGCTTGAATCCTTACTTGTGGATGATAGAAATGAGATAGGCCCTTTGAAATCTGCTCCTGTTGTGTCTGATGAGATTGACTGTGGTGACTGCTTTGTTTTTCTTACTGATTTGACTGCTCTCAAGGAGAAGCATTCCTCTACTCTTGAGGAACTGGATGTGATTAGGATTGAGTGTGATGAATTGAAGTCTAGGCCAGCTCTGTTAGGTGCTTGTACCTCATGTCCTGTGTTGCATGCTAGGTTAGATGAATCTCACACTAGAATTGTTACTCTTGAGGCTGCTTTGAAAGCTCCCATTCCTACATCATGTTCTTCCTGTGAAATGCATGCTTTGAAAAACATGGAACTTGCACACTATGTTGACCGTTTGCAGGATGAAAATGATGAGCTTAGAAAATTGATGAGTTGGTTGTCTGGGCATGAGCCACAGTTGAGTTTGATGTTGGCTGGGTTCAAGCGGTTTGATGGTCAGTCATTGGGGGCTGGCAAGAGTGGTGAGAAGAGTGGTGAGGGAGAAGAGAAAGTTGGAGAGACTCCTACTCCACCACACACCATACCCATGAACAAATATGCACCCAAGCCAAACCATCTCAGAAACAAGCTTGATACAACTCCAGACCCACCAGTGTTCCCCCAGAAAACAGAAAACTACCAGAAACCCATCAAGTTTGTGAGCACCCAGGCGAATGTCTTTGAGGGGAAGTCATGAGAGAAAGCTGTTGAGAAGCCCACAGAAAAGCCACCGCCTAAGCCACAACCGATCCGCTTCCATTATGAGTATTGTGGGAGGGATGGGCATAAGGATGAGTTCTGTTTCAGGAGGAAGAGAGATGAGAGGTTTGCTAGGGAGATGGCAAACAAGGACAGGTACCACCTTTCTCGTGGTGTGCCTGAGCCTCATAGAGGGCCTCTACCTAGGCGTGAGGTGTTTGTGCGTATAGTTCCCACTCGTGGAGGTGGAGGTGGTTTTCCTCAGAGAGACAGGCGTGTTGGGTTTGGGTGTGGTGAGATGGCTCGACGTGCTCCTTCTCGTGACCGTTACGAGTTTGGGAGTCACGATCGGAGCTTTGTGTCTCAGATGGACTACGAGCCACGTTTTCCCCCTCGTGGTGCGCGTACTCCTCCAGTGAGACGTGACAAGTCCTTTGGTGGTAGGCGTGAGAGGGCTCCGCCTAGGGGTTTTGGTAGGATGGACTTTGCTAACCCTTCTTTTGAGCAAATGGCTCGACACTGGTTTGACTCTTTTGGTACTAACCCCAGTGTTGAGTCGCTTGCTCATTCTCGTTCTCATTTTTTATTGCAGGTGGGATGCTTGGAGGACTTTTCGTTGATCGACTCCGGTTGCTCACGACACATGACCGGAGATCGTGGGTGGTTCTCCAGCCTCACCCCGGTGAGTACGAGGGAGTACATCACTTTCGGGGATGAGGAAGAGTGCTTGCCGAAGGTATGGTGAAGGTGAGTAGCAAGGTGACCTTAAGAAGTGTGGCCCTGGTCAAGTCACTTGGTTTTAACATGTTGTCAGTATCTCAGTTGCTGGACGAAGGTTTTGAGGTTCGTTTTAAGTCGGGCGCTTCTCGTGTGCTTGGTTCTCGAGGCGTTCTTGTCTGTAGGATCATCCCCGAGGGTCAAATCTTTCGTGCCTATTTTTCCCAGTCTATTGGTCCTCCTCGATGCTTTGTTGCTGGCGTTTCGGTCGAGCTTTGGAAATGGCATAGGAGGTTGGGACACTTGAGCTTTGAGTTGCTTTCCCGCTTGAGTGGTCTTGATCTTGTCCGAGGATTGCCTAAGTTGAAATTCGAGAAGGATTTGGTTTGTGCTTCTTGTCGGCATGGAAAGATGGTTGCTGCTTCTCATGCCCCTCTGACTGCGGTCACGACCGAGCGACCTTGTGAGTTGTTGCACATGGATTTGGTTGGGCCAGCTCGTGTTCGCTCTGCAGCTAGGAAGTGGTATGTTCTTGTGGTTGTTGATGATTTTTCGGGGTACTCTTGGGTTTTCTTTTTGGAGGATAAGAGCGAGACATTTAGCTTTGTTCGAGACTTGATCTTGAGGTTGAAAAATGAGAAACATGGTGATGCCATTCGAGCTATATGTAGTGATAATGGCACGGAGTTTAAAAACTCTCATTTCGATACCTTTTGCAGTGATCTTGGTCTTGATCATCAGTACTCTTCTCCATACGTCGCTTGCCAGAATGGCGTAGTGGAGAGGAAGAACCAGACCCTTTGTGAGATGGCCAGGACGATGCTCGATGAGCATAGGACTCCTAGGTGTTTCTGGGCCGAGGCGGTCAATACCACTTGCTATGTCTCAAGTCGCATCTTCCTTTGTGCTTTCAAGAAGAAGACCTCTTATGAGCTGATGCATGGGCTACAACCCAAGTTGAGTCACTTTAGAGCTTTTGGTTGCAAGTGTTTCATGCTGAAGAAGGGCAAGTTGGATAAGTTCGAATCTAGATGTTCGGATGGTATTTTCCTTGGTTATGTGATTCATTCTAGAGCATATCGTGTGCTCAACCTTGACACTAACCGAATCATGGAGACTTGCGAGGTAACCTTCGACGAGACACAGTCATGTAGCTCTTCTGCTTTTGAGTGTGCAGGTGATGAGGAGATTGGAGTGAGGATCTTTGAGGATGAGAAAGATGGAGATGGAGACGACGACGATGATGGTAGTGATGCTCCCGTGGCTGATCGTGTGCACGCTACTTCCACTACTATGACGACGATCGAGGATGGACCATCCCCAACACCCACTACGACTGAGGCTGTTCGAGTGGAGGTTGCTGCTGAGGGGGAGGTTGTGTCCAGGTGAGAGGCTACTCGGCGTGTACAGGTGGATCACCCACCATCTACGATCATAGGTGACCTTCATGAACGCACTACACGGTCGAGGTCAAGGAATTCTTCTCACTTTGCTCCCTCTCCATTTGTCACTTCTTTTGAGCCCAAAGATATTCGACACGCGTTGTCTGATGAGAATTGGGTGAATTCCATGCATGAGGAGTTGGAAAACTTTGAGAGAAACCAAGTCTGGGTGTTAGTTGATCCACCACCAAATTGCCGTCCCATAGGTACCAAGTGGGTGTGGAAGAACAAAGAGGGTGAGAATGGGATGGTTGTGAGAAACAAGTCGAGGTTGGTGGCTCAGGGGTTCAACCAGAAAGAGGGCATAGACTATGCGGAGACATTTGCTCTTGTGGCCCGTTTGGAGGCAATTAGGATCCTTCTAGCCTTTGCCGTGGCTAAAGGGTTCAAGTTGTACCAAATGGATGTGAAGAGTGCTTTCTTCAATGGGGTGATAGAGGAACAAGTGTATGTGAGGCAACCCCCGCGGTTTGAGAGCGAGAAATACCCACACTGTGTATACAAACTCCAGAGAGTGCTTTATGGGTTGAAACAGGCACCTAGAGCTTGGTATGACAGGTTGAGAGGGTTTTTGTTGAGTAAGGGGTTTGTGATGGGCACAATTGATAAGACCTTATTTCTCCTTAAGCATGGGAATGACCTTTTGATTGTTCAGATACACGTGGATGACATAATCTTTGGTGGCTCTTCTCATGATCTTGTTGCCAGATTTGCAGATGACATGAGCATGAAATGTGAGATGTCCATGATGGGCGAGCTGCAGTTTTTCCTAGGACTCCAGATCAAGCAGTGCAAGGACAGGACGTTTGTATATCAGGCGAAGTACACTAGGGACATGGTGAAGAAGTTTCGCATGAACGACTCCAAGCCGCTGACTACACCGATGGGTACCACTACGGCTTTGGACGCGGATTTTCAGGTACTTGAACTACACTCCTGAGTTTGGTCTTTGGTATTCTGCCTCCTCGGCACTTAGACTTCACGGGTACTCCGATGCTGATTTTGCTGGGTGTCGATTGGACCGCAAGTCTACCTCTGGGTGTTGCCAGTTCCTTGGTTCTTCTTTGTTCTCTTGGTCATCTCGCAAGCAATCCAGTGTAGCCCAGTCCACTACAGAGGCCGAGTATGTAGCTGCTGCTCGTTGTTGTTCAAAGCTTCTTTGGATGACCTACACTATGAGTGATTTTGGTGAGGAGTGCTCCCAGGTTCCACTCTTTTTTGACAGCATCAGTGTCATAAGTGTAGCAAAAAACTTGGTCCTTCACTCCAGAACAAAACACATAGAAGTGAGATACCACTTTTTGAGGGACAATGTTGAGAAGGGAAATATATCTTTGTCCTATGTGCCTACCCAAGATTAGCTAGCCGACATATTCACCAAACCACTTGACCAAGTCACTTTCACTTGCTTGTGGGGTGAACTTGGGGTGTGCTTTTCTTTCTAGCTGGGTCTTGGAGCTTCTCATGTATATATGTGTCATATGTTTTATTTTGTTGCATTCCATACATGCATTTTACTTTCTGTACAAAACCTGGTAGGATAGCCATCTTTGGATCACTTGTGCTAGGAATGAGCTTCTCTTATATACATTGTCACCGATGTGCTATATATGAGATTTGTGTATGATTGGTAAATGGTGATGTGAATGCTATGCTCTTGATGGTTTTGCCATATATTTATGATGAGCTAGCTTCATGTTTGTGAAAATGATAAAATTGCCTCTCTCATGAGTAGATGCTTGTCCATGCTCAATTTGTGCTTAAATGCCTATATCATGTTTAGTTTGTGCTTGAGTATCATGTTCTCTTTGCTTGGGGTCAAAGACTTTTTGTCATTGTAAATGTTTAGCCCATTTGCTTACTTTAGGAGGAGCATAAGCTTCTTTTTGCCGCAAAGGCATTTCATGTACCATGTTTAAACTTGAAAATGAAATTGGTGTATGAATTGCCTTGTGCTTGAAAAATGAGCTCCTACTCATGTTTTTATGATTTTGATATTCATATCTTGGGTACTAAATCGTAGCATGTTGTCTACCATGAGAAGTCTCATTTTAAGAAGTAGAAACATGGCTCGGTGGCTTTAACATGACTTGAGTAGCTTGTGGGCGTTTATAATGATCTTGTGATGAGAATTTGTGATCTTGTATAAACTTTGGATGCTCTAGTGTATTTGTGCTCAAATTGCCATGGATAGGGTCTTGCTCATAAGATGAATGTTTCTTTGAGAAAATTGCTTAAAATTGCTTTTAGCCATGTCACATGCTTATACGTCTCTACCTTCTATATGGCAATGTGCTAACTACACCATATCTACTTTGCTTGCTCTATGTCTCATGTGTAGCATTTTGTTGTGCTCTTTCTATATTTGAGAAGCTTGGTAGACTGTATATATGCTTTGACATGCATTTTTAATGAAAACAAGAGGAAGAATTTCATATACCTTGATTCATGCATTGTCAACAAGGGGGAGAGTTTTTGGGAGAAGTTATGCACATTTGGGGATAATTTTCATGCATTGGGAGATTTTGTTACATGTGAGGAGAAAACTTAAGAAGAAGAGGTTGCATTTGCTCAGGGGGAGTTGCATATGTGCAGGGGGAGCTCCTTTGGTTTTGCCTGAGTTTTGTGCTTTGTAATGTGCTCTTTGTGAGTTTTGGTTTGTCTCGGCTATGTTGAGCTGTTGCCCTTGCCTTAGGGGGCCGAGACTTGGCCTGGGGAGTGATCTTGTTTTCGCTTGTTCTTTGGCTTTGGATCACTTATTGGAGGTTTGTGTTCATGGTTGTTTTCTTTTCTTTTTCTCCTGATGGTTACTATGGGTGTTGTCAATGCACTCATCAAGGGGGAGATTGAGGACCAGGTGTGTCCGAGGACCAGTGGAGGGTCGCTCCTTAGTGATGAGTGATTGACAACGTTGTGTGGACTGATGCTTGGCTAAGTGTGCAGGTACATGTTGCGGCTTGACTCGTGTCGGTGCAGGTGAAGAACAAGCGTGAAAGGCCTTAGCCGTGGCGGCCTCCGGGTGATGGAGAGGCAAGTAGGCTTGGTTCGATGGACCCGGTGGCCGATGGGGTCAAGTGCGAGCCGTGCGGTGCAAGACTGGCGGGCTGAAGTCGTGAACATGGGCCGGTGCAAGGTAGCAGAATGAGCCCGAATCTTGCATGCGGGGTTTGTTGGTTTGCCCACAAAACCATCAGTGGACGGTATCTTGGTTTGGGCCGCAAAACCAAGTCCGGAGGCCCGAGGCGATGGAGACGGTGATCCGGGAGCTTCGGGAAGCTTCGTGGCGGGGGGCACGTGGCGTGATCGCGGGGCTTGCGTCGATGCTAAGCAAGGCCATGGTGGAAGCGTGTCCGCTCGATGAAGACTTGACCAAAATGCCCCTAAGGGGTTGTATCTTCATTTCAAGTTGTAGGGGTAGCGTGGTCATTTACCTCCCTCTGATGGACTTCGTATAAATAGCGGAGAGGTGCATGGCATCTCTCTCTCTTGGACTCTAGGGTTTCCTTCCCTAGTAGATTGCTCTAAACTGCTTCTTTTCCCTCTGTATTCCTTAGGCTAGATTCTTGTACAGACTCTGACCTCTGGATGTATGGAAGCATTCGACGTTGCGGTGATCTCCTAGTCCTCTGTGATTTTCGTGTCATTTTCGGGGCTATTTTTGGGAGGTTTCGTTCTTCACTCGATTCGTGGATTTGAGGGTGTTTCTTCTCGAATTTCTTTGAGGGGATCATGGGTGAATGCCTTGCGCATCTTTGTGTGTGATCTTGACCCCTCAAACGTTGGGAAACACCTTCGATTCATGCATTTTTTGTTGGAGCCCGAGTTCATGGTGGTGGTTCGTGTGATCCGTGATTCTCGGTGATTTAGGGAGTTAGAGGTCGAGATTTTTGGGGCATAGCTTCCTTGTGTGACGCTTCTTATCTCCCCAAAGTCTTGTCTCAAGAGCTCTAGCTGTTTGGGAGACCCGGTGATGGATTTGGAGAGTTGACTCCCGAGCTCGAGCAGTTTTGGTTCTGTTCGTGCGCGGCGGATAGTCCGCCTGGTGCGCGCGGACAGTCTGCAAGGGGCCAGTTGGTCACAGTTCATCGCTTGTTCGTGCGCGTTCTTGTTTCGATCTATTTCTTCCCTAGGTTTTGGTTTGAGGAGGTTTGCGGACAGTCCGCGGGGTGTTGCCGGACAGTCTGCCGGGTCAAGATTTTGTTTGGGGTGGAGCTGAGTTTGTTTGGGGTTTCTAGCGAGGTGGACACACGGTCCGCGCTGCCTTCACAAACAGTCCGTGACACTGGCGGACAGTCCGCGTGGCTCAGCCGGACAGTCCGATTTTCTCGGTGTGTCTCTGGTGGTTCTGCTGAAGTTATCGCACAGTCCGCGTCGACGGTCCGGATAGTCCGCCACTACCTTGCGGACGGTCCGCCTGTACCAGCCGGACAGTCTGCGCCTGGCATTTTCAGAATTGGTCAAGTGCTTTGCTTCTTGTCTTGTGCTTCCGCGGTTTGCTTCTAGGCTTGTCTCTTGATCGTGTGGGCTTGTTTGTGCCTTGTCTAGAGTTTCTTTGGTGTGTACGAGTACTCGGAGTGGTAATCGCGGTATAGGCTGAGTTTGACCTTCGGGAAGAATTTTTATCGGCTCCCATTCACTCCCCCCCTCTTTGGTCGCCGATTCGGTCCTTCATACATGGAATAGTTTAGGTGTGCTCCTCCCAACTTTTCACTGAAGTATGCAACAGGTTTTGCATCTTGCATGAGTACACCTCCAATTCCAATCCCACTTGCATCACATTCAACCTCAAACGTTTTTGCGAACTCCAGCAACACAAGTAGGGGTGCTTCAGTCAAGCGTCTCTTCAATTCTTGAAAAGCATTTTCTTGTTGCTCTTTCCATTCAAAAGCAACTCCTTTTTTTGTTAACTCATTTAGCGGTGCAGCAATGGTGCTGAAATCTTTGACAAATCTTCTGTAGAAACCAGCAAGTCCATGAAAACTTCTTACTTGGCTTACATTCTCAGGCGTTGGCCATTCCTTTTTTCCTTCACCTTCGATTCATCCACTTGTATTCCCTGTCCAGAAACAACAAAACCAAGAAACACAACTTGATCGGTGCAAAAGGTGCACTTCTCAAGGTTAGCAAACAATTTTTCTTTTCGAAGCACATCCAAAACTTGTTGGATGTGTTCAACATGTTCCTCCAATGTCTTGCTGTAAATAAGGATATCATCAAAGTAAACAACAACAAATTTTCCAATGAAAGCTCTCAAGACATGGTTCATCAGTCTCATGAAAGTACTAGGAGCATTAGTCAAACCAAAAGGCATAACTAACCATTCATACAACCCAAAATTTGTTTTGAATGTAGTTTTCCATTCATCTTCAATTTTCATTCGAATTTGATGGTAACCACTATGCAAATCAATCTTGGAAAATATCGTAGAACCACTCAACTCATCAAGCATATCATCTAGCCTAGGAATAGGATCCCGATAGCGAATAGTAATATTATTGATGGCTCTACAATCTACACACATCCTCCATGTACCATCTTTTTTTGGAACCAAAATAACAGGGACAGCACAAGGACTTAAGCTTTCACAAACATAACCTTTATCTAAAAGTGCTTGTACTTGCCTATGAATTTCTTTTGTTTCTTCTGGATTGGTCCGGTACGATGGACGATTGGGTAGTGCAGCCCCTGGAATGAGATCAATTTGATATTCAATGCCTCGCAATGGTGGCAGTCCAGCAAGGGTTTCCTCTGGAAAGACATCCTTGTAGTCCTGCAAAAGATGTGAAATAACTAGGAATAGATGTTATGTCATTAGCTGAAAGCAATGTGTCTTTATACACAAGTACAATGAATGCTTGGTATGGGTTACGCCTCACATCTCTCATTTCAGATTTGGTGGCTAACATGACCAGATTATTTCCCTCTCTTTTCTTTTGAACTTTCTCATTGGGCTTGTGGCTCTCACTCACCAATTTGTGGGGGCACTCAAATTATTTTTCTCTCTATCTTTCTCACTCTCACCCTTTACTTCGGTGCTCTTTTGCAAGTGTTCAGCTAAAATTTGTTGAGGTGTCATTGACTTAAGTATCAAACTCTTTCCCTTCCACTTGATGGTGTATTGATTTGTGCGACCACAATGTAGAGATGAGCGATCATATTGCCATGGTCTTCCGAACAGAAGATGACATACTGTCATTGGTGCCACATCACACTCTACGGTGTCAACATACTCACCAACTTTGAATGGAACTTTCACCCTATATTCAATCTTGATATCACCAGCATCACTTAACCATTGTACATGATATGGATGAGGGTGTCGCAGCAACTTCAAGCCAAGTTTATCAACCATCTCACGGCTAGCAAGATTATGGCAGCTTCCACCATCAATGATCACTTTGCATACTTTGCCTTCAACCTTGGCTCTTGTTTGAAATAAATTATGCCGCTGTCCATTCTCAGCTTCCTTCATTTGCACACTCAAGATTTGAGTTACAACAAGGGCAGCACCTCTCTCAAATTCACATGAGGGTAAATCTTCATTTTCATTGGCATCCTGAAATTTCTCTTCATCAAAAGCTTCCTACTCTTCCTCACTAGCAGATTCATACTCTCCATTATAATTGACAAGGATAGTGCGATTGTTTGGGCACTCTCTTATAACATGACCACGACCTCCACACTTGAAATATTTAATTCCACTACTTTTTGTTGTACAAGCCATTGATGTAGATGATGATGTTGCAGGTTTGCCCTTCTCACTTTGAGCAGCCAACTCTTTCCCACTAGTAGCACCATAGGAACTAGAATGTGAACCACCACTTGTGTTGGTGATTGCACTTCGATTTGCACTAGTTCTTGGTGTAAAATTGCTTCCACTTGGGGTAACCTTTGTACTGAATGAATCTCCTCTATTGCTCTTCATGTCTTGCTGCAATTGACCCTCAGCTTTGCTTGCTTGATGTACCAACTCAATAAGATTACGGTACGGCTGAAATTGAACAATGCGCTGAATATTGCGATGTAAACCAGACATGAACCTTGCAATTGATTGCTCTTGATCTTCAAAGACATTAGCACTAATCATTGCCTTCTCCATCTCTTTGTAATACTCATCAACAGAGAGATTTCCTTGCTTCAAATTTTGCAGCTTGTCAAAAAGATCACGACGATGATGTTTAGGTACAAATCTTGCTCTCATTTCTCTTTTCATTTCAGCTCATGTACCAGCAACACCTTGCCCAGGTTCTTCCCTATCATTGAGCATTTGCAACCACCAGATTAAAGCATAATCATCAAACTCAAGGGCAGCCATTGCCATCTTCTTTTCTTCAGAATAATTATGCAAGCGAAAAATTTTATCAACCATCAACTCCCATGTGAGACAAGTTTCAGGATCAGACCCTCCATCAAACTTGGGAATGGAGAATTTGAACTTGCCAAACCTTTCCTCATTATTGGGCTGATCACGTCCATGATTGTGTCAATGACGGCGACCATAGTTTGGGGGATGTTCAACCTCTTCTTCTTCTTCTTCTTCTTCGTATTCATCTTCAAAATTAGCATATTCATCATCTCCTTGTCCATGACCTCTACCTCCATTACCTCCATCACCACGTGCTTGACCAGCAGGTCTTCTAGCATGAAAAGTAGCTTGTCGTCGACGTTCTTGTTGTTCTCTTGCAACTTGTTCAGTAGCTTCTTCTGCGATTTTCTCAACTTCATCCTCATGGTTACTTGCATTTTCAGCAACACGAGGACTATATTGCAGCCGCTCTAAAATAGCTTGCAAATCATTTTGCATTCTATCTTGTCTTTGCTCTATGTTTTGCCTAATCTCATTGAATTGTGTTATGGTGACACAATCTTCAATTTCAGGTTGCTCATCCATCTTCCTGTATGGTTAACTAGCTGTAGGATCCCGATCTTCACGATGTAGGATCCCGATCAAGATAACTAGCTGTAGAACAGCCAAGATAAATTGCTGCAAGCAGCGATAACTAGTGTAAACTGGCAAATAAAACTCGAAACCAACCATCGTCTTTAACCGGCAACCTAAATCGAGGATTCACCCAACCACACTCTCGAAGAACCAACCAACACATCTTGGAATCAATGGACCAGGAGCACCAATTGGGAGCCGATGACGCGGCCGCTTCTGTAATCCCTCAATGAAATCACAAGAGCAAAGGGGTAGAGATTCACTCTCTGAATTTGTTAGCACACAGCTGAACAAAGGGGGTTCTATTTTATTATCAAAGTCTTGATTATGTCAGAGATACATGGGGATATTTATACAAGGAACAACCCTCCTTGTTGAGTGTGAATGGACCTTTTAGTTCTTGGAGTTACACTATGTGAAGAGTCACCACGAACTGAAATCCCGAACAGCCTCGCGTGGTTGTTGGCCTTCTGAGCAGTCTCCACTAAATCGGTCATAACTCTTTGTTGGGAATTCCAATGAACATGCAGTTTCTTGCATTGGAAAGTTGACTTCAAGCCCATTCCATCAAGTACTAATGGAGCTCAAGAGCTATCGAGAACAAAGAGTTATGGCTAAATCTTTATGCATGTCCGAACTGGTGGTCCGAACTGAAAGCAACCTTGTTGGTCTTCACGTAACTCGTCCTTTGCTTTATGTAACCTTCTCCTTTCTGCATGTACTCCTTCTCTACTTGAGTGTAGTCTATGTCTTGATGTGTAAACCTTAACATAACAAGAGTACAACACTTAGTTAGTAAACAATTCTCATTTGTATGTAACTTAAATTCAGCAAGGAGAGAGTTCACCTCTTGTTGTACAACACTTAGGTAGTAAACAATTCTCATTTGTATGTAACTTAAATTCAGCAAGGAGAGAGTTCACCTCTTGTTGTAGTTTTTTGCATGACTTCGTGTAATTGGTCCAGTGTGCATTGTATCTCTTGCTTTCATGACATCTTGTATATCATGTCCTTGGTTTTCACGGAATGGAGTATGGCTGGTCGAGATGACCTCATTAGTACCCCGCCGCTCGCTCGCTAGCGTGCTGCTGCGCTTGCTCTCCTGAACCAGCGCACCCTAGCACATGGCCAGAAGAGCTGCGCTGAGCCGCTACTGACTGCCATTGAGCGTGTTGTAGTCGCATCGCCACCGCACCACGCCGAGAGCGCTGCCTCGTCGCACCGCGCGTGGGCCAAAGGGCTCAACCCCAGAACCTTGGTCTCGCCGAGCTAACCGCCGGACGCTACTGGTCACTAACCTGCGCTTGCACGACCGTAGAAGGCACCCTAGCCGCCGGGCATTGCTCGCCGTCACCGCCGCGCTCTGCGCCGGCGTGGGCCGAGGCATGCGCGTGTGCCCAAGGGGCACCAGCGAACCCCAGCTTTCCTCTGGGAGTGCTGGTGCACCGCCCTGCTAAGTCCAGGGCCTCCAGCAGACCTTGGCACTTTAACTCGTTTTGTGCGCCATCGCTGGGGCCTTAGCCCAATAAGGCCTGGCAGCGCCCCAGCTAACATCGTGTACGCGTTTAAGTGAAGTTCGGGGTGGTTTTGTGGACTTGGCCCACTGGGCCTGTTGGGCCGAGTCCATTGGGCCGATTTTGGCCCTCTAACACTTTTGGCCCATTAACGGCCCACTAACCAGAGGAGGCTGACGTCATGCTGACGTCATCCAAGTATTTTAAAATTAAAAACCCTTTTCTGTTTTATAAATGATTTTATAATTATTTTATAAATCCTTTAACTTTTGAAAATTCATAACTAATTATTTATAACTCTTAAAAATATGAAACCAGTGTCATTATTTTTCTAAAATCGAGCCGGAGCTATTTGTAGATAGTTTGGGTCTTTTTGGATTTTTTAAAATTGGGTTCCATCGGATTTTTGCCTAGATGCTTGTTAGTAATTTAGCGTCTCGTATCTCGTGCTGAGCAGACCCTAGCTACGAGCCAGAGGAGGAGTTCGACCCCGACTACAACCAAGACCAGGACTATGGACGCCAACCAGGTGTCATGTCACTCCCGATCATATAGATCCCATGCATGCTTTTAGTTGCTCGTTGAGAGACATGGGTACCCCTAGGTCCCCACTGACCAGTGTCCCATAGGTCCCTGCCATGTGGACCTGACCTGCTAGAAGCCTCGTCGAGCTGCGAGTGGGCCCAAAGATCTTATCCATAGACTCGACGACCCCGGGCGACCTTATCCGGATCCCGAAGGATCCGCGGTACTTGGAGTGCAAGTCAAGTCACCAGGACGCGGCTTGGCGCCGCCAGTTAGGCCGGATATCTCGGGATATCTGTTGTAATCCTTAGAGATAGACTTTCCAATTGTAACCGACCTAGACTCGGCTCTTCAACCCTAGTCCGCCGGCCAATATAAGGCGGCCTAGGTGCACCGTTCGAGGGGATCCCACGCACGAACTCATTCTAGCCTACTCGCAATACAACCACAAAACTGGACATAGGGTTTTACTCTACAGAGGCCTGAACTAGTATAAACCCCTATGTTCCCGTGTTCGTCGCCTACTTGCCGTGTTCCGAGTTCAACACGTGAACTACCACCTACGCTCTTAGTTCCTGATCTCCCCATTAACCTACAAACTACTTGGGTAGCCCTCTTGTGGATCTGTCCAGATCTCAACCCCTGACAGTTGCGCGCTAGGTAGGGGCGATCGGGAGCTCGCTATGCAACATGGTGGCCCGATCTGGTGTCATCTTCCCGGCAAGCATGGCGGCCATCCTCGCCAACCGCGTGGAGATCTGCTTCGGCTCCTTCACGGTGACCTTCCCTGTTCCGACAGCAGTAGCTTCTCCAGCGGCCGCGGAGCGGGTCGCGGCGGCGCCTGTCGCCACCCCTGTTTCCGATCTAGTGTTAGAGACCCACCCACCCAAACCCTACGACCTTGTTCAGGGGATGGAGCGCGTCATCAGCATGACGGAGGAAACCCTCCAGATCTACGAGCGAGCTCAACGCTCGACGAAGCTGGTGCTGCGCCACGACACTTTCCCCTTCGGTCTACGATCTTTGGCCGATGTCCGTCTCGGCCAGATGTTCAAGCCTTCCCAGATCCAATCTGGGCGGCAACCTTCTGGCGACCCAAAGCTGGTCCCTGGTGCCGAGCGCAACCCCCTCGATGTATCTTGCATCTACCATAAGGGTGCGAGGCATACTCTCTGTGGATGTCGCCTGTGAAAAAGAATCGACCAAGGGCTGCCCCGCTGTGCTACAAGAAGTCCCCAGTCCCCGAATTGCGGCGAGTTTGAGAAGGTCCAGGTCCGCGTCTCCCCCAACGATTCAGATGTCGTCTTCGGACAGCTGCTCGTAGTCTCAGAAAATGAGCCACCTCATCACGGTGCGACGGATTCCGAGGAGGCAGTGCGTATCCAAGGAAACGCCCTACGTGCCCAGCGACATGAAGAAGAACAACATCACGCAGTCCCTCCTTGCGCTCGAGACCTTCACCTCGAGTTCGAGCAGGCGGGGATCCCAACATTCAACAGCCCCCAGGCCAACCTGGGTGCTGCCGTGGCACGTCTCTAGCAAGCTGAGCTGACACCTGAGGCCGAGGCGGCCATCGCTTACCTTCGGGTCACCACGGCCCTTGTAGAAGAAAAGAGTGCAGCCTCCAAGTCAGCCGCATCTTCGTCGATGCACCCTTAGCGCAGTCGGTCCCAGCGACCTCGGCGCAGCAAACTTCCCTCGATCGTGGAGGAGGTCGATCAGAACAACCCAAGCAGCCTAACTGCTAGGCTAACGGCGCCAATGGTGGCGACCTCCGCATCAACCCCGACAACAACAGGCGCAACCGCGACGCCCGCGTCATCATTGACCAACACCACCGAGAGTGCGAGGAGCGGGAACTATGCCATCGAGCGGAGTACGACCGCGAGTACGGTGCCCCTGGCGCCGTCCATCGCATCATGGAACGCGAGCAGCGTGACCGCCATGACGTCGAGAACCGGCGACGCGCTGTGTATGAAGAGCAGTACGGGAACTCGGAGGTCGCCCGCGCCAATCGGGATCATCAACCACGTTCCTAGATCGTTGCCCCAGCGGGCAGTGTTCACTCTACCCCTAGGGGCGCTGCTCAAGCTGGAGGTGACGTCGACAACACTGCCATCAATGCCTTCCCCGCGCTGGCTCCTCAACCTAGATCGGTATCCTACCCCGAAAACTTCAAGCCGAACATCCAGAAGTACGACGGGTGCTCCGACCCCAACATCTGGCTATCGACCTACTACATTGCCGTCAAGGCGGCTGGCGGCAGCTTCGACCACATGGCGGCCTACTTCCCGCTGGTGATGGGCGACACCCCGTCACTCTGGCTCAACAACCTCCCGGCTGGCAATATCAACTCCTGGGCTGACCTGTCCCAGGTCTTCATCTCCAACTTCCAAGCGACCTACAATCGCCCTGGAACCGCCTTCAACCTTGGGAGGATTGTCATGAAGCCTAAGGAGCGGCTCCGTGACTACACCAACCGGTTCTTCAAGAACCGCAACACCTGCATTAGTGTCAGAGACGACCAGATCGTCGAGAGCTACAAGAAGGGCATCAAGGATCACAAGATCTTTGAGAAGATCCACGAGTCTGGTGCCAGCACCGTCGCAGGCCTCATGGAGGTCGTAAACAAGCTCATCGACACCAACGAGGCGATGGTGAACTAGTTCGACGCCGACACTGGGCGCGAGGCTGGCACATCCGGCACAACAGGGGACTCCGGTTCCAAATTGCGCAAGCGACCTTCCGAGGTGCTGGCGGCTGAGGGGCATCGACCTTCGACGTTCAACTAGGCTGAGTTCGACGCAACGCTCGACAGCATTGGTGAGTTCAACAAGGGATCCAATCATACCCTCCACGAGTGCTCGCAGTTCAAGACGGCCTTCAGCACCCCTGAGGACCCCAAGCGACCAAGGAAAGACGGCGACTGACTTTCTTCGCACCGCTACAACAACTACCGTCGCAACGACCGGCAGGATCAGCACAATGATCGTGATGACCGAAACCACCGTGACGACCGCCGCGATGATCGCCGTGACAACCACCACGATGACCCACGCCGCAAAGATCACCGCAACGAGCGTGACCTGCTGCCTCCACCTCTGACAGGCAACCCCAACGGGCCCTTCCAGCCACCTACCCGAGCGATCAACATGATCGTCGGAGGTCTGGAAGCCCACGTGAGCAGAAGGCGCTACAGCAAGGATAAGCGTGAGGTTCACCTCATCCACACCCAACCGACACAGCCTCTGCGTTGGTCCGAGCAACTGATCACATTCTCCAAGGCAGATCACTGGGTCCACATCCCAGACTCTGGGTCCTACCCGCTTGTCGTCGAGCCTACGGTGGAGGGAGCCCTGCTCGCCCAGACTCTCGTCGATGGGGGAGCGGGCTCAACATTATCTTCGTCGAAACGTTGAAGAAGATGAAGTTCGACTTCAACAAGCTCACGGCGTGCGACGAGCCATTGTATGGCATCGTCCCTGGGAAAGCGGCTTACCCCCTGGATTGGGCCTCCCTCTCCGTCACCTTCGGCATGGAGGACAACTTCCCCATGGAGTATCTCAACTTCGAGGTCACCGACTTCAAATCCTCCGACCACTTGATCCTAGGTCGCCCGATCCTGGCCAGATTCATGGCCATCCCGCATTACACCTACTTGGTGTTGAAGATGCCGGCACCGAACAGGGTTCTCTACATCTACGACGACCTCATGGTCTCCTTCAATTGTGACACTGAGGCCCTCGACATCGTCGTGACCTCTGCCTGTGTCAACGCCTCCACAGTCTTGGTTGCCGAGCCCAAGAAGGTCGCTCCGAGCGACCTGACCATCCCGGAGCAGCAACGCTCCAACACTGCTCTAGACGCCATGCCATCGACGAAGAGAGTTCGCCTCGGCCTGCCTGACGCAGAGAAGACAGTGGTCATCGGCGACGTCCTCGAGGGGAAATAGGAACTCGCGCTCACCAGTTTTCTTCGGGATAATGCAGATATATTCGCATGGAGTCCATCGGATATGCTGGGTGTCCCCAGGGAACTGGCTGAGCACTCCTTGGATGTAAGCAAGATGGCCAAGCCTGTCAAGCAGAAGCTACGCTGCTTTGCAAAACAACGCAAGGAGGTCATTAGGGTAGCGATAATAAAAACCCGGTTTGTCTCGCCAACCCGCTCCTTGTACCCAAGAAAACCGGTCAATGGAGAATATGTATCGACTACACCGATCTCAATAGGCACTACCCTAAAGACCCCTTTCCTCTTCCTCGCATCGACAAAGTCGTGGACTCCACGACCAGAAGCATCCTGTTATGCTTCCTCGACTGCTACTCAGGGTATCACCAGATAGCCCTGAAGGTCTCTCACCAGGACAAGACGACGTTCATAATGCCGCACGACATCTATTGCTACACGACCATGATTTTTGGTCTCAAAAACACCAGCGCGAAATACCAGAAGGCCTACGAGATTTGCGATTCCGGTTGATTGGATAGGTTTGGGGCTCCAAGATTTTGGGCGTAGCTTCTCCTCGAGATGCTTCTCATCTACCCAAAATTTGGGCTCAATATGTGCAGTGGTTTGGGAGATCCGTCGATCGGAAGTTGGAGGTGTTTTTGCAGGGGTCGTGTTCCTCTTTTCTGTGTACAGGGCGGACAGTCCGCGGGCACGTGGCAGACAGTCCGTGAGGATAGTGTTCGTAGCGTGTTCGTCGAGTTCTTCGCGAGTTCTTGCGTGCCTGTAACACCCCAGGTGTTTATCTCTTTTTAATCAAGGAGTTAACCTAAGCTCATGGTGTTAAAGGAAAAATCAATCAAGTTTGGTGAAAACACCATTGAGAGCAAAGTTGCTTTGTGCCTGATTTCAATTTTCACATAGAGCTTAAACATTTACCAATATGAAAGATGTCACCAAGATTCGGGAACATAACCTTGGAGATTGGTACTTTTTGAAATTCGAGATAGAAGGAGCCGAACCCTATCACACTTGGTCAATTTCTCTAAAGGATCTTCTGAGTTCGTTTGATGGCTTGACCACATTCTCAAATTTTTGTATAACAACTCAAAAATCAGCCAATGTGAAAGTTGTTGGATTTCTCATGAATAATATTCCATCTTTTAGGTGGAAGTTGAGATCTTGAATGAAAAGTCCTCAAAACTTGGAGTCAAACCCTTTTACTATGGTCAAATCCCTATGTTCATGTACCTATCTCTACAACTTTGGTCAAATCTTCAAAATTTCCCAAAACACTGAAAATTCTACCAATACAAAAGTAGTGCAGTTTTTCTGGGAACACATTTTTCCCAATTGGCGGCATTTCAAATTTTGAGTGCAAAAGGCTCAAAAACTTGGTCAACTCTGTTTTGAACAGTAAACAGGGTCCTGCATCCTACCATTTTCAACAGACGTTCCCGGTCAAACCATAGCTCAGAACATATGCCACCCTTTGTAAAAAGTTGTTGCTGGCACTTCAGTCTACAATTTCTCTTTTTGGAGATTTTCGAGTTCAATTCAAGTTTTTGGAGTTGTTGTCGGTCAAACATGGCTCCCGCGCCCGTGCGCGTCTGCTCGCGCCCAGCTGCCGCGCCGACGCTGTACCGCCTTGCGCCACATGGCCCGAACGTCGAGGTGTGACCGCCCTCCTGTGCCCGAGAATTGCCGCGCCGCCAGCTGCCTCGTATCCCTCCCACGCGTCGCGACCCAGCCCGCGTGTCCTCGCCACGCGCCGTGTCGTGCGCCGCCCTGCGCGGGCCAGGCTGCGCCTGGGCGACACCGCGACGGCCAGCCGGCAGCGGCCGTGGCCAGCTGGCCAGGCTAGTCGTCGAGGTGGAGGCACCGTTGTGCGCCGCTTACAAAAGGAGCTGCGGCACTCCATTGCTGTTTTCCGCCTTGCCGCACCACGCGCCAGCTCTGCTCCGCCGCCATGGCTACCTCCCGCGTCGAGCTCCGCCCTCCGGCCACCACCGATTCGGCCTGAGCTCTCCTGCACCACCCCACAGCTCTACTACAGCTTCCTGTGCTGCTCATCGCTTAGCCCGAGCCACCCCCTCGCCGGAGCAAAGCTCCCAGCGGCCGCCATCTGCTCGCGCCGCCGTCTGAGCTAGCTGTTCCTTCCCCGACCCCAACTCCGGTGACAAGTCGAGCCTAGGTGAGATCCCCACCCTCCTCTGCTTTTTCCCCGGCCCGTAACGCCACCGGCTTGCCGGAATCCGGCCGCCGCGCCGCCCAACCCGCGCGGAGGACCACATTGCGAGGGGGAGGAAATGTCCAAGGGTTTGAATGAAAGAACCGAGGACCTGTCCGTAAAGCTGAGGGTAGATTTGTGAAAAGAGTTTTTAACCTAGGGACCTATCGGCAAGAAGGTTCTTTAAACCTAGATTCAAAATGCTGAGATCTTGTAAAATTCATAATAAATAAAAAACAACTCGAAAAAATGCAAACTCAATTGTTCTGTGATCCTCATGAACAGATGAAACTTTTCTAGAAATGAATTTTGTAAATTTATTTCTAGAATTTGAATAATTTTGAATTGATCAGTTTGATTAGATTTGAAAGAATTTGAAATCTATAACTGATCTGCCTGTCAAATTTTAATATGTTGCTAGTATGATCATGCCTATTCTTCTGTAGAAAAATGGCACATAGATCTGTTATAAATATTTAGTTATGATTTAATTTTGATATAAGGCATCTCTTAAGTTCCTGTTTAGTTTTAAATAATTGGATAAGAAAATAGGGTTGATCTTTTTGTAGTAGCCTGTATATGTCTAGGTGAAGCTATGGTAAAAATATCAGTAGCTTTTGACTTGTTTATCTAGCTCTAATTAATTTAGGTGTTAATTATGAGCCTTTTTAATAAAGCATGTTGTATGTAGTTTCTGGCCATGGTAATTTTTGAGTAATCTTGGTTTACCTTGTTATGGTTATAGTAAAAGTTGTAACCCCAATGCATGCTTGAATGTTTCTATGTGATTTATTTATCTTTTCAGCAGTGTTTAAGTGTTGTATTTTTCATGCTAGATCTATAGCTTAGTTTAATCTGAAATTTTGTGAGTAGCTCAGTCATGCCATTGTTATGCTCTGTGTAATTTCATGAGGCTAGAACATGTATAGATCTTTCTGTAGAATTTAATCATGTTTAAGTCAACTAGTTAATGTTAGATTTTTCATGTGCAGCTCATAGCTGAGTTTAATGCCAATTTTGGGCAGTAGCCTTGTTATCATGATATCAGCTTGTATAAATTTTGTCTCTGTTTGTTTGTGTGTGTAACATTCAGAATTAATTTTCAAAGTAAATCAAGCTTAATAAGTGGAATAAAAGGAAAACCAAAATCACCTTTAATGTGATGTAATTTTAAATAACAAAGCTTCTCCAAAATACACTCTAAACAACACCCTTTACTTGGTGAAATCAAATAAGTTAATTAGTTTAGGTATGCACACAATCACCATCAAATAAGAAATATAAATAACACATATACAAATCCTTGATAAAGGAAGGGTATGCTTGATATAATCTTGTCTAGGTGAATGTGCCCAACAATACACCCCATGTTTATCGTTTAACTATGAACTGAGTTTTCCCTTCTTAAAAATGAATGCTCAAAGTTATGCTTATGCATGTCGTGTAGAACCTCCGGACGAGAGCTACGAGTTGGTGTCGGAAGTTGAAGGAGAGCTAGTTGAAGGAGAAGGTGAACGTGTTGGTTTTGCAACAAGACCCGAACCAAGTTCGGAGGATCTCCAACTAACTTTGCTAAGTCAAGGCATGCCCCAGAGCATAACCTATGTTTGCAACTTATGCAAGGTATCTTTGTTATGCTCGTGCATTTAAGTTTCAGGAGTTGTATTGAAACCCTAGATGCATGATCCTAGGTTCCTATGTTCAAATACTAGTATGATAAGAAACTAGTTGCCATGCTCTAAGGACACGGTAAAAGTCGAGTGATGTTCGTCACTCACGAGCTATAGGTTTCTTATGTTGGAATTATAAGATATGCTAAACTGGATTGCTCACGTGGTAAGAGCATGGGACCGGCTCCGGCCAAGTAGGTATGTGGTTAAGCGTTTGAACGTACTAAACATTTGTCGGGAATGGGATCGGTAAGCCTAGTACCTTTCTGATCCAGCTAGCGAACTCTCTACCACTAATCTTGCGATCCGTTCCCCCAACTTGCAACCGGTGGTCCATGTGTGAGACTGGTAGGACGATGGGCCGTAATTCCAGTGATCCTTGTACCTAGGACTGTGGGCTTTGATCCTGAACTGAGGATGACTGGAAACCGCCTGGTTGGTGCGTACCCCGCCCGTTGGGCTTTTTAGTTGTTATCTTGTGGTATGCATTCTCCCGTGTGTTTAGGTTTCCCTTGCAAGGTTATTAATCGATCGATCGTCGTCCTCTCACCGTTATCCGAGATTGCTTATCCATACATTCTATGTCCCTTAATGATGGAATTGAGAAGTAATATTGTTGTAAGCTTAATTGTTTGCACAACTTATGCTTGTATAGCTGCTTACTTAGTAATGGTTAATGAACTAGAATTTTGAGCTAAAAATTGAAAGTAAGGACATACTCTTTGTTGCTTTTCAGCAAAAGAAACCCACTAGCCAAAAAGTATTGCATGTCTAGAGAGTTGGTGATTTTCCATCACCCGACGGTTAAGTCCTGTTGAGTATTAGTATACTCAGCCTTGCTTTGTTGATACCTTTTGCAGGTGTTGATATGTATGATGGTTTTCTGTGGACTGGTTCTCTCCCACCCTTTGGGAAGTGAGTGGGAGGATAACAGTGCTGTGATATCATGGATGGCCTCTAGTGATGTTGCTTATGATGTTTAGTATTTATTTTCCACTGTGTTTTCAAACTCTGAACAGTTAACTTTCTTGTATGAAACTTGGTTTGTAATAATGAATAGTTGATGAATATGATGTATTAAAGGGTGTATTGAGTATCTCTGGACTCGCCGTCGCGTGAGTTGTAATGTACAACCTTCGATCCTTTGTTAAATGATTTACCGGGCTTGACCCGGTAGATATCGACAAAATGACTCTTTGTTATCGCTTATCAGCCAAGTGGACCGGCTTAGGTGATAACACAGATTTATTTTGGACGGTTCTGTCACAGTGTCTGTGTTTCGATCCGTTAGTTCAGGAGTTTTTGGTGGCAAGAGGTTTGCGGACGGTCCGTACTTGAGTGTTCGACGGTCCGTGTCGTGGTGGACAGTCCGCAGGTCCCTTGCGGACAGTCCGATTTTTTGAGGTGCGTCTCTGGTGGCTCAGTTAGCTTTTTTGAACAGTCTGACCCGTCCGTGCGGACAGTTCGCCCAGGCTTTGCAGACGGTCCGCCCGTAACAGCCGGACACTCTGCCTGGGTGCCTGCAGCTTTGCTCGAGTGGCTTGATTCCTGTCTTGTGCTTCCGCTTCTTGATTCATGGGTTGTCTCTAGGACTTGTAGGCTTATGTGTCCCTAGTTTAGAGCCGCTTTTGTGTGTGCGAGTCATCCGAGTGGTAATCGGGGTATATGCCGAGTTCTCTCCTTGGAGAAGAATTTTTATCGGCTCCCATTCACTCCCCCCTCTCTAGTCGCCTATTCGGTCCTTCAAGTAGTCTGCAGGACTTTCTTGTGGTCTAGACCGGAGAGTCCGGAATTGAACACATACATAGACACGTCGGGCTCACCCCATGATACCCATCGTCCACACATGTAATTGATGTGCGCCACTAAAGATTCTGACCTAGACAGATTTGTATCAGGCGTAGGCCTGACTATATTCTGAGTATCTCACGTTTTCCATAGTAACTTTAGCAATGCTACACCGAGCTCATGTGCCCGCCGTAGTCCTCGATAAATCGGCGAGTGCAGCACACCATTCGTCTTGCATTTCTCAACGTCAGTAGGATACAAGGGTGAGATCATTTTCTTGGCTAATCTTGTTTACTTTATGTATGCAAGGTATTGAGACGGTCTCATTATATTGTTGGCTTATGTAGGGTTTGTTCTTCGTTTGTGTATGCAGTACATGGAGAATGGCTGGCAAAGGAAGGGATGGAGCATGGAACTTGGAGGAGTCGGGGAAGCGGGAGCAATCGGGCGCAATGGCACCTCACCAGCACCCGGTTCAGTCGCTGCCATCGGCACCGCAGCAGCACCCGCCCCCAATGGCACCTCCACTTCCACTAGCATCGGCACCGCAGCAACAACCGGCCCCAATGGCAGCTCAGGATCAGCTAAACCTCATGGCACCACCTTTTCGCCCGCGGCCCAGGCCGCCACCTCTGTTGTTGCCTGTTGAAATGCCACCCCTGCGGCCAGTCCTCATTGAACAAGATGAATTGCATGACCTGAAATGGTTTGTGTTGCTTTGGCTTCAGCAGGCCGGTCCAGCCCGTGTTTTTCACGAAGGAATGTGGGTGTGCCCTTTTTGCCTGAGGGGTCACAGGCAATGGACCATTCGTGACCTGCTGTTACACGTGCATAACATCGCCATTTAGCCTGCCTGGCTGTGGGATACAAGGGCGAGGCATCGTACTTTGGAGGAGTATCTGGTGCAGGATACACGTTATGTTGCACTCTGTGCAGTGGCAGGATTGCCATGAGGCTGTGATGGTAGTAGTATGTCATGATGGTAGTAGTATGAGCCGTGATAGTAGATTGTTAGTAGTATGTCGTTAAGAGTATGTCACTGTACTTCCACTGATAGTGGATGAATCCATCCTCATGTGTAATCAATGCGTATGCATGCATTTGTCTTGTAATGTCGTTTGTATTTGGATTGTGTTGTTTCTAATAAAAATGGTAGTGTTTGTCTACTCCCTCGGTATAAATTCAGCAAAAACGAAAAGTCTGTTCCCTTGATTTCTTAAATACCGGATGAACACAAGGCAAAAGTTCGTTTTGTAGCAAACATCATAAGATGATCAGGTTGCTACAAGTTTCTCTACTCATCACAACAAAGTTCACACCACCAAGTAGCAAACATCAACATATCGGCAATTCTCCCTGCATGTGATAAAACCCAACATCTTGAAAAAAATAGTAGTAAAAGAAAAGATAAAACAAAGCCAAACAGTAGCCGTTCTACGTAATGAGACTGCATGAACAACAGGCGAAAGTCCGTTGTGCAGAATTCAGTCAGACTAGATTAAAGTGTCACTGGTATGCAACATTTTATAAGGAAAACCCAACACCTTACAATTTAGTAGTACGCAATGATAAAACCCAATATCTTGAGAAAATAGTAGTAAAAGAAATGATAAAACAGAGCCGCCGCTCTACTACTTCTAATCCAACTACTAGTAGCAGTTACCACTAATTGTGGCACTGCTTCTTGGTCAATGGTGCACCCGACACCTTGTTGCAGCTGCTCACAGATGAGGTAGTCGTTCTGTTGCCGCCACCGATCGAAGATGGCGGCGGACCACCCCAGGCATCGACCGCAGATGAGGTCGTCCCTCCATTAGCGCCTCTTGGGGATGACGGTGCCGCTCCATGGTGGTCGGTAGAGCCTGGTGGATGAGGCCTCTGCTCGACGAGGATGGTTGTGGGACATGGGTACCCTTGGGTCCCCACCGACCAGTCTCACGGCCATCCCAGACAAGTGGGTCCGGCCCACCAGAAGACCAACCGACCTGGTTGTGGGCCCAAGAGACCTGATCCGGAACAACTACAAGACTTGGAGTACACGACAAGACGACGGCAGATCCGACAGGCAGTCCGGGTAATATGGAAATAGTTGTAATCAACTAGACTTAGGTCTCCTGGTCTTAACCGATCAGGACTCTGGGCGACCGACCATGTCCGCTGGCCAATATAAGGCGGGTAGGGTGACCCCATTGTAACCCAATCCTCAAACAATCTACACCAACAACTGGACGTAGGGTTTTACTCTCCGGAGGCCTGAACCAGTATAAACTCGCCGTGTTCCATGTGCTTTCGCATAACCATCAAGCACTTAGCTCTAGATCGCCCCCACCCTAATCTAAACCACCGAGGTTGACCCCCTGTGGACTGTGCGGATCTAAACCTCCGACAGTTGGCACGCCAGGTAGGGGCAGATCAATAGTTCTTCATGCAACTTCGATGGCTTCGTTCAATAGCGTCATCTTCGCCGCCATCATGGCGGACTTCCTCACCAACCCCGTCGACATTAGCTTTGGCTCCATGCCGTCGCGATCCGCTGCTCCAGCTGCTGGCCAAATCATCCTTGACAACGCTGCGGTCAAGTCTGTTCAGCAGATCGAATTCTACTCGCTGACGGAAACCCACCCACCCAAACCTTGTGATCTCGTCGTGGGGCTCGATCGTGTCGCAACCATGCTTGCGGACACAATCAAGATCTGCGAAAGCATCCAAGTGCTCTAGTAGTCCGAAACCGACTCCAACTCGCATGCCTCTTGGCTTGCGCAGTACAGCCCGTGTGGGCTCCAACCACATGAGGAAGAAGATCTAGATCCAATCTGGGTCGGACTCGACTACCCCCCATGCTCCGGCCTATGAGCACCGCAGGGACCGTCAAGATGATCCTTGCCCTCTCCACAAGAAAGCTGAGCACACTCCCCATCAGTGTCATGATTCGAAGAAGCTCTGACGACCTACACCTCCTGCAGCGATCCCAGGTCTCCCGATCCATCCTCCCGCATAGTCTCCAGGCTGTGGCGTGTTCCAGGTCGCTCGTGTCATCCTCACGCACAACACCTATGGCGACGAGGTCTTGGCAAGTCGGGGTCAATCAAATCACGAGGTCCTCACGATCTCAGTAGACATGCCAGCTCTGGCTGGTGAAACTGACGCTCAACGCATACAACGTGAAGCTGTTACCGCCAATCGAGCTATACGCCGCTAGGCGGAACTTGACCAGGCCAATGCAGTGGCTCAGGTCACCGCTGCAACTAGTGGTGGTGCGGTGCCTTAGATCAACGCACAGAACAATGCCAATGGCCCATCGCCCACGGGTCAAGGTGTAGTCCAGCAACAACAGCAGGAGCAGCAAGTACTGATGCCACCACCTCAGCACCGCGTGCATGCGTATGACCTGCGGAGGGATTTCGAAGAAGCTGGCCATGAAGTCTTCAATTCTCCTCAAGCTAACCTAGGGGCTACCCTGGCAGAAATCGGGCTAATGCCCGATACCCCACAGATACGGCGAGCTATCGCCAAGATCCGGGTCGCTACGGCCAAGGTCGCAGAAAGAAGCCAAGGCTACAGCAGGTCGGCGCACACCCAACACTCAAGGAGTAGGTCGGTGCGAGATCGAAACAACAACAATGCTGGACAAGCTCCTCAGCAGCCCACGGCTATAGAGGGAGGTGGCGAGAATGAGGTGGTGCAGCAACCCAACGCAAGACCTCAAGCTAGAGGACCTCAAGCTGCAGGGAACGTGCCGCCCTAGGTCGCACAGACTCCATCAGCAAACCCACAGCAGCCACGACAAGATGAGCACGAGATCCAATGTCGTGCGAACTACGATCGCATTAACGGTCCTCCCAACCCTCTTAATGCTAACAACCCGTTGCAAGCAGCCGACCTCTGGGCGATGCATGATGCAGAGATACAACATCGGGCCAACTACGATCAGATCAATGGCGCACCTGATGACCTGTATGTCGTCCCCTAGGGACCTCGTACCACCAACCAACCAAGCTCCAGCAACGTCAACAACTTCGCGGCCTTCTCACGACGTCTCCGGACCTTAAGCTATCCCAAGGAATTCAAGCCCAACATTGACAAGTACGACGGTCGCTCCGACCGGAGTATCTAGCTCAAGATGTACACCATCGATGCTCAGGCAGCGGCAGGCAATGAAGACCACATGGCGGGCTACTTCCCCCTGGCAATAGGCAAAGCGCCACCCTTGTGGCTCAACAACTTACCAGACGAGTGCATATCCTCCTTGGCAAGTTTGTCGTGGTTGCTCACTACGAACTACTACGCGACCTACAACCGCCCCGACAACACGCATCACCTTGGAAGGGTGACCATGAAGACTGGTGAAACCCTCCAGTACTACACCAATCGGTTCTTCGAGAATCGCAACGAGCTTCCTGGAGTCACGAACGACGACGTCATCAAAGCGTACAAGAAAGGCGTCACCAACATCAAGCTCTTCGAGAAGATCCACGAGGCTGGAGCCAAGACCATCGCCGACCTCATGGCGTACGTTGATAAGCTCGTGGATACCCAAGATGCAGTTGTCCACGACTTCAAGGGGATCAGAACCGATGAGATGTCCGAGGCCCTGGCCTCTGACGGTGCTAGAAAGTCGCTCAAGTGCTCTAATGATGTCTTAATGGCCAACTCCAGCTTCGTGCGTGATGAGTTCCAGTCAACTCTTGATGATATCTGCCAATTCCACCATGGGGCAAAGCACTCTATGCGCGATTGCGTAGAGCTGAAGCGTGCTCTTGGCGTGCTAGAAGAGCACACACCGGTGAAGAAGACTAGTAGCGGTGACAACTGCTACAACAACAACCGGCGCTATGACATGATTGGTGTGATGACCGGGACAGGCGACCTTATCACCGTGATGATCGCCGCGACAACTGTCGTGATGATTGTTGCGACAATCACCGCGACGACCGAAGAGACGACCGCAACAACGACCGTCGCAATGATGGTGACCGACGCAAGGAAAGGACTCCACCACCACCACCTCTGAGCGGCAATCCTAATCGTGCCTATCAGGAACCTAACAGGGAGATTGTGATAGAACCGCCCAAATTAATTCCATATTATTGCCTAAACTACTCCATTTGGTCATTAAGCAATAATACAAAAGTAACTTATCGCCTCTGCCGGGTCAAGCCCGGTGAATCACTTTAACCAGGATCGAAGACTTGTACATTAAAACTCACACGACGGTGAGTCCAGAGACAACATTTCGCAATTTATTACATCAAGCTTCATAAGGTTTTAATATTACAAACCAAGTCCTTTGCATAAGGTAAAAAGTTCAGAGTTCGAAACACAACGGAAATAAAATACTAAACGTCATAAGTAACGTCATAGGAGGCCATCCATGACGTCACTAAGCACTATCGTCCTCCCACTCCACTTCCCAACCGGGTGGGAGAGAACCAGGCCACGGGAACCCATCATCATTCACATCACCTGAAAACAACATCAAAAGCAAGGCTGAGTATACTAATACTCAGCAAGACTTAACCGGCGGGTGATGAAAGAATCACCAACTCTCTAGACATGCAAGGCTCTTTGGCTAGTGGGTTGTTTTGCTGAAAAGCAACAAAGAGTATGTCCTTACTTTCAAGTTTTAGCTCAAAATTCTAGTTGATTAACCATCACTAAGTAAGCAACTATTGCAAGCATAAGTTGTGCAAACAATTAAGCATATATCCAAATTACTTCTCAATTCAATCATTAAGGGACATAGAGTGTATGGTTAAGCAATCTCGGGTAACGGTGAGAGGCCGACGATCGATCGATTAATAACCTTGCAAGGGAAACCTAAACACACGGAAGAATGCACACCCCAAAAATAATCCAACTAGAAACCAACAGGGGGTGGGTGTGCACCAACCAGGCGGTTCCCAACCATCCTCGACTCAGGATCCATTTCTACAGTCTTTGGTACAAGGCTTGCTGGCCACGGAGACACACGCCGCCCAGTTCCACACATGCACCACTCTGCTGCAGGCAGAGGGGACACTTCCCAAGATTAGTGGTCATAGATCCCTTACCAGATCAAGAAGGTACTAGGCTTGCTGGTCCCGTTCCCGGCAAATGTTTAGTACGTTCAAACGCTTAACCACAGACCTACTGGCCGAAGCCGGTCCCATGCTCTTCCCACATGAGCATTTCCATTTATCAAAATCTTATGATTCCAACATAACAGACCTATAGCTCGCGAGTGACGAACATCACTCGACTTTTACCGTGTCCTTAGAGCATGGCCACTAGCGACCTATCATGCTAGTGTTTGAGTATAGGAACCTATGATCATTCATCTAGGGTTTCAATTCAACTCCTGCACGTAAATGCACAAACATTGCATATCATAAATGTAAGAGTTATAAAACTGGGTTATGCTCCGGGGCTTGCCTTCACTTGCAAAGTCAGTGGAGAAAACCTCCGAACATTGGTTCGGGTCTTGCTGCACTTCCACCACATTCACTTCTCCTTCAGCGAGATCTCCCTCGGATTCCGGCACCAACTCGTAGTTTCCGTCCGGAAGTTCTACACGTCATGCATATGCATTAACTTCATGTAATTGTAACTGAGGAGTGAGAACATAGCTTATAATTGAAGGGTAAACGTGGAGGTGTATGGGTGACCACATTCACCTGGATAAGGATATATCCAGCATACTCTTCCTATCAAAGAAAGGGGTATGCGTGCGTGGTTTAACTTCTTATTTGATGGTGATTGTGAGCACATTTAAATTAATTAATTAGTTTTTCTTCACCAAATTATGGGGTGCTGTTCATGGTGTGATTTGGTGAAGCTCAACCAAAAGCTTTAAAATGAAAACCAAGGTGATTTATATTTTTCTTTTAATTCATAGATTAAGCTTGATTTACTTTGAAAATTCATTCTGGAAGAAATACAAACAAGAAGATCATGAAACTTTGCAGAGAGGCACATCATACTACACATGAGCTACTGCCAAAAATTTAGATCAATCCAAGCAATAGATGTAGCATGAAAAATACAACTAGCTTCAATCATTAAAAACAAGAATAAATCATACAAAAATAAATACACCACATATTGAGCTAGAAATACATGTAGAGGTTCAACACAGCCAACCATGAAGAGATATGCACTTACTTAGCAAAGAAAATCTAAATTAAATTTAAATTTATGAAGGAAGGTTAAATTTGTGCAAAAATTACTTGACCCTATAAAACATGATGAAAAAATCTCTACTATTTATCATGGGTGCAACATCATGACAAAGGATCATACCAAAAAGACTGGATCCAAAAGATCAACAGATTAATTTATAAACATCATGAACAGGAGTACTACTGAAGATCAACTTTAATTCACAACTAAAGATCTACTCAAAAACTTTGTGCCAAATTTATACCAGAAGACCAACATGACATAGCAAACAACATATCCAAAATTTAGCTTCAGATCATGCATAGAATTTGAATTATTTCAGATCTATCCAAAAAGGTAAATTCAAAATTATTTAAAATCTACACAGAAATTTGAAAACTCCCTTTGTAGAAAAGCTAGTGTTCTTCACAAGAATTCCAGAACAGTTAGGATTGCATTTTTATGATTTTTCTGCGAATTGATATCGATTTTACAAAATTCATAAAATTTAATTCAAAACTTGAAGAATCTACTTTGCCGATAGACCCCTGGACAAAGGTTTATATTCACAAAGATGCCCTCGCGTTTGCACAGAGGTCCCTTCCTTTACGGTTTAGACCATGGAAGTTTATGGGCTTTGAAATTGGGTCCTTGGCCCGTCTGGCAGCGCGGCCGGCAGAATCTCGGCGAGCCGGCGGCCGGAGTTGGGCGGGGAAGCGGCGGAGGTCGACGGTGAGCTCACCTAGCGCCTAGCCGTGGCCGGAGTTGGGCGCGGGAGGGCGCCGACGATGGGGCTCGGTGACGGGGTGCTGCGGCGGCCGCTGCACGGGCAACTCTGGCGAGCAGGGCGGCGGAGCTGGGCAACAAACGGCCGGGGAAGCTTCGGTGGGGCCTAGGGGTGGTTCTGGGGCGCTTGGACGGGCTCGAGGCGGTTCGGACGGGGGAGCTCCTCGGCAGCGCTCCAATGGCGGTGGCGGAGCAGAGTGGGGATAGCGACGCGGGGCACGGCGCTCTAGCTTTTATAGATGGCAATGTGGCGGGAAGCGGCGAGTGGCCCTGGCCTCCAGCACGGGCGTGCGCAGGCGGGAGACGGGAATGCACAGGTGACGCCAAAATGCGGCGCAACGCGCGCGTGGGGCGCGGCGCGGCCACCTGGCGTGCTTCAACCGGGCAGGTAGCAACGTGGGGAGGTCCATCTGGTCGAGCTGGTGTGGACGCGTGTGGGTGGGGCCCACGAGCGGCGCTGCGTGTGGCACAGACGCCCAGGCGGAAATGGCCGGCGCGGCGCGGCTCTCGTGGTCTAGAGCGCGTAGGGCTGAACCCGTGCGGCGAAGGCTACTTTGACCGTGATGATCTCCAAAATTTTGAACTGTGCCGAAAAATCATCAAAAACCAAAGTTGTAGACCAGCTAACCAACTTCAACTTTTGCAAAGGCGTTCCTATGAAATTCTTCATGGATTTGGAGATAAAATGATTTGAACTTTGGGATTTTCTCTGTTTGGTCAAAACACTGCTCTGAACTTTGACCAAGTTTTAGGGGCTTTTTTACTTCGAATTTGAAATGCTGCCAATTGAATGAAATGTGTCCCGTGCAAAAATGAACAACTTTCATATTCGCCGATTTTGAAGTTGTTATATGAAAAGTGGAGAACGCGCTACATCATCGATGAAAGGTTTAGAACCCTAGGGTGTTGACCTTGATTTGGATGGGTTTGACTAGGGTTAGGGATGTTGACCAAGTCAAACAAGTTAACTACCATGCTCAGCCTCACTAATGATGGTGATTACTGTTGCTTAAACATCAGGGATGTTACAGAGATCAACTTCATTGTTGGAGTTCGCAGGGTCGCTCAAAGCCACAGACAACAACATGCCGGAGCAAGGGAGATTGGGCTCATCAACACAAAGACTTTGCAACCTCTAGGTGGTCGGAGCTCCCCATAACCTTCTCTAGGGAAGACCATTGGGTACACATACCAGACCCCGGGACCTACCCGCTGGTCGTCAACCCCACGGTGGATGGAGCCGTGCTCCCCAAGGCGCTCATTGACGGAGGCAGCAGCCTCAACATCATATTCACTAAGACGCTGAAGAAGATGAAGTTCGACTTCAACAAGATGACAGCTTGCGATGAACCCTTACACAGGGTCATACCTGGCAAGGCGGCATTTTTTCTGGGACGTGTCTGCCTCCCAGTCACCTTTGGAACAGAAGCTAACTACCGCACAGATTGGCTTATGTTTGAGGTCGCAGACTTCCGCTCCTCCTACCATGCCATCGTAGGTCGTCTGATGTTGGCTCGGTTCATGGCCATCCCGCATCACACGTACCTCATCAAGAAGATGCCGATGCCCGACAGAATTCTTTCCATCCTGGGGGACATCATGGTCTCCTACAGATAGGAGGACGAGACTCTCAACCTCACCTCAACATCTGCCTACGCCGCTGCTGCTTCGATCATGGTCGTTGAGGCTGCCAAGGTCGACGTCTCCAAGCTCACGGTGCCTGAGCAAAAACGCACCCCTACTACTTTGGATGCTAATTCCGCAGTGAAGAAAGTTTGCCTCGGTCTACCCGACGCAACCAAGGAAGTCACCATCGGGGCCAACCTGGACCCAAAATAGGAACTCGCGCTCACCAGCTTCCTCCGGGACAACGCTGACATATTCGCATGGAGTCCATCCGATATGACTGGTGCCCCACGGAGTCTGGCTAAGCACTCCCTGGATGTAAGAAAGACTGCAAGACCTGTGAAGCAGAAGCTGCATCGCTTTGCGAAGGACCGAAGCGAGGCCATAGGGGTAGAAGTGTGCAAGCTCTTAGCTGCAGGATTCATCAGTGAATGTAAACACCCAGTTTGGTTAGCCAACCCGGTGCTTGTACCTAAGAAGACTGGTGGATTAAGGATGTGTATCGACTACACTGACCTCAATAAGCACAGCCCCAAGGATCCCTTCCCTCTTCCTTGCATCGACCAAGTCGTGGACTCCACGGCCGGTAGCACCCTGTTGTGCTTCCTCGACTGCTATTCGGGGTATCACCAGATACCTTTGAATCCCGACGACCAAGACAAGACGGCGTTCATAACACCCCATGGCATCTACTGCTACAAGGTCATGACCTTTGGCCTCAAAAATGCTGGTGCCACGTACCAGAAGGCGATCCAAAAGAGTTTGGCATCCTAGCTCCATCAAAATGTAGAAGCCTACGTCGATGATGTGGTCGTCAAGACCGAGAATGAGAAGAACTTCATCACCGACCTCGAGGAGACCTTCACCAACCTTTGCACCTACCAATGGAAGTTCAACCCGACCAAGTGCGTCTTCAGTGTCCCCTCTGGATTGCTCCTAGGCTTCATGGTCGGGAACTGAGGCGTTGAAGCCAACCCTGTGAAGATCGACACTATATGCAACATGGCCCGACAATCTTGCAAGAAGGACGTCCTGAAGCTCACCGGCATGATGACGGCTCTAGGTCGTTTCATCAATAAGCTCAGAGAAAAAGTTCTACCCTTCTTCAAGCTATTGAAGAAGTCTGATAAATTTGTGTCGGATGATGAAGCTCAGCAAGCCTTCGACAAGCTCAAGGAGTCTCTTACCTCTCCGCCGATCATGACGCCTCCCAAGGCGAAGGAAACACTCCTCCTCTACATCTCAGCCACCACTAATGTGGTCAGCACCATCCTTGTTGCAGAACGAGAAGAAGAAGGGCAGACCTACCCTGTCCAACGACCTGTGTACTACATGAGCGAGGTCCTAGCCAATGCTGAAACACAGTACTCGTAGCCTAAGAAGCCGCTCTATGCACTTTTGATCACATCAAGGAAACTCCGGCACTACTTTCAAGCTCACTCCATCAAGGTGTGCCTTCATCCTTCCCGCTAGGGGAGATTCTTTGCAACTGAGACACCAATGGCCGCATCGTCAAGTGGTCTATCGAGCTCTGCGAGTTCGACCTTGAATTCTGCTCCAGGCAGTCTATCGAGTTTCAGATCCTCGCTGACTTTGTGTCAGAGTGGACAGAAATCCAGATCCTTCCGTCCACGGAACGACCTGAGCATTGGATCATGTACTTCGACGGTGCACTCAACCTTGAGAGCGCTGGAGCCGACGTGCTGTTCATCTCCCCTAAGGGTGACCAGCTCAAGTACGTGCTTCAAATTCACTACAAGGCCTCCAACAATGGAGTAGAGTACGAAGCTCTCATCCATGTGCTCCGTATCGCTGTGTCCCTTGGCATCTAGTGACTCATCGCCTATGGCGACTCCAAGGTCGTCATTGAGCAGGTCAGTAAAAATTGGGATTGTGACAAAGACACAATGGATGCCTACTGTACCGATATTTGAAAACTAGAAGGCCACTTCGAGGGAGTCGAGTTCCACCACATTCCTCGTGACAACAACGTCACCGCAGATGTCCTCTCTAAGATGGGCTCAAAGCGAGCACTGGTTCCAGCCGATGTGTTCGTCCAAGACCTACGCAGCCATCGATCAAGATTCTGGACCCGGACAACCCGGTTCCAGAATAGATAGACCTAGTGGCTGCACCTCCCCGAGATGTGCTTATGGCAGATGCAGAAGATGATTGGCGCCAACCTTTCTTAGACTTCCTGGTCCACCAGTTGTTTCCAGATGATAAGGTGCAACGAGAAAAGATCACGCGGCATAGTGCTAACTATGTCGTGATTGGAGAAGAGCTCTACCGCAAAGCAGCCTCAACTGGTGTGCTAATGAAGTGCACCTTGCGATCAGAAAGTGTTCGGCTCTTAGCTGAAATCCATGGTGGTGAGTGCAGTTGTCATGCAGCCTCTCTTAATCTGGTCGGCAAGGCATACCGATCTGGTTTCTACTGGCCCACGGCCACGAGTGATGCCAAAGACCACATCAAGACGTGCAAAGGATGCCAGTTATGTGCTAAACAGCAGCACCAGCCAGCTCAAGTCCTGCACACAATTCCCGCCTCATGGCCCTTTGCTATGTGGGGTTTGGACTCTATAGGTCCATTCAAAACCGCCCCCGACTGCTACAAGCACATCATTATTGATGTAGATAAATTCACCAAGTGGATTGAAGTTCGACCTTTTGCCAAGGTCACATCGGAGGAGGCGGAAAATTTCATCAAGGAGATCACGTACCGCTTCGGTGTGCCCAATTGGATCATCACCGACCTTGGGACAGCCTTCACGGGCTCAGCGTTCTGGGATTTCTACCAGGACAGCATGATTGACGTCTACTAATCGTCGGTCGCTCACCCCAGGTGCAACGGCCTGGTCGAGCTTGCCAGCGGCATGGTTCTACAAGCTCTGAAAGATCACATCTTCGACGATGCCTCCATTAATGCTACCCGCTGCCTAGCTGAACTTCCACATGTGATCTGGGGTCTCCGGACTCAGGTTAGTTCGGTTACCGGTTTCTTGCCCTTCTTTTTGGTCTACGGCTCGGAAGCCGTCCTCCCGACCGATGTAGTGTTCGGTGCACCTCGCATCCAACACTACAATGAAGGCGAAGCAGAGCAGACACGTCGAGTCGACATCGACAGCCTTGAAGAAAATAGAGTGGCAGCCATAATGCGGGGCACCAGCGAACCCCAGCTTTGCTCTGGGAGTGCTGGCGCACCACCCTGCTAAGTCCAGGGGCCTCCAACAGACCTTGGCACTTTAACTCGTTTTGTGGGCCATCGCTTGGGCCTTAGCCCAATAAGGCCTGGCAGCGCCCTAGCTAACATTTTGTACGCGTTTAAGTGAAGTTCTAGGTGGTTTTGTGGACTTGACGCACTGGGCCTATTGGGCCGAGTCCATTGGGCCGATTTTGGCCCACTAACACTTACGGCCCATTAACGACCCACTAACCAGAGGAGGCTGACGTCATGCTGACATCATCCAAGTATTTTAAAATTAAAAACCCTTTTCTGTTTTATAAATGATTTTACAATTATTTTATAAATCTTTTAACCTTTGAAAATTCATAACTAGTTATTTATAACTCTGAAAAATATGATACTAGTTTCATTATTTTTCTAAAATCGAGCCGGTGCTGTTTGTAGATAGTTTGTGTCTTTTTGGATCTTTTAAAATTGGGTTCCATCGGGTTTGTGCCTAGATGGTTGCCAGTAATTTAGCATCTCGTATCTCGTGCTGAGCAGACCCGAGCTACGAGCCAGAGGAGGAGTTCGACCCCGACTACAACCAAGATGAGGACTACGGACGCCAACCCGGTGTCATGTCACTCCCGATCATATAGATCCCATGCATGCTTTTAGTTGCTATTTGAGAGACATGGGTACCCCTGGGTCCCCACCGACTAGTGTCCTAGAGGTCCCTGCCAAGTGGACCCGACCTGCCAAAAGCCTCGTCGACCTGCAAGTGGGCCTAAAGACCTTATCCACAGACTCGACGACCCCGGGCGACCTTATCCAAATCCCGGAGGATTCGCGGTACTTGGAGTGCAAGTCAAGTCACCAGGATGCAGCTTGGTGCCACCAGTTAGGCCGGATATCTCGGGATGTCCATTGTAATCCTTAGAGATAGACTTTCCAATTGTAACCGACCTAGACTCCGCTCCTCAACCCTCGGAAACCCTAGTCCGCCGACCCATATAAGGCGGCCTAGGTGCACCGTCCGAGGGTATCCCACGCACGAACTCATTCTGGACTACTCGCAATACAGCCACAAAACTGGATGTAGGGTTTTACTCTTCGGAGGCCTGAACTAGTATAAACCCCTGTGTACCCGTGTTCTTCGCCTACTTGCCGTTCCGAGTTCAACACGTGAACTTCCACCTACACTCTTAGTTCCCGATCTCCCCATTAACCTACAAACCGCTTGGGTAGCCCCCTTGCAGATCTGTCCAGGTCTCAACCCCTGACAGTTGGCGCGCCAGGTAGGGGTGATCGGGAGCTCGCTGTGCAACATGGTGGCCCGATGTGGAGTCATCTTCCCAGGAAGCATGAAGGCCATCCTCGCCAACCCCGTGGAGATCTGCTTCGGCTCTTTCATGGTGACCTTCACTATTCCGGCGGCAGCAGCTTCTCCAGCGGCCGCGGAGCGGGTCGCGACGGCTCCTATCGCCACCCCTGTTTCCGATCTAGTGTCGGAGACTCACCCACCCAAACCCTACGACCTTGTTCAGGGGATGGAGCGTGTCATCAGCATGATGGAGGAAACCCTCCAGATCTACGAGCGAGATCAATGCTCGGCGAAGCTGGCACTGTGCCACGACACCTTCCCCTTAGGTCTACGATCTTTGGTCGATGTCCGTCTCGGCCAGATGTTCAAGCCTTCCCAGATCCAATCTGGGCGGCGACCTTCTGGCGACCCAAAGCCGGTCCCTGGTGCCTGGCGCGACCCCCTCGATGTACCTTGCACCAACTATAAGGGTGCGAGGCATACTCTCCACGGATGTCGCCTGCAGAAAAGAATCAACCAAGGGCAGCCCCGCTGCGCTACAAGAACTCCGCAGTCCCCGGATTGCGGTGAGTTTTAGAAGGTCCAGGTTTGTGTCTCCCCCAACGATTCATACATCGTCTTCCGACAGGTGCTTGTAGTCTGAGAAAATGAGCCACCTCGTCACAGCGTGACAGATTCCAAGTGGTGCAGCACTTATCCAAGGAAACGCCCTACGTGCCCAGCGACATAAAGAAGAACAGTGTTGTCCAGTCCCCCCTTGCGCTCGAGACCTTCGCCTTGAGTTCGAGCACGCGGGGTTCCCAACGTTCAACAGCCCCCAGGCCAACCTGGGTGCTGCTGTGTCACGTCTCTAGCAAGCTGAGCTGACACCTGAGGCCGAGGCGGCCATTGCTTACCTTCGGGTCACCACGGCCCTGGTAGAAGAAAAGAGTGCGGCCTCCAAGTCAGCCGCATCTTCGTCGATGCACCATTCGCGCAGTCGGTCCCAGCGACCTCGGCACAGCAAACTTCCAATCATCTTGGAGGAGGTCGATCAGAACAACCCCGAGCAGCCTAACTGCCAGGCTAACGGCGCCAACAGTGGCGACCTACGCATCAACCCCGACAACAACAGGCGCAACCGCGACGCCCGCGTCGTCATTGACCAACGCCACCTAGAGTGCGAGGAGCGGGAACTACGCCATCGAGCGGAGTACGACCGAGAGTACGGTGCCCCTGGTGCCGTCCATCGCATCATGGAACGTGAACAGCGTGACCGCCATGACATCGAGAACCGTCGATGCGCTGTGTATGAAGAGTAGTACGGCAACCTGGAGGTTGCCCGCGCCAATCGGGATCGCCAACCACGTTCCCAGATCGTTGCCCCAACGGGCAGAGTTCACTCTACCCCTAGGGGCGCCGCTCAAGCTGGAGGCAATGTCGACGACACTGCCATCAATGCCTTCCCCGCGCTGGCTCCTCGACCTAGATCTGTATCCTACCCTGACAACTTCGAGCCGAACATCCAGAAGTACGACGGGCGCTCTGACCCCAACATCTGGCTATTGACCTACTACGTTGCCGTCAAGGCGGTTGGCGGCAACTTCAACCACATGGCGGCCTACTTCCCGCTAGTGATGGTCGACGCCCCGTCACTCTGGCTCAACAACCTCCCGGCTGGCAGCATCAACTCCTGGGCCGACTTGTCCCAGGTCTTCACCTCCAACTTCCAGGTGACCTACAATCACCCTGGAACCGCCTTCAACCTTGGGAGGATCGTCATGAAGCCTAAGGAGCGGCTTCGTGACTACACCAATTGGTTCTTCGAGAACCGCAACACCTGCGTTGGCGTCAAAGATGACCAGATCATCGAGAGCTACAAGAAGGGCATCAAGGATCGCAAGATCTTTGAGAAGATCCAAGAATCCGGTGCCACCACTGTCACTGCCCTGATGGAGGTCGTCAACCAGCTCATCGACACCGATGAGGCGACGGTGAACCAGTTCGACGCCGACACTGGGCGCGACGCTGGCACATCCGGCACAACAGGGGACTCCGGTTACAAATTGCGCAAGCGACCTTCCGAGGTGCTGGCGGCTGAGGGGCATCGACCTTCGATGTTCAACCAGGCCGAGTTCGACGCAGCGCTCTACAGCATCTGTGAGTTCTACAAGGGGTCCAATCTTACCCTCCACGAGTGCTCGCAGTTCAAGAAGGCCTTCAGCACCCCTGAGGACCCCAAGTGACCAAGGAAAGATGGCGACCGACCTTCTTTGCACCACTACAACAACTACCATCGCGATGACTGGTAGGATAGGCGCAATGATCGTGACGACGGAAACCGCCACGACGACCGTCGTGATGATCGCAGCGACAACCACTGCGATGACCCACGCCCCGAAGATCGCCGCAACGAGCGTGACCTGTCGCCTCCACCTCCAACAGGCAACCCCAACGGGCCCTTCCAGCCACCTACCCGAGCGATCAACATGATCGTCGGAGGTCTCGAAGCCCACGTGAGCAGAAGGCGCTACCGCAAGGATAAGTGTGAGGTTCACCTCATCCACACCCAGCCGACGCAGCCTCTGCGTTGGACCGAGCAACCGATCACGTTCTCCAGGGCAGATCACTGGGTCCACATCCCAGACTCTGGGTCCTACCCACTCATTGTCGAGCCTACGGTGGAGGGGGCCCTGCTCGCCCAGACTCTCGTCGATGGGGGGAGCGGGCTCAACATTATCTTCGTCGAGACGTTGAAGAAGATGAAGTTCGACTTCATCAAGCTCACGGCGTGCGACGAGCCATTCTACGGCATCGTCCCTGGGAAAGCGGCCTACCCCTTGGGTCGGGTCTCCCTCCCCGTCACCTTCGGCACGGAGGACAACTTCCGCCCGGAGTATCTCAACTTCGAGGTCGCCGACTTCAAATCCTCCTACCACGCGATCCTAAGTCGCCCGATCCTGGCCAGATTCATAGCCATCCCGCATTACACCTACTTGGTGTTGAAGATGCCTGCGCCGAACAGAGTTCTCTCCATCTACAGCGACCTCATGGTCTCCTTCAAGTGTGACTCTGAGGCCCTCAACATCGCCATGACCTCTACCTGCGTCGACGTTTCCAGTCTTGGTCGCCGAGTCCAAGAAGGTCGCTCCGAGCGACCTGACCATTGTTGGCATTTCGTAGCGTCATCACTTTAAGAACAGATCTGGAATCCATCCTTAGTGACAACACCAAGAAACGCCTTGTAGGCACCTCTTAATGTCACAACTAACGACGCCAGGTTAGTGTGATCATCAAGACTTGCCAAAGGTTAATCTAAACGATCATGAACGAATCCGCAAGCGCACAGATAAACCATTGTAGCATTTCCCCAAGGAAGGAGAGTATTCCAAGGGTATCGTATCCGTGGAAGGCAATGGCGGATATTTTAGACTTATGCTTTTGCTCTGAATGTAAACTAAGAGATAGATATAGGAAACAACAAACTGAAAGGCAGGGGTAAGATAAAAGATATAAAGGGTAGTGTGACACACACACTCAAATCTACCTCTACTCTAGCACACTACGGCTTAGGGGGAACATACGTTAGCTCTAGGTTCTAATGTACTAAACATACAAAGCTAGAAGATATAGGAGATAGGCACGAGTATTACATGAGGGGGTAAGGTTCAGCACCCAGGTACAAACGGGGAGCTAGCCCGTGACGACTAGCACTCTGCGAAACTAGACTTTAGACTCCTACAGTAGGTACCCCAGCGCGGAGGGTTGCACAAGGATCCAACAGGGCTGTCACCACCTGCGGACCTACCTATATCGTTACGGGGGGTATGCTCATAACTAACGTTGCCAGACAACCCAGGCACCATGCCTACGTTGCTGCTAGACTTCACCCGGCCCGGGCTATTGTGACCTAGGGTGAGAGCCACTAGAAGACTGGTCAACTTAGACCGAGTACCGTAGCTTGAACACAAACCTCATGCAACACTCTCATGCCATCTAACAAGATCAACTAAGGCTAGACATACAAACAGATATGAACTCTCTTATGTCTAGTCAACAAGATCAAAGGGTCGTGTTCGTGAAGAACACGAGCCTCTAACTTATGAACAAACACATAAGGAATGGGTTCATCACCCTTCAAGTGGATCAAAAGGTAGTGTTCATGAAGAACACAAGCCTCTAATTGATGAACAAAGGATGAACACAAGAACATATCAAGCATATGATCTACCATGACTTTATATGAAATAGCTGAATAACTGAAGTAGATCAAAGTCATACAATGAAATAAAGATAAAAGAGAACTCATACCTAGACTCCAATGAAGACTTGGAACCTGAATAAGAGCTACTCTAGCCTACCCCCTAGCCTTGGAAACTAAAAGTGAGAGGAGAATGAGAGAGTGGTGTGTAGGAAATGGGAGCCCCTCCCCTTCTATTTATAGGCAAGGACCAGGCTTGCTCGGAGGCTCAAAGTGCTCCAAAACACCTCGGGATGCAGCAAGTGACCAATGAGCGAGTGCCACGTGTAGGGACAGGATGAAAGGAGGCAGAGGCGGTTCGGCCGATCCTAGGATCGGCCGGCCCCTTCGGCCCTCCTTTCGAGGTGTGTTTCCTCTGGGTGGCTGCCTTGTGTGCCCTCTGATCCACCCCCGGTGCATGGCTTGATTTGGTATCCGAGGTGGCTCCTTTGATCCATGTGAAGTCCATGTGGCATCCTCTGATTCGTCGGTGAGTGCCTCCCTTGGATTGATGACGTGGAATGCCATGTTTCCCTTGGTGGCAGCCACCTCCTCAACTGAGTTGGCATGGTTTCTTCATAGAAGGTGAGTTTCCACCTCTTTTTAGGGGTAAATCACCTACATACAAATAATCTCCAAGGACAAGTGGAACTACATTATTCAAACCAAAATGCAAGTAAATAATGCATTTGCCTCTATTTATGTGAGAATATTGAGGGCTGAAAGTGGTACTTTTTAGCCGTCAACAAACTCCCCCAAGCTAACTTCTTGCTCGTCTCGAGCAAGACATTAGGGACTTAGGTTGGTTGATCAGGAGTTGCTACAATGTTGTATTCTCAACTTATGGCAAACATACAGCAAAGTACTCTACCAAGAGTTGAACAAGTTGGTAATGTTCTTACCCTTCACCTGACGATGTGGGGCATATAGCTTCACCTGCCTTGGGCGGCTGAGAGACAGAATGGTTATATAGCATATACATAATCACTCATACCTTGACCAGCTATCAATCCGGAGGTTTTGCAAATTTTTCAAAAGAAAATCAGAGTTCCTTAAATGATACTCTCGGATTGCTCAAAAGTGTAAGGTTCCTCACCAAGGCATCAAAGCTGCCTTTCTTCACATCCTACCCCTAATAGGCTTTATGTGGAGCTGTAGGTAGGGAAGAAATGTGGCATACTTGTCTCTCATATATTGCTAAGTCAAAAACCGGATCCTTGGAAGAAACAAACATACATCCTGATCAGGATGTGCATATGTGTGTGATGGATATGAGCATCGCAAGGTGGATACTAGGCCCGGAAATGGGTGCTAGATATTACCATGCTTTATATGAGGGAATGAGGGATTGATGGTAAGGTAGACACTAGCCCCGGAGTAGGTACTAGTTATTACCATCTATATGGTGGAACTCGTTTTCTTGCACATATCAATCCCTTTTTCTCCTTTTGAAATTTTCGAGACTTGGGCTAGCTCTTTTTATTTTATTTTTGCCATGCTTTTGAGCATGCTTTTCTTTTTCTTCTCTTTTTTTTAGCTAGCCCTTTGTCTCTATTGGAGATATTTGGAGAGGGATGAATGATACAAAGATACATTGAGTTTTATTTTATGGAAGAATGCATAAGCAGTATGGAGCAAATGATGAATGCTAACTTCTAGTGTAGAAGTTTGGCATGAACGTGTACGTGATCTTGATCAGGGGAGTATGAGTTCTAACAAGGGTCACAACAATTTGACAAAGCTCAATGAGAGAACCAGCTGCATATGTGGAGGCTAAGAACTAGGATCTACATATGGCCTTGGATGGGAAATTCTCATCATTGAGGAACTCATCATGTTTTGATTTTTCAAAAAGAAAAACTCCGGATGTCAAGCATCACTAAGAACAAGATCATAGCACTCTATTATACCATATCATGTCTCACAAGAACTTAGGCAAGGATCATGCTTTTTGCTACCCACAGTTTTCAAGCTAAGGTTTGAATATGCAAGCCAACAAACTCAAAACTTAGGTAGGATACAAAGTTGTAAGCAAGACATACGAGGAGAATAAACAGAGCAACTATTCATCATTTCAACCATAGAGGCAAAGCATTCTTACTATGCATATCAAAGCAGACTAAGCAAACGATGATGAAAGCAAATAAATATTGTTTGGTCTTTTTATTTTTGCAGATTTTTTTGGATTTTCATTTATAAGATATTCTGAAAACAAAGGAAGATACAAGTTACCTCAGGATGGGGGTCCTCCCCCAAGCTAGCTTCAGGCTCACTGCAGAGGAGGGAAGAAGAATCCCTGACTCGCGTAGTAAGCCCTCTGTGCCTCCATGTATCGCTGCTGGTCCTGCTGCATGGCTGCTATCCTCTCACCAGCCTGACGCTGCCACGCTGAGGTAGACTCGACGTGGATGTTCACCGTCTCCTCCAATCTCCTGACCTGGATAGTGAGGTCTCCCATCTGCTGTGCGAGCTGAGCATCACGTGCAGAGGCTGAGGAGTGCCGCCGAAAGGATGAAGATGGAGGTGGACCACTGGAGCTGGAACTAGCGGGTGTAGCCCACTGAGCACTGCTCGCATCTGCCCAAGCCGTGCCACTCGCACTCGGGTGGTAGGTGGGCTGGTCCCAACCAGGTGCATATCGAGGGGTAACCCCGGACATGTACCCCGCAGGGGCCCCTCCTGCCACCGGTGGTGTAACAGGCTGTGGCTGTGGTGGTGGTGGTGGCTGTGACTGCTGCATGTGTGCTCTCTTCGCCGCGCTTCTGGTGGACCTGCCTGAAACACTAGCACGACGGCTTTCCTCTTGTGTAACAAGGGGAATGGTTAGTGACTCCGAGTTAGACAATCCAAACCCTGGGTTAGGTAACGGGATTTGATTTGCATAACCCAGAAAGAAGAAAGTCAAAGAATCATCCGGGCCTTTCTTAAGTATATGCCCTTGGATCAAGTATGCCTCATCAATGAGAACTCGGGGCGTCCCGATGAAGGGTACATAATTCCCGCTAAGGACCCTGAGTCTGAGAGCAATACGAGTCTCCAAAGACGTACACTCAATAGGACCTATCATCTTGAAATTCATCAACCATTGCCGAATCATAGCTTTAACGGGAGAGGCGTTGATCCGGTTAACAGCGGCGTATAATAGCATCATCTCATTGCTGCGCACGGGCCGAACATCCTCTCGTGGAAAGAGAGTAATGGCGAGCCGCTTGAGCCACAGACGGAGAGTGGAATGCACAATATCGTTGCACCGAGGTACAAACTTGCCACTGTAAACAAGACCAGAGATGTCTGCCCAGAAAGAGTCTCGAACAAAACCCTCACAAGCCTGCTTCAAAGAAATAGCACAACGAGGACTAAACCCAAGAAGACGACTAAGTTCCTTCCAAGAAACACGATAATTAGTCCCAAAAAGATGAAACTGAATGCCATCTGGAATCTCGGTAAGAGAGCAAAGAAACTGGATGGTGAGGGGCCGAGAGCCAAGCTCTGTAACCGGTGCAAACTCCTCCCAACCAAGAGCATGCCAAATGGAAGCGAACTCGAGATTCATACCTATTTTCTGCATGAGAGCCGGGTCAAAGTCTCGGGTGTGAGCGAAGACTCGGTCCTTTAGGAGACCGTAGACTAGCTCCTCTCGAGCGCCCTGCAAGCTGAGGTAGGGTGGGTCGTCGACGACCTCCTCCGTGGCTTGTTGCTCAGCTTGCTCCTATTGCTCTTCTTCATAATCCATCGTCGATGGACTCGGCGTCGGCTCGGCGGGGGTGGACGAACTCGCGCTTGCCTGTGAATGGGAGCGTGAGCGTGTCACCCTTCGGAGAGTGTTCGCCACCCAATTCATGCTAGCACAACAACAAGGGACAACAAGAGCAACTCGGTGATGGATTAGTGAAATCGAATGAAGTTCTTACCGAGCTTGCTCCACCAATAGCAATACTTTCAGTAACACAATAGAGAGAACACTTGATGATCCAATCTCGAGCAAAAAATCCAAGAAAACCAAGAGAGTAAGGAGTAGAGAGGGAAGTGTGAGTGAATAGGTGAAGAATACCCCGTCTCAGGACTAATTTAAAGAGCAAAGGGGCAGCACACCATGGACTAGCCGTTGCACAACGGCTAGGAGCTGTTGGCCGAAGCTGGGCCCACATGACCGTTGCCCGGGTTCGGCCGAACCCTGGTTCGGCCGGCCCAGCTATGGGCCCAGGGCTGGCCCCCTTTGGCAGGCGTGCCACCAACGGCTATAGGAAGATATGCCAAGGTGCACCGGACAAAGTTTACTCCAGAAATTGCCCAAATGAATTTTCGAAGGTTTTCAAACTCATAAATGATTTTCAGAAATTTTATTTTGAAAAGGGAAAAGGGCTAGATAAATCTAGCATGCAGATGCAAAGTTTTGGAAAATCAAATATGCAATTTTGGAAATAAAATTTTGGAAAGGGAAATATGAGATAAGTACCAGCTTTAACCTTTTTGGTAGAAAGGACCCATCATTTTTAGTCCGACAAGTTGGACACTTCTCAGTGATCAATTCCACTCAGCACCCCACTCTTGAGAAGTAGAGCGTGGTGCCTTCTCAATCTTCCGCCATTCTTTCTGAATTTTCTTTTGCCTCTTTGACGGAGATTTCTTCCTTGGGGGTAATAGCTCCGTCCTTCTCCCAAGCTGCTCTACACTATGTTGCAGCAAATAGCATTGCTCTTCTTTGTCCTGAAACTTGAACTTCAAGTTCCTCTTCCCAATGCGGAAACGTATTGTTCCGGACCCCACATTGATTCTAGCTCGGACCTCACTGAGAAAAGGTCGCCCAAAGATGAGCGGCATTCCTCCCTCATCATCCATATCAAGGACCACGAAATCCGCGAAGATATAAGAGTTCTTGACCTTAACCAATATGCTCTCAACAATTCCTTCTGGATATCGTATCGTCGAATCAACAAGTTGGATAGTCCGTGCTGTTGGAGAGAGAGCTGGATATCCCAGTCGCTCGAACATGGCCTTGGACATGAGATTAACACTTGCACCAAGGTCACAAAGGGCATGCTTGACCTTCTTGTAATAGATTGTGCAAGTAATAGTCGGGTAGCCTGGATCTTTCTTGTGCACAACTGCTGATTCCTCCCATGGATCGAGAATTTGTTGTATGGGCTTCCCTGCATAGTTAGGAGCATGTGTCTTCCTAGGTGGCTTTCTCCACCTGGTTGACACTACACTAACATTTTCAAAAGAGGATACGGGTTGCCCCGGGATCCTCCCGTTATCAGGAGATGGAACCAAAGCAGCCAGCTGAGCCAACTTGGTTTCTAACATCTTGTTAAAACTCAGCTAGGTCTTCTGGGCAGAAGAAAAACTATCAAGCTTAATGTTGAGACTTTCCAAAGTTTTATCAAGGGCAGCTAGCTTTTTCTTAACACCTTCATTAATCTTAGCTTGCCTAAAAATAAGATCTCTCAAGGAAGGTTGGTTGGTATTGTAAGAATTACCTTGGTTACCTCCTTGATAATAAGGGCATTGTTGATTCCACGATTGGCCTCCTTGTTGAGGTGGACGATAACCATTGTTGTTGCCATTCTTGTACATCACTTCCTCCCGAGTCTCCGGACAATAATTTCCTGAGTGCCCAGTGTTGCCACAGACTTCACAAGTCATATGAGAATCCATAGGCAGAGTAGTGGTGGCCATGGTAGCCTTCTCGCTGGTGTAGTCATCCAATCTCTTCATAAGAAGATCCAACTTGGCAGTAATCATGTCTGCTTCCTTGACAGGATGAGTACCCCTCGGTCATGGTTGGAGTCTTTCATCACTCCACCCTTGGTTGGAGACCATCTTCTTAATGAGTAATTTAGTATTATCAACAGTGAGTGAGAAGAATGCTCCCTGAGCAGCAGCATCAATATGGCCTCGGGCTGTCAGAGTCAACCCATTATAGAAGCTTTGAAGAATGAGCCAATCCTCTATCCCATGGTGAGGACAGGCCAGGACATACTCCTGAAGCCTTTCCCAAGCCTCTAGAATGGATTCACTTGCTGCTTGCTGAAAACAAGAAATTGTCCCACGAAGAGCATTGGTTTTACCCAATGGGAAGAACTTCTTGAGAAATGCCTCTGAACACTTACTCCAAGTGTTAATAGTATCCCGATTCGCATAGAACCATTGCTTGGCTTTCCCCAGGAGAGAGAATGGAAACAGCCTTAAGCGGACAACATCCATATTTGCACCCCTGATGATGAAAGTGCTGCATAGCTCTAGGAATTGCTGCAAATGAGCATTGGCATCCTCATTTGGCTTGCCACAGAATGGGCTAGCCTGTACCATCGTGATTAGACCCGTCTTGATCTCAAAATTTTCAGTCCCCATTGCCACCTCAGGGCCTTGCAGCACCTGGTCAGCGGAAGGAGCTGAGTACTCATGAAGTGTCTTCTAGGCCATAGCGTTTGACGTGGATGGTACAAAGGAAGCTGGTTCTCCTTCCGGATGAGTACGATGAGGTGAGTCGAAATGAATTCGAGCTCTCCTCACAAGTGACTCGGGATCTTCAGTAAAATTCTCTGGTATGTAGAAACCAGTCATACACTACCTGTCTTCATCATCCAACGATAAAAGAAGACAATCAAGGTTAGCCTGCATTGAGAGTTGTCCTAACCTACTCAGAGTTTATTAACAGATGCAAAGCATAGTCATGATAATCATGTGCCTTCCCCGGCAACGGCACCAGAAATGCTTGTTGGCATTTCGTAGCGTCATCACTTTAAGAACAGATCTGGAATGCATCCTTAGTGACAACACCAAGAAACACCTTGTAGGCGCCTCTTAATGTCACAACTAACGACGCCGGGTTAGCGTGATCATCAGGACTTGCCAAAGGTTAATCTAAACGATCATGAACGATCCGCAAGCGCACAGATAAACCATTGTAGCATTTCCCCAAGGAAGGAGAGTATTCCAAGGGTATCGTATCCATGGAAGGCAATGGTGGATATGTTTGACTTATGCTTTTGCTCTGAATGTAAACTAAGAGATAGATATAGGAAACAACAAACTCAAAGGCAGGGGTAAGATAAAAGATATAAAGGGTACTGTGACACACACACTCAAATCTACCTCTACTCTAGCACACTACGGCTTAGGGGGAACATACGAGTTAGCTCTAGGTTCTAATGTACTAAACATACAAAGCTAGAAGATACAGGAGATAGGCATGAGTAATGCATGAGGGCGTAAGGTTCAGCACCCAGGTACAAATGGGGAACTAGCCCGCGACGACCAGCACTCTGCGAAACTAGACATTAGACTCCTACAGCAAGTACCCCAGCGCAGAGGGTTGCACAAGGATCCAACAAGGCTGTCACCACCTGCAGACCTACCTCTATCGTTAGGAGGGGTATGCTCATAACTAACGTAGCCAGACAACCCAACCACCATGCCTACGTTGCTGCTAGACTTCACCCGGCCTGGGCTATTGTGACCCAGGGTGAGAGCCACCAGAAGACTGGTCAACTTAGACCGAGCACTGTAGCTTGAACATAAACCTCATGCAACACTCTCATGCCATCTAACAAGATCAACTAAGGCTAGACATACAAACAGATATGAACTCTCTTATGTCTAGTCAACAAGATCAAAGGGTTGTGTTCGTGAAGAACACGGGCCTCTAACTTATGAACAAACACATAAGGAATGAGTTCATCACCCTTCAAGTGGATCAAAAGGTAGTGTTCATGAAGAACACAAGCCTCTAATTGATGAACAAAGGATGAACACAAGAACATATCAAGCATATGATCTACCATGACTTTATATGAAATAGCTGAATAACTGAAGTAGATCAAAGTCATACAATGAAATAAAGATAAAAGAGAACTCATACCTAGACTCCAAAGAAGAGTTGGAACCTGAATAAGAGCTACTCTAGCCTACCCCCTGGCCTAGGAAACTAAAAGTGAGAGGAGAATGAGAGAGTGGTGTGTGGGAAATGGGAGCCCCTCCCCTTCTATTTATAGGCAAGGACCAGGCTTGCTCGGAGGCTCAAAGTGCTCCAAAACACCCCAAGATGCAGCAAGTGACCAATGAGCGAGTGCCACGTGTAGGGACATGATGAAAGGAGGCAGAGACGGTTTGGCCGATCCTAGGATCGGCCGGCCCCTTCGGCCCTTGTTTCGAGGTGTGTTTCCTCTGGGTGGCTGCCCTGTGGACCCTCTAATCCACCCCCGGTGCATGGCTTGATTTGGTATCCGAGGTGGGCCCTTTGATCCATGTGAAGTCCATGTGGCATCCTCTGATTCGTCAGTGAGTGCCTCCCTTGGATCGATGACGTGGAATGCCATGTTTCCCTTGGTGGCAGCCACCTCCTCAGCTAAGTTGGCATGGTTTCTTCATAGAAGGTGAGTTTCCATCTATTTTTAGGGGTAAATCACCTACATACGAATAATCGCCAAGGACAAGTGGAACTACATTATTCAAACCAAAATGCAAGTAAATAATGCATTTGCCTCTATTTATGTGAGAATATTGAGGGCTGAAAGTGGTACTTTTTAGCCGTCAACAACCATCTGAGGACCAGGTGTGTCCGAGGACCAGCGGAGGGTCGCTCCTTAGTGATGAGTGATTGACAACATTGTGTAGATTGATGCTTGGCTAAGTGTGCAGGTACAGGTTATGGTTTGACTCGTGTCGGTGCAGGTGAAGAACAAGCGCGAAAGGCCTTAGCCATGGTGGCCTCCGGGTGATGGAGAGGCAAGTTGGCTTGGTTCGATGGACCCGGTGGCCGATGGGGTCAAGTGCGAGCCGTGCTGTGCAAGACTGGCGAGCTGAAGTCGTGAACATGGGCCGGTGCAAGGTAGCAGATCGAGGCCGAAGCTTGCACGCAGGGTTTGGTGGTTTGCCCACAAAACCATCAGGTGGACGGTTTCTTGGTTTGGGCCGCAAAACCAAGTCCGGAGGCTCGAGGCGACGGAGACGGTGATCCGGGAGCGTCGGGAAGCTTCGAGGCGGGGGGGGCACGTAGCGTGATCGCGGGGCTTGTGTCGATGCTAAGCAAGGCCGCGGTGGAAGCGTGTCCGCTCGATGAAGACTTGACCTAAATGCCCCTGAGGGGTTGTATCTTCATTTCAAGTTGTAGGGGTAGCGTGGTCATTTGCCTCCTCCAGTGGACTTCGTATAAATAGCAGAGAGGTGGATGGCATCTCTCTCTCTTGGACTCTAGGGTTTCCTCCCCTGGTAGATTGCTCCGGACTGCTGCTTTTCCTCTGTATTCCTTAGGCTAGATTCTTGTATAGACTCTGACCTCTGGATGCATGGAAGCATTCGGTGTCGCGGTGATCTCCTATTCCTCTGTGATTTTCATGTCATTTTCGGGGCTATTTTTGGGGGTTTTGTTCTTGGCTCGATTCAGGGATTTGAGGGCGTTTTTCTTCGGATTTCTTTGAGGGGATCATGGGTGGATGCCTTGCGCATCTTTGAGTGTGATCTTGACCCCTCAAACGCCGGGAAAAGCCTACAATTCGTGATTTTTTGGCCGGAGCCCGAGTTCTTGGTGGTGGTTCATGTGATCCGCGATTCCCGGTGATTTAGTGAGTTAGAGGTCGAGATTTTTGGGGCATAGCTTCATCTAGTGACGTTTCTCATCTCCCCAAAGTCTTGTCTCAAGAGCTCTAGCCGTTTGGGAGATCCGGTGATGGATTTGGAGGACTGACTTCGCGGGGTCGAGCTGTTTCTGCTCTGTCCGCGTGACGCGGACTGTCCGCTCGACTGTAGCGGACTGTCCGTGTGGTGTGTGTTCTTCGGAGTTCATCGCGTGTTCTTCCGTGCTCGCATTTTGATCTGTCGGATTGGAGATTTGGTGTTGCAGGCAGTTCGCGGACTGTCCGCGTGGCTTTGAGTTTTGTCTGGGGTGGCTCGTGGTTTCTCTGGGTTGTCTAGCAAGTTTGGCAGACTGTCCACGGAGCACAGTGAGACTGTCCGTGTGTGGTGGTTTTTCTCCTGAAGGTTCTGTTAGCTCCTGTGTCTATTTCGGACCATCCGTGCCTACCTGACAAACTGTCCGCCCCTCTCTGGCGGACTGTCGGCGGCAGCCTGGCGGACTGTCCGACCTGGATGCAGGAACTAGCACGGTTTGATAGGTTCCTTTGATTCTTCTTTCGTGCTTCCGCGTGTGCTTCAAGAAATCGTTCCTAAGACTTGTGGTTGGTCCATAACCGTGTTGTCTTGGCGATTAGCATTTGATTCGATCCATCTTTTATGTGTGACTCGGATTTGAGTGGGGCCTTTGCCGAATTCTTTTCAAATAATTTTTGTTGGCTCCCATTCACTCCCCCCCTCTCTGGTCGCCTATTCGGTCGTCTCCCCAGCGAGTCGACCGATGCTATGTTCCAGTGCTTCACTAGCATAGTCAACAACATGAGGGCCAATGTGACAGTGCTCCCATACACGGATCATGATCAAGTTATCATGCTTTTGCATGCCCTAGATAGGTCTGTGTGGAGTGCCAAGGTCGAGGCCATTGAGGAGTCGAGCGTGTATGACACGTTGTCGCTTGATGAGCTGTTTTCCAAGCTCAGGTCTTCAGAGGTTGATCGTGGCTTGAGAGCCAAGAGCGAGAGCCCCACTGATCCTTATAGTTTGGCTCTTGTCTCAGGATCAAGGTGTAACGCTAACTCTGTTGGTTTTTCTTTGTCTTGTCTTATGTCTTTGCCAGATGAGGACTTTGAGGTGTTGAGTGAGGATGATCTCGCCTTGTTGAGCAAGATGTTTGGGAGGATGTACGAGAATCGTAAGAATGCAAGGTGGAGCTCGGGGATGTGCTATCGGTGCGGGAAGCACGGGCACTTCGTCGCCGAATGCCCTGAAGCCATGGAGATCAAGAACGACAACAAGGGCAAGCCCAAGCACGACTACAACAAGCACTACTCCTGGAATGACTACAAGGACAAGCACAAGGACAAGGGCGAGAGAAGGCCGAAGAAGAGTGGCGGGTACAAGAAGAATACCGCCCGAGTGATGGTTGCCGGAGCAAGCGACATCGACTCCACATCAAGTGACGCTTCTTCCGACTCGAGCAGTGATGAAGAGCAGGAAAGGCGCAAGGACAAGCGGCACACGAGCAAGAACTTCACCGGCCTCAGCTTCGTCACACAAGGAGGTTTTTGCAGCATGGCGCACTCCAAGAAGGGTGGGAAGAATAGCTCGGACTCGAACTCCGACTCTGAGGAAGAGGTACGAGATGATCCCAACTTCTTGCTAGAGGAGAATGCTAGGCACAATGAGTTGCTTGATAACCTTGATGATGTGCTTAGGAAGACCAACAAGGAGAAGAGGGAGTTTAGGTCTTTGTTGGGTGATGCTAAGGACAAGATAGCTTAGCTTGAATCCTTTCTTGTGGATGCTAGAAATGAGATAGGCTCTTTGAAATCTGCTCCTGTTGTCTCCGATAAGATTGATTGTTGTGATTGCAATGTGTTTCTTGCTGATTTGACTGCTCTCAAGGAGAAGCATGCCTCTACTCTTGAGGAACTAGATGTGATTAGGATTGAGTGTGATGAATTGAGATCTAGGCCAGCTTTGTTAGGTGCTTGCACTTCATGTCCTGTGTTGTATGCTATGCTAGATGAATCTCACACTAGAATAGTTTCTCTTGAGGCGGCATTGAAAGCTCCTCTTCCTACATCATGCTTTACCTGCGAAATTCATGCTTTGAAAAACATGGAACTTGCACACTATGTTGATCGTCTGTAGGATGAGAATGATGAGTTGAGGGAAATGATGGGGTGGTTGTCTGGGCATGAGCCACAATTGAGTTTGATGTTGGCTCAGTTTAAGAGGTTTGATGGCCAGGTGTTGGGGGCTGATAAGTGTGGTGAGAAGAGTGGTGAAGGAGAAGAGAAAGCTGGAGAGATTTCTATTCCACCACATACCACACCAATGAACAAATTTGCACCCAAGCTAAACCACCTCAGAAACAAGCTAGACACAACACCAGATCCACCAGTGTTTCCCCACAAATCTGAAACCTACCAAAAACCCATCAAGTTTGTGAGCACCCAGGGGAGTGTCTTTGGAGGGAAGTCCGGAGAGAAGGCTGTTAAGAAGCCTGTAGAGAAACCACAGCCTAAGCCACAGCCGATCCGCTTCCATTGTTAGTATTGTGGGAGGGATGGGCATAAGGATGAGTTCTGTTTCAGGAGGAAGAGAGATGAGAGGTTTGCTAGGGAGATGGCAAACAAGGACAGATACGACCTTCCTCATGGTGTGCCTAAGCCTCGTAGAGGGCCTCTACCTAGGGGTGAGGTGTTTGTGCGTACAGTTCCCACTCGTGGAGGTGGAGGTGGTTTTCCTCAGAGAGATAGGCGTGTTGGGTTTGGGCGTGGTGAGATGGCTCGACGTGCTCCTTCTCGTGACCGTTACGAGTTTGGGAGGCACGATCGGAGCTTTGGGTCTCAGATGGACTACGGGCCACGTTTCCCCCCTCGTGGTGCGCGTACTCCTCCAGTGAGACGTGACAGGTCCTTTGGTGGTAGGCGTGAGAGGGCTCCGCCTAGAGGTTTTGGTAGGATGGACTTTGCTAACCCTTCTTTTGAGCAAATGGCTCGACACTGGTTTGACTCCTTTGGTACTAACCCCAGTGTTGAGTCACTTGCTCATTCTCGTTCTCATTTTTGATTGTAGGTGGGAGTCTTGGAGGACTTTTGGTTGATCAACTCCGGTTGCTCACGACACATGACCGGAGATCGTGGGTGGTTCTCCAGCCTCACCCCGGTGAGTACGAGGGAGTACATCACTTTCGTGGACAACGGGAGAGGACGAGTGCTTGCTGAAGGTATGGTGAAGGTGAGTAGCAAGGTGACCTTAAGAAGTGTGGCTTTGGTCAAGTCACTTGGTTTTAACCTGTTGTTAGTATCTCAGTTACTTGACGAAGGTTTTGAGGTTCTTTTTAAGTCGGGCGCTTCTCGTGTGCTTGATTCACGAGGTGATCTTGTTTGTACAATCGTCCCCGAGAGTCAAATCTTACGTGCCGATTTTTCCCAGTCTGTTGGTCCTCCTCGATGATTTGTTGCTGGCGTTTTGGCCGAGCTTTGTAAATGGCATAGGAGGTTGGGACACTTGAGCTTTGAGTTGCTTTCCCGCTTGAGTGGTCTTGATCTTGACCGAGGATTGCCTAAGTTGAAATTCGAGAAGAATTTGGTTTGTGCTTCTTGTCGGCATGGAAAAATGGTTGCTGCTTCTCACGCCCCTCTGAATGCGGTCATGACCGAGCGACCTTGTGAGCTGTTGCACATGGATTTGGTTGGGCCAGCTCGTGTTCGCTCTGCAGGTGGGAAGTGGTATGTTCTTGTGGTTGTTGATGATTTTTCGAGGTACTCTTGGGTTTTCTTTTTGGAGGATAAGAGCAAGACATTTGGCTTTGTTCGGGACTTGATCTTGAGGTTGAAGAATGAGAGACATGGTGATGCCATTCGAGCTATACGCAGTGACAATGGCACGAAGTTTAAAAACTCTCATTTTGATACCTTTTGCAGTGATCTTGGTCTTGATCATCAGTACTCTTCTCCATACGTCGCTTGCCAGAATGGCGTAGTGGAGAGAAAGAACCGGACCCTTCGTGAGATGGCCAGGATGATGCTCGATGAGCATAGGAATCCTAGGTGTTTTTGGGCTGAGGCGGTCAATACCGCTTGCTATGACTCAAATCGCATCTTCCTTAGTGCATCCAAGAAGAAGACCTCTTATGAGCTGATGAATGGGCGACAACCCAAGGTGAGTCACTTTAGAGCCTTTGGTTGCAAGTGTTTCATTCTGAAGAAGGGCAAGTTGGATAAGTTCGAGTCTTGATGTTCGGATGGTATCTTTCTCGGTTATGCGATTCACTCTAGAGCATATCGTGTGCTCAACCTTGACACTAACCGAATCATGGAGTCTTGCGAGGTAACCTTCGACGAGACACAACCATGTAGCTCTTCTGCTTTTGAGTGTGCAGGTGACGAGGAGATTGGAGCGAGGATCTTTGAGGATGAGCAAGATGGAGATGGAGATGAAGACGATGATGGTGGTGACGTTCCCGTGGCAGATCGTGTACGTGCTACTTCCACTACTACGATGACGATTGAGGATGGTCCATCCCCTACACCCACTACGACTGAAGTTGTTCGAGTGGAGGCTGCTGAGGGGGAGATTGTGTCCAGGCGAGAGGCTCCCCGGCAGGTACAAGTGGATCACCCATCGACAATGATCATAAGTGACCTTCATGAACGCACTACACGGTCGAGGTGAAGGAATTCTTCCCACTTTGCTCACTCTGCATTTGTCACTTCGTTTGAGCCCAAAGACATTCGACACGCTTTGTCTTATGAAAATTGGGTGAATTCCATGCATCAGGAGTTGGAAAACTTTGAGAGAAACCAAGTATGGGTGTTAGTCGATCCACCACCAAATTGCCATCCCATAGGTACCAATTGGGTGTGGAAGAACAAAGAGGGTGAGAATGGGATGGTTGTGAGAAACAAGTCGAGGTTGGTGGCTCAGGGGTTCAACCAGAAAGAGGGCATAGATTATGAGGAGACATTTACTCCTGTGGCCCATTTGGAAGCAATTAGGATCCTTCTAGCCTTTGTCGTGGCTAAAGGGTTCAAGTTGTACCAAATGGACGTAAAGAGTGCTTTCTTGAATGGGGTGATAGAGGAAGAAGTGTATGTGAGGCAACCCCCGGGGTTTGAGAGTGAAAAATATCCACACCGTGTATACAAACTCCAGAGAGCGCTCTATGGGTAGAAACAAGCACCGAGAGCTTGGTATGGTAGGTTGAGAGGGTTTTTGCTGAGTAAGGGGTTTGTGATGGGCACAGTTGATAAGACCCTGTTCCTCTTTAAGCACGTGAATGACCTGTTGATTGTTCAGATATACGTGGATGACATAATCTTTGCTGGCTCTTCTCATGATTTTGTTGCCAGATTTGCAGATGACATGAGCAGGGAATTTGAGATGTCCATGGTGGGCGAGCTGCAATTTTTCTTAGGACTCCAGATCAAGTAGTGCAAGGATGGGACGTTTGTACATCAGGCGAAGTACACCAGGGACATGGTGAAGAAGTTTGGCATGAATGACTGCAAGCTGCTGACTACACCGATGAGTACCACTACGGCTTTGGACGCGGACGAGGATGGTGAACCCGTGGACCAGAAGGAGTACCAGAGCATGATCGGCTCCCTCCTCTACTTGACGGTGACGATGCCGGACATACAGTTCAGTGTGTGTCTGTGTGCTCATTTTCAGGCTTCACCGAGGAATTCACATCGGCAGGCCATGATGCGGATTTTCAGGTACTTGAACTACACTCTTGAGTTTGGTCTTTGGTATTCTGCCTCCTCGACACTCAGACTTCACAGATACTCTGATGCTGATTTTGCTAGGTGTTGATTGGACCACAAGTCTACCTCTGGGTGTTGCTAGTTTCTCGGTTCTTCTTTGGTCTGTTGGACATCTCGCAAGCAATCCAGTGTAGCCCAGTCCACTATAGAGGCCGAGTATGTAGCTGCTGCTAGTTGTTGTTCCAAGCTCCTATGGATGACCTACACTATGAGCGATTTTGGTGAGGAGGGCTCCCAGGTTCCACTCTTTTGTGACAGCACCAGTGCCATAAGGTGTAGCCAAAAACCCTGTTCTTCACTCCAAAACGAAACACATAGAAGTGAGGTACCACTTTCTGAGGGACAATATTGAGAAGGGAAACATATCCTTGTCCTATGTGCCTACCCAAGATCAGCTAGCCGACATTTTCACTAAACCACATGACCAAGTTACCTTCACACACTTGCGGGGTGAACTTGGGGTGTGCTTTCCTTTCTAGCTGGGTCTTGGAGCTTCTAATGTATATATGTGACATATGTTTCATTTTGTTGCATTCCATGCATGCTTTTTACTTTCTGTACAAAACCTGGTAGGATAGCCATCTTTGGATCACTTGTGCTAGGAAAAGCTTCTCTTATATACTTGGAACACTGATGTGCTATATGTGAGATATGTGCTTGTTTGGTAAATGGTGATGTGAATGCTTTGCTCTTGATGGTTTTGCCATATATTTATGTTGAGATAGCTTTCTTTTTATGAAAATGCTAAATTGTGTCTCTCATGAGTAGATACTTGTCTATGCTCAATTTGTGCTCAAATGCCTATATCATGTTTAGTTTGTCCTTGAGTATCATGTTCTCTTTGCTTGGGGTCAAAGACCCATTTGTCATTGTAAATGTTTAGCCCATTGGTTCACTTTGGGAGGAGCATAAGCTTCTTTTTACCAGAAAGGCATTTCATGTACCATGTTTAAACTTGAAAATGAAATTGGTGTATTAATTATCTTGTGCTTGAAAAATGAGCTCCAAGTCATGTCTTTATGTTTTGATATTCATATCTTGGGTGCTAAACTGTTGCATGATGTCTACCATGAGAAGTCTCATTTTAAGAAGTAGACACATGGCTCGGTGGCTTTAGCATGACTTGAGTAGCTTGTGGGCGTTTATAATGATCTTGTGATGAGAATTTGTGATCTTGTATAAACTTGGGACGATCTAGTGTATTTGTGCTCAAATTGCCATGGATAGGGTCTTGCTCATGAGATGATTGTTTCTTTGTGAAAATTGCTTAAAATTGCTTTTGGCCATGTCACAAGCTTATATGTCTCTACCTTCTTGATGGCAATGTGCTAACTACACCATATCTACTTTGCTTGCTCTATTTCTCATTTGTAGCATTTTGTTGTGCTCTTTGTATATTGGAAAAGCTTGGTAGATTGTATATATGCTTTGACATGCATTTTTCATGAAAACAAGGGGGAGAGCATCATGATATCTTAATTCATGCATTGTCAACAAGGGGGAGAATATGTATGGGAGAAGTTTATGCATTTTGGGAGATTTTGTGGAAAATTGGTATGCATTTGTGAGGTTATTGCATGTGAGGAGAAAAATTGAGAAAAAGAGGTTGCATTTGCTCAGGGGGAGTTTGCATATATGCAGGGGGAGCTCCTTTGGTTTTGCCTAAGTTTTATGCTTTGTGATGTGCTCTTTGCGAGTTTTGGTTTGTCTCGGCTGTGTTGAGCTGTTGCCCTTGCCTTAGGGGGCCGAGACTTGGTCTGGCGACTGATCTTGTTTTTGCTTGTTCTTTGGATTTGGATCACTTGTTGGAGGTTGGTGTTCGTGGTTGTTTTTCTTTTCTTTTTCTCTATATGATTTATATGGGTGTTATCAATGCACTCATCAAGGGTGAGATTGAGGACCAGGTGTGTCCGAGGACTAGTGGAGGGTCGCACCTTAGTGATGAGTGATTGACAACGTTGTGTGGACTGATGCTTGGCTAAGTGTGCAAGTACAGGTTGCGGTTTGACTCGTGTCGGTGCAGGTGAAGAACAAGCACGAAAGGCCTTAGCCGTGGGGGCCTTCGGGTGATGGAGAGGCAAGTAGGCTTGGTTCGATGGACCCGGTGGCCGATGCGGTCAAGTGCGAGCCGTGCGGTGCAAGACTGGCGAGCTGAAGTTGTGGACATGGGCCGGTGCAAGGTAGCGATCGAGGCCGAAGCTTGCACGTAGGGTTTGGTGGTTCGCCCACAAAACCATCAGGTGGACGGTTTCTTGGTTTGGGCCGCAAAACCAAGTCCGAAGGCCCGAGGCGACGGAGGCGGTGATCTGTGAGCTTCGGGAAGCTTCGAGGCGGGGGGCACATGGCAAATCACGGGGCTTGCGTCGATGCTAAGCAAGGCCGCGGTGGAATCATGTCCGCTCGATGAAGATTTGACAAAAATGCCCTTGAGGGGTTGTATCTTCATTTCAAGTTGTAGGGGTAGCGTGGTCATTTGCCTCCTCCGGTGGACTTCGTATAAATAGCGAAGAGGTGGATGACATCTCTCTCTCTTGGACTCTAGGGTTTCCTCCCCCGGTAGGTTGCTCCGGACTGCTTCTTTTCCTCTGTATTCCTTAGGCTAGATTCTTGTATAGACTCTGACCTCTGGATGTATGGAAGCATTTGGCGTTGCGGTGATCTCCAAGTCCTCTGTGATTTTCGTGTCATTTTTGGGGCTATTTTTGGGGCTTTCGTTCTTGGCTCGATTCGGGGATTTGAGGGCATTTTTCTTCGGATTTCTTTGTGGGAATCATGGGTGGATGCCTTGCACATCTTTGTGTGTGATCTTGACCCCTCAAACGTAGGGAAAAGCCTTCGATTCATGAGCTTTTGCCCGGAGCCCGAGTTCTTGGTGGTGGTTCATGTGATCCGCGATTCCCGGTGATTTAGTGAGTTAGAGGTCGAGATTTTCGGGGCATAGCTTCATCTAGTGACGTTTCTCATCTCCCCAAAATCTTGTCTCAAGAGCTCTAGCCGTTTGGGAGATCCGGTGATGGATTTGGAGGATTGACTTCGCGGGGTCAAGCTGTTTCTGCTCTGTCCGCGTGGCGCGTGTTCTTCGGAGTTCGTCGCGTGTTCTTCTATGCTCACGTTTTGATCTGTCGGATTTGAGTTTTGGTGTTGCAGGCAGTTCACGGACTGTCCGCGTAGTCCTGGCGCACTGTCCGCGTGGCTTTGAGTTTTGTCTGGGGTGGCTCGTGCTTTGTCTGGGGTGTCCAGCAAGTTTGGCGGACTGTCCGCGGAACACGGTCGGACTGTACGTGTGGGGTGGTTTTTCCCCTGAAGCTTCTGTTAGCTCCTGTGTCTATTTCGGACCGTCTACGCCTACTTGACGGACTGTCCGCCCCTCTCTGGCAGACTGTGTTGTCTTGGCGATTGGCGATTGATTCGATCCATCTTTTGTGTGTGACTCGGATTTGAGTGGGGCCTTTGTCGAGTTCTTTTCGAAGAATTTTTGTTGGCTCCCATTCACTCCCCCTCTGGTCGCCTATTCAGTCCTTCACCATCCCGGAGCAGCAACACTCCGACACTGCTCTGGACGCCCTGCCATCGACGAAGAGAGTTCGCCTTGGCCTACCCGACGCGGAGAAGACGGTGGTCATCGGCGACATCCTCGGGGAGAAATAGGAACTCGCGCTCACCAGTTTCCTTCGGGATAACACGGATATATTCGCAATGAGTCCATCGAGTATGCCAGATGTCCCCAGGGAGCTGGCTGAGCACTCCTTTGATGTAAGCAAGACGGCCAAGCCTGTCAAGCAGAAGCTGCGCCGCTTTGCGAAAGAACGCAAGGAGGTCATTAGGGTAGAGATAATAAAAACCCGGTTTGTCTCGCCAACCCACTCCTTGTACCCAAGAAAACTGGTCAATGGAGAATATGTATCGACTACACCGATCTCAATAGGCACTGCCCTAAAGACCCCTTTCCTCTTCCTCGCATCGACCAAGTCGTGGACTCCACGGCCGGAAGCATCCTGTTATGCTTCCTCGACTACTACTCAGGGTATCACCAGATAGCCTTGAAGGTCTCTGACCAGGACAAGACGACGTTCATAACACCTCACGGCATCTATTGCTACACGACCATGACTTTTGGTCTCAAAAACGCCGACGCGACCTACAAGAAGGCCTACGAGATTTGCGATCCCGGTTGATTGGATAGGTTTGGGGCTCCAAGATTTTGGGCATAGCTTCTCCTCGAGACGCTTCTCATCTACCCAAAATTTGCGCTCAATCCGTGCAGTGGTTTGGGAGATCCGTCAATCGAAAGTTGAAGGTGTTTTGCGGGGGTCGCCTTCCTGTTTCTGTGTACAGAGCGGGCAGTCTGCGGGCACATGGCGGACGATCCACGCGGACGACCTACACCTCCTGCAGCGACCCCAGGTCGCCCGATCCATCCTCCCGCACAGTCTCTGGACTGTGGCGTGTTCCAGGTCACTTGTGTCATCCTCACGCCCAACACCTATGGCGACGAGGTCTTGGCACGTCGGGGTCAATCAAATCGCGAGGCCCTCACAGTCTCAGCAGATGTGCCAGCTCTAGCTGGAGAAACCGACGCTCAACGCGTACAATGTGAAGCTGACAATGCCAATCGAGCTCTACTCCGCCAGGCGGAACTTGACCAGGCCAATACAGTGGCTCAGGTCACCGCTGCAGCTAGTGGTGGTGCAGTGCCTCAGATCAACACATAGAACAATGCCAATGCCCACCCCTCGCAGATCAAGGCGTAGTCCAGCAACAACAGCAGGAGCAGCAAGTACTGATGCCACCACCTCAGCACCGCGTGCACGCGCGCGACCTGCGGTGGGATTTCGAAGAAGCTGGCCATGAAGTCTTCAATTCTCCTCAAGCTAACCTAGGGGCTGCCCTGGCAGAAATCGGGCTCATGCCCGATACCCTGTAGATACGGCGAGCTATCGCCAAGATCTGGGTCGCTACGGCCCAAGTCGAAGAAAGAAGCCAAGGCTATAGCAGGTCGGCGCGCACCCAGCACTCAAGGAGTAGGTCGGTGCGAGATCGAAACAACAACAATGCTGGACAAGCTCCTCAGCAGCCCGCGGCTATAGAGGGAGGTGGCGAGAACGAGGTGGTGCAGCAACCCAACGCAAGACCTTAAGCTGGAGGACCTCAAGCTGCAGGGAACGTGCCGCCCCAGGTCGCATAGCCTCCCTTAGCAAACTCACAGCAGCCACGACGAGATGAGCACGAGATCTAGTGTTGTGCGAACTACGATCGCATTAACGGTCCTCCCAACCCTCTTAATGCCAACAACCCGCTGCAAGCAGCCGACCTCTAGCCGATGCATGATGCAGAGATACAACGTCAGGCCAACTACGACCAGATCAATGGCGCACCTGATGACCTGTATGTCGTCCCCTAGGGACCTCGTACCACCAACCAACCAAGCTCCAGCAACGTCAACAACTTCGCGGCCTTCTCACGACGTCTCCGGACCATGAGCTATCCCAAGGAGTTCAAGCCCAGCATTGACAAGTACGACGGTCGCTCCGACCCGAGTATCTGGCTCAAGATGTACACCATCGATGCTCAGGTAGCGGGAGGCAATAAAGACCACATGGCGGGCTACTTCCCCCTGGCAATAGAAAAAGCGCCACTCTTGTGGCTCAACAACTTACCTGACGAGTGCATCTCCTCCTTGGCAAGTTTGTCGCGGTTGCTCACTACGAACTACTAGGCGACCTACAACCACCCCGGCAACACGCATCACCTTGCAAGGGTGACAATGAAGACTGGTGAAACCCTCTGGGACTACACCAATCGTTTCTTCGAGAATCGCAATGAGCTTGCTGGAGTCACGGACGACGACGTCATCAACACGTACAAGAAAGGCGTCACCAACATCAAGCTCTTCGAGAAGATCCACGAGGCTGGAGCCAAGACCATCGCCGACCTCATGGTGTACGTTGATAAGCTCATGGATACACAAGATGCAGTTGTCCACGACTTCAAGGGGATCAGAACTGACGAGAAATCTAAGGCCCTGGCCTCTGACGGTGCTAGAAAGTCGCTCAAGCGCTCTAATGATGTCTTAATGGCCAACTCCAGCTTCATGCGTGATGAGTTCCAGTCAACTCTTGACGATATCTACCAATTCCACCATGGGGCAAAGCACTCTATGTGCGATTGCGTAGAGCTGAAGCGCACTCTTGGCGTGCCAGAAGAGCACAAGCCGACGAAGAAGACTAACAACGGTGACAACTGCTACAACAACAACCAGCACTACGACAACCAGAACCGCCGACATGATTGGCGTGATGACTGGGACAGGCAACCTTATCACCGTGATGATCACCGCGACAACTGCCGTGATGATCATCGCAATGATGGTGACTGACGCAAGGAATGGACTCCACCACCAGCACCTCTGAGTGGCAATCCTAATGGTGCCTATCAGGAATCTAACAGGGAGATCAACTTCATTGTTGGAGGTCGCAGGGTCGCTCAAAGCCACAAACAACAACACGCTGGAGCAAGGGAGATTGGGCTCGTCAACACAAAGACTCCGCAACCTCTGAGGTGGTCGGAGCTCCCCATAACCTTCTCTAGGAAGACCATTGGGTACACATACCAGACCCCGGGATCTTCCCGCTGGTCATCAACCCCACGGTGGATGGAGCCGTGCTACCCAAGACGCTCATCGACGGAGGCAGTAGCCTCAACATCATATTCACCGAGACGCTGAAGAAGTTGAAGTTCGACTTCAACAAGATGACAGCTTGCGATGAACCCTTATACGGGGTCATGCCTGGCAAGGCGGCATATCCTCTGGGACGTGTCTGCCTCCCAATCACCTTTGGAACAGAAGCTAACTACCGCACAGAGTGGCTTATGTTCGAGGTCGCGGACTTCCGCTCCTCGTACCACGTCATGCTAGGTCGTCCGATGTTGGCTCGGTTCATGGCCATCCCGCATCACACGTACCTCATCAAGAAGATGCTGGCACCCAACAGAATTCTTTTCATCCTAACATCATGGTCTCCTACAGATGGGAGGATGAGACTCTCAACCTCGCCTCGACATCTGCCTATGCTGATGCTGCTTCGATCATGGTCGCTGAGGCTGCCAAGGTCGACGTCTCCAAGCTCACGGTGCCTGAGCAAAAACGCGCCCCCACTACTTTGGATGCTAACCCCGTAGTGAAGAAAGTTTGTGTCGGTCTGCCCGACGCAACCAAGGAAGTCACCATCGGGGCCAACCTGGACCCGAAATAGGAACTCGTGCTCACCAGCTTCCTCCGGGACAACGCTGACATATTCGCATGGAGTCCATCCGATATGTCTGGTGCCCCACGGAGTCTGGCTGAGCACTCCCTGTATGTAAGAAAGACTGCAAGACCTGTGAAGCAGAAGCTGCATCGCTTTGCGAAGGACCGAAGCGAGGCCATAGGGGTAGAAGTGTGCAAGCTCTTAGCTGCAGGATTCATCCGTGAATGTAAACACCCAGTTTGGTTAGCCAACTCGGTGCTTGTACCTAAGAAGATTGGTGGATTAAGTATGTGTATCGACTACACCGACCTCAACAAGCACTTCGCCAAGGATCCCTTCCCTCTTCCTTGCATCGACCAAGTCGTGGACTCCACGGCCGGCATCACCCTGTTGTGCTTCCTCGACTGCTATTCGGGGTATCACCAGATACCTTTGAATCCCGACGACCAAGACAAGACGGCTTTCATAACGCCCCATGGCATCTACTTCTATAAGGTCATGACCTTTGGCCTCAAAAATGCTGGTGCCACGTACCAGAAGGCGATCCAAAAGAGTTTGGCGTCCAAGCTCCATCAAAACGTAGAAGCCTACGTCGATGAACCGAGGCATTGAAGCCAACCCTGCGAAGATCGACACTATATGAAACATGGCCCGACCATCTTGCAAGAAGGATGTCCTGAAGCTCACCGGCACGATGGCGGCTCTAGGTCGTTTCATCAGCAAGCTCAGAGAAGAAGGTCTACCCTTCTTCAAGCTATTGAAGAAGGCTGATAAATTTGTATTGGATGACGAAGCTCAGCAAGCCTTCGACAAGCTCAAGGAGTCTCTCCCCTCTCCGCCCATCATGACGCCTCCCAAGGCGAAGGAAACGCTCCTCCTCTACATCTCAGCCACCACTAATGTGGTCAGCACCGTCCTCATTTCAGAACGAAAAGAAGAAAGGCAGGCCTACCCTATCCAACGTCCTGTGTACTACATGAGCGAGGTCCTAGCCGACGCTGAAACACAGTACTCGCAGCCTAAGAAGCCGCTCTATGCACTTTTGATCACATCAAGGAAACTCCGGCACTACTTTCAAGCTCACTCCATCAAGGTGCCTTCATCCTTCCCGCTACGGGAGATTCTTCACAACTGAGAAGCCAATGGCCGCATCGTCAAGCGATCTATCAAGCTCTGTGAGCTCGACCTTGAGTTCTGCTCCAGGCAATCTATCGAGTCTCAGATCCTCGCTGACTTTGTGTCAGAGTGGACAGAAATCCAGATCCTTCCGTCCACAGAACGACCTGAGCATTGGATCATTGTTGGCGTTTCTTAACATCACCACTAGTTGTACACCTAGAGGGAGCTTATAAGAACAACCGGGTATACCGCAAGCACAAGGAAATACCACTATAGCACTTCCCCAAGGAAGGAGAGTATTCCAAGGGTATCGATCCAAGGAATGGTGTGCACTATCTCCTACTCTAGTATAGATGATCCAAGGACACAACACTGAAGATAGGATAGTCAGAAAGGATCTGCCTCGACCGAGCGCAGAGTCTAGTTATGGTCTCTCAGGTATAACACTCACTTCGGGCACCAGGCACATCCTAGGTCAATGTGATGGAGCGAGCCCAACTCGGTACGCGACGTAGAGGGTTGACAAAGGGTCCAACGGGCTGTCACCACTGCAGCCTACCTGTACGCTACGATCGTACGTGGTCTTTGAAGGATAGCTTATGGTCCAGACACCACGTCTACACCACTCACTATTACTAAGAATTCGTGAGGGAGATACTGGCACTAGCTCAAGGTATGCTCTATCACTCATGCAAGATCACGAATGCACTTTGATCTAACTAGAAACATGCAGGAGCTTCACTTTACTCTAATAGACAAGCTGGCAAACTAGATGCAAACTTATGATCTAAGTCTACTGGATCGAAAGGGTTGTGTTCGAAGAACACAAGCCTCTAAATCAAGAACAAACGAAGAACACAAGAACAAAGCAACTAAGCATGCATACGACTTTAGTCTAAATAGGAAATATCGAAATACTCACTTTAGTCTAGTTGAAGAACAAAGGCACCGCTGAGGATCGTTCTTGAGGAAGATGTCATGAATCATGACATGGCCTCAAGCCTCCCACCTCACTTCCTAGCACTAATCCTATACAAAGAGCTCTCCTCTCCTAAAGAGAGAGGCTCCAAGCCAAAATGAAGAGAAGGAGGAGAAGTGTGTGTGCTCCAAATGAGAGCCCCTCCCCTCCTATTTATAGAGGAGGGGTGGCTTGCTCAGAGGCTCAAAGTGCCCCAAAACGCCCGGGATCGCAGCAAGTGACCAATCAGGCAGCAGCACGTGGAAGGTGGGGATCAACCGACCCAAGGTCGGTTCAGCCGATCCTAGGGTCGGCCGAACCCCTCGGGAGGCCTTCTACGTCATGCTTTCTGAGGGTGGCTGCCATGTGGGCCCTGATGCTTGTCCTCCGTGCTTGCCAATTTTCCTGGCGGTTTGGGTACTGAGTGGGCCCTTGGATCCATGTGATGTCCACGTGGTGATTCGTGATTCGTCGGTCTTGCCTCTCTTAGATTGATGACATCAGTGATCCTGGGGAATCCTAGGTGGCATCCCCTCATTGGCTGAGCTTGAACCACTTGGATCAAAGACTTGTGCTTTTACTCCTCTTTCTAGTGCAAATCACCTGTGTTTTCATATTGACCAACACTTGTGGAAATGATTAGTTTATGTCCTATTCTAGTGTTGATAATCATTTTACATTTATTTTATGCAGGTATTGACGGTGTAAAAGCAGCAGTTTTCAACCGTCAACAACACCCCCACACTTGACCTTTGCTCGTCCCGAGTAAAGGGAGTCAGGTCAAGGTGAGACATGATATCCAAAGGTATGAAGCAAGCATAAGAGATATTCCAAACCATACCTTGTACTTGTGAACTCTGATGTGTCTATCATGCTATCTTGGGCAGTTGAGGAAAGGAACGGTCACGAAACAAGTCACTCCTGCTCATTATGTTAAGCACTTGGGGTTTCGCAATAAATTTTCAAAAACAAACCTTGCTTAGCTCCTCATTTGATTCTCTCAAATCACTCAATGTGTATATGTCCTCACCAAGGCATTAGATTGCCTTTCTTCATCCTACTTCTAATGATGGCTATATGTGGAGCTAAGGGTAGGATAAAGGATAAGGCATACTTGCATCACATATACTGCACAGTCAAAAACTGGATCCACACAGAAAATCAAATGATACAATCAAATCAAGATGTGCACGTGTATGGATATGGTGAGTATGGTAAGGTGGATACTAGGTCCGGAATGGGTGCTAGATATTACCATACATAGGTGATGGAAGCTGTGGTGATGGTAAGGTGGACACTAGCTCCAGAATGGACACTAGTTATTACCATCTATGATATGGGACTCCTTTTTGCATGATCTCATCTCTCTCCTATTTCTCCTTTATTTTGGACATGGGCTATTTTTCTTCTTCTTTCTTTTTTTTCATCATGCTTTGAGCATGTGTCTTTCTTTTCTTTTCTCTCTTTTTTTTCGTAGCCCATGTCTCTTTTGAAGGATACTTTTGGAGAGAGATGTCACACCACATATGGAGCTTTATTTTTATGAAATGGATGAATGATTCAATGCTAACTTCTAGTGTAGAAGCATAGCAAGGGGGATATGATGGTGCGCACATGAATCTTGATCATGAAAGTAATGAAAAGAATTCTCACAAGGGTCACAGAATTTGACAAAGCTCAATGCAATAACAAGTAGCATATGAGTAAAAAGTTTTCAACTATGAATATCATATGGCTCAAGTTTCAAATAAAATCCCCAAGCACACAAACATAAAGAGCGAAGATCATATCATCAAACCATATCACAAACACTAACTACTTAGATAAGCATGAGTTCCCTAATGATATTTGTTCACAAGCATCAAGATGATAAGTAGGGAATAAAACATATGCAAGCCAACCACATGAACCATGTAGAGCAAGCATAGCACCAACCACTGAGTTTGATATAAAGGATATGAATTGAAATTCAATCAAACTCATGGATAAGGGAGAGTGAGGTAGAGGGTGCACATACCACCGCTTCTGAAGGATAAGAGACCAAGGAAGACCAATGGTGATTTGGCTGACCAGAGGGTAGCCGGGTCACTCTAGTTTACCTTGCTCTTGTCATGAAGGTGTAGTCGATGTTGTGCAGCGCCTGTGTGGGAGTTCTCGAGTGGATATGTCGATGATGAGCTCGAGAGAACTCCCCCACACTGGTGGTTGATCCTGGTGCTGTTCTTCAAACAAAAAGTGGAAACAAAAGAGGGACTCTACTAGTTCAAGAACCATAGAGCCTTTATTCAAATTCAAATATTTTTGGGTTTTTTTTATTGTCACCATGTCATTTGCTCGAAAGGGTTAGACCAAGATTACACTTCATACACAAAGGGGAATATACTTACCTTGGACCTTTGAGAAGTCATATGTACCACCTATGGATGTTGTGCAACATGAATCTAACACCTCAACTTACCTTCCCATTTGAAATTAGCTCAATGACTTACCCATTCAAATTTGACAATTGGGGTTAGTCCACACACATACAACGGAAATATATGGAAATATAACTCTGAGGTTCATCAATCAAAACTCGACACCATGTCTTGTTTTGACTGAAGAAGACAGTTTTAACCTAAGCACCATGCTTAATTTAAAACAGTCTATGAACATTTGTCGACAAACATTCAAACCAGAGCATATGAACACAGATGAAAGGAAACATGAAAGCATGATCAAGCTATCATCAACAAGGGACATAAGCATGAGCATAAAATGGTGAACCTCGGGAACCTCCCGGAAGGGCTTTGTTTCATGTCAAAAGCAGGACTTACCTTGCTAGTGGGCAAGATGCAAGAGCTGACATCATCACCACACCAGGATAGGATTTGGTAGAGGAGGAACTTTACTCAGGATGCTCACATACCTCCCCCACACTTGAAGTTTGCATTGCTAGGCAACAAAACTCATGTGTGTGGTGATCAAGCTTCCTTTTGTCAACGTTCCTTCACCAAAGCCTATCTAGGTGCTGCAGCTGATGTGGCTCACATGTTCGTAGGCATCATCTGTCCATATTTCTTTTCAATCTCCACCTGAAATGTTAGTGACCAAAAATACCCGAAGAACAACTTATCCTAAAAATATGTTCTTGCTTTTATTCGAAAAGGGAAATAAAACCTAACCTAATCTAGGCTATCTCCTGGGAGTGCTTTGTTTATTTAAGGTCATAAGCTCGACCATGGGAACTTCGTCTTACAGCTATCGTTGGTGGTGTCATTCCCGTCTCACCACCATGACTTGATGTATCAGTGAAGCTTTAGCTGCAAGGTTAGTGCCACCGTGCACACACGAAATCTGATATCCTTATGATAGACATATACATTTACAACCAACCTTCTGAACTTTCTACAAAAGAGGACCATAAGGTGATTGCAGCCCTCATGTGTGCTCAGTGCACTAAGCAAGTCTGACTCTAGAGAGGCATGATGCGAGCATGGTTTATGTGGTAGATCAAGGATGAAACTACCATGCTTGTCAATGAAGTCTTTTCCTCCAATCTCCAGAGTCAGTGCCTCGAAAGATTCCATGGCCCATGAATTCTCCATCTCAAGAGAGTCATCGTGGAAGCTCGATGTTGACTCTCAACCATGATCAAAAGCAACATGATTCGGGCCAGTGGGAAGAGGCTGAAACTCGGTCGAGAATGATGACGATCGTTCGCATTCACAAAGGTGAAGAGAGTCTTCTGAGACGTACTCATGAGGAGTAGAAAGTTCTACGCCCACAATGAGAACATGCTCAGATATACACGTTGTCTTCTCGTGCGGGTTTTGCTAGGGAAGAGGCTTCGCCATAGGGTGTCCCAAACAAGGGGTAGCAGTAGCGGAAGTGACTTCCCCAAGATTACCATCTAGGCTCCCTATGGATTCCTCAAAGAATTTCTCAAGCGGGGAGCCTATGAGTAGATCAGGATCAAGCACATCGAAGATGTGAAAGTCTAAGCCAGCCTCAATCCCATCTATGATGAGTGCCACGGCACTTGCAATCCCCCGACATTCAAGAACATGCCCAAAGGGGCAAGTCTCGAGGAGCATGTCGGATGGTGCTAGTGGAACTTTGCCTAAAAGAGTTTCTGCTAAGTGCCATGGCATGATGTTAACCTCCATGATGGGGTCACAAAGGGCCTCTACGGCAATCCCTCTCACAGAACAAGGAATAACCAGAGAGGATGTACTATCCCAAAATGCTTCGGAAAAGCATATCGTTCCATCTGGCCATTCCTTCTTCATGGCCTCCTCAGGAAATGCTTCGTCAGGAGGATCAGGAGGGGAAGGAGATACCGTAGGTCTAGGGAAAGGTTATGTCAGAGGATGTCTAGATGGTTCAGCATGGACAGAAACGGTTTCCTTAAGCTCTTCTTCCGGGTTTCCTTGGGATTTATCAAGAAGTTTTTCTAAGGGGAAACCTAGGAGAAGATCAAAATCCATGATGTTATAGATGTGGAAATCTAACCGCACCTCTATGTCATCAATGGTGATCGGCACGTCCCTAGCAATCCCTTTACATGGAAAAACACAGCACCACCTGGGGTTATGGAAAAGTTCATCAGTCGGGATCAGGGGCATGTCACCAACTAGAGTATCCAAAAGGGCCTCTGGTATGATGCAAGCCCCAGCAGTAGGGTCATGGATAGCATGTACGGTGTTTCCTCTCATGGAACAATGGATGATCGTGGGAGTTGAGCTAACCTGAATTGCTTCGGATGTATGATTCTGAGGTGACCAATCCACTTTCGTCCCATGATTCCAAACTTCATCGAAGACCTCATAAAGGTCCAAGAGTGATCTGAGATATTTCTGATGTTTCGAGAAGGGTCATCCTCAAATCGGGAAGAGAACTCCGAAGGTTGAATTTCTTCTTCCTTCGATGTTCGTGGTTCGGGAGAGGGCTCAACAGAGGAATCAAGGAATTCAGAGATTGAAAGCTTAGATTCGGCTATTGAGAGACTCTCATGGACCAACTCAGACTCCAGATGGGGTTCGTTGTAAATGATACAGGAAGAAGAGGTTTCTAAGAAGAATTCCAGGATCTCTCTTCTTTCCACTAGAGTTTGGTTTTCGAACGAACCTCCAGCTAAAAGGTTGAGCTCTTGTGCAAATTCCATGTCTATACGAGTATAAAAGGTATATGTCGCTATATCATCGGGTATAGACATGTCTGGGCTAGATGTCATAAGACGTAGGAACCTAGCCCAAGCTGCACCTATGGACTCAACCTCTAATTGCTCAAAGACAAGGAGTTCACACGGCAGGAGCTCTATGCGTTCATAAAGGGACAACGAGTCACAAAAGTTTTCTCGAAGTTCTCCCCAATTATTCACATGCTCTGTTGTGTGGGTGTACCATTGCTCCGCTCTATCTACGAGAGAGAACGAGAACAATTTCCACCTCAAAGTATCTTGTGTCATGCCTGGAATTACCAAGCACGAACACAAGTCCTCGAACTCCTCTAAATGAACATTAGGATCGTCACTGATCGCTCCAGAGAAAGGTCGATTCCGAACCATGGCTATAAAGCCGGGACGAAGCTCACAGCAAGATGAGGAAGTTGATGGTTGCTCTAAGATGAATTCACCCCTAGGGGTAGAGAGGCTTTGATAGGAAGGCATCTCAAAGGGTAGCGGGGGTAAAGGTAGAAGGAAAGAAACAAAAAGGATAACTCGATGGGTAACGGGGGTGAAGGTAGAAGGAAACGAAAATGATAAATACGAGGACCACTAGGTTCGAAGATAGATACAACAACTGTTCCCCGGCAACAGCGCCAGAAATGCTTGTTGGCGTTTCTTAACATCACCACTAGTTGTACACCTAGAGAGAGCGTATAAGAACAACCGGGTATACTGCAAGCGTACGGAAATGCCGCTGTAGCACTTCCCCAAGGAAGGAGAGTATTCCAAGGGTATCGAATCCAAGGAACGGTGTGCACTATCTCCTACTCTAGTATAGATGATCCAAGGACACAACACTGATTGATAGGATAGTCAGAAAGGATCTGCCTCGACCGAGCGCAGAGTCTAGTAACGGTCTCTCAGGTATAACACTCACTTCGGGCACCAGGCACATCCTAGGTCAATGTGCTGGAGCGAGCCCAACTCGGTACGCGACGTAGAGGGTTGACAAAGGGTCCAACAGGCTGTCACCACTGTGGCCTACCTCTACGCTATGATCGTACATGGTCTTCGAAGGATAGCATATGGTCCAGACACCACGTCTACACCACTCACTATTACTACGAATCCGCGAGGGAGATACTGGCACTAGCTCATGGTATGCTCTATCACTCATGCAAGATCACGAATGCACTTTGATCTAACTAGAAACATGCAGGAGCTTCACTTTACTCTAATAGACAAGCTGGCAAACTAGATGCAAACTTATGATCTAAGTCTACTGGATCGAAAGGGTTGTGTTCGAAGAACACAAGCCTCTAAATCAAGAACAAACGAAGAACAAAAGAACAAAGCAACTAAGCATGCATACGACTTTAGTCTAAATAGGAAATATCGAAATACTCACTTTAGTCTAGTTGAAGAACAAAGGCACCGCTGAGGATCGTTCTTGAGGAAGATGCCATGAATCATGACATGGCCTCAGGCCTCCCAACTCACTTCCTAGCACTAATCCTATACAAAGAGCTCTCCTCTCCTAAAGAGAGAGGCTCCAAGCCAAAATGAAGAGGAGGAGGAGAAGTGTGTGCTCCAAATGAGAGCCCCTCCCCTCCTATTTATAGAGGAGGGTGTGGCTTGCTCGGAGGCTCAAAGTGCCCCAAAACGCCCGGGATCGTAGCAAGTGACCAATCAGGCAGCAGCACGTGGAAGGTGGGGATCAACCGACCCTAGGTCGGTATGGCCGATCCTAGGGTAGGCCGAACCCCCCGGGAGGCCTTCTGCGTCGTGCTTTCTCAAGGTGGCTGCCATGTGGGCCCTGATGATTGTCCTCCGTGCATGCTAAGTTTCCTGGCAGTTTGGGTACTGAGTGGGCCCTTGGATCCATGTGATGTCCACGTGGCGATTCGTGATTCGTCAGGCTTGCCTCTCTTGTATTGATGACGTCTGTGATCCAGGGGAATCCTAGGTGGCATCCCCTCATTGGCTGAGCTTGAAGCACTTGGATCAAAAACTTGTGCTTTTACTCCTCTTTTTAGTGCTAATCACCTATATTTGCATATTGACCAACACTTGTGGAAATGATTAGTTTAAGCCCTATTCTAGTGTTGATAATCATTTTACATTTATTTTATGTAGGTATTGACGGTGTAAAAGCAACACTTTTCAACCATCAACAATCATGTACTTCGATGGTGCACTCAACCTTGAGAACGTTGGAGCCGGCGTGCTGTTCATCTCCCCTAAGGGTGACCAGCTCAAGTACGTGCTTCAAATTCACTACAAGGCCTCCAATAATGGAGCAGAGTATGAAGCTATCATCCATGTGCTCCGTATCGCTGTGTCCCTCGGCATCAAGCAACTCGTCGCCTATGGCGCATCCAAGGTCGACATAGAGCAGGTCAGTAAAAACTGCGATTGTGTCAAAGACACAATGGATGCCTACTGTGCCGATATTCGAAAACTAGAAGGCCACTTCGAGCGAGTAGAGTTCCACCACATTCCTCGCGACAACAACGTCGCCGCAGATGTCCTCTCTAAGATGGGCTCAAAGCGAGCACTGGTTCCAGCCGGTGTGTTCGTCCAAGACCTATGCAAGCCGTCGATCAAGATTGTGGTCCTGGACAACCCGGTTCCAGAACAGATAGACCTAGTGATTGCACCTCCCCGAGATGTGCTTATGGCAAATGCAGAAGATGATTGGCACCAGCCTTTCTTAGACTTCCTGGTCCACCAGTTGTTTCCAGATGATAAGGTGCAACGAGAAAAGATCACGTGGCGTAGAGCTAACTACTTCGTGATTGGAGAAGAGCTCTACCGCAAAGCAGCCTCAACTGGTGTGCTCATGAAGTGCATCTTGCGATCAAAAGGTGTTCGGCTCTTAGCTGAAATCCATGGTGGTGAGTGCAGCTATCATGCAGCCTCTCTTAATCTGGTCGGCAAGGCATATCGGTCTAGTTTCTACTGGCCCACAGCCACGAGTGATGCCAAGGACCTCGTCAAGACGTGCAAAGGATGCCAGTTATGTGCTAAATAGCAGCACCTGCCAGCTCAAGTCCTGCGCACAATTCCCCCATCATGGACCTTCGCTATGTGGGGTTTGGACTCTATAGGTCCATTCAATACCGCCCCCGGCGGCTACAAGCACATCATTATTGATGTAGTTAAATTCAACAAGTGGATCGATGTTCGACCTTTTGCCAAGGTCACATCAGAGGACGCGGCAAAATTCATCAAGGAGATCACATACCGCTTCGGTGTGCCCAATAGGATCATCACCGACCTTGGGACAGCCTTCACGGGCTCGGTGTTCTGGGATTTCTGCCAGGACAGCATGATTGACGTCTACTACTCGTCGGTCGCTCACCCCAGGTGCAACGGCCAGGTCGAGCTTGCCAATGGCATGGTTCTACAAGCTCTGAAATATCACATCTTCAACGATGCTTCTAATAATGCTACCTGCTGCCTAGCTGAATTGCCACATGTGATCTGGGGTCTCCGGACTCAGGTCAGTTCGGTTACCGGTTTGTCACCCTTCTTTCTGGTCTACGGCTCGGAAGCCGTCCTCCCCACCGACGTAGTGTTCGGTGCACCTCGCATCCAACACTACAATGAAGGCGAAGCAGAGCAGACGCATTGAATCAACCTCGACAGCCTTGAAGAAAAAGAGTGGCAGCCATAATGCGGCAGGTGTGCCACGACCAACAGCTACACCACTATCATGATTGTAACATCAAGGAGTGGTCATTCAACGTTGGCGACCTGGTCCTGCGAAGGATCCAGAAGACCGACGGGATGCACAAGCTATCTACCCCATGGAGGGCCCCTTCATCGTCACTGAAGTCATCAGCCCATCAACCTATCGTCTCCAGTGGGGCGATAGTCAAGGCATTCCAAACCCCTGGAACGTGGAGCATCTGCGATGATTCTATCCATAGAATATGTATAATACTAAGATATGTACTATTTACTATTATTACAATTAGTTCAATAAAGTTTAGTTTTTAGACAGTTTTCTGTCGACCTTTGAAAGTTGTTGTCCTTATCTCTGTGTGGTGTGTTGATTCTGTCCCCCTCGACATGCTCGGAGCTTGGCGTTGCCAACTACTGGGTCATTAGATTTGAGGGTTATATGTTTTTTCCTCCCCCTAGACATGCTCAGGGGCTTGGCCTTGCCAACTGAAGGGTCGCTTGACCTGATGATCATCTTTCCGCCTTTGGATTGCTCATCTCTTGCTTGTTCGACCATGATTGTGAGGTTGCTAAACCTAGATCCTTGATCCTACTCACGCGTCGGTCATATGTAAGTCTCCCCGCTGAGCTTTATGGTCGATAAGCCGTCCTCTCCGTGAGCAGTGGTTAGTGAGTTGAAAACACAAGTGCTTTTGAGCCGTCATGGTCAAACTAGTAAAAGACTTTGCATAAATAAAGTTGGATTCATTTCATAAAGTTTGTACACAGCACAGAGACTGTTGTGCTCTAGCCAACAAAGGCACGCAAAAGCTAACCTATTTACAAGACAGGTCTACTATTCTTCATCATCTTCAAAAACAAGGCTCTCTACGACCTTGTTTGTTGGATCCTCTACATCAACTTCGACCTATCGAAGGTCGACTTCAGTGTTCAGACCATCAGCAATCTTCTGGACTTCTACCTCAGGGAAGTGCGACTTCACCCGCACCAACATCTCCATAGATGCTGCCCTGCTCACAGCTTGCAGTAGCACATCGACCTTCTCTGGAGCAGCTGTGAGCCGCTCCAGCAACAACATCGGCTCCCCTTCGGTGGGCTGCGGGACGACCTTGTCCATGATGAAGCCCGCAGCACTCTGGAGGTCGGCCATCTCCACTTCATGACCTGCAATGATCACTTGATCATTATACAGTGACTGCATGGCAACCACGTGGTCGATCTCCAGATCCCTCCTGATTTGCTTTTCATGAGCTAGCTTTTGGCAAACGGTGTACTCACTGCTGATCATCGCCTTGTTCTCCTCCTTGAGGGTGGCAATGGCCTTCTCAGCTTCCTGGAGGTATTCCTTCAGTCGCTTCTCCGCGACCTGGGCATCTGTTGCATCAACAATTGTCAGTTTAAATTGACAGCAAAATAAACATATCCTACGACCTGGGAGGAGCGCGGTTCTTCCTTTTCTGACCTTCTTCAGTAGCTCGTCAGTATTGGCGGCCAAGTGCTTCTGCACAGCCAGCTCATCGGCAAGCTTCTTCTTCTCGTCCTCGAGTTTCTGCTTCTCAAGGGCGGCCTCGCGCTTCACCCGTTGGCACTCTTGGTCCAACTGGTGTGCTTCTAACGAGACAATAGCGACACCCCTGCATAAGTCAGCCCGGGCCTTGGCTCTAATGGCCATGTTCTGCAAAGAACAAAACAAACGTGTTAGCCTGCTAACAAATCAATACCCTACATCTTTCTACAACAACAACGACCTCTCACCTGGAAGGCTTGCCCCAGGCTGACGATAGACATTTGGATGACCTTGGCATCTTCAAAATCATCGAGGATGTTGTTGGCGTTTCTTAACGTCACCACTAGTTGTACACCTAGAGGGAGCGTATAAGAGCAACCGGGTATACCACAAGCGCACAGAAATACCGCTGTAGCACTTCCCCAAGGAAGGAGAGTATTCCAAGGGTATCGAATCCAAGGAATGGTGTGCACTATCTCCTACTCTAGTATAGATGATCCAAGGACACAACACTGATTGATAGGATAGGTAGAAAGGATCTGCCTCGACCGAGCGTAGAGTCTAGTTACGGTCTCTCAGGTATAACACTCACTTCGGGCGCCAAGCACATCCTAACTTTTTAGGGAGAGGCCAATGTGCTGGCAACGAGCCCAACTCGGTACGCGACACAGAGGGTTTGCAAAGGGTCCAACAGGCTATCACCACTGCGGCCTACCTCTACGCTATGAACGTACGTGGTCTTCGAAGGATAGCTTATGGTCCAGACACCACGTCTACACCACTGACTATTACTACGAATCCGCGAGGGAGATACTGGCACTAGCTCAAGGTATGCCCTATCACTCATGCAAGATCACGAATGCACTTTGATCTAACTAGAAACATGCAGGAGCTTCACTTTACTCTAATAGACAAGCTGGCAAACTAGATGCAAACTTATGATCTAAGTCTACTGGATCGAAAGGGTTGTGTTTGAAGAACACAATCCTCTAAACTAAGAACAAATGAAGAACACAAGAACAAAGCAACTAAGCATGCATACGACTTTAGTCTAAATAGGAGGAGAAGTGTGTGTCTCAAATGGGAGCCCCTCCCCACCTACTTATAGAGGAGGGGGTGGCTTGACAAGAGGCCAATTCCTCTCCAAAGTGTGCAGCCATCCTTGGGCGCCATCAATAGGAGAGCGAGGCGTGGAGAGGAATCTTGCAATGCACTCTTCTCTAACTTCCAGGGGAAGGAACCAAACCGACCTTGTACCGGCCAATCAACAAGCGCCATGTCACCGATCCACCTCGGAACGTTGCAAGGGATCAACCAGGAAGCAACATGTGGAAGCAGATGGCTAATGGAGGCAAGATGAGAGCGCCCGAACCTAGGTTCGGCCGACCCTAGCCCACCTCCTTCTGTCCCGTGCTTTCTCTGGGTGACTGATATGTGGGCCCTTATGACGGTTCTAGGTGTGTGCCAAGTTTGGAGGTGGTTTGGGTCCCTGGTGGGCCTTTGGATCCTTGTGCTACACACGTGGCGGTGTCTAATTCGTCAGGAGTTGATTCACATGGATTGATGAGGTGTCATGGACACATGGCGTCCAATGTGGCACACCTCGCCACGTGGCCTGGTGTGGGTCCCACCGGGCTCACAAGATATCGGGTATGATCTTGTCTTGTGCATATCTTTCCCATCCGGACTCCGAAGTAGACATATAATATATCTGTTTCGATCGTCTCGATGAGCCCGTCGCAATGGTGCAGTCCAAATTGGCATTTGAGGATGTTTATGATGATGTCCTTTAATAGCCATTGGACTACTTGTTCTCAACTGTACCATTTGGCACGTATTTCGGTGCATTCTGCAACAAAAGCTAGAAACACCAACACTTGTGGAAATTATCAGTATCAAGCCCTATTCTAGTGTTGATGATCCTTTTACATTTATTTTATGCAGGTATTGACGGTGTAAAAGCAGCACTTTTCAACCGTCAACAACACCCCCACTCCTGACCTTTGCTCGTCCGGAGTAAAGGGAGTCACGTCAAGGTGAGACATGATATCCAAAGGTATGAAGCAAGCATAAGAGATATTCCAAACCATACCTTGTACTTGTGAACTTTGAAGTGTCTATCATGCTATCTTGGGCAGTTGAAGAGTGGAATGGTCATGAATTATGTCACTCCTGCTCATCATGTTAAGCACTTGGGGTTTTGCAATATATTTTCAAAACAAACCTTGCTTAGCTCCTCATTTGATTCTCTCAAATCGTTCAATGTGTATATGTCCTCACCAAGGCATTAGATTGCCTTTCTTCATCCTACTTCTAATGATGGCTATATGTGGAGCTCGGGGTAGGATAAAGGATAAGGTATATTTGCATCACATATATTGCAAAGTCAAAAACTGGATCCACAGAGAAAATCAAATCATACCATCAGATCAAGATGTGCACGTGTATGGATATGGTGAGTATGGTAAGGTGGATACTAGGCCCGGAATGGGTGCTAGATATTACCATACATATATGATGGAAGCTGAGGTGATGGTAAGGTGGACACTAGCTCCGGAATGGATACTAGTTATTACCCTCTATGATATGGAACTCCTTTTTGCATGATCTCATCTTTCTCCTATTTCTCCTTTATTTTGGACATGGGCTATTCTTTCTTTTCTTTATTTTTCTTTTTTTTCATCATGCCTTGAGCATGCATCTCTTTTTTTTCATAGCCCATGTCTCTTTTTGAAGGACACGTTTGGAGAGAGATGTCACACCACATATGGAGCTTTATTTTTGTGAAATGGATAAATGATACAATGCTAACTTCCAGTGTAGAAGCATAGCAAGGGGAAATAGGTGGTGTGCACATGAATCTTGATCATGAAAGTAATGAAAAGAATTCTCACAAGGGTCACAGGATTTGACAAAACTCAATGCAATAACAAGCACCATATGAGTAGAAGGTTTTCAACTATGAATATCATATGGCTCTAGTAGGACGGTGGCATATCAAGGAGGAGCTTTGCAAAGGGTTTTCATGATTTTCAAATGAAATTCCCAAGCACTCAAACATAAAGAGCGAAGATCATATCATCAAACCATATCACAAACGTCAACTACTTAGATAAGCATGAGTTCCCTAATGATATTTGTTCACAAGCATCAAGGTGATGAGTAAGGAGTAAAACATATGCAAGCCAACCACAGGAATCATGTAGAGCAAGCATAGCACCAACCACTGAGTTTGATATAAAGGATATGAATTGAAATTAAATCAAACTCATGGATAGGATAGAGTGAGGTAGAGGGTGCACATACCATCGCTTCTGAAGGATAAGAGATCAAGGAAGACCAGTGGTGATTCAACTAACTAGAGGGCAGCCAGGTCACTCTGGTTTACCTTGCTCTTGTCATGAAGGCATAGTCGATGTTGTGCAGTGCCTGTGTGGGGGTTCTCTAGTGGAAATGTCGATGATGAGCTTGAGAGAACTCCCCCACACTAGTGGTTGAACCTGGTGCTGTTCTTCAAATGACAAATGAAAACAAAGGAGAGACTCTACTGGTTCGAGAACCATAGAGCCTTTATTCAAATTCAAATATTTTTATTGTTTTTATTTTATTTTCTTGTCACCATGTCATTTGCTCGAAAGGGTTAGATCAACATTACATTTCATACACAAAGGGGAATATACTTACCTTGGACCTTTGAGAGGTCATATGTACCACCTTTGCATGATGTGCAATATGAATCTGACACGTCATCTTACCTTCCCATTTGAATTTAGCTCAATGACATACCCATTCAAATTTGACAATTTTCTGCAGGGGTTAGTCAGCATGCATGCCACCAAGATCCATGAAGATATAATTCTAAAGTTCATCAATCAAAACTCGACACCATGTCTTGTTTTGACTGAAGAAGACAATTTTAACCTAAGCACCATGCTTAATCTAAAATAGTCTATGAACATTTGTCGACAAACATTCAAACTAGAGCATATGAACATAGATGAAAGGAAACATGAAAGGATGATCAAGCTATCATCAACAAGGGACATAAGCATGAGCATAAGACAGTGAACCTCGGGAACCTCCCGGAAGGGCTTTGTTTAATGTCAAAAGCAGGACTTACCTAGCTAGTGGGCAAGATGCAAGAGCTGACACCATCTCCACACTAGGATAAGATTTGGTAGAGGAGGAACTTTACTCAGGATGCTCACATACCTCCCCCACACTTGAAGTTTGCATTGCTAGGCAACAAAACTCAAGTGTGTGGTGATCAAGCTTCCTTTTGTAAATGTTCCCTGACCCAAGCTTATCTAGGTGTTGCAGCTGATGTGGCTCACATGTTCGTAGGCATCACCTATCCATCTTTCTTTTCAATCTCCACCTGAAAGGTTAGTGACCAAAAATACCCGAAGGACAACTTATCTTGCTTTTATTCGAAAAAGGGAAATAAAACCTATGCTATTCCAGGCTATCTCCTGGTAGTGCTTTGTTTATCTAAGGTCACATGCTCGACCATGGGAACTTCATCTTGCAGCTATCGTTGGTGGTGTCATCCCCGTCTCACCACCAATCCTTGATGTATCAGTGAAGCTTTAGCTGCAAGGTTAGTGACACAGTGCACACACGAAATCTGATATGCTTATGGTAAACATATACATCTACAACCAACCTTCTGAACTTTCTACAAAAGAGGACCATAAGGTGATCGTAGCCCTCATGTGTGCTCAGTGCACTAAGCATGTCTGACTCTAGAGGGACATGATGCGAGCATGGTCTGTATGGTGAATCAAGAATGAAGCCACCATGCTCGTGTGTGGAATCCTTTCCTCCGGACTCCAGAGTCAGTGCCTCGAAAGGTTCCATGGCCCATGAATTCTCTATATCAAGAGAGTCATCGTGGAAGCTCGATGTTGACACTTGGTCACGATCGAAAGCAACATGATACGGGCCAGCGGGAAGAGGCTGAAACTCGGTCGAGAGTGGTGACAATCGTTCGCCTTCACGAAGATGAAGAGAGTCTCCCGAGTCGTACTCATGAGGGGTAGAACATTCTACAACCTTAATGAGAACGGTCTCGGATGATGCAGACGGAGATATATAAGTCATCTTCTCGAGCAGGTTTTGCTGGGGAAGAGGCTTCACCATAGGGTGTCCCGGACAAGGGGTAGTAGTGGCAGAAGCAACTCCCCTAGGCTTATCATCTAGGCTCCCTATGGATTACTCAAAGAATTTCTCTAGCGGGGAGCCTAGGAGTAGATCAGGACTGAGGACATCGAAGATGTGAAAGTCTAAGCTAGCTTCGATCTTGTCTATGATGAGCGGCACGGCACTTGCGATCCCCCGACATTCAAGAACATGCCCAAAGGGACAAGTCTCGAGGAGCATGTCGGATGGTGCTAGCGGAACTTTTCCTAAAAGAGTTTCCGCTAAGTGCCATGGCATGATGTTAACCTCCATGATGGGGTCACAATGGGCCTCTACGACAATCCCTCTAACAGAACAAGGAGTAACCAGAGAGGGTGTACTATCCCAAAATGCTTCAGAAAAGCATATCACTCCATCTGGCCATTCCTTCTTCATGGCCTCCTCAGGAAAGGCTTCGTCAGGAGGATCGGGAGGCAAAGGAGATATCGTGGGTCTAGGGAAAGGTTCTGCCAGAGGATGTCTAGATGGTTCAACATGGATAGAAACGGTTTCCCTAAGCTCTTCTTCTCGGTTTCCTTGAGATTTAGTAAGATGTTTTTCTAAGGGGAAACCTAGAAGAAGATCAAAATCCACGATTTCATAGATGTGGAAATCTAATCGCACCTCTATGTCATCAATGGTGATCGGCACGTCCCTAGCAATCCCTCGACGTGGAAACACACAGCGCCACCTGGAGCTATGGAAAAGTTTATCAGTCGAGATCAAGGGCATGTCACCCACCAGAGTATCCAAAAGGGTCTCTGGTATGATGCAAGCCCCAGTAGTAGGGTCATGGACATCATCTACAGTGTTTCCTCTCATGGAATAGTGGATGATCGTGGAAGTTGAGCTAACCCGAATTGCTTCGGATGTATGCTTCTGATGTGACCAATCCACTATCGTCCCATGATTCCAAACTTCATCGAGGACCTCATAAAGGTCCAATGATGTCGTAGGCATCTCGTGCCAAGAGTGATCTAAGGTATTTCTGATGTTTTGAGAAGGACATCCTCAAATCGGGAAGAGAACTCTGAAGGTTGAATTTCTTCTTCCTTTGATGTTCGTGGTTCGGGAGAGGGCTCAACAGAGGAATCAAGGAATTCAGAGACTGAAAGCTCAGATTCGACTATTGAGAGACTCTCATGGACCAACTCAGACTCCATATGGGGTTCGTTGTAAACAATATGGGAAGAAGAGGTTTCTAAGAAGAATTCTAGGATCTCTCTTCTTTCCACTAGAGTTTGGTTTTCGAACGAACCTCCAGCTAAAAGGTTGAGCTCTTGTGCAGATTCTATGTCTATACGAGTATAAAAGGTGTACGTCGCTATATCATCAGGTATAGACATGTCTGGGCTAGATGTCATAAGACGTAGGAACCTAGCCCAAGCTACACCTATGGAGTCACCCTCTAGTTGCTCAAAGTCAAGGAGTTCACACGGCAAGAGCTCTATGCGTTCATAAAGGGAGAATGAGTCACAAAAGTTTTCTCGTAGTTCTCCCCAATTATTCACATGCTCTGCCGTGTGGGTGTACCATTGCTCCGCTCTATCTACGAGAGAGAAAGGGAACAATTTCCACTTCAAAGTTTCCTGTGTCATGCCTGGAATTACCAAGCACGAACACAAGTCCTCAAACTCCTCTAAATGAACATTAGGATCATCACTGATCACTCCAAAGAAAGGTCGATTCCGAACCATGGCTATAAAGCTGGGACAAAGCTCGCAGCAAGAGAGGCTTTGATAGGAAGGCATCTCAAAGGGTAATAGGGGTAAAGGTAGAAGGAAAGAAACAAAAAGGATAACTCGATGGGTAACGGGGGTGAAGGTAGAAGAAAACGAAAAAGATAAATACAAGGACCACTAGGTTCGAAGATAGATACAGCAACCATTCCCCGGCAACGGTGCCGGAAATGCTTGTTGCCGTTTCTTAACATCAACACTAGTTGTACACCTAGAGGGAGCATATAAGAGCAACCGGGTATACCGAAAGCGCACGGAAATACCGCTGTAGCACTTCCCCAAGGAAGGAGAGTATTCCAAGGGTATTGAATCCAAGGAACGGTGTGCACTATCTCCTACTCTAGTATAGATGATCCAAGGACACAACACTGATTGATAGGATAGGTAGAAAGGATCTGCCTCGACCGAGCGTAGAGTCTAGTTACGGTCTCTCAGGTATAACACTCGCTTCGGGCGCCAAGCACATCCTAACTTTTTAGGGAGAGGCCAATGTGCTGGCAACGAGCCCAACTCGGTACGCGACGCAGAGGGTTTGCAAAGGGTCCAACAGGCTATCACCACTGCGGCCTACCTCTACGCTACGAACGTATGTGGTCTTCGAAGGATAGCTTTTGGTCCAGACACCACGTCTATACCACTGACTACTATTACGAATCCGCGAGGGAGATACTGGCACTAGCTCAAGGTATCCTCTATCACTCATGCAAGATCACGAATGCACTTTGAAGAGGAGGAGGAGAAGTGTGTGTCTCAAATGGGAGCCCCTCCCCTCCTATTTATAGAGGAGGGGGTGGTTTGACAAGAGGCCAATTCCTCTCCAAAGTGTGCAGCCATCCTTGGGCGCCACCAATAGGAGAGCGACACGTGGCGAGGAATCTTGCAATGCACTCTTCTCTAGCTTCCAGGGGAAGGAACCAAACCGACCTTGTACCGGCCAATCAACAAGCGCCATGCCACCGATCCACCCCGAAATGTTGCAAGGGATCAACAAGGAAGCAACACGTGGAAGCAGATGGCGAATGAAGGCAAGATGGGAGCGGCCGAACCTAGGTTTGGCCGACCCTGGCCCACCTCCTTCTGTCCCGTGCTTTCTTTGGGTGATTGATATGTGGGCCCTTATGACGGTTCTAGGTGCATGCCGAGTTTGGAGGTGGGTTGGGTCCCTGGTGGGCCCTTGGATCCTTTTGCTACACACGTGGCGGTGTCTGATTCGTCGGGAGTTGATTCACATGGATTGATGAGGTGTCATGGACACATGGCGTCCAATGTGGCACACGTCGCCACGTGGCCTGGTGTGGGTCCCACCGGGCTCACAAGATATCGGGTATGATCTTGTCTTGTGCATATCCTTCCCATCCTGACTCTGAAGTAGACATATAATATATCCATTTTGATCGTCTCGACGAGCCCGTCGCAATGGTGCAGTCCAAATTGGCATTTGAGGATGTTTATGATGATGTCCTTAATAGCCATTGGACTACTTGCTCTCAACTGTACCATTTGGCACGTATTTCGGTGCATTCTGCAACAAAAGCTAGAAACACCAACACTTGTGGAAATCATCAGTATCAAGACCTATTCTAGTGTTGATGATCCTTTTACATTTATTTTATGCAGGTATTGACGGTGTAAAAGCAGCACTTTTCAACCGTCAACAGATGTCATCCTCAAAGGGTGTACCGTTCGGTCCAACTCTTTGGCCTAGTACGTCTAATACTCAGGCCGATATGTGGCGGGACCCCGTCCTCCCGGCGTGGCTGTTTCTTGGTGCGGCGGCGGCTCGAGCTGCGCTTGATCTGCTGCAACATCATGAGCCTCCTAGGAGGGCAGCACATTTACCGGCTTGGGATCTTGCATGACCTCTAGGGCTGTAGCTGGCAAAGCAGAACTTTGAGCTCCGGTATCGACCTCTGGGGCGGTAGCTGGCGGAGCGTAGCTTTGTGCTCCCGCATCGACCTTTGGCGTCGAGTCCTTCGAGATCGATACGCTCGGAGATGATGTCGCTGACCTGCACAGTTCAGTCTGTCAGCATTCAAGCATACAGAGTACAGAACAAAGTCGAAAAGAAGGTCATTAGATCTACTTACTTGGCAATCAACTTGCGGCGTATCTTCAAAGCTTTGGGGGTGGTCTTGGAGGTACCTGAGACTGAATCTCAGATTCATCCAAGTACTTCTCCTTGATCTTTTAGAGGTCCTCCTAGGTGACCTTCATCACCTCCTCCTTGTGGCATTTGGAGTCAGGACTGGGATCCCCGACCTCAGTCACCTCGTCGACGTCCTCGGAGTCGTCGCCCGCGGTGTCCTCCTCATCCTTCTTCTGCTGCTCAGGCGGCAGGGTGGGGCTCTTGCCCCTCTTCCGCTTCTTCTTGGCGCTCTCCAATTTCGCCGTCTTGGCGGCCTCCGCCTTTGATTGCGCGACTTTGCTCGCGGCAGGCCGCGCCTGGCGGGTCTGCCGGCTCGCGCTCTGCGTGACCTCCGGCACGTCCTCCCCGTTCGCCTCAACTGACGAGTCGGATAGGTACTCGTGCACTAGTTGGGCCGGTGGCTGCTGGACATCCTCCAGTGACCTCATCTTCCTCCGTGCTTCCTCGCCCACAGGCAGCGACGTGAGGCACCAGAACTCAGCAACAAGTGCCTGCACAATAAAGAAAACAATACAAAAAACTTATTAGTCAGGTCGACCTCCTAATAATTGCAGTACCAACGACAACAGTAAGGTCATAGACTTACTGTATCAGTTGGGCGCTTCAGCGAGTATGCCTTCGAGCAAGTATTGTTGTGGATCCGTCCGCAAAAGAGTTCCTTGACTCGGGCACCATCTCCTCCTTGGAGACCTTCCTATTGGCCTCACGAGTTGGGTCTCTTTGACCCCAGTACTCGTAGGTTGGACGCACCTGATCATTGATCGGCTGGATCAGGCGATCCCTGATTGCTACCGCCCCTCCTGTCAGGCCGGCCTCCTTGAGCTCGGCGACTTTGACGAGGAGCGGCGCGATCTCCTCCTCTTCACAGGACGTCAACGTAAGATCCCATTCAGGGACCTTGGTTGGCCCAAAACCAGTGCGCTTCGGGAGCTCCGGCTTCTAGTTCGCTATGTAGAACCATTCGGACTTCCACCCTGAATTGTTGTCCGGCAGCTCCATATCTATGTAGTCTACCTTACGACCTGTCCTAAGGTAGAAACTGGCACTACCTACGACCTATCCTAATGGAGTTGGGAACAAGATGTACCAGCACCAAGCGGTAGTAGTGCAGAAGACCTCTGAAGAAATCCCCCGCGGGGATGTTGAAGTCGCACTCGAAGAAGGATGCGAAGACGACCTGCTCGGTGACGTCCTCCATCGGGAAGTCGTGGCCGGTGGGCGCCTTCCACTCCACCTCCGCCTTGGGCCTCAGCAGCCCGCGCTCCACCAGTGCCTCGATCCGGACCTCCGTCATCTCTTACGGGGACCACTGCTCCTCCGGCGTGGGGATCTGGCACAGCGCCATGTCCTCTTCTTCCTCGATGGACCCATGTGATCTGGTCCTAAAGACACAGAGGGTCTTCGCACGCATACGGCGGCAGCGGCGGTGGTGCAGCGTGTGGCGGCGAGCTTTGGCTATAGCTGCGGCAGTGCGAGGGATTCGAGCGGCGGCAGCAACGGAAAATGAAACCCTAGCGGTGCGGATGCGAGAGAGTACGAGTGGGGTCTGCCCCCACAAGCCACGACCTATAAATAGGCCTTTGCGGCCCAACTGACCATTTCTAGGTTAGCACGCCCAACGGCGCTACACCAACGGGTCGCTGAGCCCAACGGCTAGTTGCCAGCAGATCATTTCTTCTCCAACGGCTATTTCTCAACAAATAGTTGAGCTAACGGCTCAATGCTAATTACATCTGGTATTTTCGCAAACTTATTTGGAATCCTATATTGATGGCCTACTAGGTCGTCAAGACCTCTCTTGAAGTCGGTGGGACACAACTTGCTACCAGGTCGTCCTGATAGCGTCCCCTACCTCCTTGGGGTTGGTGGACCTCCCGATAGCATCTCCGACCTTCCTGAGGTCGGTAGACTCCCTGAAGGCATCGCAACAGGTCATATGGGGTTAAATCCCTCTACGCACGACATTACACATGATTTGACAGCAGAGTGTGAAATTTACATATTTGATTCCATGTCTACATGGTCGTTATAAGCAACATCTGGTCCTTGACCAGTTACAAGATACAAACTAGATCATCCCCATAATGGTCATGATTGAAGACCTGATCTACATATAGCGAATCTTGCCATGCTTTCTGCTATAACAGGGCACATCACAAGTTTTCTTCTAGCTTCTAGACCTTCGTGGAGACCTCTCGGGGATCGGTGGCCCGACGCTGCTCCTAGCAAGTTGTTTAGGGCCCCCGACTTTTGCATGCAGATGCGTTCTTCACCCCGGGTGTGTACTAGACTCCTAGACCTAGCACACTCGCACCAACTCCACTCACCACCAGGCCTCAATGAGTATCTATTACTCGCCAAGAACCTGGAGTATCACACCAGTTTCCTTCTGGATTCCTCGATGGACGCAGGCGCAGATATTAGTGGATTACTCCACACTTCGCAAGTATTCTTCTAGCTCCAAGCTTCTACAATTCCTTTCTTCTACACCCTGGTGTATGGATGCATGCCCATGGCATGATCTCCTGGCTACAATGGTACTTCATGATCTTCTCTACGGTAATGACTTTGCCTCTAGTCATTTGGTCTATTTATAGCTGAGTCCTGCACTCAATCAACCTCCACACTGTGTACACATGACCCTGGTTACTGTGCACATGTGAGGCCTCCTCTGGTGTTTCCCCCCTACACGCGCTGACAAAAGCTGGGTGTCCTGCACCTGGCGCAATGTGCACTGTTTGCATGTGAGCTCCTACCACTTTCGCCACCCGTGACCTGCACAGTATGTGCCTTTCCCGAACTTTGTCTGTTGCGCTCAGACAATTACCCTTGTCGGATGCGGTTTTTAGCACGTTGTGCTGAGCGAGATGGCTAGCGACCTCGTGCTACCCTGCACTATTGCCCCCGTGAACCTACAGTTCACCACTCCAACTAGCCTGACTCCGCGTCAGACAGCCCAGCTGCCATATGGTCTTGTACCTGCTAGTCCTACGACCTCTTAAAGTCTACCACCTGCTAGGACCTCATCCGATGACATTCGCACCCGCTACGGCTCTGCGTCTTATTTGCACCCTCTATGGCTCTGCGTCCTGGTGCACCCGCTATGGCTCTGCACGTAAACGGACCTTGTACCAATCAGCCTATATTTCTATCTCCCGAGCAGAATGGTCGTAGGTTCGATTGAAGACCTTCCAGGGTAGGCGTGCCTCGCTGCTCTTCCAGATTCGTCTGGGTGCCTGGAGTCGAAATCAACCACGTCTACGATATTCGACAAGCCTCCTGAAGGTTGGTGTGCCCGCTACCCTAGTCGACAAAACCACGGTACCATGGCTCCGCTGGATAATTGGCAGTTGTGTTGGTTGTCTGGGCACCAAAATGGCCTTTCCGGAGGTCGACGTGCCACAGTTCCTAGGTCCTTCAATACCTTGGCACTGTTTTGGCCCTCCTAACCTAGTTCGGTGTCCTGGATGCATGACCTCCCATAGGTCGGTGTGTGTTTCTAGCCCTGGCAGCCCGCTCTGGACACCAATGGAATGACTGCTTCAAAGGAATGAAGGCCTCCCTGTGGGGTGTGCGTCAAACTGGCCCTGCCAAGTACCTTTGGGTGCTTGGGCGATTTTAGCGTTAGACCTTCTTGAGGTCGGCATGCCTCGAGTGGCTCCGTCAGAATCTTTATAGCTATGCAAGATATCTGGGTGTCTCTACAATTGATTCTCCACAAGTACAATAAAAATTGCTTCTTCACGACCACGACCAGGATTGCTTCTTTTTTGGACCATCAAAGCAGTCTTTTTGCCTACTTCAATGCTCAGGGACTACTATACAAGTGCGTTTTCCAATGCCCTCTTATTTTCCTCGACGCTTTGACCTTCTAGGAAACCTTGTTTCTCTTCAAGTCGCCTCTTGAGCTGATTTCTTCTTCTTCTCCTTTTTTGGATCATCAAAGCAGTCTTGCTGCCTACTTCAATGCTCGGGGACTACTATACGAGAGTGTTTTTCAAACACCCACTGTTTTTCATTGTCGCTTCAACCTATTGGAAGTCTACTTCCTTTAGGTCATCACTCGACCTCACTACGCTCAGGATTTTACAAACTAGTCGGCTATTAAAGACTCTTTCTTTTTTGAACCGACGTGCACGCTTATCGACCTGTCGATAGCTCCACGACTTCATCATGATTCCATCCAGTTCGACGCGCCTACACATCCCTCGGGGGCTTGTGGGACATGGGTACCCCTAGGTCCCTACCGACCAGTCTCACGGCTGTCCCTGACAAGTGGGTCCAGCCCACCAGAAGACCAACCGACCTGGTTGTGGGCCCAACAGACCTGATCTATGGCCCACACGACCTCCTGAAGACCTTATCCGGAATGACTACAAGACTTGGAGTACACGACAAGATGGTGGCGGATCTGACAGGCAGTCCGGGAATATGGAAATAGTGGTAATTAAATAGACTTAGGTCTCCTGGTCTTAACCGATCAGGACTCTAGGTGACCGACCTTGTCCGCTGGCCAATATAAGGCGGGCAAGGCGACACCATTGTAACCATGCAATCCTCAAGCAATCTACACCAACAACTGGATGTAGGGTTTTACTCTCCGGAGGCCTGAACTAGTATAATCTCGCTGTGTTTCGTGTGCTTTCGCATAACCATCAAGAGCTTAGCTCTAGATCGCCCCCATCTGAATCTAAACCACCGGGGGTTGACCCCCCTGTGGACTGTGCGGATCTAAACCTCCGACAATGGCAGAGATTGACTGCCGCCGACTGATGAGGATGAGATAGGATGATGGTGCTTGGAGAAGATAGTTCGCCGGCTAGTGGCGGTGCTTCCGCGTCCTTGACCCCTAGCACCTCTTGCTGACTTGCGAGGTGTGCGATGTTTCAGAGGCACCCCTTCTTAGATTTCCATTTGTTCCACAAACTCCAAATCATCAGAGGATGTGTCCACCAGCACTCGAATGGGGCTCTGCTCTACCTCCTCTTCAACAGACGACTGGGGATCCTCCCTTTCATCAGAAGAAGAGGAGGATGTGGCTTGCGCCGCACCTCTAGGAGACAATGGCTCCATGGGGAGAGGAAGAGGGTGATGTGCGAGAATGGAGTTTGTTGTTGGTTGCAAGAGTGGGGAGAGGAAAGGAGAGGGCACTGTGCGAGAATAGGGTTTGTTGTTGATTGCAAGAGTGGGATATTTATGGAGAGAGGAACTCATTCAGCCATTATTGACAAGACATCCCCTGAAAAGATTACTTTTTCTATAACGTGGGAAATATTTGCTGAGAAAGGGGGAAAGTCCATTTGGCGGAATGTTAACGGACCAGAAGAAATGTTGTACTCCCTCCATCCCAAAATAATCGCATATTGTACTCTCATTTTTCGAGGAGTCAAAATGTGCACTTATTCGTCCTAAATTAAGTGCACGTCTCAATTTTTGAGGAGTGAAAAATATGTACTTGTTTGACTTAGGTTGTCATGGGTTATTGGCACGAGCAACTCTTCTCTAATCGAAGGTCAAGACCAATTGTTCATAGTTGTTTTAGAGGAGAAAGGAGCTGAGATGGTCGAATTAACTCTGCATTAATTCATTGGGGACTTTTAGAGGATTTGGTTGCGAGGAACATGGCTGTTGCCTAGCTATGCATAATGTGGATCTTTAATTATGTAACCATCTGTAACACATTTCTATATATAACATACAAATATCTATATTATTTGTCTTCCTCAATTATTCGGTGCATTAGTTTTAAATGGTAAATATGATGGAACAAGTTGCTACAACAATCAAATTGGCAATCATAGCTACTCATCACCACAAAGTTCACACCACATATAATAAGAGGCAAACATCATAAGATGATCCGGTAGCAAACACCAAAATACAAGCATGATACAAATCTGAACTGTCTACCTAGCAATAACACCACAAATCACATTATGCCTCATTGTTGTCCTTGAGTGACCTCTTATATGGGGCCTGTCGCAGCAATTCCTTAACCTTCTTCACCACAATCGTGGCAAAATCCAGGTGCTTCTTCACCATCTGCAGCTCAGAGATAGTCTCTTGAATCTCCCTGTTAGCTTTTGCACATTCTTCCTTCCACATCCTTGCCCCGCTTTCAGCTTTTAGGTACCAGTTGGCTTCACCCTTTTTTGTAGGAGACAACAGAGCATAGTTTCTCTTTTTCTTTCTCATCTCAAACAGGTTATGGGTTACCTCCCCATAGTATCACACCATCGTCTTCAGCTCATCTGCTTTGACATTGGCCTCCTCCTTAGCAGCTGTACATGCTTCTTTCCACGACCTTTCTTCCTCTTCTGTTTTTCCCATCATGTCCATTAGTTTCTCTAGAACTTTTAGAGTCCTAATATCCCATTCTGGATCTATCCACCTAAACGAGGTGCACTTCATACCATCAATCTGCAGTCACCGATTTCGTTCATATAATTAGGGATTGACCACACAAACATCAAACACAGAAGCAAAATTTGTTAAAAGTCAAACAAGTTATGGTTTACCTCGCAGCAGCATACATACCGACGCCTAGGGTTAGCGCCTGTCTAGTCATACCTCAGATGGATAGGCAAACCATCCTTGCACTCATTTTCATTATGATGTAGAATGATAACTTCACGAGGACCAGGCGTCGGTGATCTGGGCTATCGGAGTCTACTCCAAACACCTTTAAAATACATGAATATAGTCTATTAACCCAGAATGATAGGTCAAAGTGGCATGGTAAAACAGAGGACTGACCTGACTGGAGCGAGTCCTGCTCCTCCGTTCGCCTCTAGGGCCGCTACGATTCGCCATTCCCACCACGGGCAAGAGCAGATCTACGCACCGACACTAGCTCTAGCCTTTGCCCCAAGGAACAAGAGCGTGGTGTCGGCGAGTCTCTTGCAGAGTTGCAGTAGTGTACGCCGTGTCGTTGAGAGAAATGAGATATATACACTTGTCTGTGGGAAAACTTTTTTTTGGCTGCAACGCGGGCTTTTCTCCTGCCAACTTACTAGAACCACTCCGTGCTGTTGTTGGGGCTGACGTGTCTAGTTACCGTGAGGCGGCTCGCCACATGGAATAGGTGGCACTTGGAAACAAGCAGTTACACAATTGTTACTCCGAAAGGTCCTCCCTGCAAAACATCCAAAGATCGGACCTTCCTCGTTCCTAACTGCCCCCTTTGTATCACTATATTATTACGATATATCCGTTGTTATCCCTCTACCTTCTTTTTTGCCTAGTTCCGCAGTTATGCAACGCTTACGAATTTAGAATGGTGATTAGGAGTATGCTCAAATCAATTTGAAATAGATTAAACAAAATCAGAATAATAAGATGGCATCTTATAGGAACTCATCACCACAAAGTTCACACCACCGAGTATCAAACATCATAAGATGATCAGGTAGCAACAAGTTTCTTGGCCCATCACAACAAGATGATCAGGTAGCAATAAGTTTCTCAACTCATAACAACAAAGTTGATACCACCAAGTAGCAAACATCAACATATCGGCAATGGTAGAAAAAAACTAATATAAGATATCTGTTTGGCTCAAATAACACAAACTGCAACATGTCTCAGTGGTAGTACTGCCTACCCCTTCAGAATAAAGGTCATGGGTTCGACCTTTGTTGTTGACGTTGTTTCTTTTCTCCTCCTTTTTTGTCACACTAAATTGTGGCCTTGTTGGACCTTGCTTTTTCTACAGACTGGAATAGGCGACACTTGGAAACAAGCAGTTACACATTTGTTATGCAGGATGGTCCTCCATGCAAAATATCAACAGACCGTAGCTTCCTCGTCCATATCGTCCTCATCCATAAAGTCAATTTTGTAGTATTCAGTCGGACAGGATTAAACTCTCACTACTACGCATTGCAAAAACCCAACATCTTACAATGAAAAAACAGTAGTAGTAGTAGTAGTAGTAGTAGTAGTAGTAGTAGTAGTAGTAGTAGTAGTAGCAGCAACAAGTTTTTGCTATTCTACGAGTAGCAAACATCGTAAGAGCTCAAAAGTAACCATTCTTCCCAGCTCATCTTGAAGCAGAGGCCGCCTGCGCACTGATGAGCTCAAAAGTAACCAAAATACAAGCATAAGGCACAATGTTCAGAATACATGACGACACAATGTTCAAAATACAAAAATGACACCTACAGAATACATGATCGACACAATGTTCACATACATCTAATTAGCCTTGCCACTGAGGCTACCCATTTACAATCATAACGATTGCTGGAACTTCTCCAGCTCATTTCTGGCCTCCTGCAGCTTTGAGGTTCGTGTTGTCTTTTGTCAACAGGGATATATTCTCTTCCATCAATTTGCAAGCCACTTTAAACTGGTTAGTATGATCGTTTTGTAACTCATTATATTTTTCCAGCGTGGCTTTCTCCTGTAGTAACAATAGCTTAGACATGTCATTCAGCTGCTGTAATGTTTGCTTATATAGGCCCTTGTATAGTACAGCCTCTTGTAGTGCTTTTAGCTCAACGACATTGGCTTGAAGCTCCTGCAAAATCTAGTAAAATACAAGAACCTATAAATCCATCAACCGATGCAAATTAGAAACTAACTGAATCTAACACCTATGAGTTGTGTAAAGGATAAGAATCATGGTAGAATCCAGATGTCCCTTCACAGTCTGTAGCTCAGAGATAGTCTCTTCAATCGATCAATCAATAAAATGATGCAAATTGAAAATATAAGGACCTATCAATCCTATCAACTGTGCACCTCCAGAAAAATCCATAAAATGAGTGGCATGAAGAACATCCAGAAGCTACTAAAATACAAGAACCTATCGTAAGACGATGAAAATTGAAAACTAACTAAATCTAACACCTATGAATTGTCTATAGCCTATCAACTTCTAACACCAATCGAAGTGCAAATCTAAGGGTATGATGAAATCTGCATCTAACATATATGATCATCAATCCTCCAGATCCCTAAATCTTGATATCTCCAAACCTAGGAAGATAGGAGAACTAGCGGTTCAAACCAGGGGACTGACCTTGTCGTGCTATTTCATCCTCTCGTTGCTTGATGTGGCGGCGCAACCATCTTCCCGTCGCCGCTAGGATCCGCCATTCGTGCCAAAAGTCTCACGTTCGAATTGCTGATCTGCATAGCAAAAGTCAAGAGTCTTTGCGAACACAGTGAAGCATTTCGCCTTCGAATTACCGGTTTATATTAAAGACTCACCTAAAATTTACAGGTGGGACCTGGTCAATGTAAAAAATTCCCCTTCTAGTGGTAATAGGTTCGACCCACGGGAGGAGCACATTTTCTCCTTGTTTTACTGCCATATTTATCTGCTTCAACTTACATGGGGTATGCAAAATAATATAAACACAAATAAACAAATATAAAGAATCTTCTTGGCTCAAATAACACAAACTGTACCATGTCTCAGTGGTAGTGTTGCCTTCCCCTTCAGAATCAAAGGTCCTGGGTTCGACCCCAGCTATTGACATTGTATCCTTTTAATTTTCATCAAGTTTTTATCAGACTGACTTGTGGGATCCTATTAAATTTTATGACGAGTTGGAACACTCTATTTTTAAAATAATGCTTACATGTGGGACCAAAGTTGGTTTATGAAATAGGGAATGCTCGGCTATAGTACCAATCATTATGACGAAAGTTTTTTTTGTCACTAAATTTACTCGGAAGCGAAATTTAATGACGAGATCAGCCAGGAACATCATAAATCAATGACGCTAAAATGTGGTTGCGTCACTAGTCAATGATTTTCTTGTAGTGTCTTCACTTCTTCCTTGGGCTTGGGCACCATGGCACAATGATGAAGCTCTTTGGTTGCCGACATCGGAGAGGGGAGGCGTGTTTCTCCTTCCATCGCCACCTTGATCTCCTCCTTCTCCTTGGTGCTGCTCATGCTCGCCATGGGTGCTTCGAAAGCTTTCGTGGAGGTGGAAGATTGTAAATAAGATGCGAATCTCGAGCTCCACCCATGCGTCCTTAAGTAGCCTGGGAAAACTCGGCCGAAACCCTACCCTTCCTAATTTTGAAATTCCTAAAATGGTCGGCAAAGATAGGAAATAAACCGAGTTGTGTCCTAGAGAAAAATGGGCACGAACCGACGCATGGGGGTGCTGGGCCGGTCAGCATGGGCCCGCCGGCCTACCCTCTGTTTTGGGCCCCCTGGCCCATCTTGTGCGGGCCTCTGTGTTTCGTGCATACTAGCCTATGTGATCAAAAGGTCCAGCTAAAAATGCAAAAAGGACTCGATAAAAATAAGAAAAGATAACGAAAATTTATTTACGGAAAAGTTACCTTGTTTTACATGTTAGGCTTGACGCTCGAGCTCGTCCTCCATGGTGTATATGTCAATGTAGTCGATGGGCACGACACCAGGCTCAAGAAAAACCTTCAATCACTGTCCATTAACCACATATTGATCTCCTTTTATATCCATAATTGTTACCGCTCCGCTTGGCGAGATCGAGTGAACAACATACGGTCCATCCCATTTGCTTTTCAATTTGCCTTTCCTGAATATCTTGAACTTTGAGTTGTAGAGGAGGACCTTATCATCTTCTTTGAATTCCTTTACTCAGAGTCTTTTATCATACCATCACTTCATTCTTTCCTTGTAAATGGTTGCATTCTCATAAGCTTTAAGCCTCATATCTTCTAATTCACTTATTTGAATTCTTCGTTTGATTCTCGCAGCATCCACATCAAGATTCATCTCCTTGATCGCCCAATATGCTTTGTGCTCTAGTTCCAAAGGCAAATGACAAGATTTACCATAAATAAATTGATATGGCGTCATACCTATTGGTGTCTTGTGTGCCGTCCAGTATGCCCACTTGGATACATAATCAACCATGACTAAAATACGCTCATATCCATTTGAATTAGGGAAAGGCCCCATGAAGTCAATTCCCCATACGTCGAATAGATCAATTTGAAAATTGTAATTTAAAGGCATAGCATTCCTTTGAGATATATTCCCCTTTCTTTGACATTCCGTACAAGAAGCAACATACCTTTTCAAGTCTTCATGCATCTCCAGCCAATAGAATCCACTAGCTATACCTTTGCTTGAGTTCTAAAATGTCCATAGTGTCCTCCATATTCGCCTGAGTGACTCTTCCTTAATATTTTGCCTCTTTCTTCCCTGGGTGTGCACCTTCACAAGACTCCATCCGCTGCAAGCCTAAAGAGGTAAGGTGCATCCCAATAATATTTTTGGCTCTCGGCGATCACCCTTCTTTGAGCATTCTTATCTGAGTGATCAAGTGGCATCCTTCATATGGCTCGAATAATGTTGATCATCCAAGTGTCTTTGTCGAGAATGTGATAAAGATGATCATCTCTCATCTTGTCTTCAATGGTCTCTTTATCATCCTCATGATTCATCCTTGATAGATGGTCGGCCACAACATTTTCCGACCCCTTTTTGTCCCGAATCTCCACATCGAACTCTTGCAAGAGAAGGATCCACTGAATCAACCTGGGCTTGGCATCTTTTTTAGACAAGAGATACTTGATTGCCGCATGATTGGTGTAGACAATTACTTTAGAATTCACAATATACGATTCGAATTTTTCGAAGGCGAATACTACCGCAAGCAATTCCTTCTCTGTTGTTGCATAACTCAATTGAGCTCCATTAAGGGTTTTTCTAGCATAATATATAGCATGTACCTTGCCTTGATTTCTTTGTCCCAACACGGCTCCAACGGCATAGTCTCTAGCGTCGCACATGATCTCAAAGGTTTGACTCCAATCGGGCGGTTGAATGATAGGTGCGGTTATGAGAGTTCTCTTTAGTGTCTGTAATGCCGCCAAGCACTTCTCATTAAAATTAAATGGCACATCTTTTTGGAGAAGATTATTCAATGGTTTGGTAATCTTTGAGAAATCTTTGATGAATCTCCTATAGAATCCTGGATGGCCCAAGAAGCTCCTCAAAGATTTGATATCCATCGATGGTGGAAGTTTCTCAACCGTTTCAACCATAGCTTTGTCCACCTCAATCCCCCTCTCAGATATCACATGTCCCAACACTATTCCTTGTTTCACCATAAAGTGACATTTCTCCCAATTTAGCACCAAGTCAACCTCCATACACTTTGTGAGAACTTTATCCAAATTTGCCAAACAATCCGCAAAAGTTTTACGATAGACGGAGAAGTCATCCATAAATACCTCAACAATTTCCTCGATGAACTCCAAAAATACCGCCATCATGCATCGTTGAAAAGAGGCTGGAGCATTACATAAACCAAAGGAAATCCTTCTATATGCATATGTTTCATAAGGGCAATTAAATGTTGTCTTATGTTGATCATCCAGGTGAATAGGTATTTGCATGAACCCTGAGTATCCATCGAGAAAGCAAAAATATGCATGATTTGCTAACCTCTCGAGCATCTCGTCGATGAACAGTAGGGGGAAGTGATCCTTCTTCGTTGCTTTGTTCAATTTTTGATAGTCAATACACATCCTCCATCTGGTCACGGTTCTTTGTGGTATTAATTCATTCTTCTCATTCTTCACCACGGTCAAACCTCCTTTCTTCGGCACACAATGTATGTGGCTTACCCACTCGCTATGCAGCACCGGGTAGATGGTTCCGGCGTCCAACAACTTGATTGTCCACCTCTCGCATGGTATGGGTTGACCTCCTTTGATGGTCCACAACGGGCTTGCATTGATCCTCCATAGGTATGCGGTGGGTGCAAAACGCTGGGCTAAGTCCTTTAAGGTCATTTATCGAATATTCAATCACTTTCTTGTACTTTTTCAATAAATTCAGCAACATATCATTCTCCTCGAGACTCAATTCGTCACTCACAATCACGGGATAAGTCTTGTCCTACCCCAAAAATTCATATTTCAATCCCTTGGGCAATGGTTTAAGGTCCACCTCCGGTACTTGTGGTTCCTCATGTTTAATTTCCCCAATGTCTTCATATTTATCTTCCTCAAGGATTCCATCTTGTGGCTCTAGTTCTTTGGTTGCTTCCGCCAATTCTTCATCTAGCTCATCATTAGATTCATTCTCCATTGCTCTTTGTAGCAGATCCCTGTGAGTTTCAACAAAACGAAGGCTCCCTACCTCTTTGCCATCAAGAGGTAGGGGTGAGGCAATTCTAGAAGCAGGAAGAAAATTATATGTATGATTATCCCCATCAAGATTAATGCTTACTTTTCCCTTTCCGGCATCTGAAACGGCATTAACCAACTTGAGAAACAGTCTACCAAAAATTACATGATCATTTTTATCATAGTAGACATCAACAATGAAGAAATCGGTTGGAATATATTTTCCGAAAATTAAAACTTCTAGGTCACGGGCAATTCCAAGAGGTTTAACAATCCTACCATCTCCCATGATTAATTTAGTAGAGGTTGGAACTAGGTCAATGGTGCGATCATGAATTTCAACAAAAATTTTAGAAGACAAGACACTTGTGCTCCAATGTCGCACAACACCTTGCAATCAATGTCGTTAACCTTGCAATCTATATGCGGTGATGTCTTCTCTTCTTCATCGGATCCTATGGCATAAATTTCACGGAGGCGAGCGAATGGTGATGCCTCGGGTTTGATTCCCATAATCCTTTTTGCTTCAGCCACATGGTCCGGATCCACTTCTTCTTCGCTACAGAGTTTTTGAAGGACCTCCCCAGTTGTCTCTAGGTTCTATGGATGCTCCATTTGTGTTTCCAGCAGAAAGTCTATTCTCAAAGATTTTGCCATTCCCTTTTGATTAGGGAACGGTCTTCTCTTGTCAAACATTTCTCCAAAATCAATTGGGACCCAATCCATTTCCTCGAACTCCCTTAGTGGCTTCGCGCTTGACATAGTCCTTTCACTTGCTTTGCTTGTCTTGGCGTGATCACTCTCTGGGATAGTTCTAGTTTCCTCATGTTTAGTGTTGGCATTTCTTAACCTCACCGCAACGCACCGTAATAGCGTGAGCGTGTAAGAGACTCCCGGGTACATTGACGAGTGCGAACAAATCCGCAAGCGCACGAATACACCATTGTAGCACTTCTCCCTCGGAGAATGAGTATTCCCATCGGGTTTCGTTCCTAGGATGGGAGATTAACCAGAGAGGGTCTATCCAAGGACACCAGCTACTGCTGAGATAAGTAGGGATATGAGAAGCACTTTCTTAAGGAACTTAACTCTCAAGATGGATCTGTCCGCTATTAGTCCTCCCCGTGGGGCACCAGCCCATCCTAACTTTTTAGGGAGAGGCCAATGTACTGGCAACGGGGCCCAACTCGGTACAAAGGCACAAAGAGTTTCGAAGGGTCCAATAGGCTGTCACCATTGCGGCCTACCTCTATCATTACGCGAATGCACTGAGTCTTCGTAGGATAACCGGAGTCCAGACACCACATCTGCACTCCCGATAACTACTATAGTGCGGTTACGTCTGTCGACCCGCTAACAAGACTATAGCAACCCGTATAAATACGGAACCACGAACTAGAGAGAGAACAGATCAAATCATACTAGTCATCCAGTTACGGAGCAGTAAGAAAGGTTTGGATGCAAACAAGATGCAACAAAACTTACTCAGCTAAACAGGATCAGAGCATGCAAACAGATACTTGAACTAGAGAACTAGCTCTAAAGGATCGAAGCCTTGTGTTATGAAGAACACAAGCCTCTAAGTTATGAACAATCTAAGAATACAAGAACATATCATTCATGCATGATGTCCACCATAGTCTAAATAAGAAATGCTAAAATACTCACTTTGGTCTAAATGAAGAACAAGCATCCACGAGGACATCAACTCACTCCTCACTCCTACTCTATCTCTTAACTAATTCTAATCTAGATCTCTTCTCAACCCCATTCTACCACATAGAGGTGAGAATCACCTCACATGGGCAGAATTAGAGAGAGGGAGAGAGAGCTACACAAGAGAGAAGTGGAACTTGAGAGCTTGGAGGTGTGTGTGAAATGAGCCCCCTCCCCTTCTATTTATAGGCAAGGGAGTGGCTTGCTTCGAGGCTCCAAATGCTCCAAAACACCTCGGGATGCAGCCAAGGACCAATGGGCGAGCAACACGTGGAAGGAAGGGATCAACCGACCCTAGGTCGGTTCGGCCGATCCTAGGGTCGGCCGAAACCCTCGGCTGCCCAATTGGCCCGAGCTTCCTCTGGCTCACTTCCATGTGGGACCTGATGCCCATCCTCCATGCATGCCACGTTTCCTAGCGGTTTGGTTAGCAAAGTGGGCCCATGGATCCATGTGATGCTGACGTGGCAGTGTGTGATTCGTCGAGAGCTCTTCACATGGATTGGTGATATTATGGATCCAGGAGAATCCATGTGGCAGCCCCTCATTGGCCAGCACTTGAGTGCCTTGGATTGGAGTGGAGTGAATGTGCATGGATTCTTCTCATTTCCTATGCTAAATACCTGCATTCGAATAGACATCGACACTGGTGGAAAGTATGAGTTTAAGATCCTATTCTAGTGTGGATGTGCAATTCATGCTTCAATTTGTAGGAGTTGACGGCCATGAAAATGGTACTTAACAGCTGTCAACAACACCGCCACACTTGACCTTTGCTTGTCCCGAGTGAAGGGAAAACAAAGCCAAGTGGGTCATGAATACCAAAGAGTAAGACAAACATAAGAGCTATTCCAAGTCATACCTTGCTCCTGTGAACCTTTGTGGATTGGCTATCATGTCCCCTTGGGCGATTGAAAAGTAGAACAGCTGTGAATCAAGTCACTTATGCACCTGATGATAAGGACCTAGGGGTTTTGCAAAGTTTTTCATAAACAAAGCTCTTGGCAGCTTTCTCATTTGATTCTCTCAGATCACTCAATGTGTATATGTCCTCACCAAGGCATTAAATTGCCTTTCTTCATCCTACTTCTAATGATGGCTATATGTGGAGCTCATGGTAGGATAGAATATAAAGCATACTTGCATCACATATATTGCAAAGTTAAAAACTGGATCTAATAGAGACAATCAAATCATACGATCAGATCAAGATGTGCACATGTATGGATATGGTGAGTATGGTCAGGTGGATACTAGGCCCGGAATGGGTGCTAGATATTACCACACATATATGATGAGAACTCTGATGATGGTAAGGTGGACACTAGCCCCGGAGTAGGTACTAGTTATTACTATCTAAGTTATGGAACTCCTTTTTGCATGATCTCATCTCTCTCCCTTTTTTCCTCCTTTATTTTGGGCACAGACTATTCTTTCTTTTATTCTTTCTTTTTTTCATCATGCATTGAGCATGTGTCTCTCTTTTTTTCATAGCCCATGTCTCTTTTTGAAGGACTTTTGGAGAGAGATGTCACACCAAATATGGTGCTTTATTTTCATGAAATGGATGAATGATACAATGCTAACTTCCAGTGCAGAAGCATAGCAAGGGGAAATATGTGGTGTGCACATGATTCTTGATCATGAAAGCAATGAAAGGAACTCTCACAAGGGTCACAGAATTTGACAAAGCTCAATGCAATAACAAGCAGCATATGAGTATAAGGTTTTCAACTATGAACATCATATGGCTTTGGTAGGACGGTGGCATATCAAAGAGGAGCCTTTCCAAGAGGTTTTGTGTTTTCAAAAATAAATAACCCAAGAGAGCTTAGTTATCAGAGCAATAGATTATATCATCGAGCCATATCATACTCGTCAATTACTTAGGTGAACGTGCTTGTCCTTAAGATGGTTATGGTTCACAAGCATCAGGTAGATAACACGGAATAAAGCATATGCAAGTCTACTCAGGCATCTGGTAAGTTGGGTGATCTTTAGCATCAACATTCGAGTTTTAATTTAGATGAGATAGACAGTTATGGCTTATAAAAGTCAGAAATGAGAGAGTGAGTTGTCGAGATGCAAACCGGCGCTATGCATAGAAGTTGAAATGTGAGAGGCTCTCCACAGGAGCGAGCTCGTGCGGGTCCCATTCAGGTTCTTGTAGATGATCGATCGGCTAGCGCGGAGTGCTCACAGTGGGTACGTGCGAATACGTCGTTCCTGCATTGGGAGAGTCATGGCTCTCCCCCACACTATCTCGAACCTAGATGTCCCTCTAAAACAAACGACCAAAGTGATAACACAAGTGTGGCTAGACCGGGTTACATGACCGGTGAGCCACTTTATTCAAATTCAAATGTTCTAAAATAAAATATGATTCGGCGCTTACACACATGAAAGGAAATAAATGAATGAAGGGAAATAAATAAATAAATAAAGGGAAAGGACCTAGACCTAGTGAAGAGTATCTTGGCCGCCTATGTGGGTTTTGGTGATTTAATGACGTGTTGGTGGCTATTAAGTACTACCTTCAGCCCTCAATATTCTCACATAAATGGAGGCATATGCATTATTTACTTGCATTTTGGTTTGAATAATGTAGTTGCACTTGTCCTTGGAGATTATTTGTATGTAGGTGAAATACCCCTTAAAAGAGATGGAAACCCACCTTCTATGGAGAAACCATGCCAACTCAGCTGAGGAGGTGGCTGCCACCAAGGAAACACATGGCATTCCATGTCATTGATCCAAGGGAGGCACTCACCGACAAATCAGAGAGCGCCACATGGACTTCACATGGATCAAGGGGCCCACCTCGGATACCAAATCAAGCCATGCACTGGGGGAGGATCAAAGGGCCCACAGGGTAGCCACCCAGAGGAAGCACACCAGGTGGGGCTGCCTTAGGGGGCCGGCCGATCCTAGGATCGGCCGAACCGACCTGGTGGCGCCCCATCTGGCCCCTACACGTGTTGGTTGCTCATTGGTCACTTGCTGCATCCCCGGGTGTTTTGAGGCCATTTGGTGCTCCGAGCAAGCCTGGTCCTTGCCTATAAATAGAAGGGGAGGGGCTCCCATTTCCCACACACCACTCTCTCATTCTCCTCTCACTTTTAGTTTCCAAGGCTAGGGGGTAGGCTAGAGTAGCTCTTCTTCAGGTTCCAAGCCTTCTTTGGAGTCTAGGTATGAGTTCTATTTTATCTTTATTTCATTGTATAACTTTGATATACTTCAGTTATTCAGCTATTTCATATAAAGTCATGGTAGATCATATGCTTGATATGTTCTTGAGTTCATCCTTTGTTCATCATTTAGAGGATTGTGTTCTTCATGAACACTACCTTTTGATCCACTTGAAGGGTGATAAACTCATTCCTTATGTGTTTGTTCATAAGTTAGAGGCTCGTGTTCTTCACGAACACGACCCTTTGATCTTATTGACTAGACATAAGAGAGTTCGTATCCGTTCGTATGTCTAGCCTTAGTTGATCTTGTTAGATGGCATGAGAGTGTTGCATGAGGTTTGTGTTCAAGCTACGGTACTCAGTCTAAGTTGACCAGTCTTCTAGTGGCTCTCACCCTGGGTCACCATAGCCCGGGCCGGGTGGAGTCTAGCAGCAATGCACACATGGTGCCTGGGTTGTCTGGCTACGTTAGTTATGAGCATACCCCCCGTAATGATAGAGGTAGGTCCGCAGTGGTGACAGCTGTTGGATCCTTTGCAACCCTCCGCGCTGGGGTACCTACTGTAGGAGTCTAAAGTCTAGTTTCGCAGAGTGCTGATCGTCGCGGGCTAGCTCCCTGTTTGTACCTGGGTGCTGAACCTTACCCTCTCATGCAATACTCATGCCTATCTCCTGTAACTTCTAGCTTTGTATGTTTAGAACATTAGAACCTAGAGCTAACTCGTATGTTCCCCCTAAGCCGTAGTGTGCTAGAGTAGAGGTAGATTTGAGTGTGTGTGTCACACTACCATTTATTTCTTTTATCTTACCCCTGCCTTTGAGTTTGTTGTTTCCTATATCTATCTCTTAGTTTACATTCAGTGCAAAAGCATAAGTCTAAGATATCCGCCATTGCCTTCCACAGATACGATACCCTTGGAATATTCTCCTTCCTTGGGGAAATGCTACAATGGTTTATTTGTGCGCTTGCGGATTCATTCATGATCGTTTAGATTAACCTTTGGCAAGTCTTGATGTTCACGCTAATTCGGCGTCGTTAGTTATGACATTAAGAGGTGACTACAAGGCGTTTCTTGGTGTTGTCACTAAGGATGGATTCTAGATCTGTCTTTAAAGTGACAGCGCTATGAAACACCAACATGCATTTCTGTCACTGTTGCTGGGGAAGGCACAGGATTATCATGACTATGCTTTGCATCTTTTTATAAGCTATGAGTAGGTTAGGACAACTCTCAATGCAGGCTAACCTTGATTGTCTTCTTCTATGTTTGGATGATGAAGACAGGTAGTGTATGACTTGTTTCGACTTACCGGAGAATTTCACTGAAGATCCTAAGTCACTTGTGAGGAAAGCTCGAATTCATTTCAACTCACCTCGTCGTACTCATCTGGAAGGTGATCCAGCTTCCTTTGTACCATCCACGTCAAACGCTATGGCCCAGAAGACACTTCGTGAGTACTCAGCTCCTTCTGCTGACCAGGTGCTGCAAGGCCCTGAGGTGGCAATGGGGACTGAAAATTTTGAGATCAAGACGGGTCTAATCACGATGGTACATGCTAGCCCATTCTGTGGCAAGACAAATGAGGATGCCAATGCTCATATGCAGCAATTCCTAGAGCTGTGCAACACATTCATCATCAGGGGTGCAAATATGGATGCTGTCCATCTACAGCTGTTTCCATTCTCTCTCCTGGGGAAAGCCAAGCAATAGTTCTATGCAAATCGTGATGCTATTAACACTTGGGGAAAGTGTTCAGAGGCATTTCTCAAGAAGTTCTTCCCATTGGGTAAAACCAATGCTCTTCGTGGAAGAATTTCTGGTTTCCAGCAAGCAGCAAGTGAATCTATTCCAGAGGCTTGGGAAAGGCTTCAGGAGTATGTCCTGGCCTGTCCTCACCATGGGATGGAGGATTGGCTCATTCTTCAAAGCTTTTATAATGGGTTGACTACGACAGCCTGAGGCCATATTGATGCTGCTGCTCAGGGAGCATTCTTCTCACTCACTGTTGATAATGCTAAATTACTCATTGAGAAGATGGTTTCCAACCAAGGGTGGAGTGATGAAAGACTCCAACCACGACCGAGGGGTACTCATACTGTCAAGGAAGCAGACATGATTACTGCCAAGTTAGATCTTCTTATGAAGAGATTGGATGCCAATGGATTCTCATATGACTTGTGAAGTCTGTGGCAACACTGGGCACTCAGGCAATTACTGTCCGGAGACTCAGGAGCAAGTGATGTACATGAATGGCAACAACAATGGTTATCGTCCACCTCAACAAGGAGGCCAATCATGGAATCAACAACACCCTTATTATCAAGAAGGTAACCAAGGTAATTCTTACAACTCCAACCAACCTTCCTTGAGAGATCTTGTTTTTGGGCAAGCTAAGATTAATGAAGGTGTTAACAAAAAGCTAGCTGCCCTTGATAAATCTTTGGAAAGTCTCAACTTTAAGCTTGATAGTTTTTCTTCTGCTCAGAAGAGCCAGCTGAGTTTCAACAAAATGTTAGAAACCCAGTTGGCTCAGCTTGCTGCTTTGGTTCCATCTGCTGATAACGGAAGGATCCCGGGGCAACCCGTGTCCTCTTGTGAAAATGTTAGTGTGGTGTCTGTTGACGGTCGAAAAGTGCTACTTTTACACCATCAATACCTGCATAAAATAAGTGTAAAAGGATCATCAACACTAGAATAGGGCTTGATACTGATAATTTCCACAAGTGTTGGTGTTTCTAGCTTTTGTTGCAGAATGCACTGAAATACGTGCCAAATGGTACAGTTGAGAGCAAGTAGTCCAATGGCTATTAAAGAACATCATCATAAACATCCTCAAATGCCAAATTGGACTACACCACTGCAACGGGCTCGTCGAGATGATCGAAATGGATATATCATTTGTCTACTTTGGAGTCCGGATGAGAAAGATATGCACAAGACAAGATATCTTGTGAGCTCGGTGGGACCCACACTAGACCACGTGGCGACGTGTGCCACATTGGATGCCATGTGTCCATGACACCTCATCAATCCATGTCAAGCAACTTCCGTCGAATCAGACACCGCCACGTGTGCAGCACAAGGATCCAAGGGCCCACCAGGGACCCAAACCACCTCAAAACTCGGCATGCACCTAGAACCGTCATAAGGGCCCACACATCAGTCACCCAAAGAAATTACAGGCCAAAGGAGGTGGGCCAGGGTTGGCCGAACCCAGGTTCGGCCGCTCCCTTCTGGCCTCCGTTCGCCATCTGCTTCCACGTGTTGCTTCCTGGTTGATCCCTTGCAACGTTTCGGGGTGGATCGGTGACATGGCGCTTGCTGATTGGCCGGTACAAGGTCGGTTTGGTTCCTTCCCCTGGAAGCTAGAGAAGAGTGCATTGCAAGATTCCTTGCCACGTGTCGCTCTCCTATTGGCGGCGCCCAAAGATGGCTGAAAAAGTGGAGGCACTTGGAGCATCAAAGCAAGCCACACCCTCCTCTATAAATAGGAGGGGAGGGGCTCCATTTTGGAGCACACACTTTTCCTCCTCCTCTTCATTTAGGCTTGGAGCCTCTCTCTTTAGGAGAGGAGAGCTCTTTGTATAGGATTAGTGCTAGGAAGTGAGGTGGGAGGCTTGAGGCCATGTCCTGTTTTTCATGACATCTTCCTCAAGAACGATCCTCAGTGGTGCCTTTGTTCTTCAACTAGACTTAAGTGAGTATTTCGATATTTCCTATTTACACTAAAGTTGTATGCATGCTTAGTTGCTTTGTTCTTGTGTTCTTCGTTTGTTCTTGGTTTGGAGGCTTGTGTTCTTCGAACACAACCCTTTCGATCCAGTAGACTTAGATCATAAGTTTGCATCTAGTTTGCCAGCTTGTCTATTAGAGTAAAGTGAAGCTCCTGCATGTCCCTAGTTAGACCAAAGTGCATTAGTGATCTTGCATGAGTGATAGAGCATACCTTGAGCTAGTGCCAGTATCTCCCTCGTGGATTCGTAGTAATAGTAAGTGGTGTACACGAGGTGTCTGGACCATAAGCTATCCTTCGAAGACCACGTACGATTGTAGCGTAGAGGTAGGCCGCAGTGGTGATAGCCTGTTGGACCCTTTGTCAACCCTCTACGTCGCGTACCGAGTTGGGCTCAAGCCAAAACATTGGCCTTGTGCTTGGTGCCCGAAGTGAGTGCTATACCTGAGAGACCGTAACTAGACTCTGCGCTTGGTCGAGGCAGATCCTTTCTACCTATCCTATCAATCAGTGTTGTGTCCTTGGATCATCTATACTAGAGTAGAAGATAGTGCATGCCGTTCCTTAGATTCGATACCCTTGGAATACTCTCCTTCCTTGGGGAAGTGCTACAGCGGTATTTCCGTGCGCTTGCGGTATACCCGGTTGTTCTTATACGCTCCCTCTAGGTGTACAACTAGTGGTGACGTTAAGAAACACCAACAAGCATTTCTGGCGCTGTTGCCAGGGAACGGTTGATGTACCTATGTTCGAGCCTAGTGGTCCTCGTAGTTACCTTTTTCATTTTCTTCTACCTTCACCCCCGTTACCCATCAAGATATCCTTTGTGTTTCTTTTGTTCTACCTTTACCCCCGTTACCCTTTGAGATGCCTTCCTGTCAAAGCCTCTCTACCCCTAGGGGCGAGTTCGTCTTAGAGCAACCATCAACTTCCTCATCTTGCTGCGAGCTTCGTCTCGGCTTTATAGCCATGGTTCGGAATCGACCTTTCTCTGGAGCAATCAGTGATGATCCTAATGTTCATTTAGAGGAGTTCGAGAACTTGTGTTCGTGCTTGGTAATGCCAGGCATGACACAGGAAACTTTGAGGAGGAAATTGTTCCCTTTCTCTCTCATAGATAGAGCGGAGCAATGGTACACCCACACATCAGAGCATGTGAATAATTGGGGAGAACTACGAGAAAACTTTTGTGACTCGTTCTCCCTTTATGAACGCATAGAGCTCTTTCCATGTGAACTCCTTGACTTTGAGCAATTAGAGGGTGAGTCCATAGGTGCAGCTTGGGCAAGGTTCCTATGCCTTATGACATCTAGCCCAGACATGTCTATACCCGATGATATAGTGACGTATACCTTTTATACTCGTATAGACCTGGAATCTACACAAGCGCTCAACCTTTTAGCTGGAGGTTCGTTCGAAAACCAAACTCTAGTGGAAAGAAGAGAGATCCTAGAATTCTTCTTAGAAACCTCTTCTTCCCATATCGTTTACAATGAACCCATCTGGAGTCTGAGTTGGTCCATTAGAGTCTCTCAATGGCCGAATCTGAGCTTTCATTCTCTGAATTCCTTGATTCCTCTGTTGAGCCCTCTCCCGAACCACAAACATCGAAGGAAGAAGAAATTCAACCTACACCTAGTAAATTTTGGGATATATGGTTTTTGGGATAATGTTTCAAATGCGTAATCTTTTGGGATGGTATAAACTTACACCTAGTAAATAGGTGCTTGCTAATAAAATTTGATCAACATTAAAATGCTAACTGCTGCAAACTCTTAGTCTATCTTTGATAGCCTTGCACTTTCACCCCACTTGCTGAGCTCCAACCATAAGTGTGCTCACCCTTGCTTACCGCTGTTCAGAGGAGAACAACGGCGAAGAGCACTTCCGCGACTTCGACGAGTTCTGAGGCTTGCGTGCCCCCAGTCATGTGCCTGTGGAAGCTGAAGACGGAGTTGCTTCGTCTAGTTACCGTTTGTGCGTTTTAAAGACCTTCGTGTCTATCGTCTTAGTGTAATAAAAGATAATGTAATAGTTTAACTCTTGTACATTTTTTAATGCTGTTTATAGATATTTCACTCATGATGTCTATCATATGTGTGTAAACTTGATCCTATCGGACATATGAGATGCATTTGGTTTTCTTCGGAAAATCAGGTGTGACAAAGTGGTATCAGAGCAGTAATGACTATAGGACGCAGCCTTAAGTTAGAAATGGTCGAAAAGTAAGGATTCATGTTCTAGAAAGCCTGTCATCCTTCAAAATTAACTTATTTACATATAAAAATCTAATTTATTCTTTGTTTCTTGTTAAAACACATCTTTTTGTTTTGATCTATACTAAGTTTAGTTCTTGTTCTATCAGCTGGATCCCCACCACCGATGTTGTCTAATATAAGGTCTTAGATTGCCTACCCTTATCAACTTCGATAGAAACATTCCTATGAGGACGATCGTTGTGTTAATGTTTGATGCTTGAACACATGTTTGATTTGGTTTTTTTTATTGAGTGTGTTGTATTGTGGAGTGATGGCCACAAATGCAACAAAAAAATAAATTGTTAGGTTAATAAAGATAGTTTGGGTTTAAATCTGGGTTATCTTTTCCTTTGTCTATCCTACAAGTTGGTTGAAGTAAAAATCTCTTTCCACAACTCTTTGACACAACATCACTGTTTTAATCATATCTTGAGCTATCAAAATCTGTCTTAGTTTTGAAGTTCATGCTGCTTCATCTTTTCAAGTTCATATCTTCATACATCCGTTCAATGTTCTTGTCTGAAATAATTTCTCTAACAATCAGATGGTACAAACCAGGTCAGCAAGAGGTCAAGACGTTCCACCTGTGGTCCGTGCTCATATTGCCAATCGACAGAATCAAGCACCACCACCTCCACCCCCACCGCTTAACCAAATGGATCCCGCATTGCAGCAATTCCTTGCCGCTCAGACACAGCTGTTGCAGAATCTTGCCAACACTATTCAAAACATGCAAGCTCAACAGAACCAACCTCCACCACCTTCGCCACAGCCGAGGGACAAGCATAAGGAGTTTATGAGTCACCACCCTCCTACCTACTCTCACTCCTCCGATCCGTTGGATGTTGATGACTGGCTAAAGACAATCACTAAGAAGCTTGAGACCGTTCAATGCACCGACCAGGAAATGGTCCTATATGCTGCAGGCAGACTAACAGGGCAAGCCAGTGATTGGTGGGATCCATATACTGTTGCGCATGCAGCTCCCAATACTATTACTTGGCAGGAATTCAGAGATAGCTTCCGTGCACATCACATTCCTTCGGGAGTGATAAAACTCAAGCAGAGGGAATTTCTTGCACTGAAGCAGGGAAACATGTCTGTCACAGAGTATCTCAACAAGTTTACACATTTGACCTGTTATGCTTCCGATGAAGTGAACACTGATCCCAAGAGGCAGGAAAGATTCTTGGATGGATTGATTGGACCACTCAACTATCAGTTGCAGAGCCATACATTCCCCAACTTTCAGACATTGCTAAACAAGGCTATTGGTTTGGAACATAAAAGGATGGAACTTGGTGAACAGAAGCGCAAGTTTAAATCTCATGGACAATCCAGCAACACACGCCCCCGCTTCAACTCGTCTCAGAGTTCTCAGTTTCACTCTGGTGGATCAAGTGGAAATTATACTCAGAATTTACACTTGCAGCACTCAACTCAACCACCCTAGCATTCTAGACAGCAGACACCACATGTTCAAAGTCATCATCAAGATCATTCAGGAGCACCAGTGAGAAACTACTCCCCGGTTCGTCCTAATGGTTGTTTCAATTGTGGAGAATTTGGACATTATGCCAACATCTGCTCGAAGCGCAACATGCAGACTCCTCAGAAAGGCAATGGTCAAGGGTTTGGACAACCGTTATCACAAGCTCGCATCGGGAATTCTACTCCTCGAGGTAACAGAGGCTACCAGAACTACGCACGTGGAAGAGTGAATCATGTGACAACTGAACAAGCTCAAGACGCTCCAGGTGTTGTGTTGGGTACGTTCTCTGTCAACTCTGTACCAGCAACAGTTTTATTTGATTCTGCAGTATCGCATTCATTCATTACTGAATAATTCGTGGCAAAGCATGATATACCTATGAGTTCTATGAAGACACATTTGTTGGTTAGTTCCCCGAACGGTGAAATGAAATCTACTTATGTATGCCCACGGATCAATCTTAAAATCGGGGGAATAGATTTTCAAGCTGATCTAATAGTTCTTACATCTAGTGGAATAAATGTGATACTTGGAATGGATTGGTTAGGCGAATGTGATGGAATAATTCTGTGTGCCAAGAAGTCAGTGCTCTTAACCAGTCCTCAAGGAGATAGGATTGAAGTTGTTGCTACCACCCCATCCAAGAAGGAAAGGAAAAGTGAATCAAGATAAAGAAAAATAAGAGAAGGAGCTATGATTGCCGGAAGAACTCAGCATGCAAGATGAGCTTATAGAAGAGTACCCTTAGTTTTTTCAATCTCTCCGAATCTCGGGGCGAGATTCTTTTTAAGGGGGGTAGATTTGTAATACCCTAAAATTCCATCATTAAAATAATGTAGCAACATGGTGTTTTAGTTTTTGTTTCTAAGGAAATAAATAAATTATCAAATAAATTTGGCTTTTAAATATTTAAATAACATTTTGAATAATTTTAGAAGCCATTGCCGGCCAAGGAGCTTCCGTCGGTGGAGTAACCCTTTCACCCTCCCTGTTATCTCTCTCTCACCGCCGCGTGGTGCTCACCCGTGGCCTCTCTCTGTACCAGGACCACCGCCTCGTCACCGGACCGAGCCGCCGAACCTCCCCTGTTCTTCCGCCGGAGCGCCGCTGCGTCGATCTCCTCTGTCGTCGCCTCCCTGTCACTGTTTTGCTCACCGGTTCGTCTCCGTGTGGTGAGCATACCCTCGCCGCCCTGTTTTTCCTTCACGCCTAGAGCCGTAGCTCCTAAGCCTGCTCGCCGGAGCTCCGCCGTCCGCCTCACCGGACGTAGCGCCGTCGTAGATGCCTAGCCGCCCCTCTAGAACCCCTGGTTAGGTTTGCCATGTCCTTAGCTGCGCGTAGCGCCTTTGCGCGTTGCAAATCATGGCTGGACGCGCCATTTTCGTGGTCGACGGCGAGTTCGCCGCCGCGCTCCGCCGTGCGCCGCCTCCCTCCGGCGTGTCCGCCGCCGCTCGACCGCCTGCCGACGCCGCTAGCCGTCCGTGCACAGATCTGCGGTCCCGATCGCGCCTAGCCGAGTCAAACCCGGCCTCTTACCGGTCAACCAGAGCCCCGCCGTGGCCTTTTTGCAAAAGAGACCCTCTAGTTTTCAGTTTCACAACCAGATCCTTCCACCTATAAAGATCCTTGCAATCAAGTCCTTTCTTTTACGTTTGGGCCCCCGATCTTCTCTGTTTTAGCACCCGAGGCCCTTAATAGGTTCTTTTGCGCATAAACCCTTCGGTATATATTCGTAATTAGGTTTTAGCCCCTGGTTTCTTGCAGTTAAGCCCTTGGAAGCCCTGTTTCTTCACAGAAAAGCCCCTGAACCTTGTTTTGACCGTATCTTTTGCGTTTTAGCTCCGTTTCCACCGTTTCAAGTTGCGTTAGGTTCATATCATCTCAAAGTACGTGTTAGGATCAATGTTGAATATGTTCTTTGTTTTATAATTTATTTAAATATTAAATATGATTAAATCCTTATACACAAGTTTTTTCTAATTAAAATTTAATTAGAGTTTAACACGTGTTTTCATAAGAAAGTTAATATGATTAATACTAGTTAAATATTTCTTTCAATTAAAAGCTAATTAGATGTATACCTCGGTTTTCATAATCAAATTTAAATTGATTAATGATTATGCAATCTGCTTTCTAATAAAAGCAACATAGGCTATATCTCGAGTTTTCATAATTAAATGTTAATTTGATTAATATGAATATAAATGTGTTTTTGAATTATAATTTGATTAGAACAACACGAAATATAAATATAAATGTTTAGATGCTTCACATGCTTCTTTTAGAAGTAAATGTTTAATTTGCATAAATAATACTTGAATATTTGTAAATAAAATTGGACTAGGATCACATCGTCTTTTCTATATAAATATAACTTGCTTAATTATTAATAGGGTATTTCTTTGAAATAACCTATGCACATTTTTATTTAATTAAAATATACCAAGCACATAGTCTTGTGTGATATAATCCAAATCTCCTGATAGTTCTGAGTGTTTTTGCGTTCGCGGTCCTAGAGCCAAACCTTGTCCTCTTTTTGAGCTTTTCATGCTTGGTGTATTGTTTTATTTATTTAATGTATTCATGTGTGCTCGTAGACATCGTGCCAGTTTCAAGTGAGCAACCAGTTGAAGTGGATCAAGAGCAAGTTTTTGAAGAAGAAGAACCCCAGTGTTTAAGCAAGGAAGGCAAGTGGACTTCTTCCTCTGCATATTCCTCTTTGTCCTGAATAATTGCATGTTAATTAATATTTACATTTAAATGTTGTTCTGCATAATTTGATGGGAAAATCACCTTTTTAAGGACATGACTAGATTTTATCCTCTTTACCTTGGACAACCCTTTTAAATAAATGTTTTGGGTAGAAATGCTTAGTTGTTGTACGTTGGGATGGTTCAAATGAATCTTTGCAATATGATTAATGATGATCATGATAACTTTGGTGAAGATGATGCTTATGGTTAATAACAAGATCATATGTTATAATTGGAACATGGAGAACCACCCAGGAAAACAGTGCAACCAGAGTCCATATGGCTCTGGCTTAGCCAATTAATTAGGTGTGTGGAATTATCTGACAGCCTTATCCGAAAGGAGCACAGGGGGCCGGAGTTGAAGGGGTATAGCCCGGTTCTTTTGGGGTAGCAGCCTTTGCTAAGGTGCTGACCACTAGGGAGGGTTATGGTCCGCTCCGCTGCTGTAACTGTCGCAGGTTGTTGGTTTTCTACATACCTTTGTAAAGGCTTCGTAGTGGACCCCTAGCCACTCACCTCGGAAGTGTTTAAGGGTTTGGCCAACCCGGGCAACATGGGGAACACGAACTATGGGTAAAGTGTACTACCTCTGCAGAGTGAAAACTGATCGATCAGCCGTGCTCACGGTCAAGAGCGGCCTGGACCCTCACATGATAAGTGAACTTGAACTTGGAAATTAAATCATGGATGTATATATGGTTTTTGGGATAATGTTTCAAATGCCTAATCTTTTGGGATGGTATAAACTTACACCTAGTAAATAGGTGCTTGCTAATAAAATTTGACCAACATTAAAATGCTAACCACTACAAACTCTTAGCCTATCCTTGATAGCCTTGCACTTTCACCCCACTTGCTGAGCTCCAACCATAAGTGTGCTCACCCTTGCTTACCACTGTTCAGAGGAGAACAACAGCGAAGAGTACTTCAGTGACTTCGACGAGTTATGAGGCTTGTGTGCCCCCAGTCATGTGCCTGTGGAAGCTGAAGACGGAGTTGCTTCGTCTAGTTACCATTTGTGCGTTTTAAAGACCTTCATGTCTATCGTCTGAGTGTAATAAAAGATAATGTAATGGTTTAACTCTTGTACATTTTTTAATCCTATTTATGGATATTTCACTCATGACGTCTATCATATGTGTGTAAAGTTGATGCTGGCGCACATATGGGATGCAATTGGTTTTCTTCGAAAAATCAGGTGGGACATATATTCACATATTTGAATTTGAGCAAGTTAGATATTTGTCGAATTAGTCTCCCCCTCTAAAGCCCGGACAATCCGGACATTTTCTCAGATACTCCGGAGTATCCGGAAAAATATCTGGAGACTCCGGATATTGATCTGACAGTTTGCTTTTAAGTTGTAATTTTGAGGATCGACTATTCACCCCCCCTCTCTAGTCAACATCTAGATCCTTTCACCTAGACTAGTGCCTAATGGACTAAAGTTGGGGCTAATCCCCACTACTCGGCATCATAGAGGGCCGCGTGACCTGTAGCCGAGAAAAGTCGCCTCATCTTCGCACAGAGGCCGCGGCGAAGGTCACGCACATAATCCCTCAGCTTGGCCAGGTCCATCTTCTACTCTGAGAAGGCAGCCCTAAGTTTCTCGTTGCTGGCTTCCAATTCCTTCATCAGTGGAGTCAGCTTGGCCACTGAGGAGAGTTAGGGAGTTGCTCGGCCTCCTGAGTCTTCTCCCTAGACCTCCTAGTGTAGGATGGCGGTGGTAGTCCATCGTCCAGGCCAAGGTCTTCATCCTCTTTAGGTGCTGGGCGTACTTCAGGAGCCTTCTCCTTGGGCAGCGCCAGCCTTATGGTCACCGATGGCTGTGGTGACTGAGCGGACTGTGCTCGTCTACCCTCCAGCTAGTGACGATCCAGGTGCGCTAGGCGGAGCGAACGGCAAACCCTTGGGGTGAAGCTGAGCCGTGGTTGGCCTGCCGTATGGGCTGGCTACCCGTCCCCTATGCCTCTTCCCAAGTGAGGTGGAGCGCCTGAACGGTGACGTGCCTGGAATCCTCCCACCCGGTGTGATGGTGGTGAGCGAGGGAACTTCTAGGACGTCAGCCACCATTGCAAGGTCTGCAGTAGGGGCGGCAGTGATGGAGGGGTTACCCCCTTCCCCGGTACCGCCAGACGAGGAGGAGCCGTCGAAGGGAACGACGCTCTTTCCAGCCATAGGTCCGGTGATGAGCTGAGGACGATGAGGTGGAGGAGATGGATTCTGCATGACACAAAACTCGTCGTGCGGCAGGGAGAAGGTTTCTGGAGGAGGAAGAGATGCACACGCAAAAGAAGAAGGGAGGCGGCAGCACCAGAGGGTTCGGCCGACCCTAGGTGGGCCCCTCTGGTCCTCCCCCTTCGCGTGTGGGCTCGAGCAGGCCTCAAGGCCACAAGCCTAGGTGGATGCCCCGAGATGGAAAGGTTGGCTTAGGCTAAAGCTAGGATAAGGTTGGGGTTGAATAATCAACCTCTACTTTATAATAACTTTGGCTAAGCCACTAGTATAACCATAGATAATCTGGGGAAACTCACCTTGACAACATACCTGGTCCATCAAAAGTGTAGAAGCCTCTGATAGGTATCATGAAGTGTTCACCGTGTCGCCACGATGGTGTTGTCTTCCTGTGGACCTTTGCCTTACTCCTTTCTATCTTGGCAATTTCTTTCTCCTGCATAGTCAGTGTTCACAAGATACTAGAAGGATAATTCTTCTCAGGGAAACAAAATAAATGAGTCCCAAGAATACTCAGAATGCGGGCGTCTCGTGACCTCCTATCTCAACTCATGGCCATCTCCCTTGCAGATAGTGTGATGTGATGATAAGCTCTGATCTGCAAGGTTAGTGCATATACGAACACGAGCCCAAAGGATATATCACAGCTAGAAGCAGGCATGATCATCCCAGGGGACCAAGGCAGCCCTAGGGTGGTCACAGGACTCGAGAGCTAAAGCACTAGGGTGGCGGAACTCGGAGATGAAAAGATCGAGAAATGAGGCTAGTGCTCCCACAACCGGAACTGATCTCCAAGTGAACTCAAGCTCAGAAAGACACTCGGCCTCCAAAGAGGATAGAGCATAAACTTCCAATGGCCAGTGTACAATCCAGAACCAGAGTTCGAGTGAAGAACGAGATTTGACTCACTCTTGCCTTAGGCAGAGGGTCCGATGTTCTCATCAGAACGATGAAACAACCTGAGGTCTGGCCTAAGCTTCCAATGGGGAGGCTATGGATAAGCCGGAAAGTGCAACTCCCATTGGGCATCGATCAAGTCAAGCATAAGGTATGAAGTTGAACTTCTCTTGACTGATCGGCATCGATAGATGGGCTTAAGATAAGAAGCGAATGCACTCCATTCGATCGGTACGTGATCGTGCTCCTTCAGTCTGATGAATGAATCCAATGGATTATAAAGCAGAGACCGATGTCTTGGTTTATACGAAACTTTAGTGGTAGGCACTTCAGCTTAAACCTCAACGTAGGAACATGATAAGCCTCTCATACCCTCCTTAGGAGATGGTAGTTTAGGATCGAACAAGCCATCCTGGTCGGGAATGATCGTTCTTTCCAAACCACTCTCTCCATCCACCCGTGAGACAAAGTCTCGGGGAGAAGGTCTAAGAAGATGCACAAGAGGGGAACCCAAGGGTAGATCTCGCGTCACGAAATCTTTCCCTTAGATTCCTGCTATTCAAGAACGACACCCTCAGCCAGAGCTCAGAAAGAATGGATATGAAATCTCAGGCTTGACTGATGATGGATCTAGGTGGCTCAACATTTCCTCTGGTGGGTACCTCATTGAGCGGGATGCAAGGGGAGCTGAAATCCCGGAGATTCTCCACGATCTCTTTTCCCTCAACAGCGTCCAAGTGCACAAAGGATCCTCCGGAGAGAGCATTAAGCCTCATGGCATCATCCTTCTGCAATCCAAACCAGAAGTGCAGGAGCAACATCCAATCAGGAATGTAGAGGACTGGGCAATCTTCCACCGCAGAGGCGAAACGATTCCATGCCATTCCTAGTGATTCCTCCTCACATTGCTTGAAACTGAGAATCTTGGTCCTGAACGAGATGACACGTCGTATCAGGAAGAATTGGGAGTAGAAAGCTGCCCTCAAACTTTCCCAAGTAAGGTAGTCCCTACCAAAACAATGATGTCAATCCCGTGCTTTCCCAGAGAGGGATAGCGGGAAAAACTCTTTTTTCCAAGCATCCGGTGATTCTCCGGTTTTACCCTGAGTTTCAATCAGATGCTCGTAGTCTCTCACATGATCAAAGGTGTTCTCATGACTTAACCTTGAGAAGGATAGGTCCTGAATTAGCTTCATGAGAGAGGGGTGAAGCCGACAGCCAGATGTAAGAATGGGTCTTGACAAAGATGGCTCTGAGGGTTCACTCCTCGAAGGTGGAAGGTGTTTACAAAGATAACCTTCCATGGATAGCGGGGGTAAAGGTAGATGTAAAGAAAACAGAAAGGATATCTCGATGGGTAATGGGGGTGAAGGTAGAAGGAGAAGAAAAAGATAAATACGAGGATAGACGGGTTCGTAAGGTTAACAACAGCCGTCCACGGCAACGGCACCAGAAATGCTTGTTGGCATTTCTTAACCTCACCACTAGGCGACGTAATAGCGTGAGCGTGTAAGAGACTCCTAGGTACACTGACGAGTGCGAACGAATTCGCAAGCGCACGATACAATGTTGTAGCACTTCTCCCTCGGAGAATGAGTATTCCCGTCGTGTTTCATTCCTATGACGGGTGAGGACCAGGTGTGTCCGAGGACCAGTGGAGGGTCGTTCCTTAGTGATGAGTGATTGACAACGTTGTGTGGAGTGATTCTTGGCTAAGTGTGAAGGTACAGGTTGTGGCTTGACTCGTGTCGGTGTAGGTGAAGAATAAGCGTGAAAGGCCTTAGTCGTGGCGGCCTCCGGGTGATGGAGAGGCAAGTAGGCTTGGTTTGATAGACCCGGTGGCCGATGGGGTCAAGTGTGAGCCGTGCGGTGCAAGACTAGCGGGCTGAAGTCGTGAACATGGGCCGGTGCAAGGTAGCGGATGGAGCCCGAAGCTTGCACGCGGGGTTTGTTGGTTTGCCCACAAAACCATCGGTGGACGGTTTCTTAGTTTGGACCGCAAAACCAAGCCCGGAGGCCCGAGGCGACGGAGACGGTGATCCGGGAGCTTCAGGAAGGTTCAAGGCGGGGGGCACGTCGCGTGATCACGAGGTTTGCGTCGATGTGAAGCGAAGCCGCGGTGGAAGCTCGTCCGCCCGATGAAGACTTGACCAAAATGCCCCTGAGGGGTTGTATCTTCTATTTGAGTTGTAGGGGTAGCGTGGTCATTTACCTCCCTCTGATGAAATTCGTATAAATAGCAGAGAGGTGGATGGCATCTCTCTCTGTTGGACTCTAGATTTCCCTACCCCGGTAGATTGCTCTGGACTGCTTCTTTTCCTCTGTATTCCTTAGGCTAGATTCTTGTATAGATTCTAACCTCTGGATGTATGGAAGCATTCGGCGTTGCAGTGATCTCCTAGTCCTCTATGATTTTCGTGTCATTTTCGAGGCTTTTTTTAGGGTTTCGTTCTTCGCTCAATTCAGGGATTTGAGGGCGTTTTCCTTCAGATTTCTTTGAGGGGATCATGGGTGGATGCCTTGCGCATCTTTGTGTGTGATCTTGACCCCTCAAACGCCATGGAAAGCCTTCGATTCGTGAGTTTTTGGCCGGAGTCCGAGTTCTTGGTGGAGGTTCGTGTGATCCGTGATTCCCAGTGATTTAGGGGGTTAGAGGTCGAGATTTTCGGGGCATAACTTTCTCTTGTGTTGCTTATCATCTCCCGAAAGTATTGTCTCAAGAGCTCTAGCCGTTTGGGAGATCCGATGATGGATTTGGAGGGTTGACTTTGCGGGGCCGGGATGTTCCTGCTCTGTCCGTGAGCCGCGGATAGTCCGCGTGACTGTGGCGGACAGTCCGTAGGACATTTGTTCATCGCAGTTCGTCACGTGTTCGTGCGCATCTGCGTTTCGATCCGTTTTGTCACTAGGGTTTTGTTGCAAGGTGTTTCCGGACTGTCCGCGTGGGGCTTGCGGACTGTTCGCGTGGCTTGGTTTTTCTCTGGGTGGCTCGAGGTTTGTCTGGGGTGTTCAGCGAGTTTTGTCAGACTGTCCGCCTGTGGTGGCCGGACTGTCCGCGAGATCCCGGACCGTCCGCGGTGCTTGCCTGGACTATCTGAATTTCCTCGGTGCAGTACTGTTGGCTCGGGGTCCTTTTTTGGACTGTCCACCGAGGGTTCACGGACTGTCCGCCGTACTCACGGACTGTCCACCGTACTCGTCCAGACTGTCCGGCCAGGGCTTCGCAGATTTGGCTAAGTGCTTTGATTCTTGTCTTGTGCTTCCGCGGTTTGCTTCTAGGGTTGTCTCTTGATCGTGTGGGCTTGTTTGTGCCTCGTCTTGAGATTCTTTGGTGTGTGCGAGTACTCAGAGTGGCAATCGGGGAATAGGCTGAGTTCGACCTTCGGGAAGAATTTTTATCGGCTCCCATTCACTCCCCCCATCTCTGGTCGCCTATTCGGTCCTTCAATTGGTATCAGAGCCAGGTTACAGATCTTCTTGATTCTAACCAGTCTAAGATCTAAAGATGGGCGATTATGGCAAGGGGTCGGGTCCTCCGCACTTTGATGGCAAGAATTCCACAATGTGGGAAAGGTGCATGGGCGCGTTTTTGCGAGGGAAGGGAACTCTGATCTGGGAGGTCACTCAAAATCCTCAATATGTCATCCCAGACAGTTTTCTGCTTCCAAGATCGCGGGACATGTGTGAGGCCAACAGCAAGGCCGTTGATTACTTGTTTCGTGCTCTCTATGCCTCGGAGTTCGAGCGAGTGTACGGAGAGAATGTGGCCGGAAAGATTTGGCTCAAGTTGAGAAATGCTCATGTTGGCAATGCCCAAGTGCAAGCCCGTTTGTTTTCCACTTACCGGAGAGAGTACGAGAACTTCATTCATCTCCCCGGTGAGTCGACCGATGCTATGTTCCAGCGCTTCACTAGCATAGTCAACAACATGAGGGCCAATGTGACAGTGCTCCCATACACGGACCATGATCAAGCTATTAAGCTTTTGCTTGCCCTGGATAGGTCTGTGTGGAGTGCCAAGGTCGATGCCATTGAGGAGTCGAGCGTGTATGATACGCTTATGCTTGATGAGCTGTTTTCCAAGCTCAGGTCTTCAGAGGTTGATCGTGGCTTGAGAGCCAGGAGCGAGAGCCCCACTGATCCTCATAGTTTGGCTCTTGTCTTAGGATCAAGGTCTAACGCTAACTCTGCTGGTTTCTCTTTGTCTTGTCTTGTCTTGTGTCTTTGCCAGATGAGGACTTTGAGGTGCTGAGCGAGGACGATCTCGCCTTGTTGAGCAAGAGGTTTGGGCGGATGTACGAGAACCGCAAGAATGCAAGGCGGAGCTCGGGCATGTGCTATCGGTGCGGGAAGCACAGGCACTTCATCACCGAATACCCTGAAGCCATGGAGATCAAGAACGACTACAAGGGCAAGCCCAAGCACGACTACAACAAGCACTGCTCCCGGAACGACTACAAGGACAAGCGTAAGGACAAGGGCGAGAGAAGGTCCAAGAAGAGTGGCGGCTACAAGAAGCAGACGGCTCGAGCGATGGTTGCCGGAGCCAGCGATATCGACTCCACATCAAGCGATGCTTCTTCTGACTCGAGTAGCGAGGAAGAGCAAGAAAGGCGCAAGGCCAAGCGGCACACAGGCAAGAACTTAACCGGCTTGAGCTTCGTCGCACAAGGAGGCTTTTGCGGCCTGGCGCACTCCAAGAAGGGTGGGAAACACAGCTCGGATTTGAACTCCGACTCTGAGGAAGAGGTACGACACGATCCCAACTTCTTGCTAGAGGAGAATGCTAGGCTCAATGAGTTGCTTGATAACCGTGATGATGTGCTTAGAAAGACCAACAAGGAGAAGAGGAAATTTAGGTCTTAGTTGGGTGATGCTAAGGATAAGATAGCTGAGCTTGAATCCTTGCTTGTGGATGCTAGAAATGAGATAGGATCTTTGAAATCTGCTCCTGTGGTGTTTGATGAGATTGACTGTGGTGATTGCTGAGTTTTTCTTGCTGATTTGACTGCTCTCAAGGAGAAGCTTGCCTCTACCCTTGAGGAACTAGATGTTATTAGGATTGAGTGTGATGAATTGAAGTGTAGGCCAGCTTTGTTAGGTGCTTGTACCTCATGTCCTGTTTTGCATGCTAGGCTAGATGAATCTCACACTAGAATTGTTTCTCTTGAGGCTGCTTTGAAAGCTCCCATTCCTACATCATGTTCTACTTGCGAAATGCATGCTTTAAAAAACATGGAATTTGCACACTATGTTGACCGTTTGCAGGATGAAAATGATGAGCTTAGGAAATTGATGAGTTGGTTGTTTGGGCATGAGCCACAGTTGAGTTTGATGTTGGCTGAGTTCAAGCGGTTTGATGGTCAGGCGTTGGGGGCGGACAAGAGTGGTGAGAAGAGTGGTGAGGGAGAAGAGAAAGTTGGAGAGATTCGCACTCAACCACACACCATACCCATGAACAAATATGCACCCATGCCAAACCACCTCAGAAACAAGCTTGATACAACTCCAGACCCACCAGTGTTCCCCTAGAAAACAGAAAATTACCAGAAACCCATCAAGTTTGTGAGCAACCTGGGTAATGTTTTTGAGGGGAAGTCAGGAGAGAAAGCTGTTGAGAAGCCCACAGAAAAGCCACCGCCTAAGCCACAGCCGATCCGCTTCCATTGTGAGTATTGTGGGAGGGATGGGCATAAGGATGAGTTCTGCTTCAGGAGGAAGAGAGATGAGAGGTTTCCTAGGGAGATGGCAAACAATGATAGGTACCACCTTGCTCGTGGTGTGCCTGAGCCTCGTAGAGGGCCTCTACCTAGGGGTGAGGTGTATGTGCGTACGGTTCCCACTCGTGGAGGTGGAGGTGGCTTTCCTCAGAGAGATAGGCGTGTTGGGTTTGGGCGTAGTGAGATAGCTCGACGTGCTCCTTCTCGTGACCGTTACGAGTTTGGGAGGCACAATCGGAGCTTTGGGTCTCAGATGGACTACGGGCCACGTTTTCCCCCTTATGGTGCGCGTACTCCTCCAGTGAGACGTGACAGGTCCTTTGGAGGTAGGCGTGAGAGGGCTCAGCCTAGAGGTTTCGGTAGGATCGACTTTGCTAACCCTTCTTTTGAGCAATTGGCTCGACACTGGTTTGACTCTTTTGGTACTAACCCCAGTGTTGAGTCGCTTGCTCATTCTTGTTCTCGTTTTTGATTGCAGGTGGGAGGCTTGGAGGACTTTTGGTTGATCGACTCTGGTTGCTCACGACACACGACCAGAGATCGTGGGTGGTTCTCCAGCCTCCCCCCGGTGAGTACGAGGGAGTACATCACTTTCGGGGACAATGGGAAAGGACGAGTGCTTGCGGAAGTAATGGTGAAGGTGAGTAGCAAGGTGACCTTAAGAAGTGTGGCCCTGGTCAAGTCACTTGGTTTTAACCTGTTGTCAGTATCTCAGTTACTGGATGAAGGTTTTGAGGTTCGTTTTAAGTCGAGCGCTTCTCGTGTGCTTGATTCTCGAGGTGATCTTGTCTGTACGATTGTCCCCGAGGGTCAAATCTTTCGTGCCGATTTTTCCCATTCTGTTGGTCCTCCTCGATGCTTTGTTGCTGGCGTTTTGGCCGAGCTTTGGAAATGTCATAGGAGGTTGGGACACTTGAGCTTTGAGTTGCTTTCCCGCTTGAGTGGTCTTGATCTTGTCCGAGGATTGCCTAAGTTGAAATTCGAGAAGGATTTGGTTTGTGCTTCTTGTCGGCATGGAAAGATGGTTGCTACTTCTCACGCCCCTCTGACTGCAGTCATGACCGAGCGACCTTGTGAGCTATTGCACATGGGTTTGGTTGGGCCAGCTCGTGTTCTCTCTGCTGGTGGGAAGTGGTATGTTCTTGTGGTTGTTGATGATTTTTCGAGGTACTCTTGGGTTTTCTTTCTGGAGGATAAGAGTGAGACATTTGGCTTTGTTCGGGACTTGATCTTGAGGTTGAAGAATGAGAGACATGGTGATGCCATTCGAGCTATACGCAGTGACAATGGCACGGAGTTTAAAAACTCTCATTTCGATGCCTTTTGCAGTGATCTTGGTCTCGATCATCAGTACTCTTCTCCATACGTCGCTTGCCAGAATTGCGTAGTGGAGAGGAAGAACCGGACCCTTTGTAAGATGGCTAGGACGATGCTCGATGAGCATAGGACTCCTAGGCGTTTCTAGGCTGAGGCGGTCAAAACCGCTTGCTATGTCTCAAATCGCATCTTCCTTCGTGCATTCAAGAAAAAGACCTCTTTTTAGCTGATGCATGGGCGACAACCCAAGGTGAGTCACTTTAGAGATTTTGGTTGCAAGTGTTTCATTCTGAAGAAGGGCAAGTTGGATAAGTTTGAGTCTAGATGTTCGGATGGTATTTTCCTTGGTTATGCGATTCATTCTAGAGCATATCGTGTGCTCAACCTTGACACTAACCGAATCATGGAGACTTGCGAGGTAACCTTCGACGAGACACAGCCATGTAGCTCTTCTGCTTTTGAGTGTGCAGGTGACTAGGAGATTGGAGCGAGGATCTTTGAGGATGAGAAGGATGGTGATGGAGACGACGACGATGATGTTGGTGGTGCTCCCGTGGCTGATCGTGTACACGCTACTTCCACTACGACGACGATCGAGGATGGACCATCCCCTACACCCACTACGACTAAAGCTATTCGAGTGGAGGCTGCTGCTGAGGGGGAGATTGTGTCCAGGCGAGAGGCTCCCCGGCGTGTACAGATTGATCACCCACCAACGACGATCATAGGTGACCTTCATGAACGCACTACACGGTCGAGGTCAAGGAATACTTCTCATTTCGCTCATTCTGCTTTTGTCGTGTCGTTTGAGCCCAAAGATATTCGACACGCTTTGTCTGACGAGAATTGGGTGAATTCCATGCATGAGGAGTTGGAGAACATTGAGAGAAACCAAGTCTGGGTGTTAGTCGATCCACCACCAAATTGCCGTCCCATAGGTACCAAGTGGGTGTGGAAGAACAAAGAGGGTGAGAATGGGATGGTTGTGAGAAACAAGTCGAGGTTGGTGGCTCAGGCGTTCAACCAGAAAGAGGGCATAGATTATGAGGAGACATTTGCTCCTGTGGCCCGTTTGGAGGCAATTAGGATCCTTCTAGCCTTTGCCGTGGCTACAAGGTTCAAGTTGTACCAAATGGATGTCAAGAGTGCTTTCTTGAATGGGGTGATAGAGGAAGAAGTGTATGTGACGCAACCCCCAGGGTTTGAGAGCTAGAAATACCCACACCGTGTATACAAACTCCAGAGAGCGCTCTATGGGTTGAAACAGGCACCGAGGGCTTGGTATGGTAGATTGAGAGGGTTTTTGCGGAGTAAGGGGTTTGTGATGGGCACAGTTGATAAGACCCTGTTTCTCCTTAAGCATGGGAATGACCTTTTGATTCTTCAGATATACGTGGATGACATAATCTTTGGTGGCTCTTCTCATGATCTTGTTGCCAGATTTGTAGATGACATGAGCAAGGAATTTGAGATGTCCATGATGGGCGAGCTGCAGTTTTTCTTAGGACTTCAGATCAAGCAGTGCAAGGACGGGACGTTTGTACATCAGGCGAAGTATACGAGGGACATGGTGAAGAAGTTTGGCATGAATGACTCCAAGCCGCTGACTACACCGATGGGTACCACTACGGCTTTGGATGCGGACGAGGCTGGCGAACCCGTGGACCAGAAGGAGTACCGGAGCATGATTGGCTCCCACCTCTACTTGACGGCGATGAGGCCGGACATACAGTTCAGTGTGTGTCTGTGCGCTCGTTTTCAGGCTTCACCGAGGACTCCACATCGGCAGGCCGTCAAGCGGATTTTCAGGTACTTGAACTACACTCCTGAGTTTGGTCTTTGGTATTCTGCGTCCTCAACACTCAGACTTCACGGGTACTCCGATGCTGATTTTGCTGGGTGTCGATTGGACCACAAGTCTACCTCTGGATGTTGCCAGTTTCTCGGTTCTTCTTTGGTCTCTTGGTCATCTCGCAAGCAATCCAGTGTAGCCCAGCCCACTACAGAGGCTGAGTATGTAGCTGCTGCTAGCTGTTGTTCCCAGCTCCTATGGATGACTTACACTATGAGTGATTTTGGTGAGAAGTGCTCCCAGGTTCCACTTTTCTGTGACAGCACCAGTGCCACAAGTGTAGCCAAAAACCCTGTCCTCCACTCCAAAACGAAACACATAGAAGTGAGGTACCACTTTCTGAGGGACAATGTTGATAAGGGAAACATATCTTTGTCCTATGTCCCTACCCAAGGCCAGCTAGCCGACATTTTCACTAAACCACTTGACCAAGTTACTTTCACTCGCTTACGGGGTGAACTTGGGGTGTGCTTTCCTTTCTAGCTAGGTCTTGGAGCTTCTCATGTATATATGTGTCATATGTTTCATTTTGCTGCATTCCATGCATGCATTTTAATTTCTGTACAAAACCTGGTAGGATAGCCATCTTTGGATCACTTGTGCTAGGAAAAGCTTCTCTTGTATACTTTGATCACTGATGTCTATATGTGAGATATGTGCATGTTTGGTAAATGGTGGATGTGAATGCTATGCTGTTGATGGTTTTGCCATATATTTATGTTGAGATAGCTTCATGATTGTGAAAATGATAAAATTGCCTCTCTCCTGAGTAGATGCTTGTCGATGCTCAATTTGTGCTTAAATGCCTATATCATGTTTAGTTTGTGCTTGAGTATCATGTTCTCTTTGCTTGGGGTCAAAGACCTTTTGTCATTGTAAATGTTTAGCCCATTTGTTCACTTTGGGAGGAGTATAAGCTTCTTTTTGCCGCAAAGGCATTTCATGTACCATGTTTAAACTTAAAAATGAAATTGGTATATGAATTGCCTTATGCTTGAAAAATGAGCTCCTAATCATGTTTTTATGCTGGTGATATTCATATCTTGGGTGCTAAACCGTAGCATGTTGTCTACCATGAGAAGTCTCATTTTAAGAAATAGACACATGGCTCGGTGGCTTTGACATGACTTGAGTAGCTTGTGGGCGTTTATAATGATCTTGTGATGAGAATTTGTGATCTTGTGTAAACTTTGGATGATCTAGTGTATTTGTGCTCAAATTGCCATGGATAGGGTCTTACTCATGAGATGAATGTTTCTTTGTGAAAATTGCTTAAAATTGCTTTTATCCGTGTCACATGCTTATATGTCTCTACCTTCTTGATGGCAATGTGCTAACTATACCATATCTACTTTGCTTGCTCTATGTCTCATTTGTAGCATTTTGATGTGCTCTTTGTATATTTGAGAAGCTTGGTAGATTGTATATATGCTTTGACATGCATTTTCCATGAAAACAAGGGGAAAAGTTTCATATATACCTTGATTCATGCATTGTCAACAAGGGGGGGAGTTTTGGGAGAAGGTATGCACATTTGGGAAAATTTTCATGCATTGGAAGATTTTGTGGAAAATTGGTATGCATTTGCGAGATGTTGCATGTGAGGAGAAAAATTGAGAAAGAGAGGTTGCATTTGCTCAAGGGGAGTTGCATATGTGCAGGGGGAGCTCCTTTGGTTTTGCCTGAGTTTTGTGCTTTGTGATGTACTCTGTGTGAGCTTTGTTTTGTCTCGGATGTGTCGAGCCGTTGCCCTTGTCTTAGGGGGGCGAGACTTGGTTTGGCGAGTGATCTTGTTTTCGCTTGTTCTTTGGCTTTGGACCACTTGCTTTGGCGGTTTGTGTTCGTGGTTGTTTTTCTTTTCTTTTTCTCTATGTGATTTCTATGGGTGTTGTCAATGCACTCATCAAGGGGGAGATTGAGGACCAGGTGTGTCCAAGGACCAGTGGAGGGTCGCTCCTTAGTGACGAGTGATTGACAACGTTGTGTGGACTGATGGTTGGCTAAGTGTGCAGGTACAGGGTGTGGCTTGACTCGTGTCGGTGCAGGTGAAGAACAAGCGCAAAAGGCCTTAGCCGTGGCGGCCTCCCGGTGATGGAGAGGCAAGTAGGCTTGGTTCGATAAACCCGGTGGCCGATGGGGTCAAGTGCGAGCCATGCGGTGCGAGACTAGCGCGCTGAAGTCGTGAACATGAGCCGGTGCAAGGTAGCGGATGGAGCCCGAAGCTTGCACGCGGGGTTTGTTGGTTTGCCCACAAAACCATCGGTGGACGGTTTCTTGGTTTGGACCGCAAAACCAAGCCCGAAGGCCCGAGGCGACGGAGACGGTGATCCGGGAGCTTCAGGAAGCTTCAAGGCGGGGGGCACGTGGCGTGATCGCGGGGTTTGCGTCGATGTGAAGCGAAGCCGCGGTGGAAGTGTGTCCGCCTGATGAAGACTTGACCAAAATGCCCCTGAGGGGTTGTATCTTCTATTTGAGTTGTAGGGTAGCGTGGTCATTTACCTCCCTCCGATGAACTTCGTATAAATAGCGGAGAGGTGGATGGCATCTCTCTCTTGGACTCTAGGTTTCCCTCCCCCGGTAGATTGCTCTGGACTGCTTCTTTTCCTCTGTATTCCTTAGGCTTGATTCTTGTATAGACTCTGACCTCTGGATGTATGGAAGCATTCGGCGTTGCGGTGATCTCCTAGTCCTCTGTGATTTTCGTGTCATTTTCGGGGCTTTTTTGGGGGGGTTTTGTTCTTCGCTCGATTCGGGGATTTGAGGGCGTTTTCCTTCGGATTTCTTTGAGAGGATCATGGGTGGATGCCTTGCGCATCTTTGTGTGTGATCTTGACCCCTCAAACGCCGTGGAAAGCCTTTGATTCATGAGTTTTTGGCCGGAGTCCGAGTTCTTCGTGGAGGTTCGTGTGATTTGCGATTCCCGGTGATTAGAGGGTTAGAGGTCGAGATTTTTGGGGCATAGCTTCCTCTTGTGTTGCTTATCATCTCCCCAAAGTCTTGTCTCAAGAGCTCTAGCCGTTTGGGAGATCCGGTGATGGATTTGGAGGGTTGACTTCGCAGGGTCGGGCTGTTCCTGCTCTGTCCGAGAGCCGCGGACAGTCCACGTGACTGTGGCGGACAGTCCGCAGGACGTTTGTTCGTCGCAGTTCGTCATGTGTTCGTGCGCGTCCGCATTTCGATCCATTTTGTCGCTAGGGTTTTGTTGCAAGGTGTTTCCGGACTGTTCGCGTGGGGCTTGCAGACTGTCCGTGTGGCTTGGTTTTTGTCTAGGGTGGCTCGAGGTTTGTCTGGGGTCTCCAGCGAGTTTTGCCGGACTGTCCGCCTGGGGTGGCCGGACTGTCCGCGAGATCCCGGACCGTCCACGGTGCTTGCCCGGACTGTCCGAATTTCCTCAATGCAGTACTGTTGGCTCGGGGTCCTTTTTTGAACTATCCGCCGAGGGTTCACGGACTATCCACCGTACTCGTGGACTGTCCGCTGTACTCGTCCTGACTGTCCAGCCAGGGCTTCGCAGATTTGGCTAAGTGCTTTGATTCTTGTCTTGTGCTTCCGTGGTTTGCTTCTACGGTTGTCTCTTGATCGTGTGGGCTTGTTTGTGCCTCGTCTTGAGATTCTTTGGTGTGTGCGAGTACTCGGAGTGGCAATCGGGGTATAGGCTGAGTTCGACCTTCGGAAAGAATTTTTATCAGCTCCCATTCACTCCCCCCTCTCTGGTCGCCTATTCGGTCCTTCAACAGGAGATTAACCGGAGCGGGTCTATCCAAGGACACCAGCTACTGCTGAGATAGGTAGGGATATGAGAAGCACTTTCTTAAGGAACTTAACTCTCAAGATGGATATGTCCGCTATTAGTCCTCCCCGTGGGGTGCCAGCCCATCCTAACTTTTTAGGGAGAGGCCAATGTACTGGCAACGGGGCCCAACTCGGTACACTGGCGCGGAGGGTTTCAAAGGGTCCAACACCCTGTCACCACTGTGACCTACCTCTATTGTTACGCGAATGCACTTGGTCTTCGTAGGATAACCGGAGTCCAGACACCACATCTGCACTCCTGATAACTACTATAGCGCGGTTACGTCTGTCGACCCGCTAACAACACTATAGCAACCCGTATAAATACGGAACCACGAACTAGAGAGAGAATGGATCAAATCGTACTAGTCGTCAAGTTACGGAGCAGCAAGAAAGGTTTGGATGCAAACGAGATACAACAAACTTACTCAGCTAAATAGGATCAGAGCATGCAAATAGATACTTGAACTAGAGAACTAGTTCTAAAGGATCGAAGCCTTGTGTTACGAAGAACACAAGCCTCTAACTTATGAACGAGCTAAGAACACAAGAACATATCATTCATGCATGATGTCCACCATAGTCTAAATATGAAATGCTGAAATACTCACTTTGGTCTAAATGAAGAACAAGCATCCACGAGGACATCAACTCAATCCTACTCTATCTCTCAACTAATCCTAGTCTAGATCTCTTCTCAACCCCATTCTACCACATAGAGGTGAGAATCACCACACATGGGCAGAATTAGAGAGAGGGAGACAGAGCTACACAAGAGAGATGTGGAACTTGAGAGCTTGAAGGTGTGTGTGAAATGAGCCCCCTCCCCTTCTATTTATAGGCAAGGGAGTGGCTTGCTCCAAGGCTGCAAATGCTCCAAAACACCCCGGGATGCAGCCAAGGACCAATGGGCGAGCAACACGTGGAAGGAGGGGATCAACCGACCCTAGGTCGGTTCGGCCGATCCTAGGGTCGGCCGAAACCCTTGGCTGCCCAATTGGCCCATGCTTCCTCTGGCTCACTTCCATGTGGGCCCTGATGCCCATCCTCCATGCATGCCACGTTTCCTGGCGGTTTGGTTAGCAAAGTGGGCCCATGGATCCATGTGATGATGATGTGGCAGCGTGTGATTCGTCGAGAGCTCTTCACATGGATTGGTGACATCATGGATCCAGGAGAATCCATATGGCAGCCCCTCATTAGCCAGCACTTGACTGCCTTGGATTGGAGTGGAGTGAATGTGCATCGATTCTTCTCATTTCCTGTGCTAAATACGTGCATTCGAATAGACATCGACATTGGTGGAAAGTATTAGTTTAAAATCCTATTCTAGTGTGGATGTGCAATTCATGCTTCAATTTGTAGGAGTTGACGGCCATGAAAATGGTACTTAACAGCCGTCAACATTTAGCTTCTACAACTTTTTCGGGGATTGGCTCCTCTTTCTTCTCTTCCGGGGCCATATTTCCGAAAATTGCAGCAAGTGGCCTCACACTTGTGTCACATTCCGGCTTTCCCGAAAGTCGTGTTTCCCAATCTCTTCGCATGGCCATCGCTTTGCTTATCTTTTGTAGAAGTTGGGCAGCTTCTGTGAGTATTTTCTCCATGAGATCCCCTCCTGCACACATTTGAACGCATTCCATGCAACTAGTGGTTAGCAAAAAGAAAATGTATGCAAAAGTACATCACCGGGAAATCTGAGTCTTGGTCTTCAACTAGCTCATTGAAACGATTCCACGCTTGATCAATCACGTCTTCTTCCCCTTGCTTAAAAGTAATCACTTGCCTCCTTATATGTTGAATCTTCCTTAGAGGGAAGAATTTGGCACAAAATTTCTTTATCAATTGATTCCAATTTCCCTCGACTTCGAAGGACGCAAATGAATACCACTTCATTGCTTCATCGGCAAGTGAGTAGGGGAAGAGATTCCATTTAAACCAAGCATCGAGGACTCCCTCTTGTTGTCCCATATTGCATAATGTCGTGAAGCGGTGGATATGTCTATATGGGTTATCTGTCTCCACCCCTCGGAACGGATTAGTTGCTGCCATCTCAATGATTCGAGCCTTGATCTCGTACCTTGTCACTTCGAGAATCGAATCTTACTCTTGTACCTTGATGTCCTCACATCGAGGGCTAGAATAGTCTCTTAGTGATTTTTCTGGTTCCTCCATAGGATTTCCAACAAACACCATCTAGACAATCAAAAACAAAAATAAAAAAAGAGTGTTTTTCTAGAACACAAGGGTTAGATGTTAGTAGTCAACAAAATTAATGAAAGATTAAACGAAGTAAACTGGCTTACTCCCCGGCAACAGCGCATGAAAAAGGGGCTTGTTGACAGTTCAATAACGCGTCAAGGTTCACCGCAAACACATGGCTAGCTTGTAGACTTTTTCACCTAGGGGAGTCCCAAGGTTCTTGTCAACCCAAGGAGCAAGTGGATTACTAGCGTTTAATCTAACACTAATCTAGTTGATTGAAGTCTATGAAAGAGATATTAATCTATAAAGTAATGACAACCTAACCCTAAATTACGTTAAAGAGAGATGAGAGGTGCACAAGTATGAAGAACGTATGCCCATGGAGTCTAGGTACTTGATGATGCAATCACCCAAAACATGATAAAACCCTGATCCAATCTATTAAAGCATGTGGTCAAAGGATTAAACGTTTCCCTTCCCTCGTACATGTCACTACGTGAATGTAATCGGTACTAATCCTAATGAGCATGGTATGTTGACGCGATCTACGGGAGCAACCCCGAAAGCATGGTAGCTAGCCTTAAACATTAAGCATCATCAACAAAGGTATGATAGATATATGATCCAAACAAGAACGGGTGACAACACATCAAGTTCCATTACATCTCCATGGACAAACAATAACTTTACCCCATCAAGACGCTAGGCATGGCACCATTGAGCATGGTGGATGCCTCCGATGGAGCACGGTCCTCGTTGTCCTTCAACTCCGGCGGCACCGTGGCAGGGCCTCGGTGTCCTCCTTCCTCGTGGTGGCCTCCCTTGACCTCGGCAATGATTTTTCTTGAATGCTCTCTCCCTCGATCGACTCTCTCACTTGTGGTCAATCTCCGAGGCTTCTCTATTCGTCTTTCGCGAATGGCAGCTCTGGCAGGCAATTAGGGTTCCACGAACTTAACACCGAAGGAGGGGGCAGCGAACCGACGCCAGAAGAGGTTGGGTCGGCCGGCCTAGGCCCTCTTTGGGCCGGTTCCAGTCTGTCTTGCTCCACACTTCGTCTTTTGCATTTTGGGTCTTTTGCTCCTTCAAATGTGCACTTTGGACGTTGTTATCCCTCCAACCAAGTTAAGTGGTGTGGAGACCACCCTCCGGATGACCCCACTTAAGCAATGCAGTGCCACGCCCTGGACCGGGTAAATGGCACCATCTTGTATAGGTATGATAATCAGAGTAGAAAGAGATAGAAATTAAGGAGAAGATTACTCTAGTGAATATATAGTCACCTTTACCATAGGATCACACAACAATCATTATGCAGCGGTAGATGTAGAAAAGGCCGTAACTTCGGCAAACAAGCAAGTTTGAGTACTTTTGCCAGAAGTACTCAGCAATTACCCCCATGTATAAGGAATTAATGACATGAAAGTAAGATATATAGTGGGGCTAGCATCAATGCATAAAAGTAAACTCATGCAAGGTCTAAACACAGTGTAACAACTATCAGAATCCTAACTGAAGTATAATAAGGAGTGGTGGCCCTGGAGGAGGAACACGAAGCCTCTCCTACCAATTCCCAAGTTTTAATGCAGCGATCATCAGGATCCTGCTTAACCCTTAACCCCATTACATCATTCTTTGGGCTTCCGCCCACAATTTTAACCATCTTAATTCTAATGATGTGACTAGTCAAAGAGAGCTTTAACCAAGGAGGTTCTTAACCGAGAACCACGGCTATCCGGATAAATCATACTCTGCGTAGAGGCATAGACTGTACCCATACGTCCGACCAGCCCATACCCTACGTATAGGCGGTACTGGCCGCGAGAACCATACCCACGGGCATCTACTTGTGGTTTACAGTATCATCCTCTCCTAGACAACATTCCCTAGCTCCATCCATGTCTACACTGGGCCTACGTGGGGGTCATTCCACCACACCCGCCTCGCGGGTCCACGTCCCGGGACAAAGCATATCCATATAAGTGTGGCACAAGTACCACCGCGTCACCCAGACACGAAGACATTCCTGATGACCTGTACCAGCCAGACCTGGGACTATGCGAAGGTCTTGCTCTAGCGTATCCGTTGCCCACCACAGCCCCTTGGGATGGTTTACTAGGTTCAGTAGTGGGGTTTGATTCAAGGCCTCACATGAGTAGATACTCCTGATAGGCTGTACCTTTTTGGCTACGTATGGTTGTACTAAATACTGGAAAGACTTTCTCCTTGATCCGGTCCTTATACGGACTAAGGAAATCATTGGGTAGAGCCTCTCCCCAAGGATACCCAACTTCCCTTACATCCTCTCTAGGATGTTTCTAAGGCAAGTTTTATGTTTCATACTCACACCAATCTATCCTTTCTAGGTGATGTATATATAAAGTAAACAAGTTTATAAAGGGTTGCAAGCCTTGGGTATAAGGCCTGCCCTAGGGTTTTAAAGGAGGAGGAGAAATGGGTTTCTCCTGGGTATTATGCCTAAACCCAAGTTATCGCATGTGACGTAATTGGTACAATATTATTAACTTGGTAAATTTTAATATAAAACATAGAATAGCCATGACCAAGGGGGTGTTGTTGAGATACTTGCCTCACTTGTTGAACGAAGAGTTGAGTCCCTATAATGCGTATCCCGGTTGATGAGAGCGCAATCACCGGGATAGATGAGAGACTAAGCACAAACAATAAATGAACAATTCATCAATCATCAAGCAATTAGTCCAAAACACTTTGATTATGAAGATTTCTAGAATGTCCTTGAGGATGAGGGAAGATTGATTAGGGATCGAAGATTCGGGATCGGCTTCAGGGGTTCGTTATTTTATGTGGCTAACGATCGTCTATCGGGTATAAAAAGGGTAATAACTAAATCTAGGGGTTCTAAGTGTGGAATTGGAGATGTGAGCCTATGAATATCCTTAAGATATATTCCAATAATTTTGGAAATTTATTGGGAATTTTTGGAGCTCTAGATAATGAAATGCACATTTTGGTGTACATTTCATGAGTCTTAAAATAGGGTTAAACTAACCCAAAATGGTTAAGGGCTCTAATGATGTGATAAAAAGGTTTGGAGCGCACCTATGGGTTTGTGGGATCATCTAGTATTTTTGAGAATTTTTGTGGAAACATATATGTTCATGTCAGATTGGTTGTAAGAAATATGCTAGATTCCCACTTTCAGTTCAGGAAGGTCACGATCACTCATGAAATAATTTTATTTCTCAGTGATAGGATACGGGCATCTATTGCTATACAATCATTTTATATCTCATGAAATCATTTTGTTCTCATTCCATATATCAATGCAGAGTTTCATAGATGGCGCTTCACTTGCCCTAGTATTGGATTTGTATTGCTATTCATGTCACCTACTGTTAGCAAATAGCCCAACACCACTTTACTAAAGCAGCTCCATGACTCTCGGCACCCTGCTTGTTGTCTGTACTGTCCTTTTTAAGTATGTTTCCTTAGAAACATTTATGTCTTTCTACCTGTAAGGTTATATTCCATTGATAATTGTAGGAATGAATACTTTAAACTTGAAATGTAGTGCTTTACTACCATTGAGACCTAATGATCGACAAAACTTTGATATAGTAGTCTCTAGATAGACCTTCCTCAAGTGTTTCAAGTTTCCACAAGTACTATTATTTATCTATTATTTTGGTTCAGATTTTTTGAGAATACATGCTCTACTGTTTGTCTGAAATGTGTACCTGGTTGCGGCGAACTATAACTTTGTGTTCTACTGCTAGTTGTGTTAATCCGCTTGTCCATTTGATGATTTTTGACATATCTTGTTGGCATATTGCCAGGTTCGGGTTTTTGTGTATTTGATGATCCAAACACTCGGAGAGTGAACTGTTAGTGCCAAGAAGATGTCTGAGGCAAGGATTGCTTTGACAATGAAAGATGATGGTGAAGCTCGTTCCTCTAAGAAGATGTGATTGGAGGTATGTGTTTCTTATTCCCCCGTCCCACTTGTCATGGGTGCTCTCATCCGTCTTTTGTAGTGCTAAATAAGTTTCATAAAATCTGAGTTACATCATGTTACAACTAATCTAACATTAACTTATCAGGTGTAAATTTTGCCGTCATTACAACTAATCTACAGTTCAAATTATCATGGTTGCTACTAGGGCTTAGATTTCCATATTGCTAGCGCTTCTTATTAGTTCAAAGTTTGTTTCAGACTTTATTAATTACTAATTGAACTAATTAAAATTACTTTGTTTAGTGAACCGTAATATATCAACCATTTAGTTGTAAACTATTGGGATGGTGCCTGTATGCAAGTTTGGATATTTGTTGATTCTGTCATTAGGGGGCTTTCGTCATACTCCAAATTAATATGCTAATCAACTATCATGAATGAAAAGTCTGAGGTATTTGAGATATCTGTTATGTATTGTCTGCAAATTTGGATATTTGATGATTCTTCATTTGGGGATTTCCTTCGTACCTCAAATTTGAGATGTTTGATGTTTCTTCAGATTTTGCATGGGTTAACCCCAACTTGGTGATGCTTCGGTGAACAGGGCAGCAGTGATGATTTGAATATCAGATTTTTCCACACTCTTCTCTACTTTTGAAGATTTGTAAACCCTAGAATTTTTAATGAAATTTTCTTATCTGTGTCAGCTGCAAGCTATATGAAATGTTTGAATTTTTCGGTGCATGTCGTTTGCAGTTTGCATTTGAGGAGGGGTTTCATTAGTTCCCCTTACTTTTGAACTTTTGCATACTATAGTTTTTTTTTGAATAATTCTGTACTATATGTCTCTTTGATGCTTCTAATTTATTTTTATATCTGATCATTTCTCAATTTCTATAGATTCGTATACTTTTGCCTTTCCTTCTTTCCCAATTTCTTGCCATTATTGTAGTAGATTCATTCTTTTTTCTTTGATAGTTTTCCTCATTTCATTTTTATGTGGTTGCATCAGTTTATCATATTTCATTATTTTGGGGTCTATCTATATCTTGCTTAGGTGATTTGAGTTGTCAGTCTTGTTTTTCCTGCTGATTGATTGAAATTCATGTGAGCATCTTTTATTGCTCACTCGGATTTTGGTCACCAAAAGTTTTGGTTGATTCGCTGGTCCAAATCACTTGAATCTTTTGTTCGATCTAACTGGATAGAACTTCTGACCTTTCCTCAATCTTTTTTTCATAGAAGTTGTATATGAGTTCATATCAGCTACATTGATTTTCCTATGCCATATGATTCTGAGATTGCATTATGTATTCTAAGTTTCGGGTATGTTTCAGCACTTTTCTACGAATGTTTCATGCACGATGAATTGGTATGATTGATTTTATTCAATTGAAGTTTTGTTCAACTTGTTAATACTTTATTGGTTAGTGTGCCAATTGAATAGTCTATTCAGTGTGCTTATCACAACAACAATAGTTTGATCTATCAAGTCTGCTTATCACTAATGAATTACTGTGTCGATTTTAGTGCTACCCTTTTTCACCCTGATGATTAGTTGGCTAGGAGAAGATGTTGTAATTTGGGCTATAAGCTATCCTTTAGGTTGTTACTTTGAATGTGTTATTTAAGTCATTTTTAAAATCTGTCATTTGTGGGTTTCCTCCACATCCCAAAATTATGTGTTAACATGTTCGTACTTGATGTAGTCACTGGAATTATTTGGTTCATCGCATAGTAACTTATGGAACATGTAGTCGTGTTTAATTGGGACTGTACATTTAGTTGCAAGAATCTGAGTTATTTGCGAAGCCTGCGTTTTTATTTGGAAGTCTGGTCATTTGACAAATATGTCAGTTAGGGGTTTAAGTCACACCCTATATTAAAATGTTAACCTGATTTCCTCAGTGAAAAATATGAGTGATTTGATATGTATATTTTTTTGGAAGTCTGGTCCTTTGTCAAATCTGTTGTTTGGGGTTTAAGTAGCAACCTCAAATAAAATTTCTAACATGCATTCCTTACAGGGAAATTTTTGTTATTTGACATGTCTGATTTATAGGATTGTTATGAGTTGATTCTGAACTTGTATCTTTATTTGGTTTGGATTTAGTATAATCTGAACCTTAATATGCAATTTATGGGTTTAAGTCACACACCAAATAAACTGATATATTTGACATGTCTGAATCTACATTTAGAGTTGTTTTTAGGTGAATATGAACATGAATCTTTTTTACTCTATAATTTCATAGTGCTTTTACTACTTTCAGAATTGTTGAAGCACACCAGACGACACCATGTCTTCTCTACTTTCTGCATACAATTCTGTGTATTTTGAGTAATCTACACCTCAAATTAGTCAACTAACTCACATTTTCAGATTTGGTGCAGTGCAGTTTTCATCTCTGACTATTTGGTAGAATAGTTGGTATTGGTAGGATAGTTTACCAATAGTAGCAATTTCCATGTTGTATATCAATTCAGCTATTGGTAGGACAGTTTAAATTTCTTGCTTGGTCTCTTTACTCTAATTTGTTTCCTGTAATTTATTCATTTTGCATATGTAAATTTTTAACCTTCATCTGTGTAAGTTTAATAGATTTGAATCTGTTTGTTTCTATCTCTCTTGAAAACTGGTTGATTTTGCTTCTAGGAAAATATGTGTGATGGCATTACTTTCCGATCTGAATGTGATTTAGTAAATTGTATTCTTTTCCTACAAAACTAATGCCTAATTTACTCTCTATAATTCATAATGCTTCGCATTTCTTCCAAATTACTCTTTATTCTGCCTTTTTGTTCTCTTGAAGGCAATTATCAACCTCATGTCCTCTCTTTTTTTGTCTCTTACTTGTTCTGTTATTTAATCTGATTTGACATTTCTACTTTTTCAACTAGTATATCTCATAATGTTCTATCCTATAGTTATTTTTTACAACACACACATGATATATTATTATATATGACATTACATATTTTTTCATTTCACAGAAATGTTGGTCCAACTGTTCATACTATATTGTCATTTCTTAAGTGTGTTCATGTCATTTTTACTATTAGTATATAAATTTGACCCTTCTATTTTATTTAAACTATCAACCTTTTCATTTTATTTCTAGTTTGCTTGTATTGATCTTTCGTCCGTTTGGATCCTCCTTTGGAAACCATACTATTTCTCTGGATCCTCCTTTCTGGTTGACATTTTATAAATTTTCCATCTGACTATTTTGCATTTGGAGGGGTTTCATTAATCCAAATAATGTTTATACCTTTGGAAACCATACAATTTTTTGAAGTTTCCTATTTAGTTTTCGTTATTTGCCCCTTTGGGATATATGCAATTTTTTTCTTGTGGATCTGATAGTAGATTATGTAGGATCTGATAATTTCAATTGTACTGTCATTTGGATCTGATATATTTCATTTGGATAATTTTAATGTTCATGTAGAATCTGATAATTTCAATTGGGAAACCATACGATTTTTTTCTTGTGGATCTGATAGTACATTATGTAGGATCTGATAATTTCAATTGTACTGTCATCTGCGTATTATGTTCATGTAAATATGGTCAGCATTAAGTTTGCATAATTTTTCTCAATGAAAAGCTATACTTCACCCGTGTGATTTGAAGGATCTCTCACTCGATTCGTGGTCTGTTGACCCGTTCCTGCTATGATCTCGTCCACCTGCTTGTGTCTAACTTTTTATTTCCATTTATTTCTTTTGCATGTAGGTCCTACTTGTCAGAAGCATATGTTTCAATTTTGGGAATCACGCCTGATATTACTTGTCGTGGCCTTGATGCTTCCGTGTTGGCTCCTTTTCTTGTTCTTCATTTTGAGCTTGGTGCCTCAACCTAGGTGATGCGATTCCAGAGTTTCGCAGGTATTTTACCTGATTTCCTCCGATTGCTGCTATTGAATTCTCGGTTTCTTTTGTGTTTCCCTTCTCCCGATGCCTTTTTCGTAAGAAACTCAAAACATATATCTTTTTCTGACTATATCACATATCTGATAATATAATAAATATGCTATATTTGTACATTTCTATTGTTGATCGTGACAATTAGTTGAATTTGCAATGATGACGTCACTATCAATTCCTTGTTTTATACTGTCATTAGATATATTATAGGTGCATTGTAAATATTTTGTTAAGGTTCTTTTCAATGCACCCTGCTCAGCTATTATAAGTTAGTTGACATCTCTGTGTGATGCACCATAGTTCCTGCAGCTTAACCTGATGTGAATTAACCTCGTCACTTCTTTGGTCCTCGGCTGTAGGCTTTGCTCAAGGGCTTCCTGGAAGGCCTATATGCTAATAAAACTTTTGTTCAGCTTCTAGGTTGCTCATCTTCAGCATATGTTGATTTCTGATTTAAGTTGCATGTGAGTTCCTTCATTGTACCAATGACTAGTTAGTTCTTTTTCAGTAGATGATGATTTGCTTAGTTGCAACGTGGATGTCCAATTTGTTTGAACTGAATTATTTTGTTGTTCTATTAAATAGAAGATCACAAATGAAGATGCAAGTAAGCCCATACCCTGTGATTCCATCAAACGGTGCAAAGGGTATCCTTTTTGCACAACTAGGTCATTTAATTAACTTCCTTGTTTGCTAAGCACATTATTGGTTTGGCTTCCACAGTCTTTTTCTTTCCTTCGTTATCATAATAGGAAGTAGTTTTTATACATGTTTGATTGTATTTAGTATATTGTAAGGTATGATAGTGCATCCCGCTCAATTTGGCAGTTCACTTTGTACTGTCATTTGTATAACATATTCATGTCAATGCTGTCATTTGTATAATATTATCAGACATGAACTTAGGACCAAGCTTGGGATTTGGATATTAGAGCCTTCAGATTTCCTGTTCCCTAATGTTGCACTGCATCATTAGCATGTGCCTCGCATAGATTTTGACAGATATGAAATGTGATCTAATGGATGCTTCCTGTTTTGCTTCTTTGGCTTTTCACCTTTTCTTACTTTATAAATTAAGCATTTTCCATCCATGTATGATGCTCTGTAAGATGATCGCCATCATTAGTGTTATGCTGATCCGGTAGCAAATGTGGTAGCCAAGTTTTGTCTATAATTTGCTGGTTCAACTACTCTGTTTTTGTGTCGTGTATTGATGAGTCAACTCAGTAGCCTAATGTAGCTCTACCTTCTCTAACTAGGCCTGCTATCTTATTTTCAACTGTCATGATGGGTGAAGTCAGCAGTCAAATGCGCCCAACGTGCTACTTATATTTGTTTTTCATTTGGTTCATCGATTATCATACCTTATCTTGCAGGTTTAGATTTCATACTCTCATTTATTGGTACATATTCAAAGTAAGTATTTATGGTTCTGAGATTGCTTTTTGTATTCTGTTTGGGTATTTTCTACTCTACTTTAGCTTTTTATATCAGTTCTGTGCATTTATCCACTCTACTTCTGCACCTAAAATTAATCAAATAACTCAGATTTTGATATTTGGTGCAGTATAGTTTTCTTGTGACTGAAAGTTCTAATCTGCCTTTGCAGGATTGTTTACCAAAAGTAGGAAGTTTAACCTCAGAACTCATATTTAATCTTTTCATCTGAATCTGTAATTTGTTTCATCTGGTGTTTGGCATTTAATCTTTTCATCTGAATTTGTCATTTCTTTTTTTGGCATTTGGTCATCTGAATCTGTCATTTGTTATTTGGTATTTGGTATTTAATTTGCTTATCTGAATTTGCCATTAGGTATTTGGTATTTGGATTTTTTTGGCATTTGATCATCTGAATCTGTTATTTGTTATTTGGTATTTTAATCTGATTGTGTATTTAGGGTGCTGGGTTAGTCTCTAGTACAATCTGGAATGCTCTCATCACATTTGAACTTTCCTACAACGTCTCATTTTTTGTTGTAAACCACTTTCATCTTTAAACAGTTAAGATACATTCCTTACTTGGCCTTTTTACTATAATTTTCTTGCTGTAATTTACTAGAATAATATGTGTAATCTAATGGAATACTTAAAGATATGTGTAAATAGTTAAGATACATTCCTTGTTTTGGTCTTTTTTACTATAATTTATTGGAATAATCTGTGTAATTTAAATAGAATGCTCTGAAAAATCTGGGGGGCGACACATTTTGATGAACATCTTGTGTGATCTTCGCTTTCTCTTAAAATCTGGGCGATGCCACGCAAAAAAAAAGTATGACCTGACATTTGTGCTAGTTTTACATTCTGTTTATCGAGCATCTATAATGTTCCATTTTCGCTTTGTAACCTGATCAATCAAACCACTTTCATCTTTAAACAGTTACGATACATTCCTTACTAGGTCTTTTTACTATAATTTTCTTGTTGTAACTTAGTCACGCAACATATATAAATAGCTCATTTCATATGTGTAACTTTTTATAAATCTGAATTTGTTGGATTTTTCTGGCTGTTATTTTCTCTTTTCATCACTGTAACAAAAACCACACAAACTTTGCTTCTCTGGAAATCTGGGTGACAGATTCTGGAAATCTGTGTAATCTACCTCTCTGAAAAATATGTGTGATGCTTTGTCTGAAAATCTGAATCTGTTGATTTTTTTTGTTATTTTGTGTTTTTCAATGGTAATCTTTGTGATTTTTTTGCTCATTCAAAATCTGTGTGATCGCATGACCAAAATCACACAGATTTTACTTCTCTGAAAATCTGGGTGACAGATTGTGGAAATCTGTGTGATCTGCCTTCTATGAAAATTTGTGTGATGCTATGCCCAAAATCAAACAGATTTGTGGGCCAAAAAAATTCGTGTGATTCAAGCCCCCAAATCACACGTGTGACAGGGCCCCTAGAATCACACAGGTGAGAGATAGACAGACCCTACAATTTTCATGCACCGTTTCAGATGCTACCGTGTTGGATAACATAGAGGTCTTCGCCACAAGTTGTAACAAAATTGCTCATCGATCGCCGTTTGCTGGTGTTTGGGTGATTGTGTGGAAGCAGAGTCCGGTGTGCATTTGCTGGACAACACTCGGCCGTGTGGTTGCTTTGGTGGCCAGGCATTTGAGCTTTGTCTGTGCCTCAAGTTCAAATTCAAAAACAGGAAAGGGAAACGCCACAAGTTGGCCACCGCGCCTGCCCGCCTCTACACCTTCGGCTCCCGCCAAATCCCTCCAAAGCAGTAGCCATCCCCCTCGCGCCCGTTCCATACACTTCGCCGTCTCGCTCTCCCTCTCTTATCTCCTCGAAGCCCTTAACTTGCTTCGAACTGCATTGCAAATTGCAATCTCGCTGCCAATCAGGTCGAGCACTGCTAGCAGCTAGCTACAGGTGCAAACGTCATGGCTGACGACGAGAAGTCCAAGAACCAGATCCTCCAGGCGTTCGACGCGCTCAGCCACACATTCTACCAAAAGCGCGCCACCCGCCGCACCATCTCCCTCGCACTACCTCGCAAGGCTGACGACAATGGCAACGATGCCGCTGGCGGTGTCGACGCCGTCCTGCCCGAGCCGCGCCCTCTGTCCCGGTGCTTGTCCATGATGTCGCCGTTCCGGTCAAGGTCTAAGCACAACAAGCACGGGAAAGATGATGATGACGAAGACGACGACGACGATGGCAGCCAGAGCTTCGCCGCGGCGACCCCGGATGCCCCCGATGCCGCGGCCGAGAAGAAGAAAGGGATCTGGGGCTGGAAGCCGATCCGCACACTGTCGCACATCGGCAAGCAACGCGTGGGCTGCGTCTTCTCCATCGAGGTGGTGGCGGCGCAGGGCCTGCCGCCGTCTATGAACGGCCTCCGCCTCGCCGTGGCCGTGCGCAGGAAGGAGACCCGAAACGGCACCCTGCATACCATGCCGGCGCGCGTGCAGAAGGGCGCCGCCGACTTCAACGAGACGCTCTACGTCCAGTGCCACCTCTACTCCAACGGCGGCTGCGGCAGCGCAACAAGCAAGCCCCTCAGGTTCGAGCCCTGGCCGTTCCTCATATCGGCGATCGCCATGGACACCCCGGAGCTTGACTTTGGCCAGAACACTGTGGACCTTAGCTCCCTCGTGAAGGAGTTTAAGGAAAAATGCCAGCAAGGGTTGTGCCCCCGGCGGTGGGACATGACGTTCCCGCTCGCCGGGAAAGCGAAGGGCGGGTACCTTGTCGTCAGTCTGGCGTTCCACATCATGGACGACGGAGGGCTCGGGCTAATCAACAGCCAACCGGATGTTGCAGGAAAGACTACAAACTCCTCTTCGTCGTCCTCGTTGGCACGAAAGCTCAGCAAGTCGTCGTTCAGAATCAAGAGCCCGAACATAGTGAGGCCCCCTCGTGGCTCCCTCCCGGGTGGCACCCTCGAAACCTTAGCCACCACTGCACCAATTCCCCGCTCCTAGCTTGCAGCCGCCAGAGCCCGGCATGGGAAGCCTGCATGAAGGCTGGGACGGCGGCGGGGCTGTTTCGCCGGCTGGGGGTGAGACCCGGTCGGATCTGAGCCGCAACGGCAGGGCAGCGGCGTGGCGGTTCGTGGTGGTGCTGCGCATGGGGCGCACGGCTCGTGGCCATGGCGATGTTGGTTACGTTGGGCCGGCCCTTGCGGGGCACTGCACATGAGAAGGGTCGGGCTGCGCATGTGCTCCGAGCGACATGCCACGGGCGCGAGGGGTTGCTTGGCGGCGGCGTCATCGGACGACGTTTAGGCATCGTTTCTCCCTGTTGCGAGAGTCACTGTTACTACCGGAATCGCAGCCTGTGCCATGAGCCTCAGTCTTTGCCGAGAGCCACGGGCCAGCCTCACGACACAGGATTTCTTTGCCGAGAGCCAAGCTACCGGCTCTCGGCACAGATCTGACACACGGCACATGACGTTGTTGCCTACAGCACAAAGTTGCGGCTCTCGGCAAAGAGCCAGGATCACGGCGCAGATGGCCCGCCGTGACGGCCGTTGGCTCTGCCGTCAGCTTTGCCGAGAGCAGAAGCTGGAGGCTCTCGACAAAAGGGCTGCACACGGCGCATGGGTCCCTTTTCCGTGAGCAACGGCTCTGTGCGGAGTGTTTTGCCTTTAATCTCGGCAAAGAATTCAAAAAAAAATCACTTTCTCCCCTCCAAAATTTTTCCTTCATCAACATACACTCATGCAAAGTATATGTTCAAAGTTGGCGCAACTTAAGCTCAGTTTGCAATATTTAACCGTTTTAATTCATTCTAAGTAATTTTTTCATATACGTCCGATATGAACTGCACATGCATGAAATCATAAAGTAAAGTTGTTGGAAAAATGATATTCATAATCACGAGACATCTCAAAGACTATGTACATGAAATGAAGCTAAATTTCCGGCATTACGTTATCTGATCATGATGAAGATCGTGAGGTAGAGAAGTTTTAAAATTTTATAAAATTCAAATGAAGTTTGAAAATCAAGATTTTTGTCAAGCGCTCATGATATCATATGTTGAGTTTGTGGTAAAAATTTGAGAATATTTTGAATACTTTAACACATACGTTGTTTAGAAACCGGAACATCTCATGAGAAGTTTCAAGGAATTTGAACTAATGTCACATGATTTGGAGGCTTAGACAAATTCAAATTTTAGTTTGACTACAAAAACATTTTTTAGTAATATGCAACATAAATGATGTCATGTTAACTGTTGGCAATTTTTCGTATTTGTTTCGTATTTTTAAAAATAAATTTAGTTAAAACATTCTTTGCCGAGAGTAATACTCTCGGCACAGAGGTCTCCTTTTCTGAGACCTGCCAGGCGGGCTCTTGGCAAAGAAGTCGTGCGGGCTCACCTGCCAACGTGGGGCACAGACACGTGCACGGGAGAGGAGGCTACATGTGGGCCCCGGTCCCCCCTTTGCCGAGAGCTGCCAGGAGGGCTCTCGACAAAGAAGTCGTACGGGCCCGCCAGTGTGGCGCACACACAAACGCACGGAAGAGGAGGGTGCATGTGGGCCCCGGTATGCTCTTTGCCGAGAGCTGGTAGGTGGGCTCTCGGCACAGGAGCGGTGGGGGCCTCCTGTCAGCGTGGCGTACACACGCACGGGAGAGGAGGCTGCATGTGCCCCCCCTTTGCCGAGAGCTGGCAGTCGGGCTCTCGGCAAAGGCGTCGTGGGGGGCGCCTGTCAGCGTGCTGCACGGGAGAGGAGGCTGCAGGTGGGCCCCCGCCCTTTGCCGAGAGCAAAGATCTAGGGCTCTCAGCAAATCTCTGCCGAGAGCCCTAGATCATGGCTCCCGGCAAAGGGCAGGCGAGGGCCCACCTACAGCCACACACTCAAACCACTCATCACACACACAACACCATAGCACCCACACTTAGCACACGCACACCACGGCCACCGCGCCCCGCCGCCACCGTGCCTGCTCCCCGCACTGCGTCTGCTCCCGACCACTGTGCCTGCTCCCCACCGCCACCGCGCCTCTGCCCCGCCGCCCCGTCTCCACCCCGCCCCGCCCCAGTCGGTCAGGTCTCGCCCTCCGGTCGTCGTCCTCCCCGCTGCCGCCGGGCCGTCGTCCTCGCCGCCGCGCCAGTCGCCATCCTTCGCGGCCACCACCTCCTCCCGCGTCCCGGGACGACCTCCTCCTCGTCCCCCTGGCCCGCGCCCCCTCGCGGCCGTAGCCACGGGGGAGGCCGGCCCCTGCCACCACCGCCGGGTCTCTTCCTCTAACAGGTAAAAAAATTTGTTTTCGAATTTAGATAGCAAATTTAGGTTAGAAATTTTAGTTGTCTATGCTATCAATTTTAGTGATCAAATTTAGAAATTTTAGTTATCAATTTTAGTAATTTAGTTAGCCAATTAATTTAGTTATAGTTAGAAATTTAAGTTAGTTAGGATTATTAGAAATTTTAGTTTGATAGCAATATTATTAATTTAGTTACCTAGCAATATTAAGGAAGGTCATACTAGCAAATTTATCATGTCTCTAATTTTTGTTGTCATACTTCTAATGCATGTCAATTTTATAGGGAGAGATACCTTGATTTGCCGTACTAACCACCGGAGGCAATTTTTTGCGGAGGAAGAGAAGTAGGTCGCGTCATCGATCTCCTAGGTGAGCCTCGTGGCTAGCTTGGGGCACCACATGTGATTTGTTCGGCCATCGAGCCGTTGGAAGAAAGCCCGTGTGTAGCCCTACCTTCGTGTCGTGGCTTTTGTTGCAGGTTTTGGAAACCTCACCATACAGGGGAGGTGCTGTCAAAATTTTGAATAGACACACATCATTGATCTATTTTTGCAGGAAAGTCTCTATTGTCGTCGCCACTGCTGAAGGAGGAGTAGGTGGTCATGCTCACATTGTCTCGGAGGCCTGGTCGACCGCCCGCCCCTGACTCGCCATCGAGTTACTAGGTGAGCACGGGCAAAATGCTCTTGTTTCCATGTGATGTCGTAGATCGCAAAACCTAGTTAGGCGTCTCCAATTCAGAGAGATACGGTTCGAAATATGGAGAACTTTGAATATTTATGGTTGTATATGTTTCGAATTGTCCATGTTTTTTGGACAGCCCGTGGATGCGTAGATGGGGTTAGTTTCTATGGTCTACTCCGATCCGAGACAGAGTTTCGGCAGCACCTCCCTGTTGTTCTCCAGATACACAATCTCCCTAACAGGACTTGTATTTGGAGAACAGTGAGGAGGTGCTGCCAAAATTTTGTCTCGGATCGGAGTAGACCATAGGAACTGACACCATCTACGCATTCACGGGTGGGATTATGACCTATCTTTACCTATTAGAATGTGTAGACATCGTGTAGATGATGTAATGTTTTTTATATAACTCGCTGATATGATAGAGAATGGGTGACCGTGAGTAGATGTACAATGGATGGGCAAGTAGTGGTCGTGTGACACAGGAATGGATTACAAACGCTCAAGCTTTCATTGATGAAGCATTTAGAAAGGTTAAAGGGCCTAAAGACAGTAAAACCATTTGGTCTCCCTACCGCAACTATGGAAACACACGTCGTCATACAAAGGTGGACATGGCAGCAGTCGACCGGACATCCCTAGGCCCACTACGCATATGGGCCATGCCCGGGAGATAAGGCCTGATAATCTACACTACTCGACTAGTGGGCCATGGTGCAAGTCTACCGTGGATCACAAGGCAAGACAAGACAGACAAGGACTTTTACTAGATTAGGATAGCTTCTCATTACCCGTTATAGGCTACTCCTAGTCCTACTCGACTAGTACTCTTGTACCTACTCCGACTTGTGGCCCTGCCTCCCGTGGCAGATAAGGCGAGGAAGGGACCCCCTCAAGGATATATGCAATCAATCAAGAGCCACACAGCATACAGGATGTAGGGTATTACGCACATTGCGGCCCGAACCTGTCTAATTGTGTGCCCCGTGTCTCACCATCGTGTTCCTGATCTCGGGGAGCCCCACCGCACAATCTACTACCTCGGGTACCCCGTGGTAGGCTCAGTGTCTAAAACACTGACAGCTGGCATGCCAGGTAGGGGATCTCGTCACTGATCTGCTGGCGAACTCGATGACTCCTGTCATCATCAAGCCAACCATCACTTTCCAACAAGGCAACACTTTCGTTTTCGGCTCTTGGATTTGTGTTGCTGACAGAGCTGGATCGTTTCTACGTTTCCTGGCATCAACTCCAAAGTTGAAGCTCAAGTTCTCGACGCTTACGCAAGCCTCGATGGAAGATCTCGTCGAGAATTTCGGCGAGATTTCGCTTTCTGACCCTGTCAGAGACCTCAAGTCAGAGTCTGAGTTCAACTCGACTTCGTCGTCAATTCAGTCTGAGTAGCTTTCCCCAGCTACACAGCTTGCGCTCAGCCTGGATTGTCTTCCACCACCACCCCTCTTCGGACACCGCCAAGTCAGCGCTACTTACCATGCCGTGTTAGACATCCTCATGCGCCCTGGTTCGAAGACTGTGCTCAAGTACTCTTCGAATTCAAAAATCAACCTCGACTACTTCGATTCGGATTCGTCTGAGTTCGAGTTTGATTTCGGCTTAGATTTTATTGGAGCACAACAACTGTCAGGCCCTGCTCAAGGACTGGTGACCACATCAACACCTGAGGGTAGATTTGTCTACTAGCTTGAGCATGCGCCTACTGACCTTGCCTTGGATAGTTAGGAGCGCTTTATTGCTTGTCTAAACATCTTACCCTTCTAGGAAGGTACCAAGCTTGTTGACTACAACACCGACACTGAGCTCATTCAGAGTACGGGTAGTTCCTCGTCTTATCGAAAAGTTTTCGTCATCGATGCATCTACTCCGCAAAGGCACCGCGCCAATTACCGCTTCCAGGATGATGTCTCTGCTGACGAACTCTCTATTAATGCACCTGCTGATGAAACTGCAGAGGCCAAGACTGCACGTCGTCAGAGGAATACTGATCGTCCAACCCTTCATCGTGGACTCGCGGAAGGTCTACCTACTCGTAACTTGCAAGAGACTCTGGATGCGGTCGCTACTCGTTAATATCGTACTCCAGAGAAAGCTATCAACGCGATCAACTTGCTTGGTCGTTCTATGCCTCGTGACAGGGCGGCCGCAGAAGTTGCAAAGCTGGCTGAACTAGCCTAGACTATGCTACGTCAAGGAACCAACACACCTAGTCACCACGGCAGTAGTGGGGTGCTCATCGTGGCACTCACACCCTTAATCGCACACGTTCGGAAGCGAGCAACAAAGGCCATGGCGGCGATGGCAGTGTCAATAGCAAGTCAGGCAATTCTCGCTACGATGCTCGCACAACAATCAATGCCAGGTGTGCTAAGCATGAGAAGCAAATGGATGTTGATTCTGACTCCTTCCCTGGTTTCTCTGCTCGCCTTCAAGCTCTCTTTCTTCCTGAGAAATTCAAGCCCTATGGTATTTCCAAGTATGATAGCAAGCAAGATCCAAGGCAGTGGCTGCGCTGCTATGCTTTGTCTATCTATAATGCTGGGGGCAATGATGATACCAAGTGCATCTACTTCCCTTTCAATCTGGAGCAAGAGCCACTCACATGGTTCGAATCTCTCAAACGAGGCTCCATCGACAACTGGGGACAACTCAAGCAACACTTCACCAGCAACTTCGCGGGTTCTTTGGGTCGCCATGGTACTCGTATGGACCTTTTATTGACCAAACAAAAACAAGGCGAGACTCTTCGCAAGTACATACGCCGCTTTTTTGAAAAAAGAGCCACTGTTGTTAATGTTACCGAAAAAGAAGTCATAGACACCTTACAGAATGGTTTCTATGATGACAAGCTATTCCAAGACTTCAGTCGCTCTCGCCCAGCCAACATCACCAAGCTCAAGGAGATAATCACTCATTGGGCGGACGAGGAATACAAAGCTCAAAATCGGTACAAGCATCTTCGCGGCAACCAAAACAACAACAACAACAATAATAATAATGCTAGTGGAAGCAATGGTGGCAAGCAACAGTAGGGCAATCACACGGGTAATAACTACTCAAGCAATCCTAATCGCAAGCGCAAGCCAGAAAACACTATTGCAGCCATGGAACCCACTGCCAAGTCTAAAGAGGATCCTCACTAGGCCAAGTTGACCAAGCAGAAATGTCCATGGCATCCAGGAGTGATCACACTACAGAGCAGTGTTACCAACTTCGCCGTGCCTTGAAGAACACACCAGAACCGGTGCACCCAAACCCAATGTTTCGCAAGAACAAGGGGAAGAAGGCTAACACAAACAAAGACACTGGGTTTCAAGACCCATCCAACACTGTTAATGTCATCTTTGGGGGGATTCCAACAAAGCGCATGCAAAAACTAGCTCTCAGGAAGATTATGTCCATTGAACTAGCAGTCCAACTTTCCTGAAGTGGTCTTAAACCCCATCACCTTCTCCAGGGCGGACCAATAGACTAGTTTCTCTGAACCAGGGCGATATCCTCTCATTTTGGATCCAGTGGTAGCAGGCTCCAGGCTTACCAAGGTTCTCATTGATGGCGGCAGTGGTCTCAATGTCCTGTTCGCCAAGACATTGAAGAAGATGGGCCTTGATATCACCAACATGCTGACCAAGACCAACTCACCGTTCTATGGTATCATCGTAGGCAATGCAGCTGTTCCTTTGGGTTCAGTTGTACTACCCGTTACCTTTGGGACTAAGGCACATTACCGCACCGAGTACATAAAGTTCGAGGTTATTGACTTCGAGATTTCTTATCACGCCAACCTCGGCAGACCTGGTCTGGCGAAATTCATGGCTATTCAACATTATGTGTACCTTGTACTCAAGATGCCGAGCCCTAAAGGAGTACTCTCACTGCATGAGGATTTGAAGCGTTCCTACGACTGCGACACAGAAGCTATGGAACTTGCCTCCACAAATCAAGTCCCCAATGCTATGATGGAAGTCTTCACTGCAGCTAAAAAGCTTGCTCCGAGCGAGCTGGATGTTCCCAAGAAGACTGACATCAACAACAAGCCTCCACCGACTAGTGACGTCATACTCAAAGCCGTGGATCTTGGTACCGGCGACAGTAGCAAGACGACCATGATCAGTGCACATCTTGATCCTAAATAGGAAGACGCGCTCGTCAACTTCCGTTGGGCTAACCGTGATATCTTTGTGTGGAAACCATCTAACATGCTAGGTGTGCCTAGGAGGTTGATCGAGCACTCACGCAACATCGATCTTAATGCTACACCCAAGAGACAACATCTTCGTCGCTTCGCTGATGATCGCAAGGATGCTATCAAGAAAGAGCTCGCCAAACTACTCGCGGTTGGCTTCATCCGGGAAGTCTTTCACCCGCAATGGCTTGCTAACCCTGTGCTTGTCAGAAAGAAGAACTCGAATGATTGGAGAATGTGTGTCGACTACACAGATCTCAACAAGCATTGCCCCAAGGATCCCTTCGGGTTGCCGCGGATTGATCAAGTCATCGATTCCATGGCAGGTTGTGCTCTGCTATGCTTCCTCGACTGCTACTCAGGTTATCACCAGATTGCAATCAAGGAATCTGATCAAGAAAAGACTGCGTTCATCACCCCATTCGGCGCTTATTATTACACAACAATGTCATTCGGATTGAAAAACACCGGCACTACCTATCAGAGAGCTATCCAAGCGTGCTTCAAGAGGCAACTCCACAAGAGTGTGGAAGCGTACGTGGATGACGTCGTTGTGAAGACTAGGGATCCAGACACGCTCATCGCGGATCTTAAGGAAACTTTTGCCTCTCTACGAGAGTACCAATGGAAGCTCAACCCCAACAAGTGCGTTTTTGGCGTATCATCTGAGAAACTATTGGGTTCATCATCAGCCATCGTGGCATTGAAGCAAACCCTGAGATGATTATTGCCATCTCCAACATGCAAGTTCCAACTACTATCAAGGATGTCCAGAAGCTTACTGGATGTATGGCGGCACTCAGTCGCTTCATTTCATGACTTGGAGAACGGGGTCTACCTTTCTTCAAGCTACTCAAGCAGCAGGAGAAGTGTGTACGGACAGCTGAAGCTGATCAAGCACTCACACAGCTCAAGAATTTCTTATCCAAGCCTCCAATCCTCACAGCTCCTCTGCCAAAGGAAGAGCTACTGCTCTACATTGTTGCGACTACTAATGTTGTCAGCACTGCTATTATCGTCGAGCGACAGGAGGAAGGCCATGCCTACCCTGTCCAAAAGCCGGTCTACTTCGTCAGTGAAGTCCTTTCAGAATCCAAGGCTAGCTACCCTCCGGTACAGAAGCTACTCTATGCGGTTTTGATTACTTCATGGAAGCTCCGCCATTACTTTGACGAGTACAAGATTTATGTGGTTACTAGCTACCCGCTTGGCAAAATTTTGCACAACCGGGATTCCACAGGAAGGAATTCTAAATGGGCAGAGCTCGGTGCTCTATCACTAGAGTTCAAGTCTCGCACTGCTATCAAGTCTCAAGCCTTGGTCGATTTCATGGCTGAGTGGCGGGAGAATCAAGTTTCAACTCCAATTGAGTGTCCAGAGCATTGGGTCATGTACTTTGATGGTTCCCTCAAGCTGGAATGCGCCGATGCTGGAGTACTTCTAATCCCCCCAAGGGCGAGCAACTCAAGTATGTTTTGCAGATTGTTGGCGGTCGATTTTCGTCAACCTAGCCACTTGTTTACCTTCTATGTTGGTATTAATTTGATATTCACACCAATGATCCTAAACCCCATTATATGTTATGTTCGCACTCGCGTATGGTTTTTGGAGTTTATTGTTTACACAGGAATCAAGAGCTTAAATGAGGACTTCCGGGTAAAGTTCATCAAGAGATTTACAAGGTGATCACGGATCCCGGGACAAGTCAAGATACAAGATGAACATGACTCCAAAAGAACCAAGGACTACAGCGTGAAGCCGAGAAGTGCTGAGGACCTAGATGGAAGATGCGGGAGTTCATACGCAAAGCACCCTTATCTAAACCGCGAGGAAAATGACGTCAAGGACCCACATGCAACTCCGCAAAAACTCAGGAAGTCGCGAGAAGCTTCACAAAGAAAATCAGGGATGAACCGGGCCAAGGAGGCCCTGGGCCGGTCGGCCCAGGCCGGCCGGCCTGGCTCATCCCCGAGTCGGTTCGCCGCCCCCTTTGACCTAGATGATGCTCGGGCTATTTATAGCCCCTGTGCGAAGTTGCAACTATGAAGCCATTCGTCATTCGCAGCCGAGGAGCAGAGGAGCTTGAGGGACACCACCCTAGAGAGGAGGGTCGTGTTAGTCGTCTAGGGTTTACCTAGCCGGCGTGGGAACCTTGCAAGGAAGACCACGTCGGAGTTCCGGAGGCGTGAATCAAGATCAAGGTAGGATCCCGGTTGGATCTTATTCATGTATACATACTTTTGATGGAGTTTTAATGGATCCGATTCCTAGCAATCGAGTACCTTTGTTTGCAATTATTGTTCTTGCTTGGGTGTTTTCTTCCTCAATCTATTCTCGAGATAGATTGCATGGGATGTTCTTGTAGCTGCGGTGGCTAGAGGTGCATACCTCATCTACCAAGTAGTTCAATGCACTCCTTGCGAGTGTGCTTTAAGATTTGACCGCGAAGAAAGGGGAACATCGTGATAGGATGTTGACACCGAGTACGGCGGGGCGACTTAGGGGGTTTGATCGAAGGTCAAGGTTTAAAGACGCTTTCAATGAGATTCGTTTTACTCCCTCTTCTATCTTGCTCAAAACGACGACATAAACACGATCTAGATCCCTCTAGATCGGTACCTCAATGATTTCTCTTGCTACCTCTCTTGATCATAGTAGATTAGATGCATTCGAAACTTCTCAAAGATACAAGTGTTTCTCAGTTATTGGATTGAGTCTTTCGTTACACACTGTTCCACGGATTCGATACCTTGGGTGAAACTCGAGGGAAAAAGGTACTACATGATCCGCAAGCTTGCGGTGAACCTTAGCGCGTTATTGAACCGTCAACAAGCCCTTTTTCTGGCGCCGTTGCCGGGGAACAAGTAATCAAGATCCAATCTAGTATCTTGTTTGTAAGTATTTTCAGTTTCTTTTTGATTTTCTTTTGCATCTATTAAACTTTGATCATCCTCAGAAACCAATCTAATCTAGTTTTTGACTAACCCTTTCTATAGTTTTCTTTTCTTTTTAGATCTTTTGTATATTTTGTTTATCGCTAACCCTAACAGGAGATGGATGGCAACCTCTCCAACAAACTGAAAAATTTTGTGGATGATCCAGAAAAACTTTACAGGTAAAGGATACGTGAAGCATGATCTAGGAAGCTGGAGATTGTAGATCCAAAAGCCGGAGCCGAAGGATCATCGAAATCTCCAAAGGAATCATCACCTACAAGTCCGAAGAAGGAATCACCACCTCCAAGTCCAAGGGGAGATCATCCTCAACCGCCACCAATGGCACAACTGGAGAGGAAGATTGGGGAGCTTTGCATCCCGGAACTTGTCTATCTTCCCATCCTTAACCTAGCCGACATCGGAAGACTGTTCGAGATCAAGACTTCAACCATCTGCATGGTGCAACATACACCTTTCACCGGTAAAGAGGATCCTAACCTTCACATCCAAGCGTTCATTCAACTTTGTCAGACATTCACGATGGAAGGGCTGGATCAAAATCAATTGAGGGCAAGACTTTTTCCGTTCTCACTTCTCGAAAAAGCTTTGCAATGGTTCTACACTCTACCGGTGGATACGGTGCAAAATTGGGAAGCATTGATGAGAGCTTTCATGAACGAGTACTATTCGCCGGGTAAGACTCAAAGCTTGCGTAATAAGATTGCTACTTTTGCTCAATATCCTACGGAGACCATCGCGGAAGCTTTCAAGCGTTTCAATGAGTATACCCGAGCCGTGCCACATCACAAGTTCCCGAAGGAGGACCTTGTTCAAAAGTTCTATCAAGGTCTCAATCTAGCATCGAGGACCGTAATTGACGCATCGGCAGGAGGATATATTATTGAGCTAACTCCGACAGAGGCATTCACTCTTTTCAAGAAGGTTGCGGATAATGATACATGGGCGTCATCGGGATGTCTACTTCAGGTTCAACTAACGGGCAATGTTAAAGGTATTTTGCAGGTTGAAAAGGACGAACTTCTAGAAGGAAAGATTGACTCGCTCATGAGGAGGTTGGAGAAGATGGAGCTAGAAAAGAAAGTCACCCAAGACTTGAAGGCCGCCGAAGCAAGATCCACATGTGAAGAGTGTGGGGAGTACGGCCATGTCCAAAAAGATTGTCTGGAGGAAGCAAAGGTGCTCGACTACATGAGGAAAGGAGATTTACTGAACTTCCGCTATGGGCAAGGTAGACCTCAATTTAATGCAAGTTCGTCTATTCAAAATACGGTGCCTCTTCATATACAATTAAAGGACTTCATGGACGAGCAAGCAAAGGTGACCAAGGACACCGTCTCTAAGTTCAAGACTATGGATAAAATATTGGAGAATATCGATAGCAAGGTGACGGAGGTCGGGAGCTCCAACCACCAAGTGCTCAACATAATGAAGATATTAGAGACGCAAGTGGGTCAACTTGCCGGGCGCCTAACCGCTAATGAAGGAAGATTGTCGGGGCAGCCCCAAGGTCCCGAGATGGCAAAGGCTATTCAAACTCGCTGGGTAAAGGAGACGGAGGATCCAAAACTTCCAGCCGGTGCAAGGAAGCCTAAGCCAACCGTCGAAGCGGAAGATCACACTAAGGAGAAGGTGACAACTATTCCAGAGATTGCTACCGAAGAGCCGGAATTCAAAATGTCAAGTGATGACACGAAGATGCCTACACTAAAGACACGCTACTTTCGAGGTAAAATTGATAATCATTTTGAAAAGTTTGTGGAAGTGGTACGCAGGTTAAGCATCAACATGCCCCTATTGGACGCTCTACAAGTTCCTACATATTCTCGCTACTTCAAAGACATACTTGCAAACAAGTAGGAGATGGCAACACTTGAGGCGGATCACGTCAAGATGTCTGAACAATGTAGTGCCACCATCGCAAATCAAGGGCTCGAGAAGCAAAGAGACCCTGGATGTCCGACTATCCCATGTTCTATTGGCTCATTCACGTTCGAGAAGGCATTATGCGACCTTGGATCAAGCGTGAGTGTCGTGCCGAAAGATGTGTTCGAGAAGCTACGCTTACCACTTGAGCCTACGGGTATGTGTTTGGAGTTGGGCGACAACTCCATCCGCTATCCCGTGGGAATCGCCGAAGATGTGCCCGTGAAAGTTGGAGATCACTTCATCCCCGTCGACTTCGTGGTACTTGAGATGGGAGAAAGGGAGAAGCCACCCCTCATCGTAGGGAGGCCCTTCCTCAAGGCCGACGGGGCGACGATCGACGTTGGCAAGGGAGAGATTAAGTTCGACGTCAATGGCACACGAAGCATATTCAAGTTTCATCCACGTTTCGAGGTATGCAACATGATCAATGCTAAATATGTTCCACCTCATCATCGTTTTAGCAAGGAAGAGCCAAAGAAGAAGGAAGCGAAGCTGATCAAAGAAGTCGTTGCATCCGTCAAGACCAAAGAACAAAAGCTGCCTATGAAGACCAAAAAGATGACTAAGCCGGAGAATAAGCCCGTGCCCAAGATGGTGCGGAAGTGGGTACCCAAGATTGCAACACCCGCAAAGAGCGTTGATCCGAAGTGAAGAAGACAAGAAGTCTAGCCATGGACTATAAATGAAGCGCTAGGCTGGAGGCAACCCGTTCGTGGAGTCAAGAATAAGCTACCGGGAGGACAACCCGATGAAGAATAAAGCTGTCGGGAGGGCAACCCGGATTATTTCCGATTTTCAAGTAAGTTGGTCTTAGAATTTGCTACGCAAGACTTGGTATAAACTCTTAAGTGGTTGAACTTATTTTTAAGACATTTAATTTACTCAGATGTTTCATTTGGATTTTATTTGACATAAACCTTTGACATGAGACATCCTATGATTTATTTGCCTCTTTTCGAGAATCCAACTCCAAAAATTCAGAACCTACCCACACCTTTCATCCACTTCATGATGATAAGGTTGGTTTGTTTTACATCATAAAAACACACGAGTAGAGCCCTGCGTTGTTCCTAAATAATTTTTGATCTTTGATGCATGCTAGGACTCGCGTAAACTTAGATTTTTGGTTTCATTCAACTTGATATCTACTTGGTTTCTCTAGAATTAGAATTTTTCCAAGCCCCATTTATTTTTGTTTATTCAATACATCTCTCTCATGTTTGGTCAAAATTAGAACCTAAACCCATACCCCCATGGTCAAGCCGGAGGAGCTCTCTATCAATTAATGAAAGCAAGTGATCCCGGTGTAACCAAAATCAATGTAGTCAGAAAATTTTGACTTACAAATGTTTTTGATGCCTAAAAACTCCTCTAAAAATACATTTGAACTCATTGATATCTCTGAGTTAATTTTTAATTTTTGAAATTAGAGGAGTAATTAGCATCTAAACATGATCAAGGGAAGGTTTTGAGCTTAATTGAACTTCTAATGCTCTATGATGCATCACGGGAAGGCTTCATCATTAAGGCATCTTGAGCACATGCAAGGACAAGCATGGGGGGGGCAACAATGTTTTGTTTTTGTAGGATATGGATGAGATCATGGGAGGCAAGGAAGCATGGAAGTGACACAAAGTAAATGATCAAGATGGAAGACTTGACCATGAAAGAAAAAGGAGTGGCTGAGAAGAATTGGACGGTGGACGGCGTGGAGCACGAGTACACAGCACCATGATCAATCAAGCAACAAGTGGGAGAAAGAAGAGCCAGAAAAGAGGGGCAGGGGCCCTAGGCCGGTCAGCCCAGGCTGGCCGGCCTGGCCTATTTATTTGCCCCCCGGTGTTCGTCTTCCTCAGGTAAGCCATTTGCTTCGTTGCTAGTTCATGTTCTTGAGTTCCTAGTCCAGAACCTCCAGAAACACCTCTAAAAAATTCGTTCACCATTCTTGAGTCCAAAAATTCAGAAAAATACGTCACAATTCTTACCCTTCCATATACTTCTTTTGTGTGTATTTCTACCGGCAAGAAACCCCCGGGAGAGTTTGTTTGTGATTTGTGCAGCAACTACAAAATGAAGAAGGTTTTTGGCAAGGTCCTTGGAAGGAAGACACAATCGTCATCATCGAAGCCGGCATCGACAAGTTCTTCGCGGAGGCACTCAATCTCTGAGTCGCTGCGAAGCATGGAAGAAGACGTAGTGCCATCAAGGAGCGACACCATGCTCCTCAGTGGAAGAAGAGGCACGCAAAGCTCGTCCATGTGGTTCACCGAACCGCAAGGGCGAACGGAGGAGCCACCCGTCCAACCTCGTCGCTTGACTTGTTCATCTGCTCCACCACCGTACACTCCACGACATTGCAAGTATGGATTTCTTGTGATGTCGGAGGAGGAGGAGGAGAAGCTTGGGTGCCTAGAGAAGAGGGTTGTGCCCAACGTTGAATTTGATGATGATGCCCTCCAAGAGTTGGGATTTTCTCTGGATATCTATCAAATGATGAACCACCTTGGTTGGGGGCAATTTTATGATGGAGTAGGGGTGATCTTTCACATGGAGCTTGCCATGGAAATTCTCACGACCATGGCGCCGGTTATTAATGAAAAGGTGCCATCCTTTTCGTTTCGATTGAAGGATGATGAGCAAATAATTGCTTATGAGCAAATTAGAGAGTTGCTCGGTTTTCAGAGTGAAGCCCCGGAGCAAGTTGATGTTAATGAAAGTATATTGGAAGGATTTTGGAGTATGATTTTAGGGGAAGATAACCGGCAGAGAAATAGCATTTGAAATCTCATTATAAAGATATTTCATTCTTGGATGAGCAAAAGGATTTTGGGAAGAATGAAGGAGTCCAAGGTCACCGACATGAAAGTTAATTGGCTTTATTCGGCGTTGATTGCAAGGCAAGCCATTGATCCATCATACATCATGATCAATCGGTGGTGTTGTGAGACAACTTCGGGGACCGGACAAATTGGTTAGGGATGCTATCTCTCCATAATAGCAATTTCTGTGAAGCCGGGTATTTCAAGGAACCCAAAATTCCTACTTGCGGGGAATTCACTTGGATCGACTACATGAAGCAAGGAAAATACATTAGTGGAGATGAAAAGAGAGGGTACAAGGTGTCAAAAGTCAACGTTCCTCTCCCAAATATGAGGCTGAAATTATTTATTGAAGGGAGAGATAATTGGTTAGAGGAAGGAATTCTCGTGTTGGCCAAGAAGAACAAGAGAGGAAGAATTATAGAAGAAGGTTCATCTTCCGCAGCACAAGACCAATGAGGGGCTGCATACCATCAACCTTATGGCGAGATTCCTATGCCACCACCCTACTACGGAAGTGTGCCGATGCAAGCATGGGTGAGTGGTGCAGCCATGCCGCCACCTCCTCCAACATATTTTCCGCCAACTTTTGTTGTGCCCAATGAAGCATTTGTGGCACCTTATGCAAGCATGCCCCAGCCCCAACAAAGTGCAGCCATCATTGGGGCGTATATGCAAAGGAATGAACAAGACTTCGAGAGGATCCGGAGCCATGTCAACCATTTGCATGAAGGAACGGCGGGGATTACCCATTAATTAGGACGCCTTCAACTCGTGCCGCCGGATCAATTTCATGGAGGGGCCATGCAATCATATTTTGAGCAAGGATTCAATGAAAGTCAACCAACGGAGCAAGAACAATCAGATGAGGAGTGAAGAAAGAAGGAAGGAATGAAGCTTTTTTAAGTGTAGTTTGATTTTTCCTTTTCCTTTTCTTTATTTTCATCTTGTGTGCGTTTATGTTTGCGTAGTATTTTCTTGTTTTTATTTATTTTCAGCATGTGTGTAATAGTAGTAGTTTCTTATCTATCATCATGAATAAGTTTCACCGTCGCTTTTATGATCTTAATATGGAGGAAAAATTGTACCATGTTGATATGTGATGATCGTTGCCGCTTTGCTCGATCTTATGCTTGATTTAAGCATGTTTAAGCTAGTGCTCTCTTTTAATATGAATCTGAAATTTAATTAAATGCTAGCTTAATCTTGTGTGGAGGTTATGATAACTCAAGTCCCATAGTTCTTTTTCGTTGCTCTCAACTTTGAATGAATCAAAGAACCTTTTTATTCTCAAAAAGTTATGCTAACCTTATCATGAGTACCGCTTGTATTTTTCTCTACCCATCCAAAGCCTAAAAACTTGAGTGCAAAACACTAGTATATGCAAGATTTATTTTTGGGTGCATTAATTCAAGGTCTGATTTCTCTGGCCCGAGACTAAGAAGCTGGTCATTCCATTTTTGCGTATCGTTCTTTATGCTAGCCTCTTCTATCCGTGCATTGTGAGTTTCCACATTGGGAATTTTGCAAACTATTGGCATTTCTTAACGTCACCACCACTGGTGCACTAGCGTGAGCGTGTAAGAAACTCCCGGGTACACTGACGAGTGCGAACAAATCCGCAAGCACACGGATACACTGTTGTAGCACTTCTCCCTAGGAGAATGAGTATTCCCGTTGGGTTTCGTTCCTAGGACGGAGAGTAACCAGAGAGGGTCTATCCAAGGACACCAGCTTTCGCTGGGATAGGTCGGGATACAAGAAGAACTTCCTTAAGGGACTTAGCTCTCAAGATGTATTCTGTCAGGTCTCAGTCATCCCCGCGGGGCAACAACACTCCAAGGTGCTGGCAAGCAAGCCCAACTTGGTACGCGACGTAGAGGGTTGACAAAGGGTCCAACAGGTTGTCACCACTGCGGCCAACCTCTACGCTATGATCGTATGTGGTCTTCGCAGGAAAAACCAAGGCCCAGACACCATGTCTGTACCCCAGATAAAATACTATAGTGCGGTTACATCTGTCGACCCACTAACTACACTATAGCAACTGTATAGATACGGTCCCATGAACAAGGGAAAGATCGGAATCAGATCTAGTCATTGATCTACGGAGCAGAAAGGAAGCTATGGATGCAGATAAACGAGATATAGCGAACTTACTTAGCTAAACAGGATCAGAGCATGCAAACAAGTAAATGAACTACTGCTCTGGCTCTAAAGGATCGAAGCCTTGTGTCATGAAGAACAGAAGCCTCTAACTTATGAATGAGCCACGAACACAAGAACAAATCAATCATGCATGATGTCCACTATAGTCTAAACAAGAAATGCTAAAATACTCACTTTGGTCTAGACGAAGAACAAGCATCCACGAGGACATCAACTCACTCCTCACCCCTACTCTACCTCTCAACTAATCCTAATCTAGATCTCTCCTCATCACCATTCTACCACAAAGAGGTGAGAATCACCTCTCATGGGCAGAATTAGAGAGAGGGAGAGAGAGCTACACAAGAGAGAAGTGAAACTTGAGAGCTTGGTGGTGTGTGAGAAATGGAGCCCCTCCCCTCCTATTTATAGACAAGGAGGAGGCTTGCTCCGGGGCTCAAAGTGCCCCTAAACACTCGGGAATGCAGCCAAGGACCAATAGGGAGCAAACACATGGAGGGCCAGGATCAACCGACCTTAGGTCGGTTCGGCCGATCCTAGGGTTGGCCGAAACCCCTGGCCGGCCTTCTGGCTTGTGCTTCGTCTGGCTCGCTTCCATGTGGGCCCTAATGCCTCTCCTCTGTGCATGGCACATTTCCTGGTGGTTTAGTTGGCAAAGTGGGCCCATGGATCCATGTGATGCTGATGTGGCAGCGTATGATTCATCGAGAGTCCCTCACATGGATTGGTGACATCATGGATCCCGGAGAATCCATGTGGCAGCCCCTGATTGGCCAGCACTTGAGTGCCTTGGATTGGAGTGGAGTGAAAGTGCATTGATTCCTCCCATTTCTTAAGCTAAATACCTGCATTCGAATAGACATCGACACTGGTGGAAAGTATGAGTTTAAGCACCTATTCTAGTGTGGATGTGCAATTCATGATCAAATTTGCAGGAGTTGACGGTCATAAAAAATGGCAAATATCGACCGTCAACAACACCCCCACACTTGACTTTTGCTCGTCCCGAGTGAAGGGGAAACAAAGCCAAGTGGGTCACGAATACCAAGGAGTATGACAGACATAAGAGATATTCCAAGTCATACCTTGCTCTTATGAACCTCTGTGTAGTGGCTATCATGTTCCCTTGGGTGATTGAAGAGTAGAACAGCTGTGAATCAAGTCACTTATGCACCTGATGATAAACACCTTGGGGGTTTTGCAAGTTTATGATAAACAAAACTCTTGGTGGCTTCCTCATTTGATTCTCTCAGATCGCTCAATATGTATATGTCCTCACTAAGGCATTTGCATTTCTTCATCCTACTTCTAATGATGGCTATATGTGGAGCTCAGGGTAGGGTAAAGAGAGAGCATACTTGCATCACATATTTTGCAAAGTCAAAGACTGGATCCACAGAGAAAATCAAATCATACCATCAGATCAAGATGTGCACCGGTATGGCTATGGGGTGTATGGTAAGGTGGATAGTAAGCCCGGAATGGGTGCTAGATATTACCATACATATATGTGGTGAGAACTGTGGGTTGATGGTAAGGTGGACACTAGCCCCGTTATGGACACTAGTTATTACCATCTATGATATGGAACACCTCTTTGCATGACCATCCCTCTCCTTTCCTCCTTCTTTATTTTGGATATGGGCTATCCTTTCTCTCTCTCTTTTTTTCAAAACATGCTTTAGGCATGTGTATAAATATTTTTTTTCATAGCCCATATCTCTTCCTTGAAGGATACTTTTAGAGAGAGCGGTCATACCACATATGGAGCTTTTACTTTTGTGGTACGAATGATACAATGCTAACTTCCAGTGTAGAAGCATAGCAAGGGGAAATAGGTGGGGTGCACATAAATCTTGATCATGAAAGTAATGATAAGAATTCTCATAAGGGTCACAGAATTTGACAAAGCTCAATGTAATAACAAGCAACATATTAACTGAAGGGTTTTACCTACAAAGATCATATGGCTCTAATGGGATGAAGGCATATCAAAGAGGAGCCTTTCCAAGAGGTTTTGAGTTTTCAAAAATAAATTCCCTAAGAGAGTTAGTCATCAGAGCAACAGATCATATCATCCAGCCATATCATACTTGTCAATTACTTAGGTGAACATGCTTTGTCCTTAAGAAGATTATGGTTCACAAGCATCAGGTAGATAACGAGGAATAAAACATATGTAAGTCTACTCAGGCACAGGCGAGCTGGGTGATCTTTAGCATCATCATTCGAGTTTTAGTTTAGAGATAGACATATAGAGCTTATAAAACTCAGGAATGAAAGAGAGTGAGTTGTCGAGATGCAAACCGGCGCTATGCATGGGAGATGAACCGTTAGAGGCTCTCCACAGGAGTGAACTCGTGCGGGTCCTGTTCAGGTTCGCGGTAGGTGATCGATCGGCTAGCGCGGAGTGCTCATAGTGGGTACGTACGGAAACGTCGTGTCGTAGCTCTTCCCCCACACTGTCTCGAACCTAGATGTCCTCTAAATCATAGAGACCAAAGTAATGACACAAAGGGTGGCTAAACCGGGTTACATGACCGGTGAGCCACTTTATTCAAATTCAAATGTTTCAAACAAAATGATTAGGCACTTACACACATGCAAAGGAAATAAATGAAATAAAGGGAAATCAAACCTAGACCTAGACTAGCGCCTAATGAACTAAAGCTGGGGCTAATCCCCACTACTCGGCATCATAGAGGGCTGTATGCCCCGTAGCCGAGAACAGCCTCCTCATCTTCGCACAAAGGCCGCGGCGAAGATCGCGCATGTCATCTCTCAGCTCAGCCAGGTCCAACTTCAGTTATGAGTAAGCAGCCCTGAGCTTCACGTTGCTGGCCTCCAGTTCCTTCATCAACGGGGTCAGCTTGGCCACTGAGGAGAGCTTAGGGAGTTGCTCAGTTTCCCAAGTCCCCTCCCTGGACCTCCTAGTGTAGGGCGGCGGTGGAAACCCGTCGTCCAAGCCAAAGTCTTGCTCTTCTTCTGGCAGAACTGGAGCTGGGCGTGCCTCAGGTGCCTTCTCCTTAGGCAGTGCCGACTTTATGGTCACCGGCGGCTGCGGTGAAGGAGCAGACTGCGCTGAGCTCGTCTACCCTCCAGCTAGCGATGAACCTGGTGTGCTAGATGGAGCGAGCGGCAACCCCCTGGGGCGAAGCTGAGCCGTGGTCGGCCTGCCGTAGGGGCTGGCCGCCCGTCTCATGTGCCTCTTCCCAGGCAAGGTGGAGCGCCTTGAGGGCGGTGTGCCTGGAATCCTCCCACCCGGCGGGATGGTGGCGAGCGGAGGAACATCCAGGACACCGGCCACCATTGCGAGGTCCGCAGTAGGGGCGGCAACGACGGAGGGGTTGCCTCCTGCCCCGGGACCGGTGGACGAGGTGGAGCTGTCGAAAGGGACAACACTCCTTCCGGCCATGGATGTGGCGAGGAGCTGAGGATGGTGAGGTGGAGGAGATGGATTTCGCGATGCGAAAATTCGCCGGGCGGCAGGGAGAAGGTTTCTGGAGGAGAAGGAGTCGCACACGTGTTGACGGTCTAATGTCATAGTAAACTTCAATCTGCAAGCGTACGGATCAAGGGACCCTCTTTCCCTTGAGTGTAAACCCAAGGTTCTTGTCAAACCCAAGGAACAAGGGGATTGCTATCGTTGATCTAGTATTAAACTAGTTAACCGAATCAATCTACTACTAGAGATCAATCTAACCAAACCAAACTCAACTAGAGGTGTGTGAGGTGCATGAGATATAAAGGACATTTGCCCATACGGTTTGAGAAACATAAACATGCAACCACCTAAACGAATTGGAAACAATCTATCAAGGGATGCGACCGATGCCTTCGCCCTTTCTCCCTCATCGTACTGTCACTACGAAGGGATAATCATGATGGTGAGACATGACCAAGGTGTGATGATGGGATCGTCGGGAGTATTGAGATCTATGCTCCCGAAAAGCATGGTAGCTAGCCTTAAACAACGAAGCATTCATCAACACGGAATTGATAGATTGAAACCATAAACGAGATGGTGTTTACATGATATGATCCGTTACAACCCCATGGACAAATGAAAGGTTTACCCCATCGAGACGCTAGACATGGCATTGTTGATCATGGTGGAACCTCCGGCGATGTCGTCCTTCAACTCCGGTGGCGTGGTGGCAGCCCCTCCACGTCCTCCTTCACTTGTGGCCGCCTCCTTCAACTCGATGAATATTTCTCGCGAATGTTCTCCTCGAATTTCCTCTGGTCTAACCTCTCTGCCTTGTGGTCGCCTTCGGAGGTATTTATCTCTGTCTCCAACAAATGGCGGCGCCGCCAGCAACTTAGGGTTGAACAACCTTCGCGCACGAGAAACGGGGGCCCGAACCGACGCTAGAAAAGGCTAGGCCGACCGGCCTGGGCCCTTTTTGGCCCGGCTCGGCCTGATCATCCTCGACATTGCTTCTCTTGTCAATATGAACTTGTAGCCCAATACTTGTAGCATTTTGACGTCATCAACTCGGCGATAAATATAAGGGGTCTTCTCGTATGAAATCCGATCTTTACACCTTGGTCCTCGGAGATGCTTCACCATAACACTTCGGTCCTTGCCACCTTTGGGAATGAATATGCCTTGTACTTGAACACGAACGGAACTCCCCAATTGGTCCTTTGAACTTGATGTGACTCCGTCCCTTTAGTTCATGTTTTCCTACAAGAACATTATACTTCCAAAAGCACATACACGGTTGAACTTGTTATATCATTAGTGTGCCTAGTGGCGGGTTAGTATCATAATAAAGCTCAAACCAAAGTGTAACAAACGTTCTTGGTTGACGGAAATCGACCACCAACATCCCCCCACGCTTAGATCTTGCGCGTCCTCGAGCAAGTTGCTCACAAAAATATTTATCCACAGGGTTGAAACACTTCTCATCAAATATTTCCTTTACAAGTTAGTCAATCCTTTATTTTTAAAATAAGAGACATGAGAACAAAGATCATAATGCAACATGGGCGTTTAGAATCTTTATCAAATCAAGACTTACCCCACAACTCATACCTTTTCACTAGAGCTCTTCAACTCCAACCACACTTACTTTCTTACTTCCATCGGAGGGTTTTCATGAGTTTTCATAAATAAAATTCCTGCATCAAGTGTTAGACAAAATCCTTCTCCAAGTTCTCACATGTCGCTCAATTTAAGTGGCTATCCTAGATAGTTCATAAACTCTCACCTTTCACAAGTCTCTCATTTATAATGTAAAGTGGAGCTATAGGTATGGCTAGTGAAACTAACACACATATTGTTAAGCTAAGAAAGTCCTCTAAAGGTCAAGCACCTTCCGAGCCAATGATCATAAGAATTATCCATAATGTAAGGGGATCAAGGATAAGAAGATTTAGAATGGTGGACATGTGCAAAGGAAAGAAAGAAATGACTTCAAGGCACTAATGATGTCCTCGATGTCGGATTGCACATGGTTAGAAAAGATCGAAGATTCGTTCCCAACATCGTAGCATCCTTCTTTGCACTTCTCTTGATCCTCATATGATTCATCATTCAACACATCTCTTCTTGCTTAGCCATGAATTTCCATACTTTTTCTTTCTTCTTTCTCTTTTTTTATGCACACCATACACATATATATATAATTTTTTTCTACTTCTTTTCTTCTCATCTTGGCCCCTTCCGAAGCCTTCCGCTTGCCCTTTTGACATGAACACCAATCTGAATTTTCAATGAATCCTCACGCAAAATTGGAACGATCCTTCGGTAATGGGTTGAGTTCAAGGAATATGATAATAAAAAGATATATATGGTTTTGGGTATGGAATCCGGCGATGAACGGGGCATTCGATGTGAAATTCTCGTTACCGAATAATGACGAGGCTAGCAACAAAAGATAATAAACAAGGATATGATCATTGCTCGAAATTAGCCTTTCCTAGAGAGAAACGTCTTAACCCAACTCATTATGCTAGTGACACTTATGGTGGAGCAAAGATATATATGCTAAAGGCTTTATAGGATGATTATGCCTCTCAACTTGGAGAAAGAAAATGCTAAACTTTATTTACGAGGATGGTTTTTTTAATTTTCAGAAATAAAAGCTCCTCCAATTTATTTAATAATCATAGTGTGGTAGAGGCAAAGTCCTAGATCAAAGGTTAAGTATGGGTGCTTTCAAAGATAATCTTCCACTAAGCACCACGGAGACAAAATTTTCAATGCTCATGCTCGAATAATAAAAGTAAAGGAAGAAAAACAAGTAAAGACACTATTTTTTTCTTTTTATTGACTCACACTAAATTAAGACACACTTCAAGCTAAAAATTTGAAAACAAGACTCTCTCAAAACTAAACTCTCAAAACTCTCGACTAAAGACTTGACCTAACACCACTTGAGCAAAATTCTAAAGAACTAGCTCTCCCCCCACGCTTAAATCATACGACGTCCTCGTCGTAATTTTACAAAAAGGGACAAAAAGAGGGGAAAACTAGCTACAATGCCTAATGACACCTCCCGCAAGATTCACACCACTTCTTTTTGAGATTCCCATGCATGCCGAAAAGTTTCCTCACGTTCCGGTTAAGGAACTTGAAGTCGTCCTCCACCACGCGCTCAAGATCCTCCATCCGTTGACGCATAGCCTCCATAGCGTGAAGGCATTCATCAAGGGACGCAAAGAGATCCGAGATCGCGTTGCGGCATGCTGAGCAACACAAAGGGTGCTTTCTCGGGCCATCCCCCTTGTCATCCGAGTCATCTCCATCATCGGGATCTCCTCCGTTGCCTTGCTCATTGTCACCCCCGGGCTCCTCCTTGGGCACTTCCTCCCAAAAGTAAAGGTCATTATCATCTCTCCCGACGGCTCCCCATGAGCTAGGGCTCCGGTCATCAGAGAAGTCGCTATCCCCGTACAAGTCTACCGGCTCGGGAGTCTTCTCCTTGTAGCTCTTCCTCTTCATCCCGAGGAGTCTCATCGAGCGGCGTACGGGGGAAACGGACTTGTTCTTCTTCTCCTCCTCCCTCGGAGTGCGGCTTGCAAGCTTCTTGTTGGGGATGCGGCCTCCTACACGAATCCTCGTGGTTCTCTTTACTTCTTCCTTAAGCACGGGCTTCAACTCACACCGACAAACCTCCTCATTCGCCGGTGTCGGAGAGGGGAGGCGCTCTTCAACTTCTATCACCGCCTTGACCTCCACCTCATCCTTGGTCAAACTCGGTCTCGCCATGGCTGCGCTTGATGCTTTCGTGGAGGTGGGAGATTGCAAATGACATGCAATTCTCGAACACCCCATGCACCCTTAAATGTCCCGGAAAGACTCGGCTGAAACCCTAGCCTACCATTTTTGGATTTGCCTAATTTCGTCGGTAGGAAAAAGGAAATACCAGACGAACATACCAGAGAAAAACAGGACCGAACCAGCGCGAAACGGCCCTAGGCCGATCGGACTAGTCCGATCGGCCCAGGCCCAATTTCGGCCCGGTTCGGCCCAGTTTTGGTGGGTCTCTTCATTACACGCATATGAACTCGTGTGGCAAAAAGGTCTAACTAAAAATCGAGGAAAGGACTCAAAATAAATAAGAAAAGAAAATGAAAAAGTATTTACAGTGGGTTACCTCGTTTTGTGTCCTAGGTTCGATGCTCGGGCTCATCCTCCAATGTGGAGACGTCAATGTAGTCAATGGGTACGACATCGGGCTCGAGGTAAACCTTCAATCATTGCCCATTCACCACATATCTATCTTCCTTCATGTCCATGATTGTCACTGCTCCATTCGTTGAGGCCGAGTGGACGACATAAGGTCCGTCCCACTTGCTTTTTAGCTTCCCTTTTCCAAAGAGTTTGAATCTTGAATTGTATAATAGAACCTTGTCACCCTCTTTGAACTCTTTCTTCTTGAGCCTCTTATCGTACCACCTTTTCATCCGCTCCTTATATATACTCGCACTCTCGTATGCCTTGAGCCTCATTTCTTCCAACTCACTAATTTGTACCCTTCGCTTAAGTGATGCCGCATCCAAATCAAAGCTCATTTCCTTGATCGCCCAATATGCCTTGTGCTCAAGTTCCACCGGCAAGTGGCAAGATTTTCCGTAGACAAATTGGTATGGAGTCATACCTATCGGTGTTTTGAACGCCGTTTGATACACCCATAGCGCTCCGCTAAACTTTTTCGACCAATCTTTGCCTCCTTTTTCGACGGTCTTGTTTAGGATGCTTTTCAATTGCCGATTCGAAGTTTCCGCTTGACCGTTGGTTTGAGGATGATATGCCGTGGATATTCTATGCTCAATCCCCAAATTGGACAAGACTCTTTTAAAGCTTTTCCCGGTAAAATGAGATCCTCCATCACTTATCACAATCCTTGGCACTCCATATCGTGGGAATATCACCTCTTTGATTATATGTATAGATTCATCCGTTGAAGCTCTTCGGCATGGGATTGCCTCCACCCATTTGGACACGTAGTCAACCATTACCAAAATATACTCATTCCCATTTGATTTTGTAAAAGGGCCCATGAAGTCTATCCCCCACACGTCGAATAAATCAATTTGTAAGTTATAATTCAGCGGCATGGAATTTCTTTGAGATGTATTCCCCGTTCTTTGGCACTCCGGACAACAAGCAACGTACCTCTTTGAATCTTCATGCATTTCCGGCCAATAAAATCTACTAGCCCATACCTTTGCTTGCGTCCTAAAATGCCCATAATGTCCTCCATATTCGCTTGAGTGACACTTTCTTAATATTTCACCCCTTTCCTCTCTTGGTATACATCTTCGCAACACTCCATCCGAGCCAAGCATGTAGAGGTAAGGTGCATCCCATATGTATTTTGGCTATCGGAGATTATCCTTCTTTGAGTATTCTTATCCAAGTGATCTAGCGGCATCCTTCGTATGGCTCTTATGATATCGATCATCCAAGTGTCTTTGTCAAATACTCGATATAGGTGATCATCTCTCATTTTATCTTCAATAGGCTATTTGTCATCCTCTTGATTCATTCTTGACAAGTGATCGGCCACAACATTTTCGGTACCTTTCTTGTCATGAATCACCACATCAAATTCTTGAAGAAGAAGGATCCATCGAATCAACCTTGGCTTGGCATCCTTCTTAGTCAAAAGGTATTTAATTGCCGCATGATCGGTGTAAACAATTACCTTGGAATTCACAATATAAGATCTGAATTTTTCGAAAGCGAATACCACCGTAGGCAATTCCTTTTCCGTTGTCGCATAATTTAATTGAGCTCCACTGAGAGTTTTGCTAGCACAATATATGGTGTGTACCTTGCCTTCCTTCCGTTGTCCCAATACGGCTCCAATGGCATAGTCGCTAGCGTCGCACATGATCTCAAATGGTTGGCTCCAATCAGGCGGTTGAATGATGGGCGCGGTTATGAGAGCTTCTTTTAGTTTCCGAAATGCCGCCAAGCACCTATCATCAAAATCAAATTCCACATCCTTTTGAAGAAGGTTAGTCAATGGCTTGGTGATCTTTGAGAAATCCTTGATAAACCTCCTATAGAATCCCGCTGTGCCTAAAAAGCTTCTCAATGATTTAATATCCGTAGGTGGTGGAAGCTTCTCAACCGTCTCAACCTTAGCCTTATCAACCTCAATTCCTTTCTCGGATATCACCTGCCCCAAGACTATTTCTTGCTTCACCATGAAGTGACATTTCTCCCAATTTAGCACCAAATTGACCTCCGCACATCTTGAGAGAACCTTGTCCAAGTTTGCTAAACAATCCGCAAAAGTTTTTCCATAGACGGAAAAATCATCTATGAATACTTCGACAATTTTCTCGATGAATTCCGAAAAGACCGCCATCATGCAACGTTGAAAAGAGGCCGGTGCATTACACAAACCAAAAGGCATCCTTCTATAAGCAAATGTTCCATAGGGGCAAGTGAAGGTTGTCTTATGTTGATCTTCCGGGTGAATAGGAATTTGCATGAACCCTGAGTATCCATCAAGAAAGCAAAAATATGCATGGTTTGCTAACCTTTCAAGCATCTCGTCGATGAATGGAAAGGGGAAGTGATCCTTCTTCGTTGCTTTGTTCAACTTCCGATAATCAATACACATCCTCCATCCGGTCACGGTTCTCTACGGGATTAATTCATTCTTGTCATTCTTCACCACGGTCAATCCTCCTTTCTTCGGTACACAATGCACGGGGCTCACCCATTCACTATGCGGTATCGGGTAGATGATTCCGGCATCCAATAGCTTAATAACCTCCTTCTTCACCACCTCTCGCATGGCATGGGTTAACCTCCTTTGGGGGCCTATGACGGGCTTGCATTGTTCCTCCATGGGTATACGATAAGTGCAAAAGGCGGGGCTAAGTCCTTTGAGATCATTGATCAAATATCCCATCACCTTCTTGTGTTTCTTCAATAAATTCAGCAACATATCATTTTCTTCGGGACTCAATTCATCGCTAACGATCACAGGATAAGTCTTGTCCGGCCCCAAAAATTCATATTTCAGCCCCTTCAGCAAAGGTTTGAGATCCACTTCCGGTACTTGCGGTTCTTCATGTTCAATTTCCCCGATGTCTTCGAATTTGTCTTCTTCCAAGCTTCCATTTTGTGGTTCTAGTCCTTTGGTTGCTTCCGCTAGTTCTTTATCAAGCTCCTCATTGGAATCATTCTCCATTGCTCTTTGTAGCGGATCCCTGAAAGTTTCAACAAAACGAAGGCTCCCTACCTCTTCGTCATCAAGAGGTAGGGGTAAAGCAATATTCGAAGCACTAAGGAAATTATATGTGTGATTATCCCCATCAAGATTAAGAGTTACTTTTCATTCTCCGGCATCTAAAACGGCATTAACCAACTTGAGGAATGGTCTACCAAGAATAACATGATCATTTTTATCATGGTGGACATCAATAATGAAGAAATCAGTTGGTATGCATTTTTCAGAAATTTTAACCTCAAGGTTCCGAGCGATTGCAAGTGGAATAATGATACTACCATCTCCCATGATTAACTTAGTAGATGTTGGAATTAAATCTATGGTATGATCATTAATCTCATCGAAAATTTTAGAGGACAAAACACTTTCTTGTGCTCCAATGTCGCATAGTGCCTTGCATTCAATGTTGTTGACATTGCAATCTATGCGTGGCGATGTCTTCTCCTCTTCATCGGTTCCAATGGCATTAATTTCAGCAAGGCGAGCAAATGGTGACGCTTTGGGCTTGACTCCCAAAAGTCTTTTAGCTTTGGCCAAATGGTCCGGATCTATTTCTCCTTCACTAAAGAGTTTTTCAATGACTTCCTCGGTTGCCTCCAATTTGAATAGCGGTTTGGGTTTCTTTTCCGGCGGGAAGTCAACCTCCAAAGCTTTTACCATCCCTCTTTGGCTAGGGAACGGTCTTCTCTTGTCGAATACCTCCTCAAAATCTATTGGAACCCAATCCATCTCCTCGAACTCGCTTAACGGTTTTGCGCTTGAAAAAGATCTTTTTCTTTCCTTACTCATTTACACACAATTGCCCTCCGGGATAGCTCTAGGTTCCTTGTGTTCGAGTTCTTCCACTTTTTTCGGGATTGGCTCCACTTCCTTCTCTTCCGGGGTTGCTTCTCTAAAAATCCCAGCAAGCGTCTTCACGCTTGTGTCATGTTCCGTATCTCCCGAAAGTCTTTCTTCCCAATCTCTTCGTGTGGCCACCGCTTTGCAAATTTTTTGTAGAAGTTTGGCGGTATCCGTGAGTGTTTTCTCCATGAGATCCCCTCTTGCACACATTTCAACGTGTTGCATCCAACTAGGGGTTAGGGAAAAATAAAATGTATGCAGAAGTACATCACCGGGGAATCCAAGTCTCGGTCCTTGTTCGACTAGCACATTGAAACGTTCCCACGCTTCATCTATCCCTTCCTCTTCTCCTTGCCTAAAAGTGATAACTTGCCTCCTCAAATGTTGGACTTTGCTTATTGGGAAAAATTTGGCACAAAATTTTTTCATCAATTGATCCCAATTTCCTCCAACTTCAAAAGAGGCAGCCGAATACCATTTCTTTGCTTCATCAGCAAGTGAGTAAGGGAAAAGATTCCATTTAAACCAAACCTTGGGGACTCCCTCTTGTTGCACTGTATTGCATATCGTCGTGAAGCGCTCGATGTGTCTATATGGATTTTCCGTCCTCAACCCTCGGAACGGGTTAGTTGCCACCATCTCGATGATCCGAGCCTTGATCTCATATTTCGTCGCTTCAAGAGTTGAATCCGACTCTTGTACTTTAATATCCTCACATGGTGGGCTGGCATAATCCCTTAATGATCTCTCCGGTTCCTCCATGGGTCTTCCGACGAACGCCATCTAGACAATCAAAGACAAAAACAAAAACAAAAGAGGATTCTTTCTAGAAAATTAGGGTTAGGAGTTAGTGATCAACAAAAATTAACACAAAATAAACGTAGCAAACTGGCTTGCTCCCCGGCAACGGCGCCAGAAAAAGGGGTGCAGCTTGTTGACAGTCTAATGTCGTAGTAAACTTCGATCCGCAAGCGTACGGATCAAGGGACCCTCTTTCCCTTGAGTGTAAACCCAAGGATCTTGTCAAACCCAAGGAGCAAGGGGATTGCTATCGTTGATCTTGTATTAAACTAGTTAACCGAATCAATCTACTACTAGAGATCAATCTAACCAAACCAAACTCAACTAAAGGTGTGTGAGGTGCACGAGATATAAAGGACATTTGCCCATAGGGTTTGAGAAACATAAACATGCAACCACCTAAATGAATCGGAAACAATCTATCAAAGGATGCGACCGATGCCTTCGCCCTTTCTCCCTCATCGTATTGTCACTACGAAGGGATAATCATGACGGTGAGACACGACCAAGGTGTGATGATGGGATCATCGGGAGTATTGAGATCTATGCTCACGAAAAGCATGGTAGCTAGCCTTAAAAAACGAAGCATTCATCAACATGGAATTGATAGATTGAAACCATAAACGAGTTGGCGATTACATGATATGATTCGTTACAACCCCATGGACAAATGAAAGGTTTACCCAATCAAGACGCTAGACATGGCATTGTTGATCATGGTGGAACCTCCAGTGATGTCGTCCTTCAAACTCCGGTGGCATGGTGGCAGCGCCTCCACGTCCTCCTTCGCTTGTGGCCGCCTGCTTCAACTCGATGAATATTTCTCGCGAATGTTCTCCTCGAATTTCCTCCGGTCTAACCTCTCTACCTTGTGGTCACCTTCGGGGGTATTTATCTCTGTCTCCAACGAATGGTGGCGCAGCCAGCAACTTAGGGTTGAACAACCTTCGCGCATGAGAAACGGGGGCCCGAACCGACGCCAGAAAAGGCCAAGCTGATCGGCCTGGGCCCTTTTGGCCCAGCTTGGCCCGATCTTCCTCGACGTTGCTTCTCTTGTCAATATGAACTTGTAGCCCAATACTTGTAGCATTTTGACGTCATCAACTCGGCGATAAATATAAGGGGTCTTCTCATATGAAATCCGATCTTTACGCCTTGGTCCTCGGAGATGCTTCACCATAACACTTCGGTCCTTGCCACCTTTGGGAATGAATATGCCTTGTACTTGAACACGAACGGAACTCCCCAATTGGTCATTTGAACTTGATGTGACTCCATCCCTTTAGTTCATGTTTTCCTACAAGAACATTATACTTCCAAAAGCACATACACGGTTGAACTTGTTATATCATTAGTGTGCCTAGTGGTGGGTTAGTATCATAATAAAGCTCAAACCAAAGTGTAACAAACGTCCTTGGTTGACGGAAATCGACCGCCAACAACACGCGAAAGAAGAAGGGGAGAGGCGGCACCAGGGTTTCGGCTGAACCTGGGTTCGGCCGGCCCCCTGTGGGCCACTCTAGTCCCCCCCCCTTTCTCGTGTGGGCTCCAGCAAGTCTCAGGATCGACGACCCAGGTGGATTTCCCCGAGTTGAAAGGATTGGCTTAGGCTTATGGCTAGGATAAGGTTGAGGTTGAAAATTCATCCTCCACTATATACCAACCTTGGCCAAACCATGATATAACCATAGAGAATCTTGGGAAAGTCACCTTGGCGACATACTCGGTTCGTCAAAAGTGTAGGCACCTCTGACAGTAGTCACGAAGCCTTCGTGTCGCCATAATGGTGCTGCCTTCTTGTGGACCTTTTGCTATTCCTCTTCATTTTGGCAATTTCTTTCTCCTGCATGACCGCGGTCCACAAGATACCCGAAGGATAATTCTTCCTGGGGAAACGAGATGAGTCCCAAGAGTACTCAGGATGTGGGTGTCTTGTGATCTCCTATCTCAACTTATGACCATCTCCTTGCAGACAATGTTGATATGATGATAAGCTCTGATCTGCAAAGGTAGTGCATATACGAACTCGAGCCCAAGAAGGTATATCAAGGATGAGGGCAAGCATGACCATCCCAGAGGGGTCGAGGCATTCCCTGAGGTGGTCGTGGGACTTGAGGACTATAGCACTGGGGTCGTGGAACTTGGAGACGAAAAGATCGAGCACTGAGGCAAGTGCTTCACCAATGGGTACCGATCTCCGAGTGAACTCAAGCTCAGAAAGACACTCGGCCTTCAAAGAGGATAGAGCATGGACTTCCAGAGGTCGGTGTACGATCGGGAACCAGAGTTCGGACGAAGAGCAAGATTTAGCTCGCTCTTACCTCAGGCAGAGGGTTTGATATTCTCATCAGGGTGATGAAAACATTCCCAAGTCTGACCTAAGCTTCCAATGGGGGGTTATGGATAAACTGGAAAGTGCACCTCCCAATGGGCATCGATCAAGTCAGGCATAAGATACAAAGTGCAAGCTTCTCCTGATTGATCAGCATCGATCGATGTGCTCGAGATGAAAAGTGAATGCACTCCATTCGATCGGTAAATGATCGTGCTCCTTCGGTCTGATGGATGAATCCAATGGATTATAAAGCAGAGACCGATGTCTCAGTTTATACGAAACTTCAGTGCGAAGCACTTCAGCTCAAACCTCGACGTAGAAACACGATAGGCCTCTCATACCCTCCTTAGGAGACAGTAGTGAGGATTGAACAAGTCATCCTAGCCGGGAATGGTCGTTCCTTCCCAACTACTCTCTCCGTCCCCCCACGAGACAAAGTCTCGGGGAGAAGGTCTAAGAAGATGCATGAGAGGGGAACCCAAGGGTAGACCTTGCGCCACGAAATCTTTCCCTTAGACTCCTGCTATTCAGGAATGACATCTTCAGCCAGAGCTTAGAAAGAATGGATATGAAATCTCGGATTCGGCTGACGATGGATCTAGGTGGCTTAACATTTCCTCTGGTGGGTGCCTCATTGACCGGGATGCAAGGGGAGCTGAAATCTCAGAGATTATCCACGATCTCTTTTCCCTTGACAGTATCTAGGTGCACAAAGGATCCTCCGGAGAGAGCATTAAGTCTCATGGCATCATCCTTTCGCAATCCAAACCAGAAGTGCTGAAGCGACATCCAATCGGGAATGTAGAGGACTAGGCAATCTTCCACCGCAGAGGCGAAACAATTCCATGCCATTCCTAGTGATTCCTCCTCACATTGCTTGAAACAGAGAATCTTTGCCCTTAACGAGATGACACGTCATATTGGGAAGAAGTGGGAGCAAAAAGCTGCTCTCAACCTTTCCCAAGTAAGGTAGTCTCTACCAAAACAACGGTGCCAATCCCGTGCTTCCCCGGAGAGGGATAGCGGGAAAAACTCTCTTTTCCGAGCATCTGGTGATTCTCCGGTTTTACCCTGAGTTTCAATCAGACGCTCGTAGTCTCTCACATGATCAAAGGGGTTCTCATGACTTAACCCCGAGAAGGATATGTCCTGAATTAGCTTCATGAGAGAGGGGCGAATCCATAAGCCAGATGTAAGAGTGGGTCTTGACGAAGATGGCTCTGAGGGTTCACTCCTCGAAGGCGGAAGGTGTTTACAAGGATAACCTTCCATGGGTAGCGGGGGTAGAGGTAGAAGTAAAGAAAACAAAAGGGATATCCCAAAAAGGGTAACGGGAGTGAAGGTAGAAGAAAAAGGAAAAAGATAAATACGAGGATAGACGGGCTCGAAGGTTAACAACAGCCGTCCCCGGCAACGGCGCCAGAAATGCTTGTTGGCGTTTCTTAACGTCACCACCACTGGCGCACTAGCGTGAGCGTGTAAGAAACTCCCGGGTACACTGACGAGTGCGAACGAATCCGCAAGCACACGGATACAATGTTGTAGAACTTCTCCCTAGGAGAATGAGTATTCCCATCGGGTTTCGTTCCTAGGACGGAGAGTAACCAGAGAGGGTCTATCCAAGGACACCAGCTTTCGCTGGGATAGGTCGGGATACAAGAAGCACTTCCTTAAGGGACTTGGATCTCAAGATGTATTCTGTCAGGTCTCAGTCATCCCCGCGGGGCGACAACACTCCAAGGTGCTGGCAAGCGAGCCCAACTCGGTACGCGACGTAGAGGGTTGACAAAGGGTCCAACAGGCTGTCACCACTGCGGCCTACCTCTACGCTACGATCGTACATGGTCTTCGCAAGAAAAACCAAGGCCCAGACACCACGTCTGTACCCAGATAAAATACTATAGTGCGGTTATGTCTGTCGACCCGCTAACTACACTATAGCAACCGTATAGATACGGTCCCACGAACAAGGGAAAGATCGGAATCAGATCTAGTCATTAAGCTATGGAGCAGAAAGGAAGCTATGGATGCAGATAAATGAGATACAGCGGACTTACTTAGCTAAATAGGATCAGAGCATGCAAACAAGTAAATGAACTACTGCTCTGGCTCTAAAGGATCGAAGCCTTGTGTCATGAAGAACACAAGCCTCTAACTTATGAACGAGCCACGAACACAAGAACAAATCAATCATGCATGATGTCCACTATAGTCTAAATAAGAAATGCTGAAATACTCACTTTGGTCTAAATGAAGAACAAGCATCCATGAGGACATCAACTCACTCCTCACCCCTACTCTACCTCTCAACTAATCCTAATCTGGATCTCTCCTCATCACCATTCTTCCACAAAGAGGTGAGAATCACCTCTCATGGGCAGAATTAGAGAGAGGGAGAGAGAGCTACACAAGAGAGAAGTGAAACTTGAGAGCTTGGTGGTGTGTGAGAAATAGAGCCCCTCCCCTCCTATTTATAGACAAGGAGGAGGCTTGCTTTGGGGCTCAAAGTGCCCCTAAACACCCGGGAATGCAGCCAAGGACCAATAGGGAGCAAACACGTGGAGGGCCAGGATCAACCGACCCTAGGTCGGTTCGGCTGATCCTAGGGTCGGCCGAAACCCTTGGCCGACCTTCTGGCTTGTGCTTCGTCTGGCTCGCTTCCATGTGGGCCCTAATGCCTCTCCTCCATGCATGGCACGTTTCTTGGCGGTTTAGTTGGCAAAGTGGGCCCATAGATCCATTTGATGCTGACGTGGTAGCGTATGATTCGTCGAGAGTCCCTCACATGGATTGGTGACATCATGGATCCAGGAGAATCCATGTGACAGCCCCTGATTGGCCAGCATTTGAGTGCCTTGGATTGGACTGGAGTGAAAGTGCATTGATTCCTCCCATTTCTTAAGCTAAATACCTGCATTCGAATAGACATCGACACTGGTGGAATGTATGAGTTTAAGCACCTATTCTAGTGTGGATGTGCAATTCATGCTCAAATTTGCAAGAGTTGACGGTCATAAAAATGGCAAATATCGACCGTCAACACAAACCTCGCCGGATATCCAACAAAAACCCAAATATATCTTTTTTTGTGTTCACCTCCTTGACCACAACCCAATATATGAGTAGCGATGAATATTTTGAGGAAGATTACAAGGAAGGTGCTTCAAGTGAGTAAGGGAGACTTCCAAAAGGACCCCTAGAAGATTTTTTGAGTATCTCTCTCTAACAAAATATGAGAGCTTCAATTTCCACCTTGCATATTTATCACCTCTTTTGCCCGAGGACGAGCAAACGTCTAAGCATGGGGGGGTTGCCAAGGAAGTGCTAGTATAGTCTAGAGTTCAAGGGGAGCAAATGAAAGAGAAAAAGAAGATGAATGATGAAAAAAATAAAAAAAGAAGAAGAAAAAGTATGATGAGAAAAAGAAAGAAAGAAGAAAGAAAAAAATAATAATAAAGCTCCCCGGTTCTCTAGCTATGTTTAGTGCTTTTTGAGTTTTTAACAGGATTCAAGATCAAGACCCATACTCATCTTTCCAACCATGTGCAATCCGATAACGAGGACTTCGTTTGTGCCTCGGGATCACCCTTTGCCATTTGCACATGTCCACCTATCTAAAAGAGTGTGTTCATCTCTCCCCTCTCCTTGATAACGTTATTTTTCCAATGAACTTTTTGACGAGTCTCGGTAAGACCATGAGAAGCTAGCCTTGCCTTAATAATATCTCAACTATAATATCTTGGTAGGACTAAACTTTCCTATAGTTCCATATAAAGCTTTCCACCATATACTTTGAGAGAGGAAAGGAGTAGAACAAGTAGGCTTAAGAAACAAGATGAGATGAGAGTACATGAGCAAAGTGCAAGATGGTTATTTTTTATCTTGGTAAAGCAATTTTTCTCTTTATCTCATTCTTTATTTTTTGAAAATTCTGAGATTTGTTTAAAAGTTTGAGAGCATGATCAAATACTTGTGGAAAGAGCTTGAATGATATCTACCCTCCATAAAGATAAAAGTTACTACATTATGAAACTTTAATGAATATAAATCTAGAGAGCATTATGTTTCTCATGTATGATCAAGTGTAGGGTTTGAACATCGAAGGGCAACGCTGATATCCATAGAAGGCTTACTCGAGGACGAGCAAGGTTTAAGCATGGGGGGTGTTGGTGGTCGATTTCCGTCAACCTAGCCACTTGTTTACCTTCTATGTTGGTATTAATTTGATATTCACACTAATGATCCTAACCCCCATTATATGTTATGTTCGCACTCGCGCATGTTATGAGGACTTCCGGGTAAAGTTCATCAAGGGATTTACAAGGTGATCACGGATCTCAGGACAAGTCAAGATACAAGATGAACATGACTCCAAATGAACCAAGGACTAAAGCGTGAAGCCGAGAAGTGCTGAGGACCTAGACAGAAGATGCGAGAGTTCATACGCAAAGCACCCTTATCTAAACCGTGAGGAAAATGACGTCAAGGACCCACATGCAACTCAGCAAAAACTCAGGAAGTCACGAGAAGCTTCACAAAGAAAACCAGGGACGAATCGGGCCGAGGAGGCCCTGGGCCGGTCGTCCCAGGCCGGTCGGCCTGGCCCATCCCCGGGTCGGTTCGCTTCCCCCTTTGACCTAGATGATGCTCGGGCTATTTATAGCCCCCATGCGAAGTTGCAACTATGAAGCCATTCGTCATTCGCCGCCGAGGAGCAGAGGAGCTTGAGGGACACCACCCTGGAGAGGAGGGTCATGTTAGTCATCTAGGGTTTACCTAGCTGGCGTGGGAACCTTGCAAGGAAGACCACGTCGGAGTTCCGGAGGCGTGAATCAAGATCAAGGTAGGATCCCGGTTGGATCTTATTCATGTATACATACTTTTGATGGAGTTTTAATGGATCCGATTCCTAGCGATTGAGTACCTTTGTTTGCAATTCTTGTTCTTCTTGGGTGTTTTCTTCCTCAATCTATTCTCGAGATAGATTGCATGGCATGTTCTTGTAGCCGCGGTGGCTAGAGGTGCATACCCGATCTACCAAGTAGTTCAACGCACTCCTTGCGAGTGTGCTCTAAGATTCGACCACGAAGAAAGGGGAACATCGTGACAGGATGTTGACACCGACTACGGTGGGGCAACTTAGGGGGTTTGACCGAAGGTCAAGGTTTAAAGACGCTTTCAATGAGATTCGTTTTACTCCCTCTTCTATCTTGCTCGGAACGACGACATAAACACGATCTAGATCCCTCTAGATCGGTACCTCAATGCTTTCTCTTGCTACCTCTCTTGATTTTAGTAGATTAGATGCATTCGAAACTTCTCAAAGATGCAAGTGTTTCTCGGTTATTGGATGGAGTCTTGCGTTACACACTGTTCCACGGATTCGATACCTTGGGTGATACATGAGGGAAAAAGGTACTACATGATCTGTAAGCTTGCGGTGAACCTTGGCGCGTTATTGAACCGTGAACACGGATCTTTTGGAAGGTCTCAAACAATGAAGCTGAATATGAAGCTCTACTGCATGGTCTTCGCCTTGCAGTCTCGCTAGGCATCACGTGACTACTTGTTTATGGTGACTCATTGGTGGTCATCAATCAAGTCAACGACTCTTGGGATCGTAATGCCGAGAATATGAATGTGTACTGTCAAGAGGTACGCAAACTTGAGAACAAATTTCATGGTCTTGAGTTCCATCATGTTATCCGCGACAACAATGTTGCTGCAGATGTCTTGTCGAAGCGGGGGTCTACACGCGCTCAAGTACCAGCAGGAATTTTCGTCCATGAGCTCCACAAACCATCAATTTCGCAGCCATCATCTGCACGTGTGACTACTAATCCTGGTCCAGCCCAGCCTGATCGCAAAGTGCTTATGATTGATGTGGACTGGAGAACTCCTTTCATCGACTACATAAAAATCAGCTCATTCCTGAAGCCAAGTCAGAAGCCGAGTGCATCTCACGCCGCGTCAAGGCCTATGCACTAGTCAGGGATCAACTCTACAAGCGAGGCGCAAGTTCTGATGTACTCATGAAATGCATCTCTCGTAAGGAAGGCAAGGAAATCATGGAGGAGATACACAAAGGGATCTGCGACAACCACGCTTCTTCCCGCACCTTGGTGGGAAAAGCTTTCAAACGTGCTTTCTACTAGCCTACAGCTCTTGCTGATGCAGAAGAACTAGTCAGAAAGTGCCATGGATGTCAATTCTTCGCCAAGCAACAACACGTTCCAGCCTACAAGCTCATCACGATATCGCCAACCTGGCCTTTCGCTTGCTGGGGGCTTGACATGATTGGGCCTCTACCAAATGCGCTAGGAGGATTCAACAGAATTCTGGTGGCTATCGACAAGTTTACCAAGTGGATTGAGGTCAAGCCTGTTACCTGCCCGAAGGTTGATAGAGTCCTTGACTTCTTGGATGAAATTGTGCACCGCTATGGGTTCCCTAACCGCATCATCACAGACCTGGGTTCGAATTTAAACAATCACCAGTTCTGGGAGTACTACGAGAATAGTGGGATTGATGTCTGGTACGTCTCCGTTGCTCATCCACGCGCCAATGGGATGGTACTCGACTGTTGGTGTTTCTTAACATCACCACTACTGGTGCACTAGCATGATCATGTAAGAAACTCCCGGGTACATTGACGAGTGCGAACGAATCCGCAAGCGCACGGATACACCGTTGTAGCACTTCTCCCTCGGAGAATGAGTATTCCTAAAGGGTTTCGTTCCAAGGACGGGGGAGTAACCGGACAAAGGTCTAACCAAGGACACCTAGCTTTACTGAGATAGGTAGGATGTGAGAAGTACTTTCTTGAGGGGCTTAACTCTCGAGATGGATCTGTCCACAATTAGTTCTCCCCGTGGGGCACCAACCCTAGGCCAATGTTCTGGCAATGGGGCCCTACTTGGCACACAGGCACGGAGGGTTTCAAAGGGTCCAACAGGCTGTCACCACTACAGCCTACCTATACCATTACGCAAATGCACTTGGTATCCGTAGGATAACCAGAGTCTAGACACCACGTCTACACTCCCGATAACTACTATAGCAACGTTACGTCTGTTGACTCGCTAACAACACTATAGCAACCCGTATAAATACAAGACTACGAACTAGAGAGAGAACGGCTCAGATCATACTAGTCATCAAGTTACGGAGCAGCAAGAAAGGTTTGGATGCGAACAAGATACAACAAACTTACTCAGCTAAACAGGATCAAAGCATGCAAACAGATACTTGAACTAATGCACTGGCCCTAAAGGATCAAAGCCTTGTGTCACGAAGAACACAAGCCTCTAAACTATGAACGAGCCAAGAACACAAGAACATATCATTCATGCATGAAGTCCACTATAGTCTAAATAAGAAATGTCGAATACTCACTTTGATCTAAATGAAGAACAATGCATCCATGAGGACATCAACTCACTCCTCACTCCTACTCTATCGATCAACTAATCCTAGTCTAGATCTCTACTCAACCCCATTCTACCACATAGAGGTGAGAATCACCTCACATGGGCAGAATTAGAGAGAGAGAGAGAGAGCTACACAAGAGAGAAGTGGAGACTTGAGAGCTTGGAAGTGTGTTGGAAATGAGGCCCCTCCCCTTCTATTTATAGGCAAGGGGGTGGCTTGCTTCGAGGCTCAAAGTGCTCCAAAACACCCCGGGATGCAGCCAAGGACCAATGGGAAGATGACACGTGGAAGGCGGGGATCAACCAACCCTATGTCGGTTCGGCCGATCCTAGGGTCGGCCGAAACCCCAGGGAGGCCTTCTGGCCTGTGCTTCCTCGGAGTGGCTTCCATGTGGGCCCTGATGCTTATCCTCCATGCATGCCAAGTTGCCTGGTGATTTGGTTAGCAAAGTGGGCCCATGGATCCATGTGATGCTGACCTGGCAGCGTGTGATTCGTCGAAAGCTCATCACATGGATTGGTGACGTCATGGATCCAGGGGAATCCATGTGGCAGTCCCTCATTTGCCAGAACCTGAGTGCCTTGGATTGGAGTGGGATAAATGCATATGGATCCTTCCCATTTCTTATGCTAAATACCTGCATTCGAATAGACATCGACACTGGTGGAAAGTATTAGTTTAAGCTCCTATTTTAGTGTGGATGTGCATTTCATGCTCCAATTTGCAGGAGTTGACGGCCATGAAAATGGTAGTTAACAACTATCAACAACACCCCCACACTTGACCTTTGCTCGTCCCGAGTGAAGGGGAAACAAAGCCAAGTGAGTCATGATTACCAAAGACTTAAGATAAACATAAGAGATATTCCAAGTCATACCATGCTCCTGTGAACCTTTGTGGATTGGCTATCATGTCTCCTTGGGTGACTGAAAAGTAGAACAGTTGTGAATCAAGTCACTTATGTGCCTGATGATAAACACCTTGGGGTTTTGAGAAGTTATTCATAAACAAATCTCTTGAGAGCTTCCTCATTTGATTCTCTCAGATCACTCAATGTTTATATGTCCTCACCAAGGCATTAGATTGCCTTTATTCACCCTACTTCTAATTCTGGCTATATGTGGAGCTCAGGGTAGGATAAAGGGGTAAAACATACTTGTATCAAATATATTGCAAAGTCAAAAACTGGATCTAATAGAGAAAATCAAATCATACAATCAGATCAAGATGTGCACTGGTATGGGTATGGTGTGTATGGTAAGGTGGATACTAGGCCCGGAATGGGTGCTAGATATTACCATACATATATGATGAAAATTGTGGTGATGGTAAGGTGGACACTAGCTCCGGAGTAGGTACTAGTTATTACCATCTAAATTGCGGAAAATGATTAACTCCTTTGCATGAGTCTCTCTCTCTTTTAAAAACTTGCGAGGGCATGGCTACCCTTCTTTAGGTGGACCTTCATGTGTCCACAATATATTTTTTTCAGCAGGAGACCTTCATGTGTGCCGATTTTTATTAGACAGCCATGCCTCTTTATAAAGGACTCGAGAGGAGAGAACATCAATGCTTATGGCAGAGTTTAAAATGTGGACGGGTGTATAATGCTGATTTCCACGGTAGAGATTTAGCAAGGGGAATGATGGTGGTGGTGTGCACATACATCTTGATTATGAAAGCAATGAAAAGAATTCTCACAAGGGTCACAGAATTTGACAAAGCTCAAAGTAATAACAAGCAGCATATGAGTATGCAGTTTTCAACTGAAAACATCATATGGCTTTGGTAGGACAATGGCATATCAAAGAGGAGCTTTTCCAAGAGGTTTTTTGTTTTCAAAAATAAATAACCCAAGAGAGCTTAGTCATCAGAGCAACAGATCATATCATCAAGCCATATCATACTTGTCAATTACTTAGATGAACATGCTTGTCCTTAAGACGGTTATGGTTCACACGCATCAAGATAGATAACGAGGAATAAAACATATTTGAGTCAACTCAGGCATCAAGTAAGCTGACTGATCTTAGCATCAACATTCGAGTTTTAATTCATACGAGATAGATAGTTATGGCTTATAAAACTCAGAAATGAGGGAGTGAGTTGTCGAGATGCAAAGCGGCGCTATGCATGGAGGTTGAACCGTGAGAGGCTCTCCACAAGAGCGAGCTCTTGCGGGTCCCGTTCAGGTTCTCTGTAAATGATTGATCGTCTAGTGCGGGGTGCTCGCAGTGTGTATGTGAGAATGCGTCGTGCCTACCTTGGGAGAGTCACGGCTCTCCCCCACACTGTCTCGAACCTAGATGTCCTTCTATAACAAGTGACCAAAGTGATAACACAAATGTGGCTTGACCGGGTTACATGATCGGTGAGCCAACTTTATTCAAATCCAAATGTTCTAAATTAAAATTATTAGGCACTTACAATCATGAAGAGAAATAAATGAATGGAAGGGAACTAAATAAAGTAAATGAAAGGGAAATAACCTAGACCTAGACTAGCGCCTAATGGAACTAAAGCTGGGGCGAATCCCCACTACTAGGCAAGGATCTACTCCTTCCCCTCAGCAGCTGCCAGCCTCTGCAGCTTCTGAGTCATGTCCTCTACTAGCTGGCGATATTCGAGCTTAAGCTCCTGGTACTCATCCCTCTACCTCACCAGCCCTTCAACTAGATTTTCATTCTCTCTGTATAGGTCAGCTAGTTTGTGCACCAGCTTCGGCAACGCAGGTGTCTTCTTAGCACCATTTCCTCGGATGTCAGTGAGGATCCTGATGATGTCCCGCTCCCACTGTGGCGGCTTGTGATAAGGTGTACCATAGCCTCCAGTTGCAGTCTTCACTCCAAAAATCTTGCATCTGGTGTGAGGGAGTGGAAACTCATCCCACATATCCTGCTCGTATGTGTGACAGAAGGCCTCTCCATAGCTGTTGAAGTCGGAGCCGATGTAGCGTTCTCCAGGCTTCAATGGTGGGCCAGGAGGATCATCAAACAACACACGCTTGCACGCAACGGTCTTCCCTCCCATGGTGGTCGGCCGGGCTGGAAAGGAAGTGAGGAGGAGCCTCGTCGAGACGACTGAACCGAGGAGTCGGTGCGTCTCTTCTGAGCGCTCTCCACACTCCTGCCCCTTTCGGGAGTCTTGACCTCCGACGATCCCATCTTCTCGTCCAGGTCGTCGAGGTTGACGGGGCGAGAGGAGCTCCCTGCTCCTGGAGCGTAGGGAGAGGCCGCCTTACGGAGGCGTGCGAAACTGAGGTCAGCCATGGATGTGCTTGGGTTGAAGATCATGAAGTGGAGGAGATGGGTTCTGCGCGACTCGAAACTTGTCGTGCGGCAGGGAAAGGGTTTCTGGAGAAGGAAGAGATACACACGTGAAAGAAGAAGGGAGGCAGCGGCACCCTGGTTTCGGCTGAACTGGGGTTCGGCCGACCCTAGGTGGGCCCCTCTGGTCCTCCCACTTTCGCGTGTGGGCTCAAGCAGGCTCCATGGCCACAAGCGCAGGTGGATGCCCCGAGATGGAGAGGTGGGCTTTGGCTAAAGCTAGGATAAGGTTGGGGTTGAATAATCAACCTCTACTTGATAATAACTTTGGCTAAGCCACTAGTATAACCATAGGTATTCTGGGGGAACTCACCCTGACAACATACCTGGTCCATCATAAGTGTAGAAGCTACTGATGGGATTCATGAAGTGTTCACCGTGTCGCCACGATGGTGTTGTCTTTTGTGGACCTTTGCCTTACTCCATTTATTTCTGATAATTTATTTCTCCTGCATGGTTAGTGTTCACAAGATACCCGAAGGATAATTCTTCTTACGGAAACAAAATAAATGAGACCCAAGAATATTCAGAATACAAGCGTCTCATGATCTCATGTCTCAACTCATGGTCATCTCTCTTGCAGATAGTGTGATGTGATGATAGGCTCTGATCTGCAAGGTTAGTATATATACAAACACGAGTCCAAAAGATAACAAAGCTAAAAGCAAGCGTGATCATCCCAGAGGGCCGAGGCAGCTCTGGGGTCGTCACGGGACTCGAGAGCTACAGCACTAGGGTAGCGGAACTCGGAGATAAAAAGATCAAGCACTGAGGCTAGTGCTTCCACAACAGGAACTGATCTCCGAGTGAACTCAAGCCCAGAAAGACACTCGGCCTCCAAAGAGGGTAGAGCATAAACTCCAACGGCCGGTGTGCATTCAAGAACCAAAGTTCGGGTGAAGAACGAGATTTAACTCGCTCTTGCCTTAGGCAGAGGGTCCAATGTTCTCATCAGAACGATGAAACATCCCGAGGTCTGGCATAAGCTTCCAATGGGAGGCTATGGATAAGCTAGACAGTGCAACTCCCATTGGGCATCGATCAAGTCAAGCATAAGGTATGAAGTTAAACTTTTCTTGACTGACCGGCATCGATCAATGAGCTTAAGATAAGAAGTGAAGGCACACCATTCGACTGGTAAGTGATAATGCTCCTTCGGCCTGATAAATGAATCCAATGGATTATAAAGCAGAGACCGATGTCTTGGTCTATACGTAACTTCAGTGCAATGCACTTCAGCTCAAACCACAATGTAGGAACACGATGAGCCTCTCATACCCTCCTTAGGAGATGGTAATTAGGATCAAACAAGTCATCCTGGCCGGGAATGATCGTTCTTTCCCAACCACTCTCTCCATCCTCCCACGAGACAAAGTCTCGGGGAGAAGGTCTAAGAAGATGCACAAGAGGGGAACCCAAGGGTAGATTTTGCACTAAGAAATCTTTCCCTTAGACTCCTGCTACTCAGGAACGACACCTTCAGCCAGAGCTCAGAAAGAGTGAATATGAAATCTCGGGCTCGGCTGATGATAGATCTAGGTGGCTCAACATTTCCTCTGGTGGGTACCTCATTGACCGGGATGCACGGGGAGCTAAAATCCCAGAGATTCTCCATGATCTCTTTTCCCTGGGCAGCGTCCAAGTACACAAAGAAACCTACGGAGAGAGCATTGAGCCTCATGGCATCATCCTTCCGCAGTCCAAACTAGAAGTGCTGGAGCAGCATCCAATTAGGAATGTAGAGGATTGGGCAATCTTCCACCGCAGAGGCGAAACGATTCCATGCCATTCCTATTGATTCCTCCTCACATTGCTGATGCGACACCATGTGATTTGTTGAAAGCTCTTCACATGGATTAGTGACATCGTGGATCTAGGGGAATCCATGTGGCAGGCCCTCATTGGCAAGAACCTGAGTGCCTTGGATTGGAGTGGGATAAATGCATATGGATCCTTCCCATTTCTTATGCTAAATACCTGCATTCGAATAGACATCGACACTGGTGGAAATTATTAGTTTAAGCTCCTATTCTATTGTGGATGTGCATTTCATGCTCCAATTTGCAGGAGTTGACGGCCATGAAAATGGTACTTAACAGCCATCAACTTCGACACCCTCAAAAAGAGACTGTACGATGGTGCAAACACCAAGGGCGGCAAGTAGATCAAGGAATTATCTAATGCACTCTGGGGGCTACGTACTCAACCTACTACTCCCACAGGGAAATCACCCTATTTCCTGGTCTACGACTCTGAAGCCATCTTGCCTGCTAATGTCTTGTGGCGATCTCCGGTGGTTGATCAGTACGAAGAAGGCGTAGCTGAAGAAACAAGACAGATAGCTGTCAACAGTTTCGAAGAATCTTGCTGCAATGCATTCATTCAATCAGCCAGATACCTCAAGAAGATTTACCGCTATCATGACCGCAACGTTAAGGAACGCTCCTTCAATGTTGGTGACTTGGTCCTCCATCGTATCCAAAACACGTCAGGACTTCACAAACTCAACTCACCATGGGAAGGCCCTTTCTCTGTTGCGAAGGTCACCAGCCCTGGTCATATCACCTACAAACACTTGAAGGTGAAGAAATCGACAATTCTTGGAATATTGACCAGCTTTATCAGTTCTACCCATAGGGGATCACGACAATCCTCTCCAGGTGGCTTCAGCTGTGACTACTCGTAGGGGGTCACGACAACCCTCTCCAGGCGGCTTCAGCTACAACTACTCGTAGGGGATCACGACAATCCTCTCTAGGCAGCTTCGGCTACGACTACTCGTAGGGGGTCACGACAACCCTCTCCAGGCGGCTACAGCTCCGACAACTCATAGAGGGTCACGACAACCCTCTCCAGACGACTCCATGTCGTATAGAGCAATAAGTGGCAGATGTTGTCCTTGTTCTAATTCATTAAGAGGCTGCGTCCTAGAGTAACACCTTTCATAGCAGGGTCTCATGGAACTCTAACACAAGTTGCTGCTACAGCAAGATGAGTTCATCATGTTGTCTCCTACGGTCTTACTCGTTCTTTGGAACATTCTTGCGATTACTATCTCACTAGGCTCAATGCCTCAGAAGTACTTAAGACACTATTACTCAATAGTGTATCCAAACATTGTACTCGACACAATGTACATATTTATCAAGACAGTAATAAAGTTTGTTACTGTGTCTTTGCTTATTTTGCAACAAAGCCTTCTTTTTACGCTGCTACAGCTAAGGTTTCTTATTTGTTGTGATTAAGCTAACGTTCTTTGGAACACATCTAGACTTGAGTACTTCTACTCGAGTGTTGTATCTCTTTTTTGCAGCCATACACTCATTAATCATGACCTCGAGTACATGGCATCCAGACAAGAAATCAAGGGATCCAGATAATTGACTTTCACAAGTTTTTAATTATATTTTACATAAAACACTTGTTCGGAATTACACTTGTTTTCCATAGTGTTCTTTCCTAAAGGTACATCTAGCGTAGGTCAATGAATTGGGAGACGGCTTCCGCGATAGGCGATGTTTGTTGCATCAACTCGTTGAGCCTATCGTCGGTGCAATCCCCAGATCTTCCGCCCACGATGATCGTCAGAACTACGTTCGCGTAGAACGACTTGATAAAGCTGAGCACTTGATTAGGGATAGTGCAAGCCAGCCGGTGTGCGTACTCCAGAATCTTCATAGGAGTATCCTTCAACCTCTCCACAAGTGGTCAGGGCTGTACCGCTACTTCTCTAGGTTCGAAGAGATTCGCCACTGGCTCGGCTGCTTCCATCAAAGCCTTCAACTCTTGACACAAGCATTCGGCTTCTTCAATCTTGATCTTCAGCGACTGCATACAGGTCAGCCGGTCATATGATCCGTCAAGCCGTATCTGCATCTCACGTTCAAGTTCCATACAGCGCACCTTATAGTCTGCCTCAAGGTCAAGGCGAGCTAATTCTTCATGATTGAAAGCCAACTGCCAGTCAATGGACCTCTGCTTGTGCCTTTCAACTTCTTCAGTCAGCTCTGCATAAGATCACGACAGCTTATAAGGGCGAAATTCACAAGAAATAAGTACCCGACAAAGACATTCAGAAAGGAGGATTACCTTTAGTCTTCTGGTGTAGCAACTTGTTCTTCCCAACAAAATCATCCTTCTGTGCGGTCAGCTTCTGGATTTCGTTGTGGTACTCGGCGGCTAAGCCATCAAGTCTCTCCTGTAGCTTCAGAGCCAACGCTTTCTGATCTTTAAGCTCTTTTCTGAGCTGTGCGACTTCTTCAATGTCCGCGGCATGTTGTTCAAGCAACCGAGTCTTTCGCTTTGACTGCTTGACAATTTCCTGGAAATGCAAACAACTCAAGGGCATGAGTCATCAAATGGCATCAGATCTTCTACCCTGGATCGAGTACTTGTTCCCGCCTCAGAGCTCATTGCAACACTACGCAGTGGAGTTGGATCTTCAATTTCAGGCTCATGCGGTACCACACGGCCCTCCAGATTTTCTCCCAATAGTAGTCCTGCATCTATATGACGCACGGGGTCCTGCACAATTGGGGCATCTTCTTGGCACAATTCGGCTTCTGGATCAACCTCCAAGGCTTCATTCACCACTACCTCTGTGTCTTCCGGTTATTGTGCCCTTGGTCTGGAGGCTGCATCCAGCACTGCCTTGACTATATCGCTCCATATCAGGCGCAAAGATTGTGCAGCATCGGCTTCTGCTGCCACCACATCCTCAGCGGATTTTTCTTAGGGTTCTTGGGGGCTATTTTCTTGTCCGGCTGGTGGGTTCTGATTACCCTCAGCGGAACTACTCCATGAAGCTCCCCACTTCACATCCGTGGATTTTCTGCATCAACAAGTCGATCAGCATTTTTAAAATTATCAAGAACAAAAAGTATTCGAGTACTTACAGAGTAGCACGAAGAACCATAGTTTTTGGTCCCAGCAGATCAAAGAGTGTGAGCATCGCGGGCACCACTGGGACACTCTCAACTGGTGGCACAGTTCTTGGCATCGCGACTTCTTGTTGCTCTGGCATCACCGACTCCACAGGTGATGGTTGAACCATCTCGGGTTCAACTGATCTTACAGGGCTACTCATGGGTACTTCCGTAGGAGAGGAAGACCCAATATCTTGAGCAGTACTCATTGTACCCTGCATCGACAAAATTACAAGTCAACACACAAGATTCTAAGTACTCAACAAGATATTGACTACTTGGTTTAAACATCTAACCTTAATGGTTGGCAAAGCTGTGCTTGTGACCTTCTTCACAGCATGCTTCCCAACAGTGGTTCTCTTTTTCTGTGGCGGTTGCGCTACATCATCAACAAGAGATGAAGTCAGCCTCTTCAACACTCCCGCGGAGACACCTCTTGGGATGGGTATTGCAGAGTACATGTACCATTCTTTCACTTCAAAACGTTGTGACAGCGTCTGCTCGTCATCATCGCGTGTGGAGGCATCTTCTACCAATACCTCCTCCTCCCCTTGAGCAGGATGACTACTCTTGGGTGCTTGAGCCTCAACTTGTGATGGCTCCTCTTCTTGCACCTGCTCTATTTCACGAGGACGAGGAGGTGGTATGGAGACAAACTTCAGAACATTCTCCTGCAAAGACAAGGCAAACCTGTTAGTCTACGACTACTTTCAGATAAGTACTCAAGGGCTAGTCCTGGACTACTCACCAAGCGTGGATGATTATGGCGCTGAACTCTTGAACAGCCGCCGATTTCCCGTCAAGATTCTTGAAGATTTTCTGCAACCTCTCCATGATCAAGTCATCACAGATCTCTGTTGCAGAAAGTCTTGATCCATCATTCAGGCCTGTGTATTCATACCCAAGATGCTCCCTCTACATAAAGGGTTGTACATGGCGCTTCATGAAGCTAAAGGCTACTCTCTGAGTTGTCAAGCCCTGCGCCTTCTTCTCGGCAATCTTCACCAGGAGCTTTGGGATCTGCATGCATTCTTGCATTGACGGCTCATCCTTCCAGATCTTCTCGTACATTGGTGCGTACATGGTAGGCTTGGGCAATTGAGGCGGGGCATTATCAATGTAGAACTACCTGGCTTTCCAATCTTGGTTGGAGTCTATCAACTCATACTTGAAGTACAGATCCTGCGCCTTCTGACGTATCTGGATACTGGTCCACCGACTACTACTGGGAAGTTGGCATTGGGCTGCGACTTCAATCGGAAAATCTTCCTAAATAGAGCCCAATAGGGGCGAATGCCAAGGAAAGCCTCGCAAAAGTGCACGTACACTGCGATCTGGAAGATGCTGTTCGGATTCAGATGTATGTGCTCCAGCTTGAAGAAATCGAGGAAGCCTCTAAAGAAATCCGAAGTCAGCAACGTCAACCCACGCTCGACGAAGTGGGCAAACATCGGAATTTCATCCGGATTCTTCTCCATGGGCCATGCATCCCTAGCAGCAGAATTCCAACCGGCAACCGCCTTCTCGCGCAACAAGCCGGCATCTTCAAGAGCCTTGATGTCCTTCTCCTTCATCTTGGATTTCTTCCAAGAGCTGGCTTGGTTTGGTAGCTTCTCAATCACCACCGTCTTGTATTTCGGCTGCGACAATTGGGATTTGCCGCGGCCGGATCTCTTCTTCTTCTCCATCTGTCCCTTGAATGGTCCGCTCTTCATCCTTCCAGTCACAAGTGTCTTCGATCGCATTTGCTCGGGGGCTGCGATGTGGTGGAGGTGGTGGCGATTGATGACGTAGGCGCTTAACTCAGCAGCGGCTACGGCGGCAAAAGCTTTTTTCTAGATCTAAGGAACGAATGGAAGCAGTGGAAACCCTAGGGGATACCCCCTTTGGTATTTATAACCTAAAACCCTACCGGTTCGACCTGGTGACTCTTCGTATTCAACAGATTAGATTCGCATCAGGCAAATTTTTTCGGCTAAGTCAGTGGGCCTTTACAAAATTCCAAGACCTGCTCAGCTTCATCTCGGGGGCTCGACTACTCGATGGGATTGGATTTGAATCAGCTACAGCACACTAAACTCAAGACACTTTCTATAGTCAGATTCGATCCTTCAATTCGAGAAGTACTTGACTCAAGGCTCGGGGGCTCCGTGCCACGTGTCCTTCGGTTTTTTTCTCTAGAATTTGCGGGATTAATCAGTGAAGACTTCAGATTGACCCTCAGCTTGAACTTACAATTGGAACTAAGGCTCGGGGGCTACATCCATATGGGATGCGATTTTAATAATCGCATTCCCATATGTTTTCTTCGGGATTTCTACGAATTTTTCGGAGTAAGATCACAAGTGCTAGAAGATTGACCCTTAGCTTGAATCCTTGATTTGAGCTAAGGCTCGGGGGTTACATTCCATATGGAATGCGATTTTAGTAATCACATCTCCATATGGATCTTTGACGCAAAGATTTCAAGAACGAAGTGGGTATTTTTGAAGACCTTCAAGGGAAGTGCTCGGGGACGCTTGGGAACAACTCGAGAAGATTTCAAAACTACTCGTGGAGTGAGCTGGAGTACCTTTCAGCCACGTGATTATTCAAGTATTGTTGGAGACTGAAGCTTGCAGAACTCGGGGACGCTTGGGAACTACTCGCAGAAGCCTTCAAGACTACTTAGACACATCGCACTCGACTACAAAGTACTCGGGGTCTTGTCGACCGGACATCCCTGGGCCCACTTCGCATATGGGCCATGCCCGGGAGATGAGGCCTGATAATCTACACTACTCGACTTGTGGGCCATGGTGCAAGACTACCATGGACCACAAGGCAAGACAAGACGGACAATGACTTGTACTAGATTAGGATAGCTTCTGTAACATCCCGGATTTTTCCGGAATGTTAATGTTTGCAAAAATGTGGAATTTCAAAAATTTTCGTGCTTGATGTGCTTTATCAGAATCATAAGACTATCTTCTCGTGCCCTTTCCAAATTCTTAGTAATAAAATTAATTAAATTGCTTTGAGTGCTAAGGATAAATTCTATGTTAGTGTGATTTAGTTTTTATTTGGAATTTTCTTGAATCTTTGACTGTGGTTTATATTTGAAATCTAATTTCAAATATAAATCAAAAACTAATTGAACTAACTATCCTCCCTAACCATCAGACCCGGCTAAACCATCTCTTGGGTCTTCACCTGCTAACTCAGTGGACCCGCCAACTTTTTCGGCCCACTAATCCTTCCCGGCCTAATCTCTTCAGAAGTGCTCGGGAATTTATTAAAAGAATTACAAGAATATTTTTCTGACTCTTCGAATTGATCTTTTGTAATTAATTCAATTTCGGGGAATAGACTATAATTCCTTGAATTAAATTTCTGAGAGCTCATGTCAATTACGATGATGTTTTCCGGCTTCTCGAATAAATACTTTGCTATTTAAGTCATTTCCGGAAAATAGTCTAAATTCATTTGTACCATTTCTATTTAGGACTAAAAATCCGAGCCCATCTAGAAGCCCACCTAATCTAACCCTAACTCTTCCCTTAAATATCCACACTCCTCTCCCATCTCTCCTCTTCTTTTCCTGCCGCTGCCGCTTGCCTCCTCTTCCCTGCTCTGCTCTGTTCGTTCTTCTTTTTTTCTTCCATCGATCTGCAACAGCAAGCCGCAGCTAGCCCTGCTCCTCTCTTTACCCAATCGAAAACCAGCAGAGCCAGCAGGCTACTCCCTCTCTCCCCCGAGCTTTTCCAAGCCGCGGTCCTCCTCTTCCTTCTGCTGATTCACGCATGAAGCAAAGCAGCAGCAATCCTCTTCTCTTCCTTTCCCCCAAATCAATCAAGCACCTGCTGCTCCCTTGCTCCAATCCCAAGCAACAACCCTGCTCTTTCTTTTTCCTTTTTTTCCATCGCAAGAAGCAAATCAACAACAGCAGCCGCCCATCTCCTTTTTGCAAATCGGCGAGCACCAGTCCACCATCAGTAATGGAAGGCTCCAATCCTCGATCTTTTTTTCTTCTTCTCCACCAAAGCAATCAGCAAGCAGGACACATCGAGGAGCACCTCCACCAAGCCATCTCTTGCTCTTTTCCCCTTGCGCCGCCAGGGGCTTGCCCCATCTGCTCTCCACCCCACGTGCTGCAGCTCCGCCCAGAAGGAGGAAGCGAGGAGGAGCACGTCGTCGGTGAGGTGACCTGGCCACGCTTGTCGCCTGGGGACCAGCTCGCCGCTCACCCGCTCCTCTCCGCCGGCCACGTCAACCACGCCGCCGCCGCTGCAGACGACGATGCCGGCACCGCCGTCGGGAGGAACGCCAAGAGATGTACGACGACGACCATGTCAGCCTCTGTACCACCACGCTACTGCTGTACCGCGAGCTGAACCAGGACCCGAAGCTGAATCGCAAGCGGCTGCCATCCGCCTTGCCCACGACATGTTCAACTGAATGCCGGAACGCCCCGTTAAGCCCATAGGTGAGTTTCCAGCCCCTATCTTGCTATCCCTGTGTGCCGGCCTTCGTGTCAAAGGGTGTGAAATGTTATGACGCTTGCTCCAAACCGCCGCACGACCGCCGACGCTTGTGTGCCGACCATCGAGTCGAGCCTTACGCCTGCAGGTGCCGCTACCTTCATCAACGCGTGCGCAAGCCCCGCCTGACCTTGTACCTGCTGCCCGACGCCGACGAACGCGCCGCCCTGTCCGCTGCGCCGACACGACCAAGCCGCCGGTTTGCACGCCCGTGCACGCATGCACAGGGAGGCCGAAGGCCTTGCCTTTGGTTCGCCGCGCACCAACCACCCGCCGAGTGCCCGCGCACCCACGCGCACTCGCCGCGGCCAAGTCGTGATCTTCCGTGCCTCGCCGTCGTGCACGCCGGGCAAGGCGCCGCCTTGGCCCAAGCCCTTGCCGGAGCGCGTACGAACAGGAGACAAAGCCCCTCCTTTGGGGTCCATTTTCCACACTAAGTCGCACACGTACACGCCCTGGCACACCTGCGCATCTTCGCGCCCGCGCCGACGACCAAAGCACGGCTCTGCCGCTGCTCTTCTTTTCGCCGCCACCGTTAAGCCGGACTCCGGCCAAAGGCCGCACCCTTCTTGACCCTTTTTATCCATGTTCTGTGCATAATTTGCACTTGCAACCTATGCAAGAGCAAAGCCTTGCTGCACTGTGTTCCCAAGAACCCGTGCGTTCCAAAGTCTGATTCGGTGGGGCTTTTAGCTACACCTACCGAAACCATAGTACTAGGCTACAAGTTTTTCCTCCCATCTGCTCTTTACTTTCACCCTAGAGCACTTGAAGCAATCTGTAGCGGCCCAGTACTTCTTCTCCTCTGCACGAGCGAGAAGTCAACCAGAGCAGCTGGTGCTCATGAAGGTCATGTGTGTGCAAAAATTCACCATGACCCTTGGCCATGCTTGCCCGTGTGTGGCATGCTGCCTGTGCCCAGCTTTCGATCTCGCTGCATGCAGTCCTGCAGTGAGCTACCGCTGTCCTGGAACCAAGTGCAGCAGCCTGGCCCTCCCACGGCTGTTGCCAGCACGTCACACAAGAGTGCTGTGCTGCTGCCCTTGTCGTGCCTGAAAACCCTTTCTAGTCACCTTTCTGAGCTGTTCTTGCCAGCCGTGTGCTTGCTATCTAAAACAGCCTGGTCTGTTCAAGTAGAACATCTCGGACCAGCTGTTGCTGATCACCGCAAGCAGACTTCAGGTGGATGCCTTTGTGGCATTCAAATCAGTGGTCTGCTTGCAACAAACTGGCATGCTAGGTTGCTCACAATCAGACCACGTCCCTCCTATCAGAAGATGTTGCTTATATTCACAGAAATCATGTTAGATGCTAGCAAACGTGAGACCAATTTATGTTGGTCTTATAGTTCAGTTGCTCGCCGATTGGCCATCCTGCTGCAACCGCAGTTGCCTTGAGTGCAGAACCTAGCCAAGTTCCGAGGCCACCATATCTCGTGCCCACAAACAGGAAGCTCTAACCCAAACCTCAAACCTGCATCCTATAGAGCTAGCTTATGCTCTGACCATGCTTGGCCATAGCCGGCCAAGCCTTGCAGCTGCCGGCCACAAGTGACAGCAATTCACATAGTGACATGAAGCTTATGGTTTCTGTGCCTCGCTTTTGACAAAGCCGCTACATGCTTTCCTCTTTTTACCCCTAACCTGTAGTCTGTTCTGTTTCAAATCATGAAACTGCAATCCCATGCTAGAAGCTAGCATGCGTGCTAATGCCTAGTACATGTTTCGTCTAGTTGTTGCAAATGCTTACCTAAAGCTGTGTATGTGCTACCGAAACCAACAGCCTGGTCCTTTTCGCTCTTCAACCTGCTGGCTTGTGTCCCCTTTCTGGCCCAACCAAGGAGCTACATCCTGTGCCGGAAAATAGCAAGTCTGGTCAGATCCTGTTATGCTTCCAACTTTAGCCCTTTATCTATCTTTTTTGGGTGTTGCTTGTTAGTAGCATCGCTCGCCCTTTCCACCAAGCTTTAATCCTTGTGCTTGGTGCATGCTCTAAATCTTTCAAGTTCCTGCCACACCTGTTTGCCATAATCGTGCCACGCTTTCATTGTGGATGATGCGTGCACTAACCAAACCGTCGGCCATGCCACTCCTCTGCCATGTTCTAGTTAGCCAAGCACCTTCACCACATCACATCGCTTGTAGCTGGACCATCCTGCTTAATCTCTTCAATCTAACCAAAGGGGCACGTAGACTTACTATGGGTAACCACTAACATGAGAGAGACCGTTAACTATCCAGCCTGGTCCCATCTAACATATGGGGCTCACAGAATGACTTGTGGGGTCCGGTTGACCTTTGACCTTTGCCCTTTGACTTGGTCGACAATGATCGTTGACTAGTCAACTAAGCCTTACAGACCACCCAAAACCTAGCCTATGTTCTCTAACTTGCTAACTTATGTTTTGTGTGCTTTAGCGCAATTAATTAAATTCATAAAATATTTCTTTATTTGAAAATCAATAAAAAATTTATTATAGCTTAGAAAAATATGAAATCAGTTTCTTTATTCTTCTAAAATGTTGAAGCACTCGTTAGACTAGCTTTTGGAGTTATTTGGTTCTTTATTGCTTCCCTTTGGAGTTTATTTGCATTTAGCTCCGGTATTTATTTATTTTTACGAATCTAGGAATTCCCGGAGCCGAGGAGACAAGCCAGAAGATCAAGTACGGCTACGGAAACTACGACAACTACTTGCACACAGGTGTTCACGCCCGACCAACTTTGAACTCCTATTAGGCATTGCTAATTAGTTTCTAGCGCTTTACTTTTTGCATGATGATGGATATGTTGATCCTTGCACTGCCTTCTTTATTTACCCTGTCCTTGATTGCCCTACCACTACTATATATATATGCGTGTATATACGCAGAGCTTCGCTATGCATGTGTATGGGATATGTGGATAGATTCTTGGTGTGTGTGGGGAAAAACCGGTAGGAGAAGGCGTTTTTGGGTGACTTGGCGGGGGTGACCTCAAGACAACCCGATCTGGGATTGAGGGCCGGGGGTTCGTCTTCTCGGGCGATCCCTATTTCGTGCCTATGGCAGGCACAATGTTTTTCTAAGCACAAGTGTTGGGGTTTTGTGATACTTTGGAGGACAAGAGCTCGCCCCGGTCTGAAACCGAGTGGGTCGCTTTGTTTCATGGGACTTTCGTACACACCACCTCGCCGAGGGTGGGGATAGGGCCGGGTCGACCCTGGCAAGTGCGATACCATACCTGCTAGTAGGATAGAGGGTATCAGTGAAAGGGAAGCGGGTGAGGGCCCCTTCCCTTTGCGGCGCTCCCCGTGTGGCCACACGGGGGTATGTTCACAGTTCCGGGGTGATCTTCTGCGGGGGACCGCAGCGAGACCCGGATGCAGGGTGGAATCGTAACTCTTATGTGTTCGTCCGGTAGGGTGGGTTTAGTCGGATTGCTACTGGCTGAGCTCCATCCCGAGTTGGATACAGGTGTACACGCTCTGCAGAGTTTAGATCTATACGTATAGCCGCGTCCTCGGTCATGGACATGCCCGATGTTTACTCTGACTCTCATGTTTTGGGATTTCTACCTCCCCTTATAGGATTGAGTGTGGTGAGCCGTGGTTGCATTCGGGGAGAGGAGAGTTGCCCCCTCTGCCTCGCGGATCCGGGTGCAATCATTAAGGTGCGAGGAGTGGGAGTTCTCGCACCGACCCTAGATGGAGATAGGATTTGGAGATGGTGATCTGGGTGACCATGTGTATCCTATTGTGGATGAGAGTTTGGTGTTGGTGGGATATGGAGATTTATTACTTATGCTTTTCTACTGCTGCATAGGAAAACCTGAGCCTACTCCTTGACTACTTTTTATACCATTAGCTTTAGGCCACTTAAAGCTTGCATACGGTTGGTGACGTGAACCTATCCCATTCCTTGGGGATAGCTTGTGAGTGTGTAGGATCGGACTTGGAGCGAAAGTCCATTTATGAAGAATCCATGGAGGAAGGGTTGCGTCGCTTCGCTCAAGGATGCCTGTGGTGAAGATCGAGGATGAAGACTTGAAGCCATAGCTACCGCTGCGTAGAGTTTCTACTTGTCGTTTAGCCCAAGGGGCTTGTACTAAAATCGTATACCGTGCTGTATTCGAATGTAAATACTCTATTTTGTACTCTGATTTTGTTGTATGGAAATGATATTATACTGTAATGAGTTCTGTACGTGATAGGTACTGATCCAGGGACGATCACAAGGGTACAGGGAGTCAGGTTTTCCACACCGAAAACCCAGGTCGTTACAACTTATCATTACCCATTATAGGCTACTCCTAGTCCTACTCGACTAGTACTCTTGTACCTAATCTGACTTGTAACCTTGTCTCCTGTGGCATAGAAGGCGAGGCAGGGACCCCCCCTCAAGGATATACGCAATCAATCAAGAGCCACGTAGCATACAGGACGTAGGGTATTTCGCAATTTGCGGCCCGAACCTGTCTAATTGTGTGCCCCGTGTCTCACCATCGTGTTCCTGATCTCGGCGAGCCCCACCGCACAATCTACTACCTCTGGTACCCCGTGGTAGGCTCGGTGTCTAAAACACTGACAGCAGCACAACTCTACAAGCATGGATTTACGAGAGACTATACAAAGTGGGCCTACCATAGTGAATCCTATCAAATGAGAGACGAGGCTGTGAGGCAACGCATCAGAGAACTTGATGGTGATGCTACAGTAGCAGACATGATAGATGACATTCATGAAGCACATTTTCAAGGAGAAAGCCTAGAGGAGGAGCCAGAGCCAAGCGCGAAGGCGTATTATGACATGTTGGTTGCAGCACAAAAACCCCTTCACCAGCACACCGAGCTATCTCAACTAGATGCCATCGGCCGCCTAATGGCCGTAAAGTCCCAGCACAACCTGAGTCTAGATTGCTTCGATACTTTGGTGACCGTTTTTGGCGACATGCTTCCCAAAGGTCACATTTTGCCGAAGAACATGTATGAAGTGCAAATAGTCCTTCGTGCACTTAAGATGCCATACGAGCAGATACATGCCTGTATGAAAGATGCGTCTTATTCAGGAAAGAACATGAGAATGCGACGCACTGTCCAACATGTAAAGCGCCTCGGTTCGTGGAGGTAGACTCTGGTGTCAGTGTTTTAGTCTGAGCCTACCACGGGGTACCCGAAGTAGTAGATTGTGTGGTGGGGCTCGCCGAGATCAGGAACACGATGGTGAGACACGGGCCACATAATTAGACAGGTTCGGGCCGCAATGTGCATAATACCCTACATCCGGTATGCTGCATGGCTCTGTATTGATTGTGTATATCCTTGAGGGAGGTCCCTACCTCGCCTTATATGCCACGGGAGGTAGGGTTACAAGTCGGATTGGTACAAGAGTACTAGTCGAGTAGGACTAGGAGTAGCCTATAACAGGAAATAAGAAGCTATCCTAATCATAGTACAAGTCCTTGTCCGTCTTGTCTTGCCTTGTTGCCCATGGTAATCTTGCACCGTGGTCCACTAGTCGAGTTGTCCAGGTGTGCAGGCCTATCTCCCGGGTACGGCCCACATTTGTGGTGGGCCCAGGGATGCCCGGTCGACAAGCCCTCGAGTACTTTGTAGTCGAGTGCGATGCGTCCAAGTAGTCTTGAAGGTCTTCGCGAGTAGTTCCCAAGCGTCCCCGAGGTCTGCAAGCTTCAATCTTCAATAATACTTGAATCATCACGAGGCTGGAAGGTACTCCAGCTAACTCCACGAGTAGTTTTGAAGTCTTCTCGAGTTGTTCCCAAGCGTCCCCGAGTACTTCCCTTGAATGTCTTCAATAATACCCGCTTCGTTCTTGAAATCTTTGCATCAAAGATCCATATGGAAATGCGATTACTAAAATCGCATTCCATATGGAATGTGGCCCCCGAGCCTTAGGTCGAATCTAGGATTTAAGCTGAGGGTCAATCTTCTAGCACTTGATCTAGCTCTGAAAAATCTGTGGAAATCCCGAAGAAAAATCATATGGGAATGCGATTACTAAAATTCCATCCCATATGGATGTAGCCCCCGAGCCTTAGTTCGAATTGTAAATTCAAGCTGAGGGTCAATCTGAAGTCTTCGTCAAATAATCCCGCAAAATCCTGAGAAAAAACCGAAGGACAAGTGGCACGGTGCCCCTGAGCCTTGAGTCGAGTACTTCTCGAGTTGAAGGATCCAATCTGACTATAGAAAGTGGCCTGAGTTCAGTGTGCTGTAGCTGAGTGAAATCCAATCCAATCAAGTAGTCGAGCCCCCGAGATGGAGCCGAGTAGGTCTTGGGATTTGTGAAAAGCCCACTGACTTAGCCGAAAAAAATTGCCCGATGCGTATCCAGTCCGTTGAATACGAAGGGTCACTAGGTCGAACCGGTAGGGTTTTAGGTTATAAATACCATAGGGGGTCAACCCTAGGGTTTGCACTTCTTCCATTCGCCCTTAGATCCAGAAAAAAACCTTTGCCGCCATAGCCGCCACAGAGTTGAGCGCCTACGCCGTCAAGGGTCGCCATCTCTACCTCCTCGCAGCCCCCGAGCAGATGCGAAAGAAGACACTCGTGACTGGAAGGATGAAGAGTGCGCCATCCAAGGGTCAGATGGAGAAGAAGAGATCCGGCCGCGGCAAAAATCAGTTGCCAGAGCCGAAATACAAGACGGTGGTGACTGAGAGGCCACCGAGCAAGGCCGCCTCATGGAAGAAGTCCAAGATGAAGGAGGAGGACATCAAGGCCCTTGAGGTTGCTGGCTTGCTGCGCGAGAAGGCAGTTGCTGGTTGGAACTCCGCCGCTGGGGATGCGTGGCCCATGGAGAAGAATCCAAATGAAATCCCAATGTTCGCCCACTTCGTCGAGCGTGGGTTGACTCTGCCGGCTTCGGATTTCTTCAGAGGCTTTCTCAACTTCTTCAAGTTGGAGCACGTACATTTGAATCCGAACAGCATCTTCCAGATCGTAGTGTACGTGCACTTCTGCGATGCATTTCTTGGAATCCGCCCGCATTGGGCCTTGTTCAGAAAGATTTTCCGGTCGAAGCTGCAGCCCAACGCCAACTTTCCAGTAGTAGTCGGTGGAGCCGGTCTTCAGATGCATCAGAAAGCAAAAGAGCTGTACTCCAAGTATGACTTGATAGACTCCAACCAAGACTAGAAAACCAGCTGGTTCTATATTGATAATACCCCGCCTCAGCTGCCCAAGCCCAGTATGTATGCGCCAATGTATGAGAAAATCTGGAAGGACGAACCATCGATGCAAGAGTGCATCCAGATCCCAGAATTACTGGCGAAGATTGTCGAGAAGAAGGCGTGAGGCTTAACAGCTGAGAGATTAGCCTTCAGCTTCATGAAGCATCGGGTACAACCCTTGATGCAGAAAGAACATCTTGGGTTCGAGTACACGGGTCCTAATGATGGCTCGAGGATGTTTGCAGAGGAGATCAACGATGATCTCATGATGGAGAGACTGCAGAAGATCTTCAAGAACTTGAATGGAATACCAGCAGCTGTCACAGAGTTCAGCGCAGATAATCCTCTGCGTATGGTGAGTACCTAATCCAGCCCCCAAGTACTTATTACGCAAGTAGTCGTAGACTAAAAACTTGTCATCTTGTATATGCAGGAGGATGTCGAGAAGTTTGCCTCCATCCCACCTCCTCGTCCTCGTGAACTAGAACAGGTGCCAGAAGCAGAGCCATCACAAGTTGAGGCTCAAGCCTCCGAGAGTAGTCGTCCTGCTCAAGGGGAAGATGAAGTGCTGGTGGAGGATGCCTCCTCAAGCGATGATGACGAGCAGACACTTCAACAGCGTTTTGAAGTGAAATCTCGATACGGGTACTCTGGAGTACCCATCCCAGGTAGTGCCTCCGCGGGATTCTTGACGGCTGTTAAGTACCTAATTTAAGGCCGTCAAACCCTACATTTTATCATAAGAACTATGCATCCACATGAGAATAGGAGTTTAAACGAACAATTTCCACAAGTGGCCATGCTAAGTTGAATGCAGGTGTTTAGCATAAGAAATGGAGAGAAAAGACACTCTCATGATCCTAGCAAGTTAGGCTCAGCCAATGAGGGGCTGCATGCAAGCATCCCCTGGATCCATGACATCACAAATCCAAGAGAGGAGGCCTCGGCGAATTAGAAGTCGCCATGTAGGCATCACATGGATCCCATGGACCACCATAGTGCCTAAACCGGCTCAAAATCACGTGAACACCAGGAACCGACCAAGGGACCCACCTACCAGCCTCCTGGAGAAAGCACAGCGCGAAAGGCGCCACCCAGGGGTCGGCCGACCCCTAGGATCAGCCGAACTGCCTTCAGGGCGGTTCATCCCGGCCTTCACGTGGTGCTCGCCCATTGGTCCTAGAAGCTATCCCCGGGGTGTTTGGGTGCTCCCACACCGGATGCTCAAGCCTATAAATAGGAGAGGAGGGGGTAAGAAGAGGATAAACACACTTGAAGCAATTTCTCACCTTTGCCTCTTTCTCCCTCTCTCATTCTCTCTTGGTGGAGGTGAAAGCTCGTCCCCCCATGAGTGTGTGTGTGTGGAGGATCTAGACTAGGTGGTGCTAGGTAGAGAGGAGTGTGTGGATGAGTAGAGGTGAGGTGGTGATGATCCGTTCGTCATCCATCATCCCCTTGTACCTCGTGAGCGATGCTGTTCTTCATCTAGACTAAAGTGAGTATTTCAGTATTTTCCAATTAAACTAAAGTGGCTCTCATGCATGAGTGAATTGTTCTTGAGTTCTTCGTTTGTTCATCATTTAGAGGCTCGCGTTCTTCATGAACGTGCTTCCTCGATCTAGTTGACGAGCGAGTTATTCATACTTCTGCGTTCATTCATAAGTTAGAGGCTCGTGTTCTTCACGAACACGACCCTTGATCTTCTGTTATAAGCGCATAAGTTTGCATTCCGTTTGTGTGATTGCCTGTCTATTAGAATACATTGAAGCTCATGCATATCTGATTTAGATCAAGTATCAATCATATCTTCTTGCGCGAATCGATTCAATGACGAGTACGGTCTAGCTCAACCTCGCGGGTTCGTCGCTTCGTATTTATACGGAGTGCTATAGTGTTTCTACGGGACGTCAGACGTAGCCGTGCTATAGTAGTAGTCGGCGGTGTAGATGTGGTGTCTAGACTGCTAGTTATCCTTCGAATGCCCTGTATCCCACGGTTTGTCTTGGGGCAGGCCGCGGTAGTGACAGTCGTTGGACCCTCTGAAATCCCCCACGTTCGGATACAACGTGTAGGCAACCATTTACCGTGAACTAACTGTTATAGCCAGGAGGGGCCGGTGTCCAAAGCGAGATTCTTATCCGAGCTTGTTCCTCTCTAGAGTCGGGAACCTACAGGAGAATTCATATCACTCACCTACCTCAGCAGGGACTGTGTGCCCTTGGATAGTCACTCGTAGAGTCCCCCATACTGTTCCTTAGATTCGATACCCTTTGGAATACTCCTGAGGTGAAGTGCTACAATGGTGTATCCGTGCGCTTGCGGATTCGTTCGCACCCGTCAGTATACCCAGGTGATTCTTACACGCTCACGCTAACCCGGCGCCGTAGTGGTGACGTTAAGAAATACCAACAAGCATTTCTGGCACTGTTGCCAGGGAACGGTTGTCGAGAATCTACGAACCCGACTATCCTTGTATCTTTTGTTTTCCTTTTATTTCTACCTTTACCCCCGGTACCCCAGGAAGGTTATCCTTGTACACACCTTCCGCCCATTATGAGTGAAACCATGGAATTAACTTTTTGGAGACAACCCGCTCTTCTAACACCTTGTATGGTTCACCCATCTCTCATGAGACTGGTTGAGGAAAAACCCTTCTCGGGAATGAGTCATGAGAATCCCTATGATCACGTAAGAGACTTTGAGCAATTGTGTTCTACCAAGGGTAAAACCGGGGCAACACAAGATGTTCTTAAGAGGAACTTATCTCCGGGGAAGCGAGAACTTGGTACCGTTATTTTGGTTGCAACCACCTACGCTGGGAGGAATTGAGAGCATCTTTTTGCATTCGATTCTTTCCGGTGCGGCGTGTCGTTTCCTTAAGCATGACGATCCTCAGTTTCAAACAAAGGGAGAAGGAAACCTTAGGCATGGCATGGCATCATTTTGCCTCATTAGTTGAAGCCTGCCCAGTCCTTGGTCTGCCTAACCTAGTGCTCTTGCAGCATTTCCGGTTTGGTTTACGAAAGGATTGTGGCATGATGCTTGATGCTGTTTCGGGAGGCGCCTTTATGCTCTTAGAGCCAGAACAAGGACTGGAAGTTCTGGGAGAAATCCGAGATTTCAGCTCCCCACCTGACTCGAGTAATGAGGTCGCCAAATGAGAAAATGTCGAGTTACCTAAGTCCATCTTCGAGAGAGCCCGAGCTTACATGCCAGATTTCTCTATGCTCTAGTCGAAGATATCACTCCTCACTGGCAGGAATCTATGGGAAAGAGCACTTAGTGCAAATTCTGCCCCTAGATTCCCCTATCGTTTCTTCTCTTAAAACCCGACCTTCGAGACTTAGTCTTGAGCGAAGGAGGAGATGAGTAGTCGAGGAAGAATAGTCATTCCTGGCGGGGACGATCACTTCAACCTTGCCCGCAACTCTCCAGGGGAGGTCACGATGGATGTTTTTCGTGCTTCATGTCAAGGCTCAATCCGAAGTGCCGCCACACTGAGGGTTAGGCCAAGACGCGGGCTTTTAGCGCTGTGAAACTTCCATATTCTTGGCTTACGAAAGCACGATTTTATATCCGTCTAGTTGAGCAATCCATCTCGTTATCCTAAGTTCAGCTAAGACCGATGCCGATCAAGTCAAGTGGATGTAAATCCTACTCTTCACTTCTTGACCTGATCGATGCCCTGCGGAAGTGTGGTTACACACCTATCTTTTACACTTCTGTTGGAAATTTGGGTTAACTTACGTGTCATCCCACTTAGGTGAGGGTGAGATCCTTTGTCAACCCAAGGAGAGGATGAACTAGCAAGTTCGTCACTTTCGATCCACCGCTCGAATGATCGTTCGAACCATAAATTTTCACTCACTCAATCTTGGGTCCGATCATTCTCGAGTTCTATTTCTAGGGGTGAAAGCTTCACTCTTAGGACACTATAGGCTTTAGGCCCGGATCTTGTGCTCAACTTCATCACCTCTATCATCTCTCGTCTGTAGTGCTATAGCCTTGCTAGCTACGCTTCCCTCAGAAGGTTACCCATCATAGTTCCCTTAGGATGGTTGTGAGGATCACCTCTGTTTCACTATGTATACAGCTTGCATCATATGTATGCACTAACCATGCAGGAAGAAAAAAAATAATACATCCTATCATAAAGAAACCTGCAAGGGGGACCACAGGGCAGAGTAGGAGGATATTACCAGGAGAAAATGGACGATATGAGCAACAGGGCAACAATAACTCTTCATGCAGCTATGAGTCTAGGTAAAACCCCCAAGTTGAGCTATTAAAGTATAAAGAGGTTTAAGTAAAGTTGTTTGGGGTAGAAGGCAATTATATGCCCGAAATCCCATTCTAGCCCTTGCTGAAGCCTCCAATCTCAGAATTGGTGGGACACCTGACCCAGAGACCCTGAGCCCTGTAGGAGCCCACACACCGAAGCAGAGGCCCAGCGGAGCCCAGATGGGCTCGGCCGACCCCCTAGGTCGGCCGACCCACAAGGGTCGCCACCGCCTCTCGTGTTTCGCATGCGCACTCCTTCGTCCTCCAGAAACCCTCTCCTCGCATCGTGACGGAGTTTACGTCGCGCAAAACCCCATCTCCTCTGCTCGATCCTCTTCTCAGCCACAGCTCTGCCGCTCTGCACACCTTTGCCCGATGGTTCCCTCTAGCTTCGATGGGGAGAAGTTCTTCTGCTTCAGTGACCTCGGAGGCAGCGAGCTTCACCCATGGGACGGAACTCAGGACGATTTGATGACTCCGGAGCGAGGGAGGAAGGGGAGAAGCCCTACTGGAGACTCGGTAGAGCCCCCAGCTAGGCGCGGCTCATCCTCACCTCCTACCTTCGCCAGTCGCTGCTCCCTGTTCAATGTCCTAGGGAAGAAGCCGGCCCCTGGATCAAGCAAGAAGGTGCTATTTGATGATTGGCCAGCTCTGCCACTGAAGGCCGGAGAGCGCTACGCAGGATCACTGTTTGACGAAGTTGGCGACTCCTTTTGCCACAAGTATGAGCAGGATGTGTGGGATGAAGTCCCGCAACCTCAGACCAGGTTCTGCATCTTTGGAGTAAGGATCCCTAAGGATAGTTGCGGGGTACCCAAGCCATACCCGCCAAATTGGGAGGCAAAGCTCGGCAACATCCTAGCTTCATTGCCTAATAGGAAGAATCTCTGTGTGGGCAAGGTGGCAGATGACCTGACAGAGGCGTACTTTGAATTTGACCTCTTAATGAAGACTGTGAAAAAGCAGCGGGCAGAATATCGACAACTCAGGAACCTTCTTCTCAAGACCTACGAGGAGATGAATGCCAAGCTGCAGCGGGTTGATTAAGGCCGAGGGTTTGGAAGCCCTCTTTGCTGAGTAGAGGGTCGTGCCCTGCTCTTATTTCCCTCTATAGGCGCTTAGTTAGGTTTAATTTATTTCTCTTAATTTATTTCCCTTAATTTATTTCCCTTCCAATCATTTCCTTTATTTCCATCATTTGTGTAAGCGCCTATTTCTTTAGTGAACTTGAATGAATAATTTTGGCTCCACCGGTCATGTAACCCGGTTGAGTCACATGTGTGTTAGCTATTTTTTGTTTTTGTTTGTATCGAAGAACTGCACCCAGGTACAAAACAGTGTGGGGGAGAGCTGCACTCTCCAGACGCGAACACGACAGATTATTGTGCACCCACACTACGCTCACACAGTGCTTGCGATCGACTACGCTTAGAGAACCTGAACGGGACATGCATTCGTGCGCATCACAGGAATCCCCGTCTGGTCCACACAGAAACCTGCGCTGGTTTGCATCTCCTCCTCATTTCACCTTGATTTCTGAGTTTGTATGCTCATGTTTGATAAATTCTCCATAAATCAACTCAAGAAATCTATGGTAATGCTTACTCCATACCTAGGGTTGACATGCTTAAGTTTTATTCCTCGTTTATAACCTTGAGGCTTGTGAGCAATATCGTCATAAGGACAACATGCTTATCTAAGTAGTTGACAAGTGAGATATGACTTGATGACATGATCTTAACTCTGTTGGTTCTAGCCCTTGGGATAATTTTGTTTTTGAAAAAAAATGCTCTTGCAAAGCTCCTTTTTGATTTGCCACCATCCTAACAAAGCCATATGATGTTTATAGTTGAAAACCTTATACTCATATGCTGCTGGTCATTGCATTGAGCTTTGTCAAATCCTGTAACGCTTGTGAGAATTCTTTTCATTACTTTCATGATCAAGATTCACGTGCACACCATCATTTTCCCCTTGCTATGCTTCTACACAGGAAGTTAGTATTGTATCATTCATCCATTCCACAAAATAAAGCTCCATATGTGGTGTGACATCTCTCTCCAAAAGTATCCTTCAAGAGACATGGGCTATATATATATATATATATATATATATATATATATATAAGAAGAAAAGAGAAACACATGCTTAAAGCATGATGAGAAAAAATAGTCCATGTCCAAAATAAAGGAGAAAAAGGAGAGAGATGGTCATACAAAAAGGAGTTCCTTAACTTAGATGGTAATAACTAGTGTCCATTCCGGGGCTAGTGTCGACCTTACCATTTAATAAAATTCATCGTATATGTATGGTAATATCTAGCACCCACTCTGGGCCTAGTATCCACCTTACCATAATAACCATACCCATACGCGTGCACATCTTGATCTGATTGTATGATTTGATTTTCTCTGTGGATCTAGTTTTTGACTTTGCAATACATGTGATACAACTATACTTTACCTTTATCCTACCCTGAGCTCCAAATATAACCATAATTAGAAGTAGGGTGAAGAAAGGTAATATAATGCCTTGGTGAGGACATATACACATTGAGCGATCCGAGAGAATCAAAGAAGGAGGGCAGAGCAGGATTTTCTTTTAAAAAAATTATTAAGAAAACCCCAAGTGCTGACCAACAGGTGTTTAAGAAACTTGATTCATGGTCATTCCTCTTATCAACTACCCAAGATGGCATTCTAGCCACGCCACAGAGTTCACAAGAGCAAGGTATGACCTGGAATAACTCCTATGCTTGTTTTATACCTTTGGTTTAAACCCATGTGATTTTCCCTTTCGCAAGTGTGGGGGAGTTGTTGACGGCTGTTATGTATCTAATTTAAGGGCGTCAAACCCTGCATTTTATCATAAGAACTATGCATCCACATTAGAATAGGAGTTTAAACTAACAATTTCCACAAGTGGCCATGCTAAGTTGAATGCAGGTGTTTAGCATAAGAAATGGAGAGAAAAGACACTCTCATGATCCTAGCAAGTTAGGCTCAGCCAATGAGGGGCTGCATGCAAGCATCCCCTAGATCCATGACATCACCAATCCAAGAGAGGAGGCCTCGGCGAATCAGAAGTCGCCATGTAGGCATCACATGGATCCCATGGCCCACCATAGCGCCTAAAACGGCTCCAAATCACGTGGACACCAGGAACCGACCAAGGGACCCACCTACCAGCCTCCTGGAGAAAGCACAGCGTGAAATGCGCCACCGAGGGGTCGGCCGACCACTAGGATCGGCCAAACCACCTTCAGGGCGGTTCATCCCGGCCTTCCACGTGGTGCTCGCCCATTAGTCCTAGAAGCTATCCCTAGGGTGTTTGGGTGCTCCCACGCTGGTTGCTCAAGCCTATAAATAGGAGAGGAGGGGGGGGGTAAGAAGAGGATAAACACACTAGAAGCAATTTCTCAACTTTGCCTCTTTCTCCCTCTCTCATTCTCTCTTGGTGGAGGTCAAACCTCATCCCACCATGAGTGTGTGTGTGTGGAGGATCTAGACTAGGTGGTGCTAGGTAGAGAGGAGTGTGTGGATGACTAGAGGTGAGGTGGTGATGATCTGTTCATCATCCATCGTCCCCTTGTACCTCGTGAGCGATGCTGTTCTTCATCTAGACTAAAGTGAGTATTTCAGTATTTTCCAATTAGACTAAAGTGGCTCTCATGCATGAGTGAATTGTTCTTGAGTTCTTCGTTCGTTCATCATTTAGAGGCTCGCGTTCTTCATGAACGTGCTTCCTCGATCTAGTTGACGAGCGAGTTATTCATACTTTTGCGTTTGTTCATAAGTTAGAGGCTCGTGTTCTTCACGAACACGACCCTTGATCTTCTATTATAAGCGCATAAGTTTGCATTCCGTTTGTGTGATTGCCTGTCTATTAGAATATATTGAAGCTCATGCATATCTGACTTAGATCAAGTATCAATCATATCTCCTTGCGCGAATCGATTCAATGACGAGTATGGTCTAGCTCAACCTCACGGGTTCGTCGCTTCGTATTTATACGGAGTGCTAAAGTGTTTCTACGGGATGTCAGACGTAGTCGTGCTATAGTAGTAGTCGGCGGTGTAGGCGTGATGTCTAGACTGCTGGTTATCCTTCGAATGCCCTGTATCCCACGGTTTGTCTTGGGGTAGGCCGCGGTAGTGACAGCCGTTGGACCCTCTGAAATCCCCCACGTTCGGATACAGCGTGTAGGCAACCATTTGCCGTGAACCAACTGTTATAGCCAGGAGGGGCCGGTGTCTGAAGCGAGATTCTTATCCGAGCTTGTTCCTCTCTAGAGTCGAGAACCTACAGGAGACTTCATATCACTCACCTACCTCAGCATGGACTGTGTGCCCCTGGATAGTCACTCGTAGAGTCCCCCATACTGTTCCTTGGATTCGATACCCTTTGGAATACTCCTGAGGTGAAGTGCTACAATGGTGTATCCGTGCGCTTGCGGATTCATTCGCACCCATCAGTATACCTGGGTGATTCTTACACGCTAACGCTAACCCGGCGCCGTAGTGGTGACGTTAAGAAATACCAACAGGGATCATTGAAGATGCCGGCTTCAACACTTGTTGATGATGTGACACAGCCGCCGCGAAAAAAGAGAACCACTGTTGGGAAGCGCGCTGTGAAGAAGGTCACAGCCTTGCCAACCATTACGGTTAGTTGTATAAACTAAGTAGTCAATATCTTGTTGAATACTTGGAATCTTGTGTAATGGCTTGTAATTTTGATTATGCAGGTTATCGAGAGTACCACTCAAGTACCCGCGAGCAGCCCTGCGAGGCCAACTGAACCCGAGATGGTTCAAACATCATCCGTCAAGACGGTGATGCCTGAGTAACAAGAAGTCATAGTGCCGGGAGTGTACCACTGGTTGAGAGTGAACCAGTAGTTCCAGCGGTGACCACATTCTTTGATCTGCTGGGACCAAGGACTGTGGTTCCTCGTGCTGCTCTGTAAGTACCCGAGTACTCGAGTACTTCATGTCTTGATGAATTTGAATATGCTGATCAACTTGTTGATGCAGGAAATCCACGGATGTGAAGTGGGGAGCCTCTGGGAGTAGTTTCTAAGGAGAATCAGAACCCGCCAGTGGAACAAGAAGATACTCTCCCAGAGCCCCAGGTCAAATCCATTGAGGATGTGGTAGCTGCTGAAGCCGATGCCACACAATCTTTGCGCCTGCTTTGGAGTAATGTAGTCAAGGCAGTGGTGGATGTAGCCTCCAGGCCAAGGACCCAGTAACCGGAAGACATTAAGGCGGTGGTGAATGAAGGCGTGGAAATTGATCTAGAAGCCAATTTGCACCATGATGAAGTCCTAGTTGCTCAAGCCCCTGTGCATCATATAGATGCACAGCTTCTATTGGAAGAGAACTCGGAGGGTTGTGTAGTACCGCATGAGCCAGAAATTGAAGACCCGACTCCTCTGCATAGTGCTACAATGAGCTCCGAGGCGGGAACAAGTTCTCAATCCAGGGTAGCAGGTTTAATGCCATACGATGACTCGTGCCTGGATGAGGACAACCTGTTGGCGCACTCCGAGATGTTCCGCAGTGTGGAGAAACTCTTTGCGGTAAGTTTGAGAACATAGTCCCTTGTAGAGTAGTTATAGTCGAAGATAGCTTGTATCTGACCCTTGAGTTGTTTGCATTTACAGGAAGTTGTCAAGCAGTCGAAGCGGAATACTCGCTTGCTTGAGCAACACCCGGCGGACATAGAAGAAGTCTCGCTGCTCAGAGAAGAGCTAAAAGAGCAAAAAGTATTGGCTCTGAAGCTGCAGGAGAAGCTTGATGGCAATGCTGCTGAGTACCACAATGAATCCAGAAGTTGACAGCGCAGAAGGATGACGTTGTCGAGAAGAACAAGTCACTACGCCAAAAGAATAAAGGTATTCCCCCTTTCTGAACTTGTTATCGAGTACTTATTTCTTGCAAACTTCACCCTTATAAGTTGTCTTGGTCTATTGCAGAGCTGATTGAAGAAGTTGAAAGGCACAAGAAGAAGTCTATTAACTGGCAGTTGGCCTTCAATCGTGAAGAATCAGCTCGTCTTGACCTCGAGGTAGACTATAAGGTGCGCTGTATGGACCTTGAGCGTGAGATGTAGATTTGACTTGACAGATCATATGACCTGCTGACACAATGTAGTTTTGGGGATTTCGCGACCGATTTTTATGGCGACAGGTGGTTTTGGTCGCTATAAACCGGGTATAACGCGACAATAGTCGATATTGGTCGCGATAAGGGTGTGTGTTGCGACCAATTGTGTAGTGTTGCAATTTTAATGGCAATTGCGACAACGCATGGGCCTCTATTGCAATTACGGCGTCGGTATTGCGATGCTTATTGGTAACGGTTGCAGTAGTTGTGCATATCACAATGACAATGACACGTCGCTATTAGTTGTGCCATGTGTTGCAAAAGAGTATTACTTTTAGCGACGAAAATGCACTCGTTGTGACTGAAATATTTGATATTGCAACATGCATCGAAATTGTTGCAAACTAGACAGGGGTATGGCAACGCTAACACACAATCGTCACGCTAGAGAAGATGCTACTGCGACAAAAATATCTCCGTTGCGATCAAATGGACTACTAGTCGCAATTGATGCGTTCGTGTGTGTCTATCCCAAGATCTGTTTTGTAATCCTTGCAAAAAACCGAGGCCCATCAATGAAATCGACATTTGCTCAACTCTAAACCATTGGCAAAATTGGAGGCCTAACGGACCCACAGATGGGTCAGCCGAACCACATGGGCCTGTTCGATGGCCTGTAGGCCTGGACCATGTCCTGCACACGACTATCTATCGTTGTACACTGAGTCCTAACCCAACTCTATTCGTTTCACCGAGTCCTAACCCAACTCTATGTCGTATCACCCATCGTAACACAACAATATATATCAACCTGTAGTACGAGGAACGAAGAATACCCAAACAACACATCCTTGCTTGTTGTCGTCACGCAATCCGCTAGGGTGACGCTGCAAGCTGCGATCATCTAGAACCACGAGCGCAAGTGCGATCACCTGCATCACGACGGGAAAAAGTCTGTTCTTTGGATCAATCCGCCAAGGTATAATCGATTATGAGATCCATGTGCATGGAATTTTATTTGTTTGATTATTAGTTTGTATATACATCTAATTTTAATACAACAATATGTAATACTGATGGAGCACACCCTTTGTCCTCACTGTTCTAGGATATTAAAATCTGTTGTAGTTGGTTTTCTTGCAATGGCAAGTGAAGAGGATTGCAGTTGGATGGAATTGCCGGCTACAGATGATGCGTGGCAACGCGGCTTCGAGAAGTTTATGGATGATCTATTTGAAGTAGAAGAGGAAGGAGAGTCTCAGTAATGTCCGTGTTGGAAGTGTTGTCGCATGGCATATCATAACAGAGACACTATCGAAGGTCACTTGGTTAGATTAGGGTTTGATAGGGAATTCATAAAAGAGCAAAAAAAACGTCATCATCTTGCTGCTGATCCTATCGTCCGTGTGGATGATTACGATGATCTTGACGATCATGACGATCATGATGATCGGGGGGCCACCAATAAATTATTTACCTCGCTGATCAGTGGTGCCATACATGGTGGAATTAAAGGCGGTAATGAAGAGGAGCCAAATGAGTCAGCACACAAATTTTTTGATTTATTGGAACAAGCTAAGATAGAGTTGTACCCTGGTTGCAAGGAGGCTTCGAAGGTTTCTTTCATTGTCAGGCTATATCCGATCAAGTGCATGTGTGGTCTTAGCAATGCTGCAATGGAGCAAATACTATTATTATTCCGTCTTGTGCTGCCTGAAGGGCATTGTCTCCCGGATTCCCTGGACAAAGTTCGAAAGGTGGTTCAAGACCTTGGCTTGGACTACCAAAATATTCATGCTTGTGTCAATGACTGTGTGTTATTCCGTGGAGTGTACGCAGACATGGACAACTGCCCAACTTGCAATGCCAGTAGGTGGAAATTTAAAGATTCAGAACAGGGGACAGGCGTGGTTGTCACTAATGCAGCAAAAAAGAAGCGGTTACCTCGTAAAATACTGAGGTATTTTCCACTGATTCCTCGACTGCAAAGATTATTTATGAACGAGGAAACAACGACATATATGTGTTGGCACGAGGACGAATTGGTTGATGATCAAAAATTGAGACACCCAGCTAACTCAAGGGCATGGAAGGTCGTGATTGAGATGCACGAGGACTTTGCAGAGGATCCACGTAATGTCAGGCTGGGACTTGCATCAGATGGCTTCAATCCATTAGGGATGTTGAGCTTGGCTTACTCTACATGGCCAGTTATCCTAATTCCTTACAACCTACCTCCTTGGTTGTGCTTGAAACAATCCTATTGGATCATGTCCATGCTAATTCCTAGGCCTAAATCTCCAGGGATTAACATTGATGTGTATTTGCAGCCTCTGATCGATGAGCTCAAAACGCTTTGGAGTAAAGACGGAGTTGAAACTTGGGATGCGAAGGCTAAGCACAATTTTAAAATGTGTGCCATGTTATTCTGGACAATAAACGACTTTCCTGCTTACGCGATGTTATCTGGCTGGAGCACCAAAGGGAGGTTTGCTTGTCCTTATTGTCACAAGGACACTGAGTGCATGTGGTTAAAATTCGGTTCGAAGCATTACTACATGGGGCATCAGCGTTTTTTTGCCTACAAACCACAAGTTGCGAAGGGTCAAGGCCAACTTCAATAACTTGATTGAGATGAGGGAGGCACCAGTGCCACTCAGCGGTGAACAAGTTCGGCAGCAGCACGCTACATTTGAGCAAGTCATCTATGGAGCCACTACCTCTAAGAAGAGGAAGCAGCGTGATGAAGATACTAGATGGCACAACTGGAGGAAGAAGAGTATTTTCTTTGAACTTCCATATTGGGGTTGATTGCTCGTATGCCATAATCTAGATGTGATGCATATTGAGAAGAATATTTGTGAGAGCTTGCTTGGGACTTTGCTCGACATATCTGGTAAAAGTAAGGATAGTGAGAAGGCTCGACTTGATCTGCAAGAATTGGGTATAAGGAAGGATCAACATCCAGTTCTCAATGAGAAAGGTAAATACGAAATGCCACCAGTGTTGTACACATTAAGTCGTGATCAAAAGAAAATCCTGTGCAACTTTCTACAATGTGTTAAGATGCCCGATGGTTATGCCGCTAATATCAGGAGATGTGTTGATGTCAATGGGTGCAAGGTTTCTGGCTTGAAAGGTCATGACTACCATGTTATCTTACAAAAACTCCTACCTTTTGTGGTACGTGACATATTGCCTGATCAAGTAGCGCTCCCGTTAATCCAGCCCAGCAGGTTTTTTAACTCGGTATGTTCAAAGGAGATTGACGTGACCGAGATGCAAGAACTTAGCAAATCGATTGAAGAGACCCTTTGTCGTTTCGAGATGTTTTTCCCTCTAGCATTTTTTGATATTATGATGCACTTACTGGTTCATCTTGCTTGGGAGGCTGAATGCAGAGGCCCTGCTTGCTATAGGTGGATGTATCCAGTTGAGAGGTACCTACGTACAGTCAAAGGATATGTGAGGAACAAAGCGTACCCAGAGGGTTCAATAGCAGAGGGATATATATAGGAGGAGTGCCTTACATTCTGTACTCGGTTCTTTGAAGGTGTTAGTACGAAGATTGATCAGCCAGAGCATCAAGAAAAGAGCGCTATTAATGAACCACCTGCTGGTCTGAGTGTATTTGCGAGCAGGGACATGAACAGAAAGAGAACTACTTCTATGCATAATATGGAGGTACTAGGTTCCGAAGTTTTGCAGATGATGAGGCACTACATAATATCAAATTGTGATGAGGCCCTTCCATGGATAAAGTAAGTAACACATGTAAATTATTTGAATCTTGTTACATAGTCCACACTACATAAGGCCGAATTGGAGAAAGTGGGATCGAAGAATGTTGAAAGGAGGCACACCGAGGAATTTGTATCATGGTTCGAGCGAAAGGTGAGTAATATACATTTGTGTTAAATTTAAACTCGTCAATTTTGAATGTGGTCGTAACATATTGGCAAAACATATGTGAGTGTAGATGAGGAACCTGCATAGCAAGGGGAAAGCAGATGCCATGATTTATTCTCTATCTCGTGGTCCTGAAACAAATATAGATACTGTGAAGAATAGGTGCTCAATCAATGGTTTCTATTTTCGAGTATCGCATGTGGAGAAAAATCTAACAACACAGAACAGTGGTGTTGTCGTCAAGAGTAAAGATGGCATCGAATGGTTTGGACAAATTAAAAAAATCTACATCCTTGACTTTCATGAAAGGCAGGAAGTCACATTGTTCCAGTGTGAGTGATATGATGTTCCTAGACTAGGAACAAACAGATCAAAAGGGTACAGTAAAGATAAATTTGGGATTATCGATATTGATACTTCTCAGCGTCGCTATTCAGGTGAGCCTTACATCCTGGTGACACAAGCGGAGCAAGTGTGCTTTGTGAAAAGCGGGAATCTGAAGAAAGAAAAGTGGTTCAACGTCCTCAGAATGAAACCTAGGAACTTGTTTGCCATGCCTGAAGGAGAGGAAGACACTGACATTAATGTTGGTGATACTGATATGGACGAGGTTATTATAGGTTTTGAAAAAATTTCTGTTGTGGACCAAGAGGATGTGTCAACTTGGAGGAGGCCAGATGTGGAAGGGACAAGTGTTGATGCTTCTTTTGTTGATCTTGCTAAACCGATGCCTGAACCGGATCACGCAGACATACCTGAAGACGACGACGATGTTGATGACACCTACACTGGCGACGGAGTGGTTGCTCCAGCCAATTCAGATGGACAAGACGACAACGTTTTTTTCATAATTAGGGGTAACTCTTTTTCTTAATATTTAAGGGTTGCTTTGTTTACTTTTTATGAAGCAATAGGTCCAAATTTTGTGTGCAATAAATAAATTTTGGTGAAGATTGGAGTTTTGTACGCAAGATTGGCTTGAGTCTTGTTATATAGTATTTTTGTGCGTTTATGTTTATGTTTATGACGACAGCTTCATGACCTTAATTTGTATATCACCATTATTCTCATAAAAAACAAAGCAAAAGAAACAGTCAAAAGACAATATATGTATGAAATATTTAAGGTAGCATAATTCAGTAGACTAAGGACACATCTGCTTCTTCTTATTTATATATAATATAACGAAAGCCCCATTCATCAAGGGTCGTTACACAAGCATTCACCAGGGACCATATATTTCCACTTAAGTAATGCCACTTCACAAGGGTCATTACACAAAAGCCCCATTTGTCAAACCCACTTGTTCATCAGTTTCTACTTGTTGATCAGTACCTACTTGATCATCTCTACCTCCTTTTGCTAATATATGGAGGGAGTAGGTCACTACACAAAAGCCAACATTAGAACTGACCAAACAAAGTCATATAAAATAATTACCAAAAACAGTCATATAGAAATGACCATATCAATAGTGGTAGACAAAGTCATCAAATAAACATGCATCACAAACTGGCATTCAGTCACTTAGTGCATTATAGATAGACATTACACACAATATCATACATTACAATAAAGTTCTCAAGTCTAACACATAGATAAGATAGATTATTACAATCCAAGTCTCTCATGATACTTAAGATAAGCCAAAGTTCTCTCTACAAAAGTTAAGGTAGCATTCATCCTTCTTCTTCTTCTTCTTCCTCTAGCCATCACAAAGCTTTAATGCTTCTTCTTCATGTCATGAAAGAACTCTTTGGCATCAAATTGAGTTATGAAGCAATTTGCCTAAAAGCCTATTTTTTACCTAAACAATGTGTGCAATACTAGCATTCAGCATTTTCTATTGTTATTGACAGAAAATACCAAAAACAAACGATGATTGTGTTATAAAAACTACCAACTAAATCAACATATGAACTAGTTTCTATTTGACCAAAGAACAAGCTAACCATATGAGCTAGTTTATGTTATAACAACCTACGATTAAGTTAACTCGCACTTCAAAATACATCATGCAGAGCTATACAGACCTAAACAAAATATGAGGAATTAACAATACGATGGTTCGAGGGGGACTAGTTCACCTTCTTCTGCTGCTTCCCCTTCTCATTGCACCTTTCTAACTCGAAAGCCTGCTTCCCAGAGTTCGTGGCAATACGAACAACGGGACGGGTCGATCTCATCATCAATGCCAATGCTTCCAGAGCAGGTGCACTTGTCCCCTCGCAACCAAGCGGCAGGAAACACTAGTGGTTTGATCTAACAGAAATAGTGCTTGAATCATGTAATCATAACAAGAGATCTAGCACAAGAAACAAGAATCTACCAAAAAAGTACTCACAAATGAGTAAATTGAGATTGTTTCATGCTTCAGAAAACTAAGTTATCTAGCATCTGCAATATACCTACCAAAAGTGGATCTTTATCTAGTATCAGGGAACCAAGCAAAAGTGAATCTTTATCTACCAAAAGTGAATCTTCATCTAGATTCAGAGAACCTAGCACACTTACCTCATCGACCCTGCTAGGGCCTAGGGTGAATCCTACATTGCTTGGTGGCGCAGTAGGATCCTCGTGCTGCACGTCCTCATCGACCACCATGCAGGGTAGCGAGTGGCTGTACCAGCCTTCCGCGCAGTTGCCTGTAGATGCGCCCAGGGTGGTAGAGCGACGGCAGATTGGAGAAGGAAGCAGCGCCACCGGACCGCGTGTGGACGGAGGCACCGAGGTCGCCGGGGACCGCGTGAAGCGCCTTTTGCGTTGCGCGCTTGCCTCCTAGAGTTGTGCTCCCTCCGCTCAGCCATCATCGTTCCTCCGCTCCTCTCCTTGGCTTGCTGCGGCAAGGTATGGGGGGAGATGGAGGCGGCAGCGGCGGTTTTGCGCACCAAGAGTCGACACTTTGGGGAAAGAAGGCGAATTGCTAGGCGGCGAGACCGTTTGCCTTCTATTCTAGAACTAGTATAGTTCACATCCCCATTCAGATGACAAATGGTCCCACAACGAAGGGCCCACACGCCAGGTCCTCCGCGCATGCCCCAGAATCATATGTGTTTTTGACTTCTTGAAGAACAAGGCCCATTTTTCTTTTTAATCTCTGCATGAACCTTGTATCTAGTATTTCACCCTCATATGAACTGCAGATTAGATCATTGTTTCTGGCTCAAAAAAAAGATCATTGTTTTTCCTAAAAATTCCTAAAATCATGCTGTATCAAGTTATCAACTTATTAAGGCTAATACTTTGAAAAATCTACTCTAGTCGGTCTGTTTGAACAATTTAACAAATTCAGAAAAACAATCAATCTTTTTAATACACAAAATTAAGTCAACTGGAAAAGTGATGAATACCAAAACTTCATAACTCATCAAGATCTACAAACTTTATTTAGGTCTTTCTGTCATTTCCTAAAGTAGAAATAACATGAAGTACAAAATTGACATGCCTCTTAGATAGAAACTATCTAAGTCAATCTAGGATTAATGACCAATGTATACTACACCTTTCGAAAATGGCAACATGACCTAAACAAATATTGTAGACCTTTATGAATTATGAAACTTTGGTATTCATCACTTTTCCACATGTCATCATTTAGTGTATGAAAAATCCTACTTGAAATTGAGAATTATTGAAATTCACAATTTGGATTGTTCAAACTCTATCAAATGGAGTAGTGACTTAAATAAAGTTTGTAGATGTTGATGAGTTCTACAACTTTCGTATTCATGACTTTTCCATTTGAAATCTGAAATTTGAGAAGACTAAATTTGAGAATTTCTAAACTGATGAAATCTGAAATTTAAATAGTTGAAGGTAACTCGGATGGGGAAATGCCCAAAACAAAAGTTGTAGATCTCGATAAGTACTAAAACTATTGTATTGACAATTTTCTCGTTTGAACTCTTTTTTTATGTCATAGAATTTAAATACATTTCAAATCATTAAAAGAAATTAAAAACTAGTTCACTTCGATGACTAGTAACTAATAGTAAATGCAAACGAGTTGACTACCTAGTGGGTCCCACTTGTCAGCGGCTTCTTTGTGTCCCTACTACTTTTCCTGGAAGTAGATCCTCTACATTGTCTAGTGGGTCCCACCTGTATGCGGCTTCTTAATGGAAACTGTGTCCCCACTTCTTCACAGAGGAAGGCCACATCTTCGTTTGAGCTCATATATCCAATGATGTTGCACGCTTAGAGCAAGACTGCGACATCACAATCACTAATTGGACAGACCTTCAATTGACTGTACGTGAAGTTGCTGAGGAGTACAGATGTGAACAACAAGTCACTCAATTAAATTTTCATCCGATTTTTAAAGACACAACAAAAGGACCAGTAAGATATTGAATACGCTGCTTGATCAAAAGTATAGTAAATTAATCAGAACATATTCCAACCATGACAGTTACAATAGGCCTAGTTATTGGAGTTTAACAGGGACACATAAATCTCAAGCAATTGATGGGCAGGAGCCACAACTGAATTCCATTACATAAAACACTAAGGTTCATACCTAAATAGAGCATAACAAGCAGAGTACTTGACCACATCACTGCATAACAGGCAGAGTACTTGACCACATCACTGCATACAGCCCCATCTAACAAAGCTATTACTTGTTTCATCATACAAACTACACAAAAGCAACAGACAAACTACACAAAAGAGCTTCAGCTTCCACTTCAGTCCTCGTCAGAGTCTGAGGAATCTGTTTCCTCGTCAGAGTCCAAACAGTAGTGCTCGCCCTTCAAGATCTTTCGCTTGACCTCTGTGCGGAACATCGATGCCATGGTTCAAAGCTGACATTTTAGAAGGGACTCAGTTACATCACAATCTGAATTCTCATGATCTTGCATTTACAAATATCAAACTAATGCTAAATTTAACATGGTTAGGACATCACCTCCGCGTTAGACTTAGTTGGTCCATCGTGGTCGTCGTCATCACTCCACAAGTCTATCATCATCGTGACTGAACACTTCTTTGACAGAACTATTTCATACTTTCTACCTTTAGACTGCATTACAAACAAAACAGAAAGATCCAAAGATGAATCAGGTCTAAAATTCATACCACAGCAAAAACATGTCATTTTTTGCTTACTGTAAAGAATTCAAGTTAACTAGATGAATAAATTTATCTACAAACAAGGAACATACCTCATCCAAGGTTCCTGAAAAACTTTTTGCAATCTACAAGTGACTTCCCATCTTCATCTGTATAATTGCTCTCGGTGAAGATGTGGCATGCCTTTTTCTAGAACAAATCAGTATTTAGAACATGCATCGAGTAATTGAAAAACAAAGATTGAACAGGAGGGAGGCACGTGTTGGGCTGGAATGTCAGCCTTTTGTTTGCTGCTGATCTCTACTCAAATCGAATCAATGTGACAAAATTGTTTATAGAGTATGATAATAAGAAATGTGTTTGCAAGTAAAGTTTTTTATGTACAAACTGTCTTTTCTAGAACAAAGCCGTATTTAGAAGATGCATTTTAACCCCAAATTTGAAATCCACTCCAAGAAAACCTGGTGGAATCACCAAAATTCCTACCATTGATCTGACATGGAAACTTCAACATTGATTTATCTACTCATGTGCTAAAGTACATAAAAAGTAACTGCCCCATCACAAAAGCATAGAATATTGCCTTTCTGCCTCTTCCCCCAAACTGTCCCATCACAACTGGGGTTTTCTTGCCTTCACCCATCGCCGGCGGCCGGCCTTCTTCCCTTCCCATCACCAGAGTGCCGGACTTCTTCCTCCTCGCCCGCTTGAGTGCGACGATGGGGCGCTGGCTTTGTGACGCAGGAGGTCGCTTATCGCGACGTTCGGTGACCTCGGGGGCATCGTCAAGTCGCGGCGCCTCATCTACTACTGGGGGATGGGGTGGGCCGACTCGAATCGTCGATTGTTCGGCCGCCATGGCTATGCCACCTTGCTCTGATGCAAGAATACCCGCCGCATTGCCCCAATGCGACACACCGGGAGGCAGTGCCACCGCAAGCATGAACCAATGGGACGCACTGGCATCAAGCGTCGCCGCTCCCAACATCACGAACCAAGGAGATGCACTAGGCAACAAAACTCAAGTGTGTGGTGATCAAGCTTCCTTTTGTAAATGTTCCCTCACCAGAGCTTATCTAGGTGTTGCAGCTGATGTGGCTCACATGTTCGTAGGCATCACCTGTCCATCTTTCTTTTCAATCTCCACCTGAAAGGTTAGTGACCAAAAATACACGAAGGACAATCTATCCTAAAAACATGTTTTTGCTTTTATTCGAAAAGGGAAATAAAACCTAACCTAATCTAGGCTATCTCCTGGGAGTGCTTTGTTTATTTAAGGTCATAAGCTCGACCATGGGAACTTCATCTTGTAGCTATCGTTGGTGGTGTCATTCCCATCTCACCACCAATCCTTGATGTATCAGTGAAGCTTCAGCTGCAAGGTTAGTGTCACAATGCACACACGAAATCTGCAATGCTTATGGTAAACATATGTATCTACAATCAACCTTCCAAACGTTTTGCAACAGAGGACCAGAAGGTGGTTGTAGCCCTCGTGCGTGCTCAGCGCACTAAGCATGTCTGACTCTAGAGGGACATGATGCGAGCATGGTCTGTATGGTGACTCAAGAATGAAGCTACCATGCTCGTGCATGGAATCCTTTCCTCCGGACTCCAGAGTCAGCACCTCAAAAGGTTCCATGGCCCATGAATTCTCTATCTCAAGAGAGTCATCGTGGAAGCTCAATGTTGACTCTCAATCATGATCGAAAGCCACACGATACGGGCCAGCGGGAGGAGGCTGAAATTCGGTCGAGAATGGTGACGATCGTTCGCCTTCACAAAGGTGAAGAGAGTCTTCCGAGTCGTACTCATGAGGAGTAGAAGATTCTACAACCTTAATGAGAACAGACTCGGACGGCGCAGACAAAGATATATGCATCATCCTCTCGAGCAGGTTTTGCTGAGGAAGAGGCTTCGCCATAGGGTGTCCCAAACAAGGGGTAGCAGTGGCGGAAGTGGCTTCCCCAAGATTACCATCTAGGCTCCCTATGAATTCCTCAAACAATTTATCTAGCGGGGAGCCTAGGAGAAGATCGAGATCAAGGACATCAAAGATGTGAAAGTCTAAACTAGCCTTGATCTCGTCTATGATAAGCGGCACGGCACTTGCGATCCCCCGACATTCAAGAATGTGTCCAAAGGGGCAAGTCTTGAGGAGCATGTCGGATGATGCTAGCGGGACTCTGCCCAAAAGAGTTTCTGCTAAGTGCCATGGCAAAATGTTAACCTCCATGATGGGGTCAAAATGGGCCTCTACGGCAATCCCTCTAACAGAACAAGGAATAACCAGAGAGGGTGTACTATCCCAAAATGCTTCGGAAAAGTATATCGCTCCATCTGGCCATTCCTTCTTCGTGGCCTCCTCAGGAAATGCTTCATCAGGAGGATCTGGAGGTAAAGGAGATACCGTAGGTCTAGGGAAAGGTTTTGTCAAAGGATGTCTAGATGATCCAGCATGGACAGAAACAGTTTCCCTAAGCTCTTCTTCTTCTGGGTTTCCTTGAGATTTAGGAAGAAGTTTTTCTAAGGGGAAACCTAGGAGAAGATCAAAATCCACGATGTCATAGATGTGAAAATCAAATCGCACCTCTATGTCATCAATGGTGATCGGCACGTCCCTAGCAATCCCTCGACATGAAAAAACACAGCGCCACCTGGGACTATGGAAGAGTCTATCAGTCGGAATCAAGGGCACGTCACCCACCAGAGTATCCAAAAGGGTCTCTGGTATGATGCAAGCCCCAACAGTAGGGTCATGGATAGCATCTACGGTGTTTCCTCTCATGGAACAGTGGATGATCGTAGAAGCCGAGCTAACCCGAATTGCTTCGGATGTATGCTTCTGAGGTGACCAATCCACTATCGTCCCATGATTCCAAACTTCATCGAGGACCTCATAAAGGTCCAATGATGCCGTAGGCTTCTCGTGCCAAGAGTGATTTGAGGTATTTCTGATGTTTCGAGAAGGATCATCCTCAAATCGGGAAAAGAACTCAGAATGTTGAATTTCTTCTTCCTTCGATGTTCGTGGTTCGGGAGAGGGCTCAATAGAGGAATCAAGGAATTCAGAGAACGAAAGCTCAGATTCAGCTATTGAGAGACTCTCATGGACCAATTCAGACTCCAGATGGGGTTCGTTGTAAACGATATGGGAAGAAGAGGTTTCTAAGAACAATTCTTGGATCTCTCTTCTTTCCACTAAAGTTTGGTTTTCGAACGAACCTCCAGCTAAAAGGTTGAGCTCTTGTGCAGATTCCATGTCTATATGAGTATAAAAGGTATACGTCGCTATATCATCAGGTATAGACATGTCTGGGCTAGATGTCATAAGACGTAGGAACCTAGCCCAAGCTGCACCTATGGACTCACCCTCTAATTGCTCAAAGTCAAGGAGTTCACACGGCAAGAGCTCTATGCGTTCATAAAGGGAGAACAAGTCACACAAGTTTTCTCGTAGTTCTCCCCAATTATTCACATGCTCTGCTATGTGGGTGTACCATTGCTCCGCTCCATCTACGAGAGAGAAAGGGAACAATTTCCACTTCAAAGTTTCCTGTGTCATGCCTGGGATTACCAAGCACGAACACAAGTCCTCGAACTCCTCTAAATGAACATTAGGGTCATCACTGATCGCTCCAGAGAAAGGTCGATTCCGAACCATGGCTATAAAGCCGGGACGAAGCTCGCAGCAAGATAAAGAAGTTGATGGTTGCTCTAAGACGAACTCGCCCCTAGGGGTAGAGAGGCTTTGACAGGAAGGCATCTTAAAGGGTAATGGGGGTAAAGGTAGAGTAAAAGAAAGAAAAAGGATATCTCGATGGGTAACAGGGGTGAAGGTAGAAGAAAACGAAAAAGATAAATACGAGGACCACTAGGTTCGAAGATAGATACAACAACCGTTCCCTGGCAACGGCGCCAGAAATGCTTGTTGGCGTTTCTTAACGTCACCACTATGGCACCGGTTAGCGGGGGCGTGTAAGAGACACCGGGTATACCGCAAGCGCACGGAAATACCGCTGTAGCACTTCCCCAAGGAAGGAGAGTATTCCAAGGGTATCGAATCCAAGGAACGGTGTGTACTATCTCCTACTCTAGTATAGATGATCCAAGGGCACAACACTGATTGATAGGATAGGTAGAAAGGATCTGCCTCGACCAAGCGCAGAGTCTAGTTACGGTCTCTTAGGTATAGCACTCACTTCGGGCACCAAGCACAAGGCCAATGTGTTGGCTCGAGCCCAACTCGGTACGTGACGTAGAGGGTTGACAAAGGGTCCAACAGGCTGTCACCACTGCGGCCTACCTCTACGCTACAATTGTACATGGTCTTCGAAGGGTAGCTTATGGTCCAGACACCTCGTCTACACCACTTACTATTCCTACGAATCCGTGAGGGAGACACTAGCACTACCTCAACGTATGCTCTATCACTCATGCAAGATCACAAATGTACTTTGATCTAACTAGAAACATGCAGGAGCTTCACTTTACTCTAATAGACAAGCTGGCAAACTAGATGCAAACTTATGATCTAAGTCTACTGGATCGAAAGGGTTGTGTTCGAAGAACACAAGCCTCTAAACCAAGAACAAACGAAGAACACAAGAACAAAGCAACTAAGCATGCATACGACTTTAGTCTAAATAGGAGATATCGAAATACTCACTTTAGTCTAGTTGAAGAACAAAGGCACTGCTGAGGATCGTTCTTGAGGAAGATGTCATGAATCATGACATGGCCTCAAGCCTCCGACCTCACTTCCTAGCACTAATCCTATGCAAAGAGCTCTCCTCTCCTAAAGAGAGAGGCTCCAAGCCAAAATGGAGAGTAGGAGGAGACGTGTGTGTCTCAAATGGGAGCCCCTCCCGTCCTATTTATAGAGGAGGGGGTGGCTTGCTCAGAGGCTCAAAGTGCCCCAAAACGCTCGAGATCGCAGCAAGTGACCAATTAGGTAGCAGCACGTGGAAGGTGGGGATCAACCGACCCTAGGTCGGTTCGGCCGATCCTAGGGTCGGCCGAACCCCCCGGGAGGCCTTCTGTGTTGTGCTTTCTCAGGGTGGCTACCATGTGGGCCCTGATGCTTGTCCTCCGTGCATGCCAAGTTTCCTAGTGGTTTGGGTACTGAGTGGGCCCTTGGATCCATGTGATGTCCACGTGGCGATTCGTGATTCGTCGAGCTTGCCTCTCTTGGATTGATGATGTCAGTGATCTAGGGGAATCCTAGGTGGCATCCCCTCATTGGCTGGTCTTGAAGTACTTGGATCAAAGACTTGTGCTTTTACTCCTCTTTCTAGTGCTAATCACCTGTTTTTGCATAATCACCAACACTTGTGGAAATGATTAGTTTAAGCCCTATTCTAGTGTTGATGATCCTTTTACGTTTGTTTTATGCAGGTATTGACGGTGTAAAAGTAGCACTTTTCGACCGTCAACAGGCGCTTAACGTCATTATCAATATGTGCTCCTGTAAAAATGTGCCCCTCCTCTGTGAGGAACTTCGTCATGACATCTGGTAGTTTGCCGCGCGGCCTGGTACACCTTGTTTTGCAAAAAAGTAGGAATTGATGGATCACAGACGAGCCACATCATTAAGGCAGTATACGATCATATAAGAAGAATATGACACTGATATACACTGATATACGATCATTAAGGCAGCGGCACCCCACGCAGAGTTGCAACAGGGCAGTCTCGTAGTGGCCGGCATTGACGCGATGCCACTCGGTGTCCGGTCCCACTATCATACCACCTGGAGGTTGATCACTTCTGATATCGTCGAGGAATTGTTTGACAACCACCGGATCACATGTGATTGTCGTGTTGATAGTCGTTCCGAAGAAATTGACCTCGTAGTTGCATGTCGGTGGCCACGGATCACGTAGCGGCGCTTCCACTGTGATGACAGGCCACTTTTTCCACTCGCTTCGGGTAGGCCACTCACCTAGCAGCTCGGTGTCGACCTTCTCCTTCAACTCATCCCACACTGATCTCTGCGGGACGTCGTCACTGCCGCCATTCTCATCGCAAATCTCTTTCGCCGGACTCGAAGGAAAGTCACCGGACTCCATGTCACGAATCACCAGGGAGGGAGAGAAGAACGCGCGGTGACTGCATGGTAGAAGAAGGGGTGTAACTTGGAGTGCAGTAGACTTAAAACTGCTGCGAACGCCCGAGCGAATCGTCAGTACTACCCTTTCGAGAAACGACACAGTCATGCGGAACGGTGGCTGTTGTACATGCGTCCCTTCTCGCTTCCTATACTCACAAAATCCGTGTCCAATTTTTAAATTACAACTTCTGTGTAGGAGATTATAGGCAAAAAATGAAAAAGTCCAAATTATACAAGATTATAGGCAGTGTGGGCCCTAGCCTCATATGTCTATGTCTTAGGATGGAAAGAACTACGGTGTATCTATTTTTCCAAAAGAAGCAAAAAAAGCCCTCATATCCTTCTTCCCTCCTCCCCCAAAACACTGGGTTTTTCTCGCCAATCCCCGCGCCGGACGCATCGCCTTCCCCACCACCGGCCGCATCCTTCTCGTCCACCTGGAGTGCGACGATCTCGAGACGCAAGAACCACAATTCCCTGAGGCAGTTACGCGACGCACGAGGTCAGTTCTCGCGAAGTCCATTGACGTCCTCCTCTGGGCCGTCGTCGCGACGCCGCAGCACCAAATCAACCACGGGATTTGGAGCAATCGCCGCGTCTTCGGCCAGTAAGAAAGGACATGAAGTGGGAGCTAGCACCGCCACCCCCAAGAACCAAGGTGATGCAGCGGGTGGTGCAAGCACCGCCCCGCCACTGCTGCCCCATCATCATGCATCAATAATAACCAGGGACCAAGCCCCTTCCATCATTTCCAGTCATTTATAGATTGGTATATAACTGTACTCGAGGGTTAGTGCAGCTACACGTGGTGGGATTTAGGGAGTATAGATTTTGCCTTTGTTCCTTTTGTAGATTGGATTTGGTCATTTGGTGCCAGTCAGAAGTGAGGTTGTGTTAGGCTGTGCTATCTTGAATTAATGCTAGTCACACTATTATGAGCACAGCAATAGTAGATTGTGATTCACATTTGTTAGATTCGTTTTGCTGCATTCACTATTGTAATGCACCAAAATATTCCACATGTAGAAGGTCATTGTATGGAATATCATAATTATTCTTTTTTGTATACATTCATTGACAACACCACAAAATCATTGTAAGGATTCATCATTTTTCGTACCACATCCTTAACATAGGAATGCGACACCAAAACAAAACACAGGATTACAAAATATAGCGATAGCTTCACTATGTTAACATTTGTTATCTCCTTATAGGTGTGACGAACCCGCCACATATGTACTTGTGATCCTGTTGCCCCAGAGACTGATGTTCAGTACGACTTCCTAGACATTCCTGCTTCCGCATCACTAGCTTTGGTGAGTGCCATGAATATTAGAGATTGTTGTCTTTTTTTTACTTCAAATTGGGTAAGTACTGTTAGTAGACCAGATTTAAATGTGGCATGTAACTTTTTGATCATCATTGTGATGATGGTTTTATATTAAATAAAGTTTGATGGAAAGAAGTATGAAGTTGTGTACCACAAGATAACATGTCACTTGGCTATAAATGCTGAGAGCGATGATGTGGTTACCAATGATCCAGTTTTGTCTGGTGGGCAGGTGATGTGCTACATCATTCTTCTTTTGTGTGATGCTTTTGGACTTTATGTTAACCAGATGCTAATGCACCTTGTTGTTAAATGTCACATACGGCGCATGGCTGAGCAGCTTCGCAAAGCTATCAAACGAAAGATGCAGGTTGGTGACTACCTCACGGCAGAAGTAGATGACTGAGCTACTTGTCTAAGAAGAAGTGTCCACGGGCATATGTGCTTCGATGCCAAAGGTTGATGAATGTCACCACAACGGTAGCAACTTATTAAGGATATATAGCTAGATGCTAGTCTGCTGATGTTACCTATATGTAAAAGAACATGTGGATTGGATGATGCGTGTGCTTTCATAGGGTCAAATTGGCAACAAGTTTTTAGTACTTTATTTCTGTGTTACTACGTCCCAATCGTTTTTTTGACGTTTGGTAGTTCAAATTTGAACTAAGAAACTTCCAATATTAAAATTGAACTAAGCAACGCCCACACCAAAAAAAGCTTAATTTGTCTGTGTGTTGGCTTTGAAGCTTAATTCTGGAGATACATTGCTCCATTCTAGGAATCTACCATTAATACTACTTCTTTAACATGAAACCTACTCCAACACACATAAATCCTACGGCCAATGCAGTCAAAACCATCACAACATTCATCATTTGCTCCAGTTTTTCCTCCAAAGTGGATCCTAGCTCCACTTCTGCTGCTGCTGCTGCAGGTTCCTAGCTCCTCCTCCCCTTCCTGCAGACTCAGCCTCTTCTTCTTCACCTCTTCCTTCCTCAAACATCTGGATCACATCGGCCTCAATTAACTCCAAGAAATAGGCCCTTTGCCATCTATAGTAGTCACACCTTTCTGGAAGCTGAACATCAATAGCAAACGATAAATCCTTCGCAAATCAAAATAAAGCGAAATGCTAACCCTAATCCTAAAACTCACCCATTTTTCATTCCTTGGACACTTGATGTAGATCCAACCGTAGTTGGTGGGGGAATCTTGTTGCCTGCGCCACTCAATCAGTCGTGCCCTCTTGTAGTATGGGCACTGGATCAACTGTAAACCCGATTCCTCACCGAACAGGGGATAGGGATCTGCTACTTGGGCCATCGGTTGCACCTTCCTAACAGCGAATGAAGCGGATACCTGCCTCCTTGCACCGGACGAACCACCAAACTACGCCATTCCTTGCATGCGGAACCCTAGCGGTGGCGACGTCGAGCAGCGGCGGTAGGGAACAAAGCAGTGCACGACGAAGCAGTCTTCTGTTGTGACAACTAAACAACTAGCACAGTTGTTTGTTTATTTAATTTTGCATGACACTACTCTCTCATACAAACTTCAAAATAGATCATTTATTCCTACATATTCCTAAATTCATGCTATATCATTGTTTTGATATTTATAAAGGCTATTAGTTTGAAAAAAACTTCTCGTGTTAGTGAGTTTCAAAAAATAACAACTACAATCGATATTGTCATACACTAAATGATGTAAAATGGAAAAGTGATGAGTACCAAAGCTTCATAACTCATCAGGATCTACAAACTTTATTTAGGTCTTTCAGTCATTTTCTAAAGTAGTAATACCGTGAAGTATGAAATTGACAAGCCTCTAAGATAGTTTCTTAAACTATCTAAGCCAATCTAGGAGTAATGACCAATGTATACTACAACTTTCGAAAACGACAACGTGACCTAAACAAAGTTTGTAGACCTTTTTTATGAATTATGAAACTTTGGTATTCATCACAATTCCATTTGTCATCATTTAGTGTATGAAAAATCTTGCTTGAAGTTGAGAATTATTGAAATTCAAAATTTGGATTGTTCAAACTGTCAAAGTTAATGGATTTGTGACTTAAATACAGTTTGTAGGTGTTGATGAGTTCTACAACTTTCGTATTCATGACTTTTTAATTCGAAATCATGTATTGCCCCCAAATAAATTTGTGAATTTCTAAACTGATGAAATCAGTAATGTAAAAAGTTGAAGGTAACTTGATTGGCGAAACGCACCAAAATAAAAGTTCTAGATCTCGATAAGTTCTAAAACTATTGAATTGCCAACTTTCTCATTTGAATTCATTGTTGATGTCGTACAATTTAATTCCATTTCAACCATTAAAAGAAAATAAAAAATGCAGGCGTGTTTGACCATAGTGGTTCCCACGAGTTTACCCTATCCTCTTCCGGTTACATACAACAAACCCAATTCGGCTCTCTAACGCGTGGGTACACTGATCAAGCTGGGGCCACGAGTCAGTGACTAAAGACATGAATGCGTCCCTACGCATGCATAAACGAAGCGAGGCCGCCGGATTTCACCCCCACACATCGCCCCTTCACCCCGCATCCTTCCCAATCTGTCCCATCAACTGCCGCTCTCGCCGCCCTGCTGTCGCCGCCGCTCTACCTCCATCAGTGAGATGGTTCGTTCCACCCTCTCTCGCAGCTACGCAACCAAGTCCATCCCGGGCACCGTTGCCGCCATTCCCGTCGACACGCCTGCGGCCGCCATTGTTGGGCGGCCTGAAGTGGAGCACAACTCCACCAAGTAGAGGCGTGACGGGCGAGGAAGATTCGTCAGGGGCGATCGCACCAGGAATGTGCTCCGGAGGAGGACGAGGACGACGACTATCCCGAGGCACAACTAGGAGGACGATGAAGTGGTGGCGCCGGCCGCCGTCCTCGGTGCCGACGAGGACACTGAAGAGGTGGTGCCAGTCGTCATCAAGGATTCCGATGACAAACTGTTGGGCATCGCTCCGCCTCCCGCCCCTCCGGTTAGCATCGATTTGGGAGCTTCTTGCTGGGAGGATAGATTTCGAATTGGGGTTTTCTACTGCAGCTATGGAATAGGGTTTTTATAGTTAACTCAGATTACTAGAAGTAGTTTAGAATGTTACAATGTTTAATTGAGCAATCGCATTCAGTATATAGCATGAGAATTCTTAGTAACTAAACAAGATTATTGAGAATGAGAATTCTTACTAACAGTATATCTTAACCACGAGTATATAGCATGAGAATTCAGTATATAGCATGAGTATTTAGTTTTCTACTGCAGCTATTGAGAATGTTACTATTTATATAGCATGAGAATTCTTGTACATAAGATTGGAATTATTAGTGAAAAATCTAGTACTAATGCATGTTAAAATAATTCAGTATTAACTATATGTAGCATAATTTTTAGTTTCTAAATTTAGCACTGGAATCGTTTGAGGTTAATTTAGTTGTTGCATTCATGCATGTTTAAGATTCTAATACTGCCTCTGATTTTTTTGTTAATGAAGACTCCTGAGCACGACTATGTCTTCGTGGTCAATGACAAGTTCTCAATTCATTGCACATTCTCCCATGACAGTGATGAGGAGACTGGAGACTGGCCAAAGCCGTCGAGGAGGGAGGTCAGATATGGCGCCCCTAGCTTAATAGTGCTAATTTCCGATTGTGATATATATAATATATATATATATATATATATATATATATATATATATATATATATATATATATATATATATATATATATATATATATATATATATATATATGCTAACTTCTTGCCCCTCTGTCAACTAACAGCTAAAGCGAAAGGGCGAGAATATTCGCGTCCTTCTGAAGCGGACGTATTTCGCCCCCTGAGTGCACGGATGGTGTGTGATAAGGCCGCCACTAATGCATATAATAAGTGTAGTACTACTTTTGTGTGAGAGCCATGTGTTTTCTAATGCTTTTGTTTTTGGAAACCTTAAGCTTGTGCCTCATGGACATCTAATGTATGGTATTTAATTAATTAGTGATGATTGTTGTTGGCGTTTCTTAACGTCACCACTAGTTGCGCACCTAGAAGGAACATATAAGAGCCACCGGGTATACCGCAAGTGCAAGAAAATACTGCTGTAGCACTTCCCCAAGGAAGGAGAGTATTCCAAGGGTATCGAATCCAAGGAACGATGTGCACTATCTCCTACTCTAGTATAGATGATCTAAGGACACAACTCTGATTGATAGGATAGGTAGAAAGGATCTGCCTCGACCGAGCACAGAGTCTAGTCACGGTCTCTCGGGTATAGCACTCACTTTGGCCACCAAGCACAAGGCCAATGTGCTGGCAACAAGCCCAACTCGGTCGCGATGCAGAGGGTTTGCAAAGGGTCCAACAAGCTGTCACCACTGCGGCCTACCTCTACACTACGATCGTACGTGGTCTTCGAATGATAGCTTATGGTCCAGACACCACGTCTACACCACTTACTATTACTACGAATCCGCGAGGGAGATACTGGCACTAGCTCAAGGTATGCTCTATCACTCATGCAAGATCACGAATGCACTTTGATCTAACTAGAAACATGCAGGAGCTTCACTTTACTCAAATAGACAAGCTAGCAAACTAGATGCAAACTTATGATCTAAGTCTACTGGATCGAAAGGGTTGTGTTCGAACAACACAAGCCTCTAAACCAAGAACAAACGAAGAACACAAGAACAAAGAAACTAAGCATGCATACGACTTTAGTCTAAATAGGAAATGTCGAAATACTCACTTTAGTCTTGTTGAAGAACAAAGGCACCGCTGAGGATCGTTCTTGAGGAAGGTGTCACGAAGAACATGACATGTCCTCAAGCCTCCCACCTCACTTCCTAGCACTAATCCTATACAAAGAGCTCTCCTCTCCTAAAGAGAGAGGCTCCAAGCCAAAATGAAGAGGAGGAGGCGAAGTGTGTGTTCCAAATGAGGGCCCCTCCCCTCCTATTTATAGAGGAGGGGGTGGCTTGCCAAGAGGCCAAATGCTCTCCAAAATGTGCAGCCATCCTTGGGTGCCACCAATAGGAGAGCGACATGTGGCAAGGAATCTTGCAATGCACTCTTCTCTAGCTTCCAGGGGAAGGAACCAAACCGACCTTGTACCGGCCAATCAACAAGCGCCATGTCACCGATCCACCCCGGAACATTGCAAGGGATCAACCAGGAAGCAACACGTGGAAGTAGATGGCGAACAGAGGCAAGATGGGAGCAGCCGAACCTGGGTTCGGCTGACCCTGGCCCACCTCCTTTTGCCCCGTGCTTTCTATGGGTGACCGATATGTGGGCCTTTATGACGGTTCTTGGTGCATGCCGAGTTTTGAGGTGGTTTGGGTCCCTGGTGGGCCCTTGGATCCTTGTGTTGCACATGTGGCAGTGTCTGATTCGTCGAGAGTCGCTTTACATGGATTGATGAGGTGTCATGGACACATGGCATCCAGTGTGGAACACGTCACCACGTGGCCTGGTGTGGGTCCCACCGAGCCCACAAGATATCTTGTCTTGTGCATATCTTTCTCATCCGGACTCCGAAGTAGACAAATGATATATCCACTTCGATCGTCTCGACGTGCCCGTCGCAATGGTGTAGTCCAAATTGGCATTTGAGGATGTTTATGATGACATCCTTTCATATCCATTGGACTACTTGCTCTCAATTGTACCATTTGGCACGTATTTCGGTGCATCCTGCAACAAAAGCTAGAAACACCAACACTTGTGGAAATCATCAGTATCAAGCCCTATTTTAGTGTTGATGATCCTTTTACCATTATATGATGTAGGTATTGATAGTGTAAAAGTAGCACTTTTCAACCGTCAACAACACCCCCACACTTGACCTTTGCTCGTCCCGAGTAAAGGGAGTCAGATCAAGGTGAGACATGATATCCAGAGGTATGAAGCGAGCATAAGAGATATTCTGAACCATACCTTGTACTTGTGAACTCTGTGAAGTGTCTATCATGCTATCTTGGGTAGTTGAGGAATGGAACGGTCATGAATCAAATCACTCCTGCTCATCATGCTAAGTAACTTGGGGTTTTGCAATAAATTTTCAAAACAAACCTTTGCTCAGCTCCTCATTTGATTCTCTCAAATCGCTCAATGTGTATATGTCCTCACCAAGGCATTAGATTGCCTTTCTTCATCCTACTTCTAATGATGGCTATATGTGGAGCTCAGGGTAGGATAAAGGATAAGGCATACTTGCATCACATATATTGCAAAGTCAAAAACTGGATCCACAGAGAAAATCAAATCATACCATCAGATCAAGATGTGCACGTGTATGGATATGGTGAGTATGGTAAGGTGGATACTAGGCCCGAAATGGGTGCTAGATATTACCATACATATATGATGAAAGCTGAGGTTGATGGTAAGGTGGACACTAGCTCCGGAACGGGCACTAGTTATTACCATCTAAGTTATGGAACTCCTTTTTGCATGACCATCTCTCTCTTTTTCCTCCTTTATTTTGGACATGGGCTATCCTTTCTTTTTTTTCTTTTTTTTCATCATGCCTTGAGCATGTGTCTCTTTTTTTTCATAGCCCGTGTCTCTCTCTTTTTTTTGGAAGGACTTTTGGAGAGAGATGTCACACCACATATGGAGCTTTATTTTTATGAAATGGATGAATGATACAATGCTAACTTCCAGTGTAGAAGCATAGCAAGGGGAAATAGGTGGTGTGCACATGAATCTTGATCATGAAAGTAATGAAAAGAATTCTCACGGAGGTCACAGAATTTGACAAAGCTCAATGCAATAACAAGCAGCATATGAGTAGAAGGTTTTCAACTATGAACATCATATGGCTCTAGTAGGACGATGGCATATCAAAGAGGAGCTTTGCAAAGGGTTTTCAAGTTTTCAAATAAAATTCCCAAGCACTCAAACATTCAGAGCGAAGATCATATCATCAAACCATATCACAAACACCAACTACTTATATAAGCATGAGTTCCCTAATGATATTTGTTCACAAGCATCAAGATGATGAGTAAGGAATAAAACATATGCAAGCCAACCACAGGAACCATGTAGAGCAAGCATAGCACGAATTGCTGAGTTTGATTTCAAATGATAGTAATTGAAATTCAAACAAACTCATGTATAAGGATAGAGTGAGATGGAGGGTGCACATACCATCGCTTATGAAGGATACGAGATCAAGGGAGATTAGTGGTGATTCGGCTGACCATAAGGCAGCCGACTCACTCTAGTTTACCTTGCTCTTGTCATGAAGGTGTAGTTGATGTTGTGCAGTGCCTGTGTGGGAGTTCTCGAGTGGATATGTCGATGATGAGTTCGAGAGAACTCCCCCACACTAGTGCTTGAACCTGGTGCTTGTTCTTCAAACAAAAAGTGGAAACAAAAGAGGGACTCTACCGGTTCGAGAACCATAGAGCCTTTATTCAAATTCTAATATTTTTGTTGTTTTTTTATTTTTATTGTCACCATGTCATTTGCTCGAAAGGGTTAGACCAAGATTACACTTCATATACAAAGGGGAATATACTTACCTTGGACCTTTGAGAGGTCATATGTACCACCTTTGCATGTCGTGCAACATGAATCTGACACCTCAACTTACCTTCCCATCTGAATTTGGCTCAATGACTTACCCATTCAAGTTCGACAATTTTCTGCAGGGGTTAGTCAGCATATATGCAACCAAGATCTATGAAGATAGAACTCTAAGGTTCATCAATCAAAACTCGACACCATGTCTTGTTTTGATTGAAGAAGACAATTTTAACCTAAGCACCATGCTTAATCTAAAACAGTCTATGAATGTGCGAGTACTTCAAACATTCAAACCAGAGCATAAGAACATAAATGAAGGAAGGAAGAAAGCATGATCAAGCTATTATCAACAAGGGACATAAGCATGAGCATAAGACGGTGAACCTCGGGAACCTCCCGGAAGGGCTTTGTTTAATGTCAAAAGTAGGACTTACCTAGCTAGTGGGCAAGATGCGAGGGCTGACATCATCTCCACACCAGCATAAGATTTGGTAGAGGAGGAACTTTTACTCAGGATGCTCTCACACCTCCCCCACACTTGAAGTTTGCATTGCTAGGCAACAAAACTCAAGTGTGCGGTGATTAAGCTTCCGTTTGTAAATGTTCCCTCACCCAAGTTTATCCAGGTGTTGCAGCTGATGTGGCTCACATGTTCATAGGCATCACCTGTCCATCTTTCTTCTTAATCTCCACCTGAAAGGTTAGTGACCAAAACTACCCGAAGGACAACTTATCCAAAAAACATGTTCTTACTTTTGTTCGAAAAGGGAAATAAAACCTATGCTAATTCCAGGCTATCTCCTGGGAGTGCTTTGTTTATTTAAGGTCATAAGATCGACCATGGGAACTTCATCTTGAAGCTATCGTTGGTGGTGTCATTCCCGTCTCACCACCAATCCTTGATGTATCAGTGAAGCTTTAGCTGCAAGGTTAGTACCACAGTGCACACACGAAATCTGATACGCTTATGATAGACATATACATCTACAACCAACAATCTGAACTTTCTAGGAAAGAGGACCATAAGGTGGTTGCAGCCCTCATGCGTGCTCAGCGCACTAAGCATGTATGACCTTGGAGGGACATGATGCGAGCATGGTCTGTAAGGTGAATCAAGAATGAAACTACCATGCTCGTGTGTGGAATCCTTTCCTCCGGACTTCAGAGTCATTGCCTCGAAAAGTTCCATGGCCCATGAATTCTCCATCTCAAGAGAGTCATCGTGGAAGCTCGATGCTGACTCTCGATCATGATCGAAAGCAACATGATACGGGCCAGCGGGAAGAGGCTGAAACTCGGTCAAGATTGGTGACGATCGTTCGCCTTCACAGAGGTGAAGAGAGTCTTCCGAGTCATCCTCATGAGGGGTAGAGCATTCTACAACCTTAATGAGAACGGGCTCGGATGATGCGAACGGAGATGTATGTGTCATCTTCTCGAGCGGGTTTTGCTGAGGAAGAGGCTTTGCCATAGGATGTCCCGAACAAGGGGTAGCAGTGGAAAAAGCGACTCCCCTAAGCTTATCATCTAGGCTCCCTAAAGATATATCGAAGAGGTTCTTTAGAGGGGTGCCTAGGAGAAGATCGAGATCAAGGACAAATGTGAAAGTCTAAACTAGCCTCGATCCCGTCTATGATAAGCGGCACAGCACTTGCGATCCCCAACATTCAAGAACATGTCCAAAGGGACAAGTCTTGAGGAGCATGTCGGACAGTGCTAGTAGAACTTTGCCCAGAAGAGTTTCCGCTAAGTGCCATGGCAAAATGTTAACGTCCATGATGGGGTTACAATGGGCCTCTACGGTAATGCCTCTAATAGAGCAAGGGACAACCAGAGAATGTGAACTATTCCAAATTGCTTCGGAAAATCATGTCACTCCCTCTGACCATTCCTCCCTCATGGCCTCCTCAGGATATGCTTCGTTAGGAGGATCAGGAGGCAAAGGAGATACCGTAGGTCTAGGGAAAGGTTCTGTCAAAGGATGTCTAGATGATCCAGCATGGACAGAAACGGTTTCCCTAAGCTCTTCTTCTGGGTTTCCTTGAGATTTAGCAAGAAGTTTTTCTAAGGGGAAACCTAGGAGAAGATCAAAATCCACGATGTCATAGACGTGGAAATCTAATCGCACCTCTATGTCATCAATGGTGATCGGCACGTCCCTAGCAATCCCTCGACATGGAAAAACACAGCGCCACCTGGGACTATGAAAAAGTCTATCAGTCGGGATCAAGGGCACGTCACCCACCAGAGTATCCAAAAGGGTTTCTGGTATGATGCAAGCCCCAACAGTAGGGTCATGGACAGCATCTACGGTGTTTCCTCTCATGGAACAGTGGATGATCGTAGAAGCTGAGCTAACCCGAATTGCTTCGGATGTATGCTTCTGAGGTGACCAATCCACTATCGTCCCATGATTCCAAACTTCATCGAGGACCTCATAAAGGTCCAACGACGCCGTAGGCTTCTCGTGCCAAGAGTGATCTGAGGTAGTTCTGATGTTTCGAGAAGGATCATCCTCAAATTGGGAAGAGAACTCCGAAGGTTGAATTTCTTCTTCCTTAAATGTTCGTGGTTCGGGAGAGGGCTCAACAGAGGAATCAAGGAATTCAGAGAATGAAAGCTCATATTCGGCTATTGAGAGACTCTCATGGACCAACTCACACTCCAGATGGGGTTCGTTGTGAACGATATGGGAAGAAGAGTTTTCTAAGAAGAATTATAGGATCTCTCTTCTTTCCACTAGAGTTTGGTTTTTGAACGAACCTCCAGCTAAAAGGTTGAGTTGTTGTGCAGATTCCATGTCTATACAAGTATAAAAGGTATACATCGCTATATCATCAGGTAAAGACATGTCTAGGCTAGATGTCATAAGATGTAGGAACCTAGCCCAAGCTGCACCTATGGACTCACCCTCTAATTGCTCAAAGTCAAGGAATTCACACGGCAAGAGCTCTATGCATTCATAAAGGGAGAACGAGTCACAAAAGTTTTCTTGTAGTTCTCCCCAATTATTCACATGCTCTGCTGTGTGGGTGTACCATTGCTCCACTCTATCTACGAGAGAGAAAGGGAACAATTTCCACCTCAAAGTTTCCTGTGTCATGCCTGGAATTACCAAGCACGAACACAAGTCCTCGAACTCCTCTAAATGAACATTAGGATCATCACTGATTGCTCCAGAGAAAGGTCTATTCCGAACCATGGCTATATAGCCGGGACGAAGCTCGCAGCAAGATGAGGAAGTTGATGGTTGATCTAAGACGAACTCGCCCCTAGGGGTAGAGAGGCTTTGACAGGAAGGCATCTCAAAGGGTAACGGGGGTAAAGGTAGAAGAAAAGAAACAAAAACGATATCTGATGGGTAACGGGGGGTGAAGGTAGAAGAAAATGAAAAAGATAAATACGAGGACCACTAGGTTCGAAGATAGATACAGCAACCGTTCCCCGGCAACGGCGCTAGAAATGCTTGTTAGCGTTTCTTAACGTCACCACTAGTTTCGCACCTAGAGGGAACGTATAAGAGCAACCGGGTATACTGCAAGCGCACGAAAATACCGCTGTAGCACTTCCCCAAGGAAGGAGAGTATTCCAAGGGTATCGAATCCAAGGAACGATGTGCACTATCTCCTACTCTAGTATAGATGATCCAAGGACACAACTCTGATTGATAGGATAGGTAGAAAGGATCTGCCTCGACCGAGCGCAGAATCTAGTCATGGTCTCTCGGGTATAGCACTCACTTCGGGCACCAAGCACAAGGACAATGTGCTGGCAACGAGCCCAACTCGATACGCGACGCAGGGGGTTTGCAAAGGGTCCAACAGGCTGTCACCACTGCGGCCTACCTCTATGCTACGATCGTACGTGGTCTTCGAAGGATAGCTTATGGTCCAGACACCACGTCTACACCACTTACTATTACTACGAATCCGCGAGGGAGATACTGGCACTAGCTCAAGGTATGCTCTATCACTCATGCAAGATCACGAATGCACTTTGATCTAACTAGAAACATGCAGGAGCTTCACTTTACTCAAATAGACAAGCTGGAAAACTAGATGCAAACTTATGATCTAAGTCTACTGGATCGAAAGGGTTGTGTTCGAAGAACACAAGCCTCTAAACCAAGAACAAACGAAGAACACAAGAGCAAAGAAACTAAGCATGCATACGACTTTAGTCTTAATAGGAAATGTCGAAATACTCACTTTAGTCTAGTTGAAGAACAAAGGCACCGCTGAGGATCGTTCTTGAGGAAGATATCATGAAGAACATGACATGTCCTCAAGCCTCCCACCTCACTTCCTAGCACTAATCCTATACAAAGAGCTCTCCTCTCATAAAGAGAGAGGCTCCAAGCCAAAATGAAGAGGAGGAGGAGAAGTGTGTGTTCCAAATGAGGGCCCCTCCCCTCCTATTTATAGAGGAGGGGGTGGCTTGCCAAGAGGCCAAATGCTCTCCAAAATGTGCAGCCATCCTTGGGCACCACCAATAGGAGAGCGACACATGGCAAGGAATCTTGCAATGCACTCTTCTCTAGCTTCAAGGGGAAGGAACCAAACCAACCTTGTACCGGCCAATCAACAAGCGCCATGTCACCGATCCACCCCGGAACATTGCAAGGGATCAACCAAGAAGCAACATGTGGAATTAGATGGCAAACAGAGGCAAGATGGGAGCGGCCGAACCTGGGTTCGGCCGACCCTGGCCCACCTCCTTTTGCCCCGTGCTTTCTTTGGGTGACTGATATGTGGGCCCTTATGACGGTTCAAGATGCATGCCGAGTTTTGAGGTGGTTTGAGTCCCTGGTGGGCCCTTGGATCCTTGTGTTGCACACGCGGTGGTGTCTAATTCGTCGGGAGTCGCTTCACATGGATTGATGAGGTGTCATGGACACATGGCATCCAGTGTGGCACACGTCGCCACATGGCCTGGTGTGGGTCCCACGGAGCTCACAAGATATCTTGTCTTGTGCATATCTTTCTCATTCGGACTCCGAAGTAGACAAATGATATATCCATTTCGATCGTCTCGACGAGCCCGTCGCAATGGTGCAGTCCAAATTGGCATTTGAGGATGTTTATGATGACGTCCTTTAATATCCATTGGACTACTTGCTCTCAATTGTACCATTTGGCACGTATTTCGGTGCATCCTGCAACAAAAGCTAGAAACAACAACACTTGTGGAAATCATTAGTATCAAGCCCTATTCTAGTGTTGATGATCCTTTTATCATTATATTATGTAGATATTGACGGTGTAAAAGTAGCACTTTTCAACTGTCAACAATTTTGTGTCCAAGACTTGTGCTTCTAACTGATAGACATCTAATACGCATGGAGAGTTTAATTAGTACTACTTTTGTGTGCAAGCTTTGTGCTTGTACCCTTTTGTGAGTGGAAGCTGTGTGTTTAGTACTGCTTTTCTTTGTTGAATGGTTGTGTTCTTGAGTGCCATATATTTGTCAGTATCTGTTTGTGTCAATTGTTCTTGAGTGAAAATGCGTCAGGAGAAGGCAAATTATGTTGCATACTCTCCCCTCCTATTATTGTCCAGCACTAACAATCTCTCATCCCACCCACATTCATTTGTTATTTCAATCAAGGCTACTGTATAAAACCTGGAATTTGAAACAAACACATGACAAAAACAGATTAGTTCAAAATATAATACAATGACATTAAAAGGGCAAGTTCCCGAAAATGAAAACAATTGAGCCTGTGGGACCCACTGCATGCGGCAGGAGGGAAAACTCAGCACGTTTTTTTGCCAAAAAAAATTTCACAGCCCGCCTGATTAACCCCCAAGTTAAATATCGCCTCCGAACGTTTTCTACCAAAAAAATTTTCACATCCCACCATTACCCCACAGATTAAATATCGCATCCTCATCCCACGTCCCCCTAAACCACGCGCGGCGGCGGCGACCATAGTTACAGAATCTGTACTTCTCGGGAAAGCGACGATGAGGGGAACGTGGGTGGCCGAAGGGGCAGGACGGTTCCTCATTACCCTAGCGCGCTGTGAGAACATCCATGGCAAGCAATAGAAAACCCGTGGCACAATGAAATGGGCACGATGTCATTGAAGTCGATATTGACATTGACGGTCTCAGGTGTGTATCGACCGCCTGGCTTTACAGCTTCTTGATGAGTTTCCTGGCTTTTAGGATAAAATTGTGTGCAGTAGTTACATTGTTCCCTCCACGCAATCGATTTGATATACCTCTAATCCCATCTAGGGTTCTCACTTCTCAGTGTACCTCCCTTTGATGACAGCACAATCTCATTTGATTTATCCATTAAAATTTACATTCCTATGAGGATACATGTGCGCATCATTTTATTTCTTTATTTTCAACATCCTTCTATTGTTTCGTCTTTTCCTTGATCAGAAATATGTGTTCATAGTTATGTGCTCATGCAGGTCTATCTCTATCTAAAAAATTGTAACCGAAACTAATTGTTGTTGTGAAACTCGCTGAGCTGAATAGGCATTGTGCTATTTGACCACTACATATTTGTTTTCCACATACTTCCTACTAGTATATATATACATATATGCATACACCATTATTAGTACTACATCTGAATTTTTTCCATGCTGTCGTATTAATATTTATGTGCGCGTGTAGAGACTCCGATTTGACAGGTGATATGTGGACTATACTAGTCGAAATCCATGGGGAAGATCTACAATACGTCTCTTCTAAATTGGACAAGGGTATTATAGATTTTAATGCCCTGACAGATATTAAAGAAATGTTTGGATTTGAGCAGCGGGACTACATGTACTACATGAAGAGAAATGAAGATTATACCTCTACAGTGAGTAATATTAAAATTAAATTTAAGAAAGATATACTTGAAATGGTTCAGTATGTGGAGTCAAGCAGTGAGAGGAAATTAAGGTTGGTACTGTCAAAAACTGTTGCTGATGCAGGGGCGGTTAATGTTACACCCCTGAAACATCAAAGGTGGAAGCCTAATCCTGATGATGCCCATGATTCTGAGGATGAAGACGACTATGATGTTGATGATTAAAAAATTTGGCTTGAAGAACAAGACGAGGACTATGGTACGTATGTTGCTTGTTCTACACTAGCCACATGTAGCCTTGCCTACACATTATACTCATACCAGTGTTTCAAACTAATTTGCAGACCTTCATGATGACTTCAGGGAAGATACAGTTACAACATACACTAAATGGTTAGCTAGTATTAGATGTCTCAAAGAAATTAGTAAATCCTTTTTCCTTGTCGAATGCAGCTTATTTGTGATGAAAAATGTGAACCTTCTAAGTGCATGTGTTTTCCATTTTTTCAGAGGCGTATGGTAAAGTTCAAGCTAAACCTATATAAGTAGTCGTACTCCAACAAGATGAGAGCAATGATAGCAGCCCGACGCCACCACCAGAAACGATGCTGCCACCACAACTTCCATCGCATGCTAGGAGACCAAGGAAGACAAAAGGTTAGTACAGCTCTACACCTCGAGAAACATCACTCTTTATTTTTCATTGGTTTCAAAAATTGCTATTGTTCAGTAGTGAATGTTATTTTCTCTGGTGTGAATGCAAGTAGGTGGCAAGAATGTTGGCCGTGGAACCCTGAAAGGGTTATCTACAGTTGCCAAGAGATCAAGATCTGCCTACGAAAAGTTGAAAATCCAATTTTCATCAATGTTGGGTGGTCCCTGTGGAGAAAACAGACGTACCTTTGTTGATGAGATTGTTGTACATACTAGGCAGAGGGCTCCACTAATTGGAGTCTGATATTGTAGTGAAGTACTTCCAGTAGTCAAGAAAGAGATCGTAAAAGCTGTAATGGTAAGTCACGATCCACCGCATGCACCTTGTTAATTTAATATAGCTGATGTGTTCCCTCTATTTTGTTCGTATCCAGTTTTATGATTGAATCATGCATGAATAACAAGGTTCCATCCCACCAGGAAGAAAAGATATTGAAGATTGCCCACCAACACTACCAAGGTTGGTGAGGCGACTTGAGTGCTACATACAAGGCATACAACAGTTCTCCAGAAAGAATGAGGCACAAGCCTGCTGACCTAAACATTGTGGAGTGGCACTATTTGTGCCACTACTTTGGAACAAAAACATTCAAGGTCCAATTTTTTCTACTAAATTATAGAACAACATTATGAGTTATATAGAAGATGAGTTCAACCTTTCATCGCTTAACAGCACTGGTTCACTCCTTGCAGGATCACAGCACCCAGAACTCTGACAATCGTGGTCGTCTGGTTAGCAACCATTCGGCGGGTTCGAAACCTTACTCTCAGTGGAGTTGGGAAAAGGTAAAGATTGGTTACAATATTCTCATCTTTCACTATCTACATAAGAAAATCATATATTGATGCCGTGTAATGATGCAATCATAGCGAGATCACGAAACTGGTGATGAGCCACGCCAGTTGGAACTTTGGAAGGTTACTCACTCTAGGGATGGAAAATGGAGAAATGAAGTGGCTGAGTCTATTTATGTGAGTGGAAATTTGATTGTAACATTGCGTGCACATAACACTTGTTTAATTTTGCATCAAACCATGGGCACAGTTTTCTATCTTACAATTTTTTCTTGCGCACAACATTGTACATTCAAGAAATTAGCTCTACTAGCAAATCCAGATGAGGGGGGTGAAGACACAAGTTCCACTCCTCAAGATGAAGAGGAAGAGAAATTTTTCTAGGAAACATACAGGGAAAGAACACATGTCAAATCCTCCGTGTCATGTGGCCATGGTTACATGTCCACTCCAAGAAGCAACAAAGTGTATCGGGAGAGGTTGTTACATGAGAAGCTCTATAAGATCGAAGCACGAGAACGTCAACTGGAAGAAACAAGGAACGCGAGAAAGAAGAATTCAAGAAAATGATGGAAAAGCAAATGCAGGAACAATTTGCAAAGGTGATCGAGCCTACCAAACACTTGCTGCCATGTTCAGAGGTAACCAGATGATTGTACCTGTTGTGTTCATAACTTGGCCAATGCAGCTAATATCTTACCTTCCATCATTTCAAATATGCAGAATACACCTCAATCCAACAACAGTACAGGTCAAGTAGACCCTAGGGTCGATGAGGATGGCATTGCTGCAAGAACATTAGTGCAGAGTCAAGAAACAATGAACATGGTAACGACTATACTTGGTTGTGATTGAGAAAATGCATTTTTATGCCACTTATCTCTCGCCTGCCCTCTTTCACAATGTGCAGACTTCCTCTGAAACCATCAACAATAGTTCTAATGAAGCTGTACATACGAGGCCGGAGAAAAACATTCCTGCAACACTAGTAGTGCAGGATCATGTAACAACAACCTAGGTAACGACACCGAACAAGCTTTCCAATCATGATGCATGGTGTCATGCTTTTAATCACAACTGATATAGTTCCGATATAAAACTATACATTCCAGATGCATCTATTAAGCACCGTGACAAAAGACAAAGAAAATGTGCCACCTAACATCAGTCATACAAGTGCCAACATTAGCAAGACACTGTTCGCTGAGAAACATGATAATCGTGCTCCACCTTCTACACCTTCTTCTGCACCTACAAGATATATCGCTACAAATACGAAAGTGAATCAGTCTAAGACGCGATCAAGAAAGAAGAGAACACAAGATTAGGTACTAACTGAACTGTCCTTTCTTAATGCCATTTATATTTTTCTACTTCCAATCGATATGATGCTGCATATTCTCATTCCAAGACAAATTGGGTTCAGATGATGTAATTCTCTAATTTCTTTACATTCAGAATGGCATGCAAAGAGAAGCTCTGGAGCCGAGAAAAGACTCAAGATCGACCAACAAAATCCCTTTGGCATCAAACAAGAACCTCAAGCCTCCAAGCAAACCTTAGCTCCAGAAATGATGAAGATCTTCAACAATACTGGGTGGGAGTGATGCTAGGCTCTTTACAAACTTTGTTACTATTGATGTGAGTGATGTACAAGAGTGCGAAATTTAATGTGGTGAATTTTATTCTGTTATATGAATAATTGTGGTCTTGAATGACATGAATGTACAATGGTTGCAACAATCTATGTTTCGAATATTTTTGTTGCATTAAAGAATCCGAAATTGGGGACGGTGGGCATCCAGCGTGTATCCTGTGGCGACCAAAATTTTGTAGCGATTTCCTCTATGCCAATAGCGATGAACCATAGTTCGTAGTGATATAGTACATGCATATCGTGACCAAAATTCATCTGACGCGTTATCACTAGAGCATATAGCGTCGACACGTGCTTCATTGCGATACCCCTACTCATATGGCGACGGTACTCATCGTTGCAATTTGGTTACAGAACATGGCGACGACCAATCTTTGGTTGCGTGACCATCTACGTGTATAGCAACGGAAATCAGCGTTGTGATTTTGTTCAAGCATCTAGCGACGACCCATCATCGGTTGCATGACTGGCAACGTGTATAGCTACGATAACTAGCATTGCTATTTTGTTCAAGCATATGGCGACGACCAATAGTTGGTTGCGTCACCATCTATGTGTATAACGACGGTAATTATCGTTGCGAATTGTTTCAATCTTATGGCGACGATGCATTGTTAGTTGCGTGAATCCATTCGTGTATGGCAACAACACTTAGTGTTGCAATTTCGTCGGATCATATGGCGATGAACCATATTTGTTGCGTGACCCTCTTTGTGTATGGCGACGGCAATTAGCGTCGTGATTTGCTTCAAGCATAATGCAACGACCCATAGTTGGTTGCGTGAACCTTGTGCTATATAGCGACAGTAATTGGTTGCATTTTGGTTCAAGCATATGGCGACGGATTACGACTTCGTTGTGATAGCCGACATAAAAATTGCGACGGCACGTATCGCATTGCGACACGATTCTTTCATTGTAATAGCGCTTGTTTGCAACCGAGCAAAGTGATTGCAAAAACCACTATCGCAACGAGGAGTACCATTGCAATAACCTGTGTTGCAACGCCACTAGTCATCGCTACGTCACCTAATTGCGATGCCAGGCACCGTCGCAACAATTGATTTTTATTGCGACGACCTTTTGGCACTGTCGCAATATTGCGACGGACACAATTGCAACGCCTGGCGACGGATTGCATCTGTCGTAATCGCTACGTGTCGCGACCCAAAACCGCATATAGCGACCACTTGGAGGCGTCGCGAACTCCACCAATCGCTGTAGTGTGACTTGTATGCAGTCGCTCAAGACCAAAATTGAAGAAGCCGAGTGCTTGCGTGATGAGTTGAAAGTCTTGATGGAAGCAGTCGAGCCAGTGGCTAGTCTCTTCGAACCTAGAGAGGCAGGAGTACAGCCTCATCCACTTGTGGAGAGGTTGAAGGACACGCCGAAGAAGATTTTGGAGTATGCTTAGCGGCTGGCTTACACAATTCCCAATCAAGTGCTAAGCTTCATCAAGTCTTTCTACGCAGACGCTGATCTGACGGTCATCATGGGCGGAAGATCTGGAGATTGTACCGACGATAGGCTGAACGAGTTGATGCAGCAGACATCTCCTATCGCGGATGCCGTCTCTATGTTCATTGATCTGCGCTAGATGAACCTGTAGGATAAAAACACTATGGAAAAAACAAGTGTAATTCCAAAGAGGTGTTTTATGTAATAAAATTGAAAACTTGCGTAAGTCAATTATCTGGATCCCTTGTTTGCTTGTGTGGATGCCATGTACTCGAGTTCATGATCAGTGAGTGTATGGTTGCAAAAAAGTGATACGGTACTCGAGTAGAAGTACTCAAGTCTGGATGTGTTCCGAAAAAACGTTAGCTTAATCACAACAAATAAGAAACCTTAGCTGTACCAGCGTAAAAAGAAGGCTTTGTTGTGAAATAAGCAAAGACACAGTAACAAGTCGATATATAGAATAACCACTTTATTACTGTCTTGATAAATGTGTACATTGTATCGAGTTTAAAATGTCTGCATACACCATTGAGTAATAGTGCCTTAAGTACTCCCGAGGCTTTGAGCCTAGTGAGAAGTACTCGCAAGAATGTTCTGAAGAACGAGTAAGACCGTAGAAAATAGTGTGATGAACTCATCTTGCTGTAGCAGCAACTTGTGTGAGAGTTCCACTGAGACCCTACTATGAAAGGTGTTACTATAGGCCGCAGCCTCTTAATGAAAAAGAACAAGGATGGCATGTGCCACTTATTGCTCTATACGACACAGAGTTGTCTCAAGAGGGTTGTCATGACCCCCTACAAGTTGACGCAGAATGAGACTGCCTGGAGAGGATTATCATGATCCCCTACGAGTAGTCGCAGCCGAAGCGCCTGGAGAGGATTGTCATGATCCCCTACAAGTAGTCGCAGCCGAAGCCGCCTGGAGAGGATTGTCGTGATCCCCTATGAGTAGTCGTAGCCGAAGCCGCCTACAGAGGATGGTCATGATCCCCTACGGGTAGTTGCAGCTGTAGCCGCCTGGAGAGGGTTGTTGTGACCCCCTACGGGTAGAACCAACAAAGCTGGTCGATGTTCCAAGAATTGTCAATTTCTTCGCCTTCAAGTGTTTGGAGATGATATGAGCCAGGGCCGGTGACCTTCACAACAGAGAAAGGGCCTTCCATGGTGAGTTGAGTTTGTGAAGTCCTGCCGTGTTCTGGATACGACGGAGGACCAAGTCACGAACGTTGAAGGAGTGTTCCTTAACATTGCGGTCATGGTAGCGGCGAATCTTCTCAAGGTATCTGGCTGATTGAACGAGTGCATTGCAGCGAGCTTCTTCGAGACTATTGACATCTGTCTGTCTTGTTTCCTCAGCTACACCTTCTTCGTACTGATCAATCACCGGAGATCGCCACATGACATCAGCAGGCAAGATGGCTTCAGAGCCGTAGACCAGGAAATAGGGTGACTGCCCTGTGGGAGTAGTTGGCTGAGTACGTAGCCCTCAGAGTGCATTTGGTAGTTCCTTGATCCACTTGCCACCCTTGGTGTTTGCAGCATCGTACAACCGCTTTTTGGGGGCGTCGAGTACCATCTCTTTGGTGTGTTCCACTTGGCCGTTGGCATGTGAATGAGCGACGGAGACATACTGGACATCAATCCCGCTATTCTCACAATACTCCTAGAACCGGTGATTGTTGAAATTCGAACCCAGGTCTGTAATAATGCGATAGGGGAACCCATAGCGATGCACGATTTCATCCAAGAAGTCGAGGACTCTATCAGCCTTGGGGCAAGTAACAGGCTTGACCTCAATCCACTTGGTAAACTTGTCGACAGCCACCAGAACTCTGTTGAATCCCCCTGGCGCATTCGGGAGAGGACCAATCATGTCCAGCCCCCAGCAAGCGAAGGGCCAAGTTGGTGGTATCGTAATAAGCTTCTGGGCTAGAACATGTTGTTGCTTGGTGAAGAATTGACATCCATGGCATTTTTTGACTAGTTCTTCTACATCAGCGAGAGCTGTAGGCCAGTAGAAAGCATGTCTAAAAACTTTTCCCACCAAGGTACGGGAAGAAGCATGGTTGCCACAGATTCCTTTGTGTGTTTCCTCCAAGATTTCCTTGCCTTCTTCGCGAGAGACGCACTTCATGAGTACATCAGAACTTGCACCTCGCTTGTAGAGTTGATCCCTGACTAGAGCATAAGCCTTAACATGGCGTGAGATGTGCTTGGCTTCTGACTTGTCTTCAGGAATCAGCTGATTTTTAATTAGCTGATGAAAGGAGTTCTCCAGTCCACATCAATCATAAGCACTTCACGATCAGGCATGACTGAAGTAGTCGTGGGTGTAGATGACGGCTCCGGAATTGACGGTTTGTGGAGCTCGTGAACGAAGATTCCCGCTGGTACTTGAGCACGTGTAGATCCCAGCTTCGACAAGACGTCCGCAGTAACATTGTTCTCGCAGACAACATGATGGAACTCAAGACCATGAAATTTGTTCTCAAGTTTGCGTACCTCCTAACAGTACGCATCCATATTCTCAGCATTGCGATCCCAGGAATTGTTGACTTGATTGATGACTACCAAGGAATCATCATAAACAAGTAGTCGTGCGATGCCAAGAGAGACTGCAAGGCGAAGACCATGCAGTAGAGCTTCATATTCAGCTTCGTTGTTTGAGACCTTCCAAAAGATCTGCAAAAACATATTTGAGTTGCTCGCCCTTGGGGGATATTAGAAGTACTCCAGCACTGGCGCCTTCCAGCTTGAGGGAACCATCAAAGTACATGACCCAATGTTCTGGACGCTCGATTGGAGTTGGAACTTGATTCTCCCACCACTCAGCCATGAAATCAACCAAGGCTTGAGACTTGATAGTAGTGCGAGATTTGAACTCGAGCGATAGAGCACCAAGCTCTACCGCCCATTTAGAAATCCTTCCTGTGGAATCCCGGTTGTGCAGTATTTCGCCAAGCGGGTAGTTAGTAACCACAGTAATCTTGTATTCGTCGAAGTAGTGGCGGAGCTTCCGTGAAGTAATCAGAACCGCATAGAGTAGCTTCTGTACCGGAAGGTAACGAGCCTTGGATTCTGAAAGGACTTCACTGACGAAGTAAATCGGACGCTGAACAGGGTAGGCGTGGCCTTCCTCTTGCCACTCAATGACAATGGCAGTACTGACAACATTAGTAGTCGCAGCAATGTAGAGCAGTAACTCTTCCTTTGGCAGAGAGGCTGTGAGGATTGGAGGCTTGGATAAGAACTCCTTGAGCTGAGAAAGGGCTTGATCAGCTTCAGTTGTCCACACAAACTTCTCTTGCCGCTTGAGTAGCTTGAAGAAAGGTAGACCCCGTTCTCCAAGTCATGAAATGAAGCGATTGAGTGCCGCCATACATCCAGTAAGCTTCTGAACATCCTTGATAGTAGTCGGAGCTTGCATGTTGGAGATGGTAGTAATCTTCTCGGGGTTTGCTTTGATGCCGTGATGGCTGATGATGAACCTGAGTAGTATTCCAGATGATATGCCAAAGACGCATTTGTTGGGGTTGAGCTTCCAATGGTACTCCTGTAGCAAAGCAAAAGTTTCCTCATGATCTGCGATAAGCGTGTCTGGATCCCTAGTATTTACAATGACGTCATCCACGTACGCTTCCACGTTCTTGTGAAGTTGCCTCTTGAAGCACGCTTGGATAGCTCTTTGATAGGTAGCACCAGCATTTTTCAACCCGAAGGACATTGTTGTGTAACAATAAGCACCGAACGGGGTGATGAATGCGGTCTTCTCTTGATCAGATTCCTTGATTGCAATTTGGTGATAGACCGAGTAGCAGTCAAGGAAGCATAGTAGAGCACAGCCCGCCGTGGAGTCAATAACTTGATCAATCCATGGCAACCCGAAAGGATCCTTGGGGCAATGCTTGTTGAGTTCTGTGTAGTCGACACACATCCTCCAATCGTTCAAGTTCTTCTTTCTGACAAGCACAGGGTTAGCAAGCCATTGCGGGTGAAAGACTTCCTGGATGAAGCCAGTCGCGAGTAGTTTGGCGAGCTTTTTTTTATAGCATCCCTGCGATCATCAGCGAAGTGACAGAGATGTTGTCTCTTGGGGGTAGCATTAGGATCGACGTTGAGTGAGTGCTCGATCAACCTCCTGGGCACACCTGGCATGTCAGATGGTTTCCATGCAAAGATGTCACGGTTAGCCCGAAGGAAGTTGACGAGCGCGTCTTTCTATTTAGGATCAAGGTGTGCACTGATCATAGTCATCTTGCTGCTGTCACCGGTATCAAGGTCCACGGCTTTGAGCATGACGTCACTAGTCAGTGCAGGCTTGTTGTTGTGCCAACCTCCAGCTCGCTCAGAGCAAGCTTTTTAGCTGTAGTGAAGACTTCCATCATAGCATTAGGGACTTGATTTGTGGAAGAAAGTTCCACGGCTTCAGTGTCGCAGTCGCAAGAACGCTTCAAGTCCTCACATAGTGAGAGTACTTCTTTGGGGCTAGGCATCTTGAGTACCAGGTACACAGTGTGGAATAGCCATGAATTTCGCCAGACCAGGTCTGCTGATGATGGCATGATAAGAAGTCTCGAAGTCAGCGACCTCGAACTTTATGTACTCGGTGCGGTAATGTGCCTTAGTCCCGAAGGTAACGGGTAGTACAACTGAACCCAAAGGAACAGTTGCATTGCCCGGGATAATACCATAGAACGGCGAGTTGGTCTTGGTAAGCATACTGGTGATATCCAGGCCCATTTTCTTCATGGTCTTGGCAAACAGGACATTGAGACTGCTGCCACCATCAATAAGAACCTTGGTAAGTCTAGAACCTGCCACCACTAGATCCAGAATGAGAGGATATCACCCTGGCTCAGAGAACTAGTCCATTCGTCTGCCCTTGAGAAAGTTATGGGGGTTTCAGACCACTTCAAGAAAGTAGGAGCTGCTGGTTCAATGGACATAATCTCTTTGAGAGCAAGTTTCTGCATGCGCTTGGTTGGTATCCCACCGAAGATGACATTGATAGTGTTGGAGGGATCTTGAAATCCAGTGTCTTTGTCTATGTTAGCCTTCTTCCCTTGTTCTTGCGAAACCTTGGGTTTGGGTGTACTGGTTCGAGTGTGTTCTTCAGTGCACGGCGAAGTTGGTAACACTACTCTGTAGTGTGATCGCCCTCTGGGTGCCATGGGCATTTCTGCTTGGTCAATGCTACCCAGTGAGAATCCTCTGCAAGTTTGTTGGTGGTTTCCATGGCTACAACAATATTTTTGGGCTTGCGCTTGCGATTAGGATTGCTCGACTAGTTATTACCGGTGCGATTACCCTGCTATTGCTTGCCACGAATGCCTCCACCAGCATTATTATTGTTGTTGTTGTTGTTCTGGTTGTTGCGAAGATGCTTGAACCGGTTTCGAGCTTTGTCTTCCTCGTTCGCCCAGTGAGTGATCATCTCCTTGAGCTTGGTGATGTTAGTTGGGCGAGTGCGACCGAAGTCTTGGAATAGCCTGTCATCATAGAAACCATCCTAGAAGGTGTCTATGACTTCTTTCTCGGTAACATCAACAACAGTGGCTCTTTTTTCAAAGAAACGGCACATGCCCTCGCGAAGAGTCTCACCTTGTTTTTGCTTGATCAATGCAAGGTCCATACGAGTACCATGACGGCCTAAAGAACCCGCGAAGTTGCTGGTGAAGTGTTGCTTGAGTTGTCCCCAGTTGTCGATAGAGCCTCGCTTAAGAGATTCGAACCACGTGAGGGGTTCTTGCTCCAGACTAAAAGGGAAGTAGATACATTTAGTATCATCATTGCCTCCGGCATTATTGATAGACAGAGCATAACAGCGCAACAACTACCTTGGATCTTGCTTGCCATCATACTTGGAAATACCATAAGGCTTGAATTTCTCCGGAAGAAACAAAGCTTGAAGTCGAGTAGAGAAAGCTGGGAAGGAATCAGAGTTAGCATCTTTTGCTTCTCGTGCTCAGCACGCCTGGCGTTGATTATTGTACGAGCATGGTAACGGGAATCGCCCAACTTGCTATTGACACTACCATCACCACCAGGGGCCTTGTTGCTGGGTTCCGGACGTGTGCGATTAGGAGTCTGGGTGTTACGATGAGCACCTCCACTGCTGCCATGGTGACTAGGAGTACTGGTTCCCTGATGTAGCATAGTGTAGGCTAGTTCAGCCAGCTTCGCAACTTTTGCAGCCACCCTGTCACAAGTCATAGAACGACCAAGCAGGTTGATTGCATTGATAGCTTCCTCTAGAGTACGATATTGACGAGTTGCAACCACATCCAGAGCCTCTTGTAAGTTACGAGTAGGTAGAGCTTCTGCAAGTTCACGACGATGGGTTGCACAATCAGTATTGCATTGATGACGTGCAGTCTTGGCCTCCGTAGTTTCATCAGCAGGAGCATTAACAGAGAGTTCAGCATCAGAAACATCATCCGAAAAGTGAGAATTGGCGCGGTGCCCTTGCGGAGTAGAGGCATCGACGATGAAAACTTTGCGATAAGACGAGTGAGTACCCGTACTCTCAATGAGCTCAGTATCAATGTCATAGTCGACAAGATTAGTGCCTTCCTAGAAGGGTAAGTTGTCGAGACAGGTGATAAAGCGCTCCTGACCATCCAATGTGAGGTCAGCAGGCACATGCTCAGGCCAGTAGACGAATCTACCCACAGGTGTCGATGTGATCACCAGTCCTTGAGCACGGCCAGACAGTTGTTGTGCTTCAGCAGAATCCGAACCGTAGTTGAACTCGAACTCAGACGAGTCTGAATCGAAGTAGTCGAGGTTGACTTCCGAATCCGATGAGTACTCGAGCACGGTCTTCGAACCAAGGCACATGAGGATGTTCAGCGTAGCTTGGTAAGCGGCGCCGACATGGCGGTGGCTGAAGAGGGGTGGTGGTGGTAGACAATCCAGGCTAAGCACAAGTTGTGTAGCTGGAGAAAGCAACTTAGTCTGAATTGGAGGCGAAGTCGAGTTGTACTCGGACTCCGACTCGAGTTCTTTGATCAGGTCAGAGAGCGAAATTTCGCCAAAATTTTCGACGAGATCTTCCATCAAAGCTTGTGTAAGCATTGAGGACTTGAGCTTTGACTCCGGAGTTGATGCCAGGAAACTTAAGAATGATCCAGTGCCGTCAGCAACACAAACCCAGGAGCCAAAAAACGAAGGTGTCGCCTTGCTGGAAAGCGATAATCGTCTTGATGATGACGGGAGCCATTGAATGCACCAGCGGATCAGCGACGAGATCCCCTACCTGGCGTGCCAGCTGTCAGTGTTTTAGACACCGAGCCTACCACGGGGTACCCGAAGTAGTAGATTGTGTGGTGGTGCTCGCCGAGATCAGGAACACGATGGTGAGACACGGGCCACACAATTAGACAGGTTCGGGCCGCAATGTGTGTAATACCCTACGTCATATATACTGCATGGCTCTGTATTGATTGTGTATACCTTGAGGGTGGTCCCTACCTCACCTTATATGCTACGGGAGGCAGGGTTACAAGTCAGATTGGTACAAGAGTACTAGTCGATTAGGACTAGGAGTAGCCTATAACAGGAAATAAGAAGCTATCCTAATCTTAGTACAAGTCCTTGTCCGTCTTGTCTTGCCATGTGGCCCACGGTAATCTTGCACCATGGCCCACTAGTTGAGTTGTCACTACAGTGATTCGTGGAGTTCGTGACACCTCCATGTGGTCGCGATACGTGGTTTTCAGTCGCGATACGTAGCAATCGCGACAGATTGAATCCGTCGCGTGGCTTCGCTAATGTGTCCGATGCAATATGTTGCTGCGACGGTGCCAAAAAGGTTGTTGTAATAAAAATCAATTGATGCGACGGTGCCTGGAGTCGCAATTAGGTGAAGTAGTGACGACCGGTGGCGTTGCAACACAGGTTATTGCAACCGTACTCAGCGTTACGATAGTGGTTTTTGCGACCACTTTGCTCGTTTGCAAACAAGCGCTATTACAATGAAAGAATCCTGTCGCAATGCGGTACGTACCGTTGCAATTTTTATGTAGGCTATCACAACGAAGTCGTAATCCGTTGCCATATGCTTGAACCAAAATGCAACCAATCACCATCACTATAGAGCACAAGGTTCACGCAACCAACTATGGGTCATCGCATTATGCTTGAAGCAAATCATGACGCTAATTGCCGTCGGCATACACAAAGAGGGTCACGCAACAAATATGGTTCGTCACCATATGATCCAACGAAATTGCAACACAAAGTGTCGTCGCCATACACAAAGGGATTCATGCAACCAACTATGCGTCATCGTCATATGATTGAAACAATTTGCAACGATAATTGCCGTCGTTATACACATAGATGGTGACGCAACCAACTATTGGTCGTCACCATATGCGTGAACAAAATAGCACTGCTAGTTATCGTAGCTATACACGTTGCCGGTCATGCAACTGATGATGGGTCGTCGCCAGATGCTTGAACAAAATCACAATGCTGATTTCCATCGCTATACATGTAGCTGGTCACGCAACCAAAGATTGGTCGTCGCCATGTTCTGTAACCAAATCGCAACGATGAGTACCGTTGCTATATGAGTAGGTGTATCGCAATGAATCATGTATTGACGCTATATGCTCTAGTGATAACGCATCAGATGAATTCTGGTCGCGATATGCATGTACTATATCACTACGAACTATGGTTTCGTCGCTATTGGCATAGAGGAAATCGCAACAAAATATTGGTGGCCATAGGATACACGCTGGATGCCCACCGTCCCCAATTTCGGATTCTTTAATGCAACAAAAATATTCGAAACTTAGATTGTTGCAACCAATGTACATTCATGTCATTCAAGACCACAATTATTCATATAACAGAATAAAATTCACCACATTAAATTTTGCACTCTTGTCCATCACTCACATCAATAGTAACAAAGTTTGTAAAGAGCCTAGCATCACTCCCACTCAGTATTGTTGAACATCTTCATCATTTCTGGAGCTGAGGTTTGCTTGGAGGCTTGAGCTTCTTGTTTGATGCCGAAGGGATTTTGTTGGTCGATCTTGAGTCTTTTCTCGGCTCTAGAGCTTCTCTTTGCATGCCATCCTGAATGTAAAGAAATTAGAGAATTACATCATCTAAACCCAATTTGTCTTGGATTGAGAATATGCAGCATCATATGGATTGGAAGTAGAAAAATATAAATGGCATTAAGAAAGGACAGTTCAGTTAGTACCTGATCTTGTGCTCTCTTCTTTCCTGATCGCGTCTTAGACTGATTCACTAGCGTGTTTGTAGCGGTATATCTTGTAGGTGCAAAAGGTGTATCATGTTTCTCGGCGAACAGTGTCTTGCTAATGTTGACATTTGTATGACTGATGTTAGGTGGCACATTTTCTTTGTCTTTTGTCACGGTGCTTGATAGATGCATCTGGAATGGATAGTTTTATATCCGAACTATATCAGTTGTGATTAAAAGCACGACACCATGCATCATGATTGGAAACCTTGTTCGGTGTCGTTACCTGGGTTGTTGTTACATGATCCTGCACTACTGGTGTTGCAGGAATGTTTTCCTCCAGCCTCGTATATACAGCTTCATTAGAACTATTGTTGATGGTTTCCGAGGGAGTCTACACATTGTGAAAGAGGTCAGGCGAGAGATAAGTGGCATAAATATGCATTTTCTCAATCACAACCAAGTATAGTCATTACCATGTTCATTGTTTCTTGACTCTGCACTAATGTTCTTGCAGCAATGCCATCCTCATCGACCCTAGGGTCTACTTGACCTGTACTGCTGTTGGATTGAGGTGTATTCTGCTTTTTTGCAACAATGGAAGGTAAGATATTAGCTGCATTGGCCAAGTTATGAACACAATAGGTACAATCATCTGGTTACCTCTGAACATGGCGGCAAGTGTTTGATAGGCTCGATCAACTTTGCAAATTGTTCCTGCATTTGCTTTTCCATCATTTTCTTTAATTCGTCTTTCTCGCGTTCCTTCTCAGCTTCATGCATCTTGTGTCTTTCATCCAGTTCACATTCTCGTGCTTCGACCTTATCGACCTTCTCATGTAACAACCTCTCCTGTTACACTTTGTTGCTTCTTGGAGTGGTCATGTAACCATGGCCACGTGACAGAGGATTTGACATGTGTTCTTTCCCTGTATGTTTCCTGGAAAAATTTCTCTTCCTGTTCATCTCGAGGAGTGGAACTTGTGTCTCACCCCCCTCATCTGGATTTGCTTGTAGAGCTAATTTCCTGACTGTACAATGCTGTGCGCAAGAAAAAATTCTAAGATAGAAAACTGTGCCCATGGTTTGATTCAAAATTAAACAAGTGTTATGTGCACGCAAGGTTACAATCAAATTTCTACTCACCTAAATAGACTCAGCCACCTCATTTCTCCATTTTCCATCCCTACAGTCAGTAACCTTCCAAAGTTCCAACTGGCGTGGCTCATCACTAGTTTTGGGATCTCGCTATGATTGCGTCATTACATGGCATCAATATATGATTTTCTTATGTAGATAGTTTAAGATGAGAATATTGTAACCAATCTTTACCTTTTCCCAACTCCACTGAGAGTAAGGTTTGGAACCCGCCGAATGGTTGCTAACCAGACGGCCACGATTGTCAGAGTTCTGGATGCTGTGATCCTGCAAGGAGTGAACCAGTGCTGTTAAGCGATGAAAGGTTGAACTCATCTTCTATATAACTCACAATGTTGTTCTTTAATTTAGTAGAAGAAATTGGACCTTGAATGTTTTTGTTCCAAAGTAGTGGCACAAATAGTGCCACTCCACAATGTTTAGGTCAGCAGGCTTGTGCCTCATTCTTTCCGGATAACTGTTGTACGCCTTGTATCTAGCACTGAAGTCACCTCGCCAACCTTTGTAGCGTTGGTGGGCAATCTTCAATATCTTTTCCTCTGGATTTTGAATGCCCTCAAAATCCCATCCTTCCTGGTGGGATGGAACCTTGTTATTCATGCATGATTCAATCATAAAACTGGATACGAACAAAATAGAGGGAACGCATCTGCTATATTAAATTATCAAGGTGCATGCGGTGGACAGTGACTTACCATTACAGCTTTTACGATCTCTTTCTTGACTACTGGAAGCACTTCACTCCAATATCAGACTCCAATTAGTGGAGCCCTCTGCTTAGTATGTACAACAATCTCATCAACAAAGGTACGTCTGTTTTCTCCACAGGGACCACCCAACTTTGATGAAAATTGGATTTTCAACTTTTCGCAGCCAGATCTTGATCTCTTGGTAACTGTAGATAACCCTTTCAGGGTTCCACGGCCAACATTCTTGCCACCTACTTGCATTCACACTAGAGAAAATAACATTCACTACTAAACAATAGCAGTTGCAGAAACCAATGAAAAATAAAGAGCGCAGTTTCTCGAGGTTTAGAGCTTTACTAACCTTTTGTCTTCCTTGGTCTCCTAGCATGCGATGGAAGTTGTGGTGGCGGCATTGTTTCTGGTGGCGGTGTCGGGCTGCTGTCATTGCTCCCATCTTGTTCTAGTACGACTACTTCTCTAGGTTTAGCTTGAACTTTACCATACGCCTCTGAAAAAATGGAAAACACATGAAGGTTCACATTTTTCATCACAAATAAGCTGCAGTCGACAACGAAAAAGGATTTACTAATATCTTTGAGACATCTGATACTAGTTAACCATTTAGTGTATGCTGTAACTGCATCTTCCCTGAAGTCATCGTGAAGGTCTAGAAATTAATTAGAAACACTGGTATGAGTATAATGTGCAGGCAAGGCTACATGTGGCTAGTGTAGAACAAGCAACATACGTACCACAGTCCTCATCTTGTTCTTCAAGCCAAATTTTGTATTCATCAACATCATAGTCGTCTTCATCCTTAGAATCAGGGTTATCATCAGGATTGGGCCTCTGCCTCTGAAGAAGTTTCAGGGGGGAACATTAACCACCCCTGCATCAACAACCGTTTTTGACAGTACCAACCTTAATTTCCTCTCCTTGGTGGACTCCACATACTCAACCATTTCCAGTATATCTTTCTTAGATTTAATTTCAATATTACTCGTTGTACAGGTATAATTTTCAATGCTCTTCATGTAGTACATGTAGTCCCGCTGGTCAAATCCATACAATTCTTTAATATCTGTCAGGGCATTAAAGTCTATAATACCCTTGTCCAATTTAGAAGTGACATAATGTAGATTTTCCCCATGGATTTCGACTAGTACAGTCCATAAATTACCTGTCAAATTGGAGTCTCTACACGTGCACATAAATATTAATACGGTAGCATGGAAAAAATTCAGATTTAGTACTAATAATGGTGTTTGCATATATGTATATATATATACTAGTAGGAAGTATGTGGAAAACAAATATGTAGTGGTCAAATAGCACAATGCCTATTCAGCTCAGCGAGTTTCACAACAACAATTAGTTTTGGTTACAATTTTTAGATAGAGATAGACCTGCATGAGCACATAACTATGTACATGTATTTCTAATCAAGGAAAAGACGAAACAAAAGAAGGATGTTGAAAAGAAAGAAATTAAATGATGTGCACATGTATCCTCATAGGAATGTAAATTTTAATCAATAAATCAAATGAGATTGTGCTGTCATCAAAGGGAGGTACATTGAGAAGTGAGAACCCTAGATGGGATTAGAGGTATATCCAATCGATTGCGTGGAGGGAACAATGTAACTACTGCACACAATTTTATCCTGAAAGCCAGGAAACTCATCAAGAAGGTGTAGAGCGAGGCGGCCGATACGCACCTGACACCGTTAACGTCAATATCGACTTCGAAGACATCGTGCCCATTTCGTTGTGCGACGGGTTTTCCATTGCTGGCCATGGATGACCTCGCGGCGCCTCCGGCAACCCGGCCACGTTCCCCTCGTCGTCACTTTAATTTCCCGAGAAGACCAAATTCTGTAATTATGGTCGCCGCCGCCGCACGTGGTTTACGAGGACGTGGGATGAGGATGCGATATTTAATCTGGGGGTAATGGCGGGATGTGAAATTTTTTTTGGGAGAAAACGTTCAGAGGTGATATTTAACCTGGGGGTTAATCAGGCGGGCTGTGAAATTTTTTTTGGCAAAAAAACGTGCTGAGTTTTCCCTCCTGCCGCATGTAGTGGGTCCCACAGGCTCAATTGTTTTCATTGTATTATATTTTGAACTAATCTGTTTTTTGTCATGTGTTTGTTTCAAATTCCAGGTTGTCTACAGTAGCGTTGATTGAAATAACATATGAATGTGGGTGGGATGAGAGATTGTGAGTGCTGGACAATAATAGGAGGGGAGAATATGCAACATAATTTGCCTTCTCCTGACGCATTTTCACTCAAGAACAATTGACACAAACAGATACTGACAAATATATGGCACTCAAGAACACAACCATTCAACAAAGAAAAGCAGTACTAAACACAAAGCTTGCACTCACAAAAGGGTACAAGCACAAAGCTTGCGGTACTAATTAAACTCTCCATGCATATTAAATGTCTGTCAGTTAGAAGCACAAGTCTTGGACACTAAATCATCACTAATTAATTAAACACCACACATTAGATGTCCATCAGGCACAAGCTTAAGGTTTCCACAAACAAAAGCATTAGAAAGCACAAGGCTCTCACACAAAAGTAGTACTACACTCATTACATGCATTGGTGCCGACCTAATCACACACCATCCGTGCACTCATGGAGCGAAATACGTCCGCTTCAGAAGGACGCGAATATTCTCGCCCTTTCGCTTTAGCTGTAAGTTGACAGAAGGGCAAGAAGTTAGCATATATATATATATATATATATATCACAATCGGAAATTAGCACTGTTAAGCTAGGGGCGCCATATATATCTGGCCTCCCTCCTCGACGCCTTTGGCCAATCTCCAGTCTCCAGTCATGCGAGAATGTGCAATGAATTGAGACCTTGTCATTGACCACAAAGACATAGTCGTGCTGAGGAGTCTTCATTAACAAAAAAATCAGAGGTAGTATTAGAATCTCAAACATGCATGGATGCAACAACTAAATTAACCTCAAACGATTCCAGTGCTACATTTAGAAACTAAAAATTATGCTACGTATAGATAATACTAAATTATTTTAACATGCATTAGTACTAAATTTTTCACTAATAATTTCAATCTTATGTACAAGAATTCTCATGCTACATATTTAGTAACATTCTCAATAGCTGCAATAGAAAACTAAATACTCATGCTATATACTGAATTCTCATGCTATATACTCATGGTTGCGATATACTGTTAGTAAGAATTCTCATTCTCAATAATCTTGTTTAGTAACTAAGAATTCTCATTCTATATACTGAATGCGATTGCTCAACTAAACATTGTAACATTCTAAACTACTTCTAGTAATCAGAGTTATCTACAAAAACCCTATTCCATAGCTGCAGTAGAAAACCCCAATTCGAAATCTATCCTCCCAGCAAGAAACTCCCAAATCGATACTAACCAAAGGGGCGGGAGGCGGAGCAATGCCCGACAGTTCGTCATCGGAATCCTTGATGACAACTGGCACCACCTCTTCAGCGTCCTCGTCGGCACCGAGGACGGCAGCCGGCGCCGCCACTTCATCATCCTCCTGGTTGTGCCTCGGGATAGTCATCGTCCTCGTCCTCCTCCGGAGCGCGTTCCTGGTGCGATCGCCCCTGACGAATCTTCCTCGCCCGTCACGCCTCTACTTGGTGGAGTTGTGCTCCACTTCAGGCCACCCAACAATGGCGGCCGCAGGCGTGTCGACGGGAATGGCGGCAGCGGCGCCCAGGATGGACTTGGTTGCGTAGCTATGAGAGCGGGTGGAGCGAACCATCTCGCCGATGGAGGAAGAGCGGCGGCGACAGCAGGGCGGCAAGAGCGGCAGTTGATGGGACAGATTGGGAAGGAGGCGGGGTGAAGGGGCGATGTGTGGGGGTGAAATCCGGCGGCCTCGCTTCGTTTATGCAAGCGAAGGGATGCGTTCATGTCTTTAGTCACTGACTCGTGGCCCCAGCTTGATCAGTGTACCCACGCGTCAGAGAGCCGAATTGGGTTTGTTGTATGTCACCGCAAGAGGAAGGGGCAAACTCGTGGGAACCACTATGGTCAAACACGTCTTCATTTTTTATTTTCTTTTAATGGTTGAAATGGAATTAGATTGTACGACATCAACAATGAATTCAAATGAGAAAGTTGGCAATTCAATAGTTTTTGAACTTATCGAGATCTACAACTTTTATTTTGGTGCGTTTCGCCAATCAAGTTACCTTCAACTTTTTACATTACTGATTTCATCAGTTTAGAAATTCACAAATTTATTTGGGGCAATACATGATTTCGTATTAAAAAGTCGTGAATACGAAAGTTGTAGAACTCATCAACATCTACAAACTGTATTTAAGTCACAAATCCATTAACTTTGACAGTTTGAACAATCCAAATTTTGAATTTCAATATTTCTCAACGTCAAGCAAGATTTTTCATACTCTAAATGATGACAAATGGAATTGTGATCAATACCAAAGTTTCATAATTCATAAAACTGGTCTATAATCTTTGTTTAGGTCACGTTGTCGTTTTCGAAAGTTGTAGTATACATTGGTCATTACTCCTAGATTGACTTAGATAGTTTAAGAAACTATCTTAGAGGCTTGTCAATTTCGTACTTCACGTTATTACTACTTTAGAAAATGACCGAAAGACCTAAATAAAGTTTGTAGATCCTGATGAGTTATGAAGCTTTGGTACTCATCACTTTTCCATTTGACATCATTTAGTGTATGACAATATCGATTGTAGTTGTCATTTTTTGAAACTCACTAACACGAGAAGTTTTTTCAAACTAATAGCCTTTCTAAATTTCAAAACAATGATATAGCATGAATTTAGGAATATGTAGGAATAAATGATTTATTTTGAAGTTCGTATGAGGGAGCAGTGTCATGCAAACTTAAATAAACAAAAAACTGTGCTAGTTCTTTAGTTGTCACAACAGAACACTGCTTCATCGCGTACTGCTTCGTTCCCCACCGCCGCTGCTCACCGTCGCCACCACTAGGGTTCCACACGCAAGGAATGGCGTAGTATGGTGGTTCATCTAGTGCAAGGAGGCAGGTATCTACTTCGTCCGCTGTTAGGAGGGCGCAACTGATGGCCCAGGTAGCAGATCCCTATCCCCTGTTCGGTGAGGAATCGGGTTTACCGTTGATCCAGTGCCCGTACTGCAAGAGGGCACGGCTGATTGAGCGGCGCACGCAGCAAGATTCCCCCACCAACTACGGTTGGATCTACATCAAGTGTCCAAGGAATGAAAAATGGGTGAGTTTTGGGATTAGGGTTAGCATTTCGCTTTATTTTGATTTGCGAAGGATTTATCGTTTGCTGTTGATGTTCAGGTTCCAGAAAGGAGTGACTACTATAGATGGCAAAGGGCCTATTTCTTGGAGTTGATTGAGGCCGATGTGATCCAGATGTTTGAGGAAGGAAGAGGTGAAGAAGAAGAGGTTGAGTCTGCACGAAGGGGAGGAGGAGCTAGGAACCTACAGCAGCAGCAGCAGAAGCATACCATGGAGGCAAAAGTGGAGCAAATGATGAATGTCGTGATGGTTTTGACTGCATTGGCCGTAGGATTTATGTGTGTTAAAGTAGGTTTCATGTTGAAGAAGTAGTAGTAATGGTAGATTCCCAGAATGGAGCAATATGTATCTCCAGAATTAAGCTTCAAAGCCAACACACAGACAAATTAAGTTTTTTTTTGGTGTGGGTGTTGCTTAGTTCAATTTTAATATTGGACGTTGCTTAGTTCAAATTTGAACTACCAAAACGTCAACAAAAACGATAGGGATGTAGTAACACAGAAATAAAGCACACACAGCATCCAATCCACATGTTCTTTTACATATAGATAACATCAGCAGACTAGCATCCAGCTATATATCCTTAATAAGTTGCTGCCGTTGTGGTGACATTCATGAACCTTTGGCATCGACGCACATATGCCAAGTAGCTCAGTCATCTACTTCTGCAGTGAGGTACTCACCAACCTGCATCTTTCGTTTGATAGCTTTGCGAAGCTGCTCAGCCATGCGCTGTATCTGACATTTAACAACAGGGTGCATTAGCATCTGGTTAACGTAATGTCCAAAAGCATCACACAAAACAAGAATGATGTAGCACATCACCTGCCCACCAGACAGAACTGGATCATTGGTAACCTCATCATCGCTCTCAGCATTTATAGCCAAGTGACATGTTATCTTGTGGTACACAACTTCATACTTCTTTCCATCAAACTTTATTTAATATAAAACCATCATCACAATGATGATCAAAAAGTTACATGCCACATTTAAATCTGGTCTACTAACAGTACTTACCCAATTTGAAGTAAAAAAAGACAACAATCTCTAATATTCATGGCACTCACCAAAGCGAGTGATGCGGAAGCAGGAATGTCTGGGAAGTCGTACTGAACATCAGTCTCTGGGGTAATAGGATCACAAGTACATATGTGGCGGGTTCGTCGCACCTATGAGGAGATAACAAATGTTAACATATTAAAGCTATCGCTATATTATGTAATCCTTTGTTTTGTTTTGGTGTTGCATTCCTATATTAAGGATTTGGTACGAAAAATGATGAATCCTTACAATGATTTTGTGGTGTTGTCAATGAATGTATACAAAAAAGAATAATTATGATATTCCATACAATGACCTTCTACATGTGGAATATTTTGGTGCATTGCAATTGTGAATGCAGCAAAACGAATCTAACAAATGTGAATCACAATCTACTGTTGCTGCGCTCATAATAGTGTGACTAGCATTAATTCAAGATAGCACAGCCTAACACAGCCTCACTTCTGACTGGCACCATATGACCAAATCCAATCTACAAAAGGAACAAAGGCAAAATCTGTACTCCCTAAATCCCACATCTTCTAGCTGCACTAACCCTCGAGTACAGTTATATACCAATCTATAAATGACTAGAAATGATGGAAGGGGCTTGGTCACCTGGTTATTATTGATGCGTGATGATGGGTTAGCGGCGGTGGCGGTGGTGCTTGCACCACCCGCTGCAGCACCTTGGTTCACTACGTGAAAAACAAACATTGGTAACAGGCGCGGATAGCCATTGGTAATGGGCAAAACACCCATTACCGATCAAGCGTTACAAATAAGCCAAGAAAGGTAATGGGTGGATGCCCGTTACTGATGACACGTAATTGTAACGGGCGTCTAACAAAGACCGTTAACAAAACTAGTTACCCGTCACCTGAAATGTCTGTTTCTCTGGGCCCACATGGACCTTTGGTAATGGGCACAGAAACCGAGACCATTACATGAACTCAATATCGGAGACGTTTGCTGTGGACACGCGTCTGCACGTAAGGAGATGCATTTTTTTACGTGCGTCTTCTCTATCTGGACGAAAGGAGACGCGTGCTCTGGACGCGTGTCTCGCCTGTTTCCACGAAAGGAGATGTGTGCTCTGGACGCGCATCACCTCTGTCTCGACGACAGGAGATGCATGCTCTGGAAGTGCATCTCCTTTGTCTCGACGAAAGCATCAACTTCTAGGGCCCACCGGTCAGTATTAGTAATGGGCCTTTATGCGGCCTGTTACAGTGTTGTCATACTTGTAACGGGCGTTCCAAGTGAAGCCCGTTACTCACAGATCAGTTTTTCTAACGTGCCTTAACGCCCGTGACCGATACGTTGGGCACCTACAGTAACCTGCCTATTTTTTGGCTCCATCCTGGAACTAGCCAGGATTTGGCAGCCACCAGATCAGGGGCTGCATCCTGGAAACAGCCAGGATTTGGCAGCCACCACAGTAATGCAAGGAGACATCACAAACACATTCTCATCACACATATACACAAGCAAGATCACATATATATACACAATGCGAGATCACATCAAGATCCTCATCAGATCCACATGCATGCTAAAGTTTCAAGTTCGACATCGGTGCTTCGTTTGGATGGAGTCCTGAGAAAACTGCCTAAGCCAGGCAACATCTAACCCCAGCAAAGCAGGTTTCTCAGGAAGTACTAAACTAGCCTGAATGCAACAAGATTCAAGTTTGTCAGGCAGTACAATGAACTCACGGTGCACCACTATAGAGGTTGCCGTTTCGGTCGAGGATCTCCTTAACAATGTACTCACATAGCATCTCCCGGACCGGCTTTAGATCTTCTGTAGAAACATTTAGGGCAGGTTTGAAATCCTACAAAATAAAATAATTACGAGAATACAAGTACAAATCAGTTTCTAAAATCAAATGGAGAATATGAGCAGAGACAAGGGTGACCATTATCTACTTACAGCAGCCTTCTTGATGTGAGGTATGTCTTCGAGTAGTTTGAACATATTGAATGCCACATGGAATCCATGCAAAAAGGACCCCGATGGCTGCTGAGCACACTGCGCATCGAGGTACCAAAATGACAAGTTAATGCAGTACCAAATTGGTATGAAGGGACCCTAAAAAAACCTCAGTCTTACAGTGGTATTTGGCTTGCGCTTGAATGTCTGATTGGATTTTAGCTTTTTCTTCTTTCCTTTCATCACTTCATCCTTTGGGCATATATTTTCAGAGGCCCTGCATGATCAGCAATACCGATTAGAAACAATAAGAGATTGAATTTTGTGAACAAAACCTACAAGGTACGGACCAAGTCACAAGCGCTCGGAGGTCTTCGAACTTTTGCGCGGGTTGATGTTTAGCAGAATCTAGATACCAAACCTCTTTGAACTTCATACAGATGATCAATGTTACACAGTGGCCACCGGTGCAGAAGGCACCCACCACGTAGTCATTCGTCATTGCATTTCTCAATGCTTGTATTACAAGGTTAGACTCCTTATCAATCTTTGTGGTCATGACAACTTGTGGATCCAAAAACCCAACACAGATCTTCATCTCCGCTGCCTTATCCATCATTTTCCTACAAAAAATCCAAATGTTAGCATGCATGAACTTTGTGTTCAAAATTAAAGAAATATCTATTTTGGTTTTAAGGCACTTACAATGTCTACAACCTCAAGAAGGTCTCATCCAGAGAACCCAGGGTTATAAGGTCATACACGTGACTGAATGCAATGTTTAACATTAAATCACCAGCACCATGAAAGGAGTCTTTAGGCAACTTTGCTGGAAAACTAAGTTTATCTTTACTGTGTTCCATGGCGTAAGCATGCAACCTGGCACAATTCGGTCCAGCAGCCTGTAAGTCTGCTTCTGACAACATAGGCACAACAGGCTTGTATTTTGGATCCCGTTTTGTCCAAAAACAGTTAAGAAGCTCATCTCTAGGCAGAGGTTTCCTGGCCTCCTTCTTCTGCGGTGGCTGCTGCTCAGGTGGAGATTGCCTGTCCTCCGCCTGTCGCTGCTGCTGCTTAGGCGGAGATTGCCTGTCCTCCTCCTGTTGCAGAGGCTGTTGTTGCTGTTGCTGCTTAGGTGGAGATTGTCTGGGTTCCTCCTGCTATTGTCGATGCTCCTGTTGCGTAGTTTTGCTGATCTGCTGCTACTTCTTAGGCGGAGATTGCCTGTCCTCCTCCTGCTGTTGTCAATGCTCCTGCTGCATAGTTTTGCTGATCTGCTGCTGCTATTGAGCTTTCTCTTGCTGACACTGAGCTGCAGTACCTCCATCTGATGCTGTACCCCTGCTACCTGATGTGGGAGTAGGGTTGGTATTTCTCATAATGGGTGGTACATGGATCCTGTTCTTTGACTATTGTATCCTTAGACAGAGAGCCTCAGCTAGGGTTGTTACTTGATCCCCCCCAATTGGTACAGGCAGAGGGTAGTGACCCGTATTGCCCCACACATAACTAGGTTGCACCACAGCATACCCATCCTGCACCGGTACTGTATGGAGAGTCTTTTGCAATGGAAAGACAGTGGCTAGTGTGAACTCCACTTTATTCCCGGAGCCATCCAAAAGGCTGCACTTGGTTGGCTCTGTCAGCCTATCTATTGTGTCCAGCATAGGTGATCGACTATCAATGTGCTGTTGACTACCTTCGTCCTCGCTGACATGCCAATGGTCTTCCTCTCTGCCACGTGCTTCTTCTTCCTCACTGCCATGCACATCTTCTTCCTTGAGGCCATGCACATCTTCTTCCTCGCTGCTACTGACAGGTGGTGATTGGGAGGATGAAGTACATTTTTTTGTATATCAATGCCTGATTCTGCTAGAATGGAGACAATTCTGGTGACTGCTTCACCAACTAGCTCTTCCATCTGCGGTACAGCCTTCTTGTTTCTTTTCTTCCTGTACATTCCAGCAAACTCTTCACCAAACCCTTTACCCTAGCCAAGTGAACTAGACACGCCTCGGACCTGACCTCGATGCTCTGGAGTCTCAAGTGCTGTGGTGAGGATATCATTCTCCCTAACCCCGAAAGAACCATCGCTAGCCTGAGCTGCAAGTGTTTTCACCCTAGTTGCTACCCCCACCACCGCAGGGTTACTGAATGTTATGTCCCTGCTTCCTTCACTAGTGGTCTTCCTCTTCCCTACCCTTGCCCGCAGATAAGGCCTCGAACGTCCAGGAAATTGGTCCCAAGGGTTCTGTTTTACTTCTTCAGCTAGCTTTGCATCCTCCTCCTCTCACTATTTCCTTTTACGAAAATAACCTTTTCTGCCCGTCCTGTGTGGCTTATCGTGCAATGCTCTCTTTTCTTTCATCCCCTGGCTCAATCGCTGAAATCTAGGAGAATTGGTTTCCTGCACAAACACGGTCCAGTCTTCTAGCTGCAAAAAGGCATGCTTCACAAAGGGAGTCTCCTCTTGGCTCACATATTTTTTTCTTAAATGGGTCTTGAACCGCCGTTGCAAGGTTGCAATCTCTGACATAGCTACCTTAACTGCCTTCTTGCGAACAGATTCAGCCAGATTGGCTGGGTAATCTAGCTTTTCCTCTAAAACTGTGAACAGCTCTTCCTTCTCAATTGGTGAGAGATCTTCAACTGCCTTGTTGATTGACACCCTCTCTCGAGCAATGAGGCCACAGACCAATACAAATCTATCCCTCACAGCATTTGGGGTAGGCCAATAATTGTTATCAAGTCCAGTTGCAGTCAACTTGTCTTCTGGCCATTTGGTTTGTGTCCTTGACCCGCGGGATCGAGTACAACTCGCAGCAGTATGTGCTGAGTGACCCTGTGAAGAAGGATCACCGTTGATAGGCTGTGAACAAGGTTCACCGTCGATGGGCTGTGATGGTGCACTGGAGGTAGAGGAGTTTGGTGTTGTGGGAGACTGCATAGATGATATGTCAGGTCGTCAGTATAGCAACATAAGCTAGACTAAAAACCTAAATAAAATAAGATAAATTCTTATTCTCTGACACGCAAAATAGTTGACATTAGCATACAGGTTGGGGATAGGTGCTAACCATTTTGACAGGGTGAAGCAATATGCTTATATATCAAAGCAGAGACTAAATTCCTTCAACTGCTTCCTTGTCCAACTTCAGCAGCAATGATTTGTGTGTTCCATGTGTACATGCAACAAGAGGACAAAGGAATTAGAATTAAAGTATGCTAACAGGTCCAAAGCATAACTCTCGATCTGGTACATTCGAAGCATAACAGAATTTCAACATTTCATATAAGTTCATCTGTTAGCAGCAATTTATTCAAACAGACTTGGAGCAACAAAATTCATCCATCAAATCCACAGCCAATTAATTAGAAATGAACTATTAAGGCATGATGTACTAATGCAGGCAATTCTAGGAGAATAATCCTATGTGAACAACCGTAAAGTAGCATGTCTCCCTAATCCACCTTGACAGGAATAGCAGATTGGGTGGCCGAGCAGAGAGAGGGCGTTGGGGGTTCAAGCAGCACTACCCTCTGTCACGAATGAAGCAGTTGTTCTCGTGGTGGTCGGAGAGGCCCGATCCGCGTCGCCTCGTTGCCTGAGGTGGCTAGCTCATCGTCGTGGCCGGGGATACCGGATCTGCATCACCGTCTCTAGGTTGGCCGGGACGCCGTCCGCATGCCAGTAACAACGTCCTCGTCACCGTTGTCACAGCTGGAGCCGCTTCGCCGATGTCACGTCGGGAACGGTGGGGCTGGAGAAGAGCAGGGCTGCGGCAGGGAGAGCGGCGGCGGCGGGCTAGGGCTTGAGAAGGAGCAGGGCGGCGGCGGGGAGAGTGCGGGCGTGGTGGATCTGTCTGAATTAGACTCCTGAGTATATGTCCCCTGCGCGTGTGTTACTATGTTCACGGAAATTACTGGCGTGCCCTTGAACGGCTCTCTGGTGGAATTGGAATTCCATGGGCATTATAGTCAATATAGGTGGGGGTTTTTCAACAGCACACGCATGGTTTGCCTGCTGATGCTGACAATGGATAGTCATCGCCGACGCTGGTTAGTAAACCCGCATCGCCTTCGTCGGTAGGTATCTTCTTTATATAGGCTGCTGACACTGACGCGTGGGCCCGACACTATTTTTTAGAAATGAAACTCGCATCCATCAAATATTAGAGCCGGTAAAACAGCACCTAAAAATTCATTAAAAATAACATCAATTCATATTTGGAGATTTAGTATTTTAATAAAATATCAACAGTCACACTTGTGTACCCAACATTCTTATAATTTGAATATACATCTCATGCTTGTGATATAATAATTCTAATAACATCTTAGTTTGCTCCAAAAATTCTACAAATTGACGTGGCAACATAAATTGGGTACCTAAACTTGTCATAAAAAATTCAAATGGTTTCGATAAAAGAAGAATATACTTGTGTACAAATGGCTACATCTCTCACATAGTTTCCTAGAATGTTGCTTGAACATTGAAGTTTTCCACACTTTGCAACATGTTCGATCTCGTACGCATTTGAAATTTTTACACAAGCTTCTGTTCACCTTAAGATTACGAAATGCAAAGTTTCATTACTAATGGTTGTGGAAAACAAATATTATTTCTATGTTGTACTTAGAAAGAACAAGATAAAGGCATATAAACATTATTCACGAAACGTAATATACACTAAACAATGAAATTAATGAAAAGATGGAGATTTTAGAAAAAATAGTCAAAAAATCATCAAATTTGGACTAAGTACAACGGAGAAATACATGTTACAAAATTTGACTGCAGATTCAAAAGAGAAATGGGAACTGTTCTTCATTCCAATAGAACAGAGGGGGTGGTTAACCCGCGTCTCATTTGCCCCTCTAATCGTCGTCTCCTACGCCCACCCAATAGAACAGAGGAGGAAGCAGACTAGCAGAGGCCACCACCGCCGCCGCCGCTGTCGTGCCCGCTTTGACATCCAAGAGGGCACCCAAGGCCTCTAATGCGGCAAATGAGACCACCGCAACCTTCGATTTGACTCAGAAACGTGACAAATCAAATCTTGTGGATGCGACACAGAATATGTAATAATTTACATTCAAGATACATAATTTTTATTGATGCTTCCGCCTACATCCTGATGTTCATCATGCTGACGGCGTACTCCACCGTGACACTGAATCCACACGTCCAGAGGTCGAACTCATGACCGATGTGACACTCGGCACTACAGTAGTGGATGATCCCTAGGGTCTCCAGCCCGTAGCGCCTACATCCCACTGCCCAAATGCAGACGTGGGGATTCTGGACTGGCAGCAACGGAATGTCATCGTCACCGTCACGAAGCCAGTACCACCACGCAATGTTCTGGAGATCCTGGCGGACGAGGTAGCGCAGCTGGTGCAGGTTGTGGTTCTTCCACCGCCCGTCAGGGGGCGACGGCCCGCCGTTGATTTCGTGGAGCAGTGACATTGCTTCGGGGTCCGCAGGGTTGCGACAGTACTTCAGCATCGCTAAGAACTACTTCGCATCGGCGTCTTTGGCAGCGGCCTTTCCGACGAGCTCCAGACCCTCATCAGGATTCCGCCGCCTCATCAACCTCTCCATCCCCTCGAAGCATAATGCCTCCGGATGTTTGGCGAGGCGGAAGCACTCCTCCAACAAGGACCTGACATAGCGATTCTTGCACTCTTGACGAAGCTCACGCAGCGACACCTGCAGGAGTACCTCATCCGAGTTGTAGATGCGCCGGAAGGTGCCGCAGACCCGATTACGAAGGATCAGGAAACGAATGACGGGCTCACCCTTGATGCAGCGGAGGATGATCTAGGTGACCAGTTTATTTGGCAGCAGCTCCATGAAGCCCACCGCGGCCATGAAAGAGAAGGGGAAGGATATGGAAAGGCAACGGGATCTGGAAATTGAAAGGCGATGGGGTTTGGAAATTGAAATGCGACGCGGCCATTTATAAAAACCTGTTACTAATAATATAGAATTTGAAAGGCGACGTGGTTTGGCTGCTGACGTGTGGGCCCGACAACTGCCCCTGCCCCTCCACCTTCCCGCGAAATTGAAATGTGACACGTGTCTTTAGACGGTTTTGCTGCCAAAAAATGGTTCCCGAGGCGTAGGGGGACGTGGGGCGTGGGGAGGAGAGGTGCCCTGACGGTTCACGTCTTGTCATCATAAATACCTGACTGGTTGCTCCCTAATCATATCGTTTCTTTCGCTTCATCTTCTTCCCCCTTGCCATCACCACCACAAACTCCAGTCACCGAGAGCTCACCAACAAGGAGCGAGAAGAGCATGGCGTCGAGTGACCCGTCGGCGAAGCAGGGATGAACGGAGGATGACGACGACGACGAAAGCCGCCGTCGGAGGAAGTTGACCATCAAGGAGAAGGGGAAGGAGCCGATAACACCCAAGGAGAAGAAGGAGAAGAATTTGGAGGCCGCTGACATCAGCTTCGCCGTCAAACTGCTCCAGGGCGCGTTCATGAAGCTCCAAGATGTTGGCGCAGCGTTCAAGATCGAGGCGCCTGATGATTACAAGGATCGCAGCGTCAAGGGTCTCGCCTTCAGGATCCACGTGTTGGCTGAAAAGCTTGAGAAGCTCCCCATGGTCCAGCGGTCTCTCCTCAGCAACAACGACAGCTCCGACGGCGGTGATGACGACAGCTCCGACGGTGGTGGTGACAGCTCCAACGACGGTGACGACGGCTCCGACGGCGGGACTCCGACAGCGGCGACCGACTAATTGATCCACTCCTATGCCATTAATAATGTGTTTGTGATTATTGTGTGTTCGTCAGTTTGTTCATCAGGTTGTTGGACTGCTTAGTTTGTCGATCATGAACTGCTTAGTTTGTTTGTTGATCATGAACTGGTTAGTTTGGTTGTTGGATTTTGTATACATGTCACATGAACTCGATCTAAGAGACGTGGGCAGATCCATCAGCGTCGCCTACAGTATCTGTTCCTCCTGTGATGAACTCGATCTTGGAGACAATGGATAGTCATCGCCGACGCTGGTTAGTAAACTCGCGTCGCCTTCGTTGGCAGGTAGGTCCAGGCGGTTATCTTCTTTATATAGGCTGCTGACACTGACGCGTGGGCCCGATACTATTTTTTAGAATTGAAACTCGCATCCATCAAATATTAGAGCCGGTAAAACAGGACCTAAAAATTCATTAAAAATAACATCAATTCATATTTGGACATTTAGTATTTTAATAAAATATCAACAGTCACACTTGTATACCTAACAGTATTATAATTCAAATATACATCTCATGCTTGTGATATAATAATTCTAATAACATCTTAGTTTGCTCCAAAAATTCTACAAATTTACGTGGAAACATAATTTGGGTACCTAAACTTGTCATAAAATATTCAAATGGTTTCGATAAAGGAAGAATATACTTGTGTACAAATGGCTACATCTCTCACATAGTTTCCTAGAATATTGTTTGAACATTGAAGTTTTCCACACTTTGCAACATGTTCGATCTCGTACGCATTTGAAATTTTAACACAAGCATGTGTTCACCTTAAGATCACGAATTGTAAAGTTTCATTACTAATGGTTGTGGAAAACAAATATTATTTCTATGTTGGACTTACAAAGAACAAGATAAGGCATATAAACATTATTCACGAAACGTAATATACACTAAACAATAAAATTAATGAAAAGATAGGGATTTTAGGAAAAACTAGGAAAAAAGTCATCAAATTTGGACTAAGCACGACGGAGAAATATATGTTACAAAATTTGACTGCAGATTAAAAGGAGAAATGAGAACTGTTCTTCATTCCAATAGAACTGGGCCCCACCCTAATTAGAGACGCAGGATGGTTAATCCTCGTCTCATTTTCCCACACAAACTGTTCTTCATTCCAATAGAACAGAGGAGGAAGCTGAGGGCGCCGCAACCTTGGATTTGACTCAGAAATGTGAGAAATCAAATCTTGTCTATCAATAACCGATTGGACGATACTTTACACGATAGAAGAAGACATTACATTCGTAACGAAGCCTACATTCATCACTACATAAATACATGCAAAACCCTCTCCGGCTCGGCGCCGTACCGCAGAATGCTTTGCCTGCGCAATGTTGAATGTTGCCTCGCGCCACCGCCGTTGGCAGCGTCGGTCGGCGGAGGCCACGGCGGAGGGCGACACTCCTAATTTGCCAAGCCAGATTGACCCCACGATGCCGGAAATCTAGGGATTGCACATTGCTTATCAAACACAGATGCCACTACCCTTGCTCCTCGCCCTCAACCTGTTTCATGTACGCAATTGCAATGGCGTCGGTGTCGACCCCACTGTTGGCTCTGTAGAGGAACACGGCGGCCACATAGGCCGCCCCTCTGCGCCTGTCCTTGGCAGCACAGTGGAGCTCGTCGAAGGGAGGCTAAGGGTTGTGGTTCCTGCCGAAGATGTCGTCCATCCCGGTGAGGATGCAGGCCACCGGGTTGCCGGCTACAGCCAGGCTACGAAGGAAGACGTCGTAGCCGACGGGGTCGTTGTTCTGCATCTGCTCGACTAGAACCCGATCCAGTGCCAGGCGCCTACCGACGTCTCTGTCACGGCAGGGGCGGAGCGTGTCCTTGCAGGTTCCCCGTAGGCTACAGAGGTCCTCCATAGGCCGATTCAATGTCGCACTGACTCGGCCAACGATGATCGCCAGCACCTCCGCCGGGAGTTCCGCGAGCGACCGTGGGTGCTCCCTCGATGCCATGAGTGCCGGTGTGGAAGGGAAGTCGCTTGGCGTGGAGCGGAGGAGGCACAACGGAGGGGCGCGGCAGAGGGACATGACGAGGAGTGTAGGCAGTTGTGGTTTTCTCGCGGGTAGATGAAGGGGCTGTGGGTGTTTCGCGGGTAGAAGAAGGGGTTGGGGCAATGGTTGTTTATTTTGGAGAGAAGATACAGGAGACTACTAATTGCACATCTTGCTTATCGAGGAGTCAAACTCTTTGAAGTTTGACGAAATGTAGACAAAATAATAACAATACTCTCAGATGAGTGGTACTACTAATTGCACATCTCGCTTATAGGCATCATAGGCAGTATCTTAGGCATCTTAGGCAGTATCTTATGCAGAATATATAAGCATCTTAGGCAGTATCTTAGGCATCATACATTACAGGAAGGAGATTCATTCAAATTCCACCAATACACATCCTATATATATTACAAAAAGGATTCCATTTCCAGCAATAGACATCCCTGCAGTTTACAAAAAGGATCAGATTCAGCAGAAATCAATCTTGCTTCTTTTTCTTCTTTTATTTTTGTATATGGATCTTTTCACGATAGTCACTTCGCAAGTATGGTGTTTTGTCAGCTCCCAAGACTCGGGGCATGTATGAAGTGTGAAAGGATGGTCTTTTGTCAAACTGGTTGTATTCCTCCTCCTCAACAACATTTTCAACCCCAACAATCCTTTTTTTCCAGGCAAAACCACACTCCAGTTATTCTTTGCAAGGTCAGGTACATAGAACACTTGCTCAACATCCTTGGCAAAGAAAAACGGTTCGGTTTTGTAACCAAATACCTGGAGATCAATACTAACATAACCAAATTTGTCCTTGATTATAGCTCTGTTCACATTGGTGACCCATCTACACCGAAATAAGGCTACCTTGAATCCTACATAATCAAGCTCCCAAATTTCCTCTATTTGACCATAATATGTGGCAGTGTTCTTGTTATTGTCAACGGCCTGTACACGCACACCACTATTTTGATAGACGCTCTTGGCATCCTGGGCCATGGTGTAGAACGTGTATCCATTGATATCCATTGCTTGATATGTTGTAACAGTGAATAATGGCCCTGCTGCTAGTTTTCTTAGATCGTTGGTTATAGCAGCGCTGCCACTCTGCTGGACATAATCTCAGAGCCACCTGTTAAAGCATTACATGTGCCTCTTTGCAACCCAATCCTCAGTACAGCCAGGGTTTTGTTCACGTAGTTGTTGCTTGTGCTCATTGCCAAATGTTGTAACCTCTATGCTTTGTTCTATCATGGTGAAATGAGCCTTCCTGAAGTCCTCTGGTTGCGGAGTGATTGACTTTTTCCCCAGGGTCCCAACACCTGAAAGCCTACCTTCATGCCGTGAACGAGGCACACCAATGGGGTTTTGGGGGTCCATATAACCCATGGCCCACTCCACTGTTTCTATGATCTCATAACCACGAACAATGGCTCCCTCCGGAAATGACCTATTATGTACCAATGATTTGAGGAATCCAAAGTACCTCCCATATGGAAACATCTGATGAAGGTAAGATGGGCCAAGGTACCAGATCTCCCTCGCGAGGTGTGTTGTTAGATGCAGCATGAGATCAAAGAATGATGGTGGGAAGGTAGCTTCAAGCAGGCATAGGGTCTCGAAATGCCTCCTCTCTAAGTCCAATAGTTTTTCCTCATCAATCACCTTCTATTCTATTTCATTGAAGAATAAACACAAGCTCGTGATCGCATCGCGAACCAGTTCTGTCTTGATACCTCTTAGTGCAACAGGAAGAATAGATGTCATCAACACATGGCAATCATGAGATTTCATCAAGTTGAAATTCATTTTCATGTCCTTCACCGACACTAGCCTCTTGAAGTTCGATGAGTAGCCTGAAGGTACTTTCAAACCATGCAAAAACTAACAGAATTCTTTTCTCTCTGCCTTTGACAAGGTGGTTGTAGCAACGGGAAGGTCCATCCCCGTGTCTGTTTCCTCTGCATAGAGCTCCGGCCTAATGCCCATTTCTTTAAGATCCTCCCTTGCATTTTTATGATCTTTTCCTTTCGACTTCTGTTGTAGCAATGTTCCCAATGTAGCTTCACACACATTCTTCTTGATGTGCATGTTGTCAATCGAATGACGCACACATCCAAAAGCGGCCAATACTCTAGCTCCCATAGAATTGATTTCTTATTCCACATTCCTCGCCCATCTTCTTCTTCTTCTTCACCATCTCGCTTCTTTCTTTTGTGAAGTTTCTTTTCAAACAATTTGGGTAACTCCTCGATAGTTTCGACGTCCTTGACTTGCAAGTGGAGCAGATCTCCAGTCACATGCATTAGCGCCTGTCGATTCTCCTTTTCCCCATTAAACTGACAATCCATGTCTTGGTAGGCATGTTCTTGTTGAGGAAATGACGATGCCCCATAACTGAGAATTTCTTTGAATTTCTTAGCCACACTGCACAAGATTCTTCCAAGCAATGTGGGCAAGCTGCACTCTTCCTTTTACTCTGGCCAGAAAGGTTGCGATGATCCGGGTTGTCGTTGATGGTGGTGAACAACATGGCATGCAATGTGAACTCCTCACGGCCGAACTCATCCCAAACCTCAGGCTTCCAAAGTATCTTCAAGTCATCAACTAGTGGCCTCAAGTAGACATCAATACGGTCGCCAGGTTGCTTTGGCCCGGAGACCAATATTGTCAGCATCATGTATTTCCGTTTCTTGCATAGCCAGGGTGGAAGGTTGTACATTGACAGCACGACAGGCCAGGTGCTATGTGTTGAGCTCTGGTTACCGAATGGGTTCACACCATCTGTGCTCATAGCGAACCGAATGTTCATGCTTTCACCGGCAAATTCCTCAAAGTGGGAATCAATGTTTTGCCATTGTTGGCCATCTGCGGGGTGCTTAATCTTGCCAACTTTCTTCGTTTGTGTCTTATGCCAACGCAAGAGTTGGGTCTCCTTTCGTGTGGCGAACCATCTTCTCAACCGAGGAATGATGCAAAAATATCATGCTACCCTCACAGGAGCCCCTTTAACCTTCTTCTTCTTCTTCTTGCTTGTGATCTCCACGGGCTCGTTCTCGTCATCATCAACATTGTTATCATCTTCACCATCTTTTTTCCTCTTGTACCGATCGAACCCACACTTGGGGCACTTGTCAAGGTCTACATAATCTCCACGGAATAATACACAACAGTTCTTACAAGCATGAATTTTTTCAACCTCTATTCCCAGAGCACAAATTATCTTCTTTGCCTCATAGACAGACTCGGCTATTTGGTTTCCCTCGGGTAGCATGTCCTTAAGGAGATCCAATAGTTGTTTGAAACTTTTGTTGCTCCAACCATGATCTGCCTTAAGCTACAGAAGTTTTAGATCACCAGAAAGGCGAGAGTACTTCTTGCAACCAGGATAGAGGGGTTTCTTTGAATCTTCAACGAACTGCTTCAGCCTCGCTAATTCAGAAGCTCTATACACTCGTTGAAACTCAACATCCCGCAACATTTGATCAACATTGTGCACATGTTGCAACAACTCACCATCATTGAAGCCCGTAACTTCTTGATCAGTGATGTCCTCAGGCCTCATCACAATTGGTGAGAATGGTTCATTTTCCTCATCAAAAACTCCACCTTCATCAAGCTCTTCATCATGGCATAGCGCTGCCCCTTCATTATTAAGGCCCGTAGCATGGTGTCGCGCTTCACCTTCATTTAGGCATCCTGCTTCGACTTCATTAAGCCCTTCCTCACCATGTTTATTCCAACACGTGTAATTTTCTTTGAAACCACGTGTGATCAAATGATGAAAAATGTTATCCCATTGTCCGAACTTCTTCTGGTTGAGACAATCTATACAGGGGCAAAGCATTGCCTGAACACCACGGTTTCTCATATCCGCCTCTGCTTGATCTAGAAAACCATTGACCCCCCTTAAGAAACTGGCCCAATCTCGGGACTTACTACTGTACATCCAACCCCGAGCAGCAGCAGCCATCTGCAATTTTCATACATCAAATGAGCAGAATGCATCACCAAAACCGATGAGGAAAAGGATTAGGACAGCGAAGTTCAATAAAAGGGGGCAATTTCCACCTTGACGAGGACTGTCTACGAGGCGAGTGCTTCCGAGGAGGAGGACGAGGCGTCGCGGCCGCGGCGACGGCAACGGCGATGGCGACGGCGCGGAGGACGGTGACGGCGACGGCGCGGAGGACGGCGCCGAGCCCAAGGAGGAGGATAAGCTACTGCTTTTGAGGACGTACGACGTGGAGGGACACCGCGCCGCAGTCGACGTCCGCCGGCACCTTTCGTCATCGAGCACGCGGTTGGCCGGCCTGCTACAGCGCCGGCTTTCTGAGGAGAGAGAGCGCGCGCGCAGCGAGTGGGGCCTTCAGAGAGCGCGCGTGCAGCGAGTGGGGCCTTCAGAGAGTGCGCTAAAATGCTGCTACAGAAACGGCAGGGAGAGAGTGAGTGGGGCCCTCAGAGGAGAGAGAGCGAGTGTAGTTGTCGGAGATAGCAGAGCGGTCAGAACGCAAAGACAACGACACGTAATAACAACACACGTCTCTATTGTGAGAAAACAAAGGAGATGCTAGCTCCAAAAAAGCGTCGCCAATTGGGTCATCATAAAATGAGACACATCCTAAAAACAACGCATCTCCAATAGGAAAGTCATCAGTAACGGACTTAAAGAGCCTGTTACCGATAGGTTTTACTTTCGTAACGGACGCATGTTAACGTCTGTTACAAAGAAAACATGTAACGGGTGTTTAAGAAGTCTGTTACCAGAAGTCCTCATTGGTAACGGGTGTTGTGGTGGCGAGGTCAGGGCGAGGTCGGAGTCGAGCCTGCCATGCTTATGCATAACGGGCGCCAAACGACAACCGTTACAGATGGGGTCCATGTAACGGGTGTTAAGGGCCCGTTACAAATGCTACGTGACCTATTTGAGGTTTTCACGTAGTGGTTCTTGGGGGTGGCGGCGCTTGCTCCCACTTCATGTCCTTTCTTACTGGTCGAAGATGCGCCGATTGCTCCAAATCCCGTGGTTGATTTGGTGCTGCGGCGTCGTGACGACAGCCCAGAGGAGGACATCACCGGACTTTGCGAGAACCGACCTCGTGCGTCACGTAACTGCCTCAGGAAATTGTGGTTCTTGCGTCTCGACATCGTCGCACTCCAGGTGGACGAGAAGGATGCGGCCGGTGGTGGGGAAGGCGAGTCCAGCGAGGGGATTGGCGAGAAAAACCCAGTGTTTTGGGCGAGGAGGGAAAAAGGATAGGAGGGCGGTTTTTTCTTCTTTTGGAAAAATAGATACATCGTAGTTCTTTCCATACTAAGGCACTGACATAAGAGGCTGGGAAAGCTAGGGCCCACACTACCTACAATCTCCTATAATTTGGACTTTTGCATTTGTTGCCTATAATCTCCTACACAGAAGTTGAGTATATAGGAAGCGTGAAGGGACTCATGTACAACAGCCGCCATTCCGCATATCTGCGTCGTTCTCGAAAGGTTAGATCTGATGATTCGCTCGAGCGTTCGCGGGAGTTTTGAATCTACTGCACTCCAAGTTACACCCCTTCTTCTACCTTGCAGTCACCATTCTTCTCTCCCTCCCTGGTGATTCGTACGTGACATGGAGTCCGGTGGCTTTCCTTTGAGTCCGGCTAAAGAGATTTGCGATGAGAAGGGCGGCAGCGACGACGTCCTGCAGAGATCAGTGTGGGATGAGTTGACGGAGAAGGTCGACACTGAGCCGCTAGGTGAGTGGCCTGCCCGAAGCGAGTTGGAAGAGTGGCCTGTCATCACATTTGAAGCGCCGCTACGTGATCTGTGGCCACCGACATGCAACTACGAGGTCAAATTCTTCGGAACGACTATCAACACGACAACCAGATGTGATCCAGCGGTCATCAAACAATTCCTCGACAACATCAGAAGTGATCAACCTCCAGGTGGTATGATAGTGGGACTAGACACCGAGTGGCATCGCGTCAGTGCCGGCCACTTGGAGACTGCCCTGTTGCAACTCTGCGTGGGGTGCCGCTGCCTTATGTTTCAGGTATATCAGTGTCGTAGTCTTCTCATATGATCGTATACTGGCTTAATGATGTGGCTCGTCTGTGATCCATCAATTCCTACTTTTTTGCAAAACAAGGTGTACCAAGCCGGCGGCAAACTACCAGATGTCATGACGAAGTTCCTCACAGAGGAGGAGCACATTTTTACAGGAGCACATATTGATAATGACGTTAAGCGCCTAAAGATAGATTATGGGGTCATTATTAGCAACCCAATTGACCTCCAGGCGGAAGTACCCAAAGCTGCTGAAAAATATAAACACATGAGGAAACCTGAGCCAAATTGGAGGTCATCGCTGGAGGACCTTGCATCAGCGGTACTAGGATTAACAATCAAGAAGGAACGTGTCGACCACAGTATGTGGGGGTATAACAAATTTCTTGCGCTGGCAGGTGGATTATGCTACCAAAGATGGTTATATGTCGTTGGACGTAGCAAATCGTCTTGTGATCAACCACGAGTATAAATATGTGTAAATTATTTGTGTTGATATACATGTATGTGTTGAAGTACATGCTGTTGTCTGTACCTTTTGTCTGTACCTGCTTCCACAGTATGCTCTATAGATATATTGACTAGATTCTAAGGTATGACCATGTTAGATTGAAATTTCAAAATTTGAGATTTTCCCAAATTTTTAGAGTCTTGAATGACGTCAAATTAAAAACTCATGAAAGACCAAAAGTGTAGAACTCATCAAGATCTACAAACTTTATTTAATTCATTAATACATTTTAGATTTTTAAAGACTAAGCCATGTGAAATCGATGGTGTAGAAAAAATGACTCAAACAAAGTCCAAAAATTAGCACAACAGAAGGTGTAGCACACTGGTAAGGCTCCAATATCTTAATCACACCTTGACTTGTTCTTAGGGTAGCACATTACTACACAGTACTGAATAACTATTTACATAAATTGGTAATCATGCTTGAGCACAAGTTGATTTGCAATCTCAAATGAAAGAAATGCATCCTGGGTTCCGTAATTAACTTGCCAGCTTGTCAAATACCTCGAACCCCATAGAGTGTGATCGAACCCATAATCCTTGTATAGAGGTAGTTTCAGTACTCGAGCTCCCAACTTCTCCAGTGATGATCTCGTACCATTTTTTTCTTAGACATCTGTACTCCTCAGCAACTTCAGGTACAGTCAATTGAAGGTCTGTCCAATTAGTGATTGTGATGTCGCAATCCTGCTCTAAGCGTGCAACATCATTGGATATATGAGCTCCAACAAAGACATGGCCTTCCTCTGTGAGAAACTTGACAAGGACATCAGGGAGATTGTAGCCGGCATGGAGCACCTAGAACACAAGGCAACGTGGCCCGACGCACAATTGCAACAATGCGGTCTTGTACCCGTCGCTCTTGGCGAGTTCAACCCACTCTGTGTCCAACCCGATGAGCAATCATTTTGCAGGGGTGCTACCTCGGATTTCTTCGATGAAGTGCTCCACCACAACCGCATCGCAAGTGATAGTTGTACGGATGATGGGATACTTCTCCTTGAAGAAGATGACATCGTGGTTTGAAGTAGCCAGTACCGAATCCCAAACTGAAGGTCTTGCAATGACGGCGGGGCACCATGGTTCTCACCCTTCGCTTCGGTGGCGCTTGCGATGCTACAGTTCCAAATCAAGAAACAGAGTTTGCAATCTAAAATTAATCCATGACTATATATATGTGGAGATGCTGGCTGGGATTGGCTCACCTCACTGACGCGCCCTGCTGACGCTGTGGCGCTTGCGCCCAGTGCATCTCCTTGGTTCGTGATGTTGGGACCGGCGGCGCTTGATGCCAGTGTGGCCCATTGGTTCATGCTTGCAGTGGCGCTGCCTCCCGGTGTGTCGCATTGGGGCAATGCAGCGGGTATTCTTGCATCAGAGCAAGGTGGCACAGCCATGGCAGCCGAACAATCGACGATTCTAGTCGGCCCACCCCATCCCCCAGTAGTAGATGAGGCGCCGCGGCTTGATGATGCCCCCGAGGTCGCCGAACGTCACGATAAGCGACCTCCTGCGTCACAAAGCCAGCGCCCCATCGTCGCACTCAGGCGGCCATGGAGGAAGAAGTCCGGCACTCCGGCAATGGGAAGGGAAGAAGGCCGGCCGCCGGCGATGGGTGAAGGCAAGAAAACCCTGTAACATCCCTGATGTTTAAGCAACAGTGATCACCCTCATTAACAAGGCTAAGCATGGTGATTAACTTGTTTGACTTGGTCAAGATCCTTAACCCTAGTCAAACCCATACAAACTAAGGTCAAAACCCTAGAGCTCTAGACCTTTCATCGATAATCTAGCGCGTTCTCCACTTTTCATATAACAACTTCAAAATCGGCCAATATGAAAGTTGTTCATCATCACATGGGACACATTTCATTCAATTGGCGGTATTTCAAGTTCGAAGTGGAAAAGCCCCTAAAACTTGGTCAAAGTTCAGAGCAGTGTTTTGACCAAACAGAGAAAATCCCAAAGTTCAAACCATTTTATCTCCAAATCCATGAAGAATTTCATAGGACGGCCTTTGCAAAAGTTGAAGCTGGTTAGCTGGTCTACAAATCTTGTTATTGGTGATTTTTTCGCATAGTTCAACTTTTTGGACTTTTGGCCGGTCAAACAGGGCTTCATCAAAAAGAATTCTGGGCCGGCGCTCGACTAGGTGAGTCTTCCCCGGGCGCAACCCGCCTGGTTGGGCCGCGCCAGAGGCCACGCGCCGCACGCCACGCCGCGCGCCCGCGTGCGCGCCGCGCACTCCCTGCGCCGCACTGCCGCCGCGCTTGTGCGCGCCATGCCTCCTGCCCGCGTGCCTGTGTGAAGGCCAGGAGCCTGCGCTGCTTTCCCGCCCGTTGCCACCTATTTAAAGGGCAGAGCCCCACCGTGCCACGCCGTCTGCCACTGCTCCGCCCGCCCACCATTGGCGCCGCCGAGGAGCTCCACCCTCCGAGCCACCCCGTGCCCGTCCGAGCCTCCGAGCACCACCACACACCACCACTGAAGCTACCCCGACCGCGCTTTACTCAGCTCTGCTCCCCTTCTCGCCAGAAACAGGGTCGCCGCGGTTGTTCTGCGCCCACCTCGTCGCCGGTGACCGCCGGAGGTTTCCCCGAGCCAGCCAACCCCGGAGATCAACTCTAGGTGAGCATGTGGTCCTCCCCCGCCAGTCGCCCGGCCGGCTCCGACCCTACCTCGCCGCCGGCGATCTCCCAGCGCCGCCGAGGGTATAACTGTGAACATCAAAATCTTCCTAGTGACCTCTGTGCAAAAGCCGAGGGTCTTTCTGTAAAAAAGATTCTTACTTTTCAATCTCATTTTGCTGAATCTTATAAAATCGATATTAAATCACAGAAAAATCGTAAAAATGCAAACTCAACTGTGTTGTGATTCTTGTGCCAAGCACAAGCTTTTCTACAAAAGGAGTTTACAAATTTTTGTGTATTTTTTAAATAATTTTGAATTTACCAGTTTGAGTAGATCTAAAATAATTCAAATTCTACGCATGATCTGAATCTGAATTTTGGATATGTTGTTTGCCTTGTCATGTGAGTCTTCTGGTTCAATTTTGGCACAAAGTTAATAAGTAGATATTTAGATATGATTTAAAGTAGATTTTCAGCATTGTTCCTTTTTCTGATTTATGTAAATTAATCTGTTGATCTTTTGGGTCACATCTTTTTGCTATGGTCCTATTTAATGATCATGCAACCTTGATAAATAGTAGAGATGTTTTTGTCACGTTTTATAGGGTCAAGTAATTTTAGCACAAATTTACCCTTCCTTCATAAATTTAAATTAATTTAAATTTTCTTTCCTGAGTAAGTGCATATCTCTCCATGGCTAGATGTTTTGTGCTTCTACATGAATTTCTAGCTCAAGATGTGGTATAGTTATTTTTGTATGATTTATTCTTGTTTTTAAAAGATGAATATAGTTGTATTTTTCATACTAGATCTATAGATTGAAATGATCTAAATTTTTGGCAGTAGCTCATGTGTCGTATGATGTGCCTCTCTGCAAAATTTCATGGTCATACTGTTTGTATTTCTTCCAAAATGAATTTTTGAAGTAAATCAAGCTTAATCCAAGAAATAAAAGAAAAATAGAAAATCACCTTTTGTGTGTAATTTAAATCATTGGATTAAACTTCACCAAATCACACCATGAACAACACCCTAGATATTGGTGAAGAGAAATTAATTAATTAATTTAAATGTGCACACAATCACCGTCAAATAAGGAGTTAAACCACGCACACATACCCTTTCTTTGATAGGAAGAGTATGTGGATATATTCTTATCCAGTTGAATGTGGTCACTCATACACCACCACGTTTACCCTTTAATTATAAGCTATGTTCTCACTCCTCAATCATAATTACATGAAGTTAATGCATATGCCTGTCGTGTAGAACTTCCGGACGGGAACTACGAGTTGGTGCCGGACTCCGAGGGAGATCTTGCGGAAGGAGAAGTGAACGTGGTGGAAGTGCAGCAAGACCCGAACCAAAGTTCGGAGGACTTCGTCACTGACTTTGCTAGCGAAGGCAAGCCCTGGAGCATAACCCAGTTTTTCTAACTTTTACAATTATGTTATGCAATGTTTGTGCATTTACGTTTTAGGAGTTGATTTGAAACCCTAGATGCATGATCTTAGGTTCCTATGCTCAAATACTAGAATGATAAGGCCGCTAGTTGCCATGCTCTAAGGACACGCTAAAAGTCGAGTGATGTTCGTCACTCGCGAGCTATATGTTTCTTATGTTGGAATCATAAGATTTTATAAATGGATATGCTCATGTGGTAAGAGCATGGGACCGGCTCCGGCTAGTAGGTCTGTGGTTAAGCGTTTGAATGTACTAAACATTTGCCGGGAATGGGACCGGTAAGCCTAGTACCCGATTGGCACGGCAAGGGAACTTTAGTGTTACTACTCCTGGGTTCGTCCCCTGCTGTAGCTTAATTGTGGTGCATGTGTGGGGTTGGGGAGGCGAGGCTGAACCAACAACCTTGTACCAAGGACTGTAGCCCCTGTTCCCGAACCGAGGATTGACGGGAACCGCCTGGTTGGTGCATACCCCACCCCCTGTTGGTTTTTAGTTGGCTGTTTTTGGGGTGTGCATTCTTTCGTGTGTTTAGGTACACCTTGCAAGGTTATTAATCGATCGATCGTCGGCCTCTCACCGTTACTCGAGATTGCTTAACCATACACTCTATGTCCCTTAATGATGGAATTGAGATTTCATTTGGTTATATGCTTAATTATTTGCACAACTTATGCTTGCAATAGTTGCTTACTTAGTAATGGTTAATCAACTAGAATTTTGAGCTAAAACTTGAAAGTAAGGACATACTCTTTGTTGCTTTTCAGCAAAACAACCCACTTGCCCAAGAGCCCTGCATGTCTAGAGAGTTGGTGATTTTTCATCACCCGCCGGTTAAGTCTTGCTGAGTATTAGTATACTCAGCCTTGCTTGTGATGTTGTTTTCAGGTGATGTGATTGATGATGGGTTTCCGTGGCCTGGTTCTCTCCCACCCGGTTGGGAAGTGGAGTGGGAGGACGACAGTGCTTAGTGACGTCATGGATGGCCTCCTATGACGTTACCTATTATGTTTAGTATTTTATTTCCGCTGTGTTTCAAACTCTGAACTATTTACATTATGCAAAGGACTTGGTTTGTAATATTAAAACCTTATGGAGCTTGATGTAATAATTTGTGAAATGTTAACTCTAGACTCGCCGTCGTGTGAGTTTTAATATACAAGTCTTCGATCCTGGTTAAAGTGATTTACCGGGCTTGACCCGGCAGAGGCGACAAGTTACTTCTGTGTTATCACTTAATGACCAGATGGACCGGTTTAGGCAATAATATGGAATTAATTTGGGCAGTTCTGTCACAGCTGGCATTAGAGCTCAATTGTACACCAGAGTTCCTAATACACTCTTAATAACATGTTTTTGGAATAAAACTTGCAAGATTAAGGTGTGTTTGCAAAATGCGTTAGGAACGCTAAGGATGAACTAGTCCAAGAGGCCCTAGAATGTTTTTGGGTTCTTTCAGGTGGCTAGTAATTTATGGTGTATATAAACTGACTTCCAGCACTTCTTAAGCCACATGTTTCATACGTGTGTTGTGCCGCATCACGAGTATGCGAGGGTTGATAGGGCAATCTATTCAACGGATCCTATCTTCTCGGTTGGATGCCCACGTGTTTTATACGTGAGCTTTCCGTATGCAAGCATACGAAGGATGGTATGTTCTATTTCATATGAACATATCATGGGTTGTGATGTCACCACGTTTTGCCATGCGTGTGCATGATTCCGCATTACGAACATGCGAAGGGGGACACCCTCCATTCAAAAGGGGCGTGTCTCAGGTTGGACGCTGTCCATGCAGCGCTAATCGCATGGGTGTCATTTCTATAGCGAACGGTAATGTTTGTGGACACTTCTGTGACGTGCTGGCATGGAAGGTTCTTTCTTTTGCAGGTACACTAACCACGTTCAGGTAGATCGAACGGTTAGTATCCGACTAGCTATTATAGGGAGAGACATATAATTGTGCCTTGCCACCGGCATTAACCACAAGTTTTGGGCATGGATTTGCCTTGTGAGGATGTTTAGGACGCTTTTGCATCATGCTAAAAGCTGTTAAGAAGTAAATAAATCACTTCAAAATCTATCCTAAAGCACCTCACCAAAACATCTTCACATCATCCCAATCTTAATAGCTGCCCTTATTTCTCAGTTTTGGATGCTCTGTTGGTCTGAATTTTTCGACCCTTTCTAACAGAGTTTCTGAAGAAAAGTTAGATACAAAAGTTGTGTCAAATCTTGTCAAGATCCTGTTGTAAAAATTTCAGAATTGTTGAGCAAGGGAATCTGTAGTTATGCTCAGTTTAGTTCCTGTCTGCTTGCTGTTTTTCCTGGGAGACAGAGAACTAAACCTTGCTCTATTAGGGTATCATCCTTTGATTTTAGCCCAACATTTGAATACCCAATTTTGGGTCAAATAACTTCACTGAGTAGTTGGAAAATTTTGAGAATTTTTGGCCTACCAGAATATGATCTATATGCATTTTTGTGCTTTGGACAGAATCTGTTATCTTTTAACTCACACTAATCGGTGGGAGTTTTGTTGATACAGATGGCTGGACCGCTCTTCTTGGAGGTACGACCTAACGGGATGGTCTGCACCGACGGGCTACACCTTGAGGGGTTTGCCCACATTTTGTGGGACACTCTTCGTTTGTCAGGGTACACCACTCCTCCGACATCCGAGGCGTTAGAGACCACGCAGCTTGGAGTGCCTCGCTGCTATGTTCGGGTGACCGTGCCACTTCACCCTACTCACCCGGAGTGGCAGGACTTGAGCATGGATGTGTCAGGCATCCGCATGATGGAGACACTTGAGGTTGCTGCTTTGAGAGTGCTGAACGCTTTTGGTGACCAGCACCCTCTCGAGGTTTCTTCGACTTCGTTGGGACTACTTCCATCCGTGGACCCCGCGGATCCCGCATGGAGGAACCGCATGGGGAACATGGCAGCGCTTCTGACTGAGAGGACCCCACTGGACGTACTGCACGAGATGTCACGGTGCATAAACGCACTGTATCGTCTGCAGGCTCTCCGCAGTGTGGCTACCACAGACGTGTCCACCGTTGCTCTAGACACTGCTAGAGTGTTGGGAGTACGGAATCACCACATGTGCTCCATCTCCCTTGGCTACATGGGACTGGAGCGAGACCTTGCTGAGGCACTACTGAGGATTGTTGGACTGCAGGCTAGAGAGGCTCACTGTGTGACCTGTATGGCTCAGTGGGCACACCAGCTCGCTGGTCGCCTTCAGACTGTTACGGGACTCCAGGAGCAGCGAGATCAGATGCAGGTTGAGATGGATCAGTTGAGGAATGAGCGCTGACGGCACATACAGGCAATAGCCCAGATGGAAGAGCAGCTAGAGTTGATGGACGAGGATCTGGGTGGTGCCCATGGCATGATTACTATGTTACAGCAGCCGCCACCACCACCAGTTCCGGAAGCTATGGAGGATGATCCGGATGACACTCAGTCCATGATAGACAGTGAGAAACAAGAACCACAGGCAGAGCCAATGGAGATTGCTTCATTTGCTTCTAGCTCTTCCTCAGTAGGCAACCTAGATGACTTCTAGATGGTAGTAGTTAGTGCAGCATGTGTACTCCTACGATGGCCTAATTTTGGTCTGTGGAAGGGATAGGCTAACGAAGATGGAGTATTCTTTTGTATGGTTAGAGGCTGCATGTTAACCACTAGTATGTTGAATAAGGACCTAGCATGTGTTGTAATCATGTGTTGTAATCTAGTGTTTGATCCAATGTTGCAAGACTTTCTGCAGCAGTCCTAGTAATCTGTAATTTGAACCTCCTTATGATCAAATATGAGCTGTGCAATGAGAAGGAAAGTAGTTGGAAATTTTATTTTGTGCATGCTCACAAATTTTCACCCTTATTGCTCTTTTGTGCTGAGAGTTACGAATATTTTTGTAACCTTCAGTTGGCTGAAAAACAGCCAGGACAGAGAGTCGGTAAATGAATTCTTCCAAGCATGATAATGTCAAATTTCTTAGATCAGTTGAATACCAAAGACGTAGTGCACGAAATGATGCTCCTTCTGACCAAATTTGAGCACCATCCGTTAATCGAGCCGGGAGATATGAATTTTTCATTTCAGTGATGTGGCTGACCCTCCTGAAAAATTCTGTAATGAATGGATTGTTTCACATATTCTACTTGTGCATAATTCTATCTGCAAGCTTGTGAATGTGTGACTAATCTCTATTCCCATAATTTTTCAAATGTTGGGTCCCACTCGCAATACTCCCCATGGGTTCGGTGATGCTAGTGGCAGCAACCTACTGCCACCGCCACCTCCCATGACACCCATGGAGACCTTCCTATTGGCTCAAGCTGATATGATGCGCCAGATCTTGCACAATCAGCAGCAGCAACGTGGCAATCCGCGTGATGAGCCACAAGTGGCCAAGAATGAACACTTCACGGCTTTGAAGCCCCCAATTTTCACAAAGGCAGAAGAACCTTTGGAGGATGATGCTTGAATTCGTGCCATTGAGGCCAGGTTCGATGCTTTCACTCTGCCATGTTCAGAGGAGCGCAAGGCTAGCTTTGCAGCATTGCAACTTCGTGGTCCTGCTTTGATCCGGTGGGAGCACTTTAAGATGACGCAACCGGCTGGACATGCCATTACTTGGGATGTGTTCAAGACAGCATTCAAGACTCATCATATTCCTCAGGGAATGGTTGATCGGAAGATCAGTGAATTACTGGCATTAAAGCAAGGTTCTGACTCTGTGTATCAATATGCCCAGAAATTCAACAACCTTTGTCAGTATGGGGGATATCATGTGGATAATGATGCAAAGAAGATGGATCGTTTCCGACGTGGTCTTGATCCTGAGCTTTATGAAAGGCTGAACCCCATCAAGACCGACACCTACCATGAGATTGTGAATTTAGCCATTTCTCAAGAAGACGCTATGAAGAGGACGCAGAATGCAAAGAAGAGGAAGGCTGCGTTCAACTCTAACAACGCGCCTAATCGGAAGTTTCACCTTGAGAAGAAGGTTTCCTAGGATTCTCAGAGGAATCAGCGGTCTGGACGCTGGGTAGCTAAGCCTTCCCAGAATCAGCAGCGAGGAGACTATCGCTCTTCTGCTTCCCAGCAGCAGAATTACAAGCCCAATGCTCCACAGCCTAACCGGAATGCTAGGGATGGCAAATGCTACAACTGTGGTGAGACCGGACACTATGCTAATGAGTGCCCCCGTCCCAAGTAGCAGAACCAGCGCAACCAGCAGAACCAAGGACGTGGACCTAACTAGAACAACAAGGACAAGGGAAAGAAGCATACCGTGCAAGTTAAGCAGGGTCGTCTCAACTTCACCACGATGGTGGGAATTTCGGAGGGAGCGCCAATAATGACGGGTACATTCTCTATCCGAGGCCAACTTGTCAAGATTTTGTTTGATTCTGGTGCCACCCACAGTTTTGTGAACGGAAAAATACTAGACAAATTGGGGTTGATCACCCATCACACTATTGGGGCTTATTTGATCGCAACCCCGGGAGGAAAAATTTCTTCCAACAAAATCACCCAGAGGGTACCTCTTGAAATAGGTAGCAAGACAATTAAAACCAACATTATCATTCTAGGGTTGGAAGGCATAGATGTTATTTTGGGAATGAACTGGATGACTCAGCATAAGGTTGTCCTGGATATTTCTGAGCGAATGATAGAAATCAATTCACCAGATGTCGGAGCCTCAACACTCTACCTTCCCTCTAGAGAGTCTGTGAATCCTTGTGCTTTTGTGGCCATAACATCACAATTAGAAGACATCCCAGTGGTCTGTGAATATCCGGATGTCTTTCCTGATGATCTACCAGGTATGCCGCCAGACCGGGACATTGAATTCGTTATCGAACTTCAACCTAGTACAACACCTATATCAAAAAGAGCCTACCGCATGCCACCCAAGGAACTGGCTGAGTTGAAGACCCAGCTTCAGGAATTATTAGATAGGGGTTTCATTCGCCCGAGTTCTTCTCCTTGGGGATGTCCTGCTCTCTTCGTTAAGAAGAAAGACGGTAGTTTGAGACTGTGTGTGGACTACCGGCCCCTCAATGCGGTGACTATCAAAAATAAATACCCCCTTCCCCGCATTGATGTGCTGTTTGATCAACTATCGGGAGCAAAGGTCTTTTCCAAGATTGATCTTAGATCAGGATATCATCAGATAAAGATTCGGCCTTGTGATATTCCTAAAACTGCCTTATCCACCCGATATGGGCTATATGAATTTTTAGTCATGTCCTTCGGGCTGACTAATGCTCCTGCTTACTTCATGTACCTCATGAATTCGGTATTCATGAACGAACTGGATAAGTTCGTGGTGGTCTTCATCGACGACATCTTAATTTATTCCAAAGATGAAGAAGAACATGCCGAACATCTCCGCATTGTTCTGCAGCATTTGAGAGATCACAAGCTTTATGCTAAATTCTCCAAATGTGAATTCTGGCTAGATAGTGTGAAATTCTTGGGCCACACTATTTCTAGTGATGGTATTTCAGTGGATCCAAGTAAAGTGCAAGAAGTGATGGATTGGAAACAACCTAAGTCTGTTCATCAGATTCGAAGGTTTCTCGGATTAGCTGGCTATTATCGTCGCTTCGTTCCGGATTTCTCCAGAATTGCCAAACCTATGACTGAACTTCTAAAGAAAGGAGTCAAGTTTGTGTGGGATGAGAATTGTGAAAAAGCTTTCCACACCCTAAAGCAATATTTGACTTCAGCACCCGTTTTGGCTCAACCAGACAACTCCAAGCCATATGAGGTTTATTGTGATGCCTCGGGTACTGGTCTCGGTTGTGTTCTCATGCAAGAAAATAGGGTCATTGCTTATGCTTCTCGAGCACTTCGGCCCCATGAAATAAATTACCCCACTCATGATCTTGAATTAGCAGCGGTTGTTCATGCCCTCAAAATTTGGAGGCATTATTTGATGGGAACCCATTGCAATATCTTCACTGACCACAAAAGCCTCAAGTATATCTTCACTCAAGCCGACTTGAATATGCGCTAGAGAAGATGGTTAGAACTTATTAAAGACTATGACTTGGAAGTACATTACCACCCCGGTAAGGCAAATGTTGTTGCCGATGCTCTTAGCCGAAAAGCCCATTGCAATTGCTTATCCGTGGACACCTATAGTGACACATTATGCCACGAGATGAACAAACTCAATTTGGATATTGTTAGTCAAGGTGAGTTAAATGCTATTGGCATGGAGGCAACCTTGTACGACAAAGTCTTAAATGCTCAGTCCAACGACAAGGATGTTAAGAAGATAAGGCAAAAGTTGTCAGAAGGTGATCCTAAATACAAATGTTTCCACCAAGACGCAAAGGGTACAATTTGGTTTGGGCAACGACTTGTTGTCCCAAATGATACTAGTCTCAGGAAGGAAATCTTGGATGAAGCTCATCTGTCCAAATTTGCGATTCATCCTGGGAGTAGTAAAATGTACCAATATGTGAAGGAAAACTTGTGGTGGTCAAATATGAAAGTCGAGATTGCCAAATATGTGTCCGAGTGTGACACATGTCAGAGAATTAAAGCCAGTCATTTGAAAGATGATGGTGTTCTTCAACCATTGTCGATACCTTCATGGAAATGGGATGATATAAGTATGGATTTCATAGTGGGACTGCCTCTCACCTCTAAGCACCATGATTCTATCAGGGCCATTGTGGACAGACTCACCAAGACTGCACACTTTATTCCCGTTCATACCACATACTCAGCAAAACAATATGCAGAGATTTATCTCGAACGCATCGTGTGCTTACACGGAGTTCCTAGAACCATCATTTCCGATAGGGGTTCTCAGTTCATGTCACGTTTCTGGGAGCACCTACATACTTCAATGGGGACCAAGCTACTTCACAGTTCAGCTTACCACCCTCAAACGAATGGTCAGACTGAGAGAGTCAATCAAGTCCTAGAGGATATGTTGAGGGCTTGCATTATCCATTTTGACAAGAATTGGGACAATTGCTTGTCCTTGGCTAAATTCTCGTACAATAATAGTTACCAAGCTAGTTTGAAAATGGCACCATTTGAAGCTCTTTATGGAAGGAGATGTCGAACTCCTTTGAACTGGTCACAGATCGGGGAAAGAAAGTTCTTCGGTCCAGCTTTATTTGAAGAAGCGGAAGAAAAAGTAAAAGTAATACAAGCAAATCTAAAGATAGCTCAAATGAGACAATAACGTTACCATGATCAAGGAAGGAAACCTAAGCCGTATCAAGTTGGTGAATATGTCTATCTTAAGGTTTCACCAACAAAGGGAATTCAAAGATTTGGAGTGAAAGGGAAATTAGCACCACGCTATATTGGCCCTTATGAAATCATTCAAGTTTGTGGACCGGTTGCCTATCGCGTTCAGCTTCCTGAACGGCTTTCAGCGGTCCATAATGTGTTTCATGTTTCACAACTCACGAGATGTGCAAATAAGCCGGAGATAAAAGTCATCATCGAATCCAATGCTTGGATCGAACCCGACCTATCCGTGGTTGAGCACCCTCTGAGAATTTTGGATCGAAAAGAGAGGAAGACTCGACGACACTCGGTAACAATGTACAAAATCCAATGGAGTCACCATAACGAAGAAGAAGCTACTTGGGAGACAGAGCATTATCTCAATACTAAGTATCTAGGTTTTCTACAATCTCACAATCGTAAGTGTTTCCCCCTACCTTGTCTTTTATTTTCCGAATCTCGGGACGAGATTCTTTGTAAGGGGGGTAGACTGTAACATCCCTGATGTTTAAGCAACAGTGATCACCCTCATTAACAAGGCTAAGCATGGTGATTAACTTGTTTGACTTGGTCAAGATCCCTAACCCTAGTCAAACCCATCCAAACTAAGGTCAAAACCCTAGAGCTCTTGACCTTTCATCGATAATCTAGCGCGTTCTCCACTTTTCATATAACAACTTCAAAATCGGCCAATATGAAAGTTGTTCATCTTTACATGGGACACATTTCATTCAATTGGCGGCATTTCAAATTTGAAGTGGAAAAGCCCCTAAAACTTGGTCAAAGTTCAGAGCAGTGTTTGACCAAACAGAGAAAATCCCAAAGTTCAAACCATTTTATCTCCAAATCCATGAAGAATTTCATAGGACGGCCTTTGCAAAAGTTGAAGCTGGTTAGCTGGTCTACAAATCTTGTTATTGGCGATTTTTCCGCACAGTTCAACTTTTTGGACTTTTGGCCGGTCAAACAGGGCTTCATCGAAAAGAATTCTGGGCCGGCGCTCTGGCCACGCTGCCGCGCGTCGCGCGCGCGCCGAGCTGCACCGGCACCCCCGCCTCGACGTTTGTGCCACCGTCTGTGCGCCGTACATTGGCCCCTCACGCGCGTCAGCACCCCCTCGACCAGGTGAGTCTTCCCCGGGCGCCACCCGCCCGGTTGGGTCGCGCCAGAGGCCGCGCGCCACGCGCCCGGGCGCGCCGCGCGCTCCCTGTGCCGCACTGCCGCCGCGCTTGTGCGCGGCATGCCTCCCGCCCGCGCATGCCCGTGCGAAGGCCAGGAACCCGTGCTGCTTTCCCGCCCGTCGCCACCTATTTAAAGGGCAGAGCCTCGCCGTGCCGCGCCGTCTGCCCCTACTCCGCCCGCCCGCCATTGGCGCCGCCGAGGAGCTCCACCCTCCGAGCCACCCCATGCCCGTCCGAGCCTCCGAGCACCCCCACACACCACCACTGAAGCTACCCCAGCTCCCCTCCTCTCCGGAAACAGGGTTGTCGCGGTTGTTCTGCGCCCACCTTGCCGCCGGCGACCGCCGGAGGTTTCCCCGAGCCAGCCAACCCCGGAGATCAACTCTAGGTGAGCATGTGGTCCTCCCCCCCAGTCGCCCGGCCGGCTCCGACCCCACCTCGCTGCCAGCGATCTCCCAGCGCCACCGAGGGTATAACTGTGAACATCGAATTCTTCCTAGGGACCTCTGTGCAAAAGCCGAGGGACTTTCTGTAAAAAGATTCTTACTTTTCAATCTCATTTTGCTGAATCTTATAAAATCGATATTAAATCACAGAACAATCGTAAAAATGCAAACTCAATTGTGTTGTGATCCTTGTGGCTAGCACAAACTGTTCTAGAAAGGGAGTTTTCAAATTTTTGTGTAGTTTTTAAATAATTTTGAATTTACTAGTTTGAGTAGATCTGAAATAATTCAAATTATATGCATGATCTGAAGCAGAATTTTTGATATGTTGGTTGACTTGTCCTGCTGGTCTTCTGGTTCAATTTTGGCACAAAGTTATTTAGCAGATCTTTAGATATGATTTAAACTTGATTTTCAGCATTGTTCCTATTTCTGATTTATGTAAATTAATCTGTTGATATTTTGGGTCCCATCTTTTTGCTATGGTCCTGTTTAATGATGTTGCACCGTTGATAAATAGTAGAGATGTTTTTGTCATGTTTTATAGGGTCAAGTAATTTTACCACAAATTTACCCTTCCTTCATAAATTTAAATTAATTTAAATTTTCTTTGCTGAGTAAGTGCATATCTCTCCATGGCTAGATGTTTTGTGCTTCTACATGAATTTCTAGCTCAAGATGTGGTATAGTTATTTTTGTATGATTTATTTTTGTTTTTAATGGATGAATATAGTTGTATTGTTCATGCTAGATCTATGGCTTGAAATGATCTAAATTTTTGGCAGTAGCTCATGTGTCACATGATGTGCCTCTCTGCAAAGTTTCATGGTCATACTGTTTGTATTTCTTCCAGAATGAATTTTCGAAGTAAATCAAGCTTAATCCAAGAAATAAAAGAAAAATAGAAAATCACCTTTTGTGTGTAATTTAAATCTTTGGATTAAACTTCACCAAATCACACCACAAATAGCACCCTAGATTTTGGTAAAGAGAAATTAATTAATTAATTTAAATGTGCACACAATCACCGTCAAATAAGGAGTTAAACCACGCACACATACCCTTTCTTTGATAGGAAGAGTATGCTGGATATATTCTTATCCAGGTGAATGTGGTCACTCATACACCCCCACATTTACCCTTCAATTCTAAGCTATGTTCTCACTCCTCAATCATAATTACATGAAGTTAATGCATATGCATGTCGTGTAGAACTTCCGGACGGGAACTATGAGTTGGTACCGTTCTCCGAGGGAGATCTTGCGGAAGGAGAAGTGAACGTGGTGGAAGTGCAGCAAGACCCGAACCAAAGTTCGGAGGACTTCGTCACTGACTTTGCTAGCGAAGGCAAGCCCCGGAGCATAACCCAGTTTTTCTAACTTTTACAATTATGTTATGCAATGTTTGTGCATTTACGTTTCAGGAGTTGATTTGAAACCCTAGATGCATGATCTTAGGTTCCTATGCTCAAATACTAGCATGATAAGGTCGCTAGTTGCCATGCTCTAAGGACACAGTAAAAGTCGAGTGATGTTCGTCACTCGCGAGCTATAGGTTTCTTATGTTGGAATCATAAGATTTTATAAATGGATATGCTCATGTGGTAAGAGTATGGGACCGGCTCCGGCCAGTAGGTCTGTAGTTAAGCGTTTGAACGTACTAAACATTTGCCGGGAATGGGACCGGTAAGCCTAGTACCCGATTGGCACAGCAAGGGAACTTTAGTGTTACTACTCTTGGATTCGTCCCCTGCTGCAGCTTAATTGTGGTGCATGTGTGGGGTTGGGGAGGCGAGGCAGAACCAACCACCGTGTACCAAGGACTGTAGCCCCTGTTCCCGAACCGAGGATTGACGGGTACCGCCTGGTTGGTGCATACCCCACCCCTGTTGGTTTTTAGTTGGCTGTTTTTGGGGTGTGCATTCTTCCATGTGTTTAGGTCCACCTTGCAAGGTTATTAATCGATCGATCGTCGGCCTCTCAACATTACCCGAGATTGCTTAACCATACACTCTATGTCCCTTAATGATGGAATTGAGATTTAATTTGGTTATATGCTTAATTGTTTGCACAACTTATGCTTGCAATAGTTGCTTACTTAGTAATGGTTAATCAACTAGAATTTTGAGCTAAAACTTGAAAGTAAGGACATACTCTTTGTTGCTTTTCAGCAAAACAACCCACTTGCCCAAGAGCCCTGCATGTCTAGAGAGTTGGTGATTTTTCATCACCCGCCGGTTAAGTCTTGCTGAGTATTAGTATACTCAGCCTTGCTTTTGATGTTGTTTTCAGGTGATGTGATTGATGATGGGTTTCCGTGGCCTGGTTCTCTCCCACCCGGTTGGGAAGTGGAGTGGGAGGACGATAGTGCTTAGTGATGTCATGGATGGCCTCCTATGACGTTACCTATGACGTTTAGTATTTTATTTCCACTGTGTTTCAAACTCTGAACTATTTACATTATGCAAAGGACTTGGTTTGTAATATTAAAACCTTATGGAGCTTGATGTAATAATTTGTGAAATGTTAACTCTGGACTCACCGTTGTGTGAGTTTTAATGTACAAGTCTTCGATCCTGGTTAAAGTGATTTACCGGGCTTGACCGGGCAGAGGCGACAAGTTACTTATGTGTTATTGCTTAATGACCAAATGGACCGGTTTAGGCAATATTATGGAATTAATTTGGGCGGTTCTGTCACAAATCTCCAGTTGTGATGGGACAGTTTGGTGGAAGATACAGAAAGGCAATATTCTATGTTGTAGCTTTGTGTATAAACAAAAAGGAAGTGGGGACACAGTTTCCATGAAGAAGCCGCATATAGGTGGGACCCACTAGACAATGTAGAGGATCTACTTCCAGGAAAAGTAGTGGGGACACAAAGAAGACGGTGACAAGTGGGACCCACTAGGTAGTCAACTCGTTTGCGTTTACTATTAGTTACTAGTCACCGAAGTGAACTAGTGTTTAATTTCTTTTAATGATTTGAAGTGTATTTAAATTCTAAGACATAAAATAAAGTTCAAACGAGAAAGTTGTCAATACAATAGTTTTAGTACTTATCGAGATCTACTACTTTTGTTTTGGGCATTTCCCCATCCGAGTTACCTTCAACTATTTAAATTTAAGATTTCATCAGTTTTGAAATTCTCAAATGAAAACGACATGAATACGAAAGTTGTAGAACTCATCAACATCTACAAACTTTATTTAAGTCACTACTCCATTTGATAGAGTTTGAACAATCCTAATTGTGAATTTCAATAATTCTCATCTTCAAGCAAGATTTTTCATACATAAATGATGACAAGTGGGAAAGTGATGAATACCAAAGTTTAATAATTCATAAAGGTCTACAACCTTTGTTTAGGTCACGTTGTCGTTTTCGAAAGTTGTAGTATACATTGGTCATTAATCCTAGATTGACTTAGATAGTTGAACAAACTATCTAAGAGGTCTGTCAATTTTGTACTTCATGTTATTACCACTTTAGAAAATGACAGAAAGACCTCAATAAAGTTTGTAGATCTTGATGAGTTTTGAAGCTTTGGTATTCATCACTTTTCTTGTTGACTTCATTTTGTGTGTACAAAAGTTTGCTTGTTGTTGTCAACTTGTTAAATTGTTGAAAAAGACCAATACGAGTAGATTTTTCAAAAAATTAGCCTTAACAAGTTAATAACTTGATACAACATGATTTTAGGAATTTTTAGGAAAAACAATGATCTAATTTGCAGTTCATATGAGGGAGAAATACTAGATACAAGGTTCATGCAGAGATTAAAAAGAAAAAAAAATGTGCTTGTTCTTCAAGAAGTCAAACACACTTCTGAATCTGGGGCCGATAGGTGGGACCCACCGATACTTTGTGAAGAGCGCGGAGGACGTGGTTTCGGGGGAGGAGAGGCAAAAAGGAAAGAGAAGAGGGCAGTTTGGCTTCTTGAGGAAATCTAGATACACCGCACTTGTTTCCATCCTAAAGGCAATGACATGTAGGCCCAGGGAAGCAAGGGCCCACACTGCGGACAGGTGCGCCCTTCGTGGTGGTCTCCATTTGACAACCGCTTGGTGGTGGAAACAACTTCCCTACTTTTTTTTAAAAACCTATAGAAGGCAAATAATCTCGCCGCCTACTACTACCTAGTCGCCTACTCCGTGGGAACTGTCCCATCAACCGCTGTGGTTTTCTTCCTCCCTCTTGCTCCGGACGCATCGCCGCCTAGATTTCTCGCTGCCCATCGTCGATTGCATCGTCGCCCAACTGCATTTCCCCCATGCCGCGCTCGAAGATCACCCCCTAGAAGCGGGCGCACGCCGACATCGACGTGAACCCTGCCCCTGCCCCGGCGGAGGGGCAGTAAGCAGTGCACTCCGGTGGCGTCAAGCCTGTCCCTGCGGTGGCCAAGCAAGTAGTGCACTCCGGCAGCGTCGACATCAACGTCAACCCTGCCGTGGCGATGGCGCAGGGAGCAATGCACCCCGGCGGTGCCGCCCTAAACATCGTTCCTGTCCCGGCAGTGGCCGTGGAAGGAATGCACCCCGGCGCAGTCACTGGAGCAGCGGAGCACCGCAAGAAGGTAGCTAGACCCCTATTTCTTTTAGCTTAGATTCTGAGATGTGTGATAAAACATAGGACTTTGTTGATTCCTCCAGGTTTGTGAATTTATTTGGGTTTTTTGGATTACATTAATGACGGATGTACTACCTCTGTTCCTGAATACTTGACGTTTAAGATAGCAGATTTGCACTAGAATCTAGTCAAAAATTTTGTCTGAAATGTCATATAAAGAAAAATAGAGGGAGTACTGATTACATGCAACTAGATAAAGTGTAATGAGGGATGTACTGATTAATTAAGGGAGTTCTCTTGGATTGGATTTCATAGTTACTTTTTAAATGCATTTGAAAAACTCTGAAAGCAATGTTTTGATGAACTTTAGCATGTGAGTAGATAAATCAATGTATGAAGTTTCCATGTCAGATCAATGGTAGAAATTTTGGTGATTCCACCAGGTTTTCTTGGAGTGGATTTAAAATTTGGGGTTAAAATGCATCTTCTAAATACGGCTTTGTTCTAGAAAAGACAGTTGGCAAAATAGGCAATTCAGTCCCTGAACTTTACACAAAGGGTCAAAATGGTCCCTCAACTTTCAAATAGGTCAAATTAGTCCCTTAACTTTCATTTTAGGGTCAAACTCATCCTTATGCTTATGTAATGCTATATTTTAGTATGAGACTAATTTGAAAAGTCAATTTTACCCATAACTCATATAGGTCACATGCATATACTTATAGTCAGCAATATATATATTTCTCAACTGATATATAAAAATGCATGCTACATGATTTACTCCATGGATCATTACCTGTTTCAGTTCTATTGTCTAGTAATTGCGAAAAGCTTCAACTAGCACTGTTTTTGTTTTATGTGAAGTGACAGCAGCGCTAGCAGAGGATGCATTCATCTCTAAAGTTTTTATCATATTTAGAATGATAAGTGTACATTTTGTATTGTCTTGATAGTTGGTACAAGTAGATAAGTGTTGTCATGTCATTATTTTGGTTAAATCGACATGAGGCAAAGAAAAGGCTAACATTCCAGCCCAACACGTGCCTCTCTCCTGTTCAATCTTTGTTTTTCAATTACTCGATGCATGTTCTAAATACTGATTTGTTCTAGAAAAAGGCACGCCACATCTTCACCGAGAGCAATTATATAGATGAAGATGGGAAGTCATTTGTAGATTGCAAAAAGTTTCCAGGAACCTTGGATGAGGTATGTTCCTTGTTTGTAGATAAATTTATTCATCTAGTTAACTTCAATTCTTTACAGTAAGCAAAAAATGACATGTTATTGATGTGGTATGAATTTTAGACCTGATTCATCTTTGGATCTTCCTGTTTTGTTTGTAATGCAGTCTAAAGGCAGAAAGTATGAAATAGTTCTGTCAAAGAAGTGTTCAGTCACGATGATGATAGACTTGTGGAGTGATGACAACGACCACGATGGACCAACTAAGTCTAATGCGGAGGTGATGTCCTAACCATGTTAAATTTAGCATTAGTTTGATATTTGTAATTGCAAGATCATGAGAATTCAGATTGTGTTGTAACCGAGTCCCTCCTAAAATGTCAGCTTCGAGCCATGGCATCGACGTTCCGCACAGAGGTTAAGCGGAAGATCTTGAAGGGCGAGCACTACTATTTGGACTCTGACAAGGAAACAGATTCCTCAGACTCTGACGAGGACTGCAGTGGAAGTTAAAGCTCTTTTGTGTAGTTTGTCTGTATATGCTTTTGTGTAGTTTGTATGATGAAACAAGTAATCGCTTTGTTAGATGGGGTTGTATGCAGTGATGTGGTCAAGTACTCTGCCTGTTATGCAGTGATGTGGTCAAGTACTATGCTTGTTATGCTCTGTTTAGGTGTGAACCTTAGTGTTTTATGTAATGGAATTCAGTTGTGGCTCCTGCTCATCAACTGCTTGGGATTTATGTGTCCCTGTTAAACTCCAGTAACTGGGCCTATTGTATCTGTCATGATTGGAATACGTTCTGATGAATTTACTATACTTTTGATCAAGCAGCGTATTCAATATCTTACTGGTCCTTTTGTTGTGTTTTTAAAAATTGGATGAAAATTGAATTGAGTGACTTGTTGTTCACATCTGTACTCCTCAGCAACTTCAGGTACAGTCAATTGAAGGTCTGTTGTAACACCCTAATTTCGCAAAAAATTGTCTTAATAAAATTTGTTTAGAAACAAGGCTTTGGGAATTAAGGATCATAAGGTGTGAGTGAATTTTTAGGCATTTAATGCATTTATAAAAATAAAATAAATAAATATAGGAGTTTTATGTTGCATGCATCCTGGAGCATTGTTTTTGTTTTGTTGAATTCAAATTTGAAATTGAATTCATAGTGTTTGAGTGGTTTTAAAAATTCAAAAGCTCTTTTCTCTTAAACTCTATCTTTCTACTTATCCGGCCTGTTTCTTTTGTTTCGGCCCAGTTCGAGAAGTCCGCCGAGTGCCCCTGATCTTTTTCCGCCGTCCACCCTTGCTTCCAGCCCAGCCAGTTCCGGCACGCAGCTGCCCACGAAACCCCCGCCTCTTCCGCCTCGCTCTCAGCCGCTGACGAGCGGGCCCGGGATGTCATCCCCGAGCTCCGTCTCCTACTCGGACTCCCGCCATGGCCGCCGTCGAGTCCGGGGTTTCTCTGCCCTCTAGTCTCCCTGCACCGCACACCAAGGTCTCCACGCCGCCCTTTATAAGCCGCGCCGCACCCCGCCTCTCCTCAATCCCGAGCCCGCCGCTGCCTTGGAGATCTCGCAGAGCTGCGCCTAACCCTAGCCACCATCGCAAGCTTTTCCGTCGGTCTGTCGCCTCTCCGACGTCGTGAAGGTCACTAGGAGTTCCGTAAGAAGGTAAGAAGCACCCCGAAGTCGCTTGTGCACACCTAGGAGCTTTGCAGCGTGCATTTGACCTCACCGGAGTTGAGGATCCGCCGCCGCCCGGTGCTCACTGTCGTCGTACGTCGTTCCGCCTCCCTGGTGCCCTAGTTGTGCTCGCCGTTGCGCCAGCAGCCCTCCCGGCCACTTCCCATAGCTAGCCGAGCCCTCCAGCTCGTTTCCGAGCAAGTTCGCCGGAGCTAAAGCCCTGCGCCGCCGGCCGTCGCTCGCGCATGTCCCCGTCCGTCCAGATCAGATCTAACGGCCGAGATCGATCCGACCTGGAGTCAAAGTAACGGTCAACAAGTCTAAACCCAGTTACCTGTGACGTTTTGCGAAAAAGCCCCTGACCTTTTCAAAATTCCAAGCCGGTCCTTCCACCATATGAAAACCTTTACAGATCAGTCTGTCTTCTTTTGTTTTAGCCCTTGGTTTCTTTTAAAATAGCGCCCGAGATCCAATCTTGAGTTTTTGCACCAAAGCCCTCTGGTTTATACATTTAAATACGTAATAGCCCTCGGTTTCTTGCAGAAAAACCCCTATAACCTTAGATTCTTCACAGATATACCCTTGAACCTTTTTCTAGCCATATCTTCTCCGTTTTAACTCCGTTTTTAGCGTTCTTTATGTCCAAACGATCGTATCGAAGAGTAGAATAGCTTTTTGCCCCTGTTTTGCTTTGATCTTACTATTTAGTGATTGTTTCTTATTTTATTCCATTGTTTGCTTGTATGTACTTGATGTGTTGCGTAGAGAACGTTTGGGCTGAAGGATTTGAAGAACAAGAAGCTCAAGTGTCTGAACAGCAACATGGATCTGTTGAAGGCAAGTCTACCTTGATGCATACCCGTTTACCTATACAACATGCATTTAATTCACTGTTCTTACTTTTGCTTGCATTAAATTGATGGGACCCTTTTTAAGGACATGACTAGATTATTTTTATCCCAATTCCTTGAACAACCTGGGTATTTAATTTATTGTTGGGTAGCTCTCGCTATGCTTAACTTGGTGGATGGTATTAATGAAACTCTATGAAACTTGATTTATTTATGCTATACCTTCATTAATACAAGACCATCTTGTTAATTGGAACATGGAGCGACCACCTAGGAAAACAGTGCAACAACAAGGGTACATGGCTCTACCTTGGCTAATTAATTAGTGACTCTAGTGTTGGGGTGATCTTACCTGATAAGGGCAAGGGGAAGCGCCAGTGGGGTATAGACTCGCTCTAGTGGGGAGTGTGCTTTGCTAAGACACAGTCCAACTAGGGGACTTTATACTCTGCAACGACTTGGAACCTTCACGGGTTGCTTCACACTGGGGAAACTTTGTAAAGGCCTCGTAGCGTCCCTATGTGATCACACCTCGGTAGTGTGGTATGATGCCTAGCTAGCATCGTGTGGTTGGGTTTAAAGTTCCTAGAACTTTTACGCAACTTGTGGTGAAAGAGTACAACCTCTGCAGAGTGTAAAACTAATCGATTAGCCGTGCTCACGGTCACGAGCAGCCTGGACCCTCACATGATTAATCTATGGAAGTCAATGATTAACTTGATGCATCCATCTTTATTTATGTTGTTTATTCTCTTATGATAATTGTGGGTTTGGTATAAACTTACACTTTTTTGTAACTATGTTGCTAATAAAACTTGACCAACTAAAATGCTGAATGCTTAACCCTATCAGCCTCCACTATAAAGCCTTGCATGTTATATGATGTTTCCGCTTGCTGAGTACGGCATGTGCTCACACTTGTTTTATTATTGCAACGACACAACCCGGATTGCTGCTCAGACTTGAAGATTGATGAGAAGTACCAGGCGTACGTGCCACCAGTCAGCTTCCTGTGGAGTTGCCATCTGAAGATCCGCTGCTAGTTGTCCGCTCTGATGTTACGTTTATGAGACATTCGGTCATGTAATGGTTATAATACTCTCTTTTACGCTTTGGCATTGTGTTTTGGTTATCACTGAGTCATTATATGTGTGAACTTTGATCCTGGCGCACATATAATATATGCTTTCGAATTTGCCTTTAAATTCGGGTGTGACAAAGTGGTACCAGAGCCGTGTTGACTGTAGGACGTTAGCCTAGTTAGAAAATGGTCAGATTTAAGGATTATAATATCTTAGAAGCCAATCTCTCTTCATGATATGCTTAAATTCTATTTATATATACTTATCCTTGCTTTTACCCCATCCTTGATGATCTTGCTATAAGGAACCTTTAGCGTTTGCTCTACTCCCTCTAATCTTTCTCTGTCTTCACTTTACCCTGTCCAAAGATCTCTCTCAATAGGATATAGGATCTTTAAGTTCATTCTTGGTATGATCGATAGATGCGATCGTCTTAGCGTGTGCTTAGACTAGAAGTGTGCGTGAATGCTTGTTCTTTTGATAAATGCTTGATTTGGATCTTTGTTTTGAGTGCGGTGTGTTGTGGAAGTAATGACCACAGTGACATCGGTTTTTTTAGTGGCTAGTTTGTTAGTTGGGGCTTATATCCTTCTCAACCAACTCTAATCTTAATATCGGTCCTTAGTGATCCATCAAAGGAGGAGTGGTAGTCCCGACAACAACAGAGTCAGATGGATCCTGCAATGCAGCAGTTCCTGGCAGCACAGATGCAGATTCTCCAGAACATGTCCACCAACATGGCAAACATACAAGTCCAGATAAACCAGAACCTGAATCAGAATCAACCGCCTCGGAACAAGCATCAAGAGTTTATGAGCCATGATCCCCCGGTGTTCTCTCATGCAGCTGATCCCTTGGAGGCAGAAGATTGGCTGAAGACAGTGGAGAAGATGCTCATCATTACGCAGTGCACTGATAGGGAGAAGGTCTTGTTTGCTTCAGGCTGACTTCGTGGGACAGCGTCAGCTTGGTGGGATGCCTACATTGCTGCTCATGCCACCCCTGATGCTATCACTTGGCAGGAGTTCACCGCCAGTTTCAAGAACCATCATATACCTGCCAGTCTTATGAAGTTAAAGAAGAAGGAGTTCCTGGCTCTCAAGCAGGAAGAGATGACAGTGATAGAGTACATGGACAAGTTCGTTGAGTTGTCTCGCTATGCTCCTAAGGATGTTGCTAATGATGAGAAGAAGCAGGAGTTGTTTTTGGAGGGGTTAGTTGGACCACTCCAGTATCAGCTTACGTCTCACAACTTTCCATCCTTCCAGGATCTGGTAGACAAGGCTATTGGCTTAGAGCATAAGCACAGAGAGTTGGTAGAGCTGAAAAGAAAGGCCACCACCCCTGGACCGTCTGGGAGTAACACTCGCCTCCATTTTACTTCACCACAAGAGACACCACTCTATTCTGAAGGTCTGAGTGAGAACTTTGGGCAGCCAGTGCAGCAGACTCCATGTCATGGTTTTCACCAGGATCGTCAGATAGTACCAGGAAGTACTGCTTGCTTCAAGTGTGGAGAGGTTGGGCATTATGCGAATACGTGTCCTAAGAGGAATGCTCCCAACACTCCAGTACAGAGTCAACCGACCCCACAGGGAAACAAAAGACAAGTCAGCTATGCATGTGGCAAGGTGAATCACATGAGTGTTGAGACCGCTCAGGAGAATCCACGAGTAGTTCTCAACATATGTCTTGTCAACTCCACCCCCACAGTTTTATTCAATTCAGGAGCATCCCATTCTTTCATCACTTCCCAGTATGCAGCTAAACATAATATCCCCATGAGTATCATGTCACGACCCATGCTAGTCAGATCAGCAAAAAGGAACCTGGAGGCACTATACATGTCTAATAATGTCAAACTTCAGATTTTGGAGAAGGATTTTTGGGCTAATCTTATAGTGTTGGATTCTAATGGTATTGATGTGATACTCGGGAAGGGATGGTTAAGCAAGTTTGATGGAGTAATTCAGTGTGTCAAGAAGTCAGTTCTTCTCACTAGTCCAGATGGGGAAAGGATTGAACTAGTAGGAGCTCTGCCTCCAAAGATAGATGTTACAATAAACCAGTTGAGTGGTAAAGTTCTGGGAGAAATCAAGGTTGTATGTGAATTTCCAGATGTGTTTCCAGACGAACTGCCGGGTATGCCACCTGATCGGGATGTTGAGTTTGTTATTGATCTTTTACCTGGCACTACCCCTATTTCTAAGCGTCCCTATAGAATGTCTAGTGATCAATTACTTGAGCTTAAGAAGCAGATTAAGGAATTGATGGAAAAGGGATTCATTCGTCCTAGTTCATCACCTTGGGGGGCACCGGTCATCTTTGTGGAGAAGAAAGATGGTACTCAGAGGATGTGTGTGGACTACAGATCACTTAATGATGTCACTATCAAGAATAAGTATCCATTGCCTCGTATTGAGGATTTGTTTGATCAGATGAGAGGTGCTAAAGTATTCTCAAAGATTGATTTGCATTCTGGTTATCATCAGATGAAGATCAGATTATCAGATATCCCTAAGACTGCATTCACCACTAGGTATGGACTCTACGAGTATACCGTCATGTCTTTCGGATTGACTAATGCACCCGCCTACTTTATGTATCTGATGAATAAGGTGTTTATGGAGTATCTGGATAAGTTCGTTGTGGTATTCATTGATGATATTTTGATATACTCCAAGATGAGGAGGAGCATGAAGAACACTTGAGGCTTGTGTTGCAGAAACTTAGAGAACATCCGTTGTATGCTAAATTCAGCAAGTGTGATTTCTGGTTGAAGGAAGCCTCTTTCCTTGGTCACATCATCACTGATGGAGGTATTGCAGTCGATCCAAGCAAAGTCAGTGATGTGTTGAAATGGGAACCGCCTCGAACAGTCAAGGAGATCAGGAGTTTTCTTGGCCTTGCAGGATATTATCGTCGGTTCATTGAAGGATTTTCTAAGCTAGCGAAACCTCTCACATCATTATTGGAGAAGGATAGAGAATTCAAATGGACTGATGCATGTCAGGCAAGTTTTGAGGAGTTGAAAAAGAGGTTAACCACAGCACCAGTGCTAGTAATGCCAGATCTGCAGAAGAGTTTTGATATCTACTGTGATGCATCTCGACATGGGCTTGGTTGCGTTCTTATGCAGGAGGGACATGTTATAGCCCATGCATCAAGACAGTTGAGGAAGCATGAGCTGAATTATCCTACACATGATCTAGAATTAGCATCAGTGGTTCATGCTTTAAAGATTTGGAGGCATTACGTTATGGGAACCAAGTGCCAGATATATACTGATCATAAGAGTTTGAAGTACATTTTTACTTAGAAGGACTTGAATCTGAGACAACGTCACTGGTTAGAGCTGATCAAGGAATATGATTTGGAGGTACACTATCATCCTGGGAAGGTAAACTTGGTTGCAGATGCTTTGAGTCGAAAAGGACAAGCTAACATGGCATTAGAATTCCAGTTGCCTGATGATTTGATGAAAGAATTTGAGAAGCTCAACTTGGGGATGGTTGCTCATACTTAGGAAGTTACCTTAGAGATAGAATCTACATTGGAGCAGGAAATACGTAAAGGACAATTGGAGGATACAGAGATTAAGGAAATCAAGGAAACTATGGAGAAAGGCAAAGCTCCAGATTTCACAGAGGATGATCAGGGAACTATATGGTTTAGAAACAGGATCTGTGTGCCAGATGTGGGAGATATTAGGGAGACTATCCTGAGAGAAGCTCATGATTCCGCTTATTCCATTCACCCCAGTAGTACCAAGATGTACCAGGATCTCAAGCAGAGGTATTGGTGGTATGGGATGAAGAGGGATGTTGCCGCTCATGTAGCTTTGTGTGATACATGTCATCGAGTGAAAGCTGAGCATCAGAGACCAGCTAGATTACTTCAACCATTGAAAGTGCCTGAATGGAAGTGGGAAGAGATTAGTATGGATTTCATAGTGGAATTGCCACGAACACCAGCTGGGTATGATTCTATATGGGTAATAGTGGACCGATTGACGAAAGTAGCTCACTTCATTCCAGTAAAGACTACTCACTCAGGTGCTAGATTAGCAGAGCTATATATGTCCAGAATTGTGTGTTTGCATGGTGTACCTAAGAAGATAGTGTCTGATAGAGGTACCCAGTTCACATCTCGTTTTTGGGAAAAGCTTCACGAGTCCATGGATACGAAGTTGAATTTCAGCTCAGCTTACCACCCACAGACAGATGGACAGACTGAGAGGACTAATCAGATTCTAGAGGATATGTTGAGAGCTTGTCCTCTGAAGCATGGAGGAAGTTGGGACAAGAGTTTGCCCTATGCTGAGTTCTCCTATAACAATAGTTATCAGGCTAGTCTTAAGATGGCACCTTTCGAGGCATTGTATAGGATATAGGAGAAAGTGTAGAACTCCACTGTATTGGAGTGAGACAGGAGAGAGTCGATTGTTTGGAACTGATATTATTAAGGAGGCAGAAAGGCAAGTTCAGGTCATCAGGGATAACTTAAGAGCTGCTCAATCTAGGCAGAAGAAGTACGCTGACACGAAGAGTAGAGATGTGGTCTTTCACGAAGGCGATTATGTGTATCTCAAAGTATCACCGATCAGAGGTTTACGCAGATTCAAGGTTAAAGGGAAGTTGTCACCTCATTTTATCGGACCCTTCAGGATCTCTGAGAGAGTGGGAGAGGTAGCTTACAGATTGGAGTTGCCAAATCAGCTCTCAGATGTGCACGATGTGTTCCATATCTCTTAGTTAAAGAAGGGATTTCAACCGCATGATAAAGAGCCATTACCTATGGATGGATTGGAAGTTAAGGAAGACCTCACCTATACTGAACATCCTATCAAGATCTTGAATACTTTAACACGAGTTACAAGGAATCGGGTGATTAAGATGTGCAAGGTACAATGGAGAAATCATGCAGAGGATGAGGCAACTTGGGAAAGAGAGGATGAATTGAAGGAAGATTATCCCCATCTCTTTGATGCTCCATCCGAATCTCGACGACGAGATTCCTTTTAAGGGGGTAGGATTTGTAACACCCTAATTTCACAAAAATTTGTCTTAATAAAATTTGTTTAGAAACAAGGCTTTGAGAATTAAGGATCATAAGGTGTGAGTGAATTTTTAGGCATTTAATGCATTTCTAAAAATAAAATAAATAAATATAGGAGTTTTATGTTGCATGCATGCTGGAGCATTGTTTTTGTTTTGTTGAATTCAAATTTGAAATTGAATTCATAGTGTTTGAGTGGTTTTAAAAATTCAAAAGCTCTTTTCTCTTAAACTCTATCTTTCTACCTATCCGGCCTGTTTCTTTTGTTTCGGCCTAGTTTGAGAAGTCCGCCGAGTGCCCCTGATCTTTTTCCGCCATCCACCCTTGCTTCCAGCCCAGCCAGTTCCGGCCCGCAGCAGCCCACGAAACCCCCGCCTCTTCCGCATCGCTCTCAGCCGCTGACGAGCGGGCCCGGGATGTCATCCCCGAGCTCCGTCTCCTACTCGGACTCCCGCCATGGCCGCCGCCGAGTCCGGGGTTTCTCCGCCCCCGAGTCTCCCTGCGCCGCACGCCAAGGTCTCTGCGCCGCCCTTTATAAGCCGCGCTGCACCCCACCTCTCCTCAATCCCGAGCCCGCCGCCACCTTGGAGATCTCGCAGAGCTGCACCTAACCCTAGCCGCCGCCACAAGCTTTTCCATCGGTCCGTCGCCTCTCCGACGTCGTGAAGGTCACCAGGAGTTCCGCAAGAAGGTAAGAAGCACCCCGAAGTCGCTTGTGCACACCCAGGAGCTTTGCAGCGTGCGTTTGATCTCGCCGGAGTTGAGGATCCGCCGCCGCCCGGTGCTCGCCGATGTCGTATGCCGTTCCGCCTCCCTGGTGCCCTAGTTGTGCTCGCCGTTGCGCCAGCAGCCCTCCCGACCACTTCCCATAGCCAGCCGAGCCCTCCAGCTCGTTTCCGGGCAAGTTCGCCGGAGCTAAAGCCCTGCGCCGCCGCTTGCCGGAGCTCGCGCCGTCGGCCGTCGCTCGCGCGCGTCCCCGCCGTCCAGATCAGATCTAACGGCCGAGATCGATCCGACCCGGAGTCAAAGTAATGGTCAACAAGTCTAAACCCAGTTGCCCGTGACATTTTGCGAAAAAGCCCCTGACCTTTTCAAAATTCCAAGCCGGTCTTCCACCATATGAAAACCTTTACAGATCCGTCCGTTTTCTTTTGTTTTAGCCCCTGGTTTCTTTTAAAGTAGCGCCCGAGATCCAATCTTGAGTTTTTGCCCAAAGCCCTGTAGTTTATACGTTTAATTATGTAATAGCCCTCGGTTTCTTGTAGAAAAACCCCTATAACCTTAGATTCTTCACAGATATACCCTTGAACCTTTTTCTAGCCATATCTTCTCCGTTTTAACTCCGTTTTTAGCGTTCTTTATGTCCAAATGATCGTATCGAAGAGTAGAATAGCTTTTTGCCCCTATTTTGCTTTGATCTTACTGTTTGGTGATTGTTTCTTATTTTATTCCATTGTTTGCTTGTATGTACTTGATGTGTTGCGTAGAGAACGTTTGGGCTGAAGGATTTGAAGAACAAGAAGCTCAAGTGTCTGAACAGCAACAGGGATCTGTTGAAGGCAAGTCTACATTGATGCATACCCATTTACCTATACAACATGCATTTAATTCACTGTTCTTACTTTTGCTTGCATTAAATTGAGGGGACCCTTTTTAAGGACATGACTAGATTATTTTTATCTCAATACCTTGAACAACCTGGGTATTTAATTTATTGTTGGGTAGCTCTCGCTATGCTTAACTTGGTGGATGGTATTAATGAAACTCTATGAAACTTGATTTATTTATGCTATACCTTCATTAATACAAGACCATCTTGTTAATTGGAACATGGAGCGACCTCCCAGGAAAACAATGCAACCACAAGGGTACATGGCTCTGCCTTGGCTAATTAATTAGTGACTCTAGTGTTGGGGTGATCTTACCTAATAAGGGCAAGGGGAAGTGCCAGTGGGGTATAGACTCGCTCTAGTGGGGAGTGTGCTTTGCTAAGACACAGTCCAACTAGGGGACTTTATACTCTGCAACGACTTGGAACCTTTGCGGGTTGCTTCACACTGGGGAAACTTTGTAAAGGCCTCATAGCGTCCCTATGCGATCACACCTCGGTAGTGTGGTATGATGCCTAGCTAGCATCGTGTGGTTGGGTTTAAAGTTCCTAGAACTTTTACGCGACTTGTGGTGAAAGAGTACAACCTCTGCAGATTGTAAAACTAATCGATTAGCCGTGCTCACAGTCACGAGCGGCCTGGACCCTCACATGATTAATCTATGGAAGTCAATGATTAACCTGATGCATCCATCTTTATTTATGTTGTTTATTCTCTTATGATAATTGTGGGTTTGGTATAAACTTACACTTGTTAGTAACTATGTTGCTAATAAAACTTGACCAACTAAAATGCTGATTGCTTAACCCTATCAGCCTCCACTATAAAGCCTTGCATGTTATATGATGTTTCCACTTGCTGAGTACGGCATGTGCTCACACTTGTTTTATTATTGCAACGACACAACCCGGATTGCTGCTCAGACTTGAAGATTGATGAGAAGTACCAGGCATACGTGCCACTAGTCAGCTGCCTGTGGAGTTGCCATCTAAAGATCCGCTGCTACTTGTCCGCTTTGATGTTACGTTTATGAGACATTCGGTCATGTAATGGTTATAATACTCTCTTTTACGCTTTGGCATTGTGTTTTGGTTATCACTGAGTCGTTATATGTGTGAACTTTGATCCTGGCACACATATAATATGAGCATTCGAATTTGCCTTTAAATTCGGGTGTGACATCTGTCCAATTAGTGATTGTGATGCCGCAGTCCAACGAAGACGTGGCCTTCCTCTATGAGGAAGTGAGGACAGAGTTTCCATGAAGAAGCCGCATACAGGTGGGACCCACTAGACAATGTAGAGGATCTACTTCCACGAAAAGTAGTGGGGACACAAAGAAGCCGCGGACAAGTGGGACCCACAAGGTAGTCAGCTCGTTTGCGTTTACTATTAGTTACTAGTCACTGAAGTGAACTAGTGTTTAATTTCTTTTAATGATTTGAAGTGTATTTAAATTCTAAGACATAAAAAAAGAGTTCAAACGAGAAAGTTGTCAATACAATAGTTTTAGTACTTATCGAGATCTACTACTTTTGTTTTGGGCATTTCCCCATCCGAGTTACCTTCGACTATTTAAATTTAAGATTTCATCAGTTTAGAAATTCTCAAATTTAGTCTTCTCAAATTTCTGATTTCAAATGGAAAAGTCAGTTTAGAACTCATCAACATCTACAAACTTTATTTAAGGCACTACTCCATTTGACAGAGTTTGGACAATCCAAATTGTGAATTTCAATAATTCTCAATTTCAAGCGGGATTTTTCATACACTAAATGATGACATGTGGAAAAGTGATGAATACTAAAGTTTCATAATTCATAAAGGTCCACAATCTTTGTTTAGGTCATGTTGCCATTTTCGAAAGGTGTAGTATTCATTGGTCATTAATCCTAGATTGACTTAGTTTCTATCTAAGAGGCATGTCAATTTTGTACTTCATTTTATTGCCACTTTAGGAAATGACAGAAAGACCTAAATAAAGTTTGTAGATCTTGATGAGTTATGAAGCTTTGGTATTCATCACTTTTCTAGTTGACTTAATTTTGTGTATTAAAAATATTGATTATTTTTCTCAATTTGTTAAATTGTTCAAACAGACTGACTAGAGTAGATTTTTCAAAGTATTAGCCTTAATCAGTTGATAACTTGATACAGCATGATTTTAGGAATTTTTAGGAAAAACAATGATCTTTTTTTGGAGCAAGAAACAATGATCTAATTTGCAGTTCATATGAGGGTGAAATACTAGATACAAGGTTCATGCAGAGATTAAAAAGAAAAATGGGGCTTGTTCTTCAAGAAGTCAAAAACACATCTTTTTCTGGGGCGTGCGCGGAGGACCTGGCATGTGGGCCCTTCGTTCTGGGACCATTTGTCATCTGAATCAGGATGTGAACTATACTAGTTCTAGAATACAAGGCAAACGATCTCGCCGCCTAGCAATTCACCTTCTTTCCCCAAACTGTCGACTCTTGACGTGCAAAACCGCCGCCGCCGGCTCCATCTCCCCCCATCCCTTGCCGCAAGATGCCAAGGAGAGGAGCGGAGCAACGACGATGGCTGAGCGGAGAGAGCACAACTCTAGGAGGCAAGCGCGCGACGCAAAAGGGCGCTTCACGCGGTCCCTAGCGACCTCGGTGCCTCCGTCCACATGCGGGTCGGCGACTCTGCTTCCTTCTCCAATCCGCCGCCACTCTACCACCCTAGGCGCATCTACAGGCGGCCATGCAGAAGGCCGGTACAGCCACTTGCTACCCCGCATGGTGGTCGATGAGGACGTGTAGCACGAGGATCCTACTGCGCCACCAAGCAAAGTAGGATTCACCCCAGGCCCAAGCAGGGTCGATGAGGTAAGTGTGCTAGGTTCTCTGAATCTAGATGAGGATTCACTTTTGGTAGACAAAGATTCACTTTTGCTTGGTTCCCTGATACTAGATAAAGATCCACTTTTGGTAGGTATATTGCAGATGCTAGATAACTTACTCCCTCCGGTTCCCTATTAGAAGTCGTTTTGGACAAGGTTTGAGTCAAACATTGGGAATATAAATCATGAATAACTTTTAAGTTGTTGAGTTTGAAAATGTGAAAATTATATAAATAGATTTGTATTGAAAATTACTTTCATAAGAATATACATATATAACTTTCCGATAAAGATTTTTATAGAAAAGAGAAGTCAAAGTTGTGCTTTGTTGACCGTGTCGCTGTCCTAAACGACTTCTAATATGGAACCGGAGTGAGTAGTTTTCTGAAGCATGAAACAATCTCAATTTACGCATTTGTGACTACTTTTTTTGGTAGATTCTTGTTTCTTGTGCTAGATCTCTTGTTATGGTAACATGATTCAAGCACTATTTCTGTTAGATCGAACCTCCAATATTTCCTGCCGCTTGCTTGCGAGGGGACAAGTGCACCTGCTCTGGAAGCATTGACATTGATGATGAGATCCATCTGTCCCGTTGTTTGTATTGCCATGAACTCTGGGAAGCAGGCTTTCAAGTTAGAAAGGTGCAATGAGGAGGGGAAGTAGCAGAAGAAGGTGAACTAGTCCCCCCTCAAACCATCGTATTGTTAATTCCTCATATTTTGTTTAGGTCTGTATAGCTCTGCATGATGTATTTTTAAGTGCGAGTTAACTTAATCGTAGGTTGTTATAACATAAACTAGCTCATATGGTTAGCTTGTTCTTTTGTCAAATAGAAACTAGTTCATATGCTGATTTAGTTGGTAGTTTTTAAAACAGAATCATCATTTGTTTTTGGTTTTTTCTGTCAATAACAATAGAAAATGTTGAATGCTAGTCTTGCACACATTGTTTAGGTAAAAAAATAGGCTTTTAGGCAAATTGCTTCATAACTCAATTTGATGCCAAAGAGTTCATGCAGGACATGATGAAGAAGCATTAAAGCTTTGTGATGGCTAGAGGAAGAAGAAGAAGAAGGATGGATGGCTACCTTAACTTTTGTACAGAGAGAACTTTGGCTTATCTTAAGTATCATGAGAGACTTGGATTGTAATAATCTATCTTATCTATGTGTTAGACTTGAGAACTTTATTGTCATGTGTGATATTGTGTGTAATGTCTATTTGTAATGCACTAAGTGACTGAATGCCAGTGTGTGATGCATGTTTATTTGATGACTTCGTCTACCACTATTGATATGGTCAGTTCTATATGACTGTTTTTGGTAATTATTTTATATGACTTTGTTTGGTCAGTTCTAATGCTGGCTTTTGTGTAGTGACCTACTCCCTCCATAAACACATTACTTTATATGACAACTAGAAACTAATGAACAAGTTAGTTTGATGAATGTGGCTTTTTTGTTCTTGTTTTTTTAAGTACAAATCAGCAAAGCAATTAATAAATTAATAAACACATTACTTTGTGATCTTGAGTGGCATAATTCTATCATGTGTTTTGACATCTGTTACAAGGCGCATTACTTTGTTATAAGGCAATAGGAAAAAATTGTCAAGAAACACTAGTCAATTTGGCATCTGTTTGGTCAAGCAACTGATTCATCATGTACCAGGATCCTTTTTGTGTTTACAAAAATTGGAGCACAATCAAGAAAAGTGCGGCCCAATCCCCATTGCGATATTCGAAGCCACCAAGTTGCAATTTTGCCGCCTGGCCATTTCATCAGGTCCCAAAAATCTCGCGCGCTTTCTTCCTCCCTCGCCAACTATAACTTCCACCCCTCCCATCTCCGCCTCCACCGTCTCACCCACCTACATCACAACGATGGCTCGACGCACGCACACATCTCGCAAGCAGCCGCGCGACGCTGCTGGTCGCTTCTCGCGAACTCCGTCATCGACATCGTCGACTCCATCGAGCCGCCGCCACTCCTCATCCACCCTATGACCACGAAGGAGTCGTCGGCATGTCATGGAGGCGCGGGTCGAAGTCGACCTGGACCACACCATGAATGTAGAAGTCCCCTTCGTCCCAACAGGTTTCCGATCTGCCATGACCGCCCCCAGGAAGAACGAAAGAATAGTTATCGTCGCTGAAGCCTCGTCGTCGTGCAGGAAGAACAAGGTGAGGCAGACCCTATCCTGCGTCTTTATCATTGAATGATAGTTTTCAATGTTATGTAGTGGCAGTAATTTTCATGCCAGCATATTTATACAATCTGTCAATGACAAACTGAAAAAAATTGTTTCGATGTAGCAAAAGAGCCGCCACTTATACACCCAGGCTTGGCCCACTACTGAATCGAACGCGGAAATGGGCATCGATGATTTTGGCCTGCGAGGAAGCTTGTATGAGGTGAGGGTGCAACACTAATTGTTTAGATGAAACAGAGTAAATTTGGTTCGTAATTATTGTGTGTGCCTTATGTTCTGATCAAGATTTGCATGTAATTCAGTCAAAAGGAAAGAAGTATGAGTTTTGTTTCCCAAAGATTCAATGCAAGATGATGCTGAATTACGACAGCGATGAAGATGAATAGGATGGACCTACAAAGTCTCTTCGTGAGGTGATGTTACTATCCTTCAAGTTAAACATTAGTCAGAGATTTTATGAAAACATAATTTGCTATTGGCATGAATGCAGTTGATGACCTTCTGTAAATGCTTACTGTGACGCCCTTGTGAAATGTCAGATTTTTTAGATGGCTGAAGATCTTCGTGTTGCAGTGAAGCGGAAGCATCAGAGGGGTGAGTTCTACACCTAGGAATCTGATGGGGAATGAAGCGGAGGATGAAGCGATCTGAACTGAAGAAGTAGATATGATATCTTCTTCTCTGTCTTTTGTCTGTTGCTATTTTATCTCTGTGATGAACAAAGATGTTGGGGGTATGATGCTACCTTAATAAGAAGAAGCAGATGTGTCCTTAGTCTACTGAATTATGTTACCTTAAATATTTCATACATATATTGTCTTTTGACTGTTGCTTTTGCTTTGTTTTTTCATGAGAATAATGGTGATATACAAATTAATGCCATGAAGTTGTCGTCATAAACATAAACATGAACGCACAGAAATACTATATAACAAGACTCAAGCCAATCTTGCATACGAAACTCCAATCTTCACCAAAATTTATTTATTGCACACAAACTTTGGACCTATTGCTTCAAAAAAAGTAAACAAAGCAACCATTAATTATTAATAAAAACAGCTACCCCTAATTATGAAAAAAAAACCGTCGTCGTCTTGTCCATCTGAATTGGCTGGAGCAACCACTCCATCGCCAGTGTAGGTGTCATCAGCATCGTCGTCGTCTTTAGGTATGTCTGCGTGATCCAGTTCAGGCATCGGTTTAGCAAGATCAACAACAGAAGCATCAACACTTGTCCCTTCCACATCTGGCCTCCTCCAAGTTGACACATCCTCTTTTTCCACAAAAGAAATTTTTTCAAAACCTATAACAACCTCGTCCATATTAGTATCACCAACATTAATGTCAGTGTCTTCCTCTCCTTCAGGCATGGCAAACAGGTTCCTAGGTTTCATTCTGAGGACGCTGCACCACTTTTCTTTCTTCAGATTCCCTCTTTTCACAAAGCACACTTGCTCCGCTTGTGTCGCCAGGATGTAAGGCTCACCTGAATAGCAACAATGAGAAGTATCAATATCAATAATCCCAAATTTATCTTTATTGTACCCTCTTGATATGTTTGTTCCTGGTCTAGGAACATCATACCACTCACACTGGAACAATGTGACTTCCTGCCTTTCATGAAAGTCAAGGATGTAGATTTTTTTAATCTGTCCAAACCATTCCATGCCATCTTTACTCTTGACGACAACACCACTGTTCTGTGTTGTTAGATTTTTCTCCACATGCGATGCCCGAAAATTGAAACCATTGATTGAGCACCTATTCTTCACAGTAGCTATATTTGTTTCAGGACCACGAGATAGAGAATAAATCATGGCATCTGCTTTCCCCTCGCTATGCAGGTTCCTGATCTACAATCACATATGTTTGGACAATATGTTACGACCACATTCAAAATTGAGGAGTTTAAATTTAACACAAATGTATATTACTCACCTTTCGCTCGAACCATGATACAAATTCCTCGGTGTGCCTCCTTTCAACATTCCTCGATCCAGCTTTCTCCAATTCGGCCTTATGCTCAGTGCAACATTTTTTAAGAGACAAATAATCACAGTGAGATATGTAGTGTGGACCATGTAACAAGATTCAAATAATTTACATGTGTCACTTACTTTATCCATGGAAGGGCCTCATCACAGTTTGATAATATGTAGTGCCTCATCATCTGCAAAACTTCGGAATCTAGTACCTCCATATTATGCATAGAAGTAGTTCTCTTTCTGTTCATGTCCCTGCTCGCAAATACACTCAGACCAGCAGGAGGTTCATTAACAGCGCTCTTTTCTTGACGCTCTGGCCGATCAATCTTCATACTAACACCTTCAAAGAATCGAGTACAGAATGTAAACCACTCCTCCGATATATATCCCTCTACTATTGAACCCTCTGGGTACGCTTTGTTCCTCACATATCCTTTGACTGTACGTAGGTACCTCTCAACTAGATACATCCACCTATAGCAAGCAGGGCCTCCGCATTCAGCCTCCCAAGCAAGATGAATCGGTAAGTGCATCATAATATCAAAAAATGCTGGAGGGAAAACCATCTCAAAACGACAAAGGGTCTCTGCAATCGATTTGCTAAGTTCTTGCATCTCGGTCACGTCAATCTCCTTTGAACATACCGAGTTAAAAAAACCTGCTGAGCTGGATTAATGGGAGTGCTACTTGATCAGGGAATATGTCACGTACCACAAAAGGTAGGAGTTTTTGTAAGATAACAAGGTAGTCATGACTTTTCAAGCCAGAAACCTTGCACCCATCGACATCAACACATCTCCTGATATTAGCGGCATAACCATTAGGCATCTTAACACCTTATAGAAAGTTGCACAGGATTTTCTTTTGATCACGACTTAATGTGTACAACACTGGTGGCATTTCGTATTTACCTTTCTCATTGAGAACTGGATGTTGATCCTTCCTTATACCCAATTCTTACAGATCAAGTCGAGCCTTCTCACTGTCCTTACTTTTACCAGATATGCCGAGCAAAGTCCCAAGCAAGCTCTCACAAATATTCTTCTCAATATGCATCACATCTAGATTATGGCGTACGAGCAATGAATCCCAATATGGAAGTTCAAAGAAAACACTCTTCTTCCTCCAGTTGTGCCATCTAGTATCTTCATCACGCTGCTTCCTCTTCCTAGAGGTTGTGGCTCCATAGATGACTTGCTCAAATGTAGTGTGCTGCTGCCGAACTTGTTCACCGCTGAGTGGCACTGGTGCCTCCCTCGTCTCAACCAAGTTATTGAACCTGGGCTTGACCCTTCGCCACTTGTGGTTTGTAGGCAAAAAACGCCGATACCCCATGTAGCAATGCTTCGAACCGAATTTTAACCACATGCACTCAGTGTCCTTGTGACAATAAGGACAAGCAAACCTCCCTTTGGTGCTCCAGCCAGATAACATCACATAAGCAAGAAAGTTGTTTATTGTCTAGAGTAACATGGCACGCATTTTAAAATTGTGCTTTGCCTTCGCATCCCAAGTTTCAACTCCGTCTTTACTCCAAAGCGTTTTGAGCTCATCGATCAGAGGCTGCAAATACACATCAATGTTAATCCCTGGAGATTTAGGCCCAGGAATTAGCATGGACATGATCCAATAGGATTGTTTCAAGCACAACCAAGGAGGTAGGTTGTAAGGAATTAGGATAACTGGCCATGTAGAGAATGTCAAGCTCAACATCCCGAATGGATTGAATCCATCTGATGCAAGTCCCAGCCTGACATTACGTGGATCATCTGCAAAGTCCTCGTGCTTCTCATTCACGACCTTCCATGCCCTTGAGTTAGCTAGGTGTCTCAGTTTTTGATCATCAACCAATTCATCCTCGTGCCAACGCATATATGTCGTTGTTTCCTTGTTCATAAATAATCTTTGCAGTCGAGGAATCAATGGAAAATACCTCAGTATTTTACTAGGTAACCGCTTCTTTTTTGCTGCATCAGTGACAACCACGCCAGTCCCCTGTTCTGAATCTGTAAATTTCCACCTACTGGCATCGCAAGTTGGGCAGTTGTCCATGTATACGTACACGTACACTCCACGGAATAACACACAGTCATTGACACAAGCATGAATATTTTGGTAGTCCAATCCAAGGTGTCGAACCACCTTTCGAACTTTGTCCAAGGAATCCGGGAGATAATGCCCTTCAGGCAGCACAAGACGGAATAATAACAGTATTTGCTCCATTGCAGCGTTGCTAAGACCACACATGCATTTGATCTGATATAGCCTGACAATGAAAGAAACCTTCGAAGCCTCCTTGCAACCAGGGTACAACTCTATCTTAGCTTGTTCCAATAAATCGAAAAATTTGCGTGCTGACTCATTTGGCTCCTCTACATTACCACCTTTAATTCCACCATGTATGGCACCACTGATCAGCGAGGTAAACAATTTATTGGTGGCCCCCCGATCGTCATGATCGTCAAGATCGTCGTAATCATCCACACGAACGATAGGATCAGCAGCAAGATGATGATGTTTTTTTGCTCTTTTATGAAATCCCTGTCAAACCCTGATCTAACCAAGTGACCTTCGATAGTGTCTCTATTATGATATGCCATGCGACGACACTTACAACACGGACATTGCTGAGACTCTCCTTCATCTTCTACTTCAATTAGATCATCCATAAACTTCTTGAAGCCGCGTTGCCACGCATCATCTGTAGCCGGCAGTTCCATCCAACTGCAATCCTCTTCACTTGCCATTACAAGAAAACCAACTACAGCAGATTTTAATCTCCTAGAACAGTGAGGACAAAGGGCGTGCTCGATTAGTATTACATATTATTGTATTAAAATTAGATGTATATACAAACTAATTAACAAACAAATAAAATTCCATGCACATGGATCTCATAATCGATTATACCTTGGCGGATTGGATCCGAAGAATAGACTTTTTCCCGTCGTGATGCAGGTGATCGCACTTGCGCTCGTGGTTCCAGATGATCACAGCTTGCAGCGTCACCGCAGCGAATTGCGTGACGACAACAAGCAAGGATGTGTTGTTTGGGTATTCTTCGTTCCTCGTATTACAGGTCGATATATATTGTTGTGTTACGATGGGTGATACGACGTAGAGTTGGGTTAGGACTCGGTGAAACGAATAGAGTTGGGTTAGGACTCAGTGTACAAAGATAGATAGTCGTGTGCAGTACATGGTCCAGCCCTACAGGCCACCGAACAGGTCCACGTGGTTCGGCCCAACTAGTGGTTCGGCCGACCCATCTGTGGGTCCGTTAGGCCTCCAATTTTGCCAGTGGTTTAGAGTTGAGCAAACGTCAATTTCATTGATGGGCCTCAATTTTTTGCAAGGATTACAAAACAGGTCTTGGGATAGACACACACGAACGCATCAATTGCGACTAATAGTGCATTTGATCGCAACCGGAATATTTTTGTCGCAGTAGCATCTTCTCTAGCGCGACGATTATGTGTTAGCATCGCCATACCCCTGTCTAGTTTGTAACAATTTCGATGCACGTTGCAATATCAAATATTTCAGTCGCAACAAGTGCATTTTCGTCGCTACAAGTAATACTCTTTTGCAACACATGGCACAACTAATAGCGACGTGTCATAGTCGTTGTGATATGGGCAACTACTGCAACCGTTACCAATAAGTGTCGCAATACCCCTGTCTAGTTTGCAACAATTTCGATGCACGTTGTAACATCAAATATTTCAGTCGCAACGAGTGCATTTTCGTCGCTAAAAGTAATACTCTTTTGCAATACATGGCACAACTAATAGCGACGTGTCATAGTCGTTGTGATATGGGCAACTACTGCAGCCGTTACCAATAAGCATCGCAATACCCCTGTCTAGTTTGCAACAATTTCGATGCATGTTGCAATATCAAATATTTCAGTCGCAACGAGTGCATTTTCATTGCTAAAAGTAATACTCTTTTGCAACACATGGCACAACTAATAGCGACGTGTCATAGTCGTTGTGATATGGGCAACTACAGCAAACGTTACCAATAAGCGTCGCAATACCGACGCCGCAATCGCAACAGAGGCCCATGTGTTGTCGCAATTGCCATTAAAATTGCAACGCTACACAATTGGTCTCAACACACACCCTTATCGCGACCAATATCGACTATTGTCGCATTATACCCAGTTTATAGCGACCAAAACCACCTGTCGCCATAACAATCGGTCGTGAAATCCCCAAAACTACGTAGTGTGTCCAGGTGTGCAGGCCTATCTCTCGGGTATGGCCCACATGCGTGGTGGGCCCAGGGATGCCCGGTCAACATCTGGTGAGGGAAAAAGACGCAGGTCAAGATCCTAGTAAGTGTCCTACAGTACCTCCCGGCCATACAGCGGATCCAACAAATTTACATGACCGAGGAATCTGCGAAGCAAATGACTTGACACAAAACAGATCGTCGATACAGTGATAACCTTACACATCCATTTGATGATGAAGCATGGACCCATTTTGATGAGATTCATGGTGGCAGAGTGGGAGAGGCTCGCAATGTACGTGTTGTGCTGGCGACAGATGGGTTCAATCCTTTTGGAATGACGATTGCCCCGCACACGAGTTGGCTCATGTTTGTTATCCCCCTCAATCTACCCCCTAGCATCGTCTTTCAACAGCAGTACATATTCGTGTCATTGATAATTCCTAGATACCCGGGAGATAATATGGGTGTGTACATGGAGCCTCTGATTGATGATTTTCTCACAGCTTGGGAGGAAGGGGTGTGGACATACGACCGAGCTACGAAGACAAACTTCAAAATGAACGTGTGGTACATGTACTCCCTACATGACATGTCGGCTTATGGGTTATTTTGCAGCTAGTGTGTCCACGGGAAGTTCCCTTGCCCAGTATGCAAGGCAACTCTAATGTTCATTTGGTTGAAGAGGGGTGGCAAGTATTATTCGTTCGACAAACATCGACAATTCCTCCCTCTTGACCATCAATTCAGACCAGATACCAAGAACTTTACGAAAGATGTCGTAGTTAGAGATCCACCACCACACATAATGATAGGTGTCGAGATTCAAGCTCAGTTAGACACTCTCGTGCTCAAAGAAGGAGAACATAGTTTTGTGGGATATGGTGTGCAACATGTTTGGGCTCAGAAGTCGGGCTTGTGGAGGCTACCCAATATGAAAGATCTTCTTCTTCCACATAACATTGATGTGATGCACACCGAAAAGAATATTGCCGAGGCACTATGGGCTACAATCATGGACATTCCAGAGAAGAGTAAGGACAATGTTAAGGCTAGACTCGATCTAGAAATGTTATGCGACAGGCCAAAGCAAGTCATCTCGAAGGCTGTACCGGGCAAGACATGGTAAAGGCCTAAGGCTGATTTCGTCCTTGCTAGGGAACAAAGGCAGGAAGTGCTAGAATGGATGCAAAAATTAATGTTCCCTGATGGGTATGCTGCGAATCTGAGGAGGGGAGTCAACTTAGCTACTCTGCAATTAAAGGGGCTGAAAAGTCATGACTACCACATATGGATCGAGCGGCTTCTTCTGGTGTTAGTTCGAGGCTATGTACCTAAGCATGTGTGGCAAGTGCTGGTAGACTTGAGTTATTTCTTCCGTTGGCTTTGTGCTAAGGAGTTATCTAAGGTTGTGATTGACAAACTAGAAAAAAGCGCACCTATGTTGCTCTGTAAGCTAGAGAAGATCTTTCCACCCGGCTTCTTCAATCTGATGCAACATATGATTTTGCACCTCCCACGCGAGGCACGATTGGGGGGTCGTGCAAAACCGTTGGTGCTATCCAATTGAGAGGGTTCAAAAGGTTCTTCGAAGTAGATGTAAAAATAAAAATAAAGTTGAAGCTTGCATTGCAGAGGCATCCATTCTGCAGGAGGTGTCAAACTTCACAACTAAATACTATGTTGAGCACCTTCCCAGCGTGCATAATCGACCTCCTCAGTACAATGCTGGCGCAAATGAATCGAACCTCAATCTTTTCCGAGCAAAACTCGGAAGTGTAAGTGGTGCGACGTGCAAGACCTTATCTCTTGAAGACTGGCGTGCTATCACGATATATGTTCTGCGCAACCTTGACCAAGTACGGCCATACATAAAGTAAGTTGTCAATAAAGCTCATCATTTCCTTTCTTGTATCTTGCCTCATCTACATCCAACCTCATTTGACTTGGTGTAGTGAATTTATCGGGCCACTTTGGCATCATTCAAGGCCACCTATCGACCACGAGGACCAAATAGTTCTTCTACGTGCCGATTTTTTTTTGTTCAAACAGAAGGTAATTTAGCTCATACTCGGTACATTAAAAGTAATTTGGCTCGTACTCAGTATCACATAACCATAATCATGCCTGAACTTGCAGGGCCATACCGATGCGTCTTTGAGTCCTGAGTTGAGACAGGTTGCTGATGGTTTCTCCTAGAGGGTCAAGTCATATGTTGCTTATGATGTGAATGGATATCGCTTTCACACAACACGACACGAGCAGAAAAGGCCCAATCAAAGAACCACAAATAATGGAGTTTGTACGTATGGCCAAACTGATAGGGTAGATTACTATGGAAGACTTGAAGAAATATACGAACTCGAGTACTGTGGTTGCAAACCTCTTAAACCTGTCATATTCAAGTGTCATTGGTTTGATCCAAAGGTTCTGAGATGGAACCAAAAACTTGGGCTCGTCGAAATTAAACAGTCATCCGTGTACCCAGGGCATGATTTCTATATTGTGGCCCAACAGACCACGCAAGTATATTACCTCTCATACCATTATAAAAAGGACAAGCGTCTCAGGGCTGGGATGTTGTGTACAAGGTATCGCCACACAGTAAACTACCTACCTCAAACGATGAAGATTACCACCTACTAGACCCAAACACATATGTCAGAGAATTCTTTCAAGAAAATGGGCTAGAAGGGAGGTTTGAGATAAACTTAACCGAACAGATCGAAATGGAAGTAGACAATGAAATGGTTGTCAATGATGATGCTGCAGAAGAGGTTCATAATGATGATAACTTACAATTACTTGAGCGATTACTTTTAGGCAATGTCAGTGATGATGACGACACTGTTCCTCCTTTGGAGCACGGCGTTGAGTCTATGGACATGTGTGATAGTGATGATGAGACTTATGATCCGGATATTCCGGATCATGATGAATATTTCTAAAACATGTAAGATCCGTACTAATTGTAATTATGTTTCTAATTTTCTAGGATAATTTGTTTCTTATTTACTAGGATAATTTGTTTCTTATTTACTAGGATAATTATGTTTCTAATTTTCTAGGATAATTTGTTTCTTATTTACTAGGATATTTTGTTTTCTTATTTAGTAATTGGTATTTACATGTAATTATGTACTGACAAGTTTAATCTTTTTTATTTCAGGTGATTGATCAAAGATGCCAAAGCACCCTCCTCGTCGCGCCCCTCTGGTGAGGAGCCTCAATGACTTTTACCAGGATGATGTTGCTTAGGGCTACGGGACGAGGCTGCTAGGAGGGTGACGAGGTCCCCCTCTGAGGCACCCTCCTCATCGTTTGGATCCAGGCCTCACAAAGGTGCACCCACTACGGCGCCATCGTCGTCAGATGAGGAGGATGAGGTGCAGCAGGAGAGGGATGAGGCGCATGAGGATGAGAAGTTGGAGGTGGGGTGGTGTAGGGCAGGCACCGAAGGTCTATTTGAGAGGCCCCGCTTGGCTTCCGGATCGACCCATAGCACCCGCGAACCGACCGATTATTAAACCCGAGGGACTACGGTAACTTATCACAGCTTTTTCATTTGTTCTATTCAAACTCACGATTGAAACTAATAATTTGTGTGAAATCATTTTGGCAGGGAGTGGGAGGTCAAGACTCTAGGTGCTCATAATCGTCTTCCCAATGGCATCTTGGGCGTTTTGTGCAGGCAACACTACCTCTAGTTCATGACAGTTGGGGAGGGAGAAGACGCTCGAGAGGTGTTGGTGATGACGTTTGACCATTACACCCTCATGACCGGTTGGATTGATCCGACGGGCAGGTCGTTCAAGAACAAGACCGGCCGGGTGGTTGGCGAGTTTTGGGTGAGTCTTCCTCGCAATAAATTATATTTCTCAGTAAATCGAATTAATTGGATATTCCTGAAGTATTGACATTGCTTCTATATGCAGGATTTCTAAAGATGCCAAGAGGGATACGAGCAGAAGGCGGCAGAGTGTGCGATGTGTTCGTGTCGGTGACGGATATGATTTACGAGTCGCACATCTCGCAAAACATTTCCTACAAGGCTAAGTATGGTGAGAAAGTCAAAAAAGGACGTCCGAAACCTGCGGCTCACTCCAGCACAATACATGGGGGTAAATGCAGAAAATTATTAATATTCATTTTTCTTAGATTAAATATGCTCAATTTGATGTTCTTGTACGGTATGCACTTGATGACGTGCAGGTGCCTCCGTGGTGGCTTGCCGATATGCGTCAGGCTTGGAGTGTGATTGTGGCCTTGTGGTTGGCACCGGATTGGGAGGCAAAACACCTCGAGCGTCAGGAAAGGCGTTTGAAGATGACAGGTCCAGCACACCATCAAGGCAACCTTACCGTCCGCGAGTATGCTCGTAGATGGGTACGTTAATCTATTTCTTGATTCTAACTCTCAATACTGCATAATTTATTGTTTTCTAACTCTCAATTATAACATCCATTTTGTTGTTTTCCTGCAGTCTAAGTCACATGAGAATCGGCCTTGCGGCGAGCTCGAGGCATATGGTATGGCACACAAGGGTAGGGCGACATCTGACGTCACCTTCCATCCTGACGACCCGCCCGAGGCGTACAGCAACCCGACAATCCAGCCTCGCACCACAAAGTACACCACAACGGCAAGGGAGGTTCGTGGGCTAGATGTCGATCTGATGAAAGAGCCTCTTGATCCAGAAACTATCGTCAGGATTGGAGAAGGCAGGAAGCATGGACGGTACTTTGTCGGTGACTCTCTCCTGGTCTTACGTGATGTTCCGACTCTCTCGCAGGTTCGATCTCAAGATAGGGGCACGAGCTCAGCCTCGTCCATAGAACTACGGTCCACCGTTACAGAGACCTTGCAGGCGAACTTCTAGGTTATTTCTGTTCTATCTGTTGTTCATTGACATTTTCATACGTTTGCTTTGTATTCTAATATTTGGATCAAATATTGTAGGCCCAGCTTGCAGCAGAGAGGGCCGAGTAGGAGAGGCAGGTAGAAGAGGCGCAGAGGCATGCTGAGGAACAGATTCAACGGGTGCAAGACGCCCACCAGAGGTAGTTGGAAGCGATGCAAGAGGCCAACAATCAACAGTATGCCGCCCTGCTTCAGTACATGCAAAACCTTGGTCACGCGGTGGCGCCACAGGCACAACTCCCTCCGCCACCGCAGGTGTTGTTCCCTCCACTTCCTCGACCGGCTCCTATTTCTCCCATGAGTTACTTTCCAACCTAGCTTGCTCTTTTGTTTCTCGTAGTGAGCTAGAATGACTTGATACAAATGCTTAAAAACTTGAATGACCTAGAATTACTCGTAGTGAGCTAGAAAACCTTGTACTTTCATTTCTTATTGTTGTATAGAACTTATAATGATAGTGAAACCTAGAATGACGTAGAAATCGAAAATGACTTGGTATACATGCTCAAAATCTTGTATTATCATTCCTGATTTTAAATCCATTGCAGAATCTATCGGTGGCATCAAATAAGGGGCCTACGGGACACGACATGTCGCCGCCAGCTCAGCAGATTCCGTGGGGGATGCCGCGTGGCCCGTGGACGATGGCGGTGGCTGGCACTCAGCCCCCGCCTCACGGACCGTTGTTCTCTTGGCTGGGGGTGACACAGCAACCACTGGTGTCTGGGTGTAGGCCGTGGCCAGAGCAGCCACCGGTAGGGGGGCTGGGTACCAGTCGCTGCATGGTTAGCTGCCGGACGAGTGAGTTCATGGACTTAGCAAATTTTATTTGCATCTGGACCTTCGTGACTTGCATGTGTCGTGTGTATGATTATGTACCTTCATGACTTGCACTTGCATTTGGACCTTCGTGACTTGCACTTTCATTTGGATCTTCGTGACTTACATGTGCCTGTGATGATTATAATTTGCCTATGATGAATATTAGCTGCCTGTGATGAATATTACCTGCCTATGATGATGTATATGTGATAAGGGTAACATATGAGGCTGCTGCAAGAAATAAAAAAATGAAGGTACCTTTGGCGAGAGTAAAAGCCAAGGCTCTCGGCAAAGATTGCCTCTATGCCGACAGCAGTGGCTTTAGCTCTCGGCAAAGGTGGGGTGACGTGGCTGCCTGCAGGCCTCTTTGCCGAGAGACAGGGGCCACGACTCTAGGCAAAGAGGTGGGGCCGGGGCCTGCAGGCCCCTCTGGTCGGTCCTTTGCCGAGAGCCAGGTCAACGCCTCTCGGCACAGACGTGGGTCCCGCTCTTGACGCGGTCCATCCTGGTTGTGGCTGTGCCGAGAGCCAAGATGCAGCTCTCGGCACACAGGTTTTCTTTGTCAAGAGCCTGCCGTGTGGCTCTCAGCAAAGAAGTGGGATCGGGCCTGACGGCGTGACCCCTAGACGCGGCTTTGCCGAGAGCCATATGGGGCTCTCGGCACATCTTTCCCGAGAGGGTGGGCTATGGCTCTCGACAAAGCGCTCTTTGTCGGCCTAGTTGTGCTGAGAGCGCTTTGCCGAGGGTTTCCTCTCGGCAAAGGCTGTGCCGAGAGGATACAAGCCTTTGCCGAGAGGATTTCGGTAGTGTGTGGAGCCTCCATGCCTGATGCATGGGGAGTATCTCCATGAACCAATGACGATGACACCACTAGCGTTCCACCCTCCTTGAATGTGTCACCTCTAAAGACCTGATTGGGCTTTGCGGCATTGTTGGTGTTGCTGATGATTGGGGAGGCAGCCAAGGGTGGTGGTGATGGGTGGTTGTCTGCGCGTGACAAGTTCTGTTGTCATTGTTCTTGTGTGGCTTGCTTTGTGGGCACAATCTACCAGGTGGAGGGTGCTGAGGTTCCTATCGACGAGCCAATCCGACCGGGAGGGAGAGTTATGTTCAGGGTCGATGTCCCAATCCGACATGGCCAAAGGTGGTAGGTCGTGTCTCTGGAGGTTTTAAGTTCGCACTTGGGGTGCAATTGTGATCCCGGCAATGCCACGATGAAGGTAAGATTCTCGAGTGGCCTAGTGGCACTACACAACCTATGTGGAAGCAAACCGGATACTCGGCGAGTTTAGTGAGTAATCACTACCACTATAAAACTCACCGGTTCAACTCTTTGCTAAAGTTACACAACCAAACAACCTAATAGTCATCTCTACGGCTAAGTACACTCAGAAAATTTTACACAGAAAATCAACTTATTTAGATTCAACGAACCAAACTGTTCCTACCATCTTCTCTCACTCACTTACTCACATCTAACCGCTTACCTTCTCCGGATCAATCCCTCGACACCTCCTCCCCCACACGACCCATCCTCGGTCTCGTATGCGCGACCCTCCTCCCCCGATGTGCTTTCCTCTGTCCAGCGCACGCGCGACTCCTCCTCTGCCCGAGACGAGTCACCCACCCCCAAGCGCGCCGCCGCTTGCATGGGGACCTCCGCAGCGGCCTCTACTGCTCCTCCACTCATTGCATCCTCCTCACCCCACCCCACCCCATCGCCATCTCCTCCACCACCGTACGATGCCGCCCGCCGACCTCCTCAGCCACCGCCATGGTCCGCCGCCACGTGCGCTGTTGGGTACACAAATCTCCCAAATAGGATTAGGGCGGAATGGGGAAAACTTCTTAATTAACTCGTTCATGACCGTTTGAATTAGTTAGACAATATTCTTTAAATCATTACACTTTCAGCTTTCCAAAATCACGACCCCCTTTACAACAGGGAAGGGGTCTCCTTTTATAGTGCTCAAAGACTAAAATTACATCCCAAGTTTGCCCAACAGCCCTAGCATCTAACAAAAATATTCGGGGGCAAACTTGGGCTTTTACATTCGATGCGGATTTGGCGCTGTAGTTTGCGGAGCGCGGATTATGCCGGAGATAGCAGAGCGGAAGATGCGCCACGAAAACTAGAGGTAGTTCCGTGTTGGAACAGCTTTTGACTGAGTCGTCGCGGCTGAATCTTTGAGAAGCCCCGGGCTTCGCCAACTTGTTTCCCCTGATGCTTCACCCACTGTGCATCCTCGGGCTTCGGAACGTGACCCTAAAAACGGGAAGTGTCACGCAGGCTTGACCCCTTGGCGGAGCCGCGACCTCCGCCCTCCAGAGCTGTCTTCAAGAGCTCCGAAATCCTTCCTGCAGCAAAAAACCCCGTAACGATGTTAACTTTTCATCACTGATACGTGACGAAGTCGCCGAAGCCCAAACTTCTTAGTCCTTCCTGAAAAAATGAGAAGCTTATCGAGGTTAAGTTCCTAGGGTGAATCCTTCGGTCCCCTGGCGGCATCAAGATTGCCCTGAAGCCCTATGGATCCTGAAGCCTAGTGATTGTTTTTTGCACTGACCCTCATGTTTTTTCTTGAGCTAAACTTTCTTCCCCTAGAGAGATCGCGAAGCCCAAGGTGTTTGGTTTCTTTTTGGTGATGGGCTGAAGCCGGATGGCCTTCTTGTCCTAGCGAACTCCCGGTGCCCAAAGGTAAGGTTTTCTACCGCCCCAACAGTAGCCCCTCGAGGAGAAGTGTTTGAGTAACAAGATTAACCTTCTCCTCGATTTCTTTTTGCGATCCCTGGATGAAGAAAACGTCACCTTCGGCGACGAGGAGTTTGCGAGTTTGTCCTTTTTTCGGCTTCGGTCAAATTTTCCTTTCAAAGCGACAGAAATCCCTCCTTCCCGAGGCGTCCTTTCATATTTTGAGACCGTTGGGTTTCTTTCTCTCTCCTCAGGCTATATAAGGGGGGGTCGGGGGCCCCTGCTTTCTTACTCTCGTCGAAGCCTTTGCCTCTGGGTTGCGTGTTTCAGACGCTTTAGGATTCGTGCGCGCTACGAGATTTCGTCTGAGTTATTGCTTTTCGAGTTCACTCTTTTGTGGAGCCAAAGCCTTTCAACTAGTCGTAGCTCGTACAAAACAAACCGTGCGGCCAATGACTGAGGAAGAAATAGCTGCTTCCATTGCACCAGTCGAAGCCCCAGAAGAGCCGGCTGGTGACATTGTTGACTACGAGCCGTCGCCAACGGCCAAGGAGAAAGAGGCTTTTCTTGGTGACGATCTTTCGACGGTGGAGGCTTTGCCGTCAGACCTGATGGCTGGAAGGGAGTCCAAAACTCCATCCTTTGTTCTCAGAGCTTCACTGGTTTCAGAGAACTTGATCAAGTTTTACGAGGAGAAAGGATTTTTTTCCCGAAGGTGTTGCCCGTGCCCCAGAAGGGGAAACAACTCCAAAGCCCAAGACTGGCAAAGCTATAGTTTTTCGTGATTTCTTCAACGCCGACTTGAGGTTTCCTTGTTCTCCGTGCCTTCCTGAGATTCTTGATCGCTACAGTGTTAAGCTACACCAGCTTACACCGAACGCGTTCGTGCAGCTGTCCAAGTTTTTCTTTGCCGTGTGTTCTTACGACGGGAGGTGTTGGCGTTTCTTAACGTCACCACTAGTTGTACACCTAGAGGGAGCACATAAGAACAACCGGGTATACCGCAAGCACACAGAAATACCGTTGTAGCACTTCCCCAAGGAAGGAGAGTATTCCAAGGGTATCGAATCCAAGGAACGGCATGCACTATCTCCTACTCTAGTATAGATGATCCAAGGACACAACACTGATTGATAGGATAGGTAGAAAGGATCTGCCTCGACCGAGCGCAGAGTCTAGTTACGGTCTCTCAAGTATAACACTCACTTAGGGCACCAGGCACATCCTAGGTCAATGTGCTGGAGCGAGCCCAACTCGGTACGCGACGTACAGGGTTGACAAAGGGTCCAACAGGCTGTCACCACTGTGGCCTACCTCTACGCTACGATCGTATGTGGTCTTCGAAGGATAGCTTTTGATCCAGACACCACGTCTACACCACTTACTATTACTACGAATCCGCGAGGGAGATACTGGCACTAGCTTAAGGGATGCTCTATCACTCATGCAAGATCACGAATGCACTTTGATCTAACTAGAGACATGCAGGAGCTTCACTTTACTTTAATAGACAAGTTGGCAAACTAGATGCAAACTTATGATCTAAGTCTACTGGATCGAAAGGGTTGTGTTCGAAGAACACAAGCCTCTAAACCAAGAACAAACGAAGAATACAAGAACAAAGCAACTAAGCATGCATACGACTTTAGTCTAAATAGGAAATGACGAAATACTCACTTCAGTCTAGTTGAAGAACAAAGGTACCGCTGAGGATTGTTCTTGAGGAAAGATGTCATGAATCATGACGTGTCCTCAAGCCTCCGACCTCACTTCCTAGCACTAATCCTATACAAAGAACTCTCCTCTCCAAAAGAGAGAGGCTCCAAGACAAAATGAAGAGGAGGAGGAGAAGTGTGTGTTCCAAAATGGAGCCCCTCCCCTCCTATTTATAGAGGAGGGGGTGGCTTGCCTTTGTGCTCCATCTTGTGCAGCCTCCCTGGGCGTAGCCAATAAGTGCTTGACACATGGCAGTCGAGAACCGGACGAAAACCGGATATTCTAGTGAAGAACCAGACATTCCTTTGCGTCCTGTGCGCTGGGTGGTACTAAAGATCGCTTATTCGCAGCGGCTGGACGGCGAACCGGAGCGAACCGGGGGCGAGCCAGCGCGGCCCGCGCGCCCTCCTTTCCCCGTGCGACGCGTGGCCGGCCTGCGCGGCTTCCCGCGTATGCCACCGCACTGCCTCGCCCCGCGCGTATCGCCTCGCGACGCGTGGCCCGCGCAGCATCTCGCGCGCGCGCTGCTCTGCGCGATCCGCGTGGGAGGGCGGACGTCCAACGGGTGGCTGCCACATGGCGGCGGGGAGAAGATCCCACGCCCACATGTGCGCCAGCGCACTGATCCACATCGGGGTCCGGCAGCCAATCAACCTCTGCCACGTGGCGCTTCCTGGTACAGTTGCATGGCGCTGTAGCACAGTGACGTCAGCATTGCGTCGTATTTTGTCCTTTGCGTATCTCCTTCATACGAACTCCGATGTAGGCATATAATATGTCCATTTCGATCGTCTCAACAAGCCCGTCACAATGGTGCAGTCCAATTTGGCATTTGAGGTTGTTTATGATGACGTTCTTTAATAGCAATTGGTCTACTTGCTCTCAACTGTACCATTTAGCACGTATTTCGGTGCATCCTGCAACAAAAGCTAGAAACACCAACACTTGTGGAAATCATCAGTATCGGGCCCTATTCTAGTGTTGATGATCATTTTACACTTATTTTATGCAGGTATTGACGGTGTAAAAGCAGCACTTTTCGACCGTCAACAACACACCCACACTTGACCTTTGCTCGTCCCGAGTAAAGGGAGTCAGGTCAAGGTGAGACATGATATCCAAAGGTATGAAACAAACATAAGAGATATTCCAAACCATACCTTGTACTTTTGAACTCTGAAGTGTCTATCATGCTATCTTGGGTAGTTGAGGAATGGAACAATCATGAATCAAATCACTCCTGCTCATCATGTCAAGAAACTTGGGGTTTTGCAATAAATTTTCAAAACAAACCTTGCTTAGCTCCTCATTTGATTCTCTCAGATCACTCAATGTGTATATGTTCTCACCAAGGCATTAGATTGCCTTTCTTCATCCTACTTTTAATGATGGCTATATGTGGAGCTCAGGGTAGGATAAAGGATAAGGCATACTTGCATCACATATATTGCAAAGTCAAAAACTGGATCCACAGAGAAAATCAAATCATACCATCAGATCAAGATGTGCACGTGTATGGATATGATGAGTATGGTAAGGTGGATACTAGGCCCGGAATGGGTGCTAGATATTACCATACATGTATGATGAATGCTGGTTGATGGTAAGGTGGACACTAGCCCCAGAATGGACACTAGTTATTACCATCTAAGATATGGAACTCCTTTTTGTATGACCATCTCTCTCTTATTTCTCCATTATTTTGGACATGGGCTATTCTTTCTTTCTTTTTTTTCTTTTTTTCATCATGCCTTGAGCATGTGTCTCTTTTTTTTCTTTTATAGCCCATGCCTCTTTTTGAAGGACACTTTTGGAGAGAGATGTCACACCACGTATGGAGCTTTATTTTCATGAAATGGATGAATGATACAATGCTAACTTCCAGTGTAGAAGCATAGCAAGGGGAAATAGGTGGTGTGCACATGAATCTTGATCATGAAAGTAATGAAAAGAATTCTCACAAGGGTCACAGGATTTGACAAAGCTCAATGCAATAACAAGCAGCATATGAGTAGCAGGTTTTCAACTATGAATATCATATGGCTCTAGTGCGACGGTGGCATATCAAAGAGGAGCTTTGAAAAGGGTTTTCAGGTTTTCAAATAAAATTCCCAAGCACTCAGACATTCAGAGCGAAGATCATATCATCATACCATATCACAAACGTCAACTACTTAGATAAGCATGAGTTCTCTAATGATGTTTGTTCACAAGCATCAAGATGATAAGTAAGGAATAAAACATATGCAAGCCAACCACAGGAACCATGTAGAGCAAGCATAGCACGGATTGCTGAGTTTGATGTAAAGGATATGAGTTGAAATTCATTCAAACTCAAGGATAAAGGAGAGTGAGGTAGAGGGTGCACATACCATCGCTTCTGAAGGATAAGAGATCAAGGAAGACCAGTGGTAATTCGGATGACCATAAGGCAGCCGACTCACTCTAGTTTACCTTGATCTTGTCATGAAGGCGTAGTCGATGTTGTGCAACGCCTGTGTGGGAGTTCTCTAGTGGATATGTGATGATGAGCTTGAGAGAACTCCCCCACACTAGTGCTTGAACCTGGTGCTTGTTCTTCAAACAAAAAGTGGAAACAAAAGAGGGACTCTACCGGTTCGAGAACCATAGAGCCATTATTCAAATTCAAATATTTTTGTTGTTTTTTTATATTTTTATTGTCACCATGTCATTTACTCAAGAAGGGTTAGACCAAGGTTACACATTATATACAAAGGGGAATATACATACCTTGGACCTTTGAGAGGTCATATGTACCACCTTTGCATGGTGTGCAACATGAATCAGACACCTCAACATACCTTCCCATTTGAATTCAGCTCAACGACTTACCCATTCAAATTTAACAATTCTCTACAGGGGTTAGTCAGCATATATGCAACCAAGATCTATGAAAATATAACTCTAAAGTTCATCAATCAAAACTCAACACCATGTCTTGTTTTGACTGAAGAAGACAGATTTTAACCTAAGCACCATGCTTAATTTAAAATAGTCTATGAACGTTTGACATCATATACATTCAAACCAGAGCATATGAACAAAGATAAAGAAAACATGAAAGCATGATCAAGCAATTACCAAAAGGAACATAAGCATGAGCACAAGACGGTGAACCTCAGGAACCTCCCGGAAGGGCTTTGTTTAATGTCAAAAGCAGGACTTACCTAGCTAGTGGGCAAGATGCAAGAGCTAACATCATCTCCACACCAGGATAAGATTTGGTAGAGGAGGAGCTTTACTCAGGATGCTCACATACTTCCCCCCCCCCCACACTTGAAGTTTGCATTGCTAGGCAACAAAACTCAAGTGTGTGGTGATTAAGCTTCCTTTTGTAAATGTTCCCTTACCCAAGCTTATCTAGGTGTTGCAGCTGATGTAGCTCACATGTTCGTAGGCATCACCTATCCATCTTTCTTTTCAATCTCCACCTGAAAGGTTAGTGACCAAAAATACCCAAAGGACAACTTATGCTAAAAACATGTTCTTGCTTTTATTCGAAAAAGGGAAATAAAACCTAACCTAATCCAGGCTATCTCCTGGGGTGCTTTGTTTATTTAAGGTCATAAGCTTGACCATGGGAACTTCATCTTGCAGCTATCGTTGGTGGTGTCATTCCAGTCTCACCACCAATCCTTGATGTATCAGTGAAGCTTCAGCTGCAAGGTTAGTGCCACAGCGCACACACGAAATCTGGAATGCTTATGGTAAACATATGCATCTACAATCAACCTTCCAAAAATTTTGCAAAAGAGGACCAGAAGGTGGTTGTAGCCATCATACGTGCTCAGCGCACTAAACATGTCTGACTCTAGAGAGCCATGATGTGAGCATGGTCTGTATGGTGACTCAAGAATGAAGCTACCATGCTCGTGCGTGGAATCCTTTCCTCCGGACTCCAGAGTCAGTGCCTCGAAAGGTTCCATGGCCCATGAATTCTCCATCTCAAGAGAGTCATCGTGGAAGCTCGATGTTGACTCTCGATAATGATCAAAAGCAACATGATACAGGCCAGCGGGAAGAGGCTGAAACTCGGTCGAGGGTGGTGACGATTGTTGGCCTTCATAGAGGTGAAGAGAGTCTCCCAAGTTATCCTCATGACAGGTAGAACATTCTACAACCTTAATGAGAACAGACTCAGACGATGCGAACGGAGATGTATGCGTCATCTTCTCGAATGGGTTTTGCTGGGGAAGAGGCTTTGCCATAGGATGTCCCAAACAAGGGGTAGCAGTGGCTGCAGTGGCTTCCCCAAGATTACCATCTAGCCTCCCTATGGATTCCTCAAAGAATTTATCTAGCGGGGAGCCTAGGAGTAGATTAGGATCAAGGACATCGAAGATGTGAAAATCTAAGCTAGCTTCAATCCTATCTATGATGAGCGGCACGGCACTTGCGATCCCCCGACATTCAAGAACATGCCCAAAGGGACAAGTCTCGAGGAACATGTCGGACGGTGCTAGCGGAACTTTGACTAAAAGAATTTCCACTAAGTGCCATGGCATGATGTTAACCTCCATGATGGGGTCACAGTGGGCCTCTACGGTAATCCCTCTAACAGTTAAAGGAATAACCAGAGAGGGTGCACGATCCCAAAATGCTTCGGAAAAGCATATCGCTCCATCTGGCCATTCTTTCTTCATGGCCTCCTCAGGAAATGCTTCGTCAGGAGGATCGGGAGGTAAAGGAGATACCGTAGGTCTAGGGAAGGGTTCTGTCAAAGGATGTCTAGATGATTCAGCATGGACAGAAACGGTTTCCCAAAGCTCTTCTTCTGCGTTTCCTTGAGATTTAGCAAGAAGTTTTTCTAAGGGGAAAGCTAGGAGAAGATCAAAATCCACGATGTCATAGATGTGGAAATTTAATCGCACCTCTATGTCATAAATGGTGATCGGCACGTCCCTAGCAATCCCCCGAAATGGAAAAACACAGCGCCACCTGGGACTATGGAAAAGTCTATCAGTCGGGATCAAGGGCATATCACCCACCAGAGTATCCAAAAGGGTCTCTGGTATGATGCAAGCCCCAACAATAGGGTCATGGACAGCATCTACGGTGTGTCCTCTCATGGAACAATGGATGATCGTGGAAGTCCAGCTAACCCAAATTGCTCCGGATGTATGCTTTTGAGGTGACCAATCCACTATCGTCCCATGATTCCAAACTTCATCGAGGACCTCATAAATGTCCAACGATGTCGTAGGCTTCTCATGCCAAGAGTGATCTGAGGTATTTCTGATGTTTCGAGAAGGATCATCCTCAAATCGGGAAGAGAACTCCGAAGGTTGAATTTCTTCTTCCTTTGATGTTCGTGGTTCGGGAGAGGGCTCAACAAAGGAATCAAGGAATTCAAAGAATGAAAGCTCAGATTCGGCTTTTGAGAGACTCTCATGGACCAACTCAGACTCCAGATGGGGTTCGTTGTAAACAATATGGGAAGAAGAGGTTTCTAAGAAAAATTCTAAGATCTCTCTTCTTTCCACTAGAGTTTGGTTTTCAAACGAACCTCCAGCTAAAAGGTTGAGCACTCGTGCAGATTCCATGTCTATACGAGTATAAAAGGTATACGTCGCTATATCATCAGGTATAGACATGTCTGAGCTAGATTTCATAAGACGTAGGAACCTAGCCCAAGCTGCACCTATGGACTCACCCTCTAATTGCTCAAAGTCAAGGAGTTCACATGGCAAGAGCTCTATGCGTTCATAAAGGGAGAACGAGTCACAAAAGTTTTCTCGTAGTTTTCCCCAATTATTCACATGCTCTGGTGTGTGGGTGTACCATTGCTCCGCTCTATCTACGAGAGAGAAAGGGAACAACTTCCACCTCAAAGTTTCCTGTGTCATGCCTAGAATTACCAAGCACGAACACAAGTCCTCGAACTCCTCTAAATGAACATTAGGATCATCACTGATCGCTCCAGAGAAAGGTCGATTCCGAACCATGGCTATAAAGCCGGGACGAAGCTCGCAGCAAGATGATGAAGTTGATGGTTGCTCTAAGACGAACTCGCCCCTAGGGGTAGAGAGGCTTTGACAGGAAGGCATCTAAAAGGGTAACGGGGGTGAAGGTAGAAGAAAACGAAAAAGATAAATACGAGGACCACTAGGTTCGAAGATAGATATAGCAACCGTTCCCCGGCAACGGCGCCAGAAATGCTTGTTGGCGTTTCTTAACGTCTCCACTAGTTGTACACCTAGAGTGAGCGTATAAGAACAACCAGGTATACCGCAAGCACGCGGAAATACCGCTGTAGCACTTCCCCAAGGAAGGAGAGTATTCCAAGGGTATCGAATCCAAGGAACGGCGTGCACTATCTCCTACTCTAGTATAGATGATCCAAGGACACAACACTAATTGATAGGATAGGTAGAAAGGATCTGCCTTGACCGAGCGCAGAGTCTAGTTACGGTCTCTCAGGTATAACACTCACTTCGGGCACTAGGCACATCCTAGGTCAATGTGCTGGAGTGAGCCCAACTCGGTACGCGACGTAGAGGGTTGACAAAGGGTCCAACAGGCTGTCACCACTATGGCCTACCTCTACGCTACGATCGCACGTGGTCTTCGAAGGATAGCTTATGATCCAGACACCATGTCTACACCACTTACTATTACTACAAATCCACGAGGGAGATACTAGCACTAGCTCAAGGGATGCTCTATCACTCATGCAAGATCACAAATGCACTTTGATCTAACTAGAGACATGCAGGAGCTGCACTTTACTCTAATAGACAAGCTGGCAAACTAGATGCAAACTTATGATCTAAGTCTACTGGATCGAAAGGGTTGTGTTCAAAAACACAAGCCTCTAAACCAAGAACAAACGAAGAACACAAGAACAAAGCAACTAAGCATGCATACGACTTTAGTCTAAATAGGAAATGTCGAAATACTCACTTTAGTCTAGTTGAAGAACAAAGGCACCGCTGAGGATCGTTCTTGAGGAAAGATGTCATGAATCATGACATGTCATTAAGCCTCCCACCTCACTTCCTAGCACTAATCCTATACAAAGAGCTCTCCTCTCCTAAAGAGAGAGGCTCCAAGCCAAAATGAAGAGGAGGAGGAGAAGTGTGTGTTCCAAAATGGAGCCCCTCCCCTCCTATTTATAGAGGAGGGGGTGGCTTGCCTTTGTGCTCCAAGTGCTCCATCTTGTGCAGCCTCCCTGGGCGCAGCCAATAAGTGCTTGACACATGGCAGTCGAGAACCGGACGAAAACCGGATATTCTAGTGAAGAACCGGACATTCCTTTGTGTCATGTGCGCTGAGTGGTACTAAAGATCGCTTATTCGCAGCAGCTGGACGGCGAACCGGAGCGAACCGGGGGCGAGCCAGCGCGGGCCACGCGCGCTCCTTTCCCCGTGCGACGCGTGGCTGGCCTGCGTGGCTTCTCGCGTACGCCACCGCGCCGCCTCGCCCCACGCGTATCGTCTCGCGACGCGTGGCACGGCCTGCGCGGCATCTCGCGCGCGCGCTGCCCTGCGCGATCTGCGTGGGAGGGAGGACGGCCAACGGGTGGCTGCCACGTGGCGGCAGGGAGATGATCCCGCGCCGACACGTGCGCCAGCGCACTGATCCACAGCGGGGTCCGGCAGCCAATCAACCTCTGCCACATGGTGCTTCCTGGTACAGTTGCATGGCGTTGTAGCACAGTGACGTCAGCATTGCGTCGTATTTTGTCCTTTGCGTATCTCCTTCATACGAACTCCGATGTAGGCATATAATATGTCCATTTCGATCGTCTCGACGAGCCCGTCACAATGGTGCAGTCCAATTTGGCATTTAAGGTTGTTTATGATGATGTCCTTTAATAGCCATTGGACTACTTGCTCTCAACTGTACCATTTGGCACGTATTTCGGTGCATCCTGTAACAAAAGCTAGAAACACCAACACTTGTGGAAATCATCAGTATCAGGCCCTATTCTAGTGTTGATGATCCTTTTACACTTATTTTATGCAGGTATTGATGATGTAAAAGCAGCACTTTTCGACCGTCAATAGGCAGGTGGACACCGAAGCCTTTGTTCGGTTCTATGAGCTCCATGTTCAGAAGCAGATCTTTCGGTTGGATGGGGATCCTTCTATTTACGAGAACCACTTTGGGTGTATAACCTTCACAACGCGAAGGAGGAACACAAAGAAGGATATCGAAAGAGTGGAACTCAGCCCTGCTCATAAGAATAAGTGGGACGATGACTGGTTGTCCTACTGGTTCTATGTGATGGTTAATATGCCTCGCGGCTCCGATGGTACCGCTTACTACCCTTTCAGCATCTCGACCATGACGCCTCTGAGTTACATAACCGGTCCTGACTTCGCGAAGACCAGAGGCTTCAAGGATTGTGAGAAAGCCTTCCTCTTGGCTTCACAATTTATTCCTGGTCGTGATGTGGCCGAGGAATTCGTGGCTGCCAACATTTGACCCCTCTCCGCAGGTTGGAATCCTCGGGAGGTTAAGTGGCTCTCGGTTGACTGGTTTTCAAAGGGCATTCCCTTCCCTCGCTTTGGCCTGAAGATGCCTAAAGGAAAGAATGCTCACGAATTTGTGGGTGAAGTAGAGCGTCGTGTTGTGGACCTACTTGGTCCCTGCACAGAGGCGGAGTATCAGGCTTCGCGGAAGCGGGCCACTGGAGGTCATCGCGTTAACCGCATTTTTTCCGAACTCGGTGTTGAAGTAGACGACCGTGCGAAGCCCAAGGCTTCTTCTAAGCGTGCTCGTGATTCAACTCAAGCCGTGTCTGATCCGGCTGATGCAACAAAGAAAAAGAAGAAATCTGCTGCTTCTCCAGAGCCGTCTGGCGAAGCCGCCGCTGCTGATTCGCGGAAGGTTGTGGCTCCGGTGTCTTCTTCGAAGATGAGTCAGCTTGAGCGTGCTAAGAAGAAGCAGGTTGCGATACAGGAAAACAACCCTACTACTGAGAAGGCAGTGAAGCCTGGACTTCGCTGCAAAAAAACTGGCTCGAAGCCTAGGCATGCGTGCCGTATGGTGAATATCCTTGGCTCCTCTGATGCCTTGGAGTTTCTAGACTCTGGGGCCGAAAGTGATGGAGGTAAGGATCGAGTGGCTGAACTTGAGGTGGAAAAGGCAGTCGCGTCCAGCCCTAAGGAAACTGTTACAGACCCTCCTGCCACGGGGATTGTGAGCGGTTTGGATAAAGTTGGAGAAGGTTTCAAACTTCTCGGAGCCGAAAATGTTTAGGATAAGGGAAACGTCTCTTTGGCCGACCATCCCGAAGCTTCTGGTGACACCAAAGCGTCGCCTGAGTTCATGCAGTCCTTGGCCGAAATCGTGAGCTCATCCGGTGCTGTTGAGGGCCATACGCTGGAGATGGTGCTTGCTGAGAAAAGCACTTTCGACCCCTCAACTTATTCTTACAACAAAGCTGTTGGTATGAGGGACTTACAAACTTTATTATCTGTTCGCTTGCCATTTTATAAAGAGAGTGGGGTAATCGAGTCCCGTGTGCTCTGGGAGCTAAGGGATTCTGCTCGACTTGCAGGCGCGACTGCAGGGGATGCTCCGCGGGTGGAAGGGGTGCTCTTGACGGCCAAGAACTAGAAGATGGGGAAATCCCTGGAGCCCCGGCTTCTTCTTTGATTGTGAGACAGCCAGGAACCAGTACCAGCGCCGGACCTTCGGTGCCTTTTGATCCTCAAGGTCAGTTCTTAGTCCTTTGCTTTTTGTTCTTTACTTTGTTGGTTATGCGTTAAAGTAGGTTGAATATGTTGTATATTTTTGCAGCTTATGAGAAATCTATAGAAGACATGGAGGCTGGTAACTTGGCTGGTTTATTAGCTGAACTTTGCTACAAGTCGATGGTCTCTAGCCGCAAATTGCTGGAAAAATATCGCACTTAAGAGAAAAAATTCTTGGCGTCCAAAGCCGCAAACGTTGAGCTGAGCCGTGAGATTATTAGGCTGAAAGAAGAGAACGCATCTTTGACAAAAATTCGCAAGCTGCAAGAGGAGAAGATTGACATTCTGAAGGATAATGTTAATACTTATAAGACCACGGCGGAAAAACTGAACAAAGATGTGGAGAAGCGCGATGGACTGCTCGAAGAGTTTAAAAAGATAGTGGAGGATGATACCAATATCATTGAATCCTTAAAAAAGGAGAAGGAAGCACAAAAATCTGAAATTGAAGAACTTAAGAAGGAAATTCAGGGGCAAAACAATTTCATAAATGCAGCTGAAGAAGTCTTGAAGAAAAACTTCAAAGTTTTGTACGAAAAGTACTCTCGTGCTCTGGGGGAATTTGGTGCGGAGCCCCTGCCCTTCCCTGGCGATAAAGATGCTAAGGCGATTTTCGAATTTATGGAACAGGAGTTCGATCACCTCCCCAGTATAATGATTGGTGCCAGCGATTATGCGGCTTCGATGTGTGTAGAAGTTTTGCTTGAACTGCTTGAAAAGAACAGATGCACGGACTTCTTGGCTCTAGGTGCCAGGAATTACAAGTTCCCGAAGGCGGAGGAAATCGAGTGTGAGGTCCCTTCGAAGAATGTTCAAGTAATCAAGAAGATCTTCTTGACTCTGTTCTGGGAGACGTCTGGGCAAGAGCACGCTAAGGCTGTGGCACGCCGGTATTTGGCGGAGGTAAAGGATTTTCTTGTCAAAAAAATTTTTTGTAAAGGATTTTCTTGTCAAAAATTTTTTTGTTCCTTTTCTCTTTTTTAGATTGCTTATTTTGTTGTTTTGTAGGCTAAAGAAAAGGAGGCGTTGGGATCGGACTCATCCGAAGATGAGGCTGAGGATGGTGAATCTCCTGCAGGTGCAGCGCCTGGTGCTTCGAGCTCTGGTGCTCAGAGAGACGTCGAAGACAAGGCTTCCGAGGATAAAGATGGCGAAGCGTAACACAGTTTTCTTTGTTCTGAACTGTTGCTTTTGGGATGCCCTGCGTGGCGAGTGAACTTGGCAGAAAACACTTATGGTTGTGCAAAAAATTGTAATATATCTTGGCCTCGCTGCAATATTAGCTTTTTTAGTTAGTTGCAAAGAGGTTAGACTTGAGGTGCTGAACTTGTGATAGAAAAACGATGATGAAATTATCGTGTTTTCTTTACTCTATTTTTTGTGACTTTGTATTGTGAAAAAGTCTCGGTTTTATGTTTTGGGGATGAAAACTGGGCTTCAATATGTTTTTCGTTGTCTTCTTCTTAAGCCATTCTCTGGCTTCGAGAAAGGAGCGAAAATAAAAAATGTTTTTGAAGAAAATGTCACCCCCTTTTTTTGCTCTTTTCTCGAAGCTCGCAACTTTTTGTAGTGATTGTGATATTTCGTAGGATGGTTATGCTTCCTCAAAAACCCAAAGTCTAGCGAAGCTTGCTCCGAGCTTCGCAGACTTTCTTTCTTTGATGGTCGAATATCAGCAATCTTGTTGCTTTTTGACACAGATTGTTTTCGAGTCCGTAATAATCTTAGAAAGAAAGTTATTGATCCCGCAACTTAGTCTGTTACTGTATGGGATTTTCTGGTACTTAGGCATGAATGCTAAGATTTTAATGAGACAACGTGTATAAGCTTGTTGCTTTTCGTTGCTCTTTGGGCAGAAACCCCTGTTGCAGTAAGTAAATGACTGGAAATGAACTGCTAAAAAATAAAAAATAGTAAATGAAGAGATTTAAGGGGGGAAGTAATTTTCATTGGAACTGAAATTGAGTACATGGATCCGCCTCGTTAAAAACCTTGCCTCCTGATTTGGAGCCCCCTTTAGCAAGGAAAAGAGTACGGTCCTTGGAAATGTAAAATGCTGAAAATGTAAAAAGCATAAGATAACTAAGCTCCGGCTTCGTTTATAAATTTACGAAGCTAGAGTTTTACACTGTTTGTTTTCTAAGGGTAGTATTTGAGAAGGTTGTCCGCGTTCCAGGTGTGTGGCAACGCGTTGCCCAACTGATCTGCCAAATAGAAGGATCCTGGTCTTAGACTTTTTGTTACTATGAACGGGCCTTCCCAGGGCTCTTGTAACTTTCCCGGATTGTCGAAGTTCTTCTTCTTCTTGATGACCAAGTCCCCCACCTGTATTTCCTTTTTCACAACTTTTTTGTCCCTCCATTTTTTGGTTTCTTGCTGATATTTTTCTAAGTCCTCTGTTGCTTGGAGTACATCTACCTTGATCAAATCTTTTTCTGCTTCCTCGAAGCCTGTGTCTTGTGTTTTTAGGACTCGTAAGCTTTGGTTCTTGATTTCTTCTGGTGTCATGGCTTCGGAGCCAAATAGCAACTTGAAAGGTGAAAAGCCTGTGGCCCTTGAGACGCTAGTGTTATGAGACCAGGTTACCTTCGGTAACTCCTCCACCCATTTGCCCTTTCTCTGGTTGAACAAGCATTTCTTTATGCTAGAGAATATTTGGCCATTTGCTCTTTCCACTGCCCCGTTTGACTGTGGATGGTACACGGAGGCGAACTTTAGCTTTGTTCCCATAGTGAGACAAAATTCCCTGAAGTCGTTGCAATCAAATTGTTTCCATTGTCCACAGTTAGTTCCCTAGGAACTCCAAATCTGCAAATTATATTCTGCCAAAAGAACTTCTGTATGTTGCGAGACGTGATGTTTGCTAGTGGCTTGGTCTCGACCCATTTGGTGAAGTAGTCAATAGCGACAGCCGCAAATCTACAGTTTCCTTGCGCTGCTGGGAGTGGTCCAACTAAGTCCATCCCCCATCTTTGCAATGGCCAGGAAGGTGGTATCAGCTGCGTGGGCATCGAAGGACTTCTCTGGTTGCTGGAATTTTTCTGGCCAGCTTCGCATGTTTTTACCAATTGGTGAGCATCATCGATGATGGACGGCCAGTAAAACCCCTGCCTCAGCGCTTTTTGGGCCAAAGCTCTGGAACCTATGTGAGCACCGCAAAAACCTGAGTGAATTTCTTTTAGCAATTCCTTCCCTGCATCGAAGCTGATGCATCTCAAGGTAGGAGCTGATATGCCGGATTTGTATAGTTCCCCATCGATTATCTCGTAGCTTCGGGCTCTTTGTCTCATGCGGTTCAAGGACACTTCCTCGGTGGGTTCGTAGTGACCTCTTAAGAAAGCCAAGATTGGTGCTCTCCAATCATATTTCTCTATAACATTGATTGTTTTGGCTTTGGGTTCTTTCACAGCAGGCGTGGTGAGGACCTCATAGAAAACATCCGGAGGTAAGGCTTGATTTTGCGTTGTGGCTTTTGCCAATGCGTCAGCTTCGTTGTTGGAGTTTCTTGGAATGTGCTCCACTGTGAATCCCTTGAAATGCTTTTCCATGGACCTTACCACGGTGAGATATTTGACCAGCTCTGGTTCTCTGGCTTCGCTGTCTTTTTCTACATGGCCCTGAATAACTTTGGAGTCCGATCTCACGATGAAACTCTGCTGGCCTAGTGCTTTCATTTTTCTCAGGGTAAGGAACAATGCTTCATATTCGGTTGTGTTGTTTGTTGCTCTCTCATTCTCTGGGAAGTCCAACCTGACTGTGAATCGCATTTTGATTCCTGTTGGAGAGGTGATAACTGCCGAAGCTCCGGCTCCCTTGTGGCAGTACGCCCTGTCGCAATATGCGATCCAAGGCTGTTCAACTTCTGCGGAGCTCGAACTTGCTGGTGAAGTCCAATCCACAACAAAATCTGCTAGGACCTGAGATTTTATGGCGCTTCTTCTCTCAAAGTCAACTACATGCTCTGATAGCTCAAGAGCCCATTTTGAAATCCTGCCCGAAGCTTCTCTGTTGTTGAAAAGCTCATGCAGAGGTTGATCTGTTACTACTATGATTCTGTGGGACTCAAATTAATGCCTAAGTTTCCGCGCTGCCATAACCACTGCGTATGCAATTTTTTCAAGATTTGAATAAAACACTTTCGACCCGGTGAGTCTTTCAGAGACAGTGGTTGCAGCTTGGAAGCCTTGGAAGTTTTGGATAAGTTTGGTTTTGAGGTCGACCCAGCTGTAGACTGAGTCTGGGGGTAGGAGCGAGTACCAGTTTAACACCGCACCTTCGCACGCTATGATGAATGATTTAGCCAGAACAACTTCATCACCTCCGGCCGAAGCCACGGCAGCTTCGTAACTCATTATGAACTGCCTTGGGTTTGTTAATCCATTGTACTTTGGCAAAGAGATTGTTTTGTAGGAGAAAGGCCATGGTGCTGTTTGCAAGCCAATGGATAGAGGCGAGGTTGAGTCAACGGACATGAACATTCCTGCGGTGTTGTGGGTTGGGAAATTGAACAGTATGTTTTCATTTTGCGGAGGCGGGTCTTCCTCGTGGTTTGGGGTGGGACTTGGTGGCGTGTGCCGGTGGGAATGCAATTCATCCAGCTCTTCCTGCATTCGAGCCAGTTGCATCTTCGCAGCCTTTAACTTTTTGATCTTTTCATCAGCTTGTTTCTGAGCTTCGAGCTCTAGAGCTATTCTCTCCTTCTCCCTCTTCATGGCTTCGATTTGCCTTAATACTGAGTCCAGCTCTCTTTCGGTTGCGCCCTCCTTGTCGTTTGTGAGGCTGGTTTCTGGGTCTCAATCTTATGTGGCCTTTCCTGTCACCTTTCTTTTTTCGCTTCGCGTCCGCGCAAAGTCTTCATCCTTCGGCCTGAGCTCCGGAGCAACTATGATTCTTTTTTCCTTAGCAGCCACTCTGGGCTCTTCTTGGTCAACAGGCTTCTTTTTTGAGGGTGCCATCGTGGGTTTCTTGGTGGCTAAGAACACGGGTGGTCCATGCAGCTGTTCGTGCGGTCGAAGGCACCGGCAACCACCTTGGCAGCGCACTGGTACAGCAGGCCAACGATCAGCCGCACGCCCTGCTGGCCGTGGCTCAGCTCTTGCACCCGTGTGGCGAGGGCGAGTACACTCATAATAATGGATGATGCAGACACTTGGAGCAAGGATTTTTATGAGACTATCATGCTACCAGCAATCCAGCATGATTCTTTCCAACCTTTCCTTTTATGTATATCGAGATATAGAATTTTATTTGTTTTCCTTTTTCTTTTGGATTTCCTTTCAGATCAGGACCTAATTCAGGGCTTAGCTTAGGCCTACATGGGAAATGCTGAACGAAAGAGTGTTTATCTCATCAGAAATGTGCTTGTTCCTAATATCTTTTGAGAGATATGCTTGTACCTTCAGGTTCTGAATGGTAGGTTTCACATGTTCATTTGGTGATGCTTGCCATTATGAATTTTTTTTCCTTGCTCTTAGCTACAACCACTAAAAAATAGTGTGTAGCTACATAATATGATTGTCTTATTTGTTTCAACTTTAACTTCAACAGTCTGGTCGAATATTGCATGACAAACAGTGTCAGCTGATAGATTTGCATTCTCTTCTACAGAGCCAGTATCCTATCATTGTTACTGAAGCCTTCTCATCACTTCCAAGCAAAGGGAAAGCTGGGAAGGATGGCTGGTTAGTTTCTTTCTTTAAGTTATTACAAACTCGCAATATTCTTCTAGTGACAATTTAAGGTTGGGGTAAGCATTCTATCACGCTAAAAATTTCATGCTTATGAAATTTTACTTTTTTGAACAGTTTGGATGACCCTCGTGTCATTTACCCTATTGCAGGAAACCAGTAAGTGAATTTTCAAGGTGATTCTATGTACATAGGTACTACCACTTTATTACAGGACATGGTTTAATTATATATGATGGGGAGGTACTTTTACAGGGAATTGTTTATAGACTTCTTGAGATACAATAGAGGGAAGCCTCATGGTCGTGATGGATCAGGCTAGGTAGCCTTGTGGAGAGTATCCTGATTCAGAATGGTTTCTGGTGATAGGATTGGGGTGGTTTGGTGAAAGGATGGTGTCTGGTCATATATTAGACATCCTGTCAAATATTTGCAATGCTCGAAAAAAAAAGTTGCCTGACCAGAACTTTTGTTCTTTATTTGCGCTGTTTTTATTTCATCTTATAATCAAATCAGGTGCCTGACCAGAACCTTCCCTAGAAACAAGGATGACAGGTATGGATTGTTTACATGATTACTAGAAACAAGGATGACAGGTATGGATTGTTTACATCCTAATAATCACTGACGGATCTAGGGGGGCTAGGGGGGCTCTAGCTCCCCCTAGAGCCAAGAACTCCATTGATTTAAAAGGAAGAAGAGGAGAAGGAAAGAGGGAAAATAAGAAGAATAAGAGGAAGAAGAAATGGAGGTGGAGAAGGAAGAAGAACTCAGCCCCCCCTAGATTTTATATTGGCTGAAGGACCGAATTGGCGACCAGAGAGGGGGAAGTAAATGGGAGCCGATAAAAATTCTTCTCAAGAACTCGGCCTAAACCCCAAAATCATTTCCAAAGAATCCCGCACAAACTTGTCAAGATCACGTAGTCACAACGGACCTACTGACCCTAGGAACAAGTTAGGACAAGCCTAGAAACAAAGCGGAAGCAAGCTCAAAAGGAAACGAGAAAAAGAACAAGCTAAACCAACTTACTGCAGTTTTTGTCGGAACTACCGCCCCAAGGTCGGAACTACCGAAAAAGACTTTCTGTCTGTCGAAAACCCGATATCGGAACTTCCGACGCAGGGTCGGTACCGACCCTCGGTACTACCGGCCCAAGGTCGGTACTTCCGATAAGAGCTTTCTGTCCGGTTTATCGGTACTACCTGGGTCAGGTCGGAAGTTCCGATAGCCTCAGAAAAACAGAGAAAAACAGCCCGCGAGAGAAGGAAGAAAAATCCAAAACTTGATCAAACGATCTCCAAAAATCACGAAACTTTAACCATAGCTTCTTAACAACACAAGGAAGTTTTTCCCAAAAGATCTCCTCCAAAAGATCAAGGAAACACTACCAGAAAAATGATTTAGGCCATGAACCCTAGAGAGGAGACTATTTCCTCAAATCGATGGAACTCCCAAACGGCATGAGCTCTTGAGATAAGATTTGGGGTAGATGAGAAGCGTCACTAGATGAAGCTATGCCCCAAAAATCTTAACCTCTAACTCACTAAATCACCGGGAATCGCTGATCACATGAACAAGCTCCAAGAACTCGGGTTCCTTCAAGAACTCGCAAATCGAAGGGTTTTCCCGGCGTTTGAGTGGTCAAGATCACACACAAAGATGCACAAGGCATCCACCCATGATCCCCTCAAAGAAATCCAAGAGGAAACGCCCTCAAATCATCGAATTGAGCGAAGAACAAAAACACCCAAAAATAGCTCCGAAAATGACACGAAAATCACAAAGAGCTAGGAGGGGGAAATCATCACAATGCCGAATGCTTTCATACATCCAGAGGTCAGAGTCTGTACAAGAATCTAGCCTAAGGAATACAAAGTGAAAAGAAGCAGTTCAGAGCAATCTACCGGGGGAGGAAGACCTAGAGTCCAAGAGAGAGATGTCGTCCACCTCTCCGCTATTTATACGAATTCCATCGGAGGGAGATAAAACACCACGCTACCCCTACTGCTTGAAATGAAGATACAACCCCTCAGGGGCATTTTGGTCAAGTCTTCATCGGACGGACATGCTTCCACCGCGGCTTCGCTTCGCATCGACGCAAACCCCGCGATCACGCCACGTGCCCCCCGCCTCGAAGCTTCCCGAAGCTCCCGGATCACCGTCTCCGTCTCCGTCGCCTCGGGCCTCCGGGCTTGGTTTTGAGGCCCAAACCAAGAAACCGTCCACTGATGGTTTTGTGGGCAAACCAACAAACCCCGCGTGCAAGCTTCGGGCTCCATCCGCTACCTTGCACCGGCCTATGTTCACGACTTCTGCCCGCCAGTCTTGCACTGCACGGCTCGCACTTGACCCTATCGGCCACCAGGTCCATCGAACCAAGCCTACTTGCCACTCCATCACCCGGAGGCCGCCACGGCTAAGGCCTTTCGCGCTTGTTCTTCACCTGCACCAACACGAGTCAAGCCGCAACCTGTACCTGCACACTTAGCCAAGCATCAGTCCACACAACGTTGTCAATCACTCATCACTCAGGAGCGACCCTCCACTGGTCCTCGGACATACCTGGTCCTCAATCTCCCCCTTGATGAGTGCATTGACAACACCCATAGAAATCACATAGAGAAAAAGAAAAGAAAACAACCACGAACACAAACCTCCCAAGCAAGTGATCCAAAGCCAAAGAACAAGCGAAAACTCGATCACTCGCCAATCCAAGTCTCGGCCCCCTAAGACATGGGCAACGGCTCGACACAGCCGAGACAAAACAAAGCTCTCAAAGAGCACATCACAAAGCACAAAACTCAGGCAAACCAAAGGAGCTCCCCCTGCACATATGCAAACTCCCCCTGAGCCAATGCAACCTCTTCTTCTCAATTTTCTCCTCACATGCCACATCTCACAAATGCATACCAATTTTTCACAAAAACTTCCAATGCACGAAAATTCTCCCCATATCATACAAATCTCTCCCCCTTGTTGACAATGCATGAATCAAGGTATATGAAACTCTTCCCCTTGTTTTCATGAAAAATGAATGTCAAAGCACATATACACTCTACCAAGCTTCTCAAATATACAAAGAGCACAACAAAATGCTACAAATGAGACATAGAGCAAGCCAAGTAGACATGGTGTATCTAGCACATTGCCATCAAGAAGGTAGAGACATATAAGCATGTGACATGACCAAAAGCAATTTTAAGCAATTTTCATAAAGAAATAGTCATCTCATGAGCAATACTCTGTCTATACCAATTTGAACATAAATACACTAGATCATCCAAAGTTTATACAAGATCACAAATTCTCATCACAAGATCATTATAAACGCCCACAAGCTACTCAAGTCATGTTAAAGCCACCGAGCCATGTGTCTACTTCTTAAAATGAGACTTCTCATGGTAGACAAGCATGCTACGGTTTAGCACCCAAGATATGAATATCAAACCATAAAAACATGATTAGGAGCTCATTTTTCAAGCATAAGGCCATTCATACACCAATTTCATTTTCAAGTTTAAACATGGTACATGAAGTGACTTTGCGGCAAAAAGAAGCTTATGCTCCTCCCCAAGCAAGCAAAAGGGCTAAACATTTACAATGACAAAGGGTCTTTGACACCAAGCAAAGAGGACATGATCCTCAAAAACAAACTGAGCATGATATAAGCATTTAAGCACAAATTGAGCATAGACAATCATCTACTCATGAGAGACAAAATTTTAGCATTTTCATCAAAAGAAAGCTATCTCAACACAAATATATGGCAAACCATCCAAAGCATAGCATTCACATCCACAATTTACCAAACATGCACAAGTCTCACAAATAGCACATCAGTGATCAGTGTATTTAAGAGAAGCTCAATCCTAGCTCAATTGATCCAAAGATGGCTATCCTACCAGGTTTTGTATAGAAAGTAAAAAGCATGAATGAAATGCAACAAAATGAACATATGACACATATATACATGAGCAGCTCCAAGACCCAGCTAGAAAGGAAAGCACACCCCAAGCTCACCCCGCAAGCGAGTGAAAGTGACTTGGTCAAGCGGTTTGGTGAAAATGTCAGCTAGCTGGTCTTGGGTAGGGACATAGGACAAAGATATGTTTCCCTTCTCAACATTGTCCCTCAGAAAGTGGTATCTCACTTCTATGTGTTTTGTTTTGGAGTGAATGACAGGATTTTTGGCTACACTTATGGCACTGGTGCTGTCACAGAAAAGTGGAACCTGGGAGCACTCCTCACCAAAATCACTCATGGTGTAGGTCATCCAAAGCAGCTGGGAACAATAACTAGCAGCAGCTACATACTCGGCCTCTGTAGTGGACTGGGCTACACTGGATTGCTTGCGAGATGACTAAGAGACCAAAGAAGAACCAAGGAACTAACAACACCCAGAAGTGGACTTGTGATCCAATCGACACCCAGCAAAATCCGCATCAGAAAAACCGTGACGCCTAAGTGTCGAGGAGGCAGAGTACCACAGACCAAACTCAGGAGTGTAGTTCAAGTACCTGAAAATCTGCTTGACGGCCTGCCGATGTGAAGTCCTCGGTGAAGCCTGAAAACGAGCGTACAGACACACACTGAACTGTATGTCCGGCCTCGTCGCCGTCAAGTAGAGGAGGGAGCCGATCATGCTCCGGTACTCCTTCTGGTCCATGGGTTCGCCGTCCTCATCCGCGTCTAAAGCCGTAGTCGTACTCATCGGTGTAGTCAGCGGCTTGGAGTCGTTCATGCCAAACTTCTTCACCATGTCCCTGGTGTACTTCGCCTGATGAACAAAGGTCCCGTCCTTGCACTGCTTGATCTGGAGACCCAAGAAAAACTGCAGCTCGCCCATCATGGACATCTCAAATTCCCTGCTCATGTCATCTGCAAATTTGGCAACAAGATCATGAGAAGAGCCACCAAAGATTATGTCATCCACGTATATCTGAACAATCAAAAGGTCATTCCCATGCTTAAGGAGGAACAGGGTCTTATCAACTATGCCCATCACAAACCCCTTACTAAGCAAAAAACCTCTCAACCTGCCATACCAAGCTCTAGGTGCCTGTTTCAACCCATAGAGCGCTCTCTGGAGTTTGTATACACGGTGTGGGTATTTTTCACTCTCAAACCCCGGGGGTTGCCTCACATACACTTCTTCCTCTATCACCCCATTCAAGAAAGCACTCTTGACATCCATTTGGTACAACTTGAACCCCTTAGCCACGGCAAAGCCTAGAAGGATCCTAATTGCCTCCAAACGGGCCACAGGAGCAAATGTCTCCTCATAGTCTATCCCCTCCTTCTGGTTGAACCCCTGAGCCACCAACCTCGACTTGTTTCTCACAACCATCCCATTCTCACCCTCTTTGTTCTTCCACACCCACTTGGTACCTATGGGACGACAATTTGGCGGTGGATCGACTAACACCCAGACTTGGTTTCTCTCAAAGTTTTCCAACTACTCATGCATGGAATTCACCCAATTCTCGTCAGACAAAGCGTGTCGAATATCTTTGGGCTCAAACGATGCAACAAAGGCAGAATGAGCGAAATGAGAAGTGTTCCTTGACCTCGACCGTGTAGTGCGTTCATGAAGGTCGCCAATGATTATCGTCGGTGGGTGATCAACTTGTACTCGCCGGGGAGCCTCACGCCTGGACACAACCTCCCCCTCAGCAGCAGCCTCCACTCGAACAGCCTCAGTCGTAGTGGGTGTAGGGGATGGTCTGTCCTCGATCGTCGTCGTAGTAGTGGAAGTAGCGTGTACACGATCAACCACGGGAGCACCACCATCATCATCGTCGTCGTCTCCATCTCCATCCTTCTCATCGTCAAAGATCCTGGCACCAATCTCCTCGTCACCTGCACTCAAAAGCAGAAGAGCTACATGGCTGCGTCTCGTCGAAGGTTACCTCGCAAGTCTCCATGATTCGGTTAGTCTCAAGGTTGAGCATACGATATGCTCTAGAGTGAATCGCATAACCAAGGAAAATCCCATCCGAACATCTAGATTCAAACTTATCCAACTTGCCCTTCTTCAGAATGAAACACTTGCAACCAAAAGCTCTAAAGTGACTCACCTTGGGTTGTCAGCCATGCATCAGCTCATAAGAGGTCTTCTTCTTGAAAGCACGAAGGAAGATGCGATTCGAGACATAGCAAGCGGTATTGACCGCCTCGGCCCAGAAACGCCTAGGAGTCCTATGCTCATCGAGCATCGTCCTGGCCATCTCACAAAGGGTCCGGTTCTTCCTCTCCACAATGCCATTCTGGCAAGCGACGTATGGAGAAGAGTACTGATGATCGAGACCAAGATCACTGCAAAAGGCATCAAAATGAGAGTTCTTAAACTCCGTGCCATTGTCACTGCGTATAGCTCGAATGGCATCTCCATGTCTCTCATTCTTCAACCTCAAGATCAAGTGCCGAACAAAGCCAAATGTCTCACTCTTATCCTCCAAAAAGAAAACCCAAGAGTACCTCGAAAAATCATCAACAACCACAAGAACATTCCACTTCCCACCAGCAGAGCGAACACGAGCTGGCCCAACCAAATCCATGTGCAACAACTCACAAGGTCGCTCGGTCATGACAGATGTCAAGGGGGCGTGAGAAGCGGCAACCATTTTCCCATACCGACAAGAAGCACAAACCAAATCCTTCTCGAATTTCAACTTCGGCAATCCTCAGACAAGATCAAGACCACTCAAGCGAGAAAGCAACTCAAAGCTCAAGTGTCCCAACCTCCTATGCCATTTCCAAAGCTCGACCAAAACGCTAGCAACAAAGCATTGAGGAGGACCAACAGACTGGGAAAAGTCGGCACGAAAGATTTGACCCTCGGGGACGATCGTACAGACAAGATCGCCTAGAGAATCAAGCACACGAGAAGCACCCGACTTAAAACGAACCTCAAAACCTTCGTCAAGTAATTGAGATACTGACAACAGGTTAAAACCAAGTGACTTGACCAGGGCCACACTTCTTAAGGTCACCTTGCTACTCACCTTCACCATACCTTCAGCAAGCACTCGTCCTCTCCCATTGTCCCCGAAAGTGATGTACTCCCTCATACTCACCGGGGTGAGGCTGGAGAACTACCCACGATCTCCGGTCATGTGTCTTGAGCAACCGGAGTCGATCAACCAAAAGTTCTCCAAGCCTCCCACCTGCAATCAAAAACGAGGACGAGAATGAGCAAGCGACTCAACACTGGGGTTAGTACCAAAAGAGTCATACCAGTGCTGAGCCATTTGCTCAAAAGAAGGGTTAGCAAAATCCATCCTCCCAAAGCCTCTAGGCGGAGCCCTCTCACGCATACCACCAAAGGACCTGTCACGTCTCACTGGAGGAGTACGCGCACCACGAGGAGGAAAACATGGCCCGTAGTCCATCTGAGACCCAAAGCTCCGATCGTGCCTCCCAAACTCGTAACGGTCACGAGAAGGAGCACGTCGAGCCAACTCACCACGCCCAAACCCAACACTTCTTTCTCTCTGAGGGAACACACCTCCACCTCCACGAGTGTGAACTGTCCTCACAAACACATCACCCCAAGGTAGAGGCCCTCTACGAGGCTCAGGCACACCACGAGCAAGGTGATACCTGTCCTTGTTTGCCATCTCCCTAGCAAACCTCTCATCCCTCTTCCTCCGGAAATATAACTCATCCTTATTCCCATCCTTCCCACAATACTCACAATGGAAGTGGATCGGCACTGGTTTAGGCTGTGGCTTCTCTACAAGCTTCTCTCCAGCTTTCTCTCCTGTCTTCCCATCAAAGACACTCCCCTGGGTGCCCACAAACTTGATGGGTTTTTGGTAGTTTTCAAATTTGTGGGGGAACACTCGAGGATCTGGGGTTGTGTCTAGCTTGTTTCTGAGATGGTTTGGTTTGGGTGCAAATTTGTTCATTGGTGTGGTACGTGGTGGAATGGGGATCTCTCCGGCTTTCTCCTCTCCCTCACCACTCTTCTCACCACACTTGTCAGCCCCCAATGCCTGACCATCAAACCTTTTGAACTGAGCCAACATCAAACTCAATTGTGGCTCATGCCCAGACAACCACCCCATCATTTTTCTCAACTCATCATTTTTATCCTGCAGACGATCAACATAGTGTGCAAGTTCCATGTTTTTCAAAGCATACATTTCACAGGTTGAACATGATGTAGGAAGAGGAGCTTTCAGTGCCGCCTCAAGAGAAACAATTCTAGTGTGAGACTCATCTAGCCTAGCATGCAAAACAGGACATGAGGTACAAGCACCTAGTAAAGCTGGCCTAGACTTCAATTCATCACACTCAATCCTAACCGCATCTAGTTCCTCCAAAGTGGAGGCATGCTTCTCCCTGAGGGCAGTCAAATCAGCAAGAAAAACTGAACAATCACCACAATCTATCTCATCAGACACCACAGGAGTAGACTTCAAAGCGACTATCTCATTCCTAGCATTCACAAGCAAGGATTCAAGCTCGGCCACCTTGTCCTTAGCATCACCCAACAGAGACCTAAATTCCCTCTTCTCCTTGTTGGTCTTTCTAAGCACATCATCACGGTTCTCAAGCAACTCATTGAGCCTAGCATTCTCCTCTAGCAAGAAGTTGGGATCTTGTCGTACCTCATCATCGAAGTTGGAGTTCGAATCCGAGCTGTGCTTCCCACCCTTCTTGGAGTGTGCCATGCCGCAAAAACCTCCTTGTGCGACGAAGCTTAGGCCGGTGAAGTTCTTGCCCGTGTGCTGCTTGTCCTTGCGCTTCTCTTGCTCATCCTCGCTGCTCGAGTCGGAAGAAGCATCGCTTGATGTCGAGTCGATGTCGCTCGCTCCGACCACCATTGCTCGAGCGGTCTTCTTCTTGTAGCCGCCACCCTTCTTGTGCCTTCTCTCGCCCTTGTCCTTGTGCTTGTCCTTATAGTCGTTCCGGGACCGGTGCTTGTTGTAGTTGTGCTTGGGCTTGCCCTTGTATTCGTTCTTGATCTCCATGGCTTCAGGGCATTCGGCGATGAAGTGTCCGTGCTTCCCGCACCGATAGCACATCCTCAAGCTCCGCCTTGCATTCTTGCAGTTCTCGTACATCCGCCCAAACCTCTTGCTCAACAATGCAAGATCGTCCTCGCTCAGCACCTCAAAGTCCTCATCTGGCAAAGACACAAGACAAGACAAAGAGAAACCACCAGGGTTAGCGTTAGACCGTGATCCCGAGACAAGAGCCAAACTATGAGGATCAGTGGGGCTCTCGCTCTTTGTTCTCAAGCCACGATCAACCTCTGAAGACCTGAGCTTGGAAAACAGCTCATCCAGCGTCAGCGTATCATACACGCTCGACTCCTCAATGACCTCGACCTTGGCACTCCACACAGACCTATCCAGGGCATGCAAAATCTTGATAGCTTGATCATGATCTGTGTATGGGAGCACTGTCACATTGGCCCTCATGTTGTTGATAATGCTAGTGAAACGCTGAAACATAGCATCGGTCGACTCGCTGGGGAGATGAGTGAAGTTCTCATACTCTCTCTGGTAAGTGGAAAACAAACGGGCTTGCACTTAGGCATTGCCAACATGAGCATTTCTCAACTTGAGTCATATCTTTCCGGCCACATTCTCTCTGTACACTCGTTCGAACTCCGAGGCACAGAGAGCACGGAACAAGTAATCAACGGCCTTGCTGTTGGCCTCAAACATGTCCTGCGATCCTGGAAGCAGAAAACTATCTGGGATGACATATTGATCATTCTGAGTGACCTCCCAAATAAGAGTTCCCTTCCCTCGCAAAAACACGCCCATGCGCCTCTCCCACATCAGGTAATTCTTGCCATCAAAGTGCGGAGGACTCGACCCCTTGCCGTAATCGCCCATCTTTGGATCTTAGACTGGTTAGAATCACGAAGATCCATAACCGGCTCTGATACCAATTGAAGGACCGAATTGGCGACCAGAGAGGGGGGGAGTGAATGGGAGCCGATAAAAATTCTTCTCAAGAACTCGGCCTAAACCCCAAAATCACTTCCAAAGAATCCCGCACAAACTTGTCAAGATCACGTAGTCACAACGGACCTACTGACCCTAGGAACAAGTTAGGACAAGCCTCGAAACAAAGCGGAAGCAAGCTCAAAAGGAAAGGGGAAAAAGAACAAGCTAAACCAACTTACTGCAGTTTTTGTCGGAACTACCGCCCCAAGGTCGGAACTACCGAAAAAGACTTTCTGTCTGTCGAAAACCCGATATCGGTACTTCCGACGCAGGGTCAGTACTTCCGACCCTCGGTACTACCGGCCCAAGGTCGGTACTTCCGATAACAGCTTTCTATCCGGTTTATCGGTACTACCTGGGTCAGGTCGGAAGTTCTGACAGCCTTAGAAAAACAGAGAAAAACAGCTCGCGAGAGAAGGAAGAAAAATCCAAAACTTGATCAAACGATCTCCAAAAATCACGAAACTTTAACCATAGCTTCTTAACAACACAAGGAAGTTTTTCCCAAAAGATCTCCTCCAAAAGATCAAGGAAACACTACCAGAAAAATGATTTAGGCTATGAACCCTAGAGAGGAGACTATTTCCTCAAATCGATGGATCTCCCAAAGGGCATGAGCTCTTGAGACAAGATTTGGGGTAGATGATAAGCGTCACTAGATGAAGCCATGCCCCAAAAATCTCGACCTCTAACTCACTAAATCACCGGGAATCGCGGATCACATGAACAAACTCCAAGAACTCGGGTTCCTTCAAGAACTCGCAAATCGAAGGGTTTTCCCGATGTTTGAGGGGTCAAGATCACACACAAAGATGCACAAGTCATCCACCCATGATCCCCTCAAAGAAATCCGAGAGGAAACGCCCTCAAATCATCGAATCGAGCGAAGAACAAAAACACCCAAAAATAGCTCCGAAAATGACACGAAAATCACAAAGAGCTAGGAGGAGGAAATCATCACAACGCGGAATGCTTCCATACATCCAGAGGTCAGAGTCTGTACAAGAATCTAGCCTAAGGAATACAGAGGGAAAAGAAGCAGTTCAGAGCAATCGACCGGGGGAGGAAAACCTAGAGTCCAAGAGAGAGATGCCATCCACCTCTCCACTATTTATACGAAGTCCATCGGAGGGAGGTAAAAGACCACGCTACCCCTACTGCTTGAAATGAAGATACAACCCCTCAGGGGCATTTTGGTCAAGTCTTCATCGGACGGACACGCTTCCACCGCGGCTTCGCTTCGCATCGACACAAACCCCGCGATCATGCCACGTGCCTCCCGCCTCGAAGCTTCCCGAAGCTCCCGGATCACCGTCTCCGTCGCCTCGGGCCTCCAGGCTTGGTTTTGAGGCCCAAAGCAAGAAACCGTCCACCGATGGTTTTGTGGGCAAACCAACAAACCCCGCATGCAAGCTTCGGGCTCCATCCGCTACCTTGCACCGGTCCATGTTCACGACTTCAGCCCGCCAGTCTTGCACTGCACGGCTCGCACTTGACCCCATCGGCCACCGGGTCCATCGAACCAAGCCTACTTGCCACTCCATCACCCGGAGGCCGCCACGGCTAAGGCCTTTCGCGCTTGTTCTTCACCTGCACCGACACGAGTCAAGCCGCAACCTGTACCTGCACACTTAGCCAAGCATCAGTCCACACAACGTTGTCAATCACTCATCACTCAGGAGCGACCCTCCACTGGTCCTCGGACACACCTGGTCCTCATTGGCTGTCACTGCTAATAATATCTTGACAACAAGAATGTAACAACATGCTTATATATTTTGATTGGCATATGTATACCTACATTTCTAGATCTCATATGGATCTCTTATTTTGTCATTGCTGACACAAGTAGGCTTGTTGTTTACTATCCTGTCAAGCTCAAAAGTGATCAGTTAATTTATCTTACTTTTGTTTCACAAATGTAGGGTTGATAGAAGTTTAGATGTGGAGTGCCGGGCACAATTATAGTCAAGTTAGTTAATTCCCTCTGTGTGGCTTTTTGTTTTCAGTTGCAGGGATAATTAGGTCTTGACCTGTGACAGTTGGTATGCATGGTTTGACTCGAATTAGGGAAAAATTCAAGATTTTATTTATATAGTGCAAATTCAAGATTTGATCAATCTTTTCATGCTCCATTATGGAATCTCTGGAAAGATACTGAAGTTGAGTTGTTTAATTTGTTTTTATTTTGTATGGCAGCAAGGATGCTGATGACAATAATAATATACTCCCTCCGTCCCGGAATAATAGTCGCTGGACGACTGACGTGGGAACCAATGTAACTGAGAAAAGACGCTGATACACCTATGTTTAGATGACTGGTCATCTGACACATCTGGACAGACCCTCTGTTCCCGGGGTCCCACGCTGCCTGGCCGGAGAAGGCAGACGTCGTGCGCCGCCGGAGAGCCTTAGCAGCACTGCGAGCCCGCGCTCTTTAGATGCATGGCCGGAGGAGGCGGCCGCCGTGCGCCGCCGGAGAGAAAAAAGTTTTGAAGAAAATTTGTGCAAAAAAATGAAAAAAAAGTCAACGAGATCTCGCAGGTCGCAGGATCCCCCGCTCCCCACCGGTGACCTCACTCGGCAGAGCTGGCCTCCACGCCGCCGCTCCCCCATGCGGTGCTCGTTGGGGAGGACTCCGCGCATCCACACCAGGGTGTCGCGGCCACACCGTCGCTCCTCCAGGCGGCATTCGCCGCAGGAGCAGCGTCCGCCCGGCTGCTCCCAGCGCGCAGCACTCGCCGGAGGAAGGCCGCGGTGGTGCTCGCCCTCGGGTACGGCTGGTGGTGGGGAATAAGGCAAAAAGAAAGGAAAGAGAGTATTGTCGTCACCGCCGCTCCCGGCGGGGTAGTCGCCATGCGCTCCGGTGATCCCTCGGGGGAGCTCGCCGTCGGAAGCGCACCCTGTTCCCCCGGGAGCTCGCCGACGGGAGCGCACGCTGCTCCCCATGGGAGCGTTCCATCGGCGGCTGGATCCAGATCCAGGGATAGAATAGAAAGAGAATGGGAGCTCATGGGATTGATGTGCGTGTTGGAGTGGGCGAGTGGCCGAGGGGGAGGCAGCAGGGCCCACCCATGTGCAGTGCTGGCTGCTGTGAAGGGGCAGGCGCATGCGCGTGGTTGCCAGCTAGCTAGGGGAGTAGCCAACGACACTCATTCGGAGACACGACACTGTTGCTCAAACAATTATTATTCCGGGACGGAGGGAGTAGTGTGGAGCTGGCAAAAACATATACTGATGAAGTAACTTGGTGATTGGTTGTGTCATTATTGAAATTCTTGTAATGTCAATGAAAAGAATGGAGTTTTTGAGTTATTTGTGATGTTAATTTTCTGGCTTTGGTATGTTCCAAAAGTGAAGAATTATGTGTTGGAGTTTAGTTATTTTTCTTTTTAATGATTTATAGCTATTTACACTTTAAACTGATAAATGTTGGTTATATTTCCTGTGAGTGGAATAAATCTAATTCTATTGTATGATTGATTATGAAAAGATGTAATTTTTTGGTGATTTGATTTGTTGGTGGTCGTTGCGTTAGCACGAGCATTATATAGTACTCTTTAAATAAGGAAGACTAACATGTTTGACGGCTACTGTGAGCGTGTGCATGCTAAATTAATTCTACTCGGCAATCTATCGTCGTGCATCTTGGTTTCTTGGATGCGAAGACATATTAAGAAAAGCTCATTGTAAGAAAAACTCCCGCCACAGCGCTGAAAATATTAGGAGTCGCCCATGAATACGTGTATATATTTTTTTTGTACAATGGTGTATACATAAATGAATGGTACTTGCGCTCTTGTACTGTGTAGCAGTTCAACCTCGTATATACACTGAACGGTTATCACACTAAATATTATGATTTGTCAAGCTCTTTCATCTTTACTTAGCACCACTATTTAATTTTATTTTTCCGGTTTCACGCACCTAGAAAAATAGAGAAAAAGGACAAAGCTTGTTTTAGTGGAAAAGTAGGAATGAGGAGATGAATGGTGTGGAAGGCTGAAATGTTGGTTGGTAGTAATCTTTCTGGGCTAAGAGCGGAGCAACGCTGCTTCTGAATTTTTTATATATATATTTTTTTGATTTTCGAAAAATAAATGGCCGAATCAAACATTTCGAGAAATATACATCTGTCATCATACCCCACGGCGTTAGGTCCCTGCCGCCGTGGGGTACGGCGGCAGGAGAGCAGCTCTGGCGGCACGTCCGCGTGGCGGCAGGGTCCTGCCGCCGTGCCACACGGCGGTAAGATCATTTTTTTTTTTAGTTTTTTCATTTTGTAAAACAACTTTAAATTTTGTAAAAAACAAGAAACTGATAAATATAAACATAATCACAAGATCATAATCAACGAGTAGATGCAAAATAGTTTATACAAGATCATGGTAAAAGTACTAATACATCTAAATCCACCGGTGCCTCTTCGGTCTAATAGCTCTAGCGCCAGCCCAGGTGTGGTCCCGGGCGTACGTCAAGGGGTCAGGTGGCCTGACCACCCGCGGTCCGAGCTGGTCGGGAGACGGTGTCGCCATGGCCGCCTGCGACGAGCCTGCACCGGCCGGTGTCGCTCGGCCCGCCACCGGTGTCGCTCTGCCTGCCAGCGACGACCCTGCACCAGTCGGTGTCGCTCCGCCGGCCGCCGGGTAGCTCCGCCCACTAGCTGTGTCTCCTGAGTCCCAACAGGCGGTGCCTGTGTGAACTGTGACGGGTCAAGCTCCTCGCCCTCCACCGCATCCATGGCCGCGAGAATGTCGTTGTACCCAAACTCATCCTAGCCCAGGTGGTCCTTAGGAGTCGCGACCGCGGCCGCGTCGAAACCGGCTGCAACGAATAGTATTAGTTTTCCAAAACGTATCGTACTTAACGAATTTTACTGTAATAGTTAAGGTCGTTACCAGGCTGGAAGACAGGTGCAGTGGACGAGGAAGGAATATCTGCCGCCGAAAAGACCGGCGGTCTGAAACCTCCTAGCGGAAAGACCGGCGCTCTAGGTGCCATCGTCTCCGGCTGTCGTGGCCCGGTGAAACCTCCTGGTCCCGTAGGATAGACCGGCGGTCGCCCTGTACGATTAGAATATAGTATAACAAAAACACATAACAACTCCGTGCATTAGTTGAAAATAAGGTCCACTGAAAGTACCTGCGCTGGGGAAAACCAACGGTCGCCGCTGCACGTAGGTGTGCGGGCCCTGCGGCTGTGCCGTCGGAGCCGAGAAGGCGCCGGCAAAGGTGGAAGGCACCGGCTACGAAGCCGCTGTCGAGGCGGAGCACGAGGACGACACTGGGTGGCGCGGAAGGAGAGGAATCTCTGCGGCTCCGGCGTAGTTCACGACGGCGGAGTACCTCGTGGCAGCATCGAGGATCCTGTCATACGTGTGCTAGTGCTGCTGAGGCCCCCAGGTAAAACACGCCTCCCTCGCTGTCGAGGCGAGCCGCACGATCTCAGCAAGCACGTCGTGCTGCTCACAAAATTAGTAGCACATGTTATAATGAATAGTAAAATGAATTAAATATGATTGTAGTATCGTAGCTTACCGCTGTGTCGGCGGTCTGGTCTCGTCGCACCGCGTACGTGGCGTCCGGCAGTAGCCTGTCGTGGTCCGGGATCGGTGACGGTGGCGGGGCAGCAGGGACGTACGTCACCCGCGTCCGCGTCCTCGGGAGGTACCACTTAAGGTACGCTACCCAGGCCGCGCCGTCGTGACGGCGGTGCTCGGTGACGACGTTGTCCTCATGCGCCGCGGACGCCCACTCGTCCACGTACGGCTGCAGCCTGTCGACGAACGACGTCGCCGCAGACACGCCCTTACGCGTCCACCTAGCATAGATGAAACAAAAAATTATTTGCAACTGACTACTTGTAACGGAAAATAATTATAACTGGCTAATGGTAGCTCACCTGTGCGATGTGGGCGGCAGACGTGGCGCAACAGGTACAGGCGACTCCTGGTAGAGGCCGAACTGCCTCATCACCCGGTGGACGACGTACTCCTCGACGTAGACGTCGAACACCAATCATCGCCGCATCATCCAGTATGCCTGGTCTCAGAAGCACAGGGACGAGAGGCCCTGTGGTGCGCGGGCAGTGACTATGGCAGGAGTGTACGGCGTCCACCGGACCTGGATATCGACCATCCGGTCGATCTGACCCACGAAGTCCTTGTACGCCTTTTTCGCCTGCTCCCCAGCCCAAACGTGCTGCACAGAACATGAAAAGTTAATTTAATCGAACTAAAGAACTCATTAAGCGAAGAAAACGATAAGGGAGGTCATTACCTTCCGGAGGCACCACAGAGAACCCATGGTGGGGAGGTCTGCTGGGTCGGTGTCTTCTGGCAGCGGCTCGTACTCTGAGAGGTCGGCCTTGGGCCGACCGATGTCGAACCGCTCGTGGATCCACATCTGCAGCAGGAGAGGACAACCCAGGAGGATCCCCTCCCTACTCGCCGGCTTCGCCACTCCCGAACACAGCCCCCTGTAGGTAGCGGCCAGAACAGCGCTGCCCCAGCTGATCTGGGGCATCTCGTCGAGGGGGGGTCGGCGATCCGCTGAGCCCAGGGGAGCAGGTACCTCGACACCGAGTCTCCCGCTGACTCGCAGAACATCACCCACCCGAACAGCCAGAGCAGGTAGACCTCCAGAAACCTGTCCGATGTCGGGTCGTCGGCCTCGTCCACCATGTACTCAGCCTGCACACACACAAAGGTCGATCGTCACATTTGTTTTAAATGCATACAAACGTTGAAAATAAGAGTTAGAAGCACGTACGCTGAACTGCTGGATCCAAGTCCAGGTGGGCCCGTGGGTGTTGGCGAAGGGCACGTACGGCTGAGGTGCGCGATCGTTCTGAGGAACGTTCGCGAACCGAGCAAGGAAGTCGGCGTGCCACGTCGCGGGGATGTCGATCGGCCCCATCGCCTCGCCAGCACACGAGAGTCCTCCCAACAACGCGGCGTCCTCCAGACTGAGCGCCATCTCGCCGACAGGGAAGTGGAACGTGTGCGTCTCTGGTCGCCACCGGTCCATAAACGCGGCGATCAGCGGGGCGTCGTAGCTGAACCGCGTCAACCACTCTGCCCGGGGAATGTCAGCTCATAGCTTGTCCCCCTCGATCAACCGCACGAAAGGGAGAAGCCCTGCAGCGCGTAGCCTGAAAAAAAATAATTTACTTAACGCAATTTCTATTGTAAAGAAACGGAAATAAATAATAAAAATGAATTACGTACTTCGGAATCCACCGCTGGTGTATCGGCATCAACGTGCGGGTGGTCCGGCAACGTATACTGCCGGGCGACTGTCCAAGAACGGCCGAGACGTATGAGCGGTGGTGCCGGTCCACCACCTCCTCGAACAACTCCTGTCATACGTACTCTAACGGGCCCTGAGCCATAGTTGAAAAAAAACAAAATTTAATCAATTAGTTGAATTATATCAATTTAAACGAATTATGTGAATTAAAACTATTTTCTAAGAATTTTAAATTAATTTAATCTAATTATGTGAATTATAACCATTTTCTAGGAATTTTTAATGAATTAAAATGAATTATGTGAATTGAAACTATTTTCTAAGAATTTTAAATCAATTTAATCTAATTATGAGAATTATAACCATTTTCTAGGATTTTTAAATGAATTTAAACGAATTATGCGAATGAAAACCATTTTCTAGAAATTATATGTCAATTTAAACAAATTTTTTGAATTATAACTATTTTCTAGGAATTTAAAATCAATTTAAACGAATTATGTGAACTAAAACTATTTTTAAGAATTTTATATTAATGTAATCTAATTATTGGAATTATAACTATTTCTACGCATTTTAAATTTATTTAAACGAATTATGTGAATTAAAATTATTTTCTACGAACTTTATATCAATTTAATCTAACTATTTCAATTATAACTATTTTCTAGGAATTTTATATCAATTTAAACGAATTAAACTATTTTTTATTTGAAATATAACTATTTCTAAAATTTCTAAAATTTTTAAACTAAGTTAACTAAACTAACTAAACTAGGTTAACTAAACTAACTAAACTACACTAACTACACTAAAGTAACTAACTACACTAACTAGACTACACTAGCTAACTAAACTACACTAAAGTTAGAAACATACCTGAGTCAAAAGTGCTCCGAAGGGTTGAAAGCCGAAGGTTTAGGAGGAGAGAGTGAGGGAGGGAGGAGGGGGTGGCGGCAGCCGTCGCCCCCTTATATAGGGGTGACGCTGCCGCCGTGAGGTACGGCGGCAGGCTCCTACTGCCGTGCCCCACGGCGGTAGGGTTCCTACCGCCGTGGGGTACGGCGGTAGGAACCTGGCCCCACTGGTCGGGCTCCCGACCGTTGGCGGCACCTCTGCCGCCGTGGGGTACGGCGGCAGATGTATATTTCTCGAAATGTTTGATCGGCCATTTATTTTTCAAAAATCAAAGAAAAAAATATAAAAAAAATTCGCTGCTTCTCTCACAGCCTGCCAAGCCGAGAAGGGGCCGCTCTTCCTTAAAAAAAAGGAGAAAAGGAAACAAGCGTGTGGAATTGCAATCCGCTCCGGCGTCGGACCTAGGCAAGCAGGTTCGGATTCCGAACTCGAATCGAGCACGGAGCTCAAAAGCCGTTCTCTGTTGGATTTCGCCTCGCACGCCACGATGGCGGAGAAGCCGGCGGCCTAGTGCGGCGGGTGCGCGGCGCCCCTGCCATGGGCGGCGCTGGGGCGCGGTGTCCTCATTTTCGAGACGGCGGAGACCAGGAGGACCTCTGCGTGAGGTGCACCCTGGACTACTACTACAGGATCGGTGGCCTCGGCGCCGCCGGGGGCAGGATCATGGGCCACGCGGCGAGTTTTCCCTTCCCTTTCGCTGCTGGCGCTGCAGCGTCACCAGCGGAGGAACATCGGCTGCGGCGGAGAAGAAGGGTCCCAGCAGGTGCGCCGCATGCCGAAAGAAGGTGGGGCTTCTCGGGTTCGTGTGCCGGTGCGGTGACGCGTTCTGCGGGGCGCATCGCCACGCGGAATCGCATGGCTGCAGCTTGGACCGCCGTGGGGTTGCCCGGAAGTGGATCGCCGGTGAGAACCCGGCCGTCGTCGTGGCGCTCAGAGGCGGAGCCAGAAAATTGAAATTTTGAATGTTAGGAGGGGCCAAGCTTGTTAAAATTTTAAATTTTATTCAAATTTCAAAAAGTTCAGTGGTGATTTGACATTCATAGGGGGGCCAGGCCCCTGCCACCCCCCTGCCTCCGCCCCTGGTGGCGCCGAAGGTCGCCAAGATGTCAACGTACGCAACGGGACAGTGAAATTGTACTAGGCGCATCGCGTGCTGCCATTGTTGGATACGATGACGAGTTTGATGAGCAGCCGCCCCGCGCGGGCTGGAGGTGGAGGAATGGCCGCGGGAAGGCCTACTGGTACAGCAGCCCGGCCGCAGTGGTAGAGGCTGCTGGAATTTTTTTTTATTTTTACATTTTCCCCCTCAATTTTGCAAAAATATATGGTCCGCAAAAAATTTGCAAAACTATACATCTAGCGCCGTGGGGGACGGCGGCAGGTCCCTGCCGCCGTCCCCCACGGCGGTAGGAATGCGCGCAGTACTGTAGCGCTTCCTACCGCCGTGGGCCACAGCGGTAGGGGTCCAGTCTGTTTTCAAAAATTTATAATTTTTTGCTTGAACTCGGATGGAGGTAAACTTTATATGAAAATTGTAGCTTTCGACGAGATCTACAACTTTGTAGTTCAAAGTTTTTCCATTTGAAGTCATCTTCATAGTCAAATAATCGATAAACTATCCAGATCTCAGTTTTCATATCGAGATCTCAGTTTTCAGTTTATGTTCAAAAAATTGTAACTTTTTTGCATGAACTCGGATGGAGGTAAACTTTATATGAAAATTGTAGCTTTCGACGAGATCTACAATTTTGTAGTTCAAAGTTTTTCCATTTGAAGTCATCTTCATACTTAAATAATCGATACACTATTCAGATATGAAGACTGCAAACTGAGATCTGGATAGTTTATCGATTATTTGACTATGAAGATGACTTCAAATGGAAAAACTTTATACTACAAAGTTGTAGATCTCATCGAAAGCTACAATTTTCATATAAAGTTTACCTCTATCCGAGTTCAAACAAAAAAATTACAAATTTTTAAAAACAGAGTGGACCCCTACCGCCGTGGCCCACAGCGGTAGGAGGCGCTACAGTACCGCACGCGTTCGTACCGCCGTGGGGCACGGCGGTAGGTCCCTGGCGCCGTCCCCCACGGCGCTAGATGTATAGTTTTGCAAATTTTTTTGCGGACTATATATTTTTGCAAAAAAGAGGAAAGAAAAATATAAAAATAAAAAAAATTCAGGCTGCTGGGCACGGATGTTGTGCACGACACGAAAGCTGATCCGGCGGCGGTCGTTCGCAGAGCGCAGAGTGCGCATCCCTGTGTGGTCGCGCGACGAAAACGGTCTGATGGACCCTTTCATCGTTGGAGCTAGAGCTGCTTGGAATTTGGAAATGCGTCCCGACAACACTTTCCCAGTATAACTACTGTTCTTTTTTATTCCTTTTATTTATCGGGACGCTGGCCGGAAAGAAGGAAAGAAACTGGCTGCATGCCTTTGCAGCCAAAGCGCTTGCAATTGTGTGAAACCCCGTGATAGCTACTGTCTCAAATGCACGCAATTTTGAGCCCTGCTTTTTCTTTTCTTCCTTTATCAACATGCTAATGTAATTTCTCACAACGTAATTGTAATAGCACTCCTACAGTCTCACGTATAATAGCAGTCAAATTTTAAAGGTTGCTTCCTCCGTTTCATATTAACTTGTCGTTTTGGTTTTCTAGATACATTAATTTTGTTATGCACTTAGATATATATTTATATTTCCTGCAAACCCACACTGTGCAGGATGCCGGCTGATCGGTGGACCGAAAAAAGATGCGCAGCTCGCTTCTACTTGGCTCCTCCACTTCATACGCCTTGCTCGGCTCCTCCGCCTGGGACGGTGTACAGCTCGCAAGCTTGCCCAGCTCTACCTCTTGCTTTGACTCAGCCACGCCGTCCTTCTGAGTTCTGACTCGTTTCCCTTCCGTCGCCTCTGGTAAGCTCTAACGCAAGCCCCCGCTGCCGTCATGGGAGCCCCCCTCTCATCCTCGTTCCCTGCAGCTCTGACACCGCCGGCGTACTCCTCGGCTCCTCGCCGCCGAGGGCTCCGGCTCCTCTGTCGATGGTGTCACATGGTACCGATGGTATAACCCCTTCACTGCTGTGTGCCTGTTCGTCTATGATTCATTGCTTGGAGTTGTGCCCGTTCGTCTATGATTCATTGCTTGGAGTTGTAGGTTGTGAATCATGGGTCTGCAAAGAAGCCAAAGGATTGTATTTGCTACTATGGCTGATGCAATTGAGAATGTATACTGACCATTTGAGAACTGTAGTTCTTTGTTCATTGTTTGCACGTAGAAAATTACAGAGTTGCAGGAAGTTCTTAATTGAATGGGCAATTAAGAAAGGCATAGGTGCTCTGAACCAGATGGTAAAGAATTCTTCCATGTCTTTGCTGAATGTGTGTGGTAAAGCGAAGTGCTACACTCGTAACGTCAAGCAAGATTAGTTACTGAAAACAACGAGCCATTGCCATTGCATCCTTACCGATGTGCGCTAGCACAAAGAGATTAGAGAACGGGGCGCAGCACCAGTAGCCATCGATGAGCTTCAAAGCAAGCGCACGGGGTCACGCGGGTCGTGAGCGAGCAGCAAAGGCGAGCCTACGAGCCGAGATACACCCGATGCGGAGGAGCCGGGCGCCCCTGTTACGTGAGATGCGAGCGAATGGCACGGCATCGATGGTTTGTCCGTCCACGCATCGCAATCTGGAGGTGTCCTGCACCGCGTGGGTTTGCAAGACTTCTGCACCAAGGCTGCGTTCGGCAGGTCTTGAAGAAGAGAAGCCGGCAGTTTTATTGTGAGAAGAAAATACTGTGTACTGGTTAAGCCGGTTGATTTGTTCTGAGAGAAAACTACTGTAGAAGAAGCCGAAATAAGCAAGGCGAACGCTCTCCAAATTTTCTTCCAACTGCTTTTTCTTTCCTTCCTTTATCAACATGCTAATGTAATTTCTTGCATCGTAATTGTAATAGCACTCCTACAGTCTCACGTATAATAGCAGTCAAATTTTAAAGGTTACTTCCTCCGTTTCATATTACTTATCGTTTTGGTTTTCTAGATACATAAATATTTATGTCTAGATACATAACAAAGGAAATGTATCTATAAAACTCAAAACGATAAGTAATATGAAACAGAGAGAGTATATGACAATAGATCTATGTTAGACTTTACTATTTTTTTATGGATGTCTCTTTTTGTTTTTCTTTCTCTTTGCACAAATTCTTGTTCAATCTCAAACTTTCATGAACTTAGTTCATTGCTTCATGTACCTATTTATATTTTTGGTTGATTTGTTCGTGTATTTCTTTTAGTGAATTGTTGCTCACGAGAGCAAGAGAGTACATGAGAGGGTAGGAGCACCTAATACGTTCTCAAAATGATAAAGTTCATAGTATGAATAGCTTGTGAAACGGTAAAGTAAATGACATCGAGAATGCATCCCGTCAGATTTCTCTAATTCTTTAAACTAATAATTTTGATAAGATGGTGTTGATTGACAGTATCAAGATAAATCTAATACAGATGTAGTACGGGGGGAAGTCACTGTTGTACAGTTCATGCTCTTATATTTTTCACTCTATAACTGTTCAGTAGCGGGCATTTTGCAAAAAGTACTTCTATTTAGCGAAAAATGGCTAAACCTACAGTTTTTACGAAAAATTCCTAAACTTTTGAGAAAATCTGTTCTTTAGTAGTACTGTTCATCCGTGGCCATTTTGCAAGAACAGTCTTATTTAGCGAAAATGGACCTCCTAGCCCATAATTTTTGTGAAAAATCCCCAAACTTTTGGAAAAACCTGTTTGCCATCCACAAATTTATAGAAAAGGTCCCGCAGTTTGCAATAATCAATTCTTCTTGCAATATAGTTGACGTGCTCACCTAAAAGTTTTTGTTGTACTGTTCTTGCTCTAACATTTTCACTGTACTGTTTAACAGCAAGCATTTTGTAAAAGGATCCTTCTATTTAGCGAAAAATGAACCAGCCTATAGTTTTTTTAAAAAAAAACCCTAAACTTTTGAGAAAATCTGCTCACAAGTATTATTCATCTATGCCATTTTGCATAACAGTCCTTTTATTTAGCAAAAATGGACCTCCTAGCCCATCGTTTTTACGAAATAGTCTCAAGCTCTTGGGAAAACCTATTTGCCGTCCACAAATTTATAGAAAAGGTCCCGCACTTTGCAATATGTTATTCTCCTTGCAATATAGTTTAATTGCTCACCTACAATAGATATACATTAAATCATTCATATTTGAAACACATTGAGTATGGATTATTGTATCAAACATTATATATGATATGTGGACTATCATACGCACCACATTTTTTAAAAATAAGACCCCACACTTGGCAACAATCAATTTGAAACCTGCAGCTTAATGACTCTCAACCCAAACTTTTTTAGAAAAAAACCTCTAAGGTTTTAGGGACACTCCTTGCAGTATAGTCTATATACTCTCCTAAAGTAGATGTATGTAAGTATGTTAAAATAGTCATATTTCAAACTCTAAAATATAATGCATGAGGTGCATTATCAAAGATTATATATGAAATGAATTATCATACCTGCAGCGAAGCAAGGGGTATTGGCTAGTTTGTATGAAAATTGTAATTAGAGGAGTATTTGTATAACAAAGAAGAAATGGTAGGAGTATTTGTATATCAAAATGAAATTAAAGTTTCTTATCGGAAACCATGTCAATATACTCTATGTTAACTGCACTATAGCACAATTCCCATGCAATTTGTTAGTGGAGGAGGTAAATTGACCACTGAGCTAGTTATCATTGGTATGCCAAAAATTTTAGCAGCAAACCACAAAGAGCAAACCAAGCAGGGTCCATCATGATATAACAATCTCAGTACAACTAATCGCTTAGAGAAAAAAACAAGTGGGATCCACGGTAGTCTGCAAATGAAGCTTCTTGTCTTCCCACTAAACTCGGGGTTATGAGCTGTATCAACATATGGCAAGCAAGCCTGGAATATAATAAAGAGAGCATACAGATCATGCTCCGATTTGAACTTTCAACTGGACAGCAAGCTCGCACATAATCTCCATACAAGTGACTAACAATTTTATCTTTTTAGATTCTTCTCCAGGAATCATGCCGTGTTCTTCCAATACTTCAAAAGGAAACCCTTGTGGCCACTTTCTCCACAAAGTGGCCACAGGGCACACCGGACACATGTTTCAGTTAACAACCACAGTGATTTTTAGTTAGGATGTGACCACTGTAGCGAACATGGTCTCACATGCCATTTGTTCAAGTTGATTTTGGTGATTCATGATAACACAAGCAATGTGACTAACCATATTGTCTAGCATGTCTTTGTAGACATTTCTAGGTCTCATGGATGCAAAAATGCCACATGCCAAAAAGAGAAGAAGAAGAGAAGAAAAGACAACGTCGGATGAACCGATGGTACCTTGGAAGAACGCGTCGGTGCAATGGTCGGATGAAGTGGTACACTACGGAGGAAGACTCAAGTCAGCATGGACCACCGGATGAACCGACGCCCCCAGTTTTACATGCGCCGGATGAATTCAAGAGACCAAGCAACAGTCAGCTCGCAGAAATCAATAGCACCGGATGAACCGACAGACCATTGGCGGGCACCGTCGGTCTATCCGATGATAAGTGAAATCAAGACAGAGAGCAGCGTGTTGCACAAGGTTAAGCACCGGATGAACCGATGGTCTAGCAGTGGTTCATCCGGCGGCCATGTGTTTGCTAACAGTAAGGTTTTGGTCGTGAAGTTTTTAGCACCAGATGAACCGATGGTGCGTTGGTCTACGCGTCAGATGAATGACGTTAGCAGAGCTGCAACGGCTATGTGACGTAGAAGGGGGCACCGGATGAACCGATGGCCCTGAAAAGCAAGCGTCGGTTCATCTGACGGTATACTTTTCAGTAGCCATTAGCCAACGGCTAGCTTCAAGCCTTGGGCTATTTATACCCCCTTTACTCACCCATTTGAGAAAGCTGGATGTTGAGGAAGACCAGAAGAGTGTAAGACACATAGAAGATCATATTTATGCCATGCTAGTGCTTAAGTGAACATCCAAAGGCTTTGCACATACTTGGTGTGTGTGCTTAGTGCTAGGTTAGCTTAGAGCTGAGTGAGTGCAAGGTGTGCCTACCTTGTGAGGTGATTCTTGAGTGGATCAAGTTGTACAAGGTGTGCCGGAAGCCTTGGAGCCTAAGGGGCTCTCCGGTAAACGTCTTCGACCCTCCGGCTTGGTGTGGAGCGGTGAGGACACTTTGTGCAGGCGACGTGGAGACCCCCTTCCTTGGTGGAGAAGCTCCTTAGTGGAGACGGCATCAAGGTGACCAAGAGAGCTTGGCGAGTGCCTTTGTGGGCGAGCCTTTGTGGCAAGTCAAGTGGTGCTCTTGGGAGAGACTTGGTGACCGGGAAGCAATACTCTTGTGTGGAGTGCTTCAACAACGTGGACCAGGGGTAGCTTAGTACCTACCGATACCACAGGATAAATCACGTGTCAAAAGTTTGCTTCCTCTCATCCCATTTACGTTTCCGCATTACTTTCTTACAATCCTTGTTTGCCTTTACTTTCCTAGAGTAGTATCTTGCTTGGATTGACTATAGGTTGTAAAACTTATTTTGGGATGAGAGTTTCACACTAGAACAACCGTAGTTGCACATCTAAGTAGTATGTTCTAGTTTATGTTTTGAGCAAATAGTGATAACCCCAGACTTAAGGTTTTAAGTTGTCTAATTCACCCCCTCCCCCTCTTAGGTTACGAGTATCCGATTACTTACAACCACATAGCGAGGATCTGTATCACATTGAACTATTTTCTGCATTACACTTTGTACTTGTTACAACCATCATGAATGAATAAATCATGATCATGCTTTAATAGCCTCTCCTATCTCATCTCTCTACCCAACTGCAATCGATCCAAACATTGTAAACACAACTATATGCAACTACCATATCAGCTCCATTTTGGTGTGCTATTTCGGTACACTCTAGAGGTACAGCAGAAGTGAACAACGGTGTGTGCTCAAGACGACTGCACGATAGGTTGATCTCCAAACGGCCCCTGCAGCCAACCTCTGGCGATGTGTCCATATGCTGCCTCTGTCAAGTGAATACCATCCCAGCTCCAGTGCGTCTTAGGATCGGAACATGCAGAGGCACCAGGCTCACCGCATTTTGCTGTTGGATTGAAGTTGTAAGGACCCCTGCCGGGAGCGCCGCAGCATGCTCTTGGTAGTTGTTTGTCAAACCCTGCGTTGAGAGCAGAATTATTAGTTTCTTAATTCACTTGGATACAATCATGCAATCACTTGATGTAACTACACATTCTGGTTCTAAATGCAGTACTACACCGAAGCATCTTCTCCCTTATCTGCTGTCTGCTGACCACACAGAATGGACACACAGCTGTTGTACCAAGGATGGACGGATTTGTACCCATCTCTTAGTGTCCAGATAATGCATAACATGGAAGATTCTCATTCTGACACAGATGTCTCACCAATATGATCCCATGCTTTAAACTTATCATCAAATATAAGACCATGCTTTTCTATTAACTCAGAATGTTGCTAGAAATTTCTGGAGAAAAGTGGGCCAACAAGATGCTAAACTTCAATGAGTAGCTAATAGAGTAGGAATAAACGAAGACATATGAAAGGAAACAGGATACAAAACATATATGTCGGCCACAGAGATGAGTCCAGCTAGCTACGTTAGTTACTAGTGTTTGTACTTCTTGTGACAAGGACTTCAAGAAAAGATGTTTTTCAGACATGTCAGAAAATAAGAAAGAACAGTTGGTCCCAGGGTTAAGTAAACACCAATTTTTGTAATTAATGGAGCCAATATGTTGCCTGGAATACTTCTCTTTTTTTGCCATTTGAAACTTCCAATTCATTAGTAAAAGTAATATCCCCACTACAAGTACAAGTCTATATCTTTACATCTCTTCAGGTTTCTTGACAATCAGATTAAGTTTCTCTTGCTAATAGTATAGAAGCAACATAAACCTTTCCATATATGTTTAGTTTTCAGATGATCTTTTGTTTAGAATAGAAAATAAGAACACAGAGTTCCAAAATAAAGTTTGTAACATAAGGCATCATGAGTAATTGTTTGGGAAAAGGATAAGAGATGCTACAAGATAACTTAAGTCATTTATCATCTTTTTACTTTGTATGTTGGGCTGGTCGCACCGCGCGCCTGCAAAAGCAACTGAACTGCAAATAAGCAGGTTCAAGCTCTGCACCGCAGACCTGCAAACACACCTCCACGCTTCCGATTGCTACAGGGAAGCGGCAAATCAAGCGTTCTGACACACGAACGCTATTCTCTCTCTCTTCCTCCCTCCCGCCAGCTTCATGTACCCGCCGTGCGCCGTGCTCGCTGGAAGATGGTGTCGACACCTGCGGCCGGAATGTCGACGTCCAGAAGCGCTGGCGCCGGATCTCGGAGGAGGCCGCCGTGGGCGTGGTGCAGCGCATCGGTGGCGAAGAGGTTGCGGCGGACAAGGTGCCAGTAGGAGGCACTGGGGCAGCGGGGCCAAGGCTGCCGACGGAGGAGCTCATCTAGGAACGCCGGAGGCAAGGACGGAGCTGGGGAGGCCGCGGAGGTCGAGGACGAGACGGCCAGGCGGTGACTGCTGCCCGCGCCGCGCCTCTGGACCGCCAGCGGCACCAGCATCGCGCGCCCATGGGTGAGCTCCGCTTCACGCGGCCGTGGCCATGGACGGCACAGGTGGCGGGGATTTTCTTCAATCCCCGGCCGGAGGGCCATGCCTGGCCAGCGCCAAGAAAGGAGGAGGACCACGCAGGGGAAGACGGGTGTCGTGGCCGGCCAGCCTTGAAGAAGAGGCGGGGAGGGAGGAGGAGGTTGTGGTCACCGTCGATGGAGCTTGCGGAACTGTGCGCAGCGCCAACGAGAGGCCGCCGGCTCCCGCATCTGGATGCCGTGCCCGCCCGCCAGACGGCCACACCGGGAGGAGGAGGAGACCGGCAACGCCCGCCATGAAGCCGCGCTGGGAAGGGAGGGGCGGATCTGCTGCGAGCGGAGCCGCGACCGCCGGTCGGGAGGAGAGGGGCGGCGGAGCAGCGGACGAGGCGGGCGGCGGAGCGAGCGACGGGAGAAGAAGGTGGGACCTACGGCGGTTGGCGATTGGGATACAGGTGCGACGGGTGCGGAGAGAAGAAAAATCTGATCGGTACAGCCCATCTGACATGTGGGCCATACCCCCTGTAGAGATGGCTTTAGGGGTGGCGCGGTGCGACCAGCCTAAAGTGCTACCTGCTTTATCTTTGACTCATGGAAGATTTATGATACTCCACTGGAAAAGACTGAACCTACATATAGATCTGAATTATCTTGAAATAATCTAGGGCGTGTTTGAAGGGGTGGCCCGTGGGCTCGGCTGCGCTCCCGGGAGCCCTTTTTGTGTTTGGTGTCATTTTCGTCTCTCTCAGCCCGGCTTGCACGCTGCTCCAAGCAGCCCACAGCCTGGCTCCATTGGTACGCCAATATCTGGCGTAGCAATTAGGCCTGGCCGAGTGGAGCGCTGGGTGGCTCTCGTGGGCGAGATGGCCTCACTTCACGACTCCTCTCTCACCCACCGCGACACCGCTCCTTCCTCGTCGTGCGAGCTGCCTTCTTCCTCATCGCGCTGCCTGCGCCGTGGCCTCCGGAGTCGGCGATTGCGACGGGTGACGCAGGGGCAAATCCACAGAGGTGAGGACCGGTGGGAGGCGGGACGGACTGCGCCCCCGGTGCCGGTGGTATGAGCTCCGGTGCCCTTCGGTGTGCTGCAAGACGGTAGCCGAGCTTCGTGGGACGGCGCGGCAGGTGTGGCCGTAGTCAAGGTCCAGAGAGGCTCCGCAATCGCGCATGCCAATGGGTGCGAGGCCACAGAGCACGAACCGCTGCTGTGGGCGGCCTCCGTCCAGGCGCGGGTGGGGAGGCCGGCGGGGGAGCTCGCCGCCGCAGTGGAACGCACAAGTGCGTGTCCGGCGGACGCAGGCGAAGGAGGATGGCAGGAGCTGACGCGGTCGAGCCTCTGGGGGCAGGGTGCGGCGGCAGGACCGGAGGCGGGGTGCGGCGTTTGACGAGCGGCGGGACCGGAGGCGGGGTGCGGCGTCCGGCGAGGGCCTCCGGGGGCAGGGTGCAGCGGCGGGGTCGGAGGTGGGGTGGAGGAGCTGCTGGAGTGCGACGTATGGCAAGTGCTCGACAGAATGTCCGCAAGAGAGAGAGGAGGAGGTAACCTCACTTATTCCAGATGCAAGGTCACGGACTCACGGTATCCTTCTATGCACACGCATCAAACACGATCCCAACTCCGCTTGGCTCGGAAGGAACGGGAGACCAAACAAGCTATCCTGTACTGTTCGAGCCGAGCTATGCCTGGCCACAGTCCAGGGCACTCGGTCAGGCCGGACAGGGCCAAGGTAGCAAACACGCCCCTATTGTGTCTAACTAGAACGCAGGGGCAATAGTTTGACTCTGCCCTGTAAAGTTGAATTAAGTAATGTTAGGCCACGCTAAACCTGTCCCTGACAATTGAAACAGAAAAACTGATCCTTAGCCATATAGGACTGCTATCAGTTCCTCACTGACTGAACCGACCATATCAAACAATCGACATTATTAATGATAGAATTGTAGCGCAAATAAGAAACTGATGATCTCACCAAACTTCTCTGGCTGAAGTATGAACTGGATGACTGGCGTGAAGTAATCGCCATATATGATCCTCACTCCAGGATGCTTGGCACGGAGCTTCTCCAGCGCGCGCTTGAGCATCGCATTATGCACCCACGAGAATGTGTTGAATCGTTTGAGGCAGCCGGTACGCGAGCCATGCCCTTCCTTTGGGTCAGTGTACATGGTCAAGTACACTGGAAAACACCCCGATGGCATCACTCCAGGCACAATCAAATCCTTTGCCCCTTCGGCAATTAATTGCTGTGGAGTACATACAAAGAATCAATTGAAGAACAATCCACAATAAGCACGATCGAATACCATCAGCGGTGGCGCAATTCTTACTTCAACTCCATCAGAGATACCCTGAACCACATGGGGTATCAGCTTGTAGGCCTCCTTGAGGTCCTTGCCGGCAAACAGGGGAGCGTTGTAGTCATTTCCGCCAAATTCACCGACGATGAACAGGCACTTGGAGAAGAACTCCTTGCATTCTTAGGGACGAAGGAAAGGGGCAAAAGGAATAAAACAGAGAGATAGCAATATTAACATCCATTAAACGGAAAGGAATTCACTTTAAGAAAAGTAAAGATAAAGATTCGGCGGTGGCTTTTCCATTCCGGTTTTACCTTGGGCAGAGTTGCACAGCGAGGGCTTGAGGTCGCGCAGCCACTGGATTTGGGTGAAGAGGGAGCCGGAGTTCCAGACGGTCTTGCCGAGCCCGCGCTTCTGGAAGAATTCGGTGTCGAGCGCGGTGGCGCCGGTGATGGCGAAGTTGGCGCCCCGCGCGAAGGTGGCGTTCTTGGCCTTGGACGGCGGCAGGAACGGGAGGCCGAGCTCTTGCGCTGCGGGAGAGCAGAGAAGCCGCCCAAAATGCATCGAATTCAGAACAGAGTCACTTGGGCCAAGGACGCAAAGGAAAGAACCTCAAGCAATTGGCGGAATTTACCTATGAAATCGACGACGAGGCGTCCGTCGGAGCACCGCCCGGTGGGGTACCCGAAGTAGGTCTGGCCGTAAGGCAGGCGCGCGGTGGCGAGGTAGTCCGGGATGCCGTCGGTGACGAGGTTGCCAGCGTCCACCAGCGAGTCCCCGAAATTAAACACCCCGCGGTACCTCCCGGTGGCCGCCTCCGCCTCCGCCGCCGCCGCGAGGAGAAGCGGCAGCACCGCAAGAACCGCGCAAGCCCACCTCGCCGTCGCCGCCGCTCGGCCGTCTCCCGCCATGGCTGCTTAGCCGGACCACCTGGACCCCGGAATTGGCGGGAGAAGGGGAAGTGCGGTTTGGCTTTGGCCTGACTGGCTTGGGTTCCTGGTTGGCCGGGCTCGTGAACTGGTGGCGCTTGTCCGGTTGTTCTTCTTGTAGGCCAGGTAGCCGCTGTGACTGCGAGTGGGTGGCGAGCCAAACGGCTGTGGACTGTGGAGTTCGGGTGGGGGAGCTTGGATTCTTCCTGCCTGCGCCCACCGCGGCACCACCGCGGCTGCGTGCCTGACTGCCTGCGCGTGATGAGGTGGTGGCGCGGCTGGAGCCGGCCGGTGGGACGTGTGGAAAGGAAACGGGGAACAGGAACAAGTACAGTGGGGTTGTGCGGCGAGGACGGGGACGCGGGCGGTGCATTGACTGCGGCCGTGGCCAGTGACCTGGCGGGCGGTATTGAGGGCCTGTTTGCCAGGGCTCCGACTCCTCCAAAAACGGCTCCGGCTCTGGCTCATTCGGTGGAGCGGCTTTTCTGATGGAGCTGAAGCGGTTTTGGAAAACGTTTGGCAAAACAGCTTCACCTGTTGGATTGAGGTGGTAAAATGTCTAAATTACCCCTTTTTCTTTTTTCTATTTTCTTTTTTCCCTTCTCTTTATTTTCCATTTTCCACTTCTTTTATCTTCCTCTCCTTTTTTTCCCTTCCTCTCCCTGACTCCCTTATCCATTCGTCTTCATCGCGCCCCACGCCCCGACTCGCCCGCTCGCGAAGCTCCCGCCCGCCGGCGCCGAGCTCCTGCCAGCCGCGCCGGCGCCGGTGGCTCGCCCGCGAAGCTCCCGCCCGCCGAGCTCCCGCCGCGCCGGCGCCCCGCCCGCCCCAACCGCCGGCGCCTCCTCCCTGCCCCAACCGGCGCCTCCTCGGCCGCCTCCCTGCCTCGGCCGCGTGCTCCTCCAGCGGGCCCACCCGGGGCGAGGCTGGAAAGGGCGAGGCGGAGCCGGACGGAGCCACGTTTTTGTGGCTCCGCCTCGCCCGAACAGCTCCAGTCACCGGGTTTTCCGGGACTTGGAGCCGGAGCCACCCATGGAGCACCTCGCCTCAACCTCTTTGGCAGGGCTCCTTGTGAAGCCGGAGCCGGAGCCGTGGCAGAAGCCCTCCCAAACAGGCCCTGAATGTGGCTAGCAGAATCAGGATTTTTTTCCTCGACCGTAAAGCGGGACCGGTTTGAGCCGTATCCTGTTGTTGAAAAAAAACCGAATCAGTAAAGATTTCTGCGTGTTTCAAATTTGCATTAAAAATTTGGAAAATAAAAGAAAAAATTTTTAAAAATATTTCAAGGTGCGTAGAATCTAATGGTATCAAAAATTTTCAAATATTAGGGTATTTAGTATTTTTTGTGGGCATTAGAAGTTCAACCAGCCAAATTTTTTTCTTTTTTTGTTGAACTTCTAATGCCCACAAAGTATACTAAATGAACGAATATTTGAAAAATTTTGACACCATTAGATTCGTCGCAACTTGAAGTATTTTTGAGATTTTTTTGGAATTTTTTAATTTTTTAAATCAAATTCAAATTTTTGAATCCCACTGGTTTGTAACCAGCTGGTACCGGAACCAGTCCGGACCGGTTACATCGGTAACCGTGGTTTCCGGACCGGTTCCGGTCAGGAAAAAAAGCCTGAGCAGGATAGGACAGCGGGGGAGGGAGGTGGTAAATGACGGCGCGCGTGCAAACGTGTTCGTGCTTCCGTCGCCGATTCAGGAGAGATCGAGCGTGTGATCTTGTTTGCCTGGCAGATAAAATAGTGTTGTGTGAGAGGAAAGAAGTCGAAATAAGCTGAGTCTAAATAAGCCGAACAAGCTCGAGGTTGCACCAAGGCAGCAGTTGTCCCCAGTGCTCATGCCTCTCGGTGCTCTCGATTTGGGGCATTGCAATTTGCAATGTCATGAATTCATGATGGATGTGTCGCCATCTTGGCCAACTGGCATCTAGCAGTCATGCGTGAGCAAGCGTTTCAACTCGTGGTAGAGCGTTGTAGCTGAAACGCGACATGCATTTATCGTGTGTTTGATTGCAGAGCGAGTGGAGCGGAGCGGAGCCGACCTTTGTTTTGGGGACGGCTCCAACCCCTCCCAAGTTTGGTTTATGTTTCTGGGTTGGGGATGATTTCGTTCCAACTTTTGTTTGGATGGAGGAACTGAAAATCTGGGATGGAGAACAACATAACACCGTTAGTGTACACCCCACCTGTCACCAATGGACCCCACCTTTCATTCTCTCACTCCTTTTCTTTTTTTTTCTCTGCCTGATCTTGTTCCTCAGCCGGGCGAGATTTGCCGGCCGGTGCCCGAGCTCCCTCGCGGGCAAGCTCTGCCGCGGGCGGCCTCCGCCGGCCGCGGGCGTGCTCCGCCGGACGCGGGTGTCTGGGCGCGAGCTCCGAGCGCAGGCGAGTTGCCGCGAGCGAGCGCCGGCCACGGGCGGGCTCCGGGCGCGGGCGAGTGGGTGCGAGCGCCGCCGCCGCCCTCACGGGCGCAAGCTCCGCCGCCGCCTGTGCTGGAGCTTGGAACTCCTAACGTCCTAACAAATTTTTGCTTGGTTACACATCATGCAATATTTTCCGCTTCAGTCTTGAATAAATCTTTTTATCTTAAGAGCATAGTAGAACTAAAATTTATTCAGATGGTTAAGATTCACAACAAATTTGTTGAACCCCTTACAAAATATTTTGAAATATTCATGCTACCTAATTGCTAGTTTGACATATGAATTTTTTGTCCCCTCAACATCACTCCAAAGACAGTTTGACATAAGTAAATTAATTAAACTAGTTCATCAACACATGCTTCCGCACATACTCATATTTTTAAAAATCAGATTGATTAGCTAATATAATCAAAATTATTTGTTGGTGACTCTTTTATTTATTTAGTATTCTTATAGTACTCTGGTTTTGATTGACTTAAGTTAACAATTAATTTATACACTTTTTCACTCAGATTCACAATTTTTTCTCTTACAACATACCTCAATACATTGTGTTTAACATTGAAAAAAAATAGTATGTTTCACCACTTCGTTCGAAACATGTATACATAATCTGTACTGTGACATACATCATGCATAGATACTTTAACTTTGTGTTTCTATATTAACAATGACATATTTATTTATTTATGGATATTTTATACAATGGACATGCAATAATTGTGCTTAATTTTATTTCATGCACACTAAGTTTGAGCTATATTTTAACATGAATTCTATATTCTCATCACTTCCTCTACATATTTATAAATGGTGACACACATCATGTGTATATACCTTACTTCTTATTTTAATATCAACAATGTAAGAAAATAGATAATTTAAAATCATATATTGATGTCCCCCTGGGTATATTTTTTAACGATGTGTTGATTTGGATTCAAATCTTTAATAATGCATATGTGGGTGATTCAGATGCAATTATTTTATATAATGGTATATGTGGGTAATTTAGAAATGGATTTAGGGGGTTATTTTAAACTATTTTCATAATGCTATAGGTGGGAAAAATTTTAGAAAATGTAAGAGATCCAGTGGTTTTGATGATTGAGCTTACCAAATTGATGGCTAGATGTTTTTTTTCTTTTAAAGGGAGTTTCCTAGATTTCTCCCTTTTTACATATTGTCCACTTAGGATTTCTTGGTGGTGTCGTCACATGAAGGCTTCTAAAGGAGCCTCCAACTAGTAGTAGTAAAATTTAGGCCTACTTGGGAAGTTTGAAAAAGGACTAGCAGGACGAGTCTTCATCAAAACCAGTCTACACTGCATATGTCAAAAAAAATCCCCTAGAGACATCATTTCTTTCAAAATTTTATAAATTAAAGGCTCAAGATCTTCTCTTTTTTTAATATTTGGAAATGTATTCACAGGGATTAGTTAACATGCATCCCAGACATTAATCAATACAAGTAAAATTCACTTCATGTGGAAATCTAGAAAATTTCACTTCATGTTTCTAGCATGCTCCGAAGATTTATACAAGAGAATGACACCATCAGCTAATGCAATCTCATCACTAGCTGCTCTGTTGAGCATCCTAGTTAACACGTCCAAAGAATCTGTGAGGTGTATCTTTTTCATTCATTATCATGTGTTATTTCCTACATAGAGAGGTACACATGTGGATTTCCTTAACAACAATTTATATATTTTTGAGAAGAACAACAATTTATATTTGTATAGGTCTCGACGTTAAAGGCCTAGTTTTGTTTCAGGCAAAAACAAAGTTAACTCGACCCATGATACATATCCAATCAAGGCCCATGCTTGTGTTTTTGCGCGGAACTGTCCTCTCCTTCCCTCCTCCTCTTTCTTTCGTTCGTTGATGTGGTGGACTCGACCAGGCTAATCCAATCCACCAGTTAGCATGCCCTTTTCGGTGACCATGTTCTCTGAGAAACAATCCGGCCAGCGTTAGACTTTAGTGGACCATGCTTGGGTGGGTGAATTTGGTGAAGAAGACACACCATTGTATTACGAGCCTGTAATTATATGTGGGCTCAAAGATTATGCTATTGCTTAACTAAGAAACACTTCAAATGTTATTTTGAAGCTGATAGTGGCTCGTTATGCTGGTCAGGCAGAGCAAATGTTCTATTCGTCTGAATTATCAGCCATGTCAGCAGTACTTTTTTCATAACAAATTAGCACCAGTCACTAACAGTATTTTTCTTTCAAAACAAATCAGTACCAGCCACCAGTCAACCGAACAGGCTAAAAGTTTTCTTCTTTCGATGCATGTTAAAAGATACTTGTGGAGTCAATCTCGACCATTCCTTTTGGATGTAGCACATTCCCTCGTGAACTCCGCCGGTCCATTGTTCCAAAAAAGTCGTTCTGAGTTCTGACCCTGATTCTGGCAGTTTCCTATTCCTATGATCCTATCCTATGCCTGCAAATGTGAATGATAGAACAGAAATCCAAATTGCCACCAAATGCAGACATCGGTTACCTTGTCTAAACTCCCGCCAAAAAAGTATTCGGATGAATGTCGGCTGTTGCCCACCATGAACTGGACAAAATTTTCCCATAGCTTCTGCGGGCAGTTGAGCAAGAAATTCTTGCACTCCCATCCAGAGAAAATCTTGGTACTATTGGGTTGTTGCAAATCCGTGCAGATTTCGGGGTAGTTTGATTGTGTGTGTTGCCTGCAATGTAGGACTGAATAGGTCCATTTCGTCAATTATTCAGATCCAGCAACCGCACTGAGTTGTTCAGACAACAATTGGGTAGCCATCTCAACCATACAGTTTTTTTGGTATTTGTCACCCATCCACATCAAGCCAGCCAGCCAGGCATAATGTCTTCTGAAGATTTGCTACTATACTCTCTTTCTCATCCAAGGATAACTGACTTCTGTTTACTATGATTGATGAATGTGGTCAGTGCAAGGCGCACAGGACGTATAAAATTGAACTTTACATCATCACCTGAAAAGAATATACAAAAATGCATCTATTTTGTGATTCTTACGATTTATTGCCTTAGTTTCGATAAATAAAAATCCATGGATATCTGTTTTCTGTTTTAACATGACCGAATGGTCAGTGTAAGACTAAATCTGGATGGAAAATGTAGTTCGAAGTTTATGCCATCATCATCAGAAAAAAAGTACACAAATATTTTTATTTTGTGATTATATGGATTTATTGCCTTATCTTGACAAATAAAAAGAATCTGAAAAGTCATGCATGGTGCATCTGTACTACAGCCATTTCAGTTCGGAACATATCTATACTAGCACTGTTTATAAAAATCTTCCAATGAACAAACTAAAAAGCTTTACCATAACTTAATTATAACTTAGAATTGGAACATATCTATGCCTGAAACACTCCTTATATCTCTCTAGCAGCGATGGCGGCCGCAGCTGTGTTACATACAGTTTAATTATCCCAATTATGACTTCAGAATTGGGGGTTCAGCGTAAGGGCCATTCAACCAGCCATTGGCGACCTTTTTGTATGCGGCTTCAGTCATGTGGATGCCGTCCCAGCTCACGTATATGGACGGGTTGGAGCACACGCTTGCGCCTTGCTCGCCGCACTTCTTCTTCAGGTTGAAGTTGTAGTTACCCTGCCCTCCAGCGCCGCAGCAAGCTTGCAAAGCTGTGCTGAAACCTGCAGCCATCAAAATGTTTAGATATCATAGTAGTACAAAGATTGGAACAGTATAGCGTAGTCCTGCAAGTTACAGCTAAATGATGGTTTCATACAAAATTGATCATATCAATAACATGTTTCCGGCAAAGTTTTAAAATGTGATCTGAAACCCAGAACCCACCAAAATGTTCTCGAGGAGCATTACATGATACTGTTGAGGGAGAACGAACTCACCAAATTTTCCAGGGCTGACGACAAACTGCATTGCAGCCTTGAAGTAATCCCCATACATGATTTTTGTATTGGGGTACTTCTTCTGAAGGTCATCAAGCTGCTGCTTCAGCTCCCTGTTGTGGTGGTAGGCAAGGCGGTTGTACCTCCGGAGGCACCCAGTGCGGGCATTGTAGTCTGATTTTCTGCTGGTGTTGTACAACGTCAGATACAACGGGAAGCAACCAATCGGTAGAACGCCTGGCACCAGCAAATCTGTTGCCCCAAGCTCGATCAATTTCTGCAAGAAAATCATTATGTTAAAATTTTGAAGGTGACTGAAAATTAAGGGAAATGTTCTTTAAATAAATATGTCACCAAACTAGCTTTACTCTCAAGTATGTGCAATTCAAAGCAACAAGCCAACAACTGTAATACACTGTTAAGCTTTTTAGGCAATTAGCGAAGCACCAGTAGCATGTATTATATCTAATCTGTATTCTGGAAGTGTGTGAAAACAAACTATTTTTTTACAGCAGCCGTCATGTAACGGCCATTTCATGATGGGCATGCGCATAGCAAATGATTCCCAGTTATCTATACCCACTGTACCTTTTACATGTCCATTCTCCCTTCATTGTGCAATCATGTTTCACCTGAAGTCCCCATGCTTGCATCACATGGTGCTGCACTAAGCAACAATCTGACCCACTGTGCACAAGCTCAATTTGGCATGCAAAGTACAGAACCACACCATCACAAATTTCAGGTGTAAATTGATTTTTGTGAAAATAACATTCTTTTCCTTTTCTGAAACAGTTAAGCTATAGGGACTTCACGTTGCGCCTAGTCAGAAGATTCTGCCCTCCATATATGTCGCATGTTCTCCTCCTATAATGTTGAACGTTAAAGTAGAATCTCATTGAGATCTACAGATCTAGAGTCGAGAAAATGTGCAAACTCTATGTGAATGCTTGTTGCCTACTAGTAGGTACACTACCTGGCCCCCACTCCCTCACTATATGCTTCTTCTAATTAAGCCTTAATAACTCAAAGCATTTCAATAACAGATTCCACAACAAAAACTCATAGCACACCATAATCTCCCGGACGATGAGTGCAGCCTGGACTCCGCTGTTGTACACACTTGCATCAACCCAGGTCACTCAAATCGCTAAACACAGCACTTTTTGCTACTTTACTACTTCAGCAATGTGTATGCAGCAAAGGCATGATGCAATGCAAGGATCATCATGTAATCTAAGACTGGCAGTGATTTGTTTCCACACATAGTTCAGGGACGATACCTCGACGCCGTTGGCGATGGCCTTGGCAACAAGGGGCACATAAGTCTTGACATCAGAAAATGGGACACCGGAGAACAAAGGCGCGTTGTAGTCATTGCCCCCAAACTCCCCCACCACAAACAGTGACTTGCTGAAGTATTCCTTGCAGTCTGCAATTAGCACTAACCAGTAACCAATGAGGCATGATTCACATGTAAAAATTCGAGAAAATTCAGAGCAGGAGTGAATCGGCCTCGGACCTTTCTCGGATTTGCAGAGGGACGGCTTCATGTTCTGGAGCCAGCCGATCTGGGTGTTGATGGAGCCAGTGTTCCAGATGCGCTGGTCGATGCCATGCGCCTTGAAGAAAGAGTACTCCAGCGCCGTCGCTCCGGTGATGGCGAAGTTGGCGCCCTTGCTGAAGTCCTTGCCCTGCGCCTGCGACGGCGGCGGCAGCGGCAGCCCGAAATGCTCGGCTGCAAAAGTGGCCAAAGATTCCCATCAGAAAAGGGGGCAAATTTCACATCATTCACTCCTGCACAATGTATGAAGGTCATGATTCACAAGGTAGTGGTGCTGCTCAGCGAGGAACATATTGCCAATTGAAAGGTTGCAGTAGAAACATATTTCTGGTCTGACTAATCTTTCCAAAAAATAAATAAAAAAGAAAAGGTCCTTTAATCGACATCAACACTAGCAATAATTCACAGGGCGCCAAAGCAGGAGCTCTTTTACCATCAGTTTTCTACCGCTCATTTTCATCTTTTCAAAAGGGGTGAAGAAATGAAGAGCAGGGGAAAAGAAACAACTCTTTTATGAACAAATTATAGTAGGCCATCTGGTCTCTATTCATTAAAAAGGGAGGGAAAAAATCTTATCAATTTGACTTGATTTAGCTTTGCTCCACCAAACATAAAAGAATCCTGAAGCAGAGTATGGAAGAAGCCAAATTGGGTGTTGGGAGTAGAATACTGAACAAGTCAATTCATCTTGACCACCCAAGTCAGAGCATGGTCTTCTCCCAACACTCAAATCAAACACTTTTAGCAACAAGGACATCTCAATTAGATACCACACGTATATATACTTGGAAAAAAGTAATCGCAAAAAAAAAAAAACAGACGGTGATGTTGGAAAGAGACCGAAGCCATGGGTGGCGGCGCAGAGAAGGAAGAAATGCACAGCACGGACACAGTACCGAGGAAGTCGACGACGAGGCGGCCGTTGGAGCAGCGTCCGGTGGGCTTGCGGAAGAAGGTCATCCCGTAGGGCGGGCGCGCGGTGGTGAGCGCCTTTGGGGTGCCGTTGACGATGAGGTTGCCGGCGTCGGAGAGCGAGTCGCCGAAGCTGAAGATGGCCCTGTACGACTTCTTGCTCCTGGCCGCGGCGCAGGTGGCCGGCATCGCCGCCAGGACCGTGGCCGCGAGCACGAGGAGGAAGAGGAGCCGCGGCGGCGCGTGGGCGGCGGCCATTGCGGCGGGTGTCGGCAGGCAGCTGCAGCTAGCTGTGGGTGTGGCGACGCGGCCCGACGCGCATGTGCGGTAACCGGTAAGAGGAGGTGAGGAGAGAGAGAGAGAGAGGGGAAGCGGGGGAATGTTCCTCGCTTGTGTGGCTCGTTGCTCAGCTCTGTCCTAGCTTTATATAACTGCAGGCAGGCGGGCAGCTGCGGCAGGAGTGAGCGAGAGTGAGGTGTGGTGTTGGATGAGGTGTGGCCGGCACTGACGATGACCCGGTGAAATTAGCTTGGGCTTGTTGTAATATGTTAGTTACAGGCATAACTGATTAACTAGAATTTCAGCGCTAGTACGAGTCGTTAAAGAAGTCTGGCCATTTATCCAAACAAATTTCGTATGTTGTACTAGGTTGCTTTTTTGGTAATTGAATTACTAGCTCGAAATGTGGGTGGATGTTTGGTTCGAATATATAGTTCAAATGGCGAGAAAATACTACCTCCACTGACGTTTAAGATAATCAAATTAGTTCATTTATTTGCTCATCATAAACGTCATATTTAAAAACGGAAGAAGTATGCTACAACTATATTTCCGTTAAGCATTGAAAATTTTTAGGTACTCCCTGCCACCACAAATGCACGAAGTCTTGGATAAATCATTCCAGTTGGACTTTTAAAGCATTTGTACGAACGAATGTTAATTAACATGACTTCGTGAGATTCATTTTTGTAAGCAATAACTTGTGCGTAGATTGTCTTGAGATTCATTTTTGTAATACAATAACTTGTGCATATATCCCAATATAAGTTCATCAACTAAAATGTGCTAGGATCAAAATTACTTCTGACGATCTTATTCAAGTCCAAAAGCATCAAGTATATATAACTGAACGTGCCATCAGACATGTCACCGGATGAAATCACCAAATCACGCCCAGACGTTGTAACATTTACCTACTTACCATTTAAAAATGCCCAGAGGCTTAACCACCTCTTGAATTTTTTGACCCAACGACGACATCGACATGTAAGAACGTGTTAGGGTTAAAAGCAACTCCACTCCCACGCAGGGTTTTAATTACCGGTGGTAACCGGCTGGTTTACCACGGTAACCGGTCGTACCGATCCGGCTCGGTAGCAAAACCGATCGGTAATCGGTGCCTAACTGAATCTATCTAACCGGCCCTACCGGTTAACCGGTCGGTAAGACCGGTATACAGTCCGGTTTTTTCGATTAAAAAAAGTTACTGTAATGGTAATTAAAACCCCGCTCCCTCGGCATGTAAGAGCTGGAGGGCTCTTTGTACCGACAGGAGATAGGAGTGGTTTTTTATTCCTGGGGTGGATCCCCGATATAATGAGATGCTGCTCCGCTTTCTGTGATCCTCATCCTACAACATTATTATTATAATATTTTTATGAATTAATGACAAAATTCATTTCATAACCTCTATCTTAGTACCGTGTTTAGTTTCTCAAAATTTTCACCAACTACTCATCACATCAATCTTTAGGCATTAAGTATGAGTATTAAATGTGAATTAATGACAAAAAATATTTCATAACTCCTACCTTATTTTTTGAGACGAATCTAACGAGCCTAATTATGCTATGATTAGACAACGTCGTGCTACAATAAACAATCTCTAAGGTCAGTCTCAATAGGAGGGTCATAGACATTAAATAGGGTACCACATATGCAAAAGAAATGACATGACATGATATTTAATAGGAGAGAGAGGAAACCAGGGTCATCCTCATGACCCAAGGTCGCCGCGGAGTCCTAGGAATGACACCCACATGACCCTCGCACTGAAACAAGTGACACAATTTGTATAGCACAATTGACCAACCAATATGCAACAATTAAATATTTACAGGAACCTATGAAACTGTGTTATGACATTGTGCATTGAGAGAGAGTGTGTCATCGCGCAAACCAATACAATAAAGATGATGTGTCACTCTTGGAAACTCCCCCGTAACCCCTTCCATTGAGACTGGCTTAAGACCAGTCTAAGTGGCAGGGTCATCAATAATTAATAGACTACCACATAACCTTTTTTATGACATGACATTAAATTAATGAAAGGAGAGAAGATCACATAATCATGGTGATGACTGTACGTGAGTACAGTTATCAATACTCATATCCCTGCATTGAGAGAAGATCACAGGGTTATAGTGATGACAAATACAAGATTTAAATGTTGCATTCTATCTATGAAACTGTGCCCATAAACCTGTGCATTGAGAGTGATAGGATCATCATGCTGAAAAGTTGATGTGGTAAATTTGGTAACTGTGCCCATGAAATTACCACTGAGATTGGCTTAATAACAGATTAATTAGCCTTAATTTATTCGTCTAGGAATTTTTGGTCCATCCATGCAATTAGTTTCATAATTAGTCTACATTTATTATTTTTAATAGACTTTGAAAGATAATCTCAAAATTTTGTTTGACGAACTGAACACGCCCGAAGGAGAGAAGAAAATGGGTTGAACTCCTGATTGCCGGCCTTTCTTTCACCTGGGAGAGAAGAAGACAGAGAGAAAACACTGGTCACTTTGCAAGCTCCCGGCACACTTCACTTTCCTCACCTCATCTGGGCAGGTCGTTCAAACGTCCATTCATTTGGCCTCTTCCGAGCTCTATACATCTTTAATATAGCCATGGAGGTCCGTGTTGTGTGAGAAAATTTCAAGCGTTGTCCTAAAAGTTTTTTCTTGAAAGAAAAATAGAGAAGCATGCAGATATTGATGTACATGCTCGCGGCTATGAACGCAGACACGCTGCCGTTCTATAGTTAATAATCAAAACATGAACGAACACATCCTAAGTAACGATGTCAACATCCAACCATGCATGCAAACATCTATGAGAGAATTCCTTCATTGCCATCAAAATCTATACCCATTCCCTCATTGCTATCAAAATTGACACGTTCCCTTCATTGCCATTGATCTCTGTTTTTTTTCTTCCTTCATTGCCATTCCGTCACCTCCTCCGTTAGTCAGCTAACCTTGGTGAGGATGACATGTGGGCCCGCCTCTCCTCTGCTCTGCTCTCCCGCATGCTTGCAAACAAAAGTTGCGCCGGGAGATGGACGCGTCAAGGACGAGCCCAGGCTGCGGTGCGCACTGCCTTTACATCGCTCGTTCCGCCGGCGTCCACGCCCGCCCGTTCACCCGCCGTCTCGATTCGCTGCCCTGCCGGCCGACCGTCACGACGCTCGTGCATGCTCTCCCGCTGCCGGAGGTGGACGGAATCGGAGCCTGACGGCGGCCCTTTTGTCTGCCCTTGGGGGAGACCGGAGCAGGGGAGGAGAAGGGGCTTCGGCAGGAGGAGAAGATGCTGGTGGCGGGAGGAGCCGGGCCGCGACGATAGGCGGGAGGAGAGCTAGCGCGAGGTGGGGATAGCGGAGCAGCGGACCCTCGAGCCCCTCGAGTTTGTCGCCCTCTCTCTCCGGCGGGTCGGTCCACTCTCTCCTCTACCCCTTCCTCCGCCGGCCAAGCCCTTCCTCCCCAACCGGATCTCCCTCTTCGAACCCTCTCCCATCAGCGGCTCCTCTACGTCGTCCCCTTCGGCGCTGGCCGCGGCGCGGGGGAGGAGCAAAGGGAACTAATGGTAAGGAGAGCCGGCGCTCGAGGCATGGGGAGCGGGCCCGCAGCCTCTCCTCCATTGCGCGCTGTCGGCCTCCATGGCCGGTGAGGCGAGGTGGGTGCGGCTCACCGTAGCGAGGAGCATCACCGCGTGCGCCACAGCTTGGGCTCGTCCTCGGCGCGTCCATCTCCTGATGCAACTTTCGTGCGCAAGCATATGAGAGAGCAAGGCAGGGGAGAGGCGAGGCCCACATGTCATCCTCACCAAGGTTAGCTGCCTAACGGAGCAGGTGATGGAATGGCAATGAAGGAAAAAACACAGATCAATGACAATGAAGGTAACGTGTAATTTTTGATGGCAACGAAAAAATGGGTGAGGACCAGGTGTGTCCGAGGACCAGTGGAGGGTCGCTCCTTAGTGATGAGTGATTGACAACGTTGTGTGGACTGATGCTTGGCTAAGTGTGCAGGTACAGGTTGCAGTTTGACTCGTGTCGGTTCAGGTGAAGAACAAGCGCGAAAGGCCTTAGCCGTGGCGGCCTCCGGGTGATGGAGAGGCAAGTAGGCTTGGTTCGATGGACCTGGTGGCCGATGGGATCAAGTGCGAGCCGTGCGCTGCAAGACTAGCGGGCTGAAGTCGTGAACATGGGCCTTGCAAGGTAGCGAATCGAGGCCGAAGCTTGCACGCGGGGTTTGTTAGTTTGCCCGCAAAACCATCGGTGGACGGTTTCTTGGTTTGGGCCGCAAAACCAAGTCCGGAGGCCCGATGCGACGGAGACGGTGATCCGGGAGCGTCGGGAAGCTTTGAGGCGGGGGGCACATGGCGTGATCACGGGGTTTGCGTCGATGCTAAGCAAGACCGCGGTGGAAGCGTGTCCGTTCGATGAAGTCTGATCCCTCAGGGGTATTTTGGTCAAGTCTTCATCGGACGGACACGCTTCCACCGCGGCTTCGCTTCACCTCGACGCAAACCCCGCGATCACGCCACGTGCCCTCCGCCTCGAAGCTTCCCGAAGCTCCCGAATCACCGTCTCCATCGCCTCGGGCCTCCGGGCTTGGTTTTGAGGCCCAAACCAAGAAACCGTCCACTGATGGTTTTGTGGGCAAACCACCAAACCCCGCGTGCAAGCTTCGGCCTCGATCCGCTACCTTGCACCGGCCCATGTTCACGACTTCAGCCCGCCAGTCTTGCACCGCACGGCTCGCACTTGACCCCATCAGCCACCGGGTCCATCGAACCAAGCCTACTTGCCTCTCCATCACCCGGAGGCCGCCACGGCTAAGGCCTTTCGCGCTTGTTCTTCACCTGCACCGACACGAGTCAAACCGCAACCTGTACCTGCACACTTAGCCAAGCATTAGTCCACACAACGTTATCAATCACTCATCACTAAGGAGCGACCCTCCACTGGTCTTCGGACACACCTGGTCCTCAATCTCCCCCTTGATGAGTGCATTCACAACACCCATAGAAATCACATAGAGAAAAAGAAAAGAAAACAACCACGAACACAAACCTCCCAAGCAAGTGATCCAAAGCCAAAGAACAAGCGAAAACTCGATCACTCGCCAATGCAAGTCTCGCCCCCCCTAAGACAAGGGCAACGGCTCGACACATCCGAGACAAAACAAAGCTCTCAAAGAGCACATCACAAAGCACAAACTCAGGAAAATCAAAGGAGCTCCCCCTGCACATATGCAAACTCCCCCTGAGGAAAAGCAACCTCTTCTTCTCAATTTTTCTCCTCACATGCCACATCTCACAAATGCATACCAATTTTCCACAAAATTTCCCAATGCATGAAAATTCTCCCCATATCATACAAATCTCTCCCCCTTGTTGACAATACATGAATCAAGGTATATGAAACTCTTCCCCTTGTTTTCATGAAAAATGCATGTCAAGGCATATATCCAATCTACCAAGCTTATCAAATATACAAAGAGCACAACAAAATGCTACACATGAGACATAGATCAAGAAAAGTAGACATGGTGTATCTAGCACATTGCCATCAAGAAGGTAGGGACATATAAGCATGTGACATGGCCAAAAGCAATTTTACACAATTTTCACAAAGAAATAGTCATCTCATGAGCAAGATTCTCTCTATACCAATTTGAACATAAATACACTAGATCATCCAAAGTTTATACAAGATCACAGATTTTCATCACAAGATCATTATAAATGCCCACAAGCTACTCAAGTCATGTTAAAGCCACCGAGCCATGTGTCTACTTCTTAAAATGAGACTTCTCATGGTAGACAAGCATGCTACAGTTTAGCACCAAAGATATGAATATCAAACCATAAAAACATGATTAGGAGCTCATTTTTCAAGCATAAGGCAATTCATACACCAATTTCATATTCAAGTTTAAACATGGTACATGAAGTGCCTTTGCGGCAAAAAGAAGCTTATGCTCCTCCCCAGGCAAGCAAAAGGGCTAAACATTTACAATGATAGAAAGGTCTTTGACCCCAAGCAAAGAGAACATGATTCTCAAGCACAAACTAAATATGATATGGGCATTTAAGCACAAATTGAGCATAGACAAGCATCTACTCATGAGAGACACAATTTTAGCATTTTCATCAAAAAAAGCTATCTCAACACAAATATATGGTAAAACCATCAAGAGCATAGCATTCACATCCACAATTTACCAAACATGCACAAGTCTCACAAATAGCACATCAGTGATCAGTGTATATAAGAGAAGCTCAATCCTAGCTCAAGTGATCCAAAGATGGCTATCCTACCAGGTTTTGTACAGAAAGTAAAATGCATGAATGAAATACAACAAAATGAACATATGACACATATATACATGAAAAGCTCCAAGACCCAGCTAGAAAGGAAAGCACACCCAAGCTCACCCCGCAAGCGAGTGAAAGTGACTTGGTCAAGTGGTTTGGTGAAAATGTCAGCTAGCTGGTCTTGGGTAGGGACATAGGACAAAGATATGTTTCCCTTCTCAACATTGTCCCTCAGGAAGTGGTACCTCACTTCTATGTGTTTCGTTTTGGAGTGGAGGATAGGATTTTTGGCTACGCTTATGGCACTGGTGCTGTCACAGAAAAGTGGAACCTGGGAGCACTCCTCTCCAAAATCACTCATGGTGTAGGTCATCCAAAGCAGCTGGGAACAACAAGTATCAGCAGCTACATACTCAGCCTCGGTGGTGGATTGGGCTACACTCGATTGCTTGCGAGATGACCAAGAGACCAAAGAAGAACCAAGGAACTGACAACACCCAGAAGTAGACTTGCGATCCAATCGACACCCAGCGAAATCCGCATCAGAAAACCCATGAAGTCTGAGTGTCAAGGAGGCAGAGTACCAAAGACCAAACTCAGGAGTGTAGTTCAAGTACCTGAAAATCCTCTTGACGGCCTGCTGATGTGAAGTCCTCGGTGAAGCCTGAAAATGAGCGCACAGACACACGCTGAACTGTATGTCTGGCCTCGTCGCCGTCAAGTAGAGGAGGGAGCCGATCATGCTCCGGCACTCCTTCTGGTCCACAGGTTCGCCGTCCTCGTCCGCGTCCAAAGTCGTAGTTGTACTCATCAGGCTAGTCAGCGGCTTGGAGTCGTTCATGCTAAACTTCTTCACCATGTCCCTGGTGTACTTCGCTTGGTGTACAAAGGTCCTGTCCTTGCACTGCTTGATCTGGAGACCCAAGAAAAACTGTAGCTCGCCCATCATGGACATCTCAAATTCCCTGCTCATGTCATCTGCAAATTTGGCAACAAGATCATGAGAAGAGCCACCAAAGATTATGTCATCCACGTATATTTGAACAATCAAAAGGTCATTCCCATGCTTAAGGAGGAACAGGGTCTTACCAACTGTGCCCATCACAAACCCCTTACTCAGCAAAAAGCCTCTCAACCTACCATACCAAGCTCTAGGTGACTGTTTCAATCCATAGAGCACTCTCTGGAGTTTGTATACACGGTGTGGGTATTTTTCACTCTCAAACCCCGGGGGTTGCCTCACATACACTTCTTCCTCTATCACCCCATTCAAGAAAACACTCTTGACATCCATTTGGTACAACTTGAACCCTTTAGCCACAGCAAAGGCTAGAAGGATCCTAATTGCCTCCAAACGGGCCACAGGAGCAAATGTCTCCTCATAGTCTGTCCCTTCCTTTTGGTTGAACCCCTGAGCCACCAACCTTGACTTGTTTCTCACAACCATCCCATTCTCACCCTCTTTGTTCTTCCACACCCACTTGGTACCTATGGGACGGCAATTTGGCGGTGGATTGACTAACACCCAGACTAGGTTTCTCTCAAAGTTTTCCAACTCCTCATGCATGGAATTCACTCAATTCTCGTCAGACAAAGCGTGTCGAATATCTTTGGGCTCAAACGACGCAACAAAAGCAGAGTGAGCGAAATGAGAAGTATTCCTTGACCTTGACCGTGTAGTGCGTTCATGAAGGTCACCAATGATGGTCGCCGGTGGGTGATCAACTTGTACTCGCCGGGGAGCCTCACGCCTGGACACAACCTCCCCCTCATCAGCAGCCTCCACTTGAACAGCCTTAGTCGTAGTGGGTGTAGGGGATGGTCCATCCTCGATCGTCGTCGTAGTAGTAGAAGTAGAGTGTACACGATCACCCACGGGAGCACCACCATCATCATCGTCTTCGTCTCCATCTCCATCCTTCTCATCTTCAAAGATCCTCGCTCCAATCTCCTCGTCACCTGCACACTCAAAAGCAGAAGAGCTACATGGCTATGTCTCGTCGAAGGTTACCTCGCAAGTCTCCATGATTCGGTTAGTCTCAAGGTTGAGCACACGATATGCTCTAGAGTGAATCGGATAACCAAGGAAAATCCCATCCGAACATCTAGACTCAAACTTATCCAACTTGCCCTTCTTCAAAATGAAGCACTTGCAACCAAAAGCTCTAAAATGACTCACCTTGGGTTGTCGGCCATGCATCAGCTCATAAGAGGTCTTCTTCTTGAAAGCACGAAGAAAGATGCGATTTGAGACATAGCAAGCAGTATTGACCGCCTCAGCCCAGAAACGCTTAGGAGTCCTATGCTCATCAAGCATCATCCTGGCCATCTCACAAAGGGTCTAGTTCTTCCTCTCCACAACACCATTCTGACAAGCGACGTATGGAGAAGAGTACTGATGATCGAGACCAAGATCACTACAAAAGGCATCAAAATGAGAGTTCTTAAACTCCGTGCCATTGTCACTGCGTATAGCTCGAATGACATCACCATGTCTCTCATTCTTCAACCTCAAGATCAAGTCCCGAACAAAGCCAAATGTCTCACTCTTATTCTCCAAAAAGAAAACCCAAGAGTACCTCGAAAAATCATCAACAACCACAAGAACATACCACTTCCCACCAGCAGAGCGGACACGAGCTGGCCCAACCAAATCCATGTGCAACAGCTCACAAGGTCGCTCGGTCATGACAGACGTCAAGGGGGCGTGAGAAGCGGCAACCATCTTTCCATGCCGACAAGAAGCACAAACCAAATCCTTCTCGAATTTCAACTTAGGCAATCCTCGGACAAGATCAAGACCACTCAAGCGGGAAAGCAACTCAAAGCTTAAGTGTCCCAACCTCCTATGCCATTTCCAAAGCTCGGCCGAAATGCCAGCAACAAAGCATCGAGGAGGACCAACAGACTGGGAAAAGTCAGCACGAAAGATTTGACCCTCGGGGACGATCGTACAGACAAGATCACCTCAAGAATCAAGCACACGAGAAGCACCCGACTTAAAGTGAACCTCAAAACCTTCGTCAAGTAATTGAGATACTGACAACTGGTTAAAACCAAGTGGCTTGACCAGGGCCACACTTCTTAAGGTCACCTTGCTACTCACCTTCACCATACCTTCAGCAAGCACTCGTCCTCTCCCATTGTCCCCGAAAGTGATGTACTCCCTCGTACTCACCGGGGTGAGGCTGGAGAACCACCCACGATCTCCGGTCATGTGTCGTGAGCAACCGGAGTCGATCAACCAAAAGTCCTCCAAGCCTCCCACCTGCAATCAAAAACGAGGACGAGAATGAGCAAGCGACTCAACACTTGGGTTAGTACCAAAAGAGTCAAACTAGTGCTGAGGCATTTGCTCAAAAGAAGGGTTAGCAAAATCCATCCTCCCAAAACCTCTAGGCGGAGCCCTCTCACACCTACCACCAAAGGACCTGTCACGTCTCACTGGAGGAGTACGCGCACCACGAGGAGGAAAACGTGGCCCGTGGTCCATCTGAGACCCAAAGCTCCGATCGTGCCTCCCAAACTCGTAACGGTCATGAGAAGGAGCACGTCGAGCCAACTCACCACGCCCAAACCCAACACGCCTGTTTCTCTGAGGGAACACACCTCCACCTCCACCCCCACGAGTGGGAACTGTACGCACATACACCTCACCCCTAGGCAGAGGCCCTCTACGAGGCTCAGGCACACCACGAGTAAGGTGGTACCTGTCCTTGTTTGCCATCTCCCTAGCAAACCTCTCATCCCTCTTTCTCTGGAAACAAAACTGATCCTTATGCCCATCCCTCCCACAATACTCACAATGGAAGCGGATTGGCACTGGCTTAGGCTTTGGCTTCTCTACAAGCTTCTCTCCAGCTTTCTCTCCTGACTCCCCACCAAAGACACTCCCCTGGGTGCTCACAAACTTGATGGGTTTCTGGTAGTTCTTAGATTTGTGGGGGAACACTGGAGGATCTGGGGTTGTGTCTAGCTTGTTTCTTAGATGGTTTGGCTTGGGTGCAAATTTGTTCATGGGTGTGGTGTGTGGTGGAATAGGAATCTCTCCAGCTTTCTCTTCTTCCTCACCGCTCTTCTCACCACACTTGTCAGCCCCCAACGCCTGACCATCAAACCTCTTGAACTGAGCCAGCATCAAACTCAATTGTGGCTCATGCCCAGACAACCACCCCATCATTTTTCTCAATTCATCATTTTCATCCTGCAGACGATCAACATAGTGTGCAAGTTTCATGTTTTTCAAAGCATGCATTTCACAGGTTGAACATGATGTAGGAAGAGGAGCTTTCAATGCCGCCTCAAGAGAAACAATTCTAGTGTGAGACTCATTTAGCCTAGCATGCAAAACAGGACATGAGGTACAAGCACCTAGTAAAGCTGGCCTAGACTTCAATTCATCACACTCAATCCTAACCACATCTAGTTCCTCCAAAGTAGAGGCATGCTTCTCCTTGAGGGCAGTCAAATCAGCAAGAAAAACTGAACAATCACCACAATCTATCTCATCAGACACCACAGGAGCAGACTTCAAAGCGACTATCTCATTCCTAGCATTCACAAGCAAGGATTCAAGCTCGGCTACCTTGTCCTTAGCCTCACCCAACAAAGACCTAAATTCCCTCTTCTCCTTGTTGGTCTTTCTAAGCACATCATCACGGTTGTCAAGCAACTCATTGAGCCTGGCATTCTCCTCTAGCAAGAAGTTGGGATCTTGTCGTACCTCTTCATCGGAGTCGGAGTTTGAATCCGAGCTGTGCTTCCCACCCTTCTTGGAGTGCGCCATGCCGCAAAAGCCTCCTTGTGCGACGAAGCTTAGGCCGGTGAAGTTCTTGCCCGTGTGCCGCTTGTCCTTGTGCTTCTCTTGCTCATCCTCACTGCTCGAGTCAGAAGAAGCATCGCTTGATGTCGAGTCGATGTCACTCGCTCCGGCCACCATTGCTCGAGCGGTCTTCTTCTTGTAGCCGCCACCCTTCTTGTGCCTTCTCTCGCCCTTGTCCTTGTGCTTGTCCTTGTAGTCGTTCCGGGACCGGTGCTTATTGTAGTCGTGCTTGGGCTTGCCCTTGTAGTCATTCTTGATCTCCATGGCTTCAGGGCATTCGGCGATGAAGTGCCCGTGCTTCCCGCACTGATAGCACATCCCCGAGCTCCGCCTTGCATTCTTGTGGTTCTCGTACATCCGCCCAAGCCTCTTGCTCAACAATGCGAGATCGTCCTCGCTCAGCACCTCAAAGTCCTCATCTGGCAAAGACACAAGACAAGACAAAGAGAAACCACCAGGGTTAGCGTTAGACCGTGATCCCGAGACAAGAGCCAAACTATGAGGATCAGTGGGGCTTTCGCTCTTGGCTCTTAAGCCACGATCAACCTCTGAAGACCTGAGCTTGGAAAACAGCTCATCCAGCGTCTGCGTATCATACACGCTCAACTCCTCAATGGCCTCGACCTTGGCACTCCACACAGACCTATCCAGGGCATGCAAAAGCTTGATAGCTTGATCATGATCCATGTATGGGAGCACTGTCATATTGGCCCTCATGTTGTTGACAATGCTAGTGAAACGCTGAAACATAGCATCGGTCGAGTCACCGGGGAGATGAGTGAAGTTCTCGTACTCTCTCCGGTAAGTGGAAAACAAACGGGCTTGCACTTGGGCATTGCCAACATGAGCATTTCTCAACTTGAGCCATATCTTTCCGGCCACATTCTCTCCGTACACTCGCTCGAACTCCGAGGCACAGAGAGCACGAAACAAGTAATCAACGGCCTTACTATTGGCCTTAAACATGTCCCGTGATCCTGGAAGCAAAAAACTATCTGGGATGACATTTTGATCATTTTGAGTGACCTCCCAAATAAGAGGTCCTCGCAAAAACGCGCCCATGCGCCTCTCCCACATCGGGAAATTCTTGTCATCAAAGTGCGAAGGACCTGACCCCTTGCCGTAATCACCCATCTTTGGATCTTAGACTGGTTAGAATCACGAAGATCCGTAACCGGCTCTGATACCAATTGAAGGACCGAATAGGGCGACCAGAGAGGGGTGGGGGAGTGAATGGGAGCCGATAAAAATTCTTCTCGAAGGTGGAACTCGGCCTATACCCCGATTGCCACTCCAAAAGCTCGCGCACACAAAGGAAGCTCCAAACAAGGCACACACAAGCCTACAAGATCAATGGACAAGCCTAGGAGCAAAGAGCGGAAGCACCGGACAAGAATCAAAGCAAAGGGAGCAAGTCTGCAACAGACCTCGCGGACCGTCCGTGGTGTACGACGGACTGTCTGTGGGGCCTGGGCGGACTGTCCGCAAAGGCCACGCGGACTGTCCGAAAAAGACTCCCGAACCACCAGAGATGCACCCAGAAAAATCGGACTGTCCGCGAGGGACTCGCGGACTGTTCGCACCTTCACGGACTGTCCGCCACTTCAGTTCGGACCGTCCGCAAACTCCGTGCAACCAAAACCACTTGTGGCACCGGATCAAAACACGAACACGAAAGAACTTGCGAAGAACACGAAGAACACCAGACCTGTCAGGCTCCTCACGGACTGTCCGCAATTGGCGTGCGGACTATCCACCAGGCTCGAACAGAGCTGAAACAGCCTAACCCCGCGAGGTCAACTCCACGAACTCATCACCGGATCTCCCAAACGGTTGATGCTCTTGAGGCAAGACTTCGGGGAGATGATATGCGTCACACAAGGATGCTATGCCCCAAAAATCTCGACCTCTAACTCCCTAAATCACTGGGAATCGCGGATCACACAAGCAACCACCAAGAACTTGAACTCCGGCCAAAAACTCACGAATCGAAGGCTCTCCACAGCGTTTGAGGAGTCAAGATCACACATAAAGATGCGCAAGGCATCCACCCATGATCTCCTCAAAGAAATCTGAAGGAAAACACCCTCAAATCCCCGAATTGAGCGAAGAACGAAACTCCCCAAAAATAGCCCCGAAAATGACACGAAAATCACAAAGGACTAGGAGATCACCGCAATGCCGAATGCTTCCATACATCCAGAGGTCAGAGTCTGTACAAGAGTCTAGCCTAAGGAATCTAGAGGAACAAGAAGCAGTTCAGAGAAATTTACCGGGGGAGAAAGCCCTAGAGTCCAAGAGAGAGAGATGCCATCCACCTCTCCGATATTTATACGGAGTCCATCAGAGGGAGGTAAATGACCACGCTACCCCTACTGCTTAAATGGAGATACAATGCCTCAAGGGCATTTTGGTCGTGTCTTCATCCGACGGACACGCTTCCACCGCGGCTTCGCTTCACCTCGACGCAAACCCCGCGATCACGCCTCGTGCCCTCCGCCTCGAGGCTTCCTGAAGCTCCCGGATCACCGTCTCCGTCGCCTCGGGCCTCCGGGCTTGGTTTTGAGGCCCAAACCGAGAAACCGTCCACCGATGGTTTTGTGGGCAAACCACCAAACCCCGCGTGCAAGCTTCGGCCTCGATCCGCTACCTTGCACCGGCCCATGTTCACGACTTCAGCCCACTAGTCCTGCACCGCACGGCTCGCACTTGACCCCATCGGCCACCGGGTCCATCGAACCAAGCCTACTTGCCTCTCCATCACCAGGAGGCCGCCACGGCTAAGGCCTTTCGCGCTTGTTCTTCACCTGCACCGACACAAGTCAAACCACAACCTGTACCTGCACACTTAGCCAAGCATCAGTCCACGCAATGTTGTCAATCACTTATCACTAAGGAGCGACCCTCCACTGGTCTTCGGACACAACTGGTCCTCACCCGGACAGTTCGATTTTTCGGGGTGCGTCTCTAGAGGTTCTGTTCACTTTAGCGGATAGTCCGCAAGGCACTTGCGGACAGTCCGCCCAGGCCCCACGGACAGTCCGCCCGTACACCAAGGATGGTCCGCGAGGCCTGTTGCAGACTTGCCTCCTTGGGTTTGATTTTTGTCCGGTGCTTCCGCTCTTTCATCCGTGGCTTGTCTCTAGGATTTCTAGGCTTGTGTGTGCCTAGTCTAGAGCTTCTTTGGTGTGTGCAAGTGATCGGAGTGGCAATCAGGGTATAGGCCGAGTTCAACCTTCGGGAAGAATTTTTATCGGCTCCCACTCACTCCCCCCTCTCTGGTCGCCTATTCGGTCCTTCAATTGGTATCAGAGCCGGTTACGAATCTTTGTGATTCTAACCAGTCTAAGATCCAAAGATGGGTGACTATGGTAAGGGGTCGGGTCCTCCGCACTTTGATGGCAAGAATTACCCGATGTGGTAGAGGCGCATGGGCGCGTTTTTGCGTGGGAAGGGAATTCCGATTTGGGATGTCACTCAGAATCCAAATTATGTCATTCCAGACAGTTTTCTGCTTCCAGGATCACGGGACATGTGTGAGGTCAATAGTAAGGCCTTTGATTACTTGTTTCGTGCTCTTTGTGCCTCGGAGTTTGAGAGAGTGTACGGAGAGAATGTGGCTGGAAAGATTTGGCTTAAGCTTAGAAATGCTCATGTTGGCAATGCCCAGGTGCAAGCCCGTTTGTTTTCCACTTACCGGAGAGAGTACGAGAACTTCACTCATCTCCCCGGTGAGTCGACCAATGCTATGTTTCAGCACTTCACCAGCATAGTCAACAACATGAGGGTCAATGTGACAGTGCTCTCATACACGAATCATGATTAAGCTATCAAGCTTTTGCATGCCCTGGATAGGTCTGTGTGGAGTGCCAAGGTCGAGGCCATTGAGGAGTCGAGCGTGTATGATACGCTATTGCTTGATGAGCTGTTTTCCAAGCTCAGGTCTTCGGAGGTTGATCGTGGCTTGAGAGCCAAGAGCGAGAGCCCCACTGATTCTCATAGTTTGGATCTTGCCTCAGGATCGAGGACTAATGCTAACTCTGTTGGTTTTTCTTTGTCTTGTCTTGTGTCCTTGCCAGATGAGGACTTTGAGGTGCTGAGCGAGGATGATCTCGCCTTGTTGACCAAGAGGTTTGGGCGGATGTACGAGAACCACAAGAATGCAAGGCGGAGCTCGGGGATGTGCTATCAGTGTGGGAAGCACGGGCACTTCATCGCCGAATGCGCTGAAGCCATGGAGATCAAGAACGACTACAAGGGCAAGCCTAAGCACGACTACAACAAGAACCGCTCCCGGAACGATTACAAGGACAATCGCAAGGACAAGGGCGAGAGAAGGCCGAAGAAGAGTAGCGGGTACAAGAAGAAGACGGCTTGAGCGATGGTTGCTGGAGCGAGCGACATTGACTCCACATCTAGCGATGCTTCTTCCAACTTGAGCAGCGATGAAGAGCAAGATCGGCGCAAGGACAAACGGCACACGGGCAAGAACTTCAACAGCCTCAGCTTCGTCGCGTTTGCGGCATGGCGCACTCCAAGAAGGGTGGGAAGAACAGATCAGACTCGAACTCCGACTCTGAGGAAGAGGTACAACATGATCCCAACTTCTTGCTAGAGGAGAATGCTAGGCTCAATGAGTTGCTTGATAACCGTGATGATGTGCTTAGACAGACCAACAAGGAGAAGAGGGAATTTAGGTTTTTGTTGGGTGATGCTAAGGATAAGATAGTTGAGCTTGAGTCCTTGCTTGTTGATGCTAGAAATGAGATAGGTTCTTTGAAAGCTGCTCCTGTTGTTTCTCATGAGGTTGATTGTAGTGATTGCAATGTTTTTCTGGCTGATTTGACTGCTCTCAAGGAGAAGCATGCCTCTACTCTTGAGGAACTAGATGTGCTTAGGGTTGAGTGTGATGAATTGAAATCTAGACCTACTTTGTTAGGTGCTTGCACTTCTTGTCCTGTGTTGCATGCTAGGCTAGATGAATCTCACACCAAGATAGTTTCTCTTGAGGCGGCATTGAAAGCTCCTCTTCCTACATCATGCTCTACCTGTGAAATGCATGCTTTGAAAAACATGGAACTTTCACACTATGTTGACCGTTTGCAGGATGAGAATGATGAGTTGAGGAAAATGATGGGGTGGTTTTCTGGGCATGAGCCACAATTAAGTTTGATGTTGGCTTAGTTTAAGAGATTTGATGGTCAGGCATTGGGGCCTGACAAGAGTGGTGAGAAGAGTGGTGAGGGAGAAGAGAAAGCTGGAGAGATTCCTATTCCACCACATACCACACCCATGAACAAATATGCACCCAAGCCAAACCACCTCAGAAACAAGCTAGATACAACTCCAGATCCACCAGTGTTCCCCCACAAGTCAGAAAATTACCAGAAACCCATCAAGTTTGTGAGCACCCAGGGGAGTGTCTTTGGTGGGAAGTTAGGAGAGAAAGCTGTTGAGAAGCCCATAGAGAAGCCATAGCCTAAGCCACAGCCGATCCACTTCCATTGTGAGTATTGTGGGAGTGATGGGCATAGGGATGAATTCTGTTTCAGGAGGTAGAGAGATGAGAGGTTTTCTAGGGAGATGGCAAACAAGGACAGGTACCACCCGTCCCATGGTGTGCCTGAGCCTCGTAGAGGGCCTCTACCAAGGGTTGAGGTGTTTGTGCAATCAGTTCCCACTCATGGAGGTGGAGGTGTGTTTCCTCAGAGAGATAGGCGTGTTGGGTTTGGGCGCGGTGAGTTGGCTAGACGTGCTCCTTCTTGTGACCGTTACGAGTTTGGGAGGCACGATCGGAGCTTTGGGTCTCAGATGGACTATAGCTTTGGTTCTCAGATGGACTATGGGCCACGTTTTCCCCCTCGTGGTGCGCGTACTCCTCCAGTGAGACGTGACAGGTTCTTCGGTGATAGGCGTGAGAGGGCTCCGCCTAGAGGCTTTGATAGGATGAATTTTGCTAACCCTTCTTTTGAGCAAATGGCTCGACACTGGTTTGACTCCTTTGGTATTAACCCTAGTGTTGAGTCACTTGCTCATTCTCGTTCTCATTTTTGATTGCAGGTGGGAGGCTTGGAGGACTTTTGGTTGATCGACTCCGGTTGTTCACGTCACATGACTGGAGATCGTGGGTGGTTCTCCAGCCTCACCCCGGTGAGTACGATGGAGTACATCACTTTCAGGGACAATGGGAGAGGACGAGTGCTTGCTGAAGGTATGGTGAAGGTGAGTAGCAAGGTGACCCTGAAGAGTGTGGCTTTGGTCAATTCACTTGGTTTTAACCTATTATCAGTATCTCAGTTGCTTGACGAAGGTTTCGAGGTTTGTTTTAAGTTGGGTGCTTCTCGTGTGCTTGATTCTCGAGGCGATCTTGTCTGTACAATTGTCCCCGAGGGTCAAATCTTTTGTGCCGGTTTTTCCTAGTCTGTTGGTCCTCCTTAATTCTTTGTTGCTGGCGTTTCGGCCGAGCTTTGGAAATGGCATAGGAGGTTTGGACACTTGAGCTTTGAGGTTCTTTCCCGCTTGAGTGGTCTTGATCTTGTCCAAGGATTGCCTAAGTTGAAATTCGAGAAGGATTTGGTTTGTGCTTCTTCTCGACATGGAAAGATGGTTGCTGCTTCTCACGCCCCTCTGACTACGGTCATGATCGAGTGACCTTGTGAGCTGTTGCACATGGATTTGGTTGCGCCAGCTCGAGTTCGCTCTGCGGGTAGGAAGTGGTATGTTTTAGTTGTGGTTGATGATTTTTCGAGGTACTCTTGGGTTTTCTTTTTGGAGGATAAGAGTGAGACATTTGGCTTTGTTCGGGACTTGATCTTGAGGTTGAAGAATGAGAGACATGGTGATGCCATTCGAGCTATACATGGTGACAATGGCACGGAATTCAAGAACTCTCATTTTGACACCTTTTGCAGTGATCATCAGTACTCTTCTCCATACGTTGCTTGCCAGAATGGCGTAGTGGATAGGAAGAACCGGACCCTTTGTGAGATGGCCAGGATGATGCTCGATGAGCATAGGACTCCTAGGCGTTTCTGGGCCGAGGCGGTCAATACCGCTTGCTATGTCTCAAATCGCATCTTCCTTCGTGCTTTCAAGAAGAAGACCTCTTATGAGCTGATGCATGGGCGACAACCCAAGGTGAGTCACTTTAGAGCTTTTGGTTGCAAGTGTCTCATTCTAAAGAAGGGCAAGTTGGATAAGTTTGAGTCTAGATGTTCGGATGATATTTTCCTTAGTTATGCGATTCACTCTAGACCATATTGTGTGCTCAACCTTGACACTAACCGAATCATGGAGACTTGCGGGGTAACCTTCGACGAGACACAGCCATGTAGCTCTTCTGCTTTTGAGTGTGCAGGTGATGAGAAGATTGGAGCAAGGATCTTTGAAGATGAGCAGGATGGAGATGGAGATGAAGACGATGATGGTGGTGATGCTCCCGTGGCTGGTCGTGTACATGCTACTTCCACTATGACGACGACAATCGAGGTTGGTCCATCCCCTACACCCACTACGACTGAGGCTGTTCGAGTGGAGGCTGCTGCTGAGGGGGAGATTGTGTCCAGGTGAGAGGCTCCCCAGCGTGTACCGGTGGATCACCCACCGACGATGATCATAGGTGACCTTCATGAACGCACTACACGGTCGAGGTCAAGGAACACTTCTCATTTTGCTCACTCTGCATTTTTCGCTTCATTTGAGCCCAAAGATATTTGATATGCTTTGTCTGACGAGAATTGGGTGAATTCCATGCATGAGGAGTTGGAGAACTTTGAGAGAAACCATGTTTGGGTGTTAGTTGATCCACCGCCAAATTGCCGTCCCATAGGTACCAAGTGGGTGTGGAAGAACAAAGAGGGTGAAAATGGGATGGTTGTGAGAAACAAGTCGAGGTTGGTGGCTCAGGGGTTCAACCAGAAAGAGGGTATAGATTATGAGGAGACATTAGCTCCTGTGGCCCGTTTGGAGGCAATTAGGATCCTTCTTGCCTTTGCCGTGGCTAAATGGTTCAAGTTGTACGAAATGGACGTGAAGAGTGCTTTCTAGAATGGGGTGATAGAGGAAGAAGTGTATGTGAGGCAACCCTCGGGGTTTGAGAGCGAGAAATACCCACACCATGTATACAAACTCCAGAGAGCGCTATATGGGTTGAAACAGGCACCTAGAGCTTGGTATGACAGGTTGAGAGGCTTTTTGCTTAGCAAAGGGTTTGTGATGGGCAGAATTGACAAGACCCTGTTTCTCCTTAAGCATGGAAATGACCTATTGATTGTTCAGATTTACATGGATGACATAATCTTTGGTGGCTCTTCTCATGATCTTGTTGCCAGATTTGCAGATGACATGAGCAGGGAATTTGAGATGTCCATGATGGGCGAGCTATAGTTTTTCTTAGGACTCCAGATCAAGCAGTGCTAGGACAGGACATTTGTACATCAGGCGAAGTACACCAGGGACATGGTGAAGAAGTTTGGCATGAACGACTCCAAGCCGCTGACTACACCGATGGGGACCACTACGGCTTTGGACGTGGACGAGGATGGTGAACCTGTGGACCAGAAGGAGTACCAGAGCATGATCGGCTCCCTCCTCTACTTGACGGCGACGAGGCCAGACATACAGTGCAGTGTGTGTCTGTGCGCTCGTTTTCAGGCTTCACTGAGGACTTCACATTGGCAGGCCGTCAAGCGGATTTTAAGGTACTTGAACTATAGTCCTGAGTTTGGTCATTGGTATTCTGCCTCCTCGACACTTAGACTTCACGGGTACTCCGATGCTGATTTTGCAGGGTGTCGATTGGACCGCAAGTCTTCCTCTGGGTGTTGCCAGTTTCTTAGTTCTTCTTTGGTCTCTTGGTCATCTCGCATGCAATCCGCAAGTATGTAGCTACTGCTAGTTGTTGTTCCCAGCTCCTATGGATGACCTACACTATGAGCGATTTTGGTGAGGAGTGCTCCCAGGTTCCACTCTTTTGTGACAGCACTAGTGCCATAAGTGTAGCCAAAAACCCAGTCCTTCACTCCAAAACGAAACACATCGAAGTGAGATACCACTTTCTGAGGGACAATGTTGAGAAAAGAAACATATCTTTGTCCTATGTACCTACCCAAGATCAGCTAGCCGACATATTCACTAAACCACTTGACCAAGTTACCTTCACACACTTGCAAGGTGAACTTGGAGTGTGCTTTCCTCTCTAGCTGGGTCTTGGAGCCTCTCATGTATATATGTGTGTATCATTTGTTGCATTCCATGCATGCATTTTACATTTCTGTACAAAACCTGGTAGGATAGCCATCTTTAGATCATTTGTGCTAGGATGAGCTTCTCTTATATACTTTGTTCACTGTGATGTGCTATATGTGTATGCTTTGGGAATGGTGATGTGAATGCTATGCTCTTGATGGTATTGTCATATATTCATGATGAGATAGCTTCTTTTTGTTGAAAATGCTAAAATTGATTGACTCATGAGTAGATACTTACCTATGCTCAATTTGTGCTCAAATAGCTATATCATGTTTAGTTTGTGCTTGAGTATCCTGTTCTCTTTGCTTGGGGTCAAAGACCCATTTGTCATGGTAAATGTTTAGCCCATATGGTCACTTGTGGAGGAGCATAAGCTTCTTTTTGCCGCAAAGGCATTTCATGTACCATGCTTAATTTTGAAAATGAAATTGGTGTATGAATTGCCTTATGCTTGTAAAATGAGCTCTTAATCATGTCTTTATGCTTTTATGTATATATTTTGGGTGCTAAAACGTAGCATGTTGTCTACCATAAGAAGTCTCATTTTAAGAAGTAGACACATGGCTCGGTGGCTTTGACATGACATTTAGTATCTTATGGGCGTTTGCTATGATCTTGTGATGAGAACTTGTGATCTTGTAGGAGCTATGTATGATCTAGTTTATTTTTGCCCAAATTGCCATGGATAGGGCTTTGCTCATGAGATGAATGTTTCTTTGTAAAATTGCTTAAAATTTCTTTTGGCCATGTCACATGCTTATATGTCTCTACCTTCTTGATGGCAATGCGCTAACTACACCATATCTACTTTGCTTGCTCTATGTCTCATTTATAGCATTTTGTTGTGCTCTTTGTATATTTGAGAAGGTTGGTATATTGTATATGCCTTGACATGCATGTGTCATGAAAACAAGGGGGAGAGCATCATGATATATCCAAAGAATGGAGATGGGTCACCATCGTTGAGGATTCTAGTTGCATCATACTTCATTTGCATAGGGAGCTTCTTTTTCTTTCCATGATACTTGACAACCCCTTTATGGTTCAAATGATTCAAATGAAGACTTGTCGGTGTTGTGGCATTTATTTCCTCCAATATTCCAAGATGTTTTGATCTGTAATCATACAATCCAAATAGTAGTTTTGCCATAGGAAAATGAGAAGGATGGAATTTTAATTTAGCTTTCACCTTGGATAGTTGTTTGACAATGATAGCTTCTAATGTCCATATGTAATGTTGATCTTTCTCCCCCACTTGAGGAGAAGCTACTCCAAACTTTTCATAACCTGAATAAAGATTGCACAAAAGGGAAAAAGTATATGCATGGTATATGAATATGTCATTTGTTTTGCCATTGTCTTTGTTGCGCAAAACACCATTCACAAGAAAGGAAAAACTGCATGGAGTTGGATCATATGTCACAATCATCATGATGTTTGCATCATCCTCCCTTCCTTGGAAAAAAGACGACCTCGACTTTTGGTTATACTGCAAAAGGTTGTTAGCTTCAAACATTGTACTAACAAATGTCATCTTACCACAATGAAAAAGCTTCATTGACTTTTGTGTACCTGCAAATAATTTATGGGATGGGAAAAGAAAAATTTCTTTCAAACAACATAATTGACTTAACATTTCCAATTTTACTATTCTAAGATCAAATTTTTTCAAAACATAGTGATGAAAAATTCATAAGAATCCCAAAAGTATTGTTGCACAACTTACTCATTGGTTTAGATGAGATTGCACTTATTTGCACATGGTTTGTTTCTTTTAATGGATTATATGAACTTGGGAAAGACAATGAGGTTTGTAAAGAAGAATCACTATACAATCTTTTCGTCTCATTATTAGGAAAACACATATCAAAAGAATTATCACACAACATGTTTGACTTCAAATCAGCGAGCTTGTCATTGGTTATGCAAATGGCATGAACATAAAAATTATTGACAACATGTTCTCCAATCAAAATGAATGGAAACTTGCAGCTATGAACTGTGTTCAATGATCTTAAAGATGTTATCAAAGAAATATGTTCAAGCATTTTATTAACATCAATAGGCATAACAAGTTTAGTATAAAGCAAACGGTTGGTAGGAGATCTTTTATCAAACAATTCAGCACAAGTAGTCAAATTAACATGGTCAAGTTTATAACTCTGTAGAACTTTGCAGGGAGCAATCAAAGTATAGGGGTTATCATCAAGATCATATTCAGCAGTTGTATAAACATGTGGTTCAATCAAATTAGCACAAAGGTTTGGATTATGTCCTATTGCTGAAACAAAATCATCATGAGTATTCATTTCTATATTACCAAATTTATTTACATGCATAATATGTGATATATGAGTGCAAAGTATCACATAAATCAACCATATCAAAGCATAGAAAAGATCATGTATGACGAAACATTGGTTATCAACTTGAAAATTTTCATCAAAGGTATGATCATGTGACACTACCAAATTAGCACAAAGATTATGGTCAATTCCATTGAAACATGTGCTTTATCACAATCACTCACCACTATAATTTGCATATTCAAATCTGAATCATTTTCAGTACCTTGTATAATTTGTGGTAGTGCTAGTATCATGGATGATGTTTCTGAAATCTTATTACCAATTGCCTTGCCATGTTCCATGTTGTGAGCTGCATACAATTGGTTCGGTTGATTGGTTACCTTCTCATCTCTCTCAACAAGTATGGTGATAGCGTGAGCAACCATATCTTCCTCATTTTTATTGCAAACCTGCACATTTGGAAACAAAACACTTGCGGTAGAGATGGGAGTATTAGTTTCAAAAGTATCCTCACACGAGTTGCATTCAAACTCTCTATTGTGCTGTGGTGTATCCCTCATATTTTCATTATTTGTACTCTCAAGGTCATAGTGGGTGGAATCACACAACTCACTTTTGGTTTCACTCTCTCTCTCAATTTGGCTATGTGGCCCTCATTCTCACAAAGGTTGTCATGCACAATCACTTCAACATTTTGTGAAGCAACATATGCATACGTGTCATACTTCACCATGTTCTGAAAAGGCAATGGAGCAGCAACTGTTGCAAAAGAACCAAGAACTAAAGCTTCCTCCAATGCTACTGAACTTGCATCACTTGAATGGGAAGCATTTGCATTATTATTGCCTTCAATCTGAACTTTATGTTGCAAACACAATGAAATTTCAGCACCTTTGTCCATGGCCATCATCTGATCTGCTTCATCGAAAATTGGGGGTTGATCATACTTCACCACATTATTTTCTTCAGTGACCTTCAACACATCAAAAGAGAAACTAGAAGAGATTGTCATGTTAGAAAAAGATGTTTCCTCACATGGCCTAGCTTCTACTTCACTCAATTTTTGTGTATGTTTCTCACACAAATTTTTGTGGCTCTCCTCACGTATGGTGGAGTTTCTCTTCTTTTCATTTTGAACTCTCACACTCAATTTTTGTTGGTGGAACTCTTCCTCACATTTGGTGGAGTCTCTCTTCTTCTCATTTTGAGCTCTCACACTCGATTTTGGATGGTGGCACTCCTTCTCACATGGGTTTGGAAATAAATCATCTTCCATGAAGAATGGAACAACAATGTCCTCATAACCATCAGCCGCAATCTCCACATGTGGGATATCTTGCATATGTGCAGATTTAGATGAATGATTTCTCGACTTGTGGGATCTATGATCATCCTTCTTGCCATTGTACTTCTGCACCTTTGCATCTTGGACCTTCTCTCGCTGTCCAAAACAATTGTTCTCCTTCAAAACAATATGTTTTCTTGAACCAACATGCTGAAATGCACTCTGTTGTGCAGAATACCTTGCTGCTGCCTTAGATGGCTTCCAGGTGGAAGGATCATCAATTTCTGAAGATCTTTGCTGCTGCTTATGATGAGAATAAGATGGAGCAAATCTAATTCGCATAACTTTCTTCATCTCAGCCCATGTGTTGATGTGATCTCTCCCCAACACATGCTGATTTTCTTGCACATCTTTCCATCATGTCAAAGCATAACCATAGAATTCCATTGCAGCTAAATATACTCTCTGTGCATCTGAGACATGATGTACACCAAAAATATAATCACAATATTCTTCCCAAACAACATATGCTTTGGGGTCTTCTCTTCCAACAAATTTTGGTATACTCAAATTAACCCAAGGGACGCAATCTGAATTTTTTCTATCACAACGATCATAAGGACTACAGAGATCACTTTGTATGTGTTTACCATTGAAGCGCTCATGGGGGACAAGGCCATGCCCAAGAGAACTTCTTCCTTGCTGCAGAGAACGTGCGGAAGAACCATTGATGGAGTTTTTCATACCATCCTTCACTTGTGGAGCAGTAGGAACATGTTGATGTTGAACCTCACTTTTTGAGACTGGAAGATGTTCATCAAACATCCTTTCCATGGCCTGCAGCACCGAATTTTGTACTCGCTGTAGCTCAGCTCGTGAAACAGTGACCTCTTGAGCACCACGATGGCGACCACGAACACTCGAATTAGGTCCTGCCATGTTAGGATATTGCAAGAGAAAGTGGAATAGGAAAAATATGTAGAATCACACAACCCCACCTCTTGCTTACCCAAGTTCTTACCCGTTCTCAAGGACCGTGAGTGTGCTAGTGTGGCGTAACCAAACTTGTGATTAAGCAGTTGAAAGGATTACGAATCAAAAGCCCTAGTTTCAGATTTTTGTGGAGCTATAGGTGGCTGTCCAAGGAAGGCTATGGTACTGAAACAAAGTGTGTAACCCGGTGAAAATGTTGCTGTCCAGAACCACCACCAAAGTGTGTAACCGGTGTGAGGCCCTTCTTTACCGTGCTTGGGGGTGGCCCACCTGGACGCGGGGGCCCCTCCCCAGATCCCCAACATCAACCCTTTCCCAGGGCGCTCCCCACCGAAAGCCTGTCTTCTTAGGGGGAAGTCCCGGGCCCAATTCGGAGTCTCACCGTCGGGGTGCCCGGGGTTCTCCGGCGGTGTGGACTCCTAGGGGCATCGGGGGAGGGACCTCTGTCTTCCTAGAGAGGAGGAGACATCCCCAACAGGGTTCATTTGATAGACCTTGCGCCTCGCCGGGGGCGTCCCGACCTCGTTGGGATCTTGCGGATGGTTCTCCTGATGTCGGGGCCCACCTGTCTTTTTCCCTGGTGGTTCTCCACGCAGTCGCGCCTCATACAAAGTTATTAGGGCTGACCAGGTGTGAGCCACTCCTCGTGCCGTCCCCAGAGGCCACCACATGTCAGCGGGGTGAGATCCTGTGCTCGAGCGAAGGGAGGGGTGGTGCCAGGGCAATTTAAGTTATCGTGGCAGCCCTACAACACCCCCTCTAACCCTAGCTCTTTTTACGGCTGTTGCCCGCCTTGCCTCCAAGTTGCCGAACTCCTCTAGCCGAGCCCCTTCTTCCGCCAGAACTCTTTCCCTCTGGGTCTCCTGTGTGTTAGCACTTCCTTGTCGTCCACCAGAATGGCGCCGAAGCATTCCTTCGGCAGCACCAGGAAGAGGACGTCCCTCGAGAAGTCGAGAAAGGGGAAGGCCAATCACCCATTTTCCCAAGAGCTCTCCTAGAGCATGGTGGACAAAGCCTTCCTCGATGAACTCCATGCCCGAGGCCTGGTGGCCAATCGGAACTCTGACCGTCACCCGGGGGAGGAGCTGATCCCCGCACCACAGCACGGGGAAGTAGTGGTCTTCGCTGAGCAGCTCGAGTGCGGCCTTCGTCTTCCCTACTCGGAGTTTCTCTCGGAAGTGTTGAAACTCTACGACATAGATATTCAGGACCTCTCTCCTAACACGGTCGTGCGCCTGGCCGCCTTAGAGTGGGCCTTCCAAGCAGAGGGCGCCATCCCCTCGGCCCCCGCCTTCGCGAGTCTTCACAGCGCCGGAAGCCGCGGCAAGTACCTATTACCCAATGCGGTGAAGACGAAGATCTGCTACGACGGTGTTTACTTCAATGCCCGTGCTGGAGCAGTCGTCCCGGGGCATGCCTACAAGGACTGTATGGAGACCGACTGTGTGAACGCTTGGATCTACCACTTAATCCCGCCCAACAGCGGCTTGGTCTCCACCTGTCAGCCTCCGGAGCTCATCTCAAAGCCCACTGTGGAGCTAGACGTCACGATCCACACTCGTATCCACCTCCTGGGTGTCGTCCTCCGGAGGTTTGCCATCCGGAACTTGGTGGACAAGTTCATCGCGGCCGGCGTGTGGCCATTGAGCTCCTCCTGTAAGCTTCTGCTGGTGGAAGAGGACGGACCGAACCCGGTAGGCCGGAGGGGTACTTCTGGGATGACTTGGAGTGGACGCTCCCCGGTGAGTTCTCCCTTTTCTTTCGGCTGCTTCTCCCATTAGCTCCCCCGGCGGCTGGTGCTGACCTCCGTGTTTCTTTTGTTCTCCTCGTAGATCTTTCCCTCATCGCGGTCGAGCTAGCGTCCATCCGGCTCCTTGGTCCGTATAGCTAGAAAGAGCATGCAGACCGGGAGGTCTTGGTGATGGGGGCCCAGTTCGACCGCATCCTCGCGATCCGAGGAATTGCAACCCCGGGGCGTCTTATTCCCCTGGAGAAATCAGACAAGCAGAGGAGGGGGACTAGCGATGCTGCTTCGGGGTCCGGCGCACCTCTGGAGGAAGAGGGCGATGATGACGATGAAGAGGAGGAGTCCGGAAGGCCTGCCCAAAGGGTGCGGCCGAAAAACTCACCGAGCCGCCCCATGCCAACCCCTTCCGCTGACGGAGCTTTTACGACACCCGCCTTCGAACTTCCGGACTTCGACCTGGAGTTAGACTCAGATGAGGAGACAGACGATGACATCGAGGAGATGAGTAAGTGCATGTCTTCTCACAACTTAATCTCGCTATCCCTTGTGCTGCTTCACTTAATCTAGTGGGCCCCTCCATCCTTCCTCACAGACCCCGGGACCCTCCCGAGGTTCGATGCGCGGTGTTCGTCCCCTGCTAAAGAGGCACACCCGGGCGGCGATAGGAGAAGTCTGCCCCCAGCGTTGGAGGGTCGGGGGTGGGGAAGGGTCTGTTCCGCGGATGAGACCAGGTGTGTCCGAGGACCAGTGGAGGGTCGCTCCTTAGTGATGAGTGATTGACAACATTGTGTGGACTGATGCTTGGCTCAGTGTGCAGGTGCAGGTTGCGGCTTGACTCGTGTTGGTGCAGGTGAAGAATAAGCGCGAAAGGTCTTAGCTGTGGTGGCCTCCGGGTGATGGAGAGGCAAGTAGGCTTGGTTCGATGGACCCGGATGGGGTCAAGTGCGAGCCGCACAGTGCAAGACTAGCAAGTTGAAGTCATGGACATGGGCTGGTGCAAGGTTGTGGTTCGAGGCCGAAGCTTGCACGCAGGGTTTGGTGGTTTGCCCACAAAACCATCGGTGGACGGTTTCTTGGTTTGGTCCTCAAAACCAAGTCCGGAGGCCCGATGCGACGGAGACGGGGATCCGGGAGCGTCGGGAAGCTTCGAGGCGGGGGGCACGTGGCGTGATCACAGGGCTTGCGTCGAGGCTAAGCAAGTCCGTGGTGGAAGTGTGTCCGCTCGATGGGAATATCCAAAGACTTGACCAAAATGCCCCTAAGGTGTGTGTATCTTCATTTTAAGTTGTAGGGGTAGCGTGGTCATTTGCCTCCTCCGGTGGACTTCGTATAAATAGCGGAGAGGTGGGTGGCATCTCTCTCTCCGGCTCTAGGTTTTCCTCCCCCGGTAGATCCCTCTAGACTGCTTCTTTTCCTAGTATTTCCTTAGGCTAGATTCATGTATAGACTCTGACCTGTGGATGTATGGAAGCATTCGGCATTGTGATGATTTCCCTCTCCTAGCTCTTTGTGATTTTCATGTCATTTTTGGAGCTATTTTTGGGTGTTCTTGTTCTTCGCTTGATTCGTTGATTTGAGGGTGTTTTCTCTCAGATTTCTTTGAGGGGATCATGGGTGGATGCCTTGTGCATCTTTGGGTGTGATCTTGACCCCTCAAACACTGGGAAATCCCTTCGATTCGCGAGTTCTTTGAAGAACATGAGTTCTTGGTGGTGGTTCATGTGATCCACGATTCCTAGTGATTTAGTGAGTTAGAGGTCGAGATTTTTGGGGCATAGCTTCACCTAGTGACGCTTCTCATCTCCCCCAAATCTTGTCTCAAGAGCTCAAGTGGTTTGGGAGATCTGGTGATGAGTTGGGTGAGTTGACCTTCCACTCGCGGGCTCGGGCTGCTTCTGTCCATGCTTGGCGGACTGTATGCCAGTGGCTCGTAGACCGTCCGCGCGGCCTGAGTTCGTCGTGTGTTCGTCAGTGTTCGTGCGCGCTCGAGTTTCGATCTGTTGAGTTCGATGTTTTTGTTTGGGTGTGGTTTGCTAGATTGTCCGCCAGGTGGGGCCGGACTGTCCGCCAGGCTCGGACCGTCCGCGGTGCTTGCCCGGACTGTTCGAATTTCCTCAGTGCGCTACTGGAGGTTCGGTGTCCTTTTTCGGACTGTCCGCCGAGGGTTCACGAACTGTCTGCCAAGCTTGCGGACTATCCACCGTACACCTGCGGACTGTCCGTCCTGGACCTCGCAGATTTGGTTAAGTTGTTTCATTCTTGTCTAGTGCTTCCGCTCTTTGATCCGTGGCTTGTCTCTTGGACTTGTAGGCTTGTGTGTGCCTAGTCTAGAGCTTCTTTGGTGTGTGCGAGTGATCCGAGTGGCAATCAGGGTATAGGCCGAGTTCATTCTTCAGGAAGAATTTTTATCAGCTCCCATTTACTCCCCCTCTCTGGTCGCCTAATCGGTCCTTCAATTGGTACCAGAGCCGGCTACGGATCTTCGTGATTCTAACCAGTCTAAGATCCAAAGATGGGCGACTAAGGTAAGGGGTCAGGTCCTCCGTACTTTGATGGCAAGAATTACCAGATGTGGGAGAGGCGCATGGGCGCGTTTTTGCATGGGAAGGGGACTCTGATCTGGGATGTGACCCAAAATCCTAACTATTTCATTCCTGACAGTTTCCTTCTTCCAGGATTGCGGGACATGTTTGAGGCCAACAGCAAGGCCGTTGATTACTTGTTCCGTGCTCTCTGTGCCTCGGAGTTCGATTGAGTGTACGGAGAGGATGTGGCCGGAAAGATATGGCTTAAGCTTAAGAATACCCATGTTGGCAATGCTGAGGTATTGTGAACAAGAACTTCACTCATCTCCCCGGTGAGTCGACCGATGTGATGTTCCAGCGCTTCATCAGTATTGTGAACAATATGAGGGCCAATGTGACAGTGCTCCCATACACGGATCATGATCAAGCTATCAAGCTTTTGCATGCACTGGTTAGATCTGTGTGGAGTGCCAAGGTTGAGGCCATTGAGGAGTTGAGCGTGTATGATACTTTGATAGTGGATGAGCTGTTCTCTAAGCTTAGGTCTTCGGAGGTTGATCGTGGCTTGAGGGCCAAGAGCGAGAGCCCCACTGATACTCATAGTTTGGCTCTTGTCTTAGGATCGAGGACTAATGCTAACCATGCTGCCAGGCAGTTTTCTTTGTATTGTCTTGTGTCCATGCCAGATGAGGACTTTGAGGTGCTGAGCGAGGAGGATCTCACCTTGTTGAGCAAGAGATTTGGGCGGATGTACGAGAGCCGCAAGAATGCAAGGAGAAGCTCAGGGATGTGCTATCGGTGCGGGAAGCATGGGCACTTCATTGCCGAATGCCCTGAAGCCATGGAGATCAAGAACGACTACAAGGGCAAGCCCAAGCACGACTACAACAAGCACCGCTCCCGGAATGTCTACAAGGACAAGCGCAAGGACAAGTGCGAGAGAAGGCTAAAGAAGAGCAGCGGGTACAAGAAAAAGACGGCTTGAGCGATGGTTGCCAGAGCGAGCGACATCGACTCCACTTCAAGTGATTCTTCTTCCAACTCGAGCAGCGATGAAGAGCAAGATCGGCGCAAGGACAAGCGGCACACAGGCAAGAACTTCACCGACCTCAGCTTCGTCGCACAAGGTGGCTTTTGCGGCATGGCGCACTCCAAGAAGGGTGGGAAGCACAGCTCGGATTCAAACTCCGACTCCGAGGAAGAGGTATGACATGATCCCAACTTCTTGCTAGAGGAGAATGCTAGGCTGGATGAGTTGCTTGATACCCATGATGATGTGCTTAGGAAGACCAACAAGGAGAAGAGAGAGTTTTGGTCTTTGCTAGGTGATGCTAAGAACAAGATAGTTGAGCTTGAGTCTTTGCTTGTTGATGCTAGAACTGAGGTAGATTCTTTGAAAGCTGCTCCTGTTGTTTCTGATGATGTTGATTGTAGTGATTGCAATGTTTTTCTGGCTGACTTGACTGCTCTTAAGGAGAAGCATGCCTCAACTCTTGAGGAACTAGATATGCTTAGGATCGAGCGTGATGAGTTGAAATCTAGACCTGCTTTGTTAGGTGCTTGCACTTCTTGTCCTGTGTTGTATGCTAGGCTAGATGAATCTCACACAAAGATAGTTTCTCTTGAGGTTGCATTGAAAGCTCCTATTCCTACATCATGCTCTACCTGTGAAATGCATGCTTTGAAAAATATGAAACTTGCGCATTATGTTGACCGTTTGCAGGATGAGAATGATGAGTTGAGGAAATTGATGGGTTGATTGTCTGGGCATGAGCCACAGTTGAGTTTGATGTTGGCTGAGTTTAAGAGGTTTGATGGTCAGGCGTTGGGGGCTGGCAAGAGTGGTGAGAAGAGAAGAGAAAGTTGGAGAGATTCATATTCCACCACACACTACACCCATGAACAAATTTGCACCCAAGCCAAACCACCTCAGAAACAAGCTAGACACAACCCCAGATCCACCAGTGTTCCCCCATAAGACAGAAAACTACCAGAAACCCATCAAGTTTGTGAGCACCCAAGGAAGTGTGTTTGGGGGGAAGTCAGGAGAGAAAGCTGTTGAGAAGCCCACAGAGAAGGCACAGCCTAAGCCACAGCCTAAGCCACAGCCGATCCGCTTCCATTGTGAGTATTGTGGGAGGGATGGGCATAAGGATGAGTTCTGTTTCAGGAGAAGAAGGGAAGGGATGATAGGTTTGCTAGGGAGATGGCAAACAAGGACAGGTACCACCCTTCTCATGCTGTGCTTGAGCCTCGCAGAGGGCCTCTACCTCGGGCTGACGGGTTTGTGCGTACAGTTCCCACTCGTGGTGGTGGAGGTGTGTTTCCTCAGAGAGATAGGCGTGTTGGGTTTGGGCGTGGTTAGTTTGCTGGACGTGCTCCTGCTTGTGACCGTTACGAGTTTGGGAGACACGATCGCAATTTTGGTTCTCAGAGGGACTACGAGCCACGTTTTCCCCCTCATGGTGCGCGTTCCCCTGTAGTAAGACGAGACATGTTCTTCGGTGGTAGGTGTGAGAGGGCTCCGCCTAGAGGTTTTGATTGGATGGATTTTGCTGACCCTTCTTTTGAGCAAATGGCTCGACACTGGTTTGACTCTTTTGGTACTAACCCTAGTGTTGAGTCGCTTGCTCATTCTCGTTCTCGTTTTTGATTTGCAGGTGGGAGGCTTGGAGGACTTTTGGTTGATCGACTCCGGTTGTTCACGCCACATGAACGAAGATCGTGGGTGGTTCTCCAGCCTCACCCCGGTGAGTACGAGGGAGTACACCACTTTCGAGGCAATGGGAGAGGACGAGTGCTTGCTGAAGGTATGGTGAAGGTGAGTAGCAAGGTGACCTTGAAGAGTGTGGCTTTGGTCAAGTCACTTGGTTTTAACCTGTTGTCAGTATCCCAGTTGCTTGATGAGGGTTTTGAGGTTCGTTTTAAGTTGGGCGCTTCTCGTGTGCTTGATTCTCGAGGTGATCTTGTCTGTACGATCGTCCCTGAGGGTCAAATCTTTCGTGCCGATTTTTGCCAGTCTGTTGGTCCTACTCGATGCTTTGTTGCTGGTGTTTCGGCTGAGCATTGGAAGTGGCATAGAAGGCTAGGACACTTGAGCTTTGAGCTGCTTTCCTGCTTGAGTGGTCTAGACCTTGTCCGAGGATTGCCTAAGTTGATATTCGAGAAGGATTTGGTTTGTTCTCCGTGTCGTGTTCGCTCTTTGGGTGGGAAGTGGTATGTGTTGGTTGTGGTTGATGATTTTTCGAGGTACTCTTGGGTTTTCGTTTTGGAGGATAAAAGCGAGACATTTGGCTTTGTTCGGGACTTGATCTTGAGGTTGAAGAATGAGAGACATGGTGATACCATTCGAGCTATACGCAGTGACAATGGCACGGAGTTCAGGAACTCTCATTTTGATGCCTTTTGCAGCGACCTTGGTCTCGACCATCAGTATTCTTCTCTATACATTGCTTTCCAGAATGACGTAGGGGAGAAGAAGAACCGGACCCTTTGTGAGATGGCCAGGACGATGCTTGATGATCATAGGACTCCTAGGTGTTTCTGGGCCGAGGCGGTCAATACCGCTTGCTATGTGTCGAATCACATTTTCCTTCGTGCTTTCTAGAAGAGGACTTCATATGAGCTGATTCATGGGCGAAAACCCAAGGTGAGTCACTTTAGAGCCTTTGGTTGCAAGTGTTTTATTTCTGAAGAAGGGCAAGTTGGATAAGTTTGAGGCTAGATCTTCGGATGGTATTTTTCTCGGTTATGCTATTCACTCCAGAGCACATCGTGTGCTCAATCTTGACACTAACCGAATCATGGAGACTTGCGAGGTAACCTTCGACGAGACACAGCCATGTAGCTCTTCTACTTTTGAGTGTGCTGGTGACGAGGAAATTGGCGAGAAGATATTTGAAGATGAGAATGATGGAGATGAAGAAGAAGATGACGGTGGTGATGCTCCAGCGGCTGCTCGTGTACATGCTACTTCCACTACGACGACGACGATCGAGGATGGTCCATCCCCTACACCCACTACGACTAATGCTATTCTAGTGGAGGCTGCTGCTGAGGGGGAGAATGTGTCTAGGCGAGAGGCTCCCCGGCGTGTACAGGTGGATCACCGACCGACGACGATCATAAGCGACCTTCATGAACGCACTACACGGTCGAGGTCACAGAATACTTCTCACTTTGCTCACTCTGCATTTGTTGCTTCGTTTGAGCCCAAAGATATTCGACACGCTTTGTCTGATGCAAACTGGGTGAATTCCATGCATGAGAAAATTGGAGAATTTTGAGAGAAACCTAGTTTGGGTGTTAGTTGATCCACCGCAAAATTGCCGTCCTATAGGTACCAAGTGGGTGTGGAAGGAAGGTGAGAATGGGATGGTTGTGAGAAACAAGTCGAGGTTGGTTGCTCAGGGGTTCAACCAGAAAGAGGGTATAGATTATGAGGAGACATTTGCTCCTGTGGCCCGTTTGGAGGCAATTAGGATCCTTCTAGCCTTTGTCGTGGCTAAAGGGTTCAAGTTGTTCCAAATGGATGTGAAGAGCACGTTCTTAAATGGGGTGATAGAGGAAGAAGTGTATGTGAGGCAACCCCCAGGGTTTGAGAATGACAAATACCCACACAGTTTATACAAGCTCCAGAGAGCACTTTATGGGTTGAAACAGGCACCTAGGGCTTGGTATGGCAGGTTGAGAGGCTTTTTGCTGAGTAAGGGGTTTGTGATGGGCACAGTTGATAAGACCCTGTTTCTCCTTAAGCATGGAAATGAGCTGTTGATTGTTCAGATTTACATGGATGACATAATCTTTGGTGGCTCTTCTCATGATCTTGTTGCCAGATTTGCAGATGACATGAGCAGGGAATTTGAGATGTCTATGATGGGCGAGCTGCAGTTTTTCTTAGGACTCCAGATCAAGCAGTGCAAGGACGGGACGTTTGTACATCAGGCGAAGTACACCAAGGACATGGTGAAGAAGTTTGGCATGAACAACTCCAAGCTGCTGACTACACCGATGGGTACCACTACGGCTTTGGATGCGGATGAAGATGGTGAACCCGTGGACCAGAAGGAAAACCGGAGCATGATCGGCTCCCTCCTCTATTTAACGGCGACGAGGCCGGACATACAGTTCAGTGTGTGTCTGGGTGCTCATTTTTAGGCTTCACCGAGGACTTCACATCGGCAGGCCGTCAAGCAGATTTTCAGGTACTTGAACTACACTCCTGAGTTTGATCTTTGGTATTCTGCCTTCTCGACACTCAGACTTCACGGGTACTCCGATGCGGATTTTGCTGGGTGTCGTTTAGACTGCAAGTCTACCTCTGGGTGTTGCCAGTTTCTTGGTTCTTCTTTGGTCTCTTGGTCGTCTCACAAGCAATCCAGTGTAGCCCAGTCCACTACAGAAGCCGAGTATGTAGCTGCAGCAAGTTGTTGTTCCCAGCTCCTATGGATAACCTACACTATGAGCGATTTTGGTGAAGAGTGCTCCCAGGTTCCACTCTTTGGTGACAGCACCAGTGCCATAAGTGTAGCCAAAAACCTAGTCCTTCACTCCAAGACTAAACACATTGAAGTGAGATACCACATTCTTAGGGACAATGTTGAGAAAGGAAACATTTCTTTGTCCTATGTACCTACCCAAGATCAGCTAGCCGACATATTCACTAAACCACTTGACCAAGTTGCCTTCACACGCTTGCGAGGTGAACTTGGAGTGTGTTTCCCTTTTTAGCTGGATCTTTGAGCTTCTCATGTATATATGTGATATATGTATCTTTTGTTGCATTCCATGCATGCATTTCACTTTTTGTACAAAACCTGGTAGGATAGCCATCTTGGGATCATTTGTGGTAGGATGAGCTTCTCTTATATACTTTGATCACTCTGATCTGCTATATGTGAGATATGTGTATGCTTTGGGAATGGTGATGTGAATGCTATGCTCTTGATGGTATTGTCATATGTTCATGATGAGATAGCTTCCGTTTGTGAAAATACTAAAAATGCTTCACTCATGAGTAGATACCATTTCATGCTCAATTTGTGCTCAAATGCTATATCATGCTTAGTTTGTACTTGAGTATCATGCTCTCTTTGCTTGGGGTCAAAGACCCATTTTTCATGGTAAATGATTAGCCCATATGTTCACTTATGGAGGAGCATAAGCTTCTTTTTGCCGCAAAGGCATTTCATGTACCATGCTTAAATTTGAAAATGAAATTGGTGTATGAATTGCCTTATGCTTGAAAAATGAGCTCTTAATCATGTCTTTATGCTTTGTTGTATATATCTTGGGTGCTAAACCGTAGCATGATGTCTACCATGAGAAGTCTCAAATTAGAAGTAGACACATGGCTCGGTGGCTTTGACATGACATTTAGTAGCTTATGGTCATTTGCTATGATCTTGTTATGAGAACTTGTGATGTTGTATGAGCTTTGTATGATCTAGTGTATTTTTTCTCAAATTGCCATGGATAGGGCTTTGCTCATGAGATGAATATTTCTTTGTGAAAATTGCTTTTGGCCATGTCACATGTTTATATGTCTCTACTTTCTTGATGGCAATGCGCTAACTACACCTTGTCTATCTTGCTTGCTCTATGTTTCATGTGTAATATTTTGTTGTGCTCTTTGTATATTTGAGAAGCTTGGTAGCTTGTATATGCTTTGACATGCATTTTTCATGATAACAAGGGGGAGAGTTTCATGATACCTTGATTCATGCATTGTCAACAAGGGGGAGAAGTTGTATGCATTGGAAGAATTTGTGGAGAATTTGTGAGATTTTTGCATGTGGGGAGAAAAATTGAGAAAAGAGGTTGCATTTGCTCAGCGGGAGTTTGCATATGTGCAGGGGGAGCTCCTTTGGTTTGCTTGAGTTTTATGCTTTGTGGTGTGCTATTTGTGAGCTTTGTTTGTCTCGACTGTGTTGAGCCGTTGCCCTTGCCTTAGGAGGCCGAGACTTGGTCTGGCGGGTGATCTCTTCGTGGTTCTTTTCTTTTCTTTTTTCTGTGTTGATTTCTATGGGTGTTGTCAATGCACTCATCCAGAGGGAGATTGAGGACCAGGTGTGTCCGAGGACCAGTGGAGGGTCGCTCCTTAGTGATGAGTGATTGACAATGTTGTGTGGACTGATGCTTGGCTCAGTGTGCTGGTACAGGTTGCGGCTTGACTCATGTTGGTGCAGGTGAAGAACAAGCACGAAAGGCCTTAGCCGTGGTGGCCTCCGGGTGATGGAGAGGAAAGTAGGCTTGGTTCGATGGACCTGGTGGCCGATGGGGTCAAGTGCGAGCCGTGCGGTGCAAGACTAGCAAGTTGAAGTCATGGACATGGGCAGGTGCAAGGTGGCGGTTCGAGGTCGAAGATTGCACGCGGGGTTTGGTGGTTTTCCCACAAAACCATCGGTGGACGGTTTCTTGGTTTGGGCCTCAAAACCAAGTCCGGAGGCCTGATGTGACGGAGACGGGGATCCGGGAGTGTCGGAAGCTTCGAGGCGGGGGGCTCGATGGGAATATCCGATGACTTGACCAAAATGCCCCTGAGGGGTGTGTATCTTCATTCTAAGTTGTAGGGGTAGCGTGGTCATTTGCCTCCTCCGGTGGACTTCGTATAAATAGCGGAGAGGTGGATGGCATCTCTCTCTCTGGCTCTAGGGTTTCCTCCCCCGGTAGATCGCTCTGGATTGCTTCTTTTCCCAGTATTTCCTTAGGCTAGATTCATGTATAGACTCTGACCTCTGGATATATGGAAGCATTCGGTGTTGTGATGATTTCCCTCTCCTAGCTCTTTGTGATTTTTGTGTCATTTTCGGAGCTATTTTTGGGTGTTCTTGTTCTTCACTCGATTCGTTGATTTGAGAGTGTTTTCTCTCGGTTTTCTTTGAGCGGATCATGGGTGGATGCCTTGTGCATCTTTGGGTGTGATCTTGACCCCTCAAACGCCAGGAAATCCCTTCGATTCGTGAGTTCTTGGAAGAACATGAGTTCTTGGTGGTGGTTCATGTGATCTGCGATTCCCGGTGATTTAGTGAGTTAGCGGTCGAGATTTTTGGGGCATAGCTTCACCTAGTGACGCTTCTCATCTCCCACAAATCTTGTCTCAAGAGCTCAAGTGGTTTGGGAGGTCCAGTGATGAGTTGGGTGAGTTGACCTTCCGTTCGCGGGCTCGGGCTGCTTCTGTCCGTGCTTGGCGGACTGTCCGCGCGGCCTGAGTTCGTCGCGTGTTCGTCAGTGTTCATGCGCGCTCGAGTTTCGATCTGTTGAGTTCGAAGTTTTTGTTTGGGTGTGGTTTGCCAGACTGTCTGCCAGGTGGGGCCGGACTGTCCGCCAGGCTCGGACCGTCCGCGGTGCTTGCCCGGACTGTCCGAATTTCCTCGGTGCGCTACTGGAGGTTCGGTGTCCTTTTTTGAACTGTCTACCGTGGGTTCGCGGACTGTCTGCCAAGCTTGCGGACTGTCCGCCGTACACCTGCGGACTGTCCGTCTTGGACCTCGCAGATTTGGTTAAGTTTTTTGACTCTTGTCTAGTGCTTCCGCTCTTTGATCCGTGGCTTGTCTCTAGGACTTCTAGGCTTGTGTGTGCCTAGTCTAGAGCTTCTTCGGTGTGTGCGAGTGATCTGAGTGGCAATCGGGGTATAGACCGAGTTCATCCTTCGGGAAGAATTTTTATCAGCTCCCATTCACTCCCACCCTCTCTGGTCGCCTAATCGGTCCTTTAGCGGAACCATCCCGGGGATGCCCCTAACCTCCCTGGAGGATCTGGTCGGCCCTTCAGAAGTCCGGGTGCCTCTCACGACGCCGGCAGACCGCCTGCCTATCGCTTCTTCTTGCGCTCTGACGGAGCGGCTTCCGCATGAAGTGAAGGTGGAAGCACTGGCCGGCCTCGGTGTGCAGGTAGGTGATCTCCCGGACCTCTCGTCTAGGTGGCTGGTTGCTTCATCTTCTCATCTTCTTCCTTCTTTGGCAGATCTCTCTCCTGCAAAAATCCATCACCTCTCCATCCGGCACCGGGGAGTCGTCTTTCACCGATCGCATCCGGGAGCTAGAGGAGGCGCTGGCCCGGGCCAAGATAGAGAAAGAGACTGCCGAGGGTCGCGTGCAGGAGGCAGAGGGATACCTGAAGAAAGCGGAAGACCTCCGGGGTGAGGTGGAAAGGCTCTGAGAGAAGGCGGAGGGTGAGACCGACTCGACCAGAAACGCGCTGAAGACAACGGAAGATGAGCTCTGCTCCCTCCGAGAGGCCTGGTCCCGTGCGGTCGTGGTGGTGGCAGAGACTGTCGACTCCCTCTCCGTTGGGCTGGCGGATCTTGGGGTTGTCATGACGCTGCCGGCGAACCCCCTGGAGAACCTCCTCGCTCTTCTAACTTGGTTGAGCCAGGGGGTTACTGCCATGGCGAAAGCTGCTCAGGCTTTTGCCAAGGTCAGCGCCCAGACTGCCTGGCGAGGCGCGTTCCTCTCCCTCTTCCGGGTTGGGTGTACCCACCTATCCCACGTGAAATACGTGGTCGCCTTCCTCCCGTCCACCAGCCTGGACTTTCATCGGGAGGTCAAAAACGTGCCGGTGGCTTCTCGGGCCTTCCGTGACTTCTAGGAGGCACATGGACTGGACGTGGCCCGTGGGATGGGGGCCGCGAGCGCGGAGGTGGCAGCTGCAGTGCGAGCGGACACATCATCGGCTGGAGATTCTTCGGGGACGGGAGGGGGGAACTCCCGTGATGACACCCAGGTTTGAACCCTTCCTGTCAGCGCCCGCTTCTTAGTATATTTTTTCTAGTTTCTATTGCCGGGCTACCCCTTTGAGGGGGAGCCCTTTTAAGCATTTGTAAAGACCGGGGTGGTCTCCGGGGCGTGTCTGCTCGGGACTTCCTCTGTTTTGGAATGGAAATGAAGTCTTATCTTTTTCTTAAGTTCCTTATGTTGGTGAATGTACTCCTTGTATGTCTTCAGATGTCGCGCTGTGGCCACAAAGCACCCACCCCAAGGGCCTCCAACTGAGCGCTGTTCCTCGTTCCAAGCGAGGCTTCCCCGGACGACCAAGCTACCGCCAGCTTCCGGAAGACGACATATTCCTGGAAGGGTTGATTTTCCGGGGGATGTATATCAGCGGCTCCTTCCTTCGGGACTGGTCTGCTTGGGTGGAGCGTCGTTTCGCCCTTCCTGCCCCTCAACGGCACCCAAAATAGGACTTCTTAGACTTTGTGGAGGAATGCTTCCGCCTTTTCGACTTACTGCGGCCTTCACCTATTTTACTGCTCCCCCTCCATCGGGGAGGGGCTTTTTTGCCAGGGCTCCCCCGGCTAGCGCGGGGAGCCGTTTTACGACTCCTTCAGGGGCTCCGCCGGCTAACATGGGGAGCCCTCTTGTAACACCTTTCGGGGCTCCCCCGACCAACACAGAGAGCCCTCTTGTAACTCCTTCCGGGGCTCCCTCGACTAGCACGGGGAGCCCTCTTGTAAATCCTTCTGAGGCACCCCCGACTAGCACGGGGAGCCCTCTTGTCAACAACCCACCCGCGGGTGGCTCTTCTTTGGAGGAGGAGGTCCTTTTCGGCTCGGATCCCGGTGGTTCTACGGCTGCTGTGGGGCCTGAGCCTCATCTTCGAGCGTTGCTCCTTCCTCGGAGGTGTGATGTTACAGCGTTTTCGCTGTACTTCCACAATTCTCACTTGCTTTTAATAAAAAAGGAGAGGCTTCTGCTCCAAGTATTTGTATCTTTCCGACGACAGCTCCAGAAACCCGTGCCATGGAAATTTTTGACGGAAGGCCTTCGTATCGCATGGGGTCCGGTCCTTTGCCGGAGCCCTCTGGTGTACGGGGCCATCTTCACCCGGCCACGGGGTGGGTTATCCGGAGACAGACCGCTCTCACTGACTTGGAGAGCCTAACGATGGTGTCGTCTTTTTGTTACGTAGGTGCCTAAGGCAGGAAGGTCCCGCGATGCTCCATCCCCGTCTGGCGGTGTCGCAAGGCCTTCCCGCGCCGACAAGGGCAAGGGGTTGTCCCGGACGACTTCGGAAGCTCTCCATCGAAGGATTGGTTCGAGGAATATGAGGACCCAATCGACCCACGGGGTGGCGCAATAGGTGGCAGTGGCTTACTTCGCTTCTTCGGAGGTGGATGCGGTGGCGGCGCAACGTGCCGTGATGGAGGCGTTCTTCGTGGACCTGGAGGGTTGCTCCCTCTCCGAGGAGTCATCTAACCAGGGAGGCTGACACCCTCGCAGGGGGCAATCCTTTAGTGCTGGTCGGGTGTCCACTCTGAGGAACGGCGGAAGGGGCCGCCTGCGTCGCACGTTTCTCGATTACTTGGATCGAGACGATTTGCATCAATGATAAAAAATGAGAATGTGCGACGTGCACATTCATTTTTGTTCCCCACTCGCCGAATGATATTGTTTTCCCCAATTAATGAAACAAATTATGAGAGTGAAAAATTTGGTGCTTCGCTGCTAGGTGTCGGCCCGCTCTTGGCCCTAGGCCGTGGTGCATTTGTCACGTAGCGTGCTGCACGACCTATAAAGGACCCCACGGCCAGCCCCCATGAGTCCTTGCTCAGTGTAGATCTTCTTGTACCCGCGTCAACATTAAGCGAGTAGATGGTCATTACTATGCGGTGATGCCGCCTCGGAAGCCTTCCGGCGGGAACTACACCCCACCAATGCTAGAAGGAAGCTCTTGAAGATCGGCGTATTGTCGACGAGAATCTGCGAAGGGATGTCATGCAGAGTTCCCGCATGCTTCCATCCAGGGTTGCTCTCCGAAAGATATGTCTTGGGTGGGGAAGTGGAAGTCTGTCCCATCATCGCCTCCACCATGCTTCCCCCTGGTGTTCTGAATGCCAGCAAGAAGCTTGCGAGGCGGCGTGGTGCGGTTGCCCATGTGCTACAAGGAGTCTTGTGAGGAATGTTTCCTCTCGGAGCTAGTTTCGCCGCACTTGTAGCAGTTGGCTTCTTCTATCTGGCCCTCCTCCTGTATCCTGGTTGTCTCCGACAGTCACCGCTTTTGTTCTCCTGTAGTTTGGTACTACAGATCTCTTCTGTTTATGTTATGTGGGGGAAAACGTCCCGGAGCAATAAAATGTAATCCTTGTACCGTTGTGCATCTTCTTGTTTTTTCTCGTGTTCAGGGTCCCGAGAGGCATCGCTCCCCGGTCCCCTCTCGTTCTGCGCCCTACAGAAAAGCTCCGCTCTTTACCGCAACCCTTTGGCACTGCACTTTCCTCCCGGTGGCCTTCCATGTGCACCTCAGCCCTTTGGCGAGCCAACCGGTGGTGCAGGGACGACGCCGTGGACCCTCGCGGTGATTACTGTCAGACTCGACAAGGCTCCAGCACGGGTCACTGCTTTGTGGCTCCACGCGCTGGCATTCGCCCTTGTTTGGTGATCTTCCGATGCCATGGCTTGTTCGGGAACCCTTCGTGGTTCTTTGTAAGGAAGTGTACTTCAGGAATCTGGACGGGGCCGCCTTTGGGTGAGGTCACGCTCTGGGCCGGAGCCCTTTGGTCTCCTCAAGACCCTCGAAAGTGTTCCTTCGGGGTGGGGGTCTTTGTGCCAACCTGTGGCTAGGACCCCAACCAGCTCTTTGGCCCTTCGGAAGAAAGTTCGCTTCCGGAATCTGGAAGGCGGGCACGTGGTGAGACACCGGCCATCCGTTTCCTAGGACCCTTAGTAGCCCTTTCACCGAGGCTCTTCGGACGATGATGCTTCCGGTGGGGAGCGAGCGCGTCACGTGCCGCGACACTCTAGGGTGATCAGCCCTTTCAGCCATCCTGCGTGGCTCTTCGGAACAGGGTCAAGGTCCGAAATCTGGAGATAAGTGTGTGTTGTGACACTAGGGCTGCGGCCCCACTACGGCCCTTCGAGGGGTTTCGTGCCTCTCGGAATCCGGGGGTTGGCAGGGTAATGCCCCACCGGCCCCCCAGCTGTGCTTGGCTCATCAGAAAAAGACTCGTTTCCGGGTTTTAGGCACGACGTACGATGCTGTGTCGTGACTTTAAACCTATCTGAGGTTTCTTCGGAAGGAACTTCACATCCGGGATCTGGCGGTTGAGCGCGCGGTGCCGCGTTAGACCTCCACTGGGATGCATTCCCTAGTCTCGATCATAAACGAGGAAGGCGTCTCTTCCGTAACGGAGGGTGGTGGGCATCGGAGCCGCCAGGCCCTCTAGTCGTCTCTTGTTACCCTTCGGAAAACACTTCTTTTCCGGCATTTGGTCGTGGGCGTGCGCTGCCACACCGGACCTAAACCTCTCCAGACGCGTCTGGCGGGGGGCACTACCCCTGGAACCGAAGTTAGACTCACGATACTGCTTCGTGTATGCAAACATATTGGCGAGAGCGTGCGGGGCAACGCTGAATCCCCTCGGGACTTTATCCAGCGAACGTTCCGTGAACATCTGAAGCTTGATTTAATATATAAAAGATATTCAGAAGTTGTCGCTTGACAACCCTATGTGGCTTATCTCCGGCCCGTGCCTTTCTCCGGCACATTGCTACATCGAAGAGTGTACAACTAGAAAAACCATTAGAAAAGACCAGAACTTGACTTTCAGGGAGTCATGCTCCGGTAGCGAGCCTCGGGTCATAGCCTAACTTCAGGGCTCATGGATAGTAGCAGATGAGCAGATCAGCATTCCATTAGTAGGGGTCCTCGATCCCGTCAGGTGTCATCAGGCGGTACGGCCCTAGACATGGGGTTGCTGTGACTACGAAAGGTCCCTCCCACTTGCTCTCGAATTTCCCTCTGGAATCGCCGCCCCTTCTCCTCTGGAGAACCAGATTGCCTATCGCGAAAGAGCGGTGCTTTAGCTTCTTGTCCTGCCAAGCCTTAGTCTCCCTCTAATACTTGGCGAGATTCTGGATAGCACGCAAGCAGTGCTCCTCCTGTAGATCCTAGACGACGACAGCTTCCCCCCTCTACAGGAATCAAGCGGGCGGCTCCGGCATGTGCTTCTTCCGGAGTAACCGCTTCTTCCCCGAAGAGCAATTTGAATGGGGTGAACCCCGTGGGGCGAGCCGCAGAGGTGCGGTGTGCCCACAGGACATTTGGCAGCTCGTCCGCCCACGTCCCCTTTGGGGCTCCAAAGATGCACTTGCTGAGACGAGAAGATGCTCGCATTGGCCCGCTCGCACACCCCGTTTGATCGGGGTGGTACACTGACGCGAAACACACCTTGGTTCCGATATCCTCGCAATACGTCCAGAAATTCTCAGAGTCAAAATGTTTCCCATTGTCCACAGTGACCTCCCTTGGCATGCCGAAATGGCACACTATGTTCTTCCAGAAGAATTTGATGATGTTGGCCGCCCGAATGGTAGTGATGGGCTCAGCCTCGCCCCACTTGGAGAGGTATTCAATCGCGACTACTGCGAAACGGAACTTCCCAGGGCCCTGGGCAACAGACCGACGAGATAGATCCCCTAACGTGCTAGCGGCCAGATCGGGGCTACCACTTGGAGTGTGGTGGCGGGGAGGCGACTCATCCTGCTCATGCACTGACTGGTATCACAACAGCGCACCAGGTCTTGGGTGTCGCACATCATTGTGGGCCAGTAGACCCCTTACCGGAAGACCCTGCCCACCAGATTCCGCAAAGCAGCGTGCGCACCGAATGACCCGGAGTGGATCTCGTCGAGGAGCTGCTTCCCTTCGTCTTGGCTCATGCACCGGAGCAGCAGGGTAGTGACCACGGCCTTGTACAACACCCCATCGATCAATTTGAAGCTCTGGCAGTGATGCCCCATCCGGCGATGTCCTGGTGGATCGGCCGGGTGGTAAAGCTCTTGCAGGTAGGTGATGAGTGGGGTCCGCCAATCATCATTGTGGATGACATTCACGTCGCGTGCGGCACCTTCGCCACCCACCTCGGGGGATTGCGGTGTGGATAGGACCCTGGTGATGCCGAAGAAGACCTGTGGCGGGAGCGGCTGTCGCTAGGCTGCCGCTTTTCCCAGTGCGTCCGCCACTGCGTTCTCCACGCGCGGGCTGTGGGTCACTGTGAAGCCCTAGAACTTCTTCTCGAGGTCGTGGACCACGTGGAGGTACTCGGCCAGATCTGGGTCCCTCGCCTCGTACTCCGTCTCCACTTGCATGGCCACCACCAGGGAGTCGCTTTTGACTCGGACCCTCCGGGTGCCTAATGCGACGACCTTCTGCAGCCCCAGGATCAAAGCTTCATATTCCACCACGTTGTTTGTGCAGGGGAACTCGAGCCGCACGGTGTACTAAATCTCCTGTCCCATCGGGGAGTAGATCACCACCGCTGCTTCGGCGACTCCCCAAGCCCTGTCAACGAACACCGTCCACTCAGGCTCGTGTCGAGGGAGTTTTGTCCCCTCCACCGGGGGATTCCAATCCGCGATGAAGTCCGCAAGCGCCTGGGACTTTATGGCTGTCCTTGCTTCAAACTTGAGATGGTAGGGAGCCAACTCTACTGCCCACTTGGAGATGCGCCCCACTACTTCCTTGTTCTCGAACATGTCCCGGAGGGGCAGGGACGTGGGCACGGTGATTGGGTGACTGGTGAACTAATGCTTGAGCTTTCGGGATGCCATGACGACGGCATACGACAACTTCTCGAGATCGGATTAACGCAGCTTGGGTCCCGCTAATGCTTCCGACACGTAATACACCGGGGCTTGCACCCACTTTTCATCCCGGAGGACTTCCTGTACCAGCATGGCGCTCACCGCCGTGGTGGAAGCCACAACGTACAAGAGGAGGGGCTCCTCCGAGCCTGGACTGACGAGCATCTCTGGGTTCTGAAGGTCCTCTTTCATGTGTTGGAAGGCTTGTTGCTGCTCATCCGTCCACCGGAATGGGTTGGACCCCCGTAGCGCTTTGAAAAAGTGAGGCTTTTTTCCGCAGAACGCGAGGCGAGGCGTCCCGTCAGTCTTTGTGCTTCCCGTGTTGTCGCAGGGGGCTTCATTTCATGGATAGCCTAGATCTTTTCCGAGTTAGCCTCGATGCCCTGTTGGTAGACCAGGTACCCGAAAGAAATGAAACCGAGATAGTTACCTTTCAGAAAATTGGCAGCTTCTCGAAGCATACCCCGAAGGTGCACTTCTCCGGGTTGAGATACACTCTAGTGTGCCGAAGGTCTCCCGTAGATCTGCAAGTAGGTCCTCCTCCTTTCGGCTGCACACCACAACATCATCAACGTAAGCTTCTGTGTTCCTTCCAATTTGGCCTGCGAAGACCTTCTGACGAGTTGGGTGAAGGCGGCCACCGCATTCCACAGCCCGAAAGGCATCCAGGTGAAACAGTATGTGCCGAACGGGGTGATGAAGCTGGTGTGCGGCTCATCCTCCTTGGCCATCCAGACCTGGTGATATCCCGAACAGGCATCGAGGAAGCACAGGCGCTCGCATCCCGTAGTGAAATCGACGATCTGATCGATATGTGCCAAGGGGAAATCGTCCTTTGGGCATGCCTTGTTAAGGTTGGTGAAGTCCACACACATCCTCCACTTCCCGCTGCTCTTCTTGACCAGCACCAGGTTTGCCAACCACTCCGTATGTATGACCTCCTGGATCACCTTGGCCTCGAGTAGCTTCCGCACCTCCTGCTTGTGTGGCTTCTTGCTGGGATCAATGCGGAGGTGGTGCTCGATAAGGTCCCGACTCACCCCCTACAGATCTGATGGGCTCCAGGCCAACACATCCCCATACTCCTGGAGGAGGGCTAGGAGGGCCTCTTCCAACTCCGGAGGGAGTTCTTTGGCGATCCGAACGATTTGGTTCGGGAAGTCCTCCCGCAGTGCCACCTCCTTGATGTCTTCCCTCGAGCGTGCCTTTGGGACGTATCAAGTGGTGGAGGGGGCTGCCTCTGAGGTGTCTTCCGAGAGCAGCGCATTGACCTCCCGCTGCCCCGGAACTCTCCCGATGTTGATCAATCAGGATACCTTCTGGTCCCCCAGCACCTTGATGATCCCACGCGGGCCGGTCATCTTCATGCACAGGAACCCGTGGTGCGGCACTGTGTAGAAGGCGTACAGAAGGCACCTTCCGAAGATGGTGTTGTACTGGTATGGGGTGTCCACGACATCGAACACAATATCCTCCGTTCGGGCGAAACCCCCGTGCCCGAAGGACACCAGTAGAGAGATATACCCCAGCATCTCGATAGTCCCTCCTCCGAACCCCCATAGAGAAGTGCCCACATGGACTAGCTGCGACCTCGGCAGCCCCATCTTGTCGAAAGCGTGACTGAAGAGGATGTCCGCGGAGCTCCCGCCGTTGATGAGGATCTGGTAGCATTCCACCCCGCTGACATTGGCGAAAATCACGAACGCGTCTTCATGCGGGTAGAAGGGGGCGTTGCAGTCTTCGGCGTGAAAGGTGGAGGGCACTATGGTGTAGGCGAGAAGCTGCGGCAGTGGGAAGGCAAGGACGTGATGCACCTCCCGGATGTATACCCGCCTCTGCCGCTTCGAGTCGAAGGGCCGGGAAGACCCTCCAAAAATCAGGGTGATGACGTGATGGGACCCCACGACGTGCTGCATGTCTTGGGCCTCGGCCTCCATCTTTTCGGGGGACCCGGGGGTACTCCGCCTCTGGGAGCCCCGGGTGGTGCCAGGAGATATGACAAGGGGGGTGCGTCCACATGGGTGGCGGTGGCCCCGGGGCTGGTGCCCACACAGGGGTTGTATGTATGACAAGTTGTTCTCTCCCGGGCACCTTCTGGGAGGCCGCCGTGGACTGAGCAGCGGATATTGCCGGGCACTCCCTCGTGGTGTGCCCCCTCATTCCCTCTAGATGATGCAGAATAGTTTGGATCCGTTTTTACCACGGGAGGGGGCTACTTCTATCTTGGACTGGCCCTTCGTGGGCTGTCAGTCCCACCCGACGCTCTTTCCCTCTTTCGGGCCTCCCGACGCTCTTCTCGGTTGTCCTCCCAGCGTTCCCCCGCCCATTGGGGTGTCGACAATGTGGACCTCCCGGGTGGATCGCGACTGTGGCTCATTCAGGCGGGGCTTGTCATGCTCTGAGCGACGTTCCCGCTCACGTTCCTTCGCCTTCCAGTCATCCTGGTTGGAGCGCGGCTCCCCGGCCTGCTTCCTCTACCTCTCCCGCAGCTCATCATTGTTGGGTATTTTAGCGTCACACGAATAAATCCGCAAGTACACGGATACCGTTGTAGCTTTCACCTCGATGTATTCCAAGGGTACCGAATCCAAGGGAACGTGTGTGCACTAACTTCGTACTAGTCGATCCAAGGACACACCCAGATAAGAGGCAAGGATAGAGAGGATTCCTAAAGATAGCACTATAGATGAGGTTAAAGGTTGATCTCTAGATAGAACTTGACTTAGGGTACCGATAGCCCTGACTTAACAGGCAACTCCGGCACGCGGATCTATGTGGAACGGAGCTTTGACTATATCCAGCTGCGGAGGATCAACGAGGGCCAGGTGGGCTATCACCACCACCTGGACTACCTCTACCTAACCTTGGGATAAGCCGAACGAATGATAACCGGTAGCGTGACACTACGTCAACGCTGTGGTTACTGCCGTAGTAAACGGACTTCGGCACTCTGTACTAATAGAACTATGACCACAGAAGAGAACTGATCTCACTCACTATAGGCACTACTAGCTTATACTAAAGGCATACGAGAGAGCACTCGACCCCGTACTATGCTTCCAACGTATACGAACGACTTGCAGCAGACGAACGCATAAACCCAGGATCTACGCATAAACTCATGCAACCAAGCATAAAGCTAGAAGGAATCACGAATGTCACTTTGCTCTAAATGGAACATGCAGGAATATCCATTATATTCTAATTGATGAACACACATACAAACAGATATGTGATCTATGAACTTATGCCACAAGATCAAAGGGTTATGTTCACGAAGAACACAAGCCTCTAAATCAAGAACACACGAAGAACAGAAGAACATATCACCTATGCATGAATGCTACTTTAGTCCAATTAGAAATATACAAGAATACTCACTTTAGTCTAAATGAAGAACAGCAACTTCGTAGAGGCACATGCCTCTCTCTCTGTCCCTCTCTACTTTAAACACTAGCTAGGAGAGGAGCCTTGATGGGTGAAGTGTGTCTCATTTCCTACCCCCTCCCCTTCTATTTATAGGCAAGGGGGTGGCTTGCTCGGAGTGCCAAATGACTCCAAAACACCCCGGGATGCCTTGAGGAACCAATGGAGAGCTTCCACGCATCGGATGGAGACGAGGGGACCTCCGAAAGGTTCGGTCGACCCCTAGGTCGGTTTGTTTCCACCGCCTTTCGTCTAGGTGACTACCAGGTGGGTCCTCAGGTGTGTATGGGTGTGTATGCGGTGTTTTTAGCTTGTTTCCGTGGGGATGTGGGCCCTTGAATCCGCGTACTGGCTCCTGATTGGTCGAAGATGTGTTTCCTTGGATTGGTGATGTGTCACAGACACATAGCATCCAACGTGGCAACACGTCGCCACGTGGTCTGGTGTGGGTCCCACCGGGCCCACATGATATCAAGATGGTGATCTTGTCTTGTGTATATCTCTTTCATCCGGACTCAGAAGTAGACAAATGATATATCCATTTCGATCATCTCGACGAGCCCGTCGCAATGGTGTAGTCCAAAGTGGCATTTGAGGTTGTTATGGATGACATCCTATATAAGCCATTGGATCACATGCTCTCAATTGTATCATTTATCACGTATTCCGGTGTATCCTGCAACAAAAGCTAGAAACACCAACACTTGTGGAACTTGTCAGTATAAAGCTCTATCCTAGTGTTGATGATCACTTTTCATTCATTCTATGCAGGAGTTGACAGCATAAAAGTAGCACTTAACAGCCGTCAACAACACCCCCACACTTGACCTTTGCTCATCCCGAGTAAAAGGGGAACAGATCAAGGTGAGACACGATATCCAAAGGTATGAAATGAGCATATGAGATATTCCAAACCATACCTTGTACTTGTGAACTCTGTGAAGTGTCTATCATGCCATCTTGGGTAGTTGAGGAATGGAACGGTCATGACTCAAATCACTTCTATTCCTCATGTCAAGTAACTTGGGGTTTTGCAATAAGTTTTCAAAAACAAAACATTGCTTAGCTCCTCATTTGATTCTCTCGGACCACACAGTGTGTATATGTCCTCACGAAGGCATTAGAATTGCCTTTCTTTCATCCTACTTCTAATGATGGCTATATGTGGAGCTCAAGGTAGGATAAAAGATAAAGCATACTTGTATCACATATATTGCAAAGTCAAAAACCGGATCCAAGGAGAAACTCAAGTCATACAATCAGGTCAAGATGTGCACATGTACGGATGTGATGGATATGGTAAGGTGGATACTAGGCCCGGAATGGGTGCTAGATATTACCATATATATGATGAATGTTGTGGTGATGGTAAGGTGGACACTAGGCCCGCAGTGGGTGCTAGTTATTACCATCAAATTCATTGAAACTCCTTTTTGCATGATTCCATCTCTCTCCTTTTTCTTCTTTCTTTTGGACATGGGCTATCTCTCTTTTTTTCTCTTTTTTTCATTCCTCGGGCATTTTTCACTCATGCTTTGAGCATGTTTTTTTTGCATAGCCCATATCCTTTTTTGGAAGATACTTTTGGAGAGAGAGGTCACACCTTACATGGAGCTTTATTTTTATGGAATGGATGGATGATACAATGCTAACTCCCAGTGTAGAAGCATAGCAAGGGGATATGGAGTGCACATGAATCTTGATCATGAAAGCATGAAAAGAATTCTCACAAGGGTCACAACAATTTGACAAAGCTCAATGCAATAACAAGCAGCATATGAGTATAAGGTTTCCAACTAGAAACATCATATGGCTTTGGTAGGACTTTGGCATATCAAAGAGGAGCTTTGCAAAGGGTTTTCAAATTTTCAAATAAAATTCCCAAGCACTCAAACATTTAGAGAGAAGAGCATATCATCAAACCATATCTCAAACGCCAACTACTTATATGAGCATGAGTTCCCTAATGATATTTGTTCACAAGCATCAAGATAATAAGTATGAAATAAAACATATGCAAGCCAACCATAGGAAACATGTAGGTAGGTAGAGCATGATTCCATGAGTTGATTTAGCAAATAGGAATTGAAACTCATTCAAACTCATGAATCAGGGGGAGTGAGATAAAGGGTGCACATACCATGGCTCCTGAAGAATATAAGAAACAAGGAAGACCAGTGGTGGTTCAGCTAACCCATGGGGCAGCCGGATAACTCTAGTTTACCTTGTCCCTTGTCATGAAAGCGCGGTCGATGTTGTGCAATGCCTGTGTAGGAGATCTCAAGTGTGTATGTCAATGATAAGCTTGGGAGATCCCCCCCACACTTGTTCATGTACCTAGTGCTGTCTTCAAATAAAAAAAGAAAAACAAAAGATGGACTCTACTGATTCGAGAACCAGTGAGCCTTTATTCGAAAACAATCACATTTTTTTTGTTTTTGTTTCTTTTTGATTCACCAAGAGACCTAGCTCAAACAAGGCCGACATGCATTGGCTTACCTTCCCATTTGAATCAAGCTCGATGACTTACCCTATTTGGATTCGAAAATTTCTGCAAGGGTTAGTCCGCATGTACAACTAATATCCATGTATGCATTAACTATAAGGTTCATCAATCAAACTCGACACCATGTCTTGTTTGATTGAAGAAGATGGTTTTAACCTAAGCACCATGCTTAATTTAAAACAACCTATGAATGCACATAGCTAAACATGCACTCGAACCATAGCATTGCAAACATAGATAAAGGAAGCATAAAAGCATGATCAAGCTATTTCCAAAAGGGACATAAACATGAGCATAAGATGGTGAACATCAGGCGACCTCCCGGAAGAGCTTTGTTTAAAATCAAAAGCAGGACGTACCTAACTGGGCAAGATGCAAGAGCTAACATCTTCTCCAAACCAGGATAAGATTTGGTATGAGAAGGACTTTACTCGGGATGCTCACATACCTCCCCCACACTTGAAGTTTGCATTGCTAGACAACAAAACTCAAGTGTGTGGAGATCAAGCCTCCTTTTGTAATGTTTCCTCACCAAAAACTTACCTAAGTGTTTAGGTGATGTAGCTCACATGCTCTTAGGTGTCACTTGTCTGTCATTCTTTTCAATCTCCACCTGAAAGGTTAGTGACCAAAAATACCCAAAGGACAACCTTATCCTAAAAACATACTCTTGCTTTTTATTTGAAAAGGGAAATAAAATCTAACCTAATCCAGTCTATCTCCTGATAGTGCTTTGTTTACGGTCATAAGCTCAACCCTGGGAACTTCTTCTTGTAGCTATCATTGGTGATGTCATTCCCGTCTCACCACCAATTTTTAATGTATCATGGAAGCTTCAGCTGCAAGGTTAGTGCCACATTCATGTACAAAATCTGCAATGCTTATGGTAAACATATGTATCTACAACCAACCTTCTAAACTTTTTACAGGAAAGGACCATAAGACAGTTGTAGTCCTCGTTCATGCTCCGTGCATTAGGTATGACTGACTCTGGAGATGTATTATGCAAGCATGGTTCCTGAGGTATATCAAGAGTGAAGCTACCATGCTTGTCAATGGAATCCTTTCCTTCGGACTCCAGAGTCGACGCCTCATAGATTTCCATGGCCCATGATTTCTCCATCTCAAGAGATACATCGTGGAAGCTCGATGTTGATTCTCGATCAAGGTCAAGAGCAACATATTGCGGGCCAGCGGAAAGAGGCTCAAATTCGATCGAGGGTGATGATGATCATTCGTCTTCACAAAGGTGAAGAGGGTCTTCCAAGTCGTACTCCTGAGGAGTAGAGAATTCTACATCCTCAATGAGAACGGGCTCGGACGATGAAAACGGAGATACATGCATCGTCTCCTCGAGCGGGTTATGCTTGGGAAGAGGCTTCACCATAGAACTTTCTAAAATCAAGGGAGTGGTGGCAGAAGCGGCTTCCCAAAGCTTTTCGTCTAGGCTCCCTAAAGGTGTGGCGTGGAGTTTCTCTAATGGGAAGCCTAGGAGAATATCAAAATCCATGATGTCATAGATATAAAAATCTAAGCACACCTCAATTTTGTCTATGATGATGGGGACATCCTTAGCGATCCCCCGACATGGGAAATAGTAGCCCCACCTGGGACTTCGAAAATATCTATGAATCGGGGTCAGGGGCTTGTTACCCACAAGAGTATCCATAAGGTACTCCGATATGACGCGAGCCCCGACAGTAGGGTCATGAACAGCTTCTACGACATTTCCTCTCATAAGGGCACATCGATATCGTAGGCTTCTCATGCCTAGGATGATTCGAGGCAGTTATGATGTCTTCAAAAGGGTCATCCTCGAATCGAAAAGCAAACTCCGAAGGTTGAATCTCTTCTTCCTTCGGTGCTCGTGGTTCGGGAGAGGGCTCAACAATTGAAAATTGATATGTGTAAACCATAGGTTCAGGTTCGGCTGTTGAGAGACTCTCATGGCTTGATACATACTCATCACGGAAGGGTTCGATTGGTCGGTAGGTAAGAAAGAGTCTTCTAAGAGGGTATCTAGGATTTCCTTCCTTCCATTGTCGTTTTGTCTTCAAACGAGCCTCTGGCGATAGTGTCAAGCTCCTGGGCAGACTTCATGTCTAGACACGAGCAAAAGATGTACAAAGATACACCCTTGGGTATAGACAAGTGTGGGTAAGATGCCAAGAGGCATAAATATCTCGCCCACACTGCACCAAGGGATTCCTTCTCTAGTTGCTCAAAATCAAGGATGTCCATCAGAAGGGAATTTATGCGTTTCAGGAGGGAAAACAAGGAACAAAAGTCAACTCGTAGTTTCTCCCAATCACTACTCATGCTCCCTACCGAACGGATGTACCATTGTTTCGCTTTCTTCGTGAGAGAGAAAGGGAACAACTTCCATCTCAAGGTTTCCTGCGTCATTCCTTGGACAACCAAGGATGAACACAGATCCTCGAATTCTTGCAAATGATTGTAAGGTTCTTCATTAATTGCTTCAGAGAAGGTGTGATTCCGAACCATGGCTATAAGGTCGGGATTGAGTCCATAGATGGGTGTAGAAGTTGATGGATCATTGAATTCTTAAATTGAGGTGGAGAGGTCGCGAAAGGATGGCCTCCCCATGGGTAACGGGGGTAAAGGTAGAATAAAGAAAAATGAAAAGATACGAGGACCACTGGGTACGAAGATAGATACAGCAACCGTTCCCCGGCAACGGCGCCAGAAAGCTTGTTGGGTATTTTAGCGTCACACGAATAAATCTGCAAGCGCACGGATACTGTTGTAGCTTTCACCTCAGAGTATTCCAAGGGTATCAAATCCAAGAGAATGTGTGTGCACTAACTTCGTACTAGTCGGTCCAACGACACACCCAGATAAGAGGCAAGGATAGAGAGGATTCCTAAAGATAGCACTATATATGAGATTAAAGGTCGATCTCTAGATAGAACTTGGCTTAGGGTACCGATAGCCTTGACTTAACAGGCGACTCCGGCACGCGGATCTATGTGGAATGGAGCTCTGACTATATCCAGCCGTGGAGGATCAATGAGGGCCAGGCGGGCTGTCACCACCACCTGGACTGCCTCTACCTAACCTTGGGATAAGCCGAACGAATGATAACCGGTAGCGTGACACTACGTCAACGCTGTGGTTACTGCCGTAGCCAACGGACTACGACACTTTGTACTAATAGAACTACGACCATAGAAGAGAACTGATCTGACTCACTATAGGCACTACTAGCTTATACTAAAGGCATACGAGAGAGCACTCGACCCCGTACTATGCTTCCAACATATACGAACGACTTGTAGCAGACGGACGCATAAACCCAGGATCTACACACTAGCAGAGGAAAAAGACTACTCATGCAACCAAGCATAAAACTAGAAGGAATCACGAATGTCACTTTGGGCTAAATGGAACATGCAGGAATATCCACTATATTCTAATTGACTGTTGGGGAGAAACCCGTCCCCGAAGAGGGGCCAGCAAATACAGCAGAAACACACCAACGCTCAGATGAAATCCTTTACTCGTCTTCGGGCAAGCTAAAGCAGCTTTTCCTCGGACTCATCCTCCCCTTTTTCATTCCTCTCGGGTCCTTTAAATAGACCCGTAACATTTACACTTTACACATTTGTCCTTGATTTTTACATCGTGCGAAGGATCTTCGAGGGCATTACAGTACTTTCACCCTGACCCCACTAGTTTCTACGCGTACAACTCATCACTTTACAGTGTGGCACTTTCCACGTGAGCTTTGTTTTTCCCGCACACCTTCGGCGAAACCGCGCCGTCCTGCAAACTTTTTCTTCCGCTCTGCTCCGTCCTTGCCTGCGACCCTTTGCGTCGCTGGACCGCCTGCTCCGCTCTACTTTCGTGTATGGCTCTTCGAGCCGCGGAACCGCCTGTTCGGCACCGCGCTTGCGTACTGCCCTTCGCGTCGCGGCTCTCACCTCCGGCCCGAAGGTCCTCCACACCTTCGGTCGCCCGAGGCCTCCGGATCTTTGCTTCACCCGAGCCCTGGAAACAACACAGCTGTGCAGCCACCAAAAAACACAAGGCAGAATACTTGCGGTTGCGAAGGTCTTAGCCGAAATGGGACCTGGGGTTAGGTACGAAATAAATTACCCCAACATTAGCCTCTCACTAGCGAAGGTTTGTTTCTTTGACGAGCCGAACTAGCGAAACAGAAATAGGTAGAAATTTGTTCGTACCGAAGCGCCTCCCCATTTCGGCTCGTCGAGTCGTAAGTTTTTACACGTGTCCCTGTTTCGTATTCATTTAGATCTCTTATTTTTCCGCGATATGGTTGCCTTTGACGACATGATATTTTTTCCTGATTTTCGGCCTGATTCTCCTGTTTTTCGCGATATGCTCTCCGTAACAGTCGCTCTGCTTACTCCTATATTCTCGCGCCATGTCTTGCTTGATTGCCGCACCGCTAAGGCTATAAAAACCAGCCCCCTGCCCCGCGGTCAAAACCCTAATTTTTACTTTTGCACTGCTTCCAGCTCCATCGCCTCCTTTACTTGGTTAGTTTCTCTAAGTTTTTGTTTTCCCTCTTCGCTTGATATCTTTTTTCTTCGTCTCCTTTCTTGTTGCTTACTTAGATTATTTTTTCATTCTGTAGCTTGCACTTTGGTTCACCTATTTTTTTACACCGCTCTGAGGGCCCCCAAAGCTGCTACACCGAAGCCCCCGAAAGCCACCACTAAGGTTTTTCGCCGAAGTCGCGTGACTCCGCGACTTCTTGCCGAGTATGAGAAACTCGAGTACTTTGAGAGCGGCCAAGCTAAGGCTCCTGGAAATGAAGTGATTCCGACTCCAAGGGATGATGAGGTTGTCGTTTTTCGTGATCTTTTCGCTGCCAGCCTTCGGTTTCCTCTCGACCCCGTCATCGTTGCTATTCTTCGCAACTTCGATATGTACGTACACCACCTCACTCCCAACTCTATTCTTCGGCTTAGTTTGTTCATGTGGGCGTGCAAGACCATGGGCGTCAGCCCTACTGTGGCTAACTTTGTTCGCGCTCACACCATCCATCACCAACCCCTTTATATGGAGCGTACCGAAGGTGACACATACATTAAGGAGGAAGCCCAGTTTGCTTCGCTGAACTTTAGATATAGGTCTGATGTGGAGCCCCCTGTTGTCTGCTACAAGAATAAATGGGAGGATGACTGGAACACTTTCTGGTTTTACCATAAGGTGGATGATAGCGCCACATCGTTGGTTTGTAAGGAACTGCAGGGTCTACCGAAGGGTGTTGGCACTGCACTTGATGACTCTGACCAGTCTCGGCTGTTTTTGGTCGCTTTCTGAGAGATCGCGAAGGTCATGGGTACTTGCAACCTCATCGAAGAGTACTGCTGTTGCAAGGTTTTCCCTGTCAAATCCGGTTGGTCCGTTGTTGCCTGGAGCGACTTCACGAGTCCCATCAAGATTCCTGACTTCACTAAGAGCTTCAGCCTAAAACTCGAAGGTTTGTATTTTTCATCCTATAAATTTGCTTGTTTGTTATACTGCATTTCCTCATTGTACTTTTCCCTTATCTTTCTTCGCATTTTTTCAGATATTGATGTTCTTCTGATCGAGGATGCTGCCAATGAATAACTTGGCCACGCCAGCCTTAAAGAAGATAATGACATCATCAACCGAATTGGTGGTCGTTGCGACAGCCGCGTCTTCTAGTTCTTTGCTATTGCTGCTGGTGATCGCCAAGTCACTCTTACTCATCGCGAAGCTACTGCCAAGCGTGCCGCGAAGAAGAGCTCTGGTATTGCCACGTAACCTTCGGCTGCTGCTGCCTCTTCACGGCCTGGGAAAAGACGTGGCAAGACTGCAAGCAACCACCAGCCTAAACGCCGTCGCAGGCAAAGATCTGCGTCTCCCGAGACTGTCGTCCAGTCCAGACGGCAGCGACAGAAACCGAAGTGATGGTAACAAAAGTGATGGGAATGCTGGTGACCCAGTTTTGTATGGGCGGAGCACCCGGGCTTATGACCCTGGGAACGTGGATGAGCAAGTCGATGTGACTTTGTTGTCACCACCTCAAGGCGCAGCTATTGGGACCATTGCCCGCCCCTTCGATATTGACATCAGCGACCGCGAGCCTGAAAGTGATGAAGAGTTGGCTCCCCCTACTAAACCTAGTGGCAAAGCCCCTGTTTCTACCGAAGTTGCCACCGTGGTTACTGCTCCTGCAGGTCAGCTTGCGCCCTCTTCTGCGTGCAAAGTTGTCGTCGCCTCTGTTGATGCTGGTGAAAGTGACAGCAGCTCTGACACTGATTCTGATAGTGGTCGCCGAAGCGCTGGTGTTTTTGTTAGTGCTGATTCTCCTTCTGTTGTTGCGCACCGTCTTGGGATTCCTCAAGGTTCTCGATTTTTGGGTGACGGCAAAAGGAAACTTCTTCAATTCTGCAGTGATGACCGTGAGCGCGCCCTGCTTCAAGAGGCTGGCCAGTCTTTTAGCTTTCCTATCATGGAAGAAGATTTGGGTCGCGAAGGCGCTGATGAAGTTTTAACCCAAGAATAGGATCTTGCCATGAAAACCTTCGTTGCTTGCAGGGTTGCTCAGCGTCGGTGCCGTGACGATATCTGTCAGTTCGACCTTCGCAACCAAACTACTTCTTCTGCTCTCGAGAAACAAATCACTACGGTCAAGAACCTGCAGAAAGATAAGGAGACCCTTGCCGCTGCCTTAGAAGAAGAGAAAAAGAAAAGCGTCGCTTTATCTTCAGAGATAACTTCTTTGTCTGAGAAAAACACTTCGCTTGAAAGTGAAGTCTCGAAACTGAAAGAGGCTATTGAAAGCGAGAAAAAGAAAAGTGAAGGTGTTAAGGGTTTGTATGAAGGGAAGCAGAAAGAGCTGGATGATCTGAAGACTACTCATGTTGCTCTTGTCAAGGAACATGACGAGTACTGTGACGAAGTTCAAAAACACATCGTTCCTGTCTGCAAGAAGGTTCACGATCTTCTTGTGGACTTCGGTACCGCTCCTGGCCCTTATAGCATCAATAATCAATACATCAGCATCATTTTCAAGTGGCTATCTGATGGTGTTTCCTCTCTGGCTTCGGCTGGTCGATCGTTTGATGAACTAAGTGCTGGGGTTGCTGCTCGTACCATTTGTCACTCTATGTACTCTCTTCTGAGTAGCCCCTCTGACGGATCTGAGCCAGCTGTTTCTAAGTCTGCTCTTCGGCAAATGCGTGATGGTTCCTTCGCATGGCCCCAAGAAACTAACGTTGATAGGATTCCCACGCTATAGAAGAACATTGCGAAGAACTTTGTTAAAGAATTTTATCGCAAGTTTGGATTTGGTTACGCGGTGGCTGAGGCCCGTCGTGTTCTATGCAAGGTATTTGTCTTTACTCTTCGCGAATTTACTTTATCTTGCACTTTCTGCACGGTATTGCTGTTCCTTACCTTCGGTTGTACTACTGCTTTTTTCAGACGAGCCCTAGCCCCGTTGCTTCTGAACAAGTCTTGGGCATGATGAGGACACCACGAGTACATCTACACCAGCTGATGCGGACACCACGAGTACATCTACACTAGCAGCACCTCAGGCGCCTCCAGTTGATCCTCCACTCCAGGCGCCACCTTGTGGGCCACTCACTCGGGCCCGTGCGCGTGAATTGAACTTCGTCCTACTGTTAAAGAATGAAGGCCCAGAAGAATAAAGGCTGGTCCAACAGGAGGCCCACGTGGGTGCCTAGGGTACTGTTCACGCGCGCTACAGTACTGTAGCAGCGCTGCCGCCGCCCTCCTGGCCACTAGGGGGCTGCGACCCCTATTTAGATAGACCCCTCTCTTATTTTTCAGACTTGAGTTTTGTTTTACATCTAGCTTTAGCTACACCAGACCACGCACAAATACGTGCTGTCCTCTGTGATTCAGAACTCCACCTTCGAGTGATATTAAGATTGCTCGCCTCAGATTCTTGTTCGTTCTTCGATTGCGTACAGGAATTGATCTTCGTTATCAGGCTGATCTTGCACCGGCGAGGTTGGTAACCATCGGGAGTTGGTTCAGCGATTGCATTAGCGCTTCGAGTCTCGCTCGTCGTAGTCGGATCGTGAGGGTCGCCTCCCACCAGATCGAAGTTATCTCCACTCACCGAAAGATCGGGCACTCCGCCTGTATCAGGGCACCTCCGGCACTGCGGCACCTCCGTCCTCTTCCGCTCCTTTGCCGACTACTAATGCTTCCGGTATTGGTGGTCAAGCTGCTGCTCCTACTGCTCCTTCCTCTTCGGCTGGTGGAACCCACGGCGCCGCCTCTACTGACGTGCAAACTACTTCGGCCGTTCCCCATGTGAGCGAAGAGGTGTGAGGAGTGAGGCTACGGTGATTAGCGTTATGCGAGGAGTTTTAGAATACATTTTGCCCGTGTAACTGAAATATTTTGCGAATCTGCGCAGGGGCCGGAGTTGTGCCTTGCGCAGATAGACGAAGATGCCTGCCCGATTGTTATAAACTGTGGTGATTATTTTATGTCTAGTTCCATATGGCGAAAGTTTCACTCGAAATTTCCTCATGTGTCCTTTGACGATTTTTCGTCCTATAAAATCAAACGATACGGTGATCGCAATATTGCGTCTAAGGATTTCTTCAAACAGCATACCCGAAACTGTCTCATTCATAGTTCGACTTCGCAGCGGCGCCTTCGTGGAAGTGATTCTTCAGTTCCTACGCAACTTTTGACAAGCCCTTCGGCTGGTGGTGAATCTTCCCTTGCGATGCCGAAGGTTGAAATTGTCGATCTCACCGAAGATGACGCGCATGAGTAAATTTACAAGCGGTCTTATTAACAAGTAGACAAGTTGCTTCGGTTGTGTTGGATGTGACCATGTATGCCACTGTGTTTGTAACTTTGCTCCTGGTTCTGTGCTTGTTGCGATGTAATGAAATGTCTCATTTTCCTCAAAGCTTTGGTTTTGGAACTCGGGAGAAAGGGAACTCACACTGCGAAGCGCCTCCCCCTAGTTTCCTTTTCCGCATTTCAAAACCAATTTTGTCATGGATACATATTTTTCTTATTATGATGCGGCGATTGCGTTTTTCACTTTCACGTGTTGCCTTCGCATAATTTCGTACTGTAGAGCGAGATGATGCTTTTGCGAAATGTCATGAGGCGACATTTTTATTTCGCGTTAGTAAGATATTTTTTGTCCTCGAGATGACTCGTCAGTCAGGTCTCGCATTTTGCTTCACGCATACATTGCCGAAGGCTTCTCTCCTTGCTAAAGAAGAAGGAGATGATTTGTGACTACGCCGTTTAACGAGTCGACTTATCCCTGCGGGTTTTTCCCGAGGGGCTTCGCACATTGGCCGCCGAAGGCTTTTTCCTTATTTTTGAGCTCGGCTTCGCTGCGAGCACCCTTGAGTGAATCAATTACGTTTTGCATTCTTCTCTGAATCTAAACGTAATTGTTCACTTATGCGGTATTTTTGTTTTTTGAATCCTGTGCCGAAAGTGACAACTCATTTCATTTGAGTTGTGTCACTTCGGACTTCCTGATGCACACCGATGATATTTTGGGGAGTCCTTGTTATAATTTCCAAGGAGGTATTACACAAGAAGACCGCCTCATTAAAAACCTCGCATCCCCGTCGTGCCGATGAATACACAACTAGAGACTCTCCCCGCAAGGAAAAGAGTACAGCTTCGGAAACTCAAATGAAAATGTATATTACACAAATGTTAAGCGAAAAGAAACTACGAAAAATAAGCTAAGATACAATGAAAGTTGTTCCCTATTTGCGATTACACCTTTCACAACCAGTATTTTTGTAGCATGTCTTCATTCCATGAGTACGGGTCCTCTAGTCCCTCTAGCGTGGTCAACCTGAAAGCCCCTGGTCTTGTTTCTGTTGCTATGAATGAACCATCCAATTTTTCCTGCAACTTTCCCACTCCTCTTGTCTTTTTCCTTAGGACCATGTCCCATGTCTTTATGTTCCTCCTTTGGATTCTCCTATCTTTAAATCTTCTAGTCTCCGCTTGGTATGACTCAATGTTTTGCAGTGCTTGTAGCCTCGCCTCTTCGCATGTATCTATTGCTAGTGCCATGTCACCATCTTCTGGTGCATCTTCGGTGCGAATGGATCCTAGTTTTATTTCTTCGGGTACCATTGCCTCTTTGCCATACAATAACCTGAAAGGTGTGAATTTTGTAGCTCTTGACTCTGTGGTGTTGTGAGACCATATAACCCTTGGCAACTCTTCTGCCCACTTGCCTCTTGGCATGCCAGTGATGTTTCTTTCTATACCTGTGAAGATTATCCCATTGGCTCTTTCCACGGCTCCGTTAGACTGTGGGTGATACACTGAAGCAAAACACAACTTTGTGCCTAGGTGGAAACAAAATTTGCGAAAGTCCGTTGAATCAAACTGCTTGCTGTTGTCCACCGTCAACTGATATGGGACTCCAAATCTGCAGACCACATTCTGCCAGAAGAATTTTTGTACTACCCCCGAAGTTATTGTCTGCACTGCCTTCGCCTCAATCCACTTTGAGAAATACTCTACAACCACTATTGCATACTTGTAATTTCCCGACGCTGTTGGTAGAGGCCGAACAATGTCCATCCCCCATCTTGCAAATGGCCATACCGATGGTAGGAGCTAGATTTCATATGGTGAGAACTTGGAATAGTTTATGTGCTTTTGGCAGTTGTCGCATTTTCTGTCAATCTCTTCGGCGTCCCTTACTACTGTTGGCCAATAGAATGCCTCGCGAAATGCCTTCGCTATCAGCTTTCTTGTTCCTATGTGTGAGGAGCACATCCCCGCGTGTATTTCTCTGAGTAACTCTTTTCCCTCTTCGTGCGAAACGCACTTTAGTAGTGGTGCGCACACGCCTGCCTTGTACAAATTTCCCCCCTCAAGACAAATGACCTTGCTGCCATCCTTTTCCTGTCAGCTTCGTTTCCTGGCTCGTAATGCCCTTTCAAGTAGGTGACTATTTGTGCCCTCCAATCTTCGCTAGTGATCACGCTAATGAGCTTCGGTTGCGTTTCTGCGAGGTTTGTGGTCATGTTTCTCAATGTCTCATAGAACATGTCTGGTGGTAGTGGTTGCTTCGTAGCCCCTGCTTTTGCTAAAGCATCTGCTTCTTTATTCTGCTCCCTTGGTATCTTCTTGACTGTGAACCCAAAAAAGTGTTTCTCCATTGTCCTAACTGCTTTCAGGTACGAGGACATTTCATCTTTCTTTGCTCTGTATGCTTTACCTATTTGGTTTGTGATGAGCTCTGAATCTGTGTTCAACACCAACCTTTGTGCCCATACTACCTTTGCCTTTCGGAGCCCCAGTAGCAACCCTTCGTACTCTGCGACGTTATTTGTATATCCGTCGAACTCTAGCCATGCCACGTATCTCATTTTTATCCCCGAAGGTGATTTGAGGATTGTAGAAGCTGCTGTGCTGTCATTGCAATACGCGCCGTCACAAAATATTTCCCATGATTTTTCCTTGTTTGGTGGCTTCGCTGTATCTTCGTCTGCGTGAGCCCATTCTACCACGAAATCTGCCAACACTTGAGATTTTATTTTTGTTCTTGGTGCGAAGGTTATATCGTACTGTGATAGTTCCGCTGCTCACTTGTCAATCCTTCCCAAAGATTCTTTGTTCTCAAACATTTCGCAAAGTGGAAAGCTGGTTGGAATGACCACTTTGATGCTTTGGAAATAATGCTTCAGCTTCCTGGTTGCCATTACAACGGCATACGCCATTTTCTCCAACTCTGAGTAAAATTTCTTTGCTCCATTGAGCACTTCAGATATGAAGTATACTGGTACTTGTTTCAAATTTCTGCCATCCTGCTTCTCCTCAACCAAAGCTGCACTTACCTCGTGGTTTGATGTAGCCACATATAGCAACAACTTCGCTTTGGGCCCTGGGCTTGCCATTACCGTAAACTGTTCCAAATATGCTTTAAGTTCCTCGAAGGCCAACTGCTCATTTTCTCCCCATGTGATGCTTTTCTACCCCGCCAGTTGCTTAAAAAATGGCAAACTTCGCTCTGCTGATTTGGAAATGAAACGACTGAGCGTTGCGAGTCTTCCAGTGAGTTTCTAGACATCTTTTTGGGTTCTTGGCGGCCTCATGTTTCTTATTCCTTCTATCTTTTCCGGGTTTGCTTATATTCCTGACTTTGACACCATGCAGCCCAACAGCTTCCCCCTAGACACACCGAAGATACACTTCTCTAGGTTCAGCATGAGACCGTACTTTCTCATGTTTTGGAAAGTTTCTGCCAAGTCTTCGATGTGATTCTCTTTATGTTTGCTGTGCACAACAACATCATCAACGTATGCAGATACGTTCCTTTTCAACTGCGGGCCAAGAACTATCTGGACCATTCTGTTGAAAGTTGGACCTGCGTTGCGCAAACCCTCGGGCATTCTTACGAAGCAGTAAACCCCAAATGGTGTTATGAAACTTGTCTTGTCCTCATCTTGCCTTCGCATCCACACCTGGTGATATCTCGAAAAACAATCTAGAAGTGACATTCTTTCGGATCCGGCCGCCGCGTCGACTAGCACATGAATTCTTGGGAGCGGGTAATCATCCTTCGGGCAAGCCTTGTTGAGAGATGTGAAATCTATGCACATTCTCTGATCTCCATTTTTCTTCAGGACCAAAACGATGTTAGATAGCCAAGTAGTGAAATGCACTTCGCGTATGACCCCCGCGTCAAGCAACTTCTGGACTTCGAGGCGTGCTGCTTTCTCTTTTTCTGGTGATATCACTCTTAACTTTTTCCTTCTTGGTGGTACCTTTGGATCTAAGTTTAGGCTATGCTCAGTCACGTCACGCGATATACCCTTGAGATCTTTTTTGCTCCATGCGAAGACATCCTGATTGTCTCTTAAGTAATTGAGCTATTCTTCCTCTTCTTCTTTGCTGAGGTCCTTGGCGATTATGACTGTTTTCTCGTCTATACTGTCATTCAGCTTTACTCTTTTTGTGTGCTGCATGGTTTGATTCTGGTTTCTTCCTCTTTCCTTTTCTGCTTGAGGATCTGTGACTCTTGCATGTCACCTTCAGTTTCTTTGTTGGCTTCATCTAATCTCACTAAGTGTACCGGCTTGCGATCTATGCCTGTGTTGTACTCCCTGTCCCATGCGTCCTCCTGATCACCATAAATTGACAGCACTCCATTGTTTGTTCGGATTTTCATGCACAGAAAAGGCATGTGAATTACTGCTGCAAATTTATTTATCACTCCTCTTCCGAAGATGGCCTTGTAGGAATAAGGGATATCTACCACGTCAAAATTGACCATTTCTATTCTCATTAGTGCCCCTTCACCCAATGTGCCATTCATTTCAATTGTTCCCAAAGCTTCGACCTTCTTGTTACCGAAGCCATACAATGGTTTTGTGGATGTTTGCAACTGATCGTCCCTGAACTCCATTTTCTTGAACAAATCATAGGTGAGAACATCTGCGGAACTGCCATTGTCGACTAGAATTCCTCCAACATCATTTCCCAGAATGTACTTTGCGTTATTTCCCAATATTGCTCTGATAACTAGTGGATCTTCATGGGGGTACCTTTTCAGTTTCAAGTTAGCCTCTGTGAAAGTTATTGGGATGTGCGACCACCTTGTGCGAAATATTTTTCCCGAAGACAAGTGACTGACTTCTCTTCGATCATCCTTCCTTTGCCTCTTCGATGGCAATTCAGGAAAACAGCATCCCCCTGTTATCACATTTATAACATTCACCCTCTGATACCTATCATCTGAGTCGTTGTTTATGACGTTGACACTTTGGTATCTGTCGTCTTGTTCTGCCCTTCGGGCATTTTGCTGCTGTGATTGCGATGGGTTTTCCTTCGGTTGATATGGTGCACTTGGCACTGGTACTTGCGCTTGTGGGTAATTTGGGTGGAATTGTGGTGGGTATGGTAGAGGTTGGAAATATTGTGGTGGGCACGATGGTGGCTGGTACATAGAGTGCCAGTTTGACGCTGAGCTATTTGCCACCGAAGGTGCTGCGGACCAAGCTCTATTGAGAAAACCCACTTGGTTCTGCGCAGCTCTTTTCTTTTCCTCTTCCTCCTTTCGCTTGATTGCCACCCTGCATTCATATGTCCAATGACCCTTGTTCCTGCCATGTATGGAACAAACTGTCAACGAAGGTGGCGTTGAGTATTTCACGGATCCTTGCGGATTGGACTGCGAAGGTGCTTGGTTATTGGTTGTCCCTTTGGATGAAACATTGTTCACACCCCCCTGTTGTACGTTGGGCTGTTTGTTCTATTTCTGTTGTTCGTGTTTGGCCTCCTGTTCCATGCTTCCTTAGCCTTCGCTGTGTTTTTCCTGGCATGATAATCCTCTATTCTTCTTTGCTTTCCTCGATCGGGCAAGCAGTATGATTGCAAGACTTCGAACAATCTCTTTTCCGAAGCTAGCCTTCGCCTGTCCAAGTATTCCCCACAGGGTCCCACTTTGAGCCCGCCTATAACAGCGTCAATTACACTTGACTCTTCGACATGTGGAGCTTTTGCTCTGACCTTTGTGAATCTCTTTATGTATTCTTGCAACGGCTCTTTTTCCCCTTGTTTTATTTGATGAAGGTCATTTGCCGTGAGTTCTTGGGGTTGAAACCCTTGAAAGTTGCTTTCAATTTTCTCCCGAAGCTGATTCCATGAACCTATGCTTCCCTTGGGCAGCGGCGCATACCATTGCTGAGCAGAGCCTTTTAATGCCATAATCATTGCCTCTGCCTTCGCTCTGTCATCACCCCTCCTGAAGAGATTGCCACGCTGTACCGAAGAATGAACTGTCGCGGGTCTGACTCACCATCATATTCTAGCAGTGAAGATGGTAGTTTGAATTTTGGTGGCCAATCCGCTTGCTCGAGCTCAAACGTGAGTGGTGTCGATGGTTTATCTTTGGAAGATTGTGGACGCTTGTGCTTGTAGCATGGTCTACGTTCCACGAACGCCTCTTCGTCGGAGTCGAATGCCCATGATTCCTCGGACTCATATGAAGACTCATCCACAACAACCGACATGCTTCACTTCTTCCCCTGATGCGGTGATGTTTTTTGTTGTTGCTCCGGCCTTGACTCAGATCGTGCTGATTGCTCCTGCAATGAGTTTAGCTGTGCCTGCAAAATTGCCATCTGTTCCTGAAGCTGAGTTGTCTTCTGCCTGACAGCTTGCTGTTCTTTCTGCTTGCGAAGTTGCTCTAGGAAAGATCTCTTTTTCTGGATGTCTTTCAGCATCTGTTGATACTTTAGTTGATCTTGGGATGGATCACCTGTCTGTGGTCCCTTGTCCTTGAGAAATGCCGCTTCTGCTTGAGCCCTTGTCCGGATGTTGGACGAACTTGACATTTGACTCAATCTTGCTGCTATAGTTGCTTCTACCCTCCTCAGTGAAATGATGTCCTCGCCCAAGATCCCTGCATCTAGGAGGTCCACTTTGAAGTTGCCGTCTGCGATGTCTTCGAGTGCTCCATCTTGACCGACTGGTGCATGACTTAGCACCATGTCTTTGTCTGTGTTTGCGTTCGCCCCTTCGTTGGCTGGGCCTTCGGACTCTGCTCCCGACGGATCATCAGTAGCTCTTTGTGGATTGGAATTGGCGTTCCTTGGTGCCCTCTTCGGTGCCATTGAGCTGTGGTGGGACGAAACACGGTTGGCGCCAGAAATGTTGGGGAGAAACTGGTCCCCGAAGAGGGGCCAACAAATACAGCAGAAACACACCAACGCTCATATTAAATCCTTCACTCGTCTTTGGGCAAGCTAAAGCAGCTTTTCCTCGGACTCATCCTCCCCTTTTTCAATCCTCTCGGGTCCTTTAAATAGGCCCATAACATTTACACGTTACACATTTTCCCTTGCTTTTTACATCGTGCGAAGGATCTTCGAGGGCATTACAGTACTTTCACCCTGACCCCACTAGTTTCTACGCTTACAACTCATCACTTTATAGTGTGGCACTTTCCACGTTAGCTTTGTTTTTCCCGCACACCTTTAGCGAAACCGCGCCATCCTGCAAACTTTTTCTTCCGCTGCGCTCCGTCCTTGCTTGCGACCCTTCGTGTCGCTGGACCGCCTGCTCCGCTCTACTTTCGCGCATGGCTCTTCGAGCCGTGGAACCGCCCGTTCCTCACCGCGCTTGTGTACTGCTCTTCGCGTTGCGGCTCTCACCTCCGGCCCAAAGGTCCTCCACACCTTCGGTCGCTCGAGGCCTCCGGATCTTCGCTTCTCCCGAGCCCTGGAAATAACACACCTACGCAGCCACCAAAAAACACAAGGCAGAATACCTACGGTTGCGAAGGTCTTAGCCGAAATGGGACCTGGGGTTAGTTACGAAATAAATTACCCCAACATTGATGAACACGTACAAACGGATATGTGAACTATGAACTTATGCCACAAGATCAAAGGGTTGTGTTCGCGAAGAACACAAGCCTCTAAATCAAGAACACACGAAGAACACAAGAACATATCACCTATGCATGAATGCTACTTTAGTCTAATTAGAAAAATACAAGAATACTCACTCTAGTCTAAATGAAGAACAACAACATCGTAGAGGCACATGCCTTTCTCTCTCTCTCCCTCTCTACTCTAAACACTAGCTAGGAGAGGAGCCTTAGATGGGTGAAGTGTGTCTCATTTCCTACCCCCTCCCCTTCTATTTATAGGCAAGGGGGTGGCTTGCTCAGAGTGCCAAATGACTCCAAAACACCCCGGGATGCCTTGAGGAACCAATGGAGAGCTGCCACGCATCGGATGGGGACGAGGGGACCTCCGAAAGGTTCGGCCGAACTGGGGTTCGGCCGACCCCTAGGTCGGTTTGTTTCCACCACCTTTTGTCCAGGTGACTGCCAGGTGGGTCCTCAGGTGTGTATGGGTGTGTATGTGGTGTTTTTAGCTTGTTTCCGTGGGGATGTGGGCCCTTGAATCCGCATACTGGCTCCTGATTGGTCGAAGATGTGTTTCCTTGGATTGGTGATGTGTCACGGACACATGGCATCCAACGTGGCAACACGTCGCCACGTGGTCTGGTGTGGGTCCCACCGGGCCCACATAATATCAATATGGTGATCTTGTCTTATGCATATCTCTTTCATCCGGACTCAGAAGTAGACAAATGATATATCCATTTCGATCGTCTCGACGAACCCATCGCAATGGTGTAGTCCAAAGTGGCATTTGAGGTTGTTATGGATGACGTCCTATATAAGCCATTGGATCACTTGCTCTCAATTGTATCATTTATCACGTATTCCGGTGCATCCTGCAACAAAAGCTAGAAACACCAACACTTGTGGAACTTGTCAGTATAAAGCCCTATTCTAGTGTTGATGATCACTTTTCATTCATTCTATGCAGGAGTTGACGGCATAAAAGTAGCAATTAACAGTCGTCAACAATCATCTTCTACCCGCGCGTACTCTTCCATCTTCTTCATCAACTCAGATACCATCTGCAGGGGCTGCCACGACAAGCGTGATCAGAGCGAGCTGTGAAGGAGCCCCTCCTGGGCTGTGTCAATTATAGTGCACTCGCTCAGCTTGCTGGCTTGGCACTTGACATTCACGAAGCGACAGACGATGCTCCAGAGTGTCTCGTTTCTCCCTTGCTTGCCGGTGAACAGGTGGCCGTATGTGACCGGATCGTCGTAGTTCCCCTGGAAGTGCTCCAGCATTAGCTCCCAGAGCTGCTCCTAGGAGTGGATCCTCCGAGCGTCCAGGGTAGTGTACCGGGTGCACGCGATCCCAGTGACGGCCATCACGAAGCTCTTGGCCATGGTAGACTCATCTCCCCTTACAGACTGAATGGCTGCCTCAAAGCTCATGAAGAACACAGCCGTGTCAGTCTTGCCATCGTAGGGGGCGATCTGGGGCATCTTGAAGCCCTTTGGCCAGCTGAGGGAGTGGAGCATCGGTGCCAAAGGGGACTTGGGGTCATGGATGCAACCGTGCTTCGGGGGAACTCTGGTATACTCCCACTCCGGGGATCAGGGTAGTTCGCAGCTGCTCTTCCCGGAATTCTCCCAGAGGGCCTTCCCGGTCTCGAGCTCTTCTAGGAGCTTCTTCAGCTCTCGCGCCTTCCGGTTCGCATCTGCCCTTCATCGGAGGTAGTCTTCCTCCCTCCTCCTCGCCTCCCGGTCAATCTCATCCCAGGTAGTGGAGTCTTGTCACTCGGTCCCCTTCCGCGTTCTCAGGATCTGGTCCTGGAGCTCTTCCACTTCCTGCTCTGCCCAGAGAGCTTCCAGCTCTTCCTTGGTGGTGTCGTCACCACCGTCTTGAACCGGAGGTGGGTCGTTTTCTCCCGCCGGGTCTTCCCCCGCCTCCTCCCAGAGATCTTCCCGCTCGGCTCCGTCGGGGTCCCGGGGCTCTTCCGAGGACCCGGAGGAGGAGCTCCGGTGATGTCACCCTCAACTGGGGCTACTCATATCGAGACTCTCCCGGAGCTGCCTTCCCCTTCTTCATCACCGGAGCCATCTCGGCTTTTCTCAGTCACACACGACCCCACGGATGGCGCCAACTATTGGTGGTTATAATAGCCCAAACAGTAAAAGGTGGGGCTCTTGAACCGTATAGAACAGCTCAGGAGTGCTACTACGGGACTGAGTGACTAGTAGAGTGAATGAATTGCAACTGTTCTAAATACACGAGGACGGAAGCAAACTCCTAGGGTTCTCCATCTAATCTATCGAACTAACCTAACATTAAGCGTTGATTGCATAAGGGTTTAACATACAAACATGGGTGGATGTATGGATCACATTTGGTAGCCAAAAGGTAACACGACAAAAGGTAGCACTAGCATACTGTCTCCTAGTTGCAACTCCAGCCAAAGGGATAAACTAACCTAAAGCTCATACCATGATAATGAGATATCCATTGCACATTCGTTCGGTGCTTTCCCTATATCATACTGTCACTACAAAAGGTAATCAACGCCGAACGACTACTCGTAAGTCCATGTACCACTTCGATGTATCCGCAAGACATAGATTAGATCTATTCCTACTAAGATCATATGCTAGCTATACACATGAATGAGAGAAGGCATGCATCAAAGTAGATCAGAAGTAGATGCAAGATTAGATTGATATCACCGTCAAAAGTACATATGCCTTGATGAATCCAAGGCATGGCTCCAGAACTCCACCATGGCTTCACCACGCAGAGCCAACCATGGCGGCTAGGGTCTAGCCTAAGCCATCTCCTAGGCAACGTCGAGGACTCACGGCGGCGACAGCTTCCTTCGGTGTGTATTCCTTGATTCGGTGGCTCTCTGATGAATGGATACGGTGGTCATCAGAGGCAGGGGCTATAAATAAGCTGTGGAGCATCTAGGTCAAAGGGTGTCGCGAACCGGGCTCGAAAGGGGGTAAGCCGGTCGGCATGGGCCGGCCGGCCCAGGCCCTTTTCGGCCTGGTTCGGACCATCTTCCTCCACGATGCTTCTCGCACTTTCTTGAATATTTGCCAAACTTCATGTGGGTCCTTGATGTTGTTTTCCTCGTGGTTTGGATAAGGGTACTTGCCGTGCGAACTCCTGCATCTTTTGTTTAGGTCCTTAGAGTTTCACAGCTTCATGCTTCGGTCCTCGGGTCATTTGGAGTCATGTTCACTTTGTGTCTTGACTTGTGCCGAGCTTCGTGATCTTCTCATAAAGTGCTTGATGAACTCTACCCAGAAGTCCTCATTTAGGAGCTTATATCCTACGTAAACAACATACTCCAAAAACCACATGTAAGTGTGAACTTGTTACATCATTAGTATGCCTAGTGGTGGGTTAGTTATAATTCTAAGCTCAAACCAAAGTGTAACAAGTGCTCTTGGTTGACGGAAATCGACCGTCAACAAAGGGTGGCATTGTACTCCATCATGGGTTCCTTCAAGTTCAAATCTACCTCACCCAATTTATGATGACAATGGAGTAATGTGGGTGTCATATCATCAATCCTTCCATCCTAGATGGGAAGGACCAAAGGAACCAACTCTGGCCAAGATCTCGTGACTTACGCAAGACTGTTTGGCACCATGTCAATCTGGTCAAAATCATCAAGCTGACGCAGTTAGACCACCCCCTGTAGGTGGTCAAACTGCCCTGCCCAGGCGGTTTGCTCAATCTTCTCCTAAGCAAGGTTACAAGTCCAAGATCAGAGAGGTGGAGGTTGAAAAGATGGATGTCGACCCAAAAAGGATTACTAGTCAAGATATCATCCAGATTGGGACAATGGACGTTCCCATTGAGAAAGATGGCAAAAGACCGGTTGTCTTAAACAATCCAGTTGAGACATCTACTGAAAAGGGATCTGTTGCTACTAATGACCATAAGGCCAGTGGAAGTGGTTCTCATCCTGAATACTTCGTACCAAGGTGGTGTCCTCCTAGATTGACTCATACTCAATGGAGGAAACTTCATTGATTGAGGTTCTGAGAGAAGAAAGAAAAGGGGCTGGAGAAACAAGTAAAGGGATGAGATGTTCAACCGTTACAGGCCCATGGTACCACAAGGTAAAGAGTGGAGAATCAAGACCAGCGATCAAGCAGAACTGGTCAAACCGGTGGAGGAAGCGGTCAGACCGGCACTGGCAGTCAAATCGGGTGATGGGCCGGTTGGACTAGCTAGTTCAAAGATGTCACCCGCCTTTGCTTCTTGGACCCCCATAGCTTGTGACAATGAGTTTCCATTAGCATGTGAACTAGAAGATGATGAAGAACTTATTAATTACAGTTCTTCTTCAGAGCGTATGAGTCTTGAAGATGATTTAGAGAATACGGTCGATTTCAATGAGAATCGCCCTTAGGAAAAAAATAGCTGGTGGAAAGTGTTACATCGACCTTAGATTTATTTTTAGTAAGCAAGCTTTACTAAAACCCAGGGAGGGACATATGTTGACACGCAAAAATGGCAGTTGAGTCAGATCAGGCTGATCCATGCGGTTAGCTGCCCCCTAGGAGGTTTAACCACGTGACCCTATAGCCGGTCTAGCAAAGCGCCAGGCAGTTAGACCGGGTTGCTTCGAGTCCGAGTAGAGTTTGGCAGTCCAGGTAGAATTCGAGTCTAAAAGGATTCCTTGCAGGGCAAGACCACCCCACCCTATCTATAACAACTATATAGGTGAGACCCACTACAGGTCATGGATAGATTCCTCTCAACATGCAAGCATTCCATGTCACCATCCACTATACATTATGTCACCATCCACTACACGCCATGTCATCATCCACTAAACCATCTATTTATGTCTTCAAGCGATTTTTTGACTAATAGCATGTCTTTGTGAGTAGCACACTACAAAATTCTCGCAGTTGAAATACATGTAGGATCGATCATTTAAGAATGGTTCACTCTCAACAAAATAACATGCTTTCATATATAATGTTGTTTACAAATAAATGTTGTCATGTAATCACTTTGGTGTTTCTACTTTCACATTTCATCTTAAAAGTTTGTTTAAAAAATTTCTGCAGCAACGCGCGGGGTATCACCTAGTAAAAAATTTCCGCAGCAACGCGCGGGGTATCACCTAGGACCGTGGCCGATTGAGGACCTATCAACCAATCGAATAAACATTTATCCACTTTTTATCTCTAAACCCTAGTTTTGCAACCCATTTTGCTTCCTTCTTCATCTCTATGGCGATTTAGGGCGTTCTGAGTGACTTGTCGATGTCAGAGCAACCCTAGGCGTGTTGTCCCTAGGAGTCCCTCCCGGGGCAGCAATCTTAAGTTTTTCGTGGTATTTTCTGACCAGGGTGGTTAGACCGCCCCCTATGAGGTTAAACTGCACATGACAGGAACCTACGACGAGGTGTGATTTGGACAATCGCGCGATCTAGCACACTTATGTGTTCGACTGGAAAAAGTGTCAACAGAGGTCAATGTGGATGGTACTGCCACAATACTGTCGAGGACAGTCATAAGGGGTCCCCTAACCAATGGGATAATCACCCTCGCAAAACGCAAATCACCCACGACCAAACCACCGCGGACCAAAAGGGTACAAAGCGCACGCAAGGCCCATGGCCCGCTAAGGCCCAACAGTTGCTTGAGCCCCTCCGTTGAGGGCGCCCGCTCGCGCACCCCATCTCCGCTTCGCTCGAGGGTCCCGGCCCCCTCGAGCGAAATTCCACCTCACTCGAGGGTCCCAGTCCCCTCGAGCGAAGTTCTGCCTCGTTGTTGACATTTCTTAACGCAACTACCAATGAACAGGTTTGGAACCCATCGTGGTAATAGAGTCAGAAATGCTGGTTGGTAATTCTTAACGTTACAGGAGTCCGCAAGCGCACGGAAGTACCATTGTAGCATTTCCCTAAAGGAGTACTCCAAAGGGTATCGAATCCAAGGAAGGCTTTGGTGGATTAACAAGCTCAACACTATTGCAATGAGTATAGATCATAGACGGAAATAAATCAGACACTCAAGTGCAGGGGCAAGAAATGATAATAGGGGTAGTGTGATCACACACACTCACTCTCTCTCTAAGGGGTCCTAGGCTTAGGAGGCAACATACGAGTTAGTTCTAGGTTCTTATGTACTATACACATAAAGCTGGTAGGAACGAGTTAGATACACTAGCGTTGAAGAACATTGACTTAAGCACCCAGGTACCACGGGGAGCTAACCTCCCGCATTGCTTCCGTACAACTCCGATTGTTAGATTTTAGACTCCTACAGCTTATCCGAACGTGGGGGATTTCAGAGGGACCAACGGCTGTCACTACCGCGGCCTACCCCAAGACAAACCGTGGGATAAACTCATAAGTAAGGTAGCTACGCAACCCAAGCACCATGCTTACGTTGTTAGCCGAACTTGACCGGCCCGGGCTATTGTGACCCAGGTCAAGCCACCAGATAAACCAGCCAATTACACCGAGTACCGTAGCTTAAGCACAGACTTCATACAACGCAGTCATGTCATCTAATTAGATCAAACCAGGTTAGGTACACAAACGTATTCGTGTTTTCCTATGTCTGTTCAACTGGATCAAAGGGTCGTGTTCGTGAAGAACACGAGCCTCTAACTTATGAACAAACACCGAAAACATGTGAAAGTCACCCATCAAGTGGATCGAAAGGCCTTGTTCATCAAGAACAGGAGCCTCTAAATGATGAATAGGTGAAGAACACATGAACAAATCACCCATGTATACTAACATAACTTTATATGAAATAGATGAATAACTGAAGTAGATCAAAGTCATACAAATGAAATAAGATACAAGAGAACTCATACCTAGATCCCAAAGTAGACTTGGAACCTGAAGTAGAACTACTCTAGCCTACCTCCTAGCCTTGAGACTAAAAGTGAGAGAGGTGTTGCAAGTGTGGATGGTTCCTCAGTGAGCCCCCTCTCCTTCTATTAATAGGCCCGAGCACCGGCGAGGAGTGGATGCAAACACCCCGGGAATGGCTCCTAGGACCAATAGGGAAGCACCACGTGGAAGCCCCTGAGTGGCGGCCTCAAGGTCGGTTCGGCCGACCCCACAGGTCGGCCGACCCCCTGTGGGCCCCACTCGGGGTGTGCTTTCTCCTGGTGGCTGTTCTGTGGGTCCTTAGGTCGGTTCCCGATGTCTACCCTATTTTGGTGCGATTTGCATGCTTTTGTGGGCCCATGGATCCATGTGACGTCCACGTGTCATGCTCTGATTCGTCGGGGGGTGCTTCACTTGGATTGCTTGCATGGCATGCTTGCATGGCGCCCTGGTTGGCAGCTTTGCATGCATGGCATCCTTGTTGGTAGCCCTCCTAGGATGAGGTGATGCGGCATGGATCATAGAAGGTGAGTTTGCCACTCTTTTCTTACTTATTTTCCTGCAATCAAATAATCTCCCAGGACAAGTGGAACTACATTATTCTTAACTAAATACGTGTAAGAAATACCTTATGCTCCAGGCACTTAACAGCCGTCAACAACTCCCCCAAGCTAGCCACTTGCTCGTCCCGAGCATGAGATTAAGGACTTAGGTTGGTTGATCAGGAGTTGCTATGATGTTGTATTCCTAATGTATAACAAGATACAACTAGGTACTCTATCAAGGATTGAAGAAGTTGGCACTGATCTTACCTTACACTCGATTGGTATGGGGCGTGTAGCTTCACCTACCTTAGGCGGTTGAAAGATAGAATGGTTGTATAAAGATTACCAATCACATGTACCTTGATCAGTTATCAATTCGGAGGTTTTGCAGGTTTTTCAAAAAGAAATCAAAGTTCCTCAAATGATACTCTCGGATCGCTCAATGTGTATGATTCCTCACCAAGGCATTGTTTTGCCTTCTTTCACCACCTACTTCTAATAAGGTGATATGTGGAGCTGTAGGTAGGGAAAACATGTGGCATACCTATTTCTCATGTATTGTCGAGTCGAAAACCGGATCCTTGGGAGAACAAGTCATACAACCTGATCAAGATGTGCAAATGTGTGTGTATGGTGGATGGATGATGAACTCCTTTTTTGCATGATTTTACTCTCCTCCTTTTTTGAAATTTTTTGAGACTTGGGCTATGTCTCTTTATTCTATCTCTCTTTTTTTATGCATGCCCTTGAGCATGTTTTTTTTCACATAGCCCATAGTTCTTGCTGAATATTTTTGGAGGGAGAGTAATCATGGAACAATGCGCGGAGCTTTATTTTGTGGAATGGATGGGGGATGGATGAAATGATGGTTGCTAACTTCTAGTGTAGAAGTTTCGCATATGGTGGTGTGTACGTGATCTTGATCATGGGAGTAATGGCAAGTTTACTCGCCGAGGGTCACAACAATTCGACAAGACTCAATGAAGAAATGAGGTAGCATATGAGGAGCTTAATAGAAGCTAAGATCTACATATGGCCGTGGATAGGAATTTCTTATCATTGAGGAACTTATCATTTTAACATTTTTCAAAAGAAAACTCCGAATATCAAACATCACTTAGTACTAGCTCATAGCAACTCTATTATACCATATCATACCTCACAACAACTGAGGCAAAGATCATGCTTTTGCTACCCACAAATTTCAAGCTCAGGTTCGATCATACTAGCCAACAAACTCAAAACTTAAATTGGATACTAAGCTGTAAACAGGGCATACAAGAGGAATAAACAGAGCAACTATTCATCATTTCAACCATGTAGAATAAGAACACTCTTACCGCACATATGAAAACAAACTAATTTAAGAAAGAAAATAAATATTTTTTAGTCTTTTTAACTTTTCATATTTTTATGTGTTTTTAGCATATGGGGTTCTGAAAACAATAGAAGATACGAGTTACCTCAGAATGGGGGTCCTCCCCCAAGCTAGCTTCAGGCTCACTGTTGTGGAGGGTGGTATCCCATCCACGCGTAGTAAGCCCTCTACTCCTCCAGCTGTCGCTGCTGTCTCTGCTCCATGGTGTGATGTCTCTCGCCCGTCATACGCTGCCAATCTCGAGTGGACTCAGCCAGCTGGTGCATTGTCTCCTCCATGGTACCGACACGGATGTTGAGCTCGCTCATCTACTGAGTGAGGGTGGCCCCACGAGATGACGAGCGCAACCCAGACGATGAAGACGTGTTATCTCCGTAGGTAGCACCGGCGGGCCTAATCCACTCGCCACTCCCTACACTAGCCCAAGTCGAGCTACTCGCACCCGGCTGACACATGGGCTGGTCCCAACCGGGGGCATATCCAGGTGTAACTCTAGACATGTACCCGGCCGAGGCCCATGCGCCAGACAGCGGTGGGGTATGCTGAGGCTGTGGCTGAGGCGTCGGCTGTGGTGACGGCTATGGCGGCGGATGTTGTGGTGGTTGCTGTGCTGTCGTTGCCCTCATCGATGCACTCCTAGTGACCCTGTTATCAGAAACACTAGAACGACGAGGTTCCTCACGAGGAACGGTCAGTGGCCCTTGGCCGTACAAACAGAAATCCAGGTTAGGTAACCGAATCTGGGTTGCATGGCCAGGGTAAAAGAAAACCAAAGAATCATCCAGGCCCTTCTTAAGAATATGTCCTTGAATCAAATACGCCTCATCTATCACGGCCCGGGGAGAATTAATGTAGGGAATGTTAGCCCCTTGTGTAATCACGAGACTCGAAATGATACGTGTGATTAAAAACGTACACTCAATAGAACCCGTCATCTTAAAATTTGTCAACCACTGCCGGATCATAGCTTGCACTGGGGAGATTTTGATTCGTCTGACTGCGGCATATAATATCATCATCTCGTCCGTGCGCACGGTTCGAACATCATCCCTTGGAAAGAGAGTGACGGCAAGCCACTTGTGCCACAGTCGGAGAGTGGGATGTGTGATATCGTTGCACCGAGGTGCTAACTTGCCACAGACAGGCTGACCAGAAAGTTCTTCCCAAAAACTATCTCGAATAAAATCTTTGCAAGCCAGATTGAGAGAAATAACACAACGACGATGAAAACCGAGATCGCGACAACGATCTGGCCATGAGACTCGATACGACGTTCCATGGAAACGAAACGTAATACTGGTCTCATCCTCCCGAAGAGTACAAAGGAACTAGATGGTGAGAGGCCTAGAACCGATCTCCCACACCGGAACAAAGTTCTCCCAACCAAGGGCATGCCAAATGGAATCGAACTCGGAGTCCATACCTGTTTTCTCGAGAAGAGCCGAGTCGAACTCCTTGGTGTTCGCGAAGACTCGATCCTTGATGAGAGTGTCGACCGGGCATCCCTGGGCCCACCAACACATTGTGGGCCATACCTGGGAGATGAGTTCCTGTGCACCTGGACTATTCGACTAGTGGGCCATGGTGCTGGTACCGTGGACCTCAAGGCAAGACAAGACGGACAAGGACTTGTACTAAGACTAGGATAGCTTTCCATACCTTGTATAAGCTACTCCGGGTCCTACTCGAATAGTACCTTTGTACCAATCCGACTTGTAACCCTGCCTCCCATGGCATATAAGGTGAGGCAGGGACCCTCTCAAAATATATGCAATCAATACAGAGCCACGCAGCATACAGGACGTAGGGTATTACGCACATTGCGGCCCGAACCTGTCTAATTGTGTGCCCCGTGTCTCACTATCGTGTTCCTGATCTCGGCGAGCCCCACCGCACAATCTACTACTTCGGGTACCCCGTCGTACGCTCGGTGACTAAAACACTGACAGCTGGCATGCCATGTAGGGGGTCTCGTCGTTGATCCACTGGCGAACTCGATGGCTCTCGTCATCATCAAGCCGACCGTCGCTTTCCAGCAAGGCGACACCTTCGTCTTGGGCTCTTGGGTTTGCGTTGCTAATGGTGCCGGATCGTTCCTGCGTTTCTTAGCGCCAACTCCGGAGTCAAAGCTAAAATCCTCGACGCTTACGCAAGCTTCGATGAAGGATTTAATTGAAAATTTCGGTGAAATTTCGATCTCTGACCCGCTCAGAGAACTCGAGTCGGAGTCCGAGTACAACTCGACTTCGCCTCCTATTCAGCCTGAGCCATTTTCTTCTGCTTCACAGCTTGCGCTCAGCCTGGGTAACATTCAAGCACCACTTCTCTTCGGCCATCGCCATGTTAGTGCTGCTTACCAAGCCGCATTGAAGTGCCTCATGTGCCCTGGCCCGAAGATCGTGCTCGAGTACTCTTCAGATTCGGACGTCAACCTCGACTACTATTCGAATTCATCTGAGTTCAAGTTCGACTACGGTTTGGATTCTGCTGAAGTCCAACAACTGTATGGCCCTGCTCAAGGACCGGTGATCACATTGACACATGAGGGTAGATTCGTCTACTGGCTTGAGCATGTGCCTGCTGATCTCACACTGGATGATTAGGAGCGCTTTATCGCTTGTCTCGACAACTTACCTTTCCAGGAAGGTGCCAAACTTGTTGACTATGACACTGATACTGAGCTCATTCAGAGTATGGGTACTTATTCATCGCATCGAGAAGTGTTCGTCGTTGATGTAACTACTCCGCAAGGGCATCGTGCCAATTATCGCTATCCGGATAATGTATCTGATGATGAACTCTCTGCCAATGCTCCTGCTGGTGAAACCGCGGAGGCCAAGACTGCATGTCGCCAATGCAATGCTGATCGTGCAACCCTTCGTCGGGAACTCACGGAAGCTCTACCTACCCGTAATCTTCAAGAGGCCCTGGAGGCGGTTGCTACTCGTGAATATCGCACTCCAGAGGAAGCTATCAACGCGATCAATCTACTCAGTCGCTCTATGCCTCGTGACAGGGCGGCTGCTGAAGTCGCAAAGCTGGCTGAACTAGCCTACACTATGCTACGCTAGAATACCAGTGCTCCTAGTCACCATGGCAGTAGTGGAGGTGCTCATCGTACTACACCCACTCCTCAACGCACACGTCCGAAAGCTAGCAACAAGGGCAGAGGCGATGATGGTAGTGTCAACAGCAAGTCGGGAGATTCTCGCTATGACGCTCGTACAACAATCAACGCTAGACGCGCTGAGCGTGCGAAGCAAAAGGACGCTGATTCTGATTCTTTCCCTGCTTTTTCTGCTCGACTTCAAGCTCTGTTCTTCTGGAGAAATTCAAGTCTTATGGCATTTCTAAGTATGATGGCAAGCAAGATCCAAGGCAGTGGTTGCGCTGTTATGCTCTGTCCATCTCCAATGCCGGAGGCAATGATGATACCAAGTGTATCTATTTCCCTTTTGTCCTAGAGCAAGAACCCCTTACATGGTTTGAGTCTCTCAAATGTGGCTCCATCAACAACTGGGGACAACTCAAGCATCGCTTCACCAGCAACTTCGCGGGTTCTCTAGGCTGTCATGGTACCCGGATGGACCTTACCCTGATCAAGCAAAAACAAGGCGAGACTCTTCGCGAGTACATGCGCCGCTTCTTTGAGAAAAGGGCTATTCTTGTTGATGTCACCGAGAAAGAAGTCATTGATACCTTCCAAGATGGTTTCTATGACAATAGGCTTTTCCATGACTTCGGTCGCGCTCGCCCAGCCAACATCACCAAGCTCAAGGAGATGATCACTCACTGGGCGGACGAGGAAGACAAGGCTCGGAATCGGTTCAAGCATCTTCGCAACAACCAGAACAACAACAACAACAATAACAATGCTGGAGGGAGCAGTAGTGGCAAGCAACAACAGGGCAACCGCCAGGGTAATAACTACTCGAGCAATCCTAATCGCAAGCGCAAGCCCAACAACACTATTGCAGCTATGGAAACTACCGCCAAGCCTGAAGATGATCCTCACTGGGCAACATTGACCAAGCAGAAATGCCCATGGCACCCAGAAGGCGATCATACTACAGAGCAGTGTTACCAACTTCGACGTGCGTTGAAGAACACACACGAACCAACGCACCCAAACCCGCGATTTGGCAAACACAAGGGGAAGAAGGCTAACAATGACAAAGACACTAGGTTTCAGCACCCCTCTAACACTGTCAATGTCATATTTGGGGGAATTCCAACTAAGTGCATGCAGAAGCTAGCACTCAGGGAGATTATGTCCATCCAACCAGCAGCTCCCACTTTTCTAAAGTGGTCTGAAACTCCCATTACCTTCTCGAAGACGGATCAATGGACTGGTTTCTCTGAACCAGGACGATATCCTCTCGTTTTGGATCCAGTGGTGGTAGGCTCTAGACTCACTAAGGTTCTCATTGATGGTGGCAGTGGTCTCAATGTCCTGTTTGCCAAGACCTTGAAGAAGATGGGCCTAGATATTACCAATATGCTTACCAAGACCAACTCACCATTCTATGGTATCATCCCGGGCAACGTAGCTATTCCTTTGGGTTCAGTTCTACTACCCGTAACCTTTGGGACCAAGGATTACTACCGCACCGAGTACATCAAGTTTGAGGTTGCTGACTTCGAGACTTCTTACCATGCTATTCTTGGCAGGCCTGGTCTCGCTAAGTTCATGACTATCCCGCACTATGTGTACTTGGTTCTCAAGATGCCGAGTCCCAAAGGAGTTTTTTCATTGCAAGGGGATCTGAAGCATTCCTACGACTGCGATACAGAAGCCGTAGAACTTGCCTCGACTACTCAAGTACCCAATGCAATGATGGAAGTCTTCACTGCCGCTAAAAAGCTTGCTCCGAGCGAGCTGGAGGTTCCTGAGAAGACTGACAACAATAACAAGCCTGCACCATATGGTGATGTCCTGCTCAAAGCCATCGACCTCGGTACTGGTGACAGCAGCAAGACGACCATGATCAGCGCACAGCTTGATCCTAAATAGGAAGACACGCTCGTCAACTTCCTTCGGGCTAACCGTGATATCTTTGCATGGAAGCCATCTGACATGCCAGGTGTGCCCAGGAGGTTGATCGAGCACTCACTTAACGTCGATCCTAACACTACCCCCAAGAGACAACACCTTCGTTGCTTTGCTGATGATCGCAGGGATGCTATCAAGAAAGAGCTTGCCAAACTACTCGCGGCTGGCTTCATCCGAGAAGTTTTTCACCCACAATGGCTTGCTAACCCTATGCTCGTCAGAAAGAAGAACTCTAATGACTGGAGGATGTGTGTCGACTACACTGATCTCAACAAGCATTGCCCCAAGGATCCTTTTGGGTTGCCGCGGATTGATCAAGTCATTGATTATATGGCGGGCTGTGCTCTACTCTGTTTCCTGGATTGCTACTCTGGCTATCATCAAAACGCAATCAAGGAATCTGATCAAGAGAAGACCGCATTCATCACCCCGTTTGGTGCTTATTGTTACACAACAATGTCCTTCGGGTTGAAAAATGCTGGTGCACATATCAAAGGGCTATCCAAGCGTGCTTCAAGAGGCAGCTTCACAAGAACGTGGAAGCATACGTGGATGACGTCATTGTAAAGACTAGGGATCCAGACATGCTTATCGCGGATCTTGAGGAAACTTATGCTTCGCTACGGGAGTACCAATGGAAGCTCAATCCAAACAAATGCGTCTTTGGCATATCATCTGGAAAACTACTCGGGTTCATCATTAGCCATCGTGGCATTGAAGCAAACCCCAAGAAGATTACAGCCATCTCCAACATGCAAGCTCCGACTACTATCAAAGATGTCCAGAAGCTTACTATTTGCATGGCGTCACTTAATCGCTTCATCTCGCGACTTGGAGAACGGGGTCTACCTTTCTTCAAGCTACTCAAGCGGCAAGAGAAGTTTACGTGGACAACTGAAGCTGATCAAGCTCTTTCTCAGCTCAAGGAGTTCTTATCCAAGCCTCCAGTCCTCATAGCTCCTTTGCCCAATGAAGAACTCTTGCTCTATATTGCTGCGACTACTAATGTCGTTAGTACTGCTATTATCGTTGAGCGGCAGGAAGAAGGCCATGGCTACCCTGTCCAGAGGCCTGTCTATTTCGTCAGTGAAGTACTCTCAGAGTCCAAGGCTTGCTACCCTCCGGTACAGAAGCTACTCTATGCGGTTCTGATTAGTTCACGGAAGCTCCGCCACTACTTCGATGAATACAAGATTTCTGTGGTTACCATCTACCCGCTTGGCGAGATATTGCACAACCGGGACTCCACAGGAAGGATTTCTAAATGGGCAGTAGAGCTTGGTGCTCTATCGCTCGAGTTCAAGTCTCGCACCGCTATCAAGTCTCAAGCCTTGGTTGATTTCATGGCTGAGTGGCGGGAGAATCAAGTCCCAACTCCAATTGAGCATCCAGAACACTGGGTCATATACTTTGACGGATCCCTCAAATTGGAAGGCGCTAGTGCCGGGGTACTTTTGATTTCTCCCAAGGGCGAACAACTCAAATATGTTTTGCAGATCTTCTGGAAGGTCTCAAACAACGAAGCTGAATATGAAGCTCTACTGCATGGTCTTCGCCTTGCAGTCTCTCTTGGCATTACACGACTACTCGTCTATGGTGACTCCTTGGTGGTCATCAATCAAGTCAATGATTCTTGGGATCGTAATGCTGAAAACATGGATGCGTACTGTCAGGAGGTACGCAAACTCGAGAACAAATTCCATGGTCTCGAGTTCCATCATGTGGTCCGCGACAACAATGTTGTTGCGGATGTCTTGTCGAAGCTGGGATCTACACGAGCTCAAGTGCCAGCTAGAATCTTCGTCCATGAACTCCACAAACCATCAATTCCGGAGCAATCATCTGCACCTGCGACTACTTCAGTTCAACCTGATCAAGAAGTGCTTATGATTGACGTGGACTGGAGAACTCCTTTTATCGACTACATTAAACACCGGTTGATTCCTGAAGACAAGTCAGAAGCCGAGCGGATCTCACGCCGCATCATGGCTTATGCTCTAGTTGGAGATCAACTCTACAAGTGAGGCGCAAGCTCTGATGTACTCATGAAGTGCGTTTCTCACGAAGAAGGCAAGGAAATCTTGGAGGAAACACACAAAGGAATCTGTGGTAATCACGCTTCTTCCTGCACCTTGGTGGGAAAAGTGTTCAAACATGCTTTCTACTGGCTTACAGCTCTTGCTGATGCAGAGGAACTAGTCAAGAAGTGCCAGGGATGCCAATTCTTCGCCAATCAACAACACGTTCCTGCCTACAAGCTCACCACGATTCCACCAACTTGGCCTTTTGCTTGCTGGGGGCTGGTTATGATTGGTCCTCTCCCAAATGCACCAGGGGGATTCAATAGAGTTCTGGTAGCTATCGACAAGTTCACCAAATGGATTGAGATCAAGCCTGTTACCTGCCCCCAGGCTGATAGAGTTCTCGACTTCTTGGATGAAATCGTACATCGCTATGGGTTCCCCAACCGCATTATCACAGACCTGGGTTCGAATTTCAACAATCACCAGTTCTGGGAGTACTGCGAGAACAGTGGAATTGATGTCTGGTACGTCTCCGTTGCTCACCCACGTGCCAACGGCCAAGTGGAACGCGCCAATGGGATGATACTCGATGCTCTCAAAAAGCGACTGTATGATGCAGCAAATAACAAGGGTGGCAAGTGGATAAAGGAACTACCCAATGTACTCTGGGGGCTGTGCACTCAGCCTACTACCCCCATAGGGCAGTCACCTTACTTCCTGGTCTATGGCTCTGAAGCCGTTTTGCCCGCCGATGTCATGTGGCGTTCTCCGACGGTTGATCAGTACGAAGAAGGCGTAGCTGAAGAAACAAGACAGATAGATGTCGACAGTCTCGAGGAAGCTCGCTGCAATGCACTTGTTCAATCCGCTCGATACCTTGAGAAGATTCGCCGCTATCATGACCGCAACGTTAAGGAACGTTCCTTCAACGTTGGTGACTTAGTCCTTCGTCGCATCCAGAATACGACAGGGCTACACAAACTCAACTCGCCACGGGAAGGTCCTTTCTCTGTTGCAAAGGTTACTGGCCCAGGCTCATATCGTCTTCAAACTGTAGAAGGCGAGGAAGTTGACAACTCTTGGAACATCGACCAGCTTTGTCGCTTCTACCCGTAGGGGGTCTCAACAACTCCCTCCAGATGGCTACGGCTGTAAAACAACTCGTATTGGGTTTCATCAACCCTTTCCAGGCAGCTTCGGTTGCAACCACTCAATAGATAGCTACGGTTGTCACCACTCGTAGGGGATCAAGATAATCCTCTCCAGACAGTTTCGGCTGTATCTTCTCGTGGCTTTCAGCTGCGAGTACTCGCAGGGGGCTTCATCAACCCTCTCCAAGCAGTCTCATTCTGCAACCTCGTAGGGAGTCATGATAACTCTCTCCAGACGATCCTGTATCGTGTAGAACAATAAGTGGCACATGCTGTCCATGTCTCTACTTTTCAATAAGAGGCTTCGGCCTAGAGTAACACCCTTCTGGTAGGATCTCAGTGGAACTATCATACAAGTTGCTGCTATAGCAAGGATGAGTTCATCACAATGTCCCCTACGGTCTTACTCGTTCTTCGGAACATCCTTGCGAGTACTCTCTCACTAGGCTCAAAGCCTCAGAGATTCTTAAGACATTGTAAACACTATACAATGTATTCAGTAATAAAGTTGCTACTCTATACCGACTTGTTACTGTCTTTTACTTATTCATAACAAAGCCTTCTTTTACGCTGCTACAGCTAAGGTGTTCAACTCGTTATGAATGAGCTCTTTTCAAGTACTCTCTCACTAGGCTTATAGCCTCAGAGGTGCTTAAGACATTGTAAGCTCAGTACAATGTACTACTCTTAGCTTATTTTCACGACAAAGCCTTCTTTTACGCTGCTACAGCTAAGGTGTTCAACTCGTCATGATTAAGCTAACGTTCTTCGTAACATATTTACACTTGAGTACTTCTACTCGTGTATCGTATCTCTTTTTGTAGCCTCACACTCAATACCAACTCGAGTACATGGCCAACACATAAGCATACAAGGGATCCAGATAATTGACTTACTCAAGTTTTTAATTATATTACATAAACACTTGTTCGGGATTACACTTGTTTTTCCCTAGTGTTTCTACTCTACAGGTACATCTAACAGAGATCGATGAACTTGGAGACTGCTTCCGCGATTGGAGAAGTTTGTTGCATCAACTCATTGAGCCGATCGTCGGTGCAATCTCCAGATCTGCTGTTCATGATGACTGTGAGATCCGCCTCGGCATAGAATGCCTTGATGAAGCTCAAGACTTGATTGGGAATAGTGCAATCTAGCCTTTGAGCGTACTCCAGGATCTTCTTCGGCGTGTCTTTCAGTCTCTCCACAAGTGGACGAGGCTGGACTCCAGCAACCCTGGGCTCGAAGAGATTGGCTACTGGCTCGGCTGCTTCAGTCAAGGCCTTCAACTCTGAGTGCAGGCCTTCAGCTTCTTCAATCTTGGTCTTGAGCGACTGCATGCAAGTCCACAAGTCATTCCAGCCCGCTAGGCGAATCTCCATTTCACGCTCAAGTTCGAAGCACCGCACCTTATAATCCGCCTCAAGATCCATGCGAGCTGCTTCCTCACGATTATAGGCCAGCTGCCAGTCCAGCGCCTTGTTCTTGAACTTATCAACTGCTTCAGACAGCTCTGTAGAAGATCACGGCTACTTATCAAATGTAGTGCTCAATAAAAAAGTACTCAATGATGAATTCAGAAAGGGAGATTACCTTTATTCTTCTGGCACAGAGACTTGTTTTTCCCAACAACATTGTCCTTCTGAGCCGTTAGCTTCTGGATCTCGTTGTGGTACTCGGCGGCGTTTCCATCAAGTCTTTCTTGTAGCTTCAGAGATAAGGCTTGTTGCTGCTTCAGCTACTCTCTAAGTTACGTGACTTCTTCGATGTCAGCCGCATGTTGCTCAAGCAAGCGAGTCTTGCGTTTCGACTGCTTGACTACTTCCTGCAAGGGCAAAAACAACTTAAGAGTCAGAGACAAGATATCTGTGACTACAAGTACTCTACAAAAGACTACACAACTAACCGCAAAGAGCTTTTCAATGCTGTGGAACATCTATGCATGCGCCTGCAAGTTCCCCTCATTCAGGCACGAGTCGTCGTACAGCATCAAATCTTCTACCGTGGACTGAGTACTTGCACTTGCTACAGAGTATTGCGCAGCACTACGAAGAGGAGCCGGGTATTCAATGAGTGGCTCGTGCGGCACTATGTGGCCCTCCGGGTTGTTTTCAAGTGCCAGTTGTGCATCTATTTGGCGCACAGGGGCTTCAGCAGCTGGGATTTCTTCGTGGCGCAGCACGGCTTCTGGATCAGCCTCCAGGCCCTCATTTACCATGGTTTCAATATCTTCGAGTTCTTGAGCCCTGGGCCTGGAAGTTGGTTCCACTACTTCCTTCACCACATCGCTCCAGAGGATGCGCAGTGCTTGTGCAGCTTCAGCTTCTGCGGGTACTTCTTGGCGCTCTAGAAGTACGTCTTCTTGTTGCTCTTGAGGAGTTTGGTCTCCTCCGGCAGCATTACTTCCAGAGGCGCCCCACTTTACATCAGTGGATTTTCTGCATCAACAAGTTGGTCAGCAAATTCAAAGCGAGCAATATTAATAAGTACTCGAGTACTTGGGTACTTACAAAGTAGCTCGAGGCACTGAAACTTTCGGCCCCAGCATGTCGAAAAAAGAAGGTGCCACCGGCACCTCTGGCACACTATCCACCGGCGGCACACTTCCTGGTGCCGTGGCTTCTTGTTGCTCATGCGCCACCGTCTCCACGGCTGATGCTGGAACCACCTCGGGTTCTGTTATTCTTGGGGGGCTACTTGAGGGTACACTGGATGCACTCTCAATAACCTGCGCAAGTCAATATTCAAGCCATTACAACAGAGAACAAGTATTCAATACGACATCGACTACTTAAAGGTTCTCCAACACTTACTATAATGCAGGGGAGGCCTAAGATTTTCTTCACAGCCTGCTTCCCCACCGTGGTCCTTTTCTTCCGCGGTGGCAGCATCACATCATCTGCAAGAGATGATGCCGGCCTCTTTGATGCTCCTACGGCGAGGTCACTGGGGAATGGCGCCCCAGAGTACCCGTACCGGCTCTTCACTTCAAAACGTTGTTGAAGTGTTTGGCCATCATCGTCGCTTGAGGAGGCGTCCTCTACCAAGACTTCTTCTTCTACCCCTTGAGCAGATTGACTACTCTCGGGGGCTTGAGCCTCTACTCCTGTAGGCTCTCCCTCCGGCACTTGTAGTGGGTCCTGGGGACGAGGAGGGGGGTTGGACACAAACTTCAAGACATCCTCCTGTGAAACAAGACAAATGTTAGCTACACGACTACTTCCAATAAGTACTCGGGGGCTAGTTCTCGGAAACTCACCATACGCGGAGGATTGTCGGCACTATACTCCCGGACGGCTGTAGGAATTCCGTGAAGATTCTTGAAGATCTTCTGCAGCCTCTCCATCACAAGATCATCACTGATCTCTTCAGTAGATAGCCTGGAGCCATCATCCGCTCCAGTGTACTCGAACACAAGATGCTCCCGCTGCATCAAGGGTTGTACCCGTCGCTTCATGAAGCTGAAGGCTACCCTTTCAGCTGTCAAGCCTTGCGCCTTCTTTTGCGCAATCTTCGCCAACAACTCTGGGATCCAGATGCACTCCTGCATCGTTGGTTCGTCCTTCCAGAGGCTGTCGTACACAGGTACGAACATGCTCGGCTTCGGCAGGTGAGGCGGGGCATTGTCGATGTAGAACCATTTGTTCTTCCAGTCTTGATTTGAGTCAATCAAGTCATACTTAAAGTACAACTCCTGTGCCTTTTGGCGCACCTGGACACTGGCTCCACCGACTACAACTGGGAAGTTGGCATTGGGCTGCGGCTTCAAGCGGAAGATCTTCCTAAACAGAGCCAATGCGGGTGGATTCCGAGGAAGGCCTCGCAGAAGTGCACGTACACTTCAATCTGGAAGATGCTATTGGGGTTGAGGTGTACGTGCTCCAGCTTGAAGAAGTCGAGGAATCCGCGGAAGAAATCTGATGATGGCAGTGTCAACCCATGCTCAACGAAGTGGCCGAACATCGGGATCTCATCCGGGCTCTTCTCCATCGGCCACGCATCTCTGGCGGCAGAGCTCCAGCCGGCAATCGCCTTCTCGCACAGCAACCCGCTAGCTTCGAGGGCCTTGATATATTCTTCCCTCATCTTGGACTTCTTCCAAGAGACGGCCTGCCTCGGGGGCTTTGTGATTACCACTATCTTGTATTTCGGCTCCGGCAACTGATTTTTGCCGCGGCCGGACTTCCTCTTCTAACCCTTGGACGGTGCTGACTTCATCCTGTCAGTCACGAGAGTCTTCTTTTGCATTGACTTGAAGGCTGCGAGGGGGTGGAGGCACGAACTCTTGGCGGCGTGGATGCTCGAACTTTGTGGCGGCTATGGATGCCAAGGCTTTCTGAATCTAAGGGTGAATGGGAGCAGTGGAACCCTAAGGGATACCCCTTCGGGAATTTATAAAACAAAAACCCTAACGGTTCGACCTGGTGACCCTTCGTATTCAACAGATTGGTTTCACATAGGCGAAGTTTTTTGGCTAAGTCAGAGGACTAAAATCCAAAGACCTGCTCGGCTCTATCTCGGGGGCTCGACTACTCGATGGAATTGGATTTCACTCAGCTAAAGTTCACTGAATTCAGGCCACTATTCTACAATCAGATTGGACCCTTCAATTCGAGAAAGTACTCGACTCAAGGCTCGGGTGCTCCGTGCCACGTGTCCTTCAGTTTTTCTCAGGATTTTACAGGATTATTTGACAAAGACTACAGATTGACCCTCAGCTTGAATTGTCAATTCGAACTAAGGCTCGGGGGCTACATCCATATAGGATGTGATTTTTACAAATCGCATTCCTATATTATTTCTTCAGATTATCTACGGATTTTTCGGAGCAAGATCAAAGAATAGAAGATTGACCCTCAGCTTGAATTCTGGATTCGACCTAAGGCTCGGGGGCTGCATTCCATATGGAATGCGATTTCAGTAATCGCATTTCCACATGGATCTTTGATGCAAAGATTTCAAGAATGAAGCAGGTATTATTGAAGACCTTCAAGGGAAGTACTCGGGGACGCTTGGGAACAACTCGAGAAGACTTCAAGACTACTTGTGGAGTTAGCTGGAGTACCTTCCAGCCTCGTGAAGATTCAAGTACTATTGAAGATTGAAGCTTGTAGAACTCGGGGACACTTGAGAACTACTCGTGGAGACCTTCAAGACTACTTGAAGTGTTGCACTCGACTACAAAGTACCCGGGGGCTTGTCGACCGGGCATCCCTAGGCCCACCAACACATTGTGGGCCATACCCGGGAGATGAGTTCCTGCGCACCTGGACTACTCGACTAGTGGGCCACGGTGCGGGTACCGTGGACCACAAGGCAAGACAAGACGGACAAGGACTTGTACTAAGACTAGGATAGCTTTCCATACCTTGTATAAGCTACTCCGGGTCCTACTCGAATAGTACCCTTGTACCAATCCGACTTGTAACCCTGCCTCCCGTGGCATATAAGGCGAGGCAGGGACCCCTCTCAAAATATACGCAATCAATACAGAGCCACGCAGCATACAGGACGTAGGGTATTACGCACATTGCGGCCCGAACCTGTCTAATTGTGTGCCCCGTGTCTCACCATCGTGTTCCTGATCTCAGCGAGCCCCACCGCACAATCTACTACTTCGGGTACCCCGTCATAGGCTCGGTGACTAAAACACTGACAGAGAGCGTAGACTTGTCTCTCCCGGTCGTCCCTCAAGTCGATGAAGGTGGCATCGGCGTCGTTCACTCCTTCAGCTTGTGGCGTGGTTCGCTCCTCTTCTTCCTCTTCTTCACGGTCGGTTGACATTGGACTCGGTGTAGCTCCGGAGTGGTGAGACGAGCCCTCTCCGTCTCTCGAACGGCGTGAGCGGGTCACCTTCCGGTATGCACCGACGATCCAACTCATCTTGCACAACAATGGGACAACACGAGCAACTCGGTGATGGGTTAGTGAAATCGAAATGAAATCCTTACCGAGCTTGCTCCACCAATATTCAATATTCAGCGGCAAATTGGAGAGAGTGCTTGACACTTCAACCTTGAGCACGAAATCCAAGAAAACCAAAGAGCAAGAGCAAAGAGGGAGAGAGGGTGATGGAAATGAGTGAATGGGTGAAGAAACCCCTCAATTCCCCTTCTATTTATAGGCAACCGAGCCAGGCACCAGGGGAAGGGACAAGAGCAATGGCTAGGAGCCGTTGGAGGAGGCTGGGCCCACATGACCGTTGGCCTTGGTCGGCCGACCCATGGGTTCGGCCGAACCCCTGCCGGGCTTGCCTCCAGCTTTTTGCAACGGCTCTCTAACAGCTACCTGATGTCCTGCCCAGATGCCAAGGTCCAAATTCGCCCGAAATGTTGCTTGAATAATTTTTTCTAGGATTTTCCAACTCAACAATTTATTTTCAGAATTTTTATTTGGAAAGGGAAATTTGGCTAGAAAAATCTAGCATACAGATGCAAGGTTGGAAAAATTCAAATATGCATTTGGAAAAATCAGATAAAATTTTGGAAAGGGAAATATGAGATAACTACCAATTTTACCTTTTGGCAAAAAGGACTCATCTTTTTAAGTCTGAGAGCGAGACTTTTCTCGGCGATCAATTCCACTCGTCACCCCATTCCCGAGAAATAGATGGAGATGACTTCTATATTTCCCGCCACACCTTTCTTGTTTTCTTAGGATTTGTTGGAGTGGTGGGAAGTCGCTGGGGCTGTGGCTCCGTCCATGCCCCTGATTGCTCATTTTTGCCCTGCAGTGTATAACATTTCTCTTCTGCTGCCTGAAATCGGAACATTAAGTTCCTCTTCCCAATGCGGAATCGGATCATTCCGGCTCCGACATTGATCCTTGTGTTGGCGTCACTTAGGAACGGTCTCCCAAGAATGAGGGGCGTCCCCTCATCATCTTGCATATCAAGGACCACGAAGTCCGTGAAGATGCATGAACCTTGGATGAATACCAATAAGTTCTCTACTATCCCCTCTGGACATCAGATCGATGCATCAGCAAGTTGGACGGTCGTCGCAGTTGGAGTTAGAGCTGGATATCCCAATTGTTCAAACATGGCCTTGGACATAAGATTAACACTTGCACCAAGGTCGCAGAGAGCATGCTTAATCTTCTGGTAATATATCTTGCAGGTGATAGCCGGATAACCAGGATCTTTCTTGTGTGTAATTGTTGAAGATTCCCATGAGTCAAGTAATTGCTGTATAGGCTTCCCTGCATAGTCAGTGGCTCGTGGCCGCCCAGATGGCTTACCCCATCTGGTGGACACTACACAAACATTTTCACAGGAAGATACGAGTTGCCCCGGAATGTTCCCGTCTTCAGCAGAGGGAACCAAAGTAGCTAATTGAGCCAACTGGGTTTCTATCATCTTATTAAAGCTCAACTAGTCCTTAAGAGCAGATGAAAGGCTATCAATTTTAACATTAAGGCTCTCAAAAGCCTTATCATAGGCAGCTATTTTCTTATTAAAACCTTCATTAATCTTAGCTTGCCCAAAGACTAGATCTTTCACGGAAGGTTGGTTTGGGTTGAAAGAATTACCTTGATTACCTCCTTGATAATAAGGGCGCGATTGATTCCACGTTTGACCTCCTTGTGGACGATAACCGTTGTTGTTGCCGTTCATGTACATCACATCCTCATGAGTAGCAGGGCAGTAATTCCCTGAATGCCCAGTATTACCACAGACTTTGCAATTCATGCGAGCATCCATAGCTTGAGCAGTGGTGGCCATGGCGGCCTTCTCATTGGCTAGATCATCCATTTTTTCATCATTAGGTCCATCTTGGCGTGCAGCATATCCGCTTCCTTGACGGTATGTGTACCCCTTTGACGTGGCTGGAGTCGATCATCACTCCACCCTTGATTGGTAACTATCTTCTCAATCAATGTAGTAGCTTCAGTATTAGTAAGAGAAAAGAAGGCTCCTCCAGCTGCAGCATCAATATGGCCTCGGGCTGTCGGAGTCAACCCATTATAGAAACTTTGAAGAATAAGCCAGTTGTCCATCCCATGATGAGGACAAGCCAGGATGTACTCCTAGAGCCTCTCCCAAGCTTCTGGGATAGTCTCACTTGCTGCTTGCTGGAAACTTGAAATTTGCCCCCGAAGGACATTGGTTTTTCCCAACGGAAAGAACTTCGCGAGGAATGCTGCGGAGCACTTTGCCCAAGTGTTAATTTCTACACGGTTCGCGTAGAACCACTGCTTCGCCTTTCCCAGGAGTGAGAAGGGAAACAGTCGCAGACGAATAGCATCTTCCTCCACTCCTCGTATAGTGAAGGTACTGTAGAGTTCCAGGAACTGCTGCAGGTGGGCGCTCGCGTCTTCATTAGGCTTGCCACAGAATGGGCTACCCTGTACCATAGTGATTAGGCTAGTCTTGATCTCGAAGTTTCCATTCCCGGTGTTGATCGCAGGGCCTGTCGGCACCTGGTCAGCAGAGGGAGCCAAGTACTCCCAAAGAGTCTTCTCGACAACAGTGTTGGCCATGGAAGTTGTGCGGATGGCACAAAGGAAGCTAGATCGACTTCCGAACGTTCAAGCAGAGGAGAGCCGAAATGAGTTCGTGCCTTCCTTACGAGTGACTCAGGATCTTCAGTAAAATTCGGCGGTAAGTCGAAACCCGTCATGCACTACCTGTCTTCATCATCAATAGACAAAGAAGACAATCCAAGTTAGCCTGCATTGAGAACTGTTTTATTCCTGTCATGATTATAAACATATGCAAAGTGTTGATATGTCATCCTTAAGCCTTCCCCGGCGACAGCGCCAGAAATGCTTGTTGACATTTCTTAACGCAACTACCAATGAACAGGTTTGGAACCCATCCTGGTAATAGCGTCAGAAATGCTGGTTGGTAATTCTTAACGTTACAGTAGTCCGCAAGCACACGAAAGTACCATTGTAGCATTTCCCCAAAGGAGTACTCCAAAGGGTATCGAATCCAAGGAAGGCTTTGGTGGATTAACAAGCTCAACACTATTGCAATAAGTATAGATCATAGATGGAAATAAATCAGACACTCAAGTGCAAGGGTAAGAAATGATAATAGGGGTAGTGTGATCACACACACACTCACTCTCTCTCTAAGGGGTCCTAGGCATAGGAGGCAACATACGAGTCAGTTCTAGGTTCTTAAGTACTATACACATAAAGCTGTTAGGAACGAGTTAGATACACTAGCGTTGAAGAACACTGACTTAAGCACCCAGGTACCACGGGGAGCTAACCTCCCGCGTTGCTTCCGCACAACTCCGGTTGTTAGATTTTAGACTCCCACAGCTTATCCGAACGTGGGGGATTTCAGAGGGACCAACGACTGTCACTACCGCGGCCTACCCCAAGACAAACCGTGGGATAAACTCATAAGTAAGGTAGCTACGCAACCCAAGCACCATGCTTACATTGTTAGCCAGACTTGACCGGTCCAGGCTATTGTGACCCAGGTCAAGCCACCAGATAAACCAGCCAATTACACCGAGTACCGTAGCTTAAGCACAGACTTCATCGCAGTCATGTCATCTAATTAGATCAAACCAGGTTATGTACACAAACGTATTCATGTTTTCCTATGTCTATTCAACTGGATCAAAGGGTCGTGTTCGCGAAGAACACGAGCCTCTAACTTATGAACAAACACCGGAAACATGTGAAAGTCACCCGTCGAGTGGATCGAAAGACCTTGTTCATAAAGAACAGGAGCCTCTAAATGATGAACAGGTGAAGAACACATGAACAAATCACCCATGTATACTAACACGACTTTATATGAAATAGCTGAATAACTGAAGTAGATCAAAGTCATACAAATGAAATAAGATACAAGAGAACTCATACCTAGATCCCAAAGTAGACTTGGAACCTGAAGTAGAACTACTCTAGCCTACCTCCTAGCCTTGAGACTAAAAGTGAGAGAGGTGTTGCAAGTGTGGATGGTTCCTAAGTGAGCCCCCTCTCCTTCTATTTATAGGCCCGAGCACCGGCGAGGAGTGGATGCAAACACCCCGGGAATGTCTCCTAGGACCAATAGGGAAGCACCACGTGGAAGCCCCTGAGTGGCGGCCTCAAGGTCGATTCGGCTGACCCCACAAGTCGGCCGACCCCCTGTGGGCCCCACTCGGGGTGTACTTTCTCCTGGTGGCTGTTCTGTGGGTCCTTAGGTCGGTTCTCAGTGTCCACCCTATTTTGGCGCGATTTGCATGCTTTTGTGGGCCCATGGATCCATGTGACATCCATGTGTCATGCTCTGATTCGTCGGGGCGTGCTTCACTTGGATTGCTTGCATGGCATGCATGCATGGCGCCCTAGTTGGCAGCTTTGCATGCATGGCATCCTTGTTGGTAGCCCTCCTAGGATGAGGTGATGTGGCATGGATCATAGAAGGTGAGTTTGCCACTCTTTTCTTGCTTATTTTCCTGCAATCAAATAATCTCCCAGGACAAGTGGAACTACATTATTCTTAACTAAATACGTGTATGAAATGCCTTATGCTCCTTTATTCATGAGTACATTGACGGCTAAAGTAGGCACTTAACAGCCGTCAACACTCGCTCGAGGGCCTCAGCCCCCTCGAGCGAAGTTCCGCCTCGCTCGAGGGCCTCAGTCCTCCTCAAGCGAAGTTCCGCCTCGATCAAGGGTCTCAGCCCCCTCGAGCGAATATCAAATTGAGCCTCGCTCGAGGCTGCCCCTCGACCAACGGCACCCTGCCCATCTGCTTTGCCTAACAAGAGCATTAAATGCCCTGATCTGCTGTGGGACGCCAAAGTCAAAGGAAAATCGTTTCCCATGCCGTGCGGCTGACACGGCCTGGGGCTCTACGCGTCTGACCCCATCACTGTGCGGTCAAACCCCATCACTGTGTGGCTGACCCCGGTCACTGCGCAAGTGCTGTGTGGTCCTGTGCGGACAGGCCAGCGTTGCTCTATGGCACTATGCTGCCAACTCCCGTCCTCCTCCCACGGCGAGACCCTCGAACGGGCATGGGAGCACCCTCGAAAGGTGTACGGGTGGCGACCAGGCCCACACACTGGTCGACGCTGCTGTGCGGATGACACGGGCTAGGTCTTGTCCACCAACTCTGGCACCGTGCAGCCACCCCCGGCGCTGTGCAAGCCTGCAACGCACTGTGCGGACAGGCCGGTGTCACTCCGCAGCCCTGTGCTGCCAACTCCCGTCCTTCCTCCCATGACAGAGCCCTCGAACGGGCATGGGCGCCCCCTCGAAAGATGTATGGACGACGACTAGGCGCAGACCCCCGGTCAAATATACCACTCGAAATCACTCCCGGACAAGCACAAGAGCCACCACGACACCCGCCGAAACTGGAGCTCGCCATCAACCCACGCCAGGTGTTGGTATTTCTTAACGTCACCACTATGGTGCCGGGATAGCGTGAGCGTGTAAGAATCACCCGGTTATATTGACGGGTGCGAACGAATCCGCAAGCGCACGGATACTCCGTTATAGCACTTCACCTCAGGAGTATTCCCAAGGGTATCGAATCCAAGGAACGGTATGGGGGACTCTACGAGTGACTATCCAAGGGAACACAGTCCCTGCTGAGGTAGGTGAGTGATGTGAAGTCTCCTGTAGGTTCTCGACTCTAGAGAGGAACAAGCTCGGATAAGATCTCGCTTCGGACACCGGCCCCTCCTGACTATAACAGTTGGTTCACGGCAAAGGGTTGCCTACATGCTGTATCCGAACGTGGGGGATTTCAGAGGGTCCAACGGCTGTCACTACCGCGGCCTACCCCAAGACAAACCGTGGGATACAGGGCATTCGAAGGATAACCAGCAGTCTAGACACCACGTCTACACCGCCGACTACTACTATAGCACGGCTACGTCTGACGTCCCGTAGAAACACTATAGCACTCCGTATAAATACGAAGTGACGAACCCGCGAGGTTGAGCTAGACCTTACTCGTCACTGAATCGATTCGCGCGAGGAGATATGATTGATACTTGGTCTAAATCAGATATGCATGAGCTCACTATATTCTAATAGACAGGCAATCATACAAACGAGATGCAAACTTATGCGATGATAACAGAAGATCTAGGGTCGTGTTCATGAAGAACACGAGCCTCTAGCTTATGAACAAACGCAAAGGTATGAATTACTTGCTCGTCAACTAGATCGAGAAGGCACGTTCTAAAGAACGCGAGCCTCTAAATGATGAAAGAACGAAGAACTCAAGAACAACTCATTCATGCATGAAAACCACTTTAGTCTAAATAGGAAATAATGAAATACTCACTTTAGTCTAAATGAAGAAAAGCATCGCTCACGAGGTACAAGGGGATGATGGATGATGAACAGATCATCACCACCTCACATCTACTCATCCACACACTCCTCTCTACCTAGCACCACCTAGTCTTGATCCTCCACACACACACACTCATGGTGGGATGAGGTTTCACCTCCACCAAGAGAGAAGGAGAGAGGGAGAAAGAGGCAAAGGTGAGAAATGGCTTCAAGTGTGCTTCACCCTCTTCTTACCCCCCCTCTCTCCTCCTATTTATAGGCCTGTGCAACCGGTGTCAGAGCACCCAAACACCCCGGAGATGGCCTCTAGGACCAATGACCGAGCACCACGTGGAAGCCCCTGAGTGGGCGCCACAAGGTCGGTTCGGCCGACCTGTGGGGTCAGCCGACCCCCTGTGGGCCCCACTCGGGGTGTGCTTTCGCGTTGTGGCTGCCCTGTGGGTCCTGAGGTCGGTTCCCAGTGTCCACGTGGTTTGGAGGCGGTTTAGGCGCTCTGGTGGGCCATAGGATCCATGTGATGCCTGCATGGCGGCTTCTGATTCGCCGAGGCTTCCTTCCTTGGATTGATGATGTCATGGATCCAGGGGTTGCTTGCATGCAGCCTCTCATTGGCTGAGCCTAACTTTCTAGGATCATGAGGGTGTCTTTTCTCTTCATTTCTTATGCTAAACACATGTATTCAACTTAGCATAGCCACTGGTGGAAATTGTCAGTTTAAACCCCTATTCTAGTGTGGATGCTTAGTTCTTATGATAAAATGTAGGGATTGACGGTCCTAAATTAGGTACTTAACAGCCGTCAACAACTCCCCCACATTTGCCCTTTGCTCGTCTCGAGCGGAAGGGAAGATCACATGAGTTTGAACCAAGAGTATAAAACAAGCATAGGAGTTATTCCAGGTCATACCTTGCTCTTGTGAACTCTATGAATTGGCTACAATGCCATCTGGGGTAGTTGATAAGAGGAATGACCATGAATCGAGTCTCTTAAGCACCTGTTGGTCAGCACTTGGGGTTTTCTTGATAATTTTTAAAGGAAAAATCTGCTCTGCCCTCCTTCTTTGATTCTGTCGGATCGCTCAATGTGTGTATGTCCTCACCAAGGCATTAGATTGCCTTTCTTCACCCTACTTCTAAAAATGGCTGTATTTGGAGCTCAGGGTAGGATAAAGGTAAAGCATACTTGTATCATATACATTGCAAAGTCAAAAACTGGATCCACAGAGAAAATCAAATCATACAATCAGATCAAGATGTGCACATGTATGGGTACGGTGAGTATGGTAAGGTGGATACTAGGCCCGGAATTGGTGCTAGCTATTACCACACATGTATGATGAATGTTGATTGATGGTGAGGTGGACACTAGCCTCCGAATGGATACTAGTTATCACCATCTAGATTATGGAACTCCTTTTTGCATGATTCTCCCTTTCGTAAGAAATCTTTTGAGAGCATGGCTATCTCTATACTTTTCTCTTTTCTCTCTTTTTTTTAACACTGGACCTTCATGTGTCCATATTTTTTTTTCGATAGCCATGTCTCTTGTGTAACAAAAACTCGAGAGGAGAGATCAACACATATAGAGTTTTATTCTCATGGAATGGATGGATAATACAATGCTAACTTCCAGGGTAGAAGCATAGCAAGGGGGATAAAGTGGTATGCACATGAATCTTGACCATGAAAGTAATGAAAAGAATTCTCACAAGGGTCACAGAATTTGACAAAGCTCAATGCAATAACAAGCAGCATATGAGTATAAGGTTTTCAACTAAAAACATCATATGGCTTTGGTAGGACTGTGTTACATCAAAGAGGAGCTTTGCAAGAGCATTTTTTTTTCGAAAACAGAGTTATCCCAAGCACTGGAACCAACGGAGTTAAGGTCATGTCATCAAGTCATATCTTACTTGCCAACTGCTTAGATAAGCATGTTATCCTTATGATGATATTGTTCACAAGCCTCAAGGTTATAAACAAGGAATAAAACTTATGCATGTCGACCCTAGGCACGGGGTAAACATTTCCATAGATTTCTTGAGTTAATTTATGGAGAATTTATCAACCATGAGCGTACAAACTCAGAAATCATGGTGAAGAGGAAGAGATGCAAACCAGCACTGGTTTTTGTGTGGAACAACAGGGATTCCTGTGATGCGCACGAATGCATGTCCCGTTCAGGTTCTCTAAGCGTGGTCGATCGCAAGCGCTGTGTGAGCGTAGTGTGGGTGCAATAATGATCCATCGTGTTTGCGTTTGGAGAGTGCAACTCTCCCCCACACTGTTTTGTACCTGGGTGCAGTTCTTCAATACAAAAGCAAAAACAAAAATAACTAACACACGAGTGACTCAACCGGGTTACCAGACTGGTGGAGCCAAAATTTATTCATTCAAGTTCACTAATAATAAAGAAATAGGCGCTTACACAAATGATGGAATAAAGGAAATAAATGGAAGGGAAATAAATTAAACCTAACTTAAGCGCCTATGAAGGGAAATAAAAGCGGGGCACGACCCTCTACTCAGCATCATAGAGGTCCTCATGCCCCATGGCCACGAAGAGGCGCCTCATCTTGGCGCACAGGCCACGGCGAATATCGCGGAGGTCATCTCTAAGCTCAGCGAGATCCATCTTCTGCTCCGCACTAATGGTCTTCAGTTTCTCGCACTCCCTGCCTAGTTCCTCCACTAGTGGGGTCATCCTGGCTGCAGTGGGAGTCTTAGGAGATCGCTCGGGCGCCCGAGTCCTCTCCCTCGACTTCCTGGATGCCCGCGGTGTGGAGCTGCTACCCAACTCAAATTCTTCATTTGTTTCCTTCAAAGTCAGAGGTGCACGGCTGCTCTTCCAGCTGGTGCTGTCTGGACTAGCGAACCTAGGCTTCCCAGGCTGCGAAACTGGTGGAGGCGACGAAGGCACAACAGAGGCCGAACGGCCTCTCACTCCGGAGGCTCCCGGAATGTTGAGCCGAGGTGGTGGAACCACCAGAGGCGGTGAAGTTGCTGTGGGTCTTGGCCGGACTTCCACCTTTCTCTGGTAGGGACTGCTGGCACACCCCCATGGTTTCCTCGCTTTCCCGGGCGAAGCAGATCGGCCGGAAAGTGCGTGGAACCGGGGGTGTGAAAGGTGGCACAGCCATCCCCTTGAGCTCTGAAGTTCCCTCGATGGTGGCTCTCGGTCCTTGGTTCCCAACCGGAGGACGGGAGGCGAGCGGTGGCACCTCGAAGATGCACGCAACCTCCATAGGTTCCACCCCTGTGGGAGATGCAGCAATGGCAGGGACATCCCCCTCAACGGGTTCACCGGAGGAGGGTGCCGCGGCGAAGGGGACAAGGCTCTTGTCGGCCATGAGGACTGCCGCGACAGCGAGCGAGGGTGGTGAGTAGGGGAGGCTAGGGTTCTGCGTGACGCAAAACTCCGTCATGCGGTGAGAGAAGGGTTTCTGGAGGACGAAAGAGTGCGCATGCGAAAAACGAGAGGCGGCGGCGGCCCTAGTGGGTCGGCCGACCTAGGGGGTCAGCCGAGCCCATCTGGGCTCCGCTGGGCCTCAGCTTCGGCGTGCGGGCTCTGGCGGGGCTCAGGGTCTCTGGGTCAGGTGGCCCACCAAATCTAAGGTCGGAGGCTTCAACAAGGGCTAGAATGGAATTTCGGGCATTATACTGCCTTCTATTCCAAACAACTTTACTTTAACCTCTTTATACTTTCGTAGCTCAACTTGGGGACTTTACTTGGACTCATACCTAGATGAAAAGTTATCATCACCCTGTTGCTCATATCACCCATTTTCTCCTGATGATATTCTCCTACTCCGCCATGTGGTCCACTTTGCAGGTTTCTTTATGATAGGATGCATTTTCTTTCCTGCATGGTTAGTGCATATGTGCGATGCAAGCTGTATCTATGGTGAACAGAGATGATCCTTACAACCATCCTAAGGGAACTATGATGGGTAACCTTAGGAAGGGAGCGCAGCTAGCAAGGCTATAGCACTACGGACGAGAGATAACAGAGGTGCTGGAGTTGAACACAAAATCCGGGCCTAAAGCCTAGAGTGCTCTAAGAGTGAAGCTTTCACCTGTAGAACTCAATGATGATCAGACCCTAGATTGAGTGAGTGAAAGTTTGTGGGTCGAACGATCATTTGAGCTATAGATCGAGAGCGACGGACTTGCTAGTTCATCCTCTCCTTGGGTCGACAAAGGACCTCACCCTCACCTAAGTGGGATGACACATAAGTTAACCCAAGCTTCCAACGGGAGTGTAAAGGATAGGTGTGTAACCACACTCCCGCAGGGCATCGATCAGGTCAAGGAGTGAAGAGTAGGATTTACATCTACTTGACTTGATCGACATCGGTCTTAGCTTGAGCTTAAGATAATGAGATGGATTGCTCAGCTAGACTGGATATAAGTTCGTGCTTCCCTAAGCCAAAGATATGGAAGTTTTATGCGCCAGGGCTCATGTCTTAGAATAACCCTCGGTGTGGCGGCACTTCGGATTGAGCCTTGACATGAAGCACGAGAAACTTCTACCGTGACCTCTCCTGGAGAGTTGCAGGCAAGTTTGAAGTGATCGTCCCCGCCAGGAATGATTCTTCTTCCTCGACTACTACTCTCCTCCTTCCCTCGAGACTAAGTCTCGAAGGCCGGGTTTTTAAGAGAAGAAACGATAGGGGAATCTAGGAGCAGAATTTGCACTAAGTGCTCTTTCTCATAGATTCCTGCCAGTGAGGAGTGATATCTTCGACTAGAGCACATAGAAATTTGGCATGTAAGCTCGGGCTCTCTCGAAGATTGGCTTAGGCATTCCGACATTTTCTCATTTGGCTACCTCGTCAGTCGAGTCAGGTGGGGAGCTGAAATCTCGGATTTCTCCTAGAATTTCCAGTCCCTGTTCTGGCTCTAAGAACACAAAGGCGCCTCCCGAAATGGCATCAAGCGTCATGCCACAATCTCTTCGTAAACCAAATCAGAAATGCTGCAAGAGCACTGGGTCGGGTAGACCAAGGATTGGGCACGTTTCAACCAAAGAGGCAAAACGATGCCATGCCATGCCTAAGGTTTCCTTCTCCCTTTGTTTGAACTTGAGGATTGCCATTCTTAAGGAAACGACTCGCCGTAGCGGAAAGAATCGAGTGCAAAAAGATGCTCTCAATTCCTCCCAGTGTAGGTGGGTGCAACCAAAACAATGGTACCAAGATTTCGCTTCCCCGGAGAGGGAGAACAGAAACAGGTTCCTCTTAAGAACATCTTGTGTTGCCCCGATGTTACCCTGGGTGGAACACAATTGCTCAAAGTCTCTTACATGATCATAGGGATTCTCATGATTCATCCCCGAGAAGGGTTTTGCCTCAACTAGCTTCATGAGAGATGGGTGAACCATACAAGGTGTTAGAAGAGCGGGTTGTCTCCAGAAAGTTGATTCCATAGTTTCACTCATAATGGGCGGAAGGTGTGTACAAGGATAACCTTCCTGGGGTAGCGGGGGTAAAGGTAGAAACAAAAGAAAAACAACAGATACGAGGATAGTCGGGTTCGTAGATTCTTGACAACCGTCCCCAGCAACGGCGCCAGAAATGCTTGTTGGTATTTCTTAATGTCACCACTATGGCGCCGGGACAGCGTGAGCGTGTAAGAATCACCCAGGTATACTAATGGGTGCGAACGAATCCAGAAGCGCACGGATACTCTGTTGTAGCACTTCACCTCAGGAGTATTCCCAAGGGTATCGAATCCAAGGAACGGTATGGGGGGCTCTACGAGTGACTATCCAAGGGAACACAGTCCCTGCTGAGGTAGGTGAGTGATGTGAAGTCTCCTGTAGGTTCTCGACTCTAGAGAGGAACAAGCTCGGATAAGATCTCGCTTCGGACACTGGCCCCTCCTGACTATAACAGTTGGTTCACGGCAAAGGGTTGCCTACACGCTGTATAAGAACGTGGGGGGTTTCAGAGGGTCCAACGGCTGTCACTACCGCGGCCTACCCCAAGACAAACAGTGGGATACAGGGCATTCGAAGGATAACCAGCAGTCTAGACACCACGACTACACCACTGACTACTACTATAGCACGGCTACGTCTGACGTCCTGTAGAAACACTATAGCACTCCGTATAAATACGAAGAGACGAACCCGCGAGGTTGAGCTAGATCTTACTCGTCACTGAATCGATTCACGCGAGGAGATATGATCGATACTTGGTCTAAATCAGATATGCATGAGCTCACTATATTCTAATAGACAGGCAATCATACAAATGAGATGCAAACTTATGCGATGATAACAGAAGATCTAGGGTCGTGTTCGTGAAGAACACGAGCCTCTGGCTTATGAACAAACGCAAAAGTATGAATTACTTGCTCGTCAACTAGATCGAGGAGGCACGTTCATGAAGAACGCGAGCCTCTAAATGATGAACGAACGAAGAACTCAAGAACAACTCATTCATGCATGAGAACCACTTTAGTCTAAATAGGAAATAAGGAAATACTCACTTTAGTCTAAATGAAGAACAGCATCGCTCACGAGGTACAAGGGGATGATGGATGATGAACGGATCATCACCACCTCACCTCTACTCATCCACACACTCCTCTCTACCTAGCACCACCTAGTCTAGATCCTCCACACACACACACTCATGGTGGGATGAGCTTTCACCTCCACCAAGAGAGAATGAGAGAGGGAGAAAGAGGCAAAGGTGAGAAATGGCTTCAAGTGTGCTTCACCCTCTTCTTACCCCGCTCTCCTCCTATTTATAGGCCTGTGCAACCAGCATGAGAGCACCCAAACACCCTGGAGATGGCCTCTAGGACCAATGACCGAGCACCACGTGGAAGCCCCTGAGTGGGCACCACAAGGTCGGTTCGGCCGACCTGTGGGGTCGGCCGACCCCTTGTGGGCCCCACTCGGGGTGTGCTTTCGCGTGGTGGCTGCCCTGTGGGTCCTGAGGTCAGTTCTCGGTGTCCACGTGGTTTGGAGGTGGTTTAGGCGCTCTGGTGGGCCATAGGATCCATGTGATGCCTGCATGGCGGCTTCTGATTCGCCGAGGCTTCCTTCCTTGGATTGATGATGTCATGGATCCAGAGGATGCTTGCATGCAACCTCTCATTGGTTGAGCCTTACTTGCTAGGATCATGAGGGTGTCTTTTCTCTTCATTTCTTATGCTAAACACCTGTATTCAAGTTAGCATAGCCACTGGTGGAAATTATCAGTTTAAACCCCTATTCTAGTATGGATACTTAGTTCTTATGATAAAATGGAGGGATTGACGGCCCTAAATTAGGTACTTAACAGCCGTCAACACCAGGCGCAAGGATTCACAAGGACAACGACCCCGCCTGGCGCCACGCTCGCCAGTACGCGACCACTGTACACTTCACTATGCGGCATGACTGTAGCTGCCCCTCCTTGCCCTATAAAAGGAGGAGGCTGACACCCAGCCGCAGGCATGTTCAATTCGCACACTCAAATCGCTCGACAACATTCCCTCTCCACTACTCACACTCTCTCCACGATATTGGTACTTTCCCCTAATCATCCTAGTGACCAGGGACTTGGAGGTTTCACCTCCTCTCCCACCTTGCTTGTAGCCCCCTCTGCGAGCACCTTGGTGCAAGATAATACAGTGCTCACGCACACTCTGCTGGACGTACGACCCCATGGCCAGAACCAGGATAAACCCCGTGTCTCTGTGTTAGCATTTGCACCAACCATCGAGAGACAGAACATAGCACAATTCACTAGTTAGTGTCGGGACTAATCCGAACACCGACAGTTGGCGCGCCAGGTACGGGGCACGCACTGTGATCGTTTCCTCGTCCACCACCACTTTCGATGGTGATCCGCACGCAGTCGTTGCCATTGAGGTACCTTACAGGATCCTCCGACCCACTCCCGCCCGGATTCGAGATTCGGTTCGAGAGCCTGGAGTTCCAAGCAACGGGCAACGGCTACCTCATGCGTCTCCTCTCAAGGGACGCAAGTGTGGAGGCTTCGGCACCATGTCCACAGTCACCCCGATGCTGGAGGCGTTCGGGCTAGCGCTCACAACAAGCGTAAGCAGAGCGACATAGGGCGGTGCGTGTGTTGGCGTTTCTTAACGTCACCACTAGTTGTACACCTAGAGGGTGCATATAAGAGCAACCGGGTATACCGCAAGCGCACGGAATTACCAATGTAGCACTTCCCCAAGGAAGGAGAGTATTCCAAGGGTATCGAATCCAAGGAACGGTGTGCACTATCTCCTACTCTAGTATAGATGATCCAAGGACACAACACTGATTGATAGGATAGGTAGAAACGATCTACCTCGACTGAGCATAGGGTCTAGTCACAGTCTCTCAGGTATAACACTCACTTCGGACACAAAGCACATCCTAACTTTTTAGGGAGAGGCCAATGTGCTGGCAACGAGCCCAACTCGGTACGTGATGCAGAGGGTTTGCAAAGGGTCCAACAGGCTGTCACCACTGTGGCCTACCTCTACGCTACGAACGTACTGGTCTTCGAAGGATAGCTTATGGCCCAGACACCACATATACACTACTGACTATTACTACGAATCCGCGAGGGAGATACTGGCACTAGCTCAAGGTATGCTCTATCACTCATGCAAGATCACGAATGCACTTTGATCTAACTAGAAACATGCAGGAGCTTCACTTTACTCTAATAGACAAGCTGGCAAACTAGATGCAAACTTATGATCTAAGTCTACTGGATCCAAAGGGTTGTGTTCGAAGAACACAAGCCTCTAAACCAAGAACAAACGAAGAACACAAGAACAAAGCAACTAAGCATGCATACGACTTTAGTCTAAATAGGAAATGTCGAAATACTCACTTTAGTCTAGTTGAAGAACAATGGCACCGCTGAGGATCGTTCTTGAGGAAGATGACATGAACATGACATGTCCTCAAGCCTCCCACCTCACTTCCTAGAACTAATCCTATACAAAGAGCTCTCCTCTCCTAAAGAGGGAGGCTCCAAGCCAAAATGAAGAGGAGGAGGAGAAGTGTGTGTCTCAAATGGGAGCCCCTCCCCATCTATTTATAGAGGAGGGGGTGGCTTGCTCGGAGGCTCAAAGTGCCCCAAAACGCCAGGGATCGCAGCAAGTGACCAATCAGGCAGCATCACGTGGAAGGTGGGGATCAACCGACGCTAGGTCGGTTCGGCCGATCCTAGGGTCGGCCGAAACCCCCGGGAGGCCTTCTACGTTGTGTTTTCTCAGGGTGGCTGCCATGTGGGCCCTGATGCTTGTCCTCCGTGCATGCCAAGTTTCCTGGCGGTTTGGGTACTGAGTGGGCCCTTGGATCCATGTGATGTCCACGTGGTGATTCATGATTCGTCGGGCTTGCCTCTCTTGGATTGATGACGTCAGTGATCCAGGGGAATCCTATGTGGCATCCCCTCATTGGCTGAGCTTGAAGTACTTGGATCAAAAACTTGTGCTTTTACTCCTCTTTCTAGTGCTAATCACCTGTATTTGCATAATCACCAACACTTGTGGAAATGGTAAGTTTAAGCCCTATTCTAGTGTTGATAATCATTTTCCATGCCAAAAGCTACATGTTTGACGGGTGAGAAGTGAGTGAAAAACAGCCGTCAACAAATACCCCCACACTCGACCTTTGCTCGTCCCGAGTGAAGGGAAGAACAAGATCAAAGTGAGACATGATATCCATAGGTATGAAACAAGCATAATAGATATTCCAGACCATACCTTGTACTTGTGAATTCTGAAGTGTCTATCATGCTAGCTTGGGTAGTTGAAGAATGGAATGGTCACGAATCAAATCACACCTGCTCATCATGTTAAGCACTTGGGGTTTTGCAATAAATTTTCAAAACAAAACCTTGCTTAGCTCCTCATTTGATTCTCTCAGATCGCTCAATGTGTATATGTCCTCACCAAGGCATTAGATTGGCTTTCTTCACCCTACTTCTAATGATGGCTATATGTGGAGCTCAGAGTAGGATAAAGGATAAGGCATACTTGTATCACATATATTGCAAAGTCAAATACTGGATCCATAGAGAAAATCAAATCATACGATTAGATCAAGATGTGCACGTGTATGGATATGGTGAGTATGGTAAGGTGGATACTAGGCCCGGAATGGGTGCTAGATATTACCATACATATATGATGGAAGCTGAGGTGATGGTAAGGTGTACACTAGCTCCGGAATGGATACTAGTTATTACCATCTATGATATGGAACTCCTTTTTGCATGATCTCATCTCTCTCCTATTTCTCCTTTATTTTGGACATGGGCTATTCTTTCTTTTCTTTTTTTTTTCTTTTTTTCTTTCATCATGCCTTGAGCATGTATCTCTTTTTTCATAGCCCATGTCTCTTTTTGAAGGACACTTTTGGAGAGAGATGTCACACCACATATGGAGCTTTATTTTTATGAAATGGATAAATGATACAATGCTAACTTCTAGTGTAGAAGCATAGCAAGGGGAAATAGGTGGTGTGCACATGAATCTTGATCATGAAAGTAGTGAAAAGAATTCTCACAAGGGTCACAGAATTTGACTAAGCTCAATGCAATAACAAGCAGCATATGAGTAAAAGGTTTTCAAATATGAATATCATATGGCTCTAGTGGGACGGTGGCATATCAAAGAGGAGCTTTGCAAGGGGTTTTTATGATTTTCAAATAAAATTCCCAAGCACTCAGACATTCAGAGCGAAGATCATATCATCAAACCATATCACAAACGTCAACTACTTAGATAAGCATGAGTTCCCTAATGATATTTGTTCACAAGCATCAAGATGATAAGTAAGGAATAAAACATATGCAAGCCAACCACAGGAACCATGTAGAGCAAGCATAGCACGGATTGCTGAGTTTGATGTAAAGGATATGAATTGAAATTCATTCAAACTCATGGATAAAGGAGAGTGAGGTAGAGGGTGCACATACCATCGCTTCTGAAGGATAAGAGATCAAGGAAGACCAGTGGTGATTCGGCTGACCATAAGGCAGCCGACTCACTCTAGTTTACCTTGCTCTTGTCATGAAGGCGTAGTCGATGTTGTGCAACGTCTGTGTAGAAGTTCTCGAGTGGATATGTCGATGATGAGCTTGAGAGAACTCCCCCACATTGGTGGTTGGCCCTGGTGCTGTTCTTCAAGCAAACAGTGGAAACAAAAGAGGGACTCTACTGGTTCAAGAACCATAGAGCCTTTATTCAAATTCAAATATTTTTGGGTTTTTTTATTGTCACCATGTCATTTGCTCAAGAAGGGTTAGACCAAGGTTACACATTATATACGAAGGGGAATATACTTACCTTGGACCTTTGAGAGGTCATATGTACCACCTTTGCATGATGTGCAACATGAATCTGACACCTCATCTTACCTTCCCATTTGAATTTAGCTCAATGACTTACCTATTCAAATTTGACAATTCTCTGCAGGGGTTAGTCAGCATATATGCAAAATCTGTTAAGAGGACATGCAAAATCTAAAAGCAATTATGCAAAATCTATATCTCCTAAACCATTGGCACTTCTTTATTCCACTCAGAGTAAAGGGTCTGTAGACTACAGCTTATAAGTGAGCGGGCATTTCCAAATGGCTATGACACATTGAACTAGCATATATACCATTTTCAAACTGAGCGGGCATAATAAAGCAAAGTTTAATTAGCTATGATGTATCATGAAAACATACTATGGCCCTAAATTAGCCTTGATAGGTAGGAATAGAGTAGCATCATACTACTGCACAATTTAAAAAACCCTTAAGCCAATACACACATAAGATTAGTGATCGGTAGAGGGCAAACATATTAGTCTATAGCCGTATAAGATAAACAATTTTTAGCCAATGCTTTTTTTTGTCTATAGCAGTATAAGATAAAATCACACCCAAAAGCTATAGTGTATACAAGACAAAATAGCTAATGCTTTTTTGAGTCAAAGTAGGAAACCTTTGAGATAGCTCAGCACCATGTAACTCAGCAAGCTGGCTCTGAAATTTCAGTAAACCACAGAATGAGAAAACAGAAAAAGTGAAGGCAGATATAAAAACAATAGTACAGAGAGAAATAGCACACCTTAACTCGATAAGCTTAAACAAGCTCCTCTTGTAAATTTTGATTCTCTTAAGCAACCATTTAACTTCTTTTGGAGGTTCTCAACATCCTATTCCAAAGCTACAGTCCTGAACAATTACAATAAAAATATCAAAGGCCAATGCTTGTCAATTCTTCGGAACCAATTTATCAAAGGCCATGCCTCTGTGCAGACACATGTATATATCATCACGGTAATGCTTCAACAGAATAGCTAGGTAGTGGCTTATGGGACTGCAAGTAAAGCAGAATATGCATGTGACTTGTGGCTTGTCAACATATCTGAAAAATGGATCAAGAATGTTCAGTTGAATCATCAAAGGGTCAGATATTAATCTCTGCAGAAATGAGCTTGAATGTGTGACGTTCTGGAACACCAAGGAGCAGAACGAAGAAACTTGCTTTGATACAGATGCTTAAAAAACAAATTCGGTGCACCCAATAGTTAAATAGACAATATCAGCTAGCTCACTTTATCATGAAAATAGAAGTCCCAACCAGATATGCATACCAAATTCATTTAACATCAACAGTCACAACAAATGAGATACGGGAGTCAATTTCAGTAAATTGACAGAAGTAGTTTCAAAGAAATTAGACATGCATCAAACTCTAGTACTGAAACATACACTCTGATTGATTCTTAAATAGTACATGGAACCATAATTCAACAGTCAGACAAATGAAACATGGAGACAGAAAAATTCAGAAATTATCATCACTAACAAATGCTAATTCACAGAGATTAATTCCCCGAAGATTAATTCTCCAAAGATTAATTCATAGCAACATGTAACAAATGCAATTCAGCCATCTCAATAGTGCCATTCATACCAATCGAACAAAATGGACAGACAAGAAAAATTGATCAATTGGAATAAGCATCTCACCAGTGTCGCAGTAGAGGCGGTTGCAGCAGGGGCACCGCCGGTGCCGGCCGTCGCAGCAGGGCATCGCACAGCCGCCTGGATGCCGCTTCCACCGGATCTGATCCATGGAGAAGACCGAAGAGGGAGCGGCTGCGCCGTCGGGGAGGGAGGAGGGAGCGGCGGCGCGCACCGGGAAGGCGGGGATAGAGGAGAGAGCAGCGGCCAGGGTCGGCAGGCATGGAGGAGGGTGCTGTGCGGGGGCGGCCGAGCGGGCACTGGGCGACAGCGGTTCTGGTGGATGCGGATGGCAGGGGACGGGCAAGGGCGGTGGCCTGCAGGAGGGTGCGGGAGGCAGGGGCGGCTGGGAGTGGTCAGCCGGCCAGGGGGATTAGGTTTGGCTTTTGATATTTGGTCAGTTGGGCCGGAGCTCTATTGGGCCAAATGAGGGAGCGGGTTCCTCTGAATTTTCACAACTATATCTGACGGCAAGGGCTCTTATATGTATTCCTTTCAGACTAGTAGGCTCCACAACGGGAAATGGAATGCACTGCGACAGATAATGGGCTGGTGCCTGACAGTTTTTGTGCAAAACAGAGTGTCAAAAAAATATATGTAATTTCCAAATAATTTCCCAAATCAAATTTAAGCTTTGTTTAGTTTCAAAAAAATTTTGATCCACCTTTGACATCGAAACTATGGACACTAATTAGAAGTATTAAACAAAATTCATTTCATAACCTTCGGCTCAAATAGCGAGACGAATCTAACAAATCTAATTATGGCATGATTAGACAACATTTTGCTACAGTAAACAATCTCTAATAATGATAGATTAATTAGGCTTGATAAATTCGTCGCACGAGATTTTCCATCCAACTGTGTAATTAATGTATGTTTAATACTCATAATAGGCTTTGTTTTAGTTGCCCAAAAATTTCTACCAAAATTTTTTAGCAACTGAACAAGGTCTTAGACTGAATTTTGGTATTCCTTACGACGAGATCTTAAAAATAAGATCACACTTGACTATATGTTAAATCAAATTATTTTTGCACGTGCTTCAAAATGATGGTTGGTTAAAAAAGAAAAATTATTGCCGAAATCAATTTGTTGTGTGAATCTATAGAATTTTCTAATCAAGTTTTGCTATTACTATAATTATTTATTGAATTACTAAGCAATAAATGTTAAAATATCATAAAGTGACTAGAAAAATCTAAAAAGTTGCATAACCTCATGATTTTAGTGTACAAGCATCACATAAAAATTCAAGTGATTTTGAAAAAATGTTGCTACATATCTCTCACAAAGATATATATGGCTCACATAGTCCTATGTAGCTAAGTGAGATATGTTCCTAGTTGTGAAAGATGTATAGTATCACTTTGTTGAAATCATTCGAAACTTTTATGAGATGGTTATAGAGCCAAAATATGTTAGTCTGTGAATCTATGGAATTTTCTGATTAAGTTTTCTATTACTGTAATTATTTATTGAATTACTAAGGAATAAATGTGAAAATATCATAAAGTGGCTAGAAAAATCTAAAAAGTTGCATAGCCACATGATTTTGGTGTATGAGCGTCACATAAAAAATTCAAGTGATTTTGATAAAGTGTTGTTGAATATCCCTCACAAAGGCATATATGGCTCACATACTCCTATGTAGCTAAGTGAGATATGCTCCTAGTTGTGAAATATGTATAATATCACTTTGTCGAAATCGTTTGAAACTTTTATGAGATGGTTATGGAGCCAAAATATGTCGTTGTGTGAATCTATGGAATTTTCTGATCAAGTTTTGCTATTACTGTAATTGTTTATTGAATTACTAAGGAATAAATGTGAAAATATCATAAAATGGCTAGAAAAATCTAAAAAGTTACGTAGCCACATGATTTTGGTGTATGAGCGTCACATAAAAAATTTAAGTGATTTTGATAAAGAGTTGCTGAATATCCCTCACAAAGACATATAGGGCTCACATAGTCCTATGTAGCTAAGTGAGATATGTTCCTAGTTGTGAAAGATTTATAGTTTCACTTTGTTGAAATTGTTTAAAACTTTTATGGGATTGTTATGGAGCCAAAATATATCGTTGTGTGAATCTATGAAATTTTCTGATCAAGTTTTGCTATTACTGTAATTATTTATTGAATTACTAAGGAATAAATGTGAAAATATCATAATTTGGCTAGAAAAATCTAAAAAGTTACGTAGTCACATGATTTTGGTGTATGAGTGTCACATAAAAAATTCAAGTGATTGCGACAAAGAATTATTGAATATCCCTCACAAAGACATATATAGCTCACATAGTCCTATGTAGCTAAGTGAGATATGTTCCTAGTTGTGAAAGATGTATAGTATCACTTTGTCGAGATCGTTTGAAACTTTTATGAGATGGTTATGGAGCCAAAATGTGTTGTATAGCCACATATTTTTCAAGTTTGTTTTAAAAAAATTATTATAGTTCAATTAATATAAAAAAATAAAACATCCTAATACAACATAAACTAATGCTTATCCTAGTGGTTTGCACACGTCATTTTTGTTCCAAAGGTCTCAGGTTCGATCCCCAAGCATACATTTTTTGCGAATTAAATTCCTGGCATTGTGTCTATTGCAACCATTTGAGACCTATTGCAACACTTTTTCAGAGTTGCATTAGACAGAAAACAAAATCTATTCATCCAGGAACGATATGTCATTTTACCACCTATTCAAACTTCTTTTATCCAAATTAAAAAAATATATGTAAGTTTCAAATCATTTCGGCTGCGGTCGGGGTGTGGCTGGGCACAGCTGGGGCGTGGCCGGTCGTGGCCAGGGTGCGGCCGGTCGTTGCCAGGCCGTGGCCAGGGTGCGGCCGGCTGCGGCCAGGGTGCAGCCGGCTAGGTGCAGCAGTAGTGTGGCCGGCCGTGGCCAGGATGCGGCCGGCCGTTGCCAGGGTGTGGCCAGGGTGCGGTCGGTCGCGACCAGGGTGCAGCCGGCTGGGCGCAGCGGGGGTGCGGCCGGCTGTGGCCAGGGTGCGGCCGGCTGCAGCCACGGTGCGCCGGCTGGGCGTGGCCGGCTGTGGCAATGCAGGGCAGACCAGCAGGTAGCGGAGGGTCTCTAGTTGCGATTATGCCAGCACATCTCTTCTTTTTTGGATTTTTTTTGCGTCCTCAAGGTGGAACCGCATCACCACGTCCTCAAGGTGGGACCGGGTGACATAGCAATTTAAAGTTATTTTGGTATCGTGGCATTGTGTCTATTGCAACTATTTTGGGCCTATTGCAACACTTTTTCGGTGTTGCATAGGCAAAAAACAATAATAATTTTAGAAAACTTTACTTTGTTTTTGAAATAACTAACTAATAGAACCCTGTAAAGTAACTATTCTATTTTAATATCTATAAGTTACTATAAGCTGACCACATAGAAACATGAAAAAGGCTTGAACGATGCCAGCTAACACAAACATTGTAATAGTGTAGTGGTAAGTTATATACTAGTGTAGTATTGAGGTCCTTGGTTCAATTCCATATCATGACGGTTTTTTATTTTTTTCTATTTTGTCACTAATGACAGATTGTTTTCCTACCAATTCAAACTTCTTTCTTAAAATTAATAATTAGAATAAAATCTCAATTCAAAATTATCCAAGTTCTATTTTTGACTATGAATTGTATTTTTTTTCATAGTATATCATACACGCTACAAGGCCCAATCCAATCAGACTCGCCTCTTAGTTGTTGCAACACTCAAAGTACATATTGCAACAAAAATTAAGCGTTGCACTTGAACACAATTGTCGCTTCGAAGCCGAAGATCTCGTTGCAATAAAATTTAGCATTTGCAACAATATCAAAGTATATTGCAACTGTCAACAAAGGTTGCAATAGAACCTCACTTTTGCTTCGCCTCCAAGAGTTCTCGTTGTATTAAGCATCAATAATTTGCAACGCTTGTGAAATTTTATGCAACACCAAACAATCGTAGCAATAGTCACAACCAAATGCAACTAACGCAAATGTGGTTGCAGTACTACCACACAATTGCAACCACAATCAATTCTACTGCAACCATTTTACACCATTGCAATATCGTCAACCAAATGCAACAAAGCTTTGCAACACCTTCAAAACCGTTGTATTAAAGATACATATCGCATCGATTTTTTAGAATGGTTGCAATACAACCATCTATAGCAACCAAATTTTCGCTGTTGCAATTCAGAGGTGTTGAATTTGATACAAAACCTTGTAGTGCCACCTATGATCCCCTCAAATAAATCCAAGAGAAAACGCCCTCAAATCAACGAATCGAGCCAAGAACAAAAACACTCAAAAATAGCTTTGAAAATGACACAAAAATCACAAAGAGCTAGGAGAGGGAAATCATCACAACGCCGAATGCCTCCATACATCCAGAGGTCAGAGTCTATACAAGAATCTAGCCTAAGGAAATACTAGGAAAAGAAGCAGTCCAGAGCGATCTACCGGGGGAGGAAACCCTAGAGCCAGAGAGAGAGATGCCGCTATATATACGAAGTCCACCAGATGAGGCAAATGACCATGCTACCCCTACAACTTAAAATGAAGATACACACCCCTCACGGGCATTTTGGTCAAGTCTTCGAATATTCCATCGAGCAGACACGCTTCCATCGCGGACTTGCTTAGCCTCGACGCAAGCCCCGCGATCACGCCACGTGCCCCTTGCTTCGAAGCTTCCCGATGCTCCCGGATCACCATCTCCGTCGCATCGGGCCTTCGGATTTGGTTTTGAGGCCCAAACCAAGAAACCGTCCACTGATGGTTTTGTTGGAAAACCACCAAACCCCGCGTGCAAGCTTTAGCCTCGAACCGCCACCTTGCACCAGCCCATGTCCACGACTTCAACTCGCTCGTCTTGCACCGCACGGCTCACACTTGACCCCATCGACCACCACGGCTAAGGCCTTTCGCGCTTGTTCTTCACCTGCACCAACACGAGTCAAGCCGCAGCCTGTACCTGCACACTGACCTAAGCATCAGTCCACACAACGTTGTAAATCACTCATCACTAAGGAGCGACCCTCCACTTGTCCTCGGACACACTTGGTCCTCACTACAACAGCCAGGAGGACAGGAGCCTGACGCCGGAGCCCCCAGGAACCCGTGTGTTCATCCGGTTAATCCGCGTGGCCCCGATCCCCCGCGCTTCCGATAACCCGCGACCGTGACCAAGTACTCGGGGGAGACGGACCCCCGGGTGTGGCTCAACGATTACCGCCTGGCTTGTCAGCTGGGTGGCGCTACCAACGACGCCATGATCATCCGCAACCTATCTCTTCACCTCGTGGACTCCGCTCAAACGTGGCTCAAGCACTTGCTCATGAACTAGATCCACGACTAGGACGACCAAGTAAAGACCTTCGTGGGGAATTTCCAGGGCACATACGTGTGCCCTGGGAACTCTTGGGACCTGCGAGGCTGTTGCCAAAAGACCAGCGAGTCCCTGAGGGACTTCATCTGCCGCTTCTCCAAGCGCTGCACCGAGCTCCCGAGCATCAGTGAATCTGAGGTCGTTCATGCCTTCCTGGAGGCCACGACCTGCCGGGACCTAGTGCGCGAGCTAGGGCAAAACCCTCCCGACAGCGTGAACGAGATGTTCAACATCACCATCAGCTTCACCTCTGGAGAAGAGGTAGTTGGAGCAATCTTCGATGGCAAAATGGGCAAGCGAGCGGAGAATGCGCCCGCGGAGGGCAGCAAACCCAAGGACTCCGCGAAGAAGCAGAAACAAGGCAAGAAGGCCCAGCGCGTCTCGCGCACCCAGGAGCAAGGTGAAGACTCTGATGAGGTCCACGCGGTTGACCCCGCTCGCAAGAGGGCTCGAGACCCCCTCGAGGGCCTGGCGTGTTTGATGACATGCGGAAGAAGTCGTGCCCGTACCACAAGACCCCGGTGGCCCACACCCTCGAGCAATGCGACATGCTCAGGAAGTACTAAAATTGTGTCGCCACGAAAGATGACAACACCAAGAAGAACACAGGCGATGGGGGTGATGACGGTTTCCCCTGGGTGGAGAAAGTATTCTTCATCTTCGGGGGGCCGACAGTGGACATGGTGTCTCAGCAGCGCAGGCGCGAACGTCGAGAGGTCTACTCCGTTCACCGGGCCGTGCCATCCTATCTCGACTGGTCGGAGGAGACCATCTGCTTCAGCCGCGAAGACCACCCGAACCACATCCCGAACCCAGGGCAGTACCTGCTCATTGTCGACCCCGTCATCGGCAACACGTGATTCTCCAAGGTGTTGATGGATGGAGGCAGCAGCCTCAGCATCATGTACTCCTCCACCTTGGAGCTCATGGGATCGGCCTAGACAAGCTGTGCCCTAGCAAGTTGCCATTCCACGGCGTCACACTGGGCAAGCGAGTTCAACCCCTCGGGCAGATCGACCTGCCTGTTTCCTTCGGCACGCCAGACAACTTCCGCAAGGAGGTCCTCACCTTTGAGGTGGTGGGATTTCGAGGAGCATACCACACCATCCTTGGGCGCCCATGCTACGCCAAGTTCATGGTGGTCCCGAACTACACCTACGTCAAGCTGAAGATGTCGGGGCCAAACAGCGTCATCACGGTGGGGCCGTCGTTTGAGCACGCCTACGAGTGCGACGTCGAGTGCGTTGAGTGCACTGAGGCGCTCGCGCATGACGAGGCCCTTGTAGCGGACCTGGAGAAGATAGCGAACGAGATCGTCGACTCCACCAACAAGCATGCAGGCAGCTTCGAGGCCGCCGAGCACACCAAGGTTGTACCCCTCGACCCCAGTGCCCCCGAGGGCAAGGCGTTGAGGACCAGCTCCACCCTCGACCCCAAATAGGAAGCAGTGCTCGTCGACTTTCTCTGCACCAATGTCGACATCTTTGTGTGGAGCCCCTCGGACATGCTGGCCATCCCGAGGGAGGTCGTCGAGCACTCCCTTGACATCCAGCCTCATTCCAAGCTGGTGAAGCAACGCCTGCGACGCTTCGATGAGGAAAAGCGTCGGGCAATCGGATAGGAGCTGCAGAAGCTCTTAGAGGCCGGATTCATCAAGGAGGTATTCCATCCTGAGTGGCTAGCTAATCCTGTATTAGTTAAGAAAAAGAATGGGAAATGGCAGATGTGTGTAGATTACACTAGTTTAAATAAAGCATGTCCAAAAGTTCCTTTTCCTTTGCCATGTATCGATCAAATAGTAGATTCTACTGCGGGATGCGAGCTTTTATGTTTCCTTGATGCATATTCTGGCTATCACCAAATCAACATGAAGGAGTCCAACCAGCTCGCGACTTTTCATCACGCCATTTGGTATGTTTTGTTATGTCACGATGCCATTTGGTCTCCGAAACGCTGGGGTAACATACCAGCGATGTATGCTCCACATCTTTGAGGGTCACATCGGGCGGACCGTTGAGGCATACGTCGATGACATCGTTATAAAATCCAGGAAGGCGAACGACCTGGTGAACGATCTGCGCGCTGCGTTTGATTGCCTTCAGGAGAATGGGGTAAAATTGAACCCCTAGAAGTATGTCTTTGGGGGTGCCGCGTGGCATGCTCTTGGGATTCATTGTCTCTCAGCGAGGCATCGAACCCAACCCTGAGAAAGTCTCGGCCCTCGAACGAATGGGACCGATCCGAGACCTAATGGTGGTGCAAAAGGTCTTGGGCTGCCTGGCAGCTCTGAGCCGCTTCATCTCACATCTTGGTGAGAAGGGCTTACCCTTGTCCCGACTCCTGAAGAAGCACGAACGCTTTTCTTGGACCTCCGAGGCCCAGGAAGCTTTCGGCAAGCTAAAGGCGACGCTCGCTCACGCTCCAATCTTGACGCCACCCCAGAACGGAGAGCTCCTCTATCTCTACATAGCTGCAACGACCCATGTGGTTAGCATGGTCATCGTCGTGGAGAGAACGGAGGAGGGCCACACCTTGCCTGTTCAAAGGCCGGTGTACTACATTAGCAAGGTGCTATCCAAAACCAAGATGCGATATCTGTAAATCCAGAAGCTGCTCTAAGCGGCGGTGCTTGCACGACGCAAGCTGCGGCACTACTTCAAGGCCCATCCTATCACCGTGGTCTCGTCTTTCCCCCTTGGAGAGATAATTCACAACCAGGAAGTCTTGGATACAATATCTAAGTGGTCAGTAGAGCTCATGGGTGAAACTCTCACCTACGCGCCACGAAAGGCGATAAAGTCGCAAGTCTTGGCGGATTTCGTCGCTGAGTGGACTGACACCCAGCTGCCCCCGCCCTAGATCCAAGTCGAATGCTGGACCATGTACTTCGACGGGTCGGTGATGAAAATGGGCGCAGGCGCGGGCCTGCTCTTCGTCTCACCCCTCGGAGAACATATGCGCTACGTGGTACACTTGCATTTTGAACAACCACATGTCATCGTCGCCACACTTCATCTTCCTGGTCTCCACCACACGCTTCGCCCTCGTGGCCGCGTACGTCTGAAGGAGCGGCTCCTCTAACATCCGCGAGCTCACCAGGGCTGCGGGGTCCGCGCCCCCCGTCATCTTGAAGATGGGGAGCACCCTCTCCATGAGCGGGACCACCAACCGCTGGTGGAAGTTCGCGATGACAACCGCCGCGGTCAGCCCGGCCTCCGCCAACGTGCGCAGGGCGGCGGTGAAAGGCTCAAGCTTCTTCCACCTCTCCGGGCTGCACATTCTGTGCGCCCCACTCCTCTGGCCGCTCCGTTAGCACCTGCTCGGTGTATGCCGGGAGCCGGCGCCGTCGTTGTGCAGGTAAAACCAATCCTTCTCCCAGTCGGTGTTGTTTGATGTTATGGTGCAGGGCAGGTACAGGTGTTTCCTACTCTCGCGCACCACGAACGTGAGGCCGCCGACGCGAACGGGCCTATGCAACCCCTTCGCCCCACCGGTGACCGTATGGAGCTCACCCCGAAAGAGGTGAATCTACTGGTCCCAGTGCGCCTCGAGTCCTAGGAATCCCTCGCAGACAGTGACGAAACTCGCTGCCTACGAGATGGCCTTGGGGGCAAAGTTATGGAGCTCCGCCCCATAGTGGTAGCACAGACCCCGCATGAACTTACTCGCGGGGGCGTTGAATCCCCGCTCGTGCAGGTGTGCGAAGCTCACAACGTAACTCTCCAGGAGGTTCGACACCCGATGCAACACCGGCGACACGATCCATTCCGGCCTCGCCGGGTCGGTGATCCTCGACGGCTGCCCGCTGGTGACGAGCCCCAGCAGGGAGTGCTCGTCACGGTCGACGGGCTCCATGCCACGATATCACCCATCGGAACCATGACTGGGGAGGAAGGGAGTAGGGAGCCGGACGGAAGCAGAACGGACGCGCGCGGATCTACTGCGATAGAGCTTAAGGATGCGGAGGAAGGCGAGAGTGCGAGCGTCGATAGCGAATGGCTAAGGTAAAAAATCCCCTCGCCGCACTTCCTATTTTATAGAGTAGGGAGGAAACAGAATGGCCGCAGGCACGGGGGCAACCGTAGTAAATGCAGTGGGTGCCACCTGTCGCTGACAACAGGGCCCCACCACCCGGAAACCAACACGCGCGTTCGCGGCAGCGATTATTGCGGTGCGATAAGACTGGGAGCACTGTAGCATGTTACTTCCAAACCGCCCGCCGCCCACGCCGCTTCGCCTAAAAAGGTGTGTCTACTTCACCCACTCAACACGATGTCATCCACGACCACACGCGCGTGGCCACGATTCGGTCCACGACCGAAGACCGAACATCGAGAGTTCCTTCCAAGGTAAGCCAAACCCCTCGAATCCTACTGATCAGGGCTCGAGGCCTGGCCTCTCGAAAGGGTTCGATGGGCGGCCCAGATCGATGGAGCCAGGAATGGCCAGGACGCGCTCGCTCGAGCCTACCCTCGAACGCGGAGTCCGGGGGGCATCCTGCGTTTCCCCTTTGCTCCCTTAATGATCAGTGGCTCGAGGCCTGGCCCGCCGAGGGTATGACAGGCGCAGCAGATGCACCTCATAGCGAGGCCCATATTGATCAGTGGCTCGAGGCCTGGCCCGCCGAGGGTTCAGCAAGCGCCACAGATGCACAAAAGACAGGGACGTGCGGTGTTGACATTTCGTAGCGCAATCACCAAAGAACGAATTTAGAATCCATCCCCGGCAACAGCGACAGAAATGCTTGTTGCCATTTCTTAATGGAATCACCAAACGACGCCGAGTTAGCGTGAGCATCAAGAATTGCCATAGGGTCGTGTTCGTGAAGAACACGAGCCTCTATCTTATGAACAAACACATAAGGAATGAGTAAATCATCCATCAACTAGATCGAAAGGTAGTGTTCATGAAGAACAGGAGCCTCTAAATGATGAACAATGGATGAACTAAAGAACATATTAATCATATGATCTACCACAACTTTATATGAAATAGCTAAATAATTGAAGTAGATCAAAGTCATACATAGAAATAAAGATACAAGAGAACTCATACCTAGACTCCAAAGTAGACTTGGAACCTGAATAAGAGCTACTCTAGCCTACCCCCTAGCCTTGGAAACTAAAAGTGAGAGGTGAATGAAGAGAGTGGTGTGTGAGAAATGGAGCCCCTCCCCTTCTATTTATAGGCAAAGAGGAGGCTTGCTTCGGGGCTCAAAGTGCCTCAAATCACCCGGGGATGCAGCAATTGACCAATGAGGAAGCAACACGTGGAAGTCCCCCTAGGCCCTCCTCTTGGGGTGTCCTTCCTCTAGGTGGCCTCCAGGTGGGTCCTCTGATCACTCCCCCGTGCATGCCTCATTTTGGAATCCTAGGTGGGCCCATGGATCCTTGTGAAGTCCATGTGGCACTCTCTGATTCGTCGGTGAGTGCCTCCCTTGGATCGGTGACGTGGATTGCCACATGTTTCCTAGGTGCCAGCCATCTCCTCAGCTGAGTTAGCATGGATCTTCCATAGAAGGTGAGTTTCCATCTATTTTCATGCTTATTTCACCTACATACAAATAATCTCCAAGGACAAGTGGAACTACATTATTCAAACCAAAATGCAAGTAAATAATGCATATGCCTCTATTTCTGTGAGAATATTGATGGCTGAAAGTGGTACTTAACAGCTGTCAACAAACTCCCCCAAGCTAACCTCTTGCTCGTCTCGAAGCAAGACATTAGGGACTTAGGTTGGTTGATCAGGAGTTGCTGCGATGTTGTATCTTTAACTTATGGCAAACATACAACAAAGTACTCTACCAAGAGTTGAACAGGTTGGCAATATTCTTACCATTCGCTTGATGACATGGGGCATATAGCTTCACCTGCGTTGGGCGGTTGAGAGACATAATGGTTACATAGTAAATGCATAATCACTCATACCTTGATCAGCTATTAATTCGGAGGTTTTGCAAATTTTTCAAAAGAAAATCGGAGTTCCTCAAATGATACTCTCGGATCGCTCAAAGTGTATGGTTCCTCACCAAGGCATTAAGTTGCCTTTCTTCACATCCTACTCCTAATAGGCTTATGTGGACCTGTAGGTAGGGAAGAAATGTGGCATACTTGTTTCTCATATTTTGCTAAGTCAAAAACCGGATCCTTGGAAGAAACAAACATACATCCTGATCAAGATGTGCATAAGTGTGTGATGAATATGAGCACTGGTAAGGTGTATACTAGGCCTGGAAATGGGTGCTAGATATTACCATGCTTTATATAAAAAATGAGGTATTGATGGTAAGGTGGACACTAGCCCTGGAGTGGGTACTAGTTAGAACTCTTTTTTCTTGCACTTATCAATCCCTTTTTCCCCTTTTGGAATTTTTCAAAACTTGGGCTAGCTCTCTTTATTTTATTTTGCCATGCTTTTGAGCATGCTTTTCTTTTTTTTTCTCTTCTTTTTTTAGCTAGCCCTTTGTCTGTTTTGGAGATATTCGGAGAGGGATGAATGATACAAAGATGCATAGAGTTTTATTTGTGGAAGAATGCGTAAGCAAATGGAACAAATGATGAATGCTAACTTCCAGTGTAGAAGTTTTAGCATGAACGTGTACGTGATCTTGATCAGGGGAGTATGAGTTCTAACAAGGGTCACCACAATTTGACCAAGCTCAATGAGAGAACGAGCTGCATATGTGGAAGCTAACAAGAGCTAGAATCTACATATAGCCTTGGATAGGAAATGCTCATCATTGAGGAACTCATCATGTTTAGATTTTTCAAAAAGGAAAACTCCGGATGTCAAGCATCACTAGGTACAAGATCATAGCACTCTATTATACCATATCATGTCTCACAACAACTTAGGCATGGATCATGCTTTTTGCTACCCACCATTTTCAAGCTAAGGTTCGAACATGCAAGCCAACAAACTCAAAACTTAGGTAGGATACAAAGTTGTAAGCAAGACATATGAGAAGAATAAATAGAGCAACTATTCATCATTTCAACCATAGAGGCAAAGCATTCTTACTATGCATATCAAAGCAAACTAAAGCAAACTTAATGATGAAAGCAAATAAATCTTTTTGGTCTTTTTATTTTTGTAGATTTTTATGGATTTTTATTATAAGACATTCTGATACAAGTTACCTCACGATGGGGGTCCTCCCCCAAGCTAGCTTCAGGCTCACTGCGGAGGAGGGTAGAAGAAACCCTGACTCGCACAGTAAGCCCTCTCCTCCTCTTTGTGTCGCTGCTGCGCCTGCTGCATGGCGTAAATCCTGTCGCCTGTCTGACGCTGCCACGCTGAGTTAGCCTCGACGTGTGTGTTCAGCGTCTCCTCCACTCCCGTCACCTGGATGGTGAGCTCTCCCAGCTGCTGCGCGAGCTGAGCATCTCATGCAGAGGCCGAAGAGTGTCGTCTGAAAGACGAAGATGGTGGTGGACTACCAGAGCTAGAACTAGTGGGTGTAGCCCACTGGTCCATGCTCGCACTCGCCCAAGCCGTGCCACTCGCACTCGGTTGGTAGGCGGGCTGGTCCCAACTAGGTGCATATCCAGGGGTAACCCCAAACATGTACCCCGCAGGGGCCCCTTCTGCCACTGGTGGTGTAGTAGGTTCTGGCTGTGGTGGTGGCTGTGACTGCTGCTACTACATGTGTGCTCTCTTCTCCGCGCTTCTGGTGGACCTGCCTGAAACACTAGCACGACGGCCTTCCTCTTGCGTAACAAGGGGAATGGTTAACGACTCTAAGTTATACAACTGAAACCCCGGGTTAGGTAACGGGATTTGATTTGTATAACCCGGGAAGAAGAAAGTGAAAGAATCATTTGAGCCTCTATTAAGTGTAAGCCCTTGGATCAAGTATGCCTCATCAATGAGAACTCGGGGCGTCCCAATGAAGGGTACGGGATTCCCGCTTAGAACGCCAAGTCTGAGAGCAATACGAGTCACCAAAGATGTACACTCAATCAGACCTATCATCTTAAAATTCGTCAACCCCTGCCGAATCATAGCTTTAACGGGGGAGACCTTGATATGTTTTGTAGCGGCATATAGAAGCATCAACTCATCGTTGCCCACGAGCCGAACATCCTCTCATGGAAAGAGAGTAATGGCGAGCCACTTGTGCCACAAACAGAGTGTGGGATGCACGATATCATTGCACCGAGGCACAAATTTACTGCTATAAACTAGACCGGAAATGTCTCCCCAGAAAGAGTCTCGAACAAAACCCTCACAAGCCTTCTTCAAAAGAAAGCCTTCTCCAAAGAAAAACCAAGGAGACGACTAAGCTCTTTCCATGAAACTCGGTAATCGGTCCCGAAAAGACGAAACTCAATACCATCAGGCACCTCGGTAAGAGAGTAAAGAAACTGGATGGTAAGGGGCTGAGACCCAAGCTCTGTAACTGGCGCAAACTCCTCCCAACCAAGAGCATACCAAATGGAAGCGAACTCGAGGTTCATGCCTGTCTTCTCCATGAGTGTCGGGTCGAAGTCTTGGGTGTGGGCGAAGACTCGGTCCTTTAGGAGAGCGTAGGCTTGCTCCTCTCGAGCACCTCGCAAGCTGAGGTAGGGGGTGTCGTCGACGACCTCCTCCGCTGCTTGTGGTTCGGGTTGCTCTTCTTGCTATTCTTTATAGTCCATTGTTGATGGGCTCGGCATCGGCTCAGCGGGGACGGATGAACTCGCGCTTGCCCGTGAACGGGAGCGCTTGCCGCCCAACTCATGCTAGCACAACAAAGGGACAACAAGAGCAACTCGGTGATGGATTAGTGAAATCGAATGAAATTCTTACCGAGCTTGCTCCACCAATAGCAATACTTGCAGCAACACAATAGAGAGAGTACTTGATGAATCCAAACTTGAGCAAGAAATCCAAGAAAACCAAGAGAGCGAGGAGTACAGAGGGGCGTGTGAGTGAAATGAGTTGAATGGGTGAAGAACACCCCCTCTCCCCCTGCTATTTATAGGCAAACAAGGCAGGCAGCTCAAGGTAGCCAAGGCACAACGGCTAGGAGCCGTTGGAGACGGCTGGGCCCCGCTAGCCATTGGCCGGGATCGGCCGAACTAACGGTCGGCCGACCCAGGCTCGGGCCCGCTGGCGGCCTACTTTGGCTGGCGGCTCCCCAACGGTTAGCCCATGGCTTGCCCTGGTGCACCGGCCAAAATTCGCCCAAAACATTTTTCAAATGATTTTTCTAGGATTTTCAAACTCAGAAATTATTTTCAGAAATTTTATTCAAAAGGGAAAAAAGGGCTAGATAAATCTAGCATGGAGATGCAAGGTTTGGAAAAATCAAATATGCAATTTGGAAAATCAAATAAAATTTTGGTAAGGGAAACATGAGATAAATACCATCTTTAACCTTTTTGGTAGAAATGACTCATCCTTTTTAGTCCGACGAGTTGAACTCTTCTCAGCGGTTAATACCACTCGTCACCTCACTCCTGAGAAGTAGAGGGTGATGCCTTCTCAATCTTCCGCCACTCCTTACGAATTTTCTTTTGCTTCAATGTTGATGGAGATTTCTTCTTTGGGGGTGAAGGCTCCGTCCTTCCCCAAGCTGCTCAACACTATCTTGCACTAAATAGCATTGCTCTTCTTTATCTTGAAACCTGAACACCAAGTTCCTCTTCCCAATGCGGAAACGGGTCACTCTGCCCCCCACATTGATTCTAGCTCGGACATCACTGAGAAATGGTCGCCCAAGGATAAGCGGCATTCCTCCCTCATCGTCCATATCGAGGATCACGAAATCCGCGAAGACGTAAGAGTTCTTGACCTTGACCAATAGACTCTCAACAATTCCTTCTGGATATCGTATCGTTGAATCGACGAGTTGGATAGTCCATGCTGTTGGAGAGAGAGCTGGATATCCCAGTTGCTCGAACATGGCCTTGGACATAAGATTGACACTTGCACCAAGGTCACAAAGGGCATGCTTGATCGTCTTGTAATAGATTGTGCATGTGATAGCTGGAAAGCCAGGATCTCTTCTATGCACAATTGCTGATTCCTCCCATGGATCTAGAATTTGTTGTATGGGTTTTCCTGCATAGTTAGGAGCATACGTCCTCCTAGGTGGCTTACCCCACCTAGTCGACACTAAACTAACATTTTCACAAGAGGACACGGTTTGCCCCGGGATCCTCCCATTATCAGCAGACAGAACCAAAGCAGCTAACTGAGCTAACTGAGTTTCTAATATTTTGTTAAAACTTAGCTAGCTCTTCTGAGCAGAAGAAAAACTTTCAAGCTTAACGTTGAGACTTTCCAAGGTTTTATCAAGGGCAGCTAACTTCTTATTAACACCTTCATTAATTTTGGCCTGCCCGAAAACATGATCTCTCAAGGAGGGCTGGTTAGAATTGTAAGTGTTACCTTGGTTACCTCCTTGATAATAAGGGTGTTGTTGATTCCACGTTTGGCCTCCTTACTGATGTGGACGATAACCATTGTTATTGCCGTTCATGTACATCACTTCCTCCTGAGTTTCAGGACAATAATTTCCCGAATGCCTAGTGTTGCCACAGGCTTCACAAGTCATATGAGAATCCATAGGCAGAGTAGTGGTGGTCATGGCAGCCTTCTCGCTGGTGTAGTCATCCAATCTTTTCATAAGAAGGTCCAGCTTGGCGGTAATCATATCTGCTTCCTTGACAGTATGAGTACCACTCGTACGTGGTTGGAGACGTTCATCGCTCCACCCTTGGTTGGATACCATCTTCTCAATAAGTGATTTGGCATTATCAATAGTGAGTGAGAAGAATGCTCCCTGAGCAGCAGGATCAATATGGCATCGGGCTGTCGGAGTCAGCCCATTATAGAAGATTTGAAGAATAAGCCAATCCTCCATCCCATGGTGAGGACAGGCCAGGATGTACTCCTGAAGCCTTTCCCAAGCCTGTAGATTGGATTCACTTGCTACTTGCTGGAAACTAGAAATTCTTCCACGAAGAGCATTGGTTTTACCCAATGGGAAGAACTTCTTGAGGAATGCTTCTGATCACTTGTCCCATGTATTGATAGCATCACGATTCGCATAGAACCATTGCTTGGATTTCCCCAGGAGAGAAAAAGGAAACAGTCGAAGACGAACAACATCCATATTTGCACCCCTGATGATGAAAGTGATGCATAGCTCTAGGAATTGTTGCAGATGGGCATTAGCATCCTCATTTGGCTTGCCACAAAATAGACTAGCCTGTACCATCGTGATTAGACCCGTCTTGATCTCAAAGTTTTCAGTTCCTATTGCCACCTCAGGGCCTTGCAACACCTGGTCAGCAGAAGGAGCTGAGTACTCACGAAGCGTCTTCTGGGCCATAGCGTTTGACATGGATGGTACAAAAAAAGTTGGATCGCCTTCCGGACGAGTACGATGAGGTGAGTCGAAATGAATTCGAGCTTTCCTCACTATTGACTCGGGATCTTCTGCGAAATTCTCCGGTAAGTCGAAACCAGTCATACACTACCTGTCTTCATCATCCAAAGATAAAAGAAGACAATCAAGGTTAGCCTGCATTGAGAGTTGTTCTAACCTACTCATGATTTATAAACATATGCAAAGCATAGTCATGATAATCCTGTGCCTTCCCCGGCAACGGCGCCAGAAATGATTGTTGACATTTTGTAGCGCAATCACCTAAGAACGGATTTAGAATCCATCCCCGGCAACGGTGCCAGAAATGCTTGTTGGCATTTCTTAACGCAATCACCTAACAACGCTGAGTTAGCGTGAGCATCAAAATTGCCATAGGTAAATCTAACGATCATGAACGAATCCGCAAGCGCACAGATACATCATTGTAGCATTTCCCCAGGGAAGTGAGTGTTCCAAGGGTATCGTATCCGTGGAAGGCAATGGCAGATATCAAGACTTATGCTTTTCCACTGAATGTAAACCAAGAGATAGATATAGAAGACAACAGCTCAAAGACAGGGGTAAGATAAATGATATGATAGGGTAGTGTGACACACACTCAGATCTACCTCTACTCTAGTACACTATGGCTTAGGGGGGACATACGAGTTAGCTCTAGGTTCAAGGGTACTAAACATATAGAGTTAGATGATACTAGAGATAAGCATAAAGCATTGCATGAAAGGTAAGGTAAGGTTCAGCACCCAGGTACAAACGGGGAGATAGCCCACGACGACCAGCACTCTGCGAAACTATCCCTTAGACTCCTATAGCAATACCCCAGCGCGGAGGGTTTCAAAGGATCCAACAGCTGTCACCACTGTGGCCTACCTCAATCGTTACAGGGGGCAAGCTCATAACTAACGTAACCACACAACAAAGGCACCATGTCTGCGTTGCTGCTAGACTTCACCCGGCCCAGGCTATTGTGACCCAGGTTGAGAGCCACCAGAAGACTGGTCAACTTAGATCGAGTACCGTAGCTTGAACACAAACTTCATGCAACACATACATGATATCTAACAAGATCAAACTAGGGCTAGTCATACGAACGGATACGAACTCTCTTATGTCTAGTCAACAAGATCAAAGGGTCGTGTTCGTGAAGAACACGAGCCTCTAACTTATGAACAAACACATAAGGAATGAGTAAATCATCCTTCAGCTGGATCGAAAGGTAGTGTTCATGAAGAACATGAGCCTCTAAATGATGAACAATGGATGAACTCAAGAACATATCAATCATATGATCTACCACAACTTTATATGAAATAGCTGAATAACTAATGTAGATCAAAGTCATACATAGAAATAACGATATAAGAGAACTCATACCTAGACTCCAAAGTAGACTTGGAACCTGAATAAGAGCAACTCTAGCCTACCCCCTAGCCTTGGAAACTAAAAGTGAGAGGTGAATGAAGAGAGTGGTGTGTGAGAAATGGAGCCCCTCCCCTTCTATTTATAGGCAAGGAGGAGGCTTGCTTCGGGGCTCAAAGTGCCTCAAATCACCCGGGGATGCAGCAATGGACCAATGAGGAAGCAACACGTGGAAGGCCGAGATGAGAGGGCACTAAGGTGGTTCGGCCGATCCTAGGATCAGTCGGCCCCCTAAGCCCTCCTCTCGGGGTGTCCTTCCTCTGGGTGGCCTCTAGGTGGGCTCTCTGATCACTCCCCCGTGCATGCGTGGTTTTGGAATCCTAGGTGGGCCCATACATCCTTGTGAAGCCCATGTGGCGCTCTCTGATTCGTCGAGTGCCTCCCTTGGATCGGTGACGTCGATTGCCATGTGTTTCCTAGGTGGCAGCCATCTCCTCAGCTGAGTTGGCATGGATCTTCCATAGAAGGTGAGTTTCCATCTCTTTTCATGCTTATTTCTCCTACATACAAATAATCTCCAAGGACAAGTGGAACTACATTATTCAAACCAAAATGCAAGTAAATAATGCATATGCCTCCATTTATGTGAGAATATTGACGGCTGAAAGTGGTTCTTAACAACCGTCAACATGCGGCGCTCTCCGCAAGGCCCTACTGATCAGGGGTTCGAAGGTTGACCCGCAGAGGGTTCGAACAGCCACTTCAGATCAACATAGTCAGGGACGACCAAGGCGTGCGCGATCGAGCCTATCCCCAAACACAAAGTTCGGGGGTGCCCCACATGTCGTGTTCAAGGCCAGACAAAGGCAGGTAGTCGAGGGATCCCATCGAGGGAGTGCTTCCACGCCCTCGGCCCCTATCGAATGGGACCGAGACCTGCCTAGCAAACCCTTGCGAGCGCTCTCATGGACGTGTCTCCAGACCACGAGGCGACCCTTACCGAACAGGGCACGGATGCCCACTTGAACCACCCGTTAACAGCTCACCAAGGTATCCGTGACTCGCAACCCGCTCGAGGGAAGCATGGATCGTCTCACCCCTCCTCCTTGCGGAAGGGTGACGAGGGTCGTAGCTTAGAGCCGAGGACTTCCCCTGATCGTCCATACCTGGGCCAGGGCTCGGGAGCTCCTCGTATCATGGCCACACCCTCTGAACATATCACGCGGTTGTGAGGACCCATGGAGGGTCAACCCCCCGAATAAATAAGCAAACCCTCCAGAGGACGCTCCGGATGAGTTCGACGCCGCTCTACCCGCGTAGATCGCCGATGCCGGCTGAAATATTGCCGAAGCCGACCGAAACAAACGCAAAGCGAGCCCGTTACTCAACGCTTATAACCCTTGCACGAGTGTACACACTCCTCCAAGGCTTCAAGGGCTACACCCGCGGGTGCGCTAGCGCCCCCCACGGAAATTCACGCGTGTTCAAAGGGGAAAATCCCACACAGAGCACCTGAGGACATCACCTCAGGACCACCAGCCTTTGCGAGGGTGATTATCCCCTTGGTTAGGGGGCTACTGTCGGGGACGATCATAAGGGGTCCCCTAACCAAGGGGATAATCACCCTCGCAAAATGCAAATTGTTGGGGCTGTAGAAAACCTCACCTCTGGGCACCGGGGATTTGCCAGAATAAACTAGATTGTTGGGCTTCGGTTTCTTTTTAGGCAAGATAAACATGAAACCTTAAGCTTCGCAAAATTTTCTCTGAGACGAAAGGCCAACTCACGCCTAAGAACACAGGAGTTAGCAGAAAAGGGAAACCGGGCTCCGGATGTTTCCCTCGTCGCCAAAAGATGCCGGAGCGATTGTTTTGTCCCACAAATATCTGATCTCAATGATTTCTCTTTCAAGAGAAACTAAGAAGTTTGGGCTCCGGCAACTTCATCACGTATCAGGTAGTAACAAGATTTAACACCGTCGCAAGGTTTGTTGTTGCAGGAAAGATTCCGGAGCTCTCGACCGAAAATAGAGAAGGCGAAGGCCGCGGCTCCGCCTAGGGGCCGAGCCGGCTCGTCATTCTCCGCCTTCAAGACTGAAGCTCGAAGTTGCACAGCGGATGAACCATCAGGAGGAACAAGTTGGCGAAGCTTGGGGCTCCTCCGAGTTTCAACCACGAAGACCCAGTCAAAAGCTGTTCCAACACGGAATCTCCTCCGGTTTTTGCGGCGCTTCTACTGCTCTGCGTTCTCCGGCGTGATCTGAGCTCCGCAAACCACAGTGCCAAATCCGCAACTAGTGTAAAAAACCAAGTTTGCCCCCGAATATTCTTGTCAGGTGTTAGGGTTTCGGGGCAAACTTGAAATGTAAATTCAGTCTTTTGGCACTATAAAAGGAGGCCCCCTCCGCATTGTAAAGGGGTCAGATTTTTGGAAAGTCAAGTGTGTAATGTGTTGAGGAAAGTTAATTATTTAATACAACTGATCTTGAATGTGCTAATTGTGAATTGATCATCAGTGACCTTGTCTCTGTTTCGGAGTTTTGTGTACCCAACAGAGGCGCCCACCGTGTTCTTAGCCATCAAGGAACCCACGATGGCACCTTCAAAGAAAAAGCCTGTTGACCAAGAGGAGCCCAGAGTGGCTGCTAAGGAAAAAAGAAACATAATTGCTCCGGAGCCCAGGCCGGAGGACGAAGAGTTCGCGCGAACTCGCAGTGAAAAAAGAAAGGTGGCAGGAAAGGCCACACAGGACTCAGACCCAGAAACCAGCCTCACAAACGATAAAGAGGGTGCAGCCGAAAGGGAGCTGGACTCAGTGCTAAAGCAAATTGAAGCCATGAAGAGGGAGAAGGAGAGAGTAGCCATGGAACTCGAAGCTCAGAAACAAGCTGATGAAAAACTCAAAAAATTAAAAGCTGCGAAGCTGCAGCTGGCTCGAATGCAGCAAGAGCTGGATGAGTTGCAATCTCACGGGCACACACCGCCATGTCCCACCCCAAACCATGAGGAAGACACACCTCCGCAAAATGAAAACATAACTTTCAACTTCCCAACCCACAGCACCGCGGGAATGTTCATGACTGTCAACTCAACCTCGCCTCTATCCATCGGTCTGCAAACGGCACCATGGCCTTTCTCCTACAGAACAATTTCCTTGCCAAAATACAACGGATTAACAAACCCAAGGATGTTCATAATGAGTTACGAAGCTGTCGTAGCTTCAGCCGGAGGTGATGAAGTTGTTCTGGCTAAATCATTTATTATACCATGCGAAGGTGCAGCGTTAAACTGGTACTCGCTCCTACCCCCACACTCAGTCTACAGCTGGGTCGACCTCAAAACTAAACTTATCCAAAACTTCCAAGGCTTTCAAGCCGCAACCACAGATGAGGGGGGCCTGTTCTATTGTATCCAAAAGGACAAAGAACCCTTGGCAAATTATGTAAGAAGATTTCTCCAGCTGAAATCCCAAACTCCAGACGTATCAGAGAAGGTTGCCATAGCTGCCTGCATCAAGGGGCTAACTCCAGGGCAAACAGCATCACACCTCTCGACAAAAATGCCAAAGACAATGCAAGCACTCTTGGCGGAGCTCGAAGAGTATTGTAGATCAGATGAAGATCACATGAGAAGGGTGGCCGAGAGAAATCAACTAAGGCATACCCAGAGAGAGCAAGAATGGGTTCCTACACACCAAAGTGTACAAAACAATAGAGCTCCGTACCCACCAAACCAAGTACTCCCAATTGAAGCCGCACCAAATACGCAAAACCAAAATCCAAACCCACCCCAAACCCAAGCTCCGCAGCGGGCTTCGCAAACTCTGAACCGCGGAGGCCACAACCAGAGAGGAAGAGGGAGGGGCAACGGACCGCCCCCTCAAAACCAAAACTCTCGCCCATGCTTGTTTTATTGTTCGTTCCACGGGAAACAACCTCATCACTCCACAGACAACTGTCCCGAAACCAAAAGAACTCTTGAAAGAATGGATGAAGAAAAGAGGGCCGCCCAAACCCAGCATCAACCACCACCACCCAAACCTGTCAATCACACCTGGCCTCAACAACCTTTCCAGCAAAACCCATATTCCACCGCACCTCCGCTACATCCTTACAACCAAGGAAACCCAAGCTTTTTCCAAACCAGCGCATACAATCAATCGCAGCCGGCATGGCAAGCACCAACACCACAACAATACCAGCCACAGAATCAACAAAGCGCTCAGCCAATGCAGCAGATCCCACCTCTGCCACTCGGTATGCCAAATGTGATTCCAAAGGCGGAACCACCAAATCCAAGAAATGATCCCAAAGCCCTACCAACCTTCGGCTCTATCATGGCCATTTCCCAAACCGAAGCTCAAAACCAGGAAAATTCCTATCGGCAAATGTTCCCAATTATGTGGGGGGGGGGGTCATCCCTCGAATTCAAAAACAAGAGGATGAGAAGGAACTACTTCAGAGAGGTACATACTATCATCCAAGATGGACCCCCGGTCAAGCCACCTTGGGCGCATGTAACCATTACTTTCACAGAAGAAGATTTCAAACTGAAAATAGTCGCACACAACGATGCCATGGTCATCAAGACAATTATCGCAGGGTGGGAAATTGGGGAAGTCCTGATAGACAACGGCAGCTCCGCGGACATACTTTTCGCCAAAATGTTTAGAGAAATGAAGATAGATCCGCACTTGCTACAAGAGGCAGATGTTCCACTTTTGGGCTTCGGGGGAAAGCCCGTCAGAGCACTAGGAAAGATCACATTGCGTGTCTCCTTCAGGAATCTTGACAACCGAAGAACGGAGTTGATCACATTCGATGTAGTGGAAATGCATTATCCTTACTTGGCCATCCTAGGCAGGGGCTTCATCAACAAGTTTGATGCAGCGGTCCGACAGTTATTCTTATGCATGAAAATACTAGCTCTCAAAAGGGTCATCACCGTGTTTGGCGATCAGCAGACAACAAGGGACATTGAAAAAGGCATATCACCGGGACAAAGAAGCATCCACCATCTCACTCAAGCCGAGGCCGACGAAGCCAAGGAAAAGGAGAAGAAGAAAAAGTTTGTGGAGCCCAAAAGGGACAAGGAAAAAATAAATATCAGCAGCGATGCAGAAACCAAAAGAATTCAGTTGGACGCACACATCCCAGACAGGGCAGTAACAATCGGAGCCGAGCTAAGCTTAGAAGAAGATCGAGAATTGCTGACATTCCTAGCCAAAAATCAAGATGTATTCGCATGGTGAGCTCATGGCTTGAAAGGAGTTGACCGAGACATCATCGAGCACAGGCTAGAAATGGACAAGAACATCAGGCCCAAAAAGCAAAAGCTTCGCAAAATATCTGACGAAAAGGTCGAAGCCGTGAAAGCAGAGGTACAAAGGCTACTAGATGCCAATGTAATTCGCGAAACCAAATACTCAACCTGGATTGCGAACACAGTCCCCGTAAAGAAGAAAAATGGAAAGTGGAGGATGTGTATAGACTTCACAGACCTAAACAAAGCTTGCCCAAAAGACGACTATCCACTAGAAAGAGTGGACAAAATAGTTGATGACGCAGCAAACAGCGAGATGTTGTCTTTGCTTGACATGTTCTCGTGTTACCACCAAGTCAGAATTAGAAAAGAAGACGAGGAGAAAACAAGCTTCATCACTCCCTTCGGCATCTTTTGTTTCTTGCGAATGCCCGAGGGGCTCAAAAACGCAGGGCCAACATTCACCAGAATGACAGCTTCGGTATTTCCCGACCAGTTGCGCAGAAATCTATTGGCATACGTCGACGATATAGTTGTCAAAAGCCACAAGCGCAGCGATCACATCTCTGACCTTGCAGAAACCTTCGCAAATATGAGAGCCGCAAATTTAAGATTGAATCCTAAGAAATGTGTGTTCGGAGTCCGCCGAGGAAAAGTACTTGGATTCCTTGTAGAAACAAAGGGAATACAAGCTAACCCTGACAAAATACAGGCAATAATAAAGATGGAGGAGCCCAGGTCTCTGAAGGACGTGCAGAAACTCACCAGGAGAATCGCAGCGCTAAACAGATTTTTATCCAAGGCTGCGGAGCGAAGCCTCCACTTCTTCCAAGTGCTCAGAAACAACAAGAAGTTTGAATGGGGGCCTGACCAGAGCAAGGCGTTCGCAAAGCTCAAAGTCTATCTCACCAAGTTAACCAAGCTATGCCCCCAGGAGCCTGGCTCTCCCTTGCTACTATACATCTCGGCTTCGCGAACTGCCGTATGCGCAGCACTAATACAAGAAAAAGAAGTGGAAGGGAAACCGGCCCAAGTCCCGGTATATTTTGTTTCTGAAACACTCACAGGGTCGAAGGTGTTCTATTCAGAGTTTGAAAAAATCACGTATGAAGTGATCATGGCAGCACGGAAACTTAGGCACTATTTTGAGTCCCACAGAATCATAGTGGTAACAGATCAACCTCTGTGTGAGCTTCTCAACAATAGGGAAGCTTCGGGAAGAATTTCAAAATGGGCTCTTGAGCTATCAGAGCACGTGGTTGACTTCGAAAGAAGAAGTGCCATCAAATCTCAAGTCCTAGCAGACTTTGTTGTGGATTGGACTTCGCCAGCAAGCCCGAGCTCCGCAGAGATTGAACAGCCATGGATCGCGTACTCCGACGGAGCATATTGCCACAAGGGAGCCGGGGCTTCGGCAGTTATCACCTCCCCAACGGGGATCAAAATGTGATTCGCAGTCAGGTTGGACTTCCCAGAAAGCGAGAGGGCAACAAACAACACAACTGAATACGAAGCTTTGTTCCTTACCCTGAGAAAAATGAAAGCATTGGGCCAACAGAGTTTCATCGTAAGATCAGACTCCAAGGTTATTCAGGGCCACGTTGAAAAGACAGCGAAGCCAGAGAGCCAGAACTGGTTAAATATTTCGCTGCGGTAAGATCCATGGAAAAGCATTTCAAGGGATTCACAATTGAGCACATCCCAAGAAACTCCAACAACGAAGCCGATGCATTGGCAAAAGCTGCAGCGCAAAATCAAGCCTTGCCTCCGGATGTCTTCTATGAGGTCCTCACAATGCCTGCTGTGAAAGAACCCAAAGCCAAAACAATCAATGTCATAGAAAAATATGATTGGAGAGCACCAATCTTGGCTTTCTTAAGATGTCACTACTGAAGGACCGATTAGGCGAACCAGAGAGGGGGGAGTGAATGGGAGCCGATAAAAATTCTTCTCGAAGGAGATGAGAACTCCAACAAGACGAACACGACTTCCAAAACACGTCTCCGACTCAACTACCCAAGTTGGTCAAGACCACGCAGGCACTGAAGTGCTACTGGTCCTAGGAACCAACAACCACCTACACCTACTCGAGAACGCAGCGGAAAAACCAACTCGAGTAGCTACTGGGCTACACCGGTCAGGCCGGTGAGCAGCACCGGTCAGACCGGTCCCTGCTGGCAAAATCTGAGAACTTCCACAGAAGGCCTCTACACCGGTCAGGCCGGTGTAGCTCGCCGGTCAGACCGGTCCAAGCCAGGAAATCCCAAATCCACCAAATTGACCTACCGAGCTCCAAACAGGACCAAACTCGAAACAGCAGCAACACAGGACAACAGGGAACTCACCAAGACGTTCACCTGAGCAAAACTCAACAGAGAGTCTGCACCGGTTAGACCGGTGAGAGGCACCGGTCAGACCGGTGTGACCTGAGCTCTCGGGATGAACAGCGCCCGCGGGTCAACTCCCCCAAATCCAACTCCCGATCTCCCGAATCGCTCCACGGTTTTGCACAAGACTTTGGGGATAGTAGGAACACCTCATGGGCACTCCATAGCCAAGATTTTGTCCACCAAAACTTGTCAAAACAAGAGGAATCGAGGAAATCCCACCAAGAACGCCTCTAACCCTAGAGCTAAGAAAACCCCAAAATCAAGCCCCTTTGCTCACGGATTTGGGTGGGGAATCAAAGGGAAAAGAACCACGAAGGGTTCACACATACATCCCCCACCAAATCCCAAAGAGAAAGGCCTCGAAATCGCTCCAAGAAAATTGCCAAGAAAGGGCTCCGAAAATCACCAAAAAGGAGAAACGGGAAAGACACATCCAAGCCTTGAGGAACCACGCCAAATCATCTATACATACCAAAGAGGTTCATACAAGGTCTAGCTTGCCGCCCGATCATCCTTCCCTCTCACAAGATCTCACCATGAAGTTCTCAAGCTAGTCCTACGAAAAATCCTAAGGAAAATAGGAAGGAAAATAGGAAAACAAATGAGCTAGGGTTCCAAGAGATGGCTGCCATCCTCTCACCCCTTGGGTTATATGGAGGCAACCGAAAGACTAAAATACCCTTACAAGCTAACTAGGGATACATGCCCCTCAAGGGCGAAATCGGAAATTTTTGTCTTTGCACCATCGGACGGATGCCCAGCGACCGCAAACTTGCTTAGCCTCGACGCAAGCCTTGCGATCCCGACGCGTGTCCTCCGCTTCGAAGATTCCGGACTGCGTCGTCGCACACCGGTCAGACCCACCGGTCAGACCGGTCTGGAGCTGCTGCACCTCCGTCTTCGGTTCTTCTGTCTTGGCTTTGTGGATCAACCAAGGAACCCGGTGGTTTTTTGGTGAACCACCGGAAACCCCGCGAACTCGGTGTAGCCTCTGCCAATCACCAGTCATGACTCGGCTCCCACGTAGTCCCGGCTCGACCTTGGTTTTGAGGCTCTACCAAGAAACCGTCCATGACTTCATCTTGCCGTTCTTGCCACCATGCGGCCCGCACTTGACCCCGCTGGCCACCGGGTCCCTCGAACCAAGCCTACTTGTCTTCTCCACACCTGGAGGCCTCACCGGCAACGACCTTTCGCGCTTGTTCTTCACCTGCACCAACACCAGTCAAGCCGCAACCTGCACCTGCAATACTTAGCCAAGAATCAGTTCACAACACATTGTCAATCACTCATCACACCAGGAAGCGACCATCCACCGGTCCTCGAACCACACCTGGCTCTCAATCTCCCCCTTGATGAGTGCATTGACAACACACACGTTTTGGTAACCAAAGAGAAAAGGAAAAGAAAAGAAATGACTAAAAGAAACTCCAACAAGCGATCGAAAGCCAAAGAAAGGCAAAGAGCAAGATCACTTGAAGAAGACAAGTCTCGGACCCCTTAGGCAAGGGCAACGGCTCGACACATCCGAGACAAAACCATGCTCAAGCAAAGAGCACAAGCCAACAATCCAAAGCTCAAAAACCACAAAGAGCTCCCCCTGCACACATGCAAGCTCCCCCTGAACCAATGCAACTCCCCCTGGATGAATGCATGCAAACCACCTCGCAAAACAGAGCAGCTGCTTCAGCTTTGGTCTGGACCGGTCAGACCGGTTAACCACACCGGTCAGACCGGTGTGCTAGATCGCCCAGCACCTGAACCTCACACCGGTCAGACCGGTGTACCACACCGGTCAGGCCGATGACCACCTGGGAAAAACTGGGAACTGCCCGAGCTCAAAACTAGCTCGAAACCACTTGAAAACCTTCTAAAAGCATGCAGCAAGCCAAAACATGCTCAAAATTCTCCCCCTTGTTGACAATGCATGAATCAAACGAAAAATGCAAAAAATGCAACCTAGAGCTTCTCAAATAGACAAAATTCAACATAGGATGCTACACATGTCCAAAAGAGCAAGTTAGATACTCTATAGCTTCATAATGACATCAACTACAAGATCACCAAGTTTCACAACCATTGGGCGAAGCTAAGATAGAATTGAACAATTTTGCGAAAAATCACCCTCTCATAAGCAAAGTCCTAAACATGAGCAAAACATGTCAAAATGGCAAAGCCACACAAACTTCATGCTAGGACAACCATTCTAAGCATAAGACCATCATAAACACCCACAAGCACCTCATGTCATGTCAAAGCCACCGAGCCATGTGCCTACTTCTATATATGAGACTTCTCATTGGTAGGCATCATGCAACGATTTAGCACCCAAAGCAAATTAAAATTAGCACATATGACATGGGAGCACATTTTCCAAGCAATTTACATTTCATTTTTAGATTTGAAATTGGTACATGAAATGTCTTTGCGACAAAAAGGAACTTATGCCCCTCACGCTTCCTCTTGAAGCAAAACTCATCCTTGTGACCATCTCTCCCACAATACCCACAATGGAACTTTATGGGCTGTGGCTTAGGCTTAGGCTTGGGTTGGGGCTGCCCACTCGGCTTCTCACCCTTCTTCTCTCCTTCCTCACCTCCCTTTGGGCTCACAAACTTCACCGGTTTCTGAAAATCATTTGTTGGGTGAGGGAATATGGGTGGATCTAGAGTAGTGTCAAGTTTGTTTCTGAGATGGTTAGGCTTGGGCTCAAACTTGTTCTTGTGTCTGTTTGGTGGTGGGGTAGGGATCTCTCCAACTCTCTCAACTCCCTCACCACTGTTCTCTCCAAGCTTGTCAGCCCCAAGTGCCTGACCATCATAGCATTTGAAAGCCGCTATCATGATACCAAGCTGAGGCTCCTGACCCGACAACCAGCTCATACATTTCCTCAGCTCATCATTCTCATCCTGCAAGCGATCAACATAATGCGCAAGCTCCAAATTCTTAACCGCATGCAATTCACAAGTAGAGCAAGAAGTGGGAATAGGCTCTTTCAACTTAGCTTCAAGCGAAACAGTGTAAGCATGCATCTCATCAATCTTTCTATGCAAAACAGGGCAAGAAGTGCAAGCACCTAGCAAAGCAGGTCTAGACTTAAGCTCAGCCACTTCAACCCTAAGCATATCTAGTTCATCACAAGTAGAAGCATACTTATCCTTAAGAGCAGTAAGATCAGCTAGGTACACAGAGCAATCACAGCAATCAATCTCATCAGAAACCATAGGAGAAGCCTTAAGCGAATCAATCTCAAGCTTAGCATCTAGGTTCTGGGTTTCTAGCTCAGCCACACGGTTCCTAGCATCTTCTAGTGAGGCCCTAAGCTCTTTCCTCATCTTCTTGGCCTCTCTAAGCATGTGATCGCGATTATCAAGCAAGTCAACCAACTCATCATTCTCCTTGCGCAAAGAGGAGAGCTCATCACATACCTCATCCTCGGAGTCGGAGTCCGAGTCGCTCTGGTGACTCTTCTTGCTGCCGGAGCTACGAGCCATGCCGCAGAAGCCATCTCCCGCGAAGCAGCTCATCCCGCTCAAGTTCCTGGATGCCTTCTTGTTCCTGCGCCGATCACCTTCATCTTCGCTGCTACTCGAGCTCGAGGAGGAGTAGGCAGAGCTGGAGTCGACGTCGCTCGCTCCGACCATCGCTCGGGGCTTCCTGCCGCGGCCGTCCTTCTTTCTCGACCGTCGCTCGTCCTTATGCTTGTTCTTGTGCTTGTGATCGCGCCTTGATCGGTACTTGCCATCCTTGCTCGACCGGTGCCTGTAGCCGTCCTTGTAGCCGTCCTTGTTCTCCGTCTTCTCCGGGCAGTCGGCGACGAAGTGTCCTGGCTTGCCGCACTGAAAGCACGTCCGTGCTGTCCTCCTCGTGTTCACCCGGTTCTCGTGCAGCCTCTCGAACCGCCTGGTCAGCAACACCTGCTCGTCCTCTCCAAGCACGTCGAACTCCTCGTCTGGCAAAGACATCAAAGAAGACAGAGAGTACATCCTGGAGGATGCGTTAGCGTTAGACTTAGCTCCTTTACTACCAACGAGAGCGAGACTATGAGAATCAGTCGGGCTCTCGATCTTGGCTGTCATACCACGGTCCAACTCAGCCGACTTGAGCTTCGAGAACAGCTCGTTCACCGTCAAGGTGTCATACTTCTCGGACTCAACAATAGCCTCAAACTTCCCGTCCCATACGGTACGATCCAACGAGTGCAAGAGCTTCACGGCTCTATCATGATCATCGTATGGGAGCACGGCCACATTGGCTCTCATGTTGTTCACAACGACCGTAAACCGCTGGAAAAGGGCATCGATGGACTCGCCGGGGAGATGAGTGAAGTTCTCGTACTCTCTCCGGTAAGTCGCGTACATCCGAGCCTGAACCTGAGCATTCCCAGCATGAGCATCCTTCAACTGCTCCCAAATCCTACAAGCTAAGTCCTCTGTCTGAACCCAATCGAATTCGGGCTGACACAGAGCACGAAACAAGTAGTCGACAGCCTTGTTGTTGGCTTCGAACATATCCCTCGATCCTGGAGCAAGGAAGTTCATCGGATGAACATAAGCTGTGTTCACCGTAACGTCCCAAAGGATCTGACCCTTTCCGCGGAGGAACGCTGCCATCCGCCTCTGCCACATCTGGTAGTTCTTCCCATCGAAGTGCGGAGGACCCGAACCCCGTTCCTGGTATGCCATCTTTGGATCTTAGACTAGTAAGAGTCAATGAAGACCCGAACCGGCTCTGATACCAATTGAAGGACCGATTAGGCGAACCAGAGAGGGGGGGAGTGAATGGGAGCCGATAAAAATTCTTCTCGAAGGAGATGAGAACTCCAACAAGACGAACACGTCTCCGACTCAACTAGCCAAGTTGGTCAAGACCACGCAGCCACTGAAGTGCTACTGGTCCTAGGAACCAACAACCACCTACACCTACTCGAGAACGCAGCGGAAAAACCAACTCGAGTAGCTACTGGGCTACACCGGTCAGGCCGGTGAGCAGCCAACACTAGTCAAGCCGCAACCTGCACCTGCAATACTTAGCCAAGAATCAGTCCACACCACGTTGTCAATCACTCATCACACCAGGAAGTGACCATCCACCGGTCCTCGAACCACACCTGGCTCTCAACTACGAACCCACCGAGGAAGTGTCCTTGAACCGCATGAGGCAAAGAGCCCGGGGCTACGAGATAATAGACAGGGACCTATACAAATCTGGCATATCAGCCCTTACCTTGAGATGCATCAGCTTCGATGCAGGGAAGGATTTGCTAAAAGAAATTCACTCAGGCTTTTGCGGAGCCCACATAGGTTCTAGAGCTTTAGCCCAGAAAGCGCTAAGGCAAGGGTTTTACTAGCCATCCATCATTGATGATGCTCACCAATTGGTAAAAACATGCGAAGCTTGCCAGAAAAATTCCAACAACCAGAGAAATCCTTCGATGCCCACGCAGCTGATACCACCCTCCTGGCCACTGCAAAGATGGGGGATGGACTTAGTCGGACCACTTCCAGCAGCGCAAAGAAATTGTAGATTTGCGGTTGTCGCCATCGATTACTTCACCAAATGGGTCGAGACCAAGCCACTGGCAAACATCACATCTCGCAACATACAGAAGTTCTTCTGGCAGAATATAATTTGCGGATTTGGAGTTCCTAGGGAGCTAACTATGGACAATGGAAAACAATTTGAATGCAATGACTTCAGAGAATTTTGCCTCACCATGGGAAGAAAGTTAAAGTTCGCCTCCGTATACCACCCACAATCTAACGGAGCAGTGGAAAAAGCAAACGGCCAAATATTCTCCAGCATAAAGAAGTGTTTGTTCAACCAGAGAAAAGGAAAATGGGTAGAAGAGTTGCCGAAGGTAACGTGGTCCCACAACACTAGCATCTCAAGAACCACAGGCTTTTCACCTTTCAAATTGCTATTTGGCTCCGAGGCCATGACACTAGAAGAAATCAAGAACCAAAGCCTGCGAGTCCTAACAACACAAGAAGAAGGTTTTGATGAAGCAGAAAAAGATCTGATCGAAGTGGAAGTACTCCAAGCAACAGAGAACTTAGAGAAATATCAGCAAGAAACCAAAAAATGGAGAGACAAAAAGGTCGTGAAAAAAGAAATACAGGTCGGGGACTTGGTCGTCAATAAGAAAAAGAACTTCGACAATCTGAGAAAGTTACAGGAGCCCTGGGATGGCCCGTTCATAGTAACAAAAACTCTAAGGCCAGGATCCTTCTATTTGGCAGATCAATTGGGCAACGCGTTACCACACACCTGGAACGCAGACAGTCTTCTCAAGTACTACCCTTAGAAAACAGACAGTGTAAAAGCTCCAGCTTCGTAAACTTATAAATGAGGCCGGAGCTCAGTTATCTTATGTTTATTTACATTTTTCAGCACTTTACATTTTCTAAGAACCGTACTTTTTTCCTTCCTAAACGGGGCTCCAAATCAAGAGGCAAGGTTTTTAACGAGGCGGATCCCTGTACTCAATTTCAGTTTTAATGAAATTACTTCCCCCTTAAATTTCTTCGTCTACTACTCTTTACTTTTCTGTAATTCATTTCCAGTTATTTAAATTACTGCAAAGGGGGTTTCTGCCCAAAGAGCAATGAAAAGCAACAAGCTTATGAACGTTGTCTCACAAAAATCTTAGCATTCATGCCTAAGTACCAAGAGAATCCCATACAGCAACAGAAAAAGTTGCGTTATCAATTGTTTCCTTTCTAAGATTGTTACAAACTCAAAAAGCAATTTCTCAGTCGAAAAGCAACAAGATTGCTGATAGTCGACCATCAGAAAGAAAGTTTGCGAAGCTCGGAGCAAGCTTCGCTAGACTTCATGGTTTTCAGAGAGCATACCCATCCTACGAAAATGTTATAATCTTTACGAAAAGTCGCAAGCTTCGTAAAAACAGCGAAAAAAGGGGGGTGACGTTTTCTTTAAAAATAAAATTAGTTTTTCGCTCTTTTCCCGAAGCTAAAAAACGTCAAAACCAACCTTCTCACGCAAAGTTAGCTACAAAGAAAACTGTTCTCAAAAAGGAGGTGACGTTTTCTTCAAACAGGGCCAACAAAAAATTGGAACGAACAAGCAAAAGAGAAAGGCAACGAAGCTAATGACATATTACAATTTTCATGCACAACCATAAGTATTTTTGCCCCCAAGTTTACTCGCCACGCAGGGCGTTACAAAAACAACAGTTCAAAAAGGTTTCAGGCTTCGGTATCTTTGTCATCAACACCCTTCTCTTCCGCACTTTTCTGAACGCCACAGCTCGAACCTCCAGGGGCTGCACTTGCTGGGGATCCGCCATCCTCGCTTTCATCCTCGCACGAGTCCGATCCCAACGCCTCCTTTTCCTTAGCCTACAAAGCAGAGAAATGAGTAATCCAACAAAAAGCAAAAGAACGTAAGCAAAAAATTGTCGATATGATCCTTTACCTCCACCAAAAGTCGACGCGCCACGGCCTTAGCATGATCTTGCCCGGACGCCTCCAAGAACAAAGTCAAGAAAATCTTCTTGATCACTTGAACATTCTTCGAAGCAACCTCGCACTCAAGTTCTTCCGCCTTCGGGAACTTGTAATTCCTGGCACCCAAAGCCAAGAAATCTGAGCACCCAATCCTCTCAAGCAATCCAAGCAAGGTTTCTACACACATCAAGGCTGCGTAGTCACTGGCGCCGGTCATCACGTCGGGGAGGTGATCGAACTCTTGTTCCATCCATTCAAAGATAGCCTTGGCATCTTTGTCACCAGGAAAAGGCAGGGGCTCCGCGCCAAATTCCCCCAGAGCATGAGAATACTTTTCATACAGAACTTTGAAGTTTTTCTTCAAAACTTCTTCAGCTGCATTTATGAAGTTGTTTTGCCCTTGGACTTCTTTCTTAAGCTCTTCAATCTCAGACTTTTGTGCTTCCTTTTCTTTCTTCAGAGATTCAATAACATTGGTGTCATCTTCCACTATCTTTTTAAACTCCTCAAGCAAACTATCACGCTTCTTCGCGTCTTTGTTCATATTTTCCGCCGCAACCTGATAGGTCTTAACATTATCTTTCAGAATATCAATCTTCTCCTCTTGCAATTTGCGAATATTGACCAAAGCTGTGTTCTCTTCCTTCAGCCTAATGATCTCACGGCTCAGCTCAACGTTCGCAGCTTCGGTCGCCAGAAACACCATCTCTTGGGAGCAGTACTTTTCAAGCCGTTTCTGGCTAGAGATCATTGCTTTGTAGCAAAGCTCAACTGACAGACCAGCCAAGTTGCCAGCCTCCATATCTTCGATAGATTTCTCATAAGCTGCAAGAACATATAGCATGTTCAACCTACTGTAGCGCATGACCAGCAAAAACAAAACAACAAAAAGCAAAGATGAAAAGAACTGACCTCGAGGATCAAAAGGCACCGAAGGTCCGGCACTCGTACTGGTACCTGGCTGTTTCACAATCAAAGAAGAAGCTTGAGCTCCGGGGATTTCCCCATCTTCCAGAACTTGGCCGTCAGGGGCACCCCCTTCCACCTGCGGAGCATCCCCAGCTGTCGCGCCTGCAAGCCGAGCAGAATCCCTTAGCTCCCAGAGCACATGAGATTCAATTACCCTACTCTCCTTATAAAACGGCAAACGAACATATAGTAAAGCTTGTAAATCCCTCATACCAACAGCCTTGTTGGAAGAATAAGTCGAGGGGTCGAAGGAGTTCTTCTCTGCAAGCACCATCTCCAGGGTGTGCCCTTCCACAATACCAGACGAGCTCACAGTCTCGGCCAAGGACCGCATAAACTCAGGCGATGCTTTAGTGTCACCCGAGGCTTCGGGATGGTCGCACAAGCGTGAAGAACTCTCCCCCTTATCCCGAACATTCTCGGCTCCGGGGAGTTTGGTACCTTCACCAGTCACGTCCAAACCACCAACATTTCCTATGACAGGAGGATCTGTGGCGATCTCCTTGGGGCTGGATACGACGGCTCTCTCCACCACAGGCTCAGCCACGCGTTCCTTGTTTTCATCTTCATCGGCCCCCGAGTCAAGGAACTCTAGGGGATCAGAGGAACCAAGGATGTTCACTATACGGCACGGCTGCCTTTGTTTCGAGCCAGCTTTTTTACGACGAAGTCCGGGCTTCACCGCCTTCTCAGCAGAAGGGCTATTTTCCTGTATCGCGACTTGTTTCTTCTTAGCTCGCTCAAGCTGGCTCGTCTTCGAAGAAGACACCGGAGCCACAACTTTCTGCAAGTCAGCAGCGACGGCTTCGTCAGACAGTTCTGGAGAAGCAACTGACTTTTTCTTCTTTTTCGCTGCGTCAGCCGGGTCAGACGCAGTCTGAGTCAAATCACGGGCACGCTTAGAAGAGGCTTTGGGCTTCGCGTGATCTTCTACTTCAACGCCAAGCTCGGAGAAAATGCAGTTGATGCGGCGACCTCCAGTAGGCAATTTTCGCGAAGCTTGGTACTCCGCCTCCGTATAAGGACCAAGCAGATCCACCACACGACGCTCCACTTCACCCACAAATTCTTGAGCATTCTTTCCTTCAGGCATGTTCAGCCCAAAGCGGGGGAAGGGAATGTCCTTCACAAACCAATCAACTGAAAGCCATTTAACCTCTCGAGGATTCCAGCCTGCAGAAAGGGGCCAAATGTTGGCAGCAACGAACTCCTCAGCAACATCGCGACCAGGGACAAATTGCGAAGCCAAAAGAAAGGCTTTCTCGCAGTCCTTGAAGCCTCTGGTCTTCGCAAAGTCAGGGCCTATTATATAACTCAAAGGAGTCATTGTCGTAATGCTGAAAGGATAATAAGCAACACCATCAGAGCCACAGGGCATATTGACTTTCACATAGAACCAGTAGTTCAACCAGTCATCATCCCATTTGTTCTTGTGAGCAGGGCGGAGCTCCACTCTTTCAATATCCTTCTTTGTATTCCTCCTCCGGGTTGTCAAGGTGATACACCCAAAATGATTCTCATAAATAGCAGGATCACCATCCACCCGAAAGTTTTGTTTCTGAACGTGGAGCTCGTAGAACTGAACAAAAGCCTCGGTGTCCACTCGTCTGTTGCAAGAACGCACAGCAAAAAAGAACTTGGACAATTGCACGAACGCGTTCGGCGTCAGTTGGTGCAATTTGACACTGTAACAATCAAGAATCTCAGGTAGGCGCCAGGAACAAGGAAACCTTAAACCGGCGTTGAAGAAATCATGGAAAACCACAGCTTCGCCAGCTTTGGGCTCCGAAATTGTTTCACCCTCTGGACAGCGAGCAACACCTTCCGGGAAAAATCCTTTTTCCTCGTAAAATTTGATCAAGTTCTCAGAAACTAGCGAAGCTCCGAGAACAAAAGATGGAGTTTTAGACTCCCTCCCAGCCATCAGTTCCGACGGCGAAGCTTCCACTGCCGAAATGTCTTCACCAAGAGCGATCTCCTTCTCCTTGGACGATGGCGACGGCTCATAATCTACAATGTCACCCGCCGGCTCTTCTGATGCTTCGACCGGTACGGTGGAAGCAGCTATTTCTTCTTCAGTCATTGGCCGCGCGGTTTGTTTCGTGTGGGCCAGGACTGGTTGAAAGGATTGGGCTCCGAAAAAGAAGCAAGCAGTAGAAGCAAGAACAGAGGCTTAGCTTCGGCACAAGTGAGGAAGTAGGGGACCCCGACCCCCCCCCTCTTATATAGCCTAAGGAGAGAGAAGAAGCGCAACGGTCTCAAAATACGAACGGACACCTCAGGAAGGAGCGGTTTTCTGTCGTTTTTAGGGGAGAAATCTGCGAAGCCGAAGGATTATGAAGCCCACAAACTCCCCGTCGCCGAAGGTGATGTTTTCTTCATCTTCAAATCGCAGAGCGAAATCGAGGAGAAGGTTAATCTCGTTGTTCAAACGCTTCTCCTCGAGGGGCTACTATTGGGGCAGTAGAAAAGCTCACCTCTGGGCACCGGGGATTTGCCAGAATAAACTAGAATGTTGGGCTTCAGTTTCTTTTTAGGCAAGATAAACATAAAACCTTAAGCTTCACAAAATTTTCTCTCAGACGAAAGGCCAACTCACGCCTAAGAACACATGAGTTAGCAGAAAAAGGAAACCGGGCTCCGGATGTTTCCCTCGTCGCCAAAAGATGCCGGAGTGATTGTTTTGTCCCACGAACATCTGATCTCAATGATTTCTCTTTCAGGAGAAACTAAGAAGTTTGGGCTCCGGCAACTTCATCACGTATCAGGTAGTAACAAGATTTAACACCGTCGCAAGGTTTTTTGTTGCAGGAAAGATTCCGGAGCTCTCAACCGAAAATAGAGAAGGCGAAGGCCGCGACTCCGCCTAGGGGCCGAGCCGGCTCGTCATTCTCCACCTTCAAGACTGAAGCTCGAAGTTGCACAGCGGATGAACCATTGGGAGGAACAACTTGGCGAAGCTCGGGGCTCCTCCGAGTTTCGACCACGAAGACCCAGTCAAAAGCAGTTCCCACACGGAACCTCCTCCGGTTTTTGCGGCGCTTCTACCCCTCTGCGTTCTCCGGCGTGATCTGAGCTCCGCAAACCATGGCGCCAAATCCGCAACCAGTGTAAAAAACCAAGTTTGCCCCCGAATATTCTTGTTAGGTGTTAGGGTTTCGGGGCAAACTTGGAATGCAAATTCAGTCTTTTGGCACTATAAAAGGAGGCCCCTCCGCAGACCAAAAGGGGACAAAGCGCACGCAAGGCCCATGGCCTGCTAAGGCCCAACCGTCGCTTGAGCCCCTCCATTGAGAGCGCCCGCTCGCGCACCCCATCTCCGCTTCGCTCGAGGGTCCCGGCCCCCTCGAGCGAAATTCCACCTCGCTCGAGGGTCTCGGCCCCCTTGAGTGAAGTTCCGCCTCGCTCGAGGGCCTCGGCCCCCTCGAGCGAAGTGCCGCCTCGCTTGAGGGCCTCAGTCCCCCTCGAGCGAAGTTCCGCCTCGATCGAGGGTCTCGCCCCCCCTCGAGCGAATATCAAATTCCGCCTCGCTCGAGGCTGCCCCTCGACCAACGGCATCCCACCCATCCGCTTGGCCTGACAAGAGTATTAAATGCCCTGATTTGCTGCGGGACGCCAAAGTCAAAGGCGAATCGCTTCCCACGCTGCGCGGCTGACATGGCCTGGGGCTTTGCGCGTCTGACCCTATCACTGTGCGGCCGAACCCCATCACTGTGTGGCTGACCCCGGTCACTACGCAAGTGTTGCACGGTCCTGTGCGGACAGGCCGCCGTCGCTCAGTGGCACTATGCAGCCAACTCCCGTCCTCCTCCCACGGCGAGACCCTCGAACGGGCATGGGAGCACCCTCGAATGGTGTACGGGCGGCGACCAGGCGCACACGTTGGTCGACGCTGCTGTGCGGATGATGCAGGCCGGGTCTTGTCCACCAACTCTGGCACTGTGCGGCCATCCCCGGCGCTGTGCAAGCCTGCGACGCACTGTGCGGACAGGCCGGCGTCACTCCGCGGCCCTATGCTACCAACTCCCGTCCTTCCTCCCATGACAAAGCCCTAGAACGGGCATGGGCACACCCTCGAAAGATGTACGGACGACAAATGGGCGCAAACCCCGGTCAAAGCTACCCCTCGAAATCACTCCTGGACAAGAACAGGAGCCGCCACGACACCTGCCAAGGATTCGTAAGGACGACGACCCTGCCTAGCGCCATGCTCGCTAGCACGCGACCACTGTACACTTCACTATGCGGCACGACTGTAACTGCCCCTCATTGGCCTATAAAAGGAGGAGGCAGACGCCCAGCCGCGAGCATGTTCAATTCGCACGCTCAATTCGCTCGACAACATTCCCTCTCCACCACTCACACTCTCTCCACGATATTCGTACTTTGCCTCAATCATCCTAGCGACTAGGGACTTGGAGGTTTCGCCTCCTCTCCTGCCTTGCTTGTAGCCACCCTCTATGAGCACCCCGGTGCAAGATAATACAGTCCTCACGCACACTCTGCTGGACGTATGGCCCGTGGTCGGAACCAGGACAAACCCCGTGTCTTTGTGTTAGCATTTGCACCAACCATCGAGAGAAGGAACACAGCGCAATTCACTACTTAGTGTCGGGACTGGCGACCGAGCATCCCTGGGCCCACCAACACATTGTGGGCCATACTCGGGAGATGAGTTCCTACACACCTGGACTACTCGACTAGTGGGCCACGGTGCTAGTACTGTGGACCACAAGGCAAGACAAGACGGACAAGGACTTGTACTAAGACTAGGATAGCTTTCCATACCCTGTATAGGCTACTCTAGGTCCTACTCGAATAGTACCCTTGTACCAATCCGACTTGTAACCCTGCCTCCCGTGGCATATAAGGCGAGGCAGGGACCCCTCTCAAAACATACGCAATCAATACAGAGCCACGCAACATACAGGACGTAGGGTATTATGCACATTGCGGCACGAACCTATCTAATTGTGTGCCCCGTGTCTCACCATCGTGTTCCTGATCTCGGCGAGCCCCACCGCACAATCTACTACTTCGGGTACCCCGTCGTAGGCTCGGTGTCTAAAACACTAACAGCTGACGCGCCAGGTAGGGGATCTCGTCGTTGATCCACTGGCGAACTCGATGGCTCTCGTCATCATCAAGCCGACCGTCGCTTTCCAGCAAGGCGACTCCTTTGTCTTTGGCTCTTGGGTTTGCGTTGATGATGGCGCCGGATCGTTCCTACGTTCCTTAGCACCAACTCCGGAGTCAAAGCTCAAGTCCTCGACGCTTACGCAAGCTTCGATGGAAGAACTCGTCGAAAATTTCAGTGAAATTTCGATCTCTACCTCGCTCAGAGAACTCGAGTCGGAGTCCGAGTACAACTCGACTTCGTCTCCTATTCAGCCTGAGTTGCTTTTGTCAGCCTCATAGCTTGCGCTCCGCCTGGATAACTTTCCAGCACCACTTCTCTTCGGTCATTGCCATGTCAGTGCCGCTTACAAAGCCGTATTGAAGCGCCTCATGTGCCCTGGCCTGAAGATTGTGCTCGAGTACTCTTCGGATTCGGACGTCAACTTCGACTACTATTCGGATTCATCTGAGTTCGAGTTCAACTATGGTTCGGATTCTGCTGAAGTACAACAACTGTCTGGCCCTGCTCAAGGACTGGTGATCACGTCAACACCTGAGGGTAGATTCGTCTACTGGCCTGAGCATGTGCCTGCTGATCTCACCTTGGACGATCAGGAGCGCTTTATCACTTGTCTCGACAACTTACCTTTCCAGGAAGGCGTCAAGCTTGTTGATTATGACACCGATACTGACCTCATTCAGAGTACGAGTACTTACTCATCGCATCGAGAAGTGTTCATCGTTGATGCAACTACTCCGCAAGGGCATCGTGCCAATTATCGCTTTCCAGATGATGTATCTGATGATGAACTCTCTGCAAATACTCCTGCTGATGAAACCGCGGAGGCCAAGACCTCACATCGCCAACGCAATGTTGATCGTGCAACCCTTCGTCGGGAACTTGAGGAAGCTCTACCTACCCGTAATCTTCAAGAGGCTCTGGATGCGGTAGCTACTCGTGAATATCGCACTCCAGAGGAAGCTATCAACGCGATCAATCAACTCGGTCGCTCTAAGCCTTGTGACAGGGCGGCTGCTGAAGTCGCGAAGCGGGCTGAACTAGCCTACACTATGCTATGTCAAAATACCAGTGATCCTAGTCACCATGGTAGCAGTGGGGGTGCTCATTGTGCCACACCTACTCCTCAACGTACACGTCCGGAAGCTAGCAACAAGGGCAGAGGCGACGATGGTAGTGTCAACAGCAAGTCGGGAGACTCTCGCTACGACGCTCGTACAACTATCAACGCCAGACGCGCTGAGCGTGAGAAGCAAAAGGATAATGATTCTGATTCTTTTCCTGCTTCCTCTGCTCGACTTCAAGCTTTGTTTCTTCTGGAGAAATTCAAGCCTTACGGTATCTCTAAATATGATGGCAAGCAAGATCCTAGGCAGTGGTTGCGCTGTTATGCTCTATCCATCACCAATGCCGGAGGCAACGATGATACCAAGTGTATCTATTTCCCTTTTGTCTTAGAGCAAGAGCCCCTCACATGGTTTGAGTCTCTCAAATGTGGTTCCATCGACAACTGGGGACAACTCAAGCATCGCTTCACCAGCAACTTCGCGGGTTCTCTGGGCTGTCATGGTACCCGGATGGACCTTGCCCTGATCAAGCAAAAACAAGGCGAGACTCTTCGCGAGTACATGTGCCGCTTCTTTGAGAAAAGGGCTACTATTGTTGATGTCACCAAGAGAGAAGTCATTGATACCATCCAGGATGGTTTCTATGATGATAGGCTTTTCCAAGACTTCAGTCGCGCTCGCCCAGCCAACATCACCAAGCTCAAGGAGATGATCACTCACTGGGCAGACGAGGAAGACAAGGCTCAGAATAGGTTCAAGCATCTTCGCAACAACCAGAACATCAACAACACCAACAATGCTGGAGGAAGCAGTAGTGGCAAGCAACAGTAGGGCAACCGCTAGGGTAATAACTACTCGAGCAATCCTAATCGCAAGCGCAAGCCCGATAACACTGTTGCTGCCATGGAAACTACCGCCAAGCCTGCAGATGATCCTCACTGGGCAACATTGACCAAGCAGAAATGCCCATGGCACCCAGAGGGTGATCATACTACAGAGCAGTGTTACCAACTTCAACGTGCGTTGAAGAACACACCCAAATCAACGCACCCAAACCCGCGATTTCGCAAACACAAGGGGAAGAAGGCTAACACAGACAAAGACACTAGGTTCCCAAACCCCTCCAACACTGTCAATGTCATATTCGGTGGGATTCCAACCAAGCGCATGCAGAAGCTAGCACTCAGGGAGATTATGTCTATTCAACCAGCAGCTCCCACTTTTCTCAAGTGGTCTGAAAACCCCATTACCTTCTCAAGGGCGGATCAATGGACTAGTTTCTCTGAGCCAGGATGATATCCTCTCGTTCTAGATCCAGTGGTGGCAGGCTCCAGGCTTACCAAGGTTCTCATTGATGGTGGCAGTGGTCTCAATGTCCTCTTTGCCAAGACTTTGAAGAAGATGGGCCTGGATATCACCAATATGCTTACCAAGACCAACTCACTGTTCTATGGTATCATTCTGGGCAACGCAGCAGTTCCTTTGGGTTCATTTGTACTACCCGTTACATTTGGGACTAAAGATCACTACCGCACCGAGTACATTAAGTTCGAGGTTGCTGACTTCGAGACTTCTTACCATGCCATCCTCGGCAGGCCTGGTCTCGCTAAGTTCATGGCTATCCCACACTATGTGTATCTCGTGCTCAAGATGCCAAGCCCCAAAGGAGTTCTCTCATTGCAAGGGGATCTGAAGCGTTCATACGACTGCGACACAGAAGCCGTAGAACTTGCTTCGACTACTCAAGTACCCAATGCTACGATGGAAGTCTTCACTGCAGCCAAAAAGCTTGCTCCGAGCGAGTTGGAGGTTCTTGAGAAGACGGATAACAACAACAAGCCTGCACCGTCTGGTGACGTCCTGCTCAAAGCCATTAATCTCGGTACTGGTGACAGTAGCAAGACGACCATGATCAGTGCACAGCATGATCCTAAATAGGAAGACGCGCTCGTCAACTTCCTTCGGGCTAACCGTGATATCTTTGCTTGGAAGCCATCTGACATGCCAGGTGTGCCCAGGAGGTTGATCGAGCACTCACTCAATGTCGATCCTAACGCTACCCCCAAGAGACAACACCTTCGTCGCTTTGCTGATGACCACAGGGCTGCTATCAAGAAAGAGCTCGCTAAACTACTCGCGGCTAGCTTCATCCGAGAAGTTTTTCATCCGCAATGGCTTGCTAACCCTGTGCTCATCAGAAAGAAGAACTCTAACGATTGGAGGATGTGTGTCGACTACACTGATCTCAACAAGCATTGCCCCAAAGATCCTTTTGGGTTGCCGCGGATTGATCAAGTCATTGACTCTACGGCGGGCTGTGCTCTACTCTGTTTCCTGGATTGCTACTCCGGCTATCATCAAATTACAATCAAGGAATCTGATCAAGAGAAGACCGCATTCATCACCCTGTTTGGTGCTTATTGTTACACAACAATGTCCTTCGGGTTGAAAAATGCTGGTGCTACATATCAAAGGGCTATCCAAGCGTGCTTCAAGAGGCAGCTTCACAAGAACGTGGAATCATACGTGGATGACATCGTTGTAAAGACTAGGGATCCAGACATGCTTATCGCGGATCTTGAGGAAACCTTTTCTTCGCTACGGGAGTACCAATGGAAGCTCAATCCAAACAAATGCGTCTTTGGCATATCATCTGGAAAACTACTCGGGTTCATCATTAGCCATCGTGGCATCGAAGCAAACCCCGAGAAGATTACCGCCATCTCTAACATGCAAGCTCCGACTACTATCAAAGATGTCTAGAAGCTTACTAGTTGTATGGCGTCACTCAATCGCTTCATCTCGCGACTTGGAGAACGGGGTCTACCTTTCTTCAAGCTACTCAAGTGGCAAGAGAAGTTTACATGGACAACTGAAGCTGATCAAGCTCTTTCTCAGCTCAAGGAGTTCTTATCCAAGCCTCCAGTCCTCACAACTCCTCTGCCTAATGAAGAGCTCTTGCTCTACATTGCTGCGACTACTAATGTCGTCAGTACTGCTATTGTCGTTGAGCGGCAGGAAGAAGGCCATGGCTACCCTGTCCAGAGGCCTGTCTATTTCGTCAGTGAAGTACTCTCAGAGTCCAAGGCTCGTTACCCTCCGGTACAGAAGCTACTCTATGCGGTTCTGATTACTTCACAGAAGCTCCACCACTACTTCGACGAATACAAGATTTTTGTGGTTACCAGCTACCCGCTTGGCGAGATATTGCACAACCGGGACTCCACAAGAAGGATTTCTAAATGGGCTGTAGAGCTTGGCGCTCTATCACTCGAGTTCAAGTCTCGCACTGCTATCAAGTCTCAAGCCTTGGTTGATTTCATGGCAGAGTGGCAGGAAAATCAAGTCCCGACTCCAATTGAGCGTCCAGAACATTGGGTCATGTATTTTGACGGTTCCCTCAAGTTGGATGGCACAGGTGTCGGGGTACTTCTAATTTCTCCTAAGGGCGAGCAACTCAAATATGTTTTGCAGATCTTTTGGAAGGTCTTAAACAATGAAGCTGAATATGAAGCTCTACTGCATGGTCTTCGCCTTGCAGTTTCTCTTGGCATTACACGACTACTTGTCTATGGTGATTCTTTGGTGGTCATCAATCAAGTCAACGATTCTTGGGATCATAATGCTGAGAATATGGATGCGTACTGTCAGGAGGTACGCAAACTCAAGAACAAATTCCATGGTCTCGAGTTCTATCATGTGGTCCGCGACAACAATGTTGCTGCGGATGTCTTGTCGAAGCTGGGATCTACACGAGCTCAAGTGCCAGCTGGAATCTTCATCCATGAACTCCACAAACCATCAATTCCAGAGCAATCATCTGCACCTGCGACTACTTCAGTTCAACCTGATCGAGAAGTGCTTATGATTGATGTGGATTGGAGAACTCCTTTCATTGACTACATTAAACATCAGTTGATTCCTGAAGACAAGTCAGAAGCCGAGCACATCTCACACCGCGTCCAGGCTTATGCTCTAGTCGGAGATCAACTCTACAAGCGAGGCGCAAGTTCTGATGTACTCACGAAGTGCGTTTCTCGTGAAGAAGGCAAGGAAATCTTGGAGGAGACACACAACGGAATCTGTGGCAATCACGCTTCTTCCCGCACCTTGGCGGGAAAAGTGTTCAGACGTGCTTTCTACTAGCCTACAGCTCTTGCTGATGCATAGGAACTAGTCAAGAAGTGCCAAGGATGCCAATTCTTCGCCAAGCAACAACACGTTCCTGCCTACAAGCTCATCATAATACTACCAACTTGGCCTTTCGCTTGCTGGGGGCTGGATATGATTGGTTCTCTCCCAAATGCGCTATGGGGATTCAATAGAGTTCTGGTGGTTATCGACAAGTTTACCAAGTGGATTGAGGTCAAGCCTGTCACTTGTCCCAAAGCTGATAGAGTCCTCGACTTCTTAGATGAAATCGTACATCGCTATGGGTTCCCCAACCACATTATCACAGACCTGGGTTCGAATTTCAACAATCACTAGTTCTGGGAATACTGCGAGAACAGTGGAATTGACGTCCGGTACGTCTCCGTTGCTCACCCACATGCCAACGGTCAAGTGGAACGCGCCAATGGGATGATACTCGATGCTCTCAAGAAGCGACTGTATGATGCAGCAAATACCAAGGGCGGCAAGTGGATCAAGGAACTACCCAATGCACTCTGGGGGCTACATACTTAGCCTACTACCCCCACAGGGCAGTCACCTTACTTCCTGGTCTACGGCTCTGAAGCCATTTTGCCTGCTGATGTCATGTGGCATTCTCCGACGGTTGACCAGTACGAAGAAGGCGTAGCTGAAGAAACAAGACAGACAGATGTCGACAGTCTCAAGGAAGCTCGCTGCAACACACTTGTTCAATCCGCTCGATATCTTGAGAAGATTCGCCGCTACCATGACCGCAATGTTAAGGAACGCTCCTTCAACGTTGGTGACCTAGTCCTTCGTCGCATCCAGAATACGACAGGGCTACACAAACTCAACTCGCCCTGGGAAGGTCCTTTCTCTGTTGCAAAGGTTACTGGCCCAGGCTCTTATCGTCTCCAAACTCTTGAAGGCGAGGAAGTCGACAACTCTTGGAACATCGACCAGCTTTGTCGCTTCTACCCGTAGGGGGTCTAAACAACCCTCTCCAGACGGGTGCGGCTGTAAACAACTCGTAGGGGGCTTCATCAACCCTCTCCAGGCAGCTTCGGTTGCAACCACTCAACAGACAGCTACGGCTGACACCACTCGTAGGGGATCAAGATAATCCTCTCCAGACAGTTTTGGCTGTATCTTCTCGTGGCTTTCAGCTGCGAGCACCCGTAGGGGGCTTCATCAACCCTCTCCAGGCAGTCTCATTCTGTGACCTCGTAGGGAGTCATGATAACTCTCTCCAGACGATCCTGTATCATATAGGGCAATAAGTGGCACATGCTGTCCATGTCTCTATTTTCAATAAGAGGCTTCGGCCTCGAGTAACACCCTTCTGGTAGGGTCTCAGTGGAACTCTCATACAAGTTGCTGCTACAGCAAGGATGAGTTCATCACGTTGTCCCCTACGGTCTTACTCGTTCTTCGAAACATCCTTGCGAGTACTCTCTCACTAGGCTCATAGCCTCAGAGGTATTTAAGACATTGTAAACACTGTATAATGTATTCAGTAATAAAGTTGCTACTCTATACCGACTTGTTACTGTCTTTTACTTATTCATAACAAAGCCTTCTTTTACGCTGCTACAGCTAAGGTGTTCAACTCGTTATGAACAAGTTCCTTTCGAGTACTCTCTCACTAGGCTAATAAGCCTCAGAGGTACTTAAGACATTGTAAACTCTGTACAATGTGTTTAGTTCAAGTCGCTACTCTACATCGACTTGTTACTATTCTTAGCTTCTTTCATGACAAAGCCTTCTTTTACGCTACTATAGCTAAGGTGTTCAACTCGTCATGATTAAGCTAACGTTCTTCGGAACAGATCTACACTTGAGTACTTCTACTCGTGTTTTGTATCTCTTTTTGCAGCCACACACTCAATACCAACTCGAGTACATGGCCAACACACACGCATACAAGGGATCCAGATAATTGGCTTACTCAAGTTTTTAATTATATTACATAAACACTTGTTCGGGATTACACTTGTTTTTCCCTAGTGTTTCTACTTTACAGGTACATCTAACGGAGATCGATGAATTTAGAGACTGCTTCCGCGATTGGAGAAGTCTGTTGCATCAGTTCATTGAGTCTGTCAACGAAGCAATCTCCAGATCTGCCATTCATGATGACCGTGAGATCCGCCTCAACGTAGAATGACTTGATAAAGCTCAAGACTTGATTCGGGATTGTGCAAGCCAGCCTTTGAGCGTACTCCAGAATCTTCTTCGGCGTATCTTTCAACCTCTCCACAAGTGGATGAGGCTGGACTCCAGCGACCCTGGGCTCAAAGAGATTGGCTACTGGCTCGGCTGCTTCCGTCAAGGCCTTCAACTCTGAGCGCAGACCTTCGGCTTCTTCAATCTTGGTCTTGAGCGACTGCATGCAAGTCAATAAGTCATTCCAGCCCGCAAGGCGAATCTCCATCTCACGCTCAAGTTCGAAGCACCGCACCTTATAATCCGCCTCAAGATCCATGCGAGCTGATTCTTCACGATTATAGGCCAGCTGCCAATCCAGCGCCTTGTTCTTGAACTTATCAACCTCTTCAGTCAGCTCTGCAGAAGATCAAGGCTACTTATTAGATGCAGTGTGCAAGGACAAAAGTACTCTATGAATTCAGAAAGGGGGAATACCTTTATTCTTCTGGCGCAGAGATTTGTTTTTTCCAACAACATTATCCTTTTGAGCCGTCAGCTTCTGGATCTCGTTGTGGTACTCGGTGGCGTTTCCATCAAGTCTTTCTTGCAGCTTCAGAGACAAAGCTTTCTGCTGTTTGAGTTCTTCCCTGAGCTGCGTGACTTCCTCGATGTCCGCCGCATGTTGCTCAAGCACGCGAGTCTTGCGCTTCGACTGCTTGACTACTTCCTGCAACAAGCAAAGCGATACAAGAGTCAGAGACAAGTTATCTTTGGCTAAAAAGTACTCTACAAGAGACTACACACTTACCGCGAACAGCTTCTCGACGTTGCGGAACATCTCAGCATGCGCCTGCAAGTTATCCTCATCCAGCCACGAGTTGTCGTACGGCATCAAGTCTTCAGCCATGGATTGAGTACTTGTGCTTGCTGCAGAGTATTGCGCAGCGCTGCGCAGAGGAGCCGGGTCTTCAATGAGTGGCTCGTGCGGCACTATGCGGCCCTTCAGGTTGTCTTCAAGCGCCAGCTGCGCATCTATTTCGCGCACGGAGGCTTCGGTAACTGGAACTTCTTCGTGGCGTAGCATGGCTTCAGGATCAGCCTCCAGACCCTCATTCACCACAGCTTCAATATCTTCGAGTTGTTGAGCCTTGGGTTTGGAAGCTACCTCCACCGCTACCTTAACCACGTCGTTCCAGAGAAAGCATAGTGCCTCGGCAGCATCAGCTTCAGCGGGTACTTCTTGACGCTCTGGAAGTACATCTTCTTGTTGCTCTTGAGGATTCTGCTCTTCCTCAGCAAGACTACTTCCAGAGGCGCCCCACTTCACATTAGTGGATTTTCTACATCAATAAGTTGGTTAGCATATGCAAAGACTAACAATACAAATAAGTACTCAAGTACCAGAGTACTTACAGAGCAGCTCGAGGCACTGAGACTTTCGGCCCCAGCATGTCGAAAAAAGAAGGCGCCGCCGGCACCTCTGGCACACTTTCCACCGGCGGCACGCTTCCTGGTACCGCGGCTTCTTGTTGCTCATGTGCCACCGTCTCAACGGTTGACGCTGGAACCACCTCGGGTTCTGTTATTCTTGGGGGCCTAGTTGAGGGTACATTGGTTGCACTCTCAATAACCTGTGCAAGTCAAAATTCAACATATTACAGCAGAGAACAAGTATTCAATACAACATTGACTACTTAAAGGTTCTCCAACACTTACTGTAATGGAGGGGAGGCCTGTGATTTTCTTCACAGCCCGTTTCCCCACCGTGGTCCTCTTCTTCTGCGGCGGCAGTGTCACATCATCTGCGAGAGATGATGCCGGTCTCTTCGATGCTCCTGCGGCGAGGCCACTGGGGATGGGCGCCCCAGAGTACCCGTAGCAGCTTTTCACTTCAAAGCGTTGTTGAAGTGTCTGGCTGCCATCGTCGCTTGAGGAGGCGTCCTCTACCAAGACTTCTTCTTCTTCCCTTGGAGCAGATCGACTACTCTCGGGAGCTTGAACCTCCACTCCTGTTGGCTCTCACTCCGGCGCCTGTAGTGGATCCTCGGGACGAGGAGGGGGGTCGGACACAAACTTCAAGACATCCTCCTACGAAACAAGGCAAATGTTAGCTACTCGACTACTTATAATAAGTAATGAGGAGCTAGTTCTTGGAAACTCACCATACGCGGAGGGTTGTCAGCACTATATTCTTGGACGACTACAGGAATTCCGTGAAGATTCTTAAAGATCTTCTGCAGCCTTTCCATCAAAAGATCATCGCTGATCTCTTCTGAAGATAGCCTTGAGCCATCATCCGCTCCAGTGTACTCGAACCCAAGATGCTCCTGCTGCATCAAAGGTTGTACCCGTCGCTTCATGAAGCTGAAGGCTACCCTTTCAGCTGTCAAGCCTTGCGCCTTCTTCTGCGCAATCTTCGCCAACAGCTCTGGGATCTGGATGCACTCCTACATCGTTGGTTCGTCCTTCTAGAGTCTGTCATACACCGGCGCGAACATGCTGGGTTTCGGCAGCTGAGGCGGGGCATTGTCAATATAGAACCACTTGTTCTTCCAGTCTTGATTTTAGTCAATCAAGTCGTACTTGAAGTACAATTCTTGTGCCTTCTGGTGCATCTGGACACCGGCTCCACCGACTACAACTGGGAAGTTGGCATTGGGCTGCGGCTTCAAACGGAAGATCTTCCTAAACAAAGCCCAATGCGGGCGGATGCCGAGGAAGGCTTCGCAGAAGTGGACGTACACTGCAATCTGAAATATGCTGTTCGGATTGAGGTGCACGTGCTCCAGCTTGAAGAAGTCGAGGAAGCTGCGGAAGAAATCTGATGACGAAGTGGCCAAACATCGGGATCTCATCCGGGCTCTTCTCCATCGGCCACGCATCTCCGGTAGCAGAACTCCAACCAGCAATTGCCTTCTCGCGCAGCAACCCGCCGGCTTCGAGGGTCTTGATATCTTCTTCCCTCATCTTGGACTTCTTCCAAGAGACGGCTTGGCTTGAGGGCTTCGTGATGACCACTGTCTTGTATTTCGGCTCCGGCAACTGATTTTTGCCGCGGTCAGATTTCCTCTTCTGACCCTTGGACGGCGCTGGCTTCATCCTGTCAGTCACGAGAGTTTTCTTTCGCATCGACTCGAGGGCTGCGAGGGGGTGGAGGCACAAACTCTTGGTGGTGTGGACTCTCGAACTCTACGGTGGCTACGAATGCTAAGGATTTCTGGATCTAAGGGCGAATGGGAGCAGTGAAACCCTAAGGGATACCCCTTCGGGTATTTATAAAACAAAAACCCTAATGGTTCGACCTGGTGACCCTTCGTATTCAACAGATTGGTTTCACACAGGTAAAAATTTGGCTAAGTCAGAGGACTAAAATCCAAGACCTGCTCGGCTCCATCTCGGGGCTCGACTACTCGATGGAATTGGATTTCACTCAGTTACAGTTCACTGAATTCAGGCCTCTATACTATAGTCAGATTGGACCCTTCAATTCGAGAAAGTACTCGACTCAAGGCTCGGGGGCTCCGTGCCACGTGTCCTTCAGTTTTTCTCAGGATTTTACGGGATTATTTGACGAAGACTACTGATTGACCCTCAGCTTGAATTGTCAATTCGAACTAAGGCTTGGGGGCTACATCCATATAGGATGCGATTCTTGCAAATCGCATTCCTATATTATTTCTTCGGATTTTCTACGGATTTTTCTAAGAAAGATCAAAGAATAGATGATTAACCCTCAGCTTGAATCTTGGATTCGAACTAAGGCTCGGGGGCTACATTCCATATGGAATGCGATTTCAGTAATCGCATTTCCATATGGATCTTTGATGCAAAGATTTCAAGAACGAAGCGAGTATTATTGAAGACCTTCAAGAAAAGTACTCGGGGACGCTTGCTAACAACTCGAGAAGACTTCAAGACTACTCGCGGAGTTAGCTGGAGTACCTCCAGCCTCGTGATGATTCAAGTACTATTGAAGATTGAAGCTTGTAGAACTCGGGGACGCTTGGGAACTACTCGTGGAGACCTTCAAGACTACTTGGAGCATTGCACTCGACTACAAAGTACTCGGGGGCTTGTCGACCGGGCGTCCCTGGGCCCACCAACACATTGTGGGCCATACCCGGGAGATGAGTTCCTACACACCTGGACTACTCGACTAGTGGGCCACGGTGCTAGTACCGTGGACCACAAGGCAAGACAAGACGGACAAGTACTTGTACTAAGACTAGGATAGCTTTCCATACCCTGTATAGGCTACTCCAGGTCCTACTCGAATAGTACACTTGTACCAATCCGACTTGTAACCCTTCCTCCCGTGGCATATAAGGCGAGGCAGGGACCCCTCTCAAAACATACGCAATCAATACAGAGCCACGCAGCATACAGGACGTAGGGTATTACGCACATTGCGGCCCGAACCTGTCTAGTTATGTGCCCCGTGTCTCACCATCGTGTTCCTGATCTCGGCGAGCCCCACCGCACAATCAACTACTTCGGGTACCCCGTCGTAGGCTCGGTGTCTAAAACACTGACAGAGACTAATCCGAGAACACCGACAAATACCGTCAACATTTTAAGAATTACTCCATCCATTACTGTTTATAAAATGAACTCCTATGGTAGAATATCCAACTTTGGCTAAACAGAGCATTATTGCATTTAGAACATCCACTTTGGCTAAATGTGAAGGAAATTAGTTTTGCTGCTAGATTGCAGATCATTGAATCTCTCTCATCATGGTGTGCAGGACTGAAGCCTGCAGGTGCATCCGAATGGTGGCAGCAATTGTGAGATGCATTTCCTGTGCTGTGCTCTTGCTACTCATTGTGTACGCACTAAAAGATTTACATATGGGATCTCTTGTGGTAGAGTGGTACAATTTGTGGAGGAAGTGGAGGTCCTGGTAGAAAAGAAAAAGGGTCTCTGCACTCCACCCGTTGAAGACAACAAACGCTCCAATCTGAGGGCTACAGTGTTTGTGTTTGGACTATTGGTCCCATGCTTGTTCAGTTGTTTGTCGCACTGCACCACCACCCCAGCTCGACCTGGACCGGACGTGCACGGTGGTGGGCTGGTGGCTACGACAGCCATTAAAGGCGTCGTGGTTGCTGAGCCATAACTGTTGGTTTGGCCACCTTGTATATGTTTCGCCCCAGGATAGTACACGGGGCCACGGGGGAGGAAGCTTCTTGTTTGAGACCTGAGGACGAAATGCAAACTAAGCAGGAAACGGATCGGATTCGCATGGAATCGGATTCGGATAACACTTTTTATCATATTTTTACTCGAATACGAATACGGATTCTAATGTTCTCGAATACGAATACAAAACGGATGTCTCGAATTCGGAAACGCATCGGATATTTACTCAGATTCGGAAGACAGCATTTACTAATTTTCTTTATTGATAATTTATAATTACAAAATCATGTAAAGACTAAAGTATTAGTACATAAGAGAGACCGTTCATTAAGAATATGACATTCATCCATATTTATTTTACTAATTAATCATATAATAAATTAAACTATTAACAAATACATGTTTTAACATATATGCATTTATCAAACAAATAATAAAAAATACATGAAAAATATTTTCATCAATACATAAATAAACTAGGGTAATTAAAATTAAACTTTATATTAATGTATTTTCATCATTAAAATTATTTATATTGGTCATTAAATTTAAATATAACTTTTAAATTGTTTTATGAATGCAATATTTTTAATATTAAAATTAATGTCATAATCATTAGTTATGGATATATTTTTTTTCAATTATACACTATCATTATTAGTATTCTATTGAACCTAATTTGCAATTAGTTATAGAGATGACTTACAGTTTTATATAGTCGAATACCACTAGGCCAGAAACAATTTCTCCTGGCGGGTAAAAGGGGTTTCTGCTGGCGGGTGGAGCAACCGCCAGCAACCTTGAGCCAGGAGAAATCGTCATTTATGCTGGTGGGTGCTTGCCCACTAGCACTGAGACCACAGTGTTGGCGGGTGACTTAAGCGCCCGCCAGTATAGTGAATTTTACAAAAGCTCGAAATAAATAGCAAAAACAATTTTTTAGGGAGGAACCCCACCCGTCGTCATCAAGGAGCAAGTCGCGCCATTTTTCGCGCAAAGTCGCGACGCTACGCGGGCAGCAAGACTCGAACCTGCGACCTCCACTCTCGCACAATGTCTCCTCTACCACTACACTACACACTCATATGTGTTCATATCCAGTTTTCATTCTACTCATATTATACTACACCGAGTGTAAATTACCTTTTTTAGACTCTAAACGGCTTCAAATTAAAAATTTGTCAACTACAAAGTTTCATAACTTTCTGAGATCTATAACTTTCATGTTGAGCAAAACTTCATTTGAGATCGTTTACAAAATTTGAATTTCAAATTTGAGAGATTCAAACCTAGTTTTTCGTTGACAATATGTTTTCAAATAAGAAAGTTGTAAACTACAAAGTTTTATTACTTCTCAAGACATACAACTTTTATTTAGAATGTTTCTCCATTCGAGATCATTTGAAAAATTCAAATTTTCAAATTCGAGAAATTTTAGATGTACTTTTCATTGACGAAAGTAATTCAAATTCAAAAAGGTTCAACTACAAAGTTTCATAAATTGTCAAGATGAACAACTTTTATTTTGGTCATCCGGTGTAGTCGTAGTAACATTATTCACAAATGTTATACATGTCTCATATAGTTTCATGAAACTATATAAGAGAGATAGGTTTTGTGAACAAAATTATCACCACTTTGTCAAATTAAAAAACAATCTAAATAAAAGTTATACATCTTGAGAAGTAATGAAACTTTGTAGTTTACAACTCTTTGATTTGACAACTTTTTACTGCTTTAAAAAGAAATTGTCACACAACCCAAAATTTTGAAAAGCACTGTGCTGGCAGGCATGTTAAGTCACCCGCCAGCACAAATGAGTCCATTTTTGCTGGCGGCCATGTTAAGTCACCCGCCAACACTGCGGTCACAATAGTGGCGGGTGACTTCACACACCCGCCAGCAAAAATGGTCCCATTTGTGCTGGCGGGTGACAATTACGCCCGCCAGTAATCTATTTTTCATGTGTCAGTACAAATCGATTTTGGCCTAGTGTACGGATAGTGTCAGATATTGCCGAATACGTATGGAATCGAATAGAGAAAAAATCGACAAAACGAATTCGGATGTATCAACTTTTCTACCACATTTGAATTCGAATATGGATACGGATATCCATATTTACATTTTAGCGGATACGGATATCAGATAATTCGGATTTCAATATTTCCATCCCTAAAACTGTGGGGGTACATGGCGGTAAAACCTTGTACTCCAAAACGTCCTTGGTAGTACTTTGTTTGCTCTATCTAGCTAGCTAGGCACGGTATTGAATAGTGTGTTAAAAAATCAAAGAAATGTCGTACTGTCTATGTTACTAATGTAGCAACGAATCATGGAGCATATTGAGCTGGGGAAAAAGAGGTAATTGAGTGTTAACAACTAAGTACTACAAGATGTTAGAAAGAGTGTGCATGTGACGGACCATGTGACGGTGGCAGGGGAGCGGCACGGCAGTATATTCTTGTTTAAACAAGGCACGTTTTCTGAAGACCCCACACGGCCGGGGACGACACTTTTCCTTGTTCGCGTGCGTACAGTGAGAAAAATACAGATACTCGCACGCGGTGCTAGACCGGGATAAAAAGATACGCTAGGGCGGTTTACCTCACCTTGTAGTATGTCTCGTGCTTGGAATTTTGCACCCACACTTGCTATTTATATTGAAAGAGAAAAAGGTTTTCTGAAGTGACCCAAACCAAGTTTCAAAGTAATGGTTGTCTGTCTAGTCATCGTGTTGGGGATTTATAAGTGTCAATGACTCCACACGCAGTTGGCATCCGGCCGGAAAATGTTGCTAAAAGGAACTCAATACACAAGACATGCAGCCCATTGCTCGAAACACATGCTATTGTGTAGCGAATATGGTCTTATATGCCATTTGTTCAAGTCTGATTTTGGTGATTAATAACAACATGATCAATGGGACTAATCATATTGTCTAGCATGTCTTTGTAGACACTTCTAGGTCCCAAGGATGCAAAAATACCATATGCCAAAATGAGAAAGAAAGAAAGAAAAGAGTAGCGTCGGATGAACTGACGATACACTTGGAAGCGGCGTCGGTGCAATCACCGGATGAAGTGGTACACTACGGGAAGACTCAAGTCAACATGATGATCACCGGATCAACCGACGCCCCCATTTCTAGTTGCGCCGGATGAATCAAGAGACCAAGCCTGCAGAAATCAGTAGCACCGGATGAACCGATGGCTGAGCAGCGGTTCATCCGACGGCATCAAATCAGCTAACAGAGAGGTCCGGGAGCGAAGCTCTTCAGCACCGGATGAACCGATGGACATAAGGGTTTCAGCAGCGGTTCATCCGGCGGCCTCGTTTTAGCTTACAGAGACGCCCGGAGAAGATTTCCTTTAGCACCGGATGAACTGTCGCACCGTCGGTTGAAGCGTCGGATGAATGACATCAGCAGGATTCAACGGTTAAGTGCGGTGGAAAGCAACGGCTAGTAGCACCGGATGAACCGACGTCAGGAAAATGCACAACGTCGGATCATCCGATGATACTACTTTCAGCAGCTTTGGCCCAACGGCTAGCTTGATGCCTTGGCCTATTTATACCCCTTCCACCCCGTCATTTGAGCTTGCTGGAGTGTGTGGAAGTGCACAGGAGTTCAAGACTCATAGAAGATCATATCCAAGACATCCAAGTGCTAAATTGCTCATCCATAGACTTGCACATGCTTTGTGTGTGTGCTTAGTGTTAGGTTTAACTTAGAGCTAAGTGAGTGCAAGGTGTGCCTACCTTGTGAGGTGATTCTCGAGTGGATCAAGTTGTACGAGGTGCGCCGGAAGCCTTGGAGCCTAGGTGGCTCTCCGGCAAACGTCTTCGACCCTCCGGCTTGGTGTGGAGCGGCGAGGACACTTTGTGCAGGGGGCGTGGAGACCCCCTTCCCTTGGTGGACAAGCTCCTTAGTGGAGGCGGTATCAAGGTGACCAAGGGAGCTTGGCGAGTGCCTTCGTGGCGAGCCTTTGTGGCAAGTCAGGTGCTCTTGGGAGAGACTTGGTGACCGGGAAGCAATACTCTTGTGTAGAGTGCTTCAACAACGTGGACTAGGGGTGGCTTAGTGCCTACCGATACCACGGGATAAATCGCGTGTCAAGAGTTTGCTTCCTCTCATCCCCCTTTACGTTTCCGTATTACATTGTTGCAATCCTTGTTTGCCTTTACTTTCCTAGAGTAGTATCTTGCTAGGATTGGCTATAGGTTGCAAAACTTGTTTTGGGATGGGGGTTTCACACTAGAACAAACCTAGTTGCACATCTAGATAGTATGTTCTAGTTTATCTTTGATGCAAATAGTGATAAGCCATAGGATAAGTTTTAAGTTTCCTAATTCACCCCCTCCCCCTCTTAGGCTACGAGCATCCGATTACTTACAAGTGGTATCAGGGCCGGGGCTCACTTCCTTCACAAGGATACACCAATTCGATTAGCAATTTGTGAAAACCGACTCATTGGATCGGTTAGGCTTCACCGCCTAGTGAGTTGCTCTTTAGAGGATGAAAGGGGTGGATACCTTAGGTTTGGCTCCACATTTCGATGGCACGGGCTACTCTCGTTGGAAGGTCCTCATGGAAGCTTATTTACAAGCTAAGGATCTTGATGTTTGGAGGGTCACCGATGAGGGTGTTAGAAATGGTACTAGGAAGGAAAAGCAATTTGATGTTATTGCAAAGAGTATCATTTTATCCTCTCTAGATGTAGGTGTTTTCAATAGAGTTTTTACTAGTGAAAATGCTCATGTGCTACAGAATACAATCAAGGAACAAAATGAGGGTTCAAAAGAAGTAGCTAATGAATGCTACGGTTGTCTCCTTGAGGAATTCAATAGCTTTAAGCAACTTGAGAATGAAAATGCCGAATCTATGTACTCACGCCTAAATATTCTTGTCAATGAGATTAATACTTTAGGTGTGAAGGACATCACGGACATGAACATGAATCACAAGATCTTTCAAATTCTCCGGAAGCCCGATTATGACTTGGTTAAAGCTATCATCTATGAGAAGAAGCTTGAAGAGTTGAAGCCTTCTCAAATCTTGAGCAAGATCATGGCACATGAATTTCAAGTCATGCCCAAGAAAGCTTCCAAAGATGAGCTCAAGACCAAAAAAGAACCAAAACTTGAGCTCAAGGCAACACCCCAAGAACCATCTTCTTCAACTACAAGCCATGCACTCTCAAGCCGACAAGAGAAGAAGTTGAGAAGGATGGCGATTCATGGAACCTCAAGTGAAGATGATGATGGTGATGATGAAGGATCCTCAAGTGATGAAGAGGTCGAGTCGATGGTTGCCATGTACGTGAAGAAGATCTTCAAGTATGTGAAGAAAATCAACATGTACGGCTACAACATCCACTTGAGAGAAAGGCGTCATCGTCAACATATCAAGTTCACCAAGATCAAGCGCAAGCCCAAGAAGGAGGTGGTCAAGGAGGGGAAGCCGAAGCAAGAAGCACTCGCCGCCATCCGTGAGTGGATAAGTGATGGAGAATCAAGTTCTTGTAGCTCAATTGATGAATCAAGTTCTTGTAGCTCAATTGATGAATCAAGTAAGAACTTCACCACCCGCTTCATGCAAGGTCCCCTATCATCATCACACATGTGCCTTATGGCCCAAGGTATGGAAAGCAATGTGAGTGATGATGAATCCGATGCCACTTAAATTGATGATCTTGTTGAGCTAGTAAATGAGCAAAAAGGGATGCTAGAAAAACAAGCTAAAGAAATTAAAGAACTTAATGCTCTCAATGATCTTAGTGCCACCCTTGCTACAAATTATGAACATTTGTTGTGCAAATTCAAATTGCTTAGCAAGAAGTGTGATGAGCTAAAATCTAAGCATGAGAACATTGAAATTAAAACTAGTGATTCCTTTGAGCTCAATGAATCATCTATCCCTTGTGCAATTCCTATATCCAAGGTAGATGCTTCAACTTCTTGCATTGATTTAACTGATGAATCTTGCTCACCATCTTGCAATGAGAATGTTAAGATTTTAAGCATGTAGAATGATGAGTTTAAGCAAGAAGTGAAATGGCTCAGAGAGAGATTGGTTAACTTGATGGGCAAGGGCAAGAACAATGAAGAACAAGAAGAAGCCCCTCAAGATATGAAGAGTAATGTCCAACCTTCTCAAGATAACCGTGATGACATGGTGAAGAAGCTTGAGAAGGGATCAACCGTGACTTGCTACAAGTGTCATGAAGAAGGGCACAAGTTCTACAAATGCCCTCAATTTGTCAAGAAAATGGACAAGGGCGAGAAGAAGAAGATGAACACCACCATCAAGAGCTCTCTCATCTACACCAAGCCCAACCGCAAGAACAAGATCAAAAGCAACTCCTATGTCATCAAGAAGAAGGCTAATGGCAAGGTGGTTGCACATAAGGTTGGGAAGATAAAGGAGTGGGGTTGGAACCAACCCATTTGGGTGCCCAAGGAAGTCATCACCAACATGAAGGGGCCTCAAATGGTTTGGGTTCCTAAGTCCACGTGAAGGCCATGAATTCGGGGACTTGGGAGGCTTGGCACAAAGAAGAAGTGAAGATTCAAGTCTAGAAGCCAAGCTTGCAAGATCGGACATGTGTTGCCAAAGCTCCCCGGTAAAGGTAATGGAAACTAGAACTCATCTCATGTATCATTGTAGCTCCATTGCCTTGTTTAGGTTGCATTTGTTGCTATGCCTAGTTGTTTACATATGGTAGGTTGCTTGTGTCATGTGCTAACCCATGAACAACCTACATAGTTTGATTAGTGTGTAGGAAAGCTACACTTGTTTCTCTCATGATGCATGTTTTTATATATATCTCTTTGCATCATGAGCAAGCTATAGGGTTAGCTTCCCTTTTGTTGTCATAAACAATGTGCATACATTTGGTTGGTGATTCAAACACAAAATGCACACATTTAGGGGGGCTCATCCTATGGTTTGTTTATGGGACTAACATCATTTCAAGCTTATCTTGTGTAGTGCCTTGGTGGCGCGTTCCGGTGCGGTACTTCATTCTAAGAGAATGCTATTTCACTCTAAATGTGATCTAACATCTCTAAGAGAGTGAATATAGCAATATGAGCTTCATGCTATTGAGTCATGTCCTTGCGAGTTTATGTCTCTATATAAGTTCAAAGGTAATGAACTCATACATTCCTAATTCTTGTGGTACCCCAAGTATCTTGTTTGCAAGCTTCTCTCAAAGTGGTGTCATCTCCAAGTGATATCATTTTCAAGTGGCTTATCTCAATGTGCTGCCAACAAGGTAGAGAGGAACAATCCTCGGATGTATGCAATGCTCAAAATCAATAAGTGGTAATGTTGCAAGAACTCTCTTGTATTATCTCTTGTCTTTTAAGCTATCTCCTTGCATGATATGCTCTAAGCTTTCTTATCTTACAAGTATTTGTGGTTGTGCACTTGTTTTTCACACTATCATTTTGTGCACACACTTAAGGGGAGCTTAGTTTATATCATGCTAGTCTCATGAGCTTGTGATCCACCTTAATTATTCACGCATGTGGTATCTTCATTGATATCATACATATGGATCATGGTTCATGCAGCTTTCTCCCTTGTATTTAACATTTCTTCTTGAGCTATGATTGCTAGGGCTTGCTAAGTTTCCTTTGGAGACTCTTTTGTTTTGGACACTTTTTGGAGATTTTATTCCAAAGGGGGAGAATTTGGAGCCAAAGCAAGCCAATGTTTCCAAAGAGGAAGTAGCAAGCTATATGTGAAGAGAAGATCATGAAAGAGGGAGAACACATCTAGGGGGAGTTGGATGATGGTAAGCATCCAAGCAAGTGTAAGTGGTTCAATTTTGTCAATTTTTGCAAATTTATGCTTGCTTTGATTGTGTTGTCATAAATCACCAAAAAGGGGGAGATTGTAGCGAACATGGCCTCAAATGCCATTTGTTCAAGTTTGATTTTGGTGATTAATGACAACATGATCAATGGGACTAATCATATTGTCTAGCATGTCTTTGTAGACACTTCTAGGTCCCAAGAATGCAAAAATACCTTATGCCAAAATGAGAAAGAAAGAAAAGAGTAGTGTCGGATGAGCCGACGGTACACTTGGAAGCGGCATCGGTGCAATCACCGGATGAAGTGGTACACTACGGGAAGACTCAAGTCAACATGATGATCACCGGATCAACCGACGCCCCCATTTCTAGTTGCGTCGGATGAATCAAGAGACCAAGCCTGCAGAAATCAGTAGCACCAGATGAACCGATGGCTGAGTAGCAATTCATCCGACGGCATCAAATCAGCTAACAGAGAGGTCCGGGAGCGAAGCTCTTCAGCACCGGATGAACCGATGGACATAAGGGTTTCAGCAGCGGTTCATCCGGCGGCCTTGTTTTAGCTAACAGAGACGCCCGGAGAAGATTTCCTTCAGCACTAGATGAACTGTCGCACCGTCGGTTGAAGCGTCAGTTGAATGACGTCAGCAGGATTCAACGGTTAAGTGCGGTGGAAGGCAATGGCTAGTAGCACCGGATGAACCGACGCCAGGAAAATGCATAGCGTCGGATCATCCGATGATACTACTTTCAGCAGCTTTGGCCCAACTGCTAGCTTGATGCCTTGGCCTATTTATACCGCTTCCACCCCGTCATTTGAGCTTGCTGGAGTGTGTGGAAGTGCAGAGGAGTTAAAGACTCATAGAAGATCATATCCAAGCCATCCAAGTGCTAAATTGCTCATCCATAGACTTGCACATGCTTTGTGTGTGTGCTTATTGTTAGGTTTAGCTTAGAGCTAAGTGAGTGCAAGGTGTGCCTACCTTGTGAGGTGATTCTCGAGTGGATCAAGTTGTACGAGGTGCGCCGGAAGCCTTGGAGCCTAGGTGGCTCTCCGGCAAACGTCTTCGACCCTCCGGCTTGGTGTGGAGCGGCGAGGACACTTTGTGCGGGTGACGTGGAGACCCCCTTCCCTTGGTGGAAAAGCTCCTTAGTGGAGGCGACATCAAGGTGACCAAGGGAGCTTGGCGAGTGCCTTCGTGGCGAGCCTTTGTGGCAAGTCAAATGGTGCTCTTGGGAGAGACTTGGTGACCGGGAAGCAATACTCTTATGTAGAGCGCTTCAACAACGTGGACTAGGGGTGGCTTAGTGCCTACCGATACCACATGATAAATCGCGTGTCAAGAGTTTGCTTCCTCTCATCCCCCTTTACGTTTCCGCATTACATTCTTGCAATCCTTGTTTGGCTTTACTTTCCTAGAGTAGTATCTTGCTAGGATTGGCTATAGGTTGCAAAACATGTTTTGGGATAGGGGTTTCACACTAGAACAAACCTAGCTGCACAACTAGATAGTATGTTCTAGTTTATCTTTGATGCAAATAGTGATAAGCCATAGGATAAGTTTTAAGTTGCCTAATTCAACCCCTCCCGCTCTTAGGCTACGAGCATCCGATTACTTACATATTGCTAGTGATTTCTTTGGTCTCAAATTGTATGTCACTTTGATTTTGCATTTGAAACAGGAAAGTACTACCTTAATCAGTACTAAAGCCCGGCCGGTTGAATGTGATGTACGTGCTGCCTACCCAAACAGCTACTACGTACTAGGCAAGTTGAGCTAGCTTTGTTGCCTATTAGTATAGCAACATTTAGCTGCCAAGGTTAAACGTTACCACTAATTGTTTTTTGCTTGCTATTTTTTCTCAGTAGTATATATCTGAGAGACATGGGTACCCATGGGTCCCCACCGGCCAGGGTCCCTGAGGCCCCTGACAAGTGGACCCGACCTTGCAGAAGACTCGCCGACCTTACAAGTGGGCCCAGCGACCTGATCAAGCTCCCGGAAGACCCGCGAAGCCTTGGCGTGCAAGACAGGACACGACGACCTGGCGCGCCGCCGCCTGTAGCTCCGAGTATCACGGGATACTCCTTGTAATCCGGGAGATAAGCTTCCTACAGTTGTAACCGACCCCGACACAGGTCAACCAACCTGCGCATGCAAACCCTAGACCATCCTCCCCATATAAGGCAGCCTAGGGCTCCATGCACAGGGAACGGATCTTCATCCTCACATAATCCACCACAACTGGACGTAGTGTTTTACTCTCCGGAGGCCTGAACTAGTATAAACCCTTGTCTCCTTGTTCCTCACCGCCATACTCTCCTAGTTCCCTGTGCACTCCGTGCATAACCACCTACGCTCTTAGGTCCCGATCCTCCATTAACCTGCAAACCTCTAGGGTAACCCCCTAGCGGATCTGTCCAGGTCTCACCCCCTGACAGTTGGTGCGCAAGGTAGGGGCGATCGGGAACTCGCTGTGCAGTATGGTGGCCCAATCTGGTGTCGTCTTCCCGGCGAGCATGGCAGCCTTCCTCGCCGACCCCGTGGAGATCTGCTTTGGATCTTTCACGGCGACCTCACCTGCTCCGGCAGCTTCGTCTCCCCCAGCGACCCCCGAGAAGGTCGTCACGGCGTCCGCCGCCGTCCCTGTTCCCGATCTAGTATCGGAGACCCACCGACCCAAACCCTGTGACCTTGTCCAGGGGATGGAAAACGTCATCGACTCCATGAGGGAAACCTTGGAGATCTACGAACGAGCTCAACGCTCGGTGCAGATAGCGCTACGTCACGACGTGTTTCCCTTCGGCCTGAAGTCTGCGCCCGGCCTTCGCCTGAGCCAACTCTCCACGCCTCCTCATATCCAATCTGGGCGGCGACCCTCACGCGACCCAAGGCCTGCGCCTCGCGCTCGGCGCGACCCCCTCGACGTGCCCTGCACCTACCACAAGGGTGCAAAGCACACCCTCCGCGGGTGCCGTCTGCGGAAGAAGATCGACAACGAGCTCCCTCGCCGAGCTAAGCGACCTACCCAGTCTCCGGACTGCGGGAAGTTCCAGAAGGTCCAGGTTCATATCACCCCGAACGACCTGGAAGTCATCTTCCGTCAGGTGATGGTGATCTCGGAGAACGAGCCACCACGCGTGGGTGTGACCGACTCCCAGGAGGCGGCCCGTATCCAGGCAAACGCCCGCCGTGCTGAGCAACCTGCGGAAGAGCAGCGGCGTGCCTTGCCCTGCGCTCGCGATCTGCGCCTCAAGTTCGAGGAAGCTGGGATCACGACCTTCAATAGCCCCCAGGCCAACCTGGGCGCGGCCATTACCCGGCTCCAGCAAGTCCAGTCGCCTGAAGCTGAGCAGGCCCTCGCGTACCTCCGGGTCGCCAACACCTTGGTGGAAGAGAAGAGCGCGGCCTCCAGGTCCGCCGCGTCATCCTCAACCCGCCACTCGCGCAGTCGATCTCATCGACCTGCGCGTAGCCATCTCTCCCCCGTCCAGGAGGAGGTCGCTCAGCACAACCCTGAGCAGCCTGCCCAGCAGCCCGCTGCTGCCTGCGACCTTCACGTCAACCTCGACGCCAACAGGTGTGCTCGCGACGCCCGCACCGTCGTCGACCAACGCCACCGGGAGCACGAGGAGCGCGAGCTCCGCCACCGCCTGGACTACGACCGCGAGTACGGCCCGCCCGGCAGCATCCACCGCATCATGGAGCGCGAGCTCCGTGATCAGCACGAGATCGAGAACCAGCGACGGGCCAAGTACAATGCTGATCACGGCGATTCCACCATCGTCCAGCTCGACCGGGACCGGCAGCCACGTTCCTAGGTTGTCATCCTGGAGCGCAGCGTCCACTCCACGTCACGAGATGCGGCCCCGGCAAGAGGCACCAGCGATGACCTTGCGCTCAACGCCTTCCCAGCGCTGGATGCCCGCTTCAAGAGGGTGGAGTCACCCGACAACTTCAAGCCCAACATCAAGCCGTATGATGGGCGCTCCGACCCTAACATCTGGCTGTCGACCTACTACGTCACCATCAAGGCGGCCGGTGGTAGCTTCGACCACATGACGGCCTACTTCCCACTGGTGATGGGCAAGGCCCCTTCGCTCTGGCTCAACAACCTTGCGCCTGGCAGCATCAAGACCTGGGCCGATCTGTCCCAGGCCTTCACGTCGAACTTCCAGGTGACCTACGATTGCCCTGGGAACGCATTCAGCCTGGGGCGGGTCGTGCAGAAACCTAAGGAGCAGCTCCGCGACTACAATACCCGGTTCTTCGAGAATCGGAATGAGTGCGTTGGCATCAGGGACGACTAGATCGTCGATAGCTACAAGAAAGGCATCAAAGACCGCAAGGTCTTCGAGAAGATTCATGAGTCTGGCGCCACCAATGTCAAAGAGCTGATGATCGTCATCAACAAGCTGATGGACACAGAAGACGCGCTCCAGAATCAGTTCAACACTGATAACGCTGGTACATCTGGCACTGCAGCGGACAAGCTCCGCAAACGACCTTCCGAGGTCCTGGCGGCCGAAGGGCGGCGAGGTTCATCCTTCAACCAAGCAGAGTTCAACCTAGCGCTCGACAACATCAACGGGTTCCACAAAGGGTCCACCCACACTCTCCGCGAGTGCTCCCAGTTCAAGAGGGCCTTCAGCGCCTCCGCGGACCCCAAGCGACCCAGGAACGACGGCGGGCGACGCGACAACCGCCCCTACAACAACAACTACCGCCGTGACGACCGGCGAGATCGGCGCGACGATCGGTATGACGATCGCCGCGAGCCACCTCGCAGCGACCCGCCTTACAACGACCCTGCTCCAGCAGCTGCCCGCAATGAGACAAACCTGCCCCCTCCACCAGCATCGGGCAACCCCAATGGGCCTTTCCAGGCCGCAACCCGCGTGATCAACATGATCGTCGGCGGAATCAAGTCCAACGCCAGCAGGAGGCGCTACCAGAAGGACAAGCGCGACGTCCACCTCGTCCACACTCATCCAATCGTGCCCCTACGATGGTCTGAGCAGCCGATCACGTTCTCCAGAGCTGATCACTGGGTCCATATCCCACACCCCGGGTCCTACCCAATCGTCGTCGAGCCTACAGTGGATGGAGCCTTGCTCTCCCAGACCCTGGTTGACGGAGGCAGTGGGCTCAACATCATCTTTGTTGATACCCTCAAGAAGATGGGCTTCGACTTCAACAAGATGACAGAGTGCGACGAGCCCTTCTATGGCATCGTCCCCGGGAAGGCGGCCCAACCCCTGGGTCGAGTCTCCCTCCCGGTCACTTTTGGTACGGAGGCGAACTTCCGCACGGAATACCTCAACTTCGAGGTCGCCAAGTTCAAGTCCTCCTACCACGCGATCCTAGGTCGCCCGATGCTAGCCAGATTTATGGCCATCCCGCACTACACCTACTTGGTGTTGAAGATGCCGGCTCCACGTGGGGTCCTCTCTGTCAAAGGGGACCTCGTCATCTCCTTCAGGTGCAACACGGAGGCTCTCGACCTCGCTGCGACCTCCGCTGCCGCCGAGGCCTTCGCGGTCTTGGTGGCTGAGGCCGAAAAAGTTGACCCTGTCGACCAGTCCGTCCCGGAGCAGAAGCGCACCGAGACCGCCCTAGACGCGGCTCCATCGACGAAGAAGGTCTGCCTCGGCCTTGCCGACCCAGAGAAGACGGTGGTGATCGGCGACGGGCTCAATCCCAAATAGGAACTCGCACTCACCTGCTTCCTCCGGGATAACGCCGACATATTCGCTTGGAGTCCATCGGATATGTCAGGAGTTCCTAGGGAGCTGGTTGAGCATGCCTTGGATGTAAGCAAGACGGTGAAGCCTGTCAAGCAGAAGCTTCGCCGCTTTGCGAAAGATTGCAAGGACGTCATTAGGGTAGAGCTAATAAAGCTCCTAGCTGCCGGATTTATCCGAGGGTGTAAAAACCCGGTTTGGCTTGCCAACCCGGTTCTTGCACCAAAGAAAACCGGTCAATGGAGAATGTGTATCGACTACACCGATCTCAACAGGCACTGCCCTAAAGACCCCTTCCCTCTTCCGCGTATCGACCAGGTCGTGGACTCCACGGCCAGGAGTGTCCTTCTCTGCTTCCTCGACTGTTACTCAGGGTATCACCAGATAGCCCTGAAGGTCTCCGACCAAGACAAAACGACGCTCATAACGCCCCATGGCATCTACTGTTATAAGGCCATGACCTTCGGCCTCAAGAACGCTGGCGCGACCTATCAGAAGGCAATACAGAAGTGTCTGGCCAGCCAGATCAGCAAGAACGTAGAAGCCTACGTCAACGACGTGGTCATCAAGACCACTCACGAGGACAAGCTCATAGCTAACCTCGCGGAGACCTTCGCTAACCTCCGTACTTACCGCTGGAAACTTAATCCAGAGAAGTGCGTCTTCGGTGTCCCGTCCAGCAAGCTCCTGGGCTTCATGGTCAGCAACCGGGGTATCGAAGCCAATCCCACCAAGGTGGATGCCATCCTCAAGATGAAGCGACCTACTGGCAAGAAGGACGTCATGAAGCTCACAGGCAAGATGGCGGCCTTAGGCCGATTCATCAGCAAGTTCGGAGAGAAAGGCTAAAAAAGGTGGACAAGTTCGCCTGGACCGAGGAGGTGGACCAAGCTCTTGAGCAACTCAAGAGCTTCCTCACGACGCCCCCGGTGATGGTGCCCCCGGTGCCCAAGGAGCCCTTACTGCTCTACATCTCGGCAACCACCCTGGTGGTCAGCGCCGTCCTGGTAGCTGAGCGACCTGAAGAGGGGCGACCTTACCCCGTCCAGCGACCTATCTACTACGTCAGCGAGGTCCTGTCTGACAGCAAGACCAGGTACAGCCAGCCCCAGAAGATGCTTTACGCACTACTCATGACTTCGCGAAAGCTCCGGCACTACTTCCAATCCCACAAGATCAAGGTCGTCTCAGCCATTCCCCTTGGTGAGATCCTACGGAGTCGTGACACCTCTGGGCACGTCGTCAAGTGGTCTATCGAACTAGGCGAGTTCGACCTAGAGTTCTGCCCTAGGCAGGCCATCAAGTTCCAAGTCATCGCAGACTTCGTCTCGGAGTGGACAGAGATCCAGCAGCCTCCGCCGCCGGAGCGACCTGAGCATTGGAAGATGTACTTCGACGGTTCCCTGAACCTCAAAGGAGCAGGCGCGGGCGTCTTGTTCATCTCCCGTAAGGGCGACTACCTCAAGTACGTCCTGCAGATCCACTACAAGGCGTCCAACAATGGCGCCGAGTACGAGGCCCTCATCCACGGGCTCCGCATCGCCGTCTCACTCGGGATCAAGCGCCTCCTGGCCTATGGCGACTCCAAGGTCGTCATCGACCAAGTCAGCAAGGACTCCGAAGCTAGGAAGGATACGATGGATGCATACTGTGCCGAGGTGCGCAAGCTCGAGTGTCACTTCGAAGGGCTCGAGTTCCACCACGTCTGCCGCAACAACAATGTCGCCGCGGATGTCCTCTCCAAGCTTGGCTCCAAGCGCGCACTGGTTTCGGCCGGTGTGTTCGTCCAGGACCTACGCAAGCCATCCATCAAGCTCATACCCAACCCAGAGTCGCCTGATGACAAGCTTACCTCGCCTAAAGGTCGTGAGATCCTCATGATCGACGCAGAAGATGACTGGCGCCTCGACTTCATTGCCTTCCTCCTCGAGCACCGAGTACCTGAGGACAAGGCAGAGCGAGAAAAGATCACGAGGCGTAGCGCCAACTACGTCATCGTCGGCAAGGAACTCTATCGAAGGTCCGCCTCCACCGGAGTACTGATGAGGTGCATCCTGCGATCCGAGGGCCTCGGGCTTTTGAACGAGATCCACGGTGGTGAGTGCGGCAACCACGCCGCCTCTTCCAACCTTGTGGGCAAGGCCTTCAGGTCTGGCTTCTACTGGCCCACGGCCTTGGCTGATGCCTAAGAACTTGTACGTCATTGCAAGGGGTGTCAGTTCTTTGCTAAGCAGTAGCACCTCCCGGCTCAGGCCCTCAGGACCATCCCTCCGTCGTGGCCCTTTGCAGTTTGGGGTCTCGACTCTGTGGGACCTTTCAAGACTGCCCCCAGCGGTACAAGCACATACTCGTGGCGGTGGATAAGTTTACCAAGTGGATCGAGGTCCGCCCCGTATCCAGCGTCATGTCGAAAGGGACGGCCAAATTCATCGAGGAGATCACCCATCGCTTTTGGGTGCCAAATAGGATTGTCACAGACCTTGGCACGGCCTTCACAGGAGCCAAATTCTGGGACTTCTGTCAAGACAGCCTGATCGACGTATACTACTCCTCGGTGGCACACCCGCGGTGCAACGGCCAGGTCGAGCGGGCCAACAGCATGGTTCTACAGGCCATAAAAGACCGTATCTTCGACGGCTCAGCGCCTTACGCCACCAGGTGGCTCTCAGAGCTCCCTCACGTCCTCTGGGGTCTCAGGACCCAGGTCAGCTCGGCTACAGGGTACTCACCCTTCTTCCTAGTCTATGGATCAGAGGCTATCCTCCCCACCGATGTGGCCTTCGGTGCTCCTCGCATCCAGCACTTCGACGAAGGAGAAGTAGAGCAAACACACCAGCTCGACCTTGACAGTGTCGAGGAACACCGTGTGGCTACGCTCATGCGCCACACTCGCCACGAGAAGTAGCTACGTCGCTACCACGACCGCAATGTGTGGGAACATTCCTTCAACGTTGGCGGCCTAGTCTTGCGGCGGATCCAGAGCACCAAGGATATGCACAAGCTCTCTGCACCTTGGGAAGGCCCCTTCATAGTTAAGGAGGTCATTGGACCGGCGACCTATCGCCTCCAATGGGCCGATGGCCAGGGTGTTCCTAACCCCTGGAACATTGAGCACTTGCGTCGCTTCTACCCTTAGGAGCCTTGTATCACAATAAAGCTATGTGCGCTTTACATTTGTAATTCAATATATAAAAATAAAGTTTTCTCTTTCAACTTGCTTGTTTTCTGTTCACCCCTCCCCTTCGGCACGCTCGGGGGCTTAGCTTTAAGCTCGGCCCTTCACGCTCGGGGGCTTGGCTTTGCCAACCTAAAGGTCGCTCGACCTAGGGTTTTCACCTCTCTCTCTACCAGTGTTCCCTTACCACAGCTTCTTATGCATTTTATAAGTATTTCTAGGTCGCGGGGTTGCTTGATCTTGGGTCCCCGACCCCCTCCGTGCGCCGACCGCACTTAAGCCTCCAACGTCGAGCTGTGTGGTCGGTAAGCCGTTCCTCCACTGAGTTGGGTTAGCGGAGGAAAAGGGGTCTTGCAACTTCGTTACCTTTGCGTTCTTATAAAGAGTATACAAAGTCAAATAAGGGATCACGGGACATGCCTTTTTCATTCATGCAATGTTTTTATTACATCAAAAAGGATCCACGACCCATTGTTACTAACTGTTTGCCAGTTCTGAGCTACGTCTACAGGTCTATTTTCTTCATGATATCCTCCGCGACGGCCTGAATCTCTTCGCTGGCCACCAGCTCCACCAACTCCAGCTCCTCCTTAACCTTCTCAAGGTCGAACGACGGCTCATGGTGCTTCACCGTGGCCAGCGCGGTAGCAGCGGCGAGCTTGCCGCCGTCCATCAGCAAGGTCTTTATGCGACCTACCGCGCCCTCCAACCACCCGATGAGCCCTTGTGGATCGCCCTCGACCTAAGGGGTGTACACGTCCACAAGGTACTCGGCGGCCTCCTTGAGGTCGTCCAGCTCCTTCTCCAGATCTGCAGTCATCTCTTGATGATCAATAAGGGTTTAAATCGTCCGGCCAAGGTCGATCTCTAGATCCCTGCGCGCCCCAAATTCATAAGCAGCTTTACGGGTGAAGTAAGACTCACTGGCGACGACCTCCTTGTGCTTCTCCTTGAGGACCTTCACCTGCTCCTTCGTCTCCTTGAGGTCCTTCTTCAAGGCAGTCTCCCTCTTCTTGACCTCTGCAAGTGCCGAGGTCAAGAGCGTGTCACCACGACAGTTAAACAAAAAAGACCAAACGGGCGTCCCTCGACGTACCTGCAGTGGCGTTCTTCAAATCGTCCTCCGCTTCCTTCACCTTCAGCTTTGTAGCTTCAAGCTCCCGCTTCAAGGCCTCGATGGCCTGGTCCTTCAAGATCGCCTCGTCCTTGAGGCTCCTTATTTCCTTCGTGGCCTCAGTCTTGGCCTGAAGCACGGCCTCCCGAGTCGTGGCCAGCTCCGCGTGAAGCTTGGCGCCCTCTGCTAGCAGGTTCGCCCTCTTCTGTGAGCGCTCGGCAAGAGTCTGCAACACCACATCAAGATCGTCAAAACATTGCGCCTGGGCAAACCTAAGATGCAGCCCCAAAGGTAATACCAGCTCACCATGAGCGTCCTGCCGATGGTCTTCGCCGCCTCTGTGATGGTCGCCTGCGCCGCCTTGAAGTCATCAAGGTCTTTGGCGTCGGCCCAGACGTCGTCCTCCCACGGAGTACCGGCTTAGAGGCAGGGTTGTTGTTCGGCTTCCCCGCTTCCACCTCCGGTTTCCGCCTCCCGTGTCCCCGGCAAACTTGACTCAGGCGGGTCTTGCTGGCGCGGGCCCTCCTCCTGCTGTGCGCTCTCCACAGCAACCTTGGCTGCCGCCGACGGTGTTGTCTCCACGATCTCAGGGGGCTTACTGGTAAAGTCCCCACCTGAGGTCGCGGGCAACTGCCCGGCCGGCAACTTCTCGACCTTCCGTCCAAAGGCCTCTTGACCTGAGGCGTTCTTGCTACCACCAGAAGCAGCAGGAGTCCCCCTGCCCAAGGTGCACATGTTCGTCAGCACCAACCTACTCAACAGAACTGCAAAGATGAAGAACAACATAAATCAAGCTCAGCAACATACCCGCTGCCGGTCTTCAGCTTCATCGACATCGGCCTGGGTGGCGCCCGCTTTGGCTTCTTTTGCGACCCCTGGTCGCTCACGCCCTCCACGCTCGGCTTCTGCTGCTGCTCACCGATAACCACGGGCGGGGCGTTGCTTTCTCCTACGGCCGCTGTGTCGCCCGACCCTCCGGTGACGTCGCGCGACCCCGCATCGTCATGCTTCTCGAAGACGACCTTGGTGTTAGTCATTGTCGTCTCCAATGACGCAGTGACGTCCTTCCTCTTCCTCTTCTTCTTCTCCGCCTCGATGGTGGCGGAGATGATCTTGACGCCCTTGTGCGCCGGGATCTTAGCGGTGGCCTGCCGCGTACGACGAGTCGTCGGCGCGGAGCTCACCACGGGCGGATCTTCTTCATAACTACCCACCGACGAGTCGGAGAGGTGGTTCTCCAATAACTCCGGTGGCGGAGCCTGCACGTCTTCCGCCGCCCGAACCTTAAAACTGCGCTCGCCCTCATCCGCGAGCAGAGCCGGGCTCCAGAACAAGACCTCACGACCCTGCAACAGGAGACCTTCGCCTCAGAAATAGAGGAATGCAAAAATAGCAAAGGAATTAAGGTCGATCGGCGACGTACCACTTCGGCGGGCCGCTTGAGGGAAAATGCCCTGGGGCACGTCCGGTTCCGGATCACCCCATTGAAGAGCTCCCTCGCCCGTGCCACCATCTCCTCCTTGGAGACCTTGCGCTGAGCCACACGGGTTGGGTCGGTCTAGCCCCAGTACTCGTAGGCCGGGTGCACCCGATCTTGGATCGGCTGCAGCAGCCTCTGGCTGAAACTAATGGCCACCGCCCCGCTGGTCAGCCCTTCTTCCTTCCATGTCTTGAGGTCCTCCAGCAGCGGCTTGATGGCATCCATCTCCCACGACGTTAGCTAGTTGGACCACTCTGGCACCGAGACTGGCGCGAGCCCCGACCTGGTTGCCAGCACTGGTTTGGGGTTGTCGATGTAGAACCAGCCCCGCCTCCAGCCTTGGGTGTTGTCCGGCAGCTCCATGTCGATGTACACCGTCTTCATGTGGCGGCGTAGCATGAAGCCGACGGCGCCGACGACACCGTTCTTCCCCGTCTTCTTCACCTCGAAGAAATACCGCCACAGGTCAAAATGTGGCGGTATCCCCAGGTACGCCTTGCAAAGGTGGATGAACGAGGATACCGTGGTGATGGCATTGGGGACGAGATGCACCAGGTCGATGCGGTAGAAGTGGAGAAGCCCGCGGAAGAAGTCGCCCGCCGGGACCCCAAAGCCGCGCTCGACATACGAGACGAAGGCGACGGTCTCCCCAGTTCCCTCGGAGGGGAACACTTCGCCGGCGGTGGGCCTCCAGCCTACCTGCTCCCTGGGCTTCAGCAGCCCGCGCTCCACCAGCTCCTTGAGTTGCGCCTCCGTCACCGTCGAGTGCTCCCACACCTTCTCCGGGGCCGGTGCAAGCTCTGGGGCCATTTCCGCTTCCTCGAACCAGTGGATCTAGCTCTAAACACCACCAGGGACTTTTGGCGCATACGACAGCGCTGGGCGCGGGGGATCTAAGCACGACGGCGTCGGCGAATCTATGCGCTAGAGCTTCTGGTGGCGGATTGAAAACCCTAGCTGCTGCGGGGAATGGAAGCGAGTGGGGTCCTCAGCCCTTCACTCGGCCTTTTATAACTGGGCCGCCTCAGTGCGGTGGGCCGCGGCGCCCTAAACGTCCCCTCAGATTCGGTGACATCACCAGCGACACAACGGATACATTACCTAATGGCTCTTTCGACCTAACGGCTACAGGCAGTGACGGCTCGAGCCGTGAGGGAATCCATGCCCGTTGGTTTTCTGCCCAACGGCCCAGCGTCCATGGACTCGCTATGCCTTACTTCAAGCCCCCTCCCAATCATTTTCTTCAAGGCTTCTTGGCCTATAACGACCTCCGGGTCTACAGCATTACCTTCACAAGGTCGACAGGGACTACCGCTTGGTAGGTCACCCCAGTCTTCAATCACGGGTTCATACCCATATTTACTTATTAACGACCTCCGGGTCAAGTAGCACCTCCCCGAGGTCGCTAAGGTCCTGCTACCTATTAACGTTGCCTTAAATGGCTGTGCCAACGGCCCCGTGCTTAATGGCTCCACTGCCCGTTGGCGACCTCTTGATCAAGTAGCACCTCCCCGAGGTTGCTATGGCCCTGCTGCAATCTAGGTCGTTTAAGACCTAGGATTTTTCAGGTTGACTACCTGCGTTGTGTCACTACACAACGGCCGTGCCAACCCAGGTCGACAAGGGTCCCTTGTCTCTACGGAAGGCCTCCTGAAGGTCGGCGTGCTATTACAGCCCCGCTGGGACTTTGGTATCCGTACCATTGCAGCCCGGGCGCCCTTACAAACTACTAAAGCCATGACACTGCTCATGCAAAGCTATATTTACAGCTTCATAAGCTACAAGGAGTTTGGCCCTTGGCCAAATTACAAGATACAAAGATCTTAAAGGTCCTGAATTACCTTCCAAAGTGCTTACGACTCAATCTACACTAATGAGGCTTGTCGCAAGCTTTCTTCTGGCTTCAGGACCTACTCGATGACCTCTACCGCCACTGTGGAGGCAGCTGCCACATAGCCACCGCTACTCGCGCACCAACCGGTCTCCTACGGTGCCCAGCATCAAGTCTAAGCTTTGCCGCACGATTGCAGAAGGTCCGAGCTTTAACACCAACCTCGTCGGGTGGAGCGCGGTGCTCACCAGCATCACATCAGGCCTGATAGTGTCAGGGCCGACGATGCAACTGCTGCTTCATACTCCTTCCGGGCTCCTCGGTGAGGCTGGGAGAAGAGGCCAATCGAGTTCTTCGAGCCTCGCAAGTATTCTTCTAGCTCCAAGTATGAACTACATCACCTCTACAGTCTGGTGGGCGGACACAAGCCCACGGCGTGGCAATATTACTACATTGGGTCATCTTGGATCCCCTCTGAAGATTAGTGCGGTTTGCTTCAAGCCTTGGGCACCTATTTATACCAACAGGCATCTGCATTCAGTCTTACTCGCAAGACCAACTTGCGTGGCGTCCTTATCCTCGAAGACATTGTACCCTCGTGGAGCACGAGGTCACTGTTCGCCTGTGAAGAGGCATCGGCGCGCCTGACCCCTACCTGACTGCACACTGAGGCACCTTTGTCTTTTGCGGATGGCAGTAACCTGTGCTTCATGAGTATGCTGGCCCATGACCGTATAGTGCACTTGTGACTCTGGTTATGACAGACCTGTCGCCTGCTACCCTCTGCAAAGATTCTGGAGCTCTTGTCCTCTAGCATCGACCCTACAAGAGCGCCAGTTTCCTAAGCAGAAGGTCGTAGGTTCGGCTAATTCTTCTTCTTCTTCTTCTTTGGAGCATCAAACCGGCCATACTGGTCGCTTTACTGCTCGGGGGCTACTACACTAGTGCGTCTTCGACGCCCTATTTTCTTTGGGTCTCCTCGACCTAATGGAAGCCTGCTTCCATTACATCTTTGCTCGACCTACCCTTGGTAGGCTTGTTAACCTTTCTGAAGGTTGTGACTGCTACTAGAACATGCCTGATTCAGGTCAGGTCGGCGGTTCTGCAAGATCTATGCCTCGTCTTCACTTCGACCTTATGGTCCTTCGACCCAGAAGCTCGACGTTCAACTTCGTGCGCGCATCGGAGGAGTTTTTTTGTGATCCCCGTGCACCCTTCACGACCTCGCCTCGGCCGCTACGCCTACACGTCGATCGGGAGCTTGAGAGACATGGGTACCCATGGGTCCCCGTCGGCCAGGGTCCCTGAGGCCCCTGACAAGTGGACCTGACCTTCCAGAAGACTCGCCGACCTTACAAGTGGGCCCAGCGACCTGATCAAGCTCCCGGAAGACCCGCGAAGCCTTGGCGTGCAAGACAGGACACGGCGACCTGGCACGCCGCCACCTGTAGCTCCGAGTATCACGGGATACTCCTTGTAATCCGGGAGATAAGCTTCCTACAGTTGTAACCGACCCCGACACGGGTCAACCGACCTGCGCATGCAAACACTAGCCCGTCCTCCCCATATAAGGCGGCCTAGGGCTCCATGCACAGGGAACGGATCTTCATCCTCGCATAATCCACCACAACTGGACCTAGGGTTTTACTCTCCGAAGGCCTGAACCAGTATAAACCCTTGTCTCCTTGTTCCTCACTGCCATACTCGCCTAGTTTCGTGTGCACTCCGTGCATAACCACCTACGCTCTTAGGCTCCGATCCTCTATTAACCTGCAAACCTCTAGGGTAACCCCCTAGCGGATCTGTCAAGGTCTCACCCCCTGACAATATCTAGGTGCATATGATAAAAGTTATGTACCTAAAAAAATCTAAACGAATAATAACATTTGAGATAGATGAAAGGATCACTTATAACGTAACTGAACTTAAAACTAAACTAATGGGCCTGTTTAGTTCCCAAATTTTTTCCCAACTACCCGTCACATCAATCTTCGGACACTGATTAGGAGTATTAAATGTGGATTAATGACAAAACTCATTCCATAACCCTACCTAATTTTTCGATACGAATCTAACGAGTCTAATTATGTCATGATTAGACAACACCGTGCTACAGTAAACAATCTCTAATGACGGATTAATTAGGCTTAATGGATTCGTCTCGCGTTTTCCCGTCCATTCATGTAATTAGTTTTGTAATTAGTCTATATTTAATCCTTCTAATAAGCCTTCAAAGAGACTCCAATTTTTTTGTTTGGGAACTAAACAGGCTCTAAACAGAAGCTACGGGAATTAATATTTGCATGCATGCGTGGGCCGGGTGGTCAACCAAACTTGCATGCTAATCAATGCAGGGAGGGAGGCGGTAGGAGAACACATGCATTTGCCAACGCCCTGACACCGTCACAAGGCTCCACAGCATGTCACATGTGCAGGCGAGATGTGTGGACTGTGGTGTGGAGGCGGGAAAGTAGCTAGATCAATATTCTCTCTTCTCTCCTTTTTCCATTGAGAAGGCAAATATACAAGACGCTGATTAGATACTAAATCGTTGTCGTCGATTAGCATGCATGCAGTACTTCCATGTCAGAAGCTCTCAACGGCTAGTGTCGTCATGCATGCAAAGTATATTTAACAGCTACTTGACGATCAATGAAAGGATAAGAGTAAGGCAACACTAATTAACCCCAGCATGCTCCCAATGCAAGGCGGCAGATCACAACCACAACTGGTTCAAAGATGAAACGCCAGCGACGAGTGACCATAAAGCGAAACTCTAGGTATTAGTCACTAGCCAGCAGAATCTTATCCATCAGTATGACAGGGCATTCAGATATATAGCTAATAGGTGAGAGTGTGAGACCAGTGCGTGAGCTGATGAAGCACTGACGACGCAATGCACGATGCACCAGGCTGGAACGGAATCGGCTAGCTCGCGATCCCTTCGGCAATGTGGTGTGCAGCACAAACCGATCGATGAAGGAAGCTAGCTTTTGGTGTGGCGTGGCGTGGCGTGGCGTGGGCCTGGAGCACCAACGGAAAGCCGCGAATAATACGGTGCAGCAGCGCCTCATCGGGGGCGCAGTAGGTGAGCCAAATCTATCAAGCTGCAGAGCCCCGTTGTTTTTGCCCCCTTGGAAACTTCCAAAACTACCTGTATCAGTGATGCATACGCTTTGGATTGAGACGACTTTGGTTACACAGTTGAACTTGAGAGAAGTGAGGTACAATTGGTACAACGTTTCTTTTTTCCGAAAGAAAGAATAAGAAGAAAAGAAAATTTGATGAGGTATGTATGTAGCACTGATGTCAATTTGCATTGACTGTTGCTTTTCAGGCAGGGGATTGTTTATTATTGTAGTTAAATGTCGTAATCAGGATTTGAGGCCGTTATGATGATGCAATCTCCACCATCATCCTTGTTGGTTCAAGAGAAAATCTTGACCTCATTAACTCCTTTCCTCAAACTGCACCGGCCGGTCGCCACATTAGATGGCTGGTTGCCATCAACATTTTCTGGTGGAAGCTGTAGCAGAAAATCTTAAGCCTTTTCGAGCAGGGTTGAGGGACTTTCCACCTTACCATCTCGTGTGGAGATCTTCCCTATCAATTGCACTGAAAACCGAAATCAACTTTGCCACGTCTATGTTGCATTGCCCAACGGTGGATTTCCGTTATACCTACCTAGGTGTCCCACTCTCCGTTCGGAAGCTGCCGAAAGCGGCACTTCAACCTTTGGTCGATAAGGTCGCCAAGCGCACACAACGGGAAACCCACGCTTTGCCGTGCGTCTCGCACGCACGGCGAAGGCGAGAAAACGCACGGCAAACCATCGGGGCGCACAGCAGCATTTAGCACGGTAAAGGCCCTTTGCCGTGCGCCCTTCTCGAGAACGCACGGCAAAGAATTATTGCCGTGCGTCACGGGAACGCACGGCAAAAAAAAGGAACTCACGGCGCAGGTGGTCGGAACGGCGTCGGTGCGCGTTTGCCGTGCACCCCGATCTAAAACACACCGCAAAGATCGGAACTTTGCCGTGCGCCACCATCTAAAACGCACGGCAAAGTTAAACATAAAAAATAAAAAAAATACAAGGGCCTCTCCAGGCCCCACATGCTGCTACCCCTGCCGGCCGTCGTGCCGAACGCCACCACCAGGCCGCCGGCGTCGTCGTCGCCACCACCAGCAGCAGCGCACCCATGTCGTCGCCGCCACCACCAGCCCGCCGGCGTCACCGCGGCCGCCACCACCAGTAGCCCGCCGGCGTCGTCGCCGCGGCCACCACCACCAACGCGCCGTCGTCGCCGCCCACCACCACCAGCGCGCCGTCATCGCCGCAGCCACCACCACCAGTGCACCGTCATCGCCGCAGCCACCACCCGCAGCGCGCCGTCGTCGTCATCCGCCGTCCGCCGTCGAGAGAGAGGAGGGAGAGGGCGGGCCGCGGCGTGAGAGCCGGCCGCACCGGCACGACCGGAGGAGAAGGAGGCGCGAGTTGGGGCGGAGGAGCTGGAGAAGAGGTCGTCCGCCGGTGTCGGCGGAGGGGGAGGGGCCGGGCCATCACCTCGTCGTCGCCGTCGCACCATCACGGTGGGGTGGGGCCTGCGGTGGCGAGGGCCGGCCGGCGGTGGAGCGGGGCCGGCGCGGTGGGGCGGGGACGCCGGCGGTGGAGCGGGGCCGGCGCGGTAAAGCGGGGCCGACCGGCGGTGCGTCGGGGCCGGCGTGGTGGGGTGGGGCTGGCCGGCGGTGGGTCGGGGCCGGGGCGGTGGGGCGGGGCTGGCCGTCGAGCGGAGGGGAGGGCTCGGGGGGGGGGTGCGGCGGGATCTGCAAGGGAGAGAGGGGGAGGGCGCGGGGGGAGGAGGGGCTGCGGCTGCGCATGGGGGGGGGGGCTGGGGGCTTATATAGTTAGGGTTGGGGTTGGGGGGCACGGCGGCCTGATGGGTCAGCCGGCCTGGTGGGCTTTTTGGCCAGCTGGCCCATTTCTCCTTTGTCGTGCGCCATTTTTTTTATTTTCCTTATCTTGTCTCTTTGTTTCTATTTTATTTTTATTTCTCAATTCTTTTATTTTTATTATTGATTCTTCTTCTGTTTTATTTATTTGTTTATTTTCATCCCTTCTACTCTTAAAATTGTACTAAAATTTATGTCTTTTTACACCTCATAAATAGAGTTATTGTACTAAAATATATGGGGAAAATACTTTGCCGTGGGCGGTACAAAAAATGCACAGCAAAGATTTTTCTTTGCCATGCGCCAGTTGTAAAACGCACGGCAAAGCTATTTCTTTGCCGTGCGTTTCGCAAGAAGCGCACGGCAAAGTAGTTTTCTACAATTTTGTAAAATTCATAAAAATTATCAAATAAATTTAAAAAAAATTATAAAATTAATATAAACTAAGTTATGTTGTCTATTATTTATAGAAATAAGATTTGAAGTCAAAACTCAATTTGAATGTCGCGTTACCTACAAATCTAATCATATCTTTTTTTAATAAATTCTAAATTTTACATAGAAAAACACAAATTATCAAATGGCTTCGAAAAAACACCAAACTTCTACATAGAACAACTTATATTGTCTATTGCTTATAGAAAAAAATTTGAATTTAAATTCAAATTTGATCGTTTCTTTTCATTCAAACCTAACCATCTACTTCTAAACTCTGTGAAACTTGTTCGGAGATATTTCGATTTGCAAGCACCGTACATGACAAAATGTTTAAAACTTGTTCAAATTTTTACTACAGGCTCCACGCATGATATCCTGAGCCCTTGACGAATCTTATAATTTTCGGACATCATTTGCATTTTTTAGAATTTTTAAATCTTTTGGACACACGATCATGGTTGTGTTTTCTAGTCAAGATGTTCAAAATTTCTTTTGATTTCATGGGAGTGGTCTTAAAATAGGCTAAATAACATAAATATTATTTTTTGACTGATTTTACTCTATTATTTGAATCACTTGTAGTTCAAATTTGGCTTCTTTGAAAAAATTACTTGAAATACAATTAATTAGTTAAATATAGCAAATTAATACAAAAATCTACCAAATTTTACCATGAAGTATCACATGTTGTATGTATAGAGTAGAAAAAATTTTAAAGTGAGGAGAATTTGTTTTGAGGGGCTATTGAATTTGAGGTTTAGGAGGACATATATATGGAAAAAAAATCTTTGCCGTGCATTTTTTTAGAGACGCACGGCAAAGAAGTATCTTTGCCGTGCGCTAGACTGAAAAATGCATGGCAAAGAGGACAATAAAAAATTGTTTCCCTTCTCTTGCTAACGGTGGTTAACGACTGGTGGGAAAAAAATGTTTGCCGTACGCCAGAGGGAAGCGCACGGCAAAGGGATGTCTTTGCCGTGCGCCACGAAACAAAACGCACGGCAAAGATTCTTTGCCGTTCGCCGAAAATAAAACGCACGACAAAGAATCTTTGCCGTGCGTTTTTCACGGCGCACGGCAAAATGAGCTCTTTGCCGTGCAGCCGATAGAAAGCGCACGGCAAAGATCGTAACGCACGGCAAACGTCGGTTTTCCCGTAGTGGCATCCCGGCTTGGAAAGGTTGGCTGCTGAATAGGAGTGCGAGGCTAACTCTTGTTTAAGTCCACCCTTTGTGCTATCTCCGTCCACATTTCTATGGCCATAGCTATCTCGTCGTGGGTGATTCAAACCATTGAAACCCTTATTAGGGGTTTTATTTGGTGTGGCTCTGAGGTCGCTTCAGGAGGAAAATGCGTGGTTGCGTGGGTCAGGGTCGCCTGTCCCACTGCATATGGTGGCTTGGACATCACCAACCTTCACCTCATGGGATTTGCGCTATGTCTGAGATGGCTATGGTTACCGCGGACTTGACACCAACCTGCTAGCTCGTTTGCGAAAGCATTCTTTGAGACCTGTCTTACGGTCGTTACTGGTGATGGTAGATTGCCCTCTTCTGGTCCGACCGCTGGATAAATGGCGCTTCCATCAAGACGCTTGCGCCTAACTTATGGCGGCAGTTCCTGCTCGAACTAGGAACATGCGCATGGTCATTGAGGGCCTCACGCTTGGGCGGTGGATCCGTGATATCAAGCTCTCCCTCGTAGTGTAGGTCCTTTTGCATTATCTCTAGATATGGGACCTAGTCCATAACTGGAGTCTTTTCCACAGTTGGCAGATAGGTTTGTCTAGAGTTGGTCGCCGAACGGGGAGTTTGTGATCGCCTCGGCCTATGAGGCCCTTTTCTGGGCAAAACAAGGCTTCTGGGGATGCACCAACTCTAGTAGGTGCAATCGCCCAATAGATGTAAGCTTTTTGGCTGGTTGGTCCTCCATAGTCGTTGTTGGACCTCCAATAGCCTCCGACGGCATAGACTGCGTGATAGAGACGAATGCACCCTTTGCGCTCAGGAGGTGGAGACTCTTGACCACCTCCTCACCGTCTTCTCGTTTAGCTGTGAGGCTTGGTTCCGCGTCCTGGGGCTTCAGCCCTTGGTTACCCAAGTGGCAGAACCTTTCGCCGCCTGGTCGCTGCAGACAAGGAAGAGGATCCCCAAAGTGAGGAGGAAATGGTTCGACTTCTTAACTTGGTTGGTCGTCTGGTCGCTGTGGTGCGAGCGTAACCGCAAGGTTCATGAACGTTGTGCATTCCGTCAGGTCGCATTGGCACTTGTCATTCTTGACGAGGCAAGATGCTAGGCCAGGGCGGGTTTCTGTGGGACTGCCCTCATACTAGGTCCTAGGTTGTGATGGTCGTGTCAGGCTTTTGAAGTTTAGTTTACTTCTGTTCAGTTTGCTTCTTGTTGAGCTTGTTGCCTCGACCTTGTGTACTAATTCGTAAACCTTCTCTTCCGCTTAATGAAATACATGTTATGCACGTTCTTAAGAAAAATAGCACAAAACCCAAAAATAAAATGCCAAAAATCCTTGGCAGCGCTGTGAGCAAGCCCAACAAATTAGTGGATGATGAAGGTTCAAGATAAAGCGAATCGTATATTGTGCAAAAGGTTTCAGCCATTTGCCATTCATTTCTGGAAGCAAATGAATTCCTAAATCGATCAACTCCTTCGGTTCCTTCTTAAGACCCACGAAAGACAACCGTTTATTTTTAGGAATTTGGAATATCCTAGAGTACACTTTGACCATTCATTTATTAAAAAAATTATTTACGGTTATAAATTCATGATAATTGGAAAGTAGATTTAATTACGGATCTAACCATTCAAATTTATGTTAAAAACAAAAAATATTAATTAAATTATTGATCAAAGATTATAGAAAAACGAACAGTAGTAGATAGGCACCTACATGACGATGCTAGGTAGCACGCACAGTACACTTGTCCATGGCGGCTGCAGTACAAAGTGCGCACCAGAAGGTTCTTCCGGACTAGCTAGCGGCGCACCGACAACGGATTCGGCCGAGTCCAACGGACAAAATGCCAGCGCTTGCATTGCTTGCACACGTGGAACGGAAAATGCTTAAGGCCTCGTTTGGTTCTTTGGGAACGGAATCAGATGAGGAATATTTCCTGGCGAGGATTGAGTGGTTCCCCCCGTCTCACTTAATCCATGTGAAGAATGAATCCTGCCCATTCCTCAATCCGTTTGAACCAAAAGTGGTGTTCGTTTGGGCATGCTTCCATGCTGACCAGGAAATAGACTTTCACTCTGAGGATTAGCGATGTTATATTACTATTTTCATAAGTGATACGCAAGAAGCATTGTTCAGCTCCTTCTTAACAGGGAGTACAATTTCAAAACAGAAAGTATGCTATACCTTCAATTATCTAATTGGTTTCTACATCTGAGTATGAGATTAGAAAGGATAGACAAATCCAAAACAGAAAGAAAACAATTGAGATCACACATTACAAATATGGTATAAATAAAGATGGTCTGATATTAAACTGCCCATGACCACAATCTCCAGTGAGGCATCCACAGACCACAGTTGTATGTAGTACAACCTCGAGCTAACATCACAGGCAGATGGATCACATCAATGTCAAAGCAGTTCGATTAAAGTAGGACACTGAGTGCGCGCTTTGGGTATGCCATGACCTGCATCAAGTATCAAATGTTATGTTGCAGTGATTGTAACAGAGGAGTGGGCTTCGAAAATTGAATTCTAATTAAATAAATTGATTTTTTCTTCGAATTTTCATATATTTTCCCTGATGTAAGCTGAATGAAAACTATCTTGAACTCGGTCATACTGTAGCTAAGAAACTATAAACTAAAGTCAGTTGATGATACTAGACAAACAAGCACTGCACTCCTATCATTTTAGGCAAGCAAGCAATGCACTCCTATTGCATGGTTTTAAAATTTACCAGTACAAACTAGAAAGTGTTGCTGCAATAAATACAAGAGAATAAAACTTAGGTGTAGCATCTGTCAATCAGAGGATCTATATACTACATGCTAGAAATAGGAATATTGCAGAGAGGAATAGACTAACAGAACCATTAGGATGTAATAAAGCCATCTAGCAGTAGCAGATATAAGTCAAGGGATGCAAAGGGAGTATGTAAGGTAAGTGCAATTTTCAAACAGGAGAAAGAATACATTGATAGGCTCTAGAAAGGATCAAGTTCAAGATACTGATCATATGTACTACAACAGATCTGGTCTTTAAATCCGAGAACTAGTAATACAAATGCATACTGAAAGCTGTCAAGCAAAGGAAGTCAATATGACATCCAGTGACATATATCCCAAATGCATCCAGCAACATATGAAATCTGAAACTGAAGGTAGTGCAAACTGCATGAGTGGAGTGCTGGTAGTTTTAAAAGGGAGGGGGCATATGACATCAGAAATGCATACAAGTATAACTGAAGCTGCAAGTAAACCATACAAATATAACTGGTGGCAACTTTTGACACATTGGTGATAAATATAAGCTGGACAGGTAGTATAGAGGAAGCAAAACTATCAAGCATCCATATGCATAAAAATTAGATGATGTGTCCTTAGCAGAACTACCAAATGCACCTTTCAGAAGAAACTGATAATAATGTAGCCTAAGCCTACTAGGTGGTATGTACATGTCTGAACTTTGATGTTATTGTTAAGCACCTATTCGTACAAAAGGGAAACAACCAATGATGTTATTATTATCCTGAACCTTGATGTCTCATTCCTTTCATGTGGTGCAGTGCTGGTTCATGTTTTTTTGTGAACCCTTGAAGTCAGTTGTGATTATATTACAGCTTTACAACATGGAAGCAATATTGAGGATATGCCAGTCCCTTTCCCTTCCTCCAGTCTTCAGGATACAACTCCATGTCTCACAGATATGAGCTGCCAGTGGCAGCATACGCTAAATGTTTTGACACACTAATGTGTGTGTTCAAATCACTAAAGTTCTTGCAAGTGTTTACTACCTGCTGCTACTCCTGATTGACCAACAAGATTTAGCTCAGCATGTGTATCAGATTTTAGGTGACGGAAAGGGTTGCTACGCCATTTCATCAACGCATCCATCGTGGAGGGCCTCGCCGACCGGACACAACAAAGAATTGTGGGATGAACTTCAAATCGAGACCCACTACACCATCGGAAAATTGAATCAAGATCCCATCGAGCACGTTGTGGATCTCAACTCCTGGCATTAGCAAACTCAAGAACTCCCAGCCAGCAGAGAGGAGAAGGAGAAGAAGGTGGAGCTTACCAAACCGGCGGAGTTGGTGGACGCGGGACGGGAGGAGCTCGTCGGCAGGGATGCGCGCCGCCACGTCGTGACCTCACGGCGTCAGGCCGCCACCTCGCGCCGCAGCCTTCGCCACCCGCGTCGCCGCCTGGTCCGTGCGCACCGCCGCCCCTCGCGTCACGTAGTGTAGGGTTGGTTCCAGAGGGTAGGAGACGGGGAACGAAAATGACTGTGGGTGTGGGCTTTAGGAATGGTGCCAGTCCACTTCGTTTTCAACCCAGCCCAAACCGAACAATATTTCTTTCGTGTACCCAGGTTGAAACCGGCCCATCGTGTTCCACCTGGATTGGGCCCATTCCGAATAAACCGAACGAGGCCTAAGCCATCGCCTCCGTGGATAAATAGCTACTCCAGCTAGCAGTGACAGCGTGACACACGAGCCCGTCGTCCTCGATGTCCGTCGAAGCTTTTTTGTCCGTCGTGACTTTCGTGAGCTAGGAATAACACTAGTACGTTGACGGCGGCTACACACGTTGGGATGAATTCGGATTAAATACGCACGGATATGAATTCAGATGTCACTATTTACTACATTTTAATTCGAATTCGGATACGAATATGAATATTATCGAATACGAATACAAAACGGATATTTCGAATTCGGATTCGCATTCAAATACTTACTTGATTTATAGCATGGAGTCATAATGAGTATCAATTTCATTTGTCGATGATTTTATAATTGATCAAATTATGTTACAAGTAGAGAGCAAATTATGATCATTGTACATAATAGATATCTTATTGCAAATAACATATCTATTATTAAATAAATAAATATATCACGATAAATATAAAATAAGTATTTTTAAATATATAAATATCTTTGAATAGTAAAAATAAGTACATAAATACATTGAAATATAATTTATTTATTTGCTAAATAATATGATGTATTTAAAATTACTATGATTAGCCATATTAAATTAATTAAAAAAAGAACATTATATAATCTAGAAATATTAGGTTAACATAATTAGTTAGTTATCATATATATAATGTTTAATAGTTAAAATGATGTAAATAATTATTTTATTAGCAATATTAAAATTAATATCATTTGTAAGTAGTATTTAGTAATATAAATTAATTTATATGGCTTCTATGCGTATTTTATTCTTTACGGATACGAATATTGTCGAATATGTTGGATTTTTGTCGAATAATAGCGGATACTGTCTAATACGGATAATAATGAAAATCGGATTCGAATACATCCATATGACATCTATATTAAAAACGAATACGAATACGAATTCCATATTAGTGTTTTTAGCGGATACGAATGCGGATAATTCAGATTTCCAGACATCTGAATCCATCCCACACGACTGCCCGGGGGCGTGGTGGTAGGGTCTGGAACACGTGAAAAAGCGGCCCTGAGTTAGCTCCAACTGCCTGCGAACGTGCATGTGTGGGCACGAGCCGGTCCACACGATAAATCGGTGACACGAGCGTGCTGAGCCTGAGCTAGCCGCGCCAACGGGATCCAACACGGGGCGACAGCGACGGTTCAACCCATTCACCACCCTGGAAGACGTACTGATCAGCTGATCGATGATGCTCAGCCACTCTGCCTTGTGTGCGGGTCCACGGTGGTACTTCGTACATACCAATGTGTTTCTGAAAGAGAGAATTAACCAGACCTCTGCGGATGCTGACAAGCTCTGATTAGACTCACACGGGGCGACCTCACCGCACTGTTCGTCTAGCTTATCAGCCACCAGTCAGCGATACTTTTCTCTCAGAACAAATCAGTCACTAGCTACCAGCCAGCGGTACTTTTCTCTTAAAACGAATCAGCACCAGCCATATACTCCGATCGTATCTGTTTGTGTGAGCCACAGCCCACAGGAAGGCAGCCCAACGCCCCAACCCACCACCACTCCCACGGGCATCATCCACTCCGTCCCCACACGAACGCGCAACCATAGGGAGTCCCCGTGGCCGTGGCCCGTGGGTGGGGCGGCCGAGCGAGCTCAATAAAGGATGGTTACTGTAGTAACACTATATCAAATCATGGATTAGTTATGCTCATTAGATTCGTCGCGTAAAGTTTTACAAATAAATTTTATTTAGTACTTCATGCATAAAAGATTCTCTTGGGTGAAAATTTTTTCACTCTTGATCCAAACACTACCTAGTTGGAGTAATGTATATCTGCCCTGCCCTGTTTGTTCATGCACACCCAAGCGACGGCTCACATTTATGTCTTTGTCTTGGTTGGGCCTGGACGCCATCGGATGCAATACAAACAAGATAGATACAACTTTACTCCCTCCTTTCATATTACTTGTTATTTTAAATTTTCTAGATCATTTATTTTGCTATGTACCTAGATATATATAGGGTCGTAACTGAGATTTAGGGGCCCTAGTGCATAATATAAAATGAGGCCTTATATGTAGGAAAATATAAGCAATTAGAATATATTTTGATTTGAGATAAAACCATCATGATCAGGTACTTTGCTATCATGATCAATGGAACAGTAGAAGTGAGTGCAAGGAGTCAATTTTATAAGTTGCATCATAACTAGAAGGAGGATTACTTGATGGGAAAAACAAGACTGTTTTGAGAAGATAAACAGTGACCGTCGCAGAACGTGATAAAGGAAAGAGAGAAGCCGTCATCGAATTGAAATTAGTGCGACACTGTTTTGGTGGCTTAGAGCAACTCCAACAGCCTATATTCCCATTTAGCTAGTCATTTAGCCAAGATTTACTCTATAAATTGAGATCAATTTCAACAGACTAGCCAAATAGACTCGGTATTCTACACAATATTTGGTTGGGCCCACATGTCATTCTCACTATGTCTTCTTCCTCCCGTCTCCCAACACCTCTGCTCCGACTAGCCGTCCCGCCCGCGCTCAGGCTAGCTGCCCCTGCTCGTGCACCCCTGTTGGCATTTCTTAATTTCACCACTATGGCACCGGGTTAGCGTGAACGTGTAAGGAACACCTGGGTACACTGATGAGTGCGAATGAGTTCACAAGCGCACGGATACATCGTTGTAGCACTTCACCTAGGAAGGACTATTCCCAGGGTTATCGAATCCAAGGACGGATGAGCTCTAGCTCCCAGCTTGACTGAGGGTCTAAGGACACAACTCTGAGGATAGGATAGGTAGAAAGGATCTGCTTGATAGGGCGCAGAGTCTAGCGCGGTCTCTCTGGTATGAGCACTCGCATCGGGCGCCAACCCACCTTAGCTTTTAAAGGTCTAAGTGTGGTCTGGCCTAGGGGCCCTACTCGGCATCCGGGCGCAGAGGATTTCAAAGGGTCTAACAAGATGTCACCACTGCGGCATACCTTTATCGTTATGTGAAGATACGTGGTATTCGAAGGATAACCTGTAGTCTAGACACTACGTCTACACCAATGACTAATACTATAGCTTGACTCCGTCTGACGTCCCAGTAGCCCTGCTATACCACTCCGTATAAATACAGAACTACGAATCCGCGTGGGAGATACTGGCACTAGCTCAAGATATCCACTATCACTTATGGAAGATCACGGATGCACTTTGGTCTAATTAGAGCTATGCAAGAGCATCAACTTTATTTTAGTAGACAAGCTAACACATAAATGGAATGCAAACTTATGTTCCAGTTCAACTAGATCGAAAGGGTTGTGTTCGAAGAACACAAGCCTCTAAATCAAGAACGAACGAAGAACATAAGAACAATTCACCAATGCATGCATACAACTTTAGTCTAAATAGAAAATGTTGAAATACTCACTTTACTCTAAATGAAGAACAGAGGCACCGCTGAGGATCGTTCTTGGGGAAGATGTCATGAACATGACATGGCCCCAAGAATTCCCCCTCACTTCCTAGCACTAATCTTATACAAAGAGTTCTCCTCTCCTAAGGAGAGAGGCCTCAAAGACAAAATGAAAGAGGAGGAGGAGAAGTGTGTGTTCCAAAAGTGAGCCTCTCCCCTACTATTTATAGGCAAGGGTCAGGGTTGTTTCGGATGCCAAATGTCACCAAAACAACTCGGAATGCAACAAGTGACCAATCAAGGAGCAACACGTGGAAGGTGGAGATCAGAGGAGCCAGGGTCGGTTCGGCCGATCCTATGGTCGGCCGACCACCCCGGGCCTCCCCTCGTGTTGTGCTTTCTCCAGGAGGACAGCAGATGGGCCCCATGGTCACTCCCCCGTGCATGCCAAGTTTTCTGGCGGTTTGGGTTCTTGGTGGGTCTATGAATCCATGTGAAGTTGACGTGGCAGCGCGTGATTCGTCTAGAGTGTATCACATGGATTGGTGACATCATTGATCTAGAGGAATCCTATGTGGCAACCCCTCATTGGCAGAGCTTGAAGTACTTGGATCAAAGACACGTGCTTTTGCTCCCCTTTCTAGTGCTAATTGCTTGTATTCACATAAACACCAACACTTGTGAAATTGATTAGTTTAAGCCCTATTCTAGTGTTGATGATCATTTCTCATGCTAAAATGTACATGTTGACGAGTATAAAATGAGTGGATAACATATCCGTCAACAAATCCCCCACACTCGACCTTTGCTCGTCCCGAGTGAAGGGAAGAACAAGATCAAGGCGAGCCATGATATCCATAGGTATGAATGAGCATAAGAGATATTCCAAATCATACCTTGTACCTGTGAACTCTGTGAAGTGTCTATCATGCCTTCTTGGGTAGTTGAGGAATGGAACAGTCAATGTGTATATGTCCTCACCAAGGTATTATATTGCCTTTATTCATCCTACTTCTAATGATGGCTTATATGGAGCTCAAGGTAGGGAATGAATGATAAGGCATACTTGCATCACATGTATTGCAAAGTCAAAAACCGGATCCACAGAGAAAATCGAATCATACAATCAGATCAAGATGTGCACATGGATGCGTATGATGGATATGGTAAGGTGGACACTAGCCCCGGAATGGATACTAGCTATTACCATCTAAATTATGGAACTCCTTTTTACATTATTTTCTCCTCTCTCCTTTTTTAGAATATTCGAGGCATGGGTTATATTTCTTTCTCTTCTTCTTCTTTTTACATAGCCCAGTCTCTTTTGGAGATATTTGGAGAGGAATAAATCATGGAACAATGCATGGAGCTTTATTTGGTGGAATGGATGAATGGTACAATGCTAACTTCCAGTGTAGAAGAGTAGCAAAGGGGAAAAGAAAAGTGGTGTGCACATGAATCTTGATCATGAGAGTGATGAAAAGAATTCTCACAAAGGTAACAGAATTTGACAAAGCTCAATGCAATAACAAGTAGCATATGAGTATAAGGTTTTCAACTAAAACATCATATGGCTTTGGTAGAACGGTGGCATTGTCAAAGAGGAGTGTTGCAAAGGGTTTTCAAGTTTTCAAATAAAATTTCCAATCACTCAAACATAAAGAGTGAAGATCATATCATCAAACTATATCACAAACGCCAACTACTTAGATAAGCGTGAGTTCCCTAATGATATTTGTTCACAAGCATCAAGATGATGAGTAAGGAGTAAAACATATGCAAACCAACCATAGGAATCATGTTGAGCAAGAGAAACATGAATTGCTGAGTTTGATATAAATGATAGAGATTGAAAGTTCAACCAAACTCATGGGTAAAGGAGAGTGAGGTAGAGGGTGCACATACCATCACTCCAGAAGGATATGGGAATCAAGGGAGACTAGCGGTGATTCGGCTAACCTGTGGAGCAGCCAGCTCACCCTAGTTTACCTTGTCCTTATCATGAAGGTGTAGTCGATGTTGTTCTAAAAAAACTCCTGTGTGGGAGTTCTCGAGTGGATATGTCGATGATGAGCTCGAGAGAACTCCCCCACACTAGTGTTTATGCCTGGTGCTGTTCTTCAAACGACAAGTGAAAACAAAGGATGGACTCTACTGGTTCGAGAACCATAGAGTCTTTATTCAAATTCAAATATTTTTGATTTTTTTATTATTATTGTCACCATGTTATTTACTCAAGTAGGGTTAGATCAAGATTGCACTCCATAAACAAGTGGGACTATACTTACCTTGGACCTTTTAGAGGTCGTACGTGCCACCTTTGTATGTTGTGCAACATGAATCCAGCACCTTGACTTACCTTCCCATTTGAATCTAGCTCAATGACTTACCCATTCGGATTTGATGATGTTCTGCAGGGGTTAGTCCACATACATACAAACAAAATCTATGAAAGCTTAACTCTAAGATTCATCAACCAAAACTCGACACCATGTCTTGTTTTGATTGAAGAAGATAATTTTAACCTAAGCACCATACTTAATTTAAAACAGTCGATGAATGTATGTTGCAAACATAGATTCAAACCAGAGCATACAAACAAGATAAAGGAAGCATGAAAGCATGATCAAGCTATTATCAAAAAAGGGAATAAGCATGAGCAAAAGGCGGTGAACCTCAGGCAACCTCCTGGAAGGGCTTTGTTTAATATGAAAAGCAGGACTTACCTAGCTAGTAGGCAAGATGCAAAAGCTAACACCATCTCCACACCAGGATAATATTTGGCAAGAGAGGAACTTTACTCAGGATGCTCACATACCTCCCCCACACTTGAAGTTTGCATTGCTAGGCAACAAAACTCAAGTGTGTGGAGATCAAGTTTTCTTTTGTAAATGTTCCCTCACCAAAACTTACTGAGGTGGTGTGGGTGATGTAGCTCACATGTTCTTAGATGTCACCCGACCATCATTCTTTTGAATCTCCACCTGAAAGGTTAGTGACGAAAAATACCCGAAGGACAACTTATCATAAAAACATGCTCTTGCTCTTATTCGAAAAGGGAAATAAAACCTATGCTAATCCAGGCTATCTCCTGGTAGTGCTTTGTTTATTACGGTCATAAGCTCGACCATGGGAACTTCATCTTGCAGCTACCGTTGGTGATGCCATTCCTGTCTCACCACCAATCCTTTATGTATCAGTGAAGCTTAGCTGCAAGGTTAGTGCCATAGTGCACACACGAAATCTGATATGCTTATGATAGGCATATGCATCTACATTCAATCTTCTAAACATTTCGCAATAGAGGACCAGAATGTGGTTGTAGCCCTCGTGTGTGCTCAACGCACTAAGCAGGGCTGACTGAGGACCAGGTGTGTCCGAGGACTAGTGGAGGGTCGCTCCTTAGTGATGAGTGATTGACAACGTTGTGTGGACTGATGCTTGGCTAAGTGTGCAGGTACAGGTTGCGGTTTGACTCGTGTCGGTGCAGGTGAAGAACAAGCACGAAAGGCCTGAGCCGTGGTGGCCTCCGGGTGATGGAGTGGCAAGTAGGCTTGGTTCGATGGACCCAGTGGCCGATGGGGTCAAGTGCGAGCCGTACGGTGCAAGACTGGCGGGCTGAAGTCGTGAACATGGGCCGGTGCAAGATAGCGGATGGAGCCCGAAGCTTGCACGCGGGTTTTGTTGGTTTGCCCACAAAACCATCGGTGGACAGTTTCTTGGTTTGGGCCGCAAAACCAAGCCCGGAGGCCCGAGGCGACGGAGACAGTGATCCGGGAGCTTCGGGAAGCTTCGAGGCGGAGGGCACGTGGCGTGATCGCGGGGTTTGCATCGAGGTGAAGCGAAGTCGCGGTGGAAGCGTGTCCGTCTGATGAAGACTTGACCAAAATGCCCCTGAGGGATTGTATCTTCATTTGAGTTGTAGGGGTAGCGTGGTCATTTACCTTCCTCCGATGGACTTCGTATAAATAGCGGAGAGGTGGATGGCATCTCTCTCTGGGACTCTAGGGCTTTCTCCCCCGGTAGATTTCTCTGAACTGCTTCTTTTCCCTCTGGATTCCTTAGGCTAGACTCTTGTACAGACTCTGACCTTTGGATGTATGGAAGCATTCGGTGTTGCGGTGATCTCTTAGTCCTCTGTGATTTTCGTGTCATTTTTCGGGGCTATTTATGGGGGGTTTCATTCTTCACTCGTTTCGTGATTTTGGGGGCGTTTCTTCTCGGATTTCTTTGAGAGGATCATGGGTGGATGCCTTGTGCATCTTTGTGTGTGATCTTGACCCCTCAAACGCTGTGGAGAGCCTTCGATTCGTGCGTTTTTGGTTGGAGCCCGAATTCATGGGGGTGGTTCGTGTGATCTGCGATTCCCGGTGATTTAGGGAGTTAGAGGTCGAGATTTTTGGGGCATAGCTTCCTTGTGTGACGCTTTTCATCTCCCCAAAATCTTGTCTCAAGAGCTTCAACCGTTTGGGAGATCCGGTGATGAGTTCTTGGAGTTGACCCCGCGGGTCGGGCGTTTTTCTGCTCTGTCCGCACCTGGCGGACGGTCCGCGAGGTCCGTGCAGACGGTCCGTGAGGCCTTGACAGTCCGACTATTCTTTGTGTTCTTCGCGTGTTCTTGAGCGTCTTTCGTTCGATCCGTTGAGCCGGTTGGTTTTTGGTGCACGAAGTTCGCGGACGGTCCGTACTCAAGTGCCGGACGGTCCGTGACGAGGCGGACGGTCCGCGAGTCCATCACGAACAGTCCGTTTTTCTCGGTGCGCCCCTGGAGGTTCGGGTTGCTTTTACGGATAGTCCACCGTGACCTCTCGGACAGTCCGCGCCCTCCACGCGGACGGTCCGCCCGGTCACCCCGGACAGTCCGCCAGGGACTTCGCAGCAGTGCCTAAGTCCTATGGTTCTTGCTTTGGTGCTTCCGCTCTTTGTTCCTAGGCTTGTTGATTGATCTTCTAGGCTTGTGTGTGCCTTGTTTGGAGCTTCCTTTGTGTGCGTGAGAATTTGGAGTGGCAATCGGGGTATAGGCCGAGTTCAACCTTCGGGAAGAATTTTTATCGGCTCCCATTCACTCCCCCCTCTCTGGTCACCCTATTCAGTCCTTCAATTGGTATCAGAGCCGGTTACGGATCTTCTTGATTATAACCAGTCTAAGATCCAAAGATGGGCGATTATGGCAAGGGGTCGGGTCCTCCGCACTTTGATGGCAAGAATTACCCGATGTGGGAGAGGTGCATGGGCGCGTTTTTGCGAGGGAAGGGAACTCTGATCTGGGAGGTCACTCAGATTCCTCATTATATCTTCCCAAACAGTTTTTTGCTTCCAGGATCGCGGGACATGATTGAGGCCAACAACAAGGTTGTTGATTACTTGTTCCGTGCTCTCTGTGCCTCGGAGTTCGATCGAGTGTATGGAGAGGATGTGGCCGAAAAGATTTGGCTCAAGTTGAAGAATGCTCATGTTGGCAATGCCCAAGTGCAAGACCGGATGTTTTCCACTTACCGGAGAGAGTACGAGAACTTCACTCATCTCCCCGGTGAGTCGACCGATGCTATGTTTCAGCGTTTCACTTGCATAGTCAACAACATGAGGGCCAATGTGACAGTGCTCCCATACACGGGTCATGATCAAGATATCAAGCTTTTGCATGCCCTGGATAGGTCCGTGTGGAGTGCCAAGGTCAAGGCCATTGAGTCAAGCGTGTATGACACGCTGTCGCTTGACGAGCTGTTCTCCAAGCTCAGGTCTTCAGAGGTTGATCGTGGCATGAGAGCCAAGAGCGAGAGCCCCACTGATCCTCATAGTTTGGCTCTTGTCTCAGGATCGAGGACTAACACTAACTCTGTTGGCTTTTCTTTGTCTTCTTGTGTCCTTGCCAGATGAGGACTTTGAGGTGCTGAGCGAGGATGATCTCGCCTTGTTGAGCAAGAGGTTTGGGCGGATGTACGAGAACCGCAAGAATGCAAGGCGGAGCTCGGGGATGTGCTATGGGTGCGGGAAGCACGGGCACTTCATTGCCGAATGCCCTGAAGCCATGGAGATCAAGAACGACTACAAGGGCAAGCCCAAGCACGACTACAACAAGCACCGCTCCCGGAACGACTACAAGGACAAGCACAAGGACAAGGGAGAGAGAAGGCACAAGAAGAGTGACGGCCATAAGAAGAAGACCGCTCGAGCAATGGTGGCCGGAGCGAGCGACATCAACTTGACATCAAGCGATGCTTCTTCCGACTCGAGCAGCGAGGAAGAGCAAGAGAAGCGCAAGGACAAGCGGCACACAGGCAAGAACTTCACCGGCCTCAGCTTCGTCGCACAAGGAGGCTTTTGTGGCATGGCACATTCCAAGAAGGGTGGGAAGCACAGCTCGGATTCGAACTTTGACTCCGATGAAGAGGTACGACAAGATCCCAACTTCTTGCTAGAGGAGAATGCTAGGCTGAATGAGTTGCTTGACAACCGTGATGATATGCTTAGAAAGACCAACAAGGAGAAGAGGGAATTTAGGTCTTTGTTGGGTGATGCTAAGGACAAGGTAGCTAAACTTGAATCCTTGCTTGTGGATGCTAGAAATGAGGTAGCTGCTTTGAAATCTGCTCCTGTGGCGTCTGATGAAATTGACTGTGGTGATTGCTCAGTTTTTCTTGTTGATTTGACTGCTCTCAAGGAGAAACATGCCTCTACTCTTGAGGAACTAGATGTGGTTAGGATTGAATGTGATGAATTGAAGTCTAGGCCAGCTTTGTTAGGAGCTTGTACATCATGTCCTATATTGCATGCTAGGCTAGATGAATCTCACACTAGGATTGTTTCTCTTGAGGCAGCATTGAAAGCTCCTCTTCCTCCATCATGTTCAACCTGTGAAATGCATGCTTTGAAAAACATGGAACTTGCACACTATGTTGATCGTCTGCAGGATGAAAATGATGAGCTTAGGAAATTGATGAGTTGGTTGTCTGGGCATGAGCCACAATTGAGTTTGATGTTGGCTCAGTTCAAGAGGTTTGATGGTCAGGCGTTGGGGGCTGAGAAGAGTGGTGAGAAGAGTGGTGAGGGAGAAGAGAAAGTTGGAGAGATCCCTGCTCAACCACACACCAAACCCATGAACAAATATGCACCCGAGCCAAACCACCTGAGAAACAAGCTCGATACAACTCCAGACCCACCAGTGTTCCCCCAAAAAATAGAGAATTACCAGAAACCCATCAAGTTTGTGAGCAACCTGGGTAATGTCTTTGAGGGGAAGTCAGGAGAGAAAGGTGTTGAGAAGCCCACAGAAAAGGCACCGCCTAAGCCAGTGCCAATCCGCTTCCATTGTGAGTATTGTGGGAGGGATGGGCATAAGGATGAGTTCTGTTTCCGGAGGAAGAGGGATGAGCGGTTTGCTAGGGAGATGGCAAACAAGGACAGGTACCACATTGCTCGTGGTGTGCCTGAGCCTCGTAGAGGGCCTATACCTAGGGGTGAGGTGTATGTGCGTACAGTTCCCACTCGTGGAGGTGGAGGTGGAGGTGTGTTCCCTCAGAGAGATAGGCGTGTTGGGTTTAGGCGTGGTGAGTTGGCTCGACGTGCTCCTTCTCGTGACCGTTACGAGTTTGGGAGGCACGATCGGAGCTTTGGGTCTCAGATGGACTACGGGCCACGTTTTCCTCCTCGTGGTGCGCGTACTCCTCCAATGAGACATGACAGGTCCTTTGGTGGTAGGTGTGAGAGGGCTCCGCCTAGAGGTTTTAGGAGGATGGATTTTGCTAACCCTTCTTTTGAGCAAATGGCTCAGCACTAGTTTAACTCTTTTGGTACTAACCCCAGTGTTGAGTCGCTTGCTCATTCTCGTCCTCGTTGTTGATTGCTGGTGGGAGGCTTGGAGAACTTTTGGTTGATCTACTCCGGTTGCTCATGACACATGACCGGAGATCGTGGGAGGTTCTCCAGCCTCACCCCGGTGAGTACTAGGGAGTACATCACTTTTGGGGATAATGGGAGAGGACGAGTGCTTGCTGAAGGTATGGTGAAGGTGAGTAGCAAAGTGACCTTAAGAAGTGTGGCCCTGGTCAAGTCACTTGGTTTTAACCTGTTGTCAGTATCTCAATTACTTGATGAAGGTTTTGAGGTTCATTTTAAGTCGGGTGCTTCTCGTGTGCTTGATTGTCGAGGCGATCTTATCTGTACGATCGTCCCCGAGGGTCAAATCTTTCGTGCCGACTTTTCCCAGTCTGTTGGTCCTCCTCGATGCTTTGTTGCTGGCATTTCGGCTGAGCTTTGGAAATGGCATAGGAGGTTGGGACACTTGAGCTTTGAGTTGCTTTCCCGCTTGAGTGGTCTTGATCTTGTCCGAGGATTGCCTAAGTTGAAATTCGAGAAGGATTTGGTTTATGCTTCTTGTCGGCATGGAAAGATGGTTGCTGCTTCTCACGCCCCTCTGACTTCTGTCATGACCGAGTGACCGTGTGAGCTGTTGCATATGGATTTGGTTGGGCCAGCTCGTGTTCGCTCTGCGGGTGGGAAGTCGTATGTTCTTGTGGTTGTTGATGATTTTTCGAGGTACTCTTGGGTTTTCTTTTTGGAGGATAAGAGCGAGACATTTGGCTTTGTTCGGGACTTGATCTTGAGGTTGAAGAATGAGAGACATGGAGATGCCATTTGAGCTATACGTAGTGACAATGGCACGGAATTTAAGAACTCTCATTTTGATGCCTTTTGCAGTGATCTTGGTCTCGACCATTAGTACTCTTCTCCATACGTAGCTTGCCAGAATGGCGTAGTGGAGAGGAAGAACTGGACCCTTTGTGAGATGGCCAGGACGATGCTCGATGAGCATAGGACTCCTAGGCGTTTCTGGGCCGAGGCGGTCAATACCGCTTGCTATGTCTCAAATCGAATCTTCCTATGTGCCTTTAAGAAGAAGACCTCTTATGAGCTGATGCATGGCCGATAACCCAAGGTGAGTCACTTTAGAGCATTTGCTTGCAAGTGTTTCATTCTGAAGAAGGGCAAGTTGGATAAGTTCGAGTCTAGATGTTCGGATGGTATTTTCCTTGGTTAGGCGATTCACTCTAGAGCATATCGTGTGCTCAACCTTGACACTAACCGAATCATGGAGACTTGCGAGGTTACCTTCGACGAGACACAGCCATGTAGCTCTTCTGCTTTTGAGTGTGCAGGTGACGAGGATATTGGTGCTAGGATCTTTGAGGATGAGAAGGATGGAGATGGAGACGAGGATGATGATGATGGTGGTGCTCCCGTGGCTGATCGTGTACATGCTACTTCCACTACTACGACGACGATCGAGGATGGACCATCCCCTACACCCACTACGACTGAGGCTGTTCGAGTGGAGGCTGCTGCTGAGGGGGAGATTGTGTCCAGGCGAGAGGCTCCCAGGCGTGTACAAGTTGATCACCCACCGACGACGATCATTGGTGACCTTCATGAACGCACTACACGGTCGAGGTCAAGGAATACTTCCCATTTCGCTCACTCTGCTTTTGTTGCTTCTTTTGAGCCCAAAGATATTCGACACGCTTTGTCTGATGAGAATTGGGTGAATTCCATGCATGAGGAGTTGGAAAAATTTGAGAGAAACCAAGTCTGGGTGTTAGTCGATCCACCGCCAAATTGTCGTCCCATAGGTACCAAGTGGGTGTGGAAGAACAAAGAGGGTGAGAATGGGATGGTTGTGAGAAACAAGTCGAGGTTGGTGGCGCAAGGGTTCAACCAGAAGGAGGGGATAGACTATGAGGAGACATTTGCTCCTGTGGCCCGTTTGGAGGCAATTAGGATCCTTCTAGCCTTTGTCGTGGCTAAAGGGTTCAAGTTGTACCAAATGGATGTCAAGAGTGCTTTCTTGAATGGGGTGATAGAGGAAGAAGTGTATGTGAGGCAACCCCCGGGGTTTGAGAGTGAAAAATACCCACACCGTGTATACAAACTCCAGAGAGTGCTCTATGGGTTGAAACCGGCACCTAGAGCTTGGTATGGCAGGTTGAGAGGATTTTTGCTGAGTAAGGGGTTTGTGATGGGCACAGTTGATAAGACCCTATTCCGCCTTAAGCATGGGAATGACTTCCTGATTGTTCAGATATATGTGGATGACATAATCTTTGGTGGCTCTTCTCATAATCTTGTTGCCAGATTTGCAGATGAATGAGCAGGGAATTTGAGATGTCCATGATGGGCGAGCTGCAGTTTTTCTTGGGTCTCCAGATCAAGCAGTGCAAGGACGGGACCTTTGTACATCAGGCGAAGTACACCAGGGACATGGTGAAGAAGTTTGGCATGAATGACTCCAAACCGCTGACTACCCTGATGAGTACAACTACGGCTTTGGACGCGGACGAGGACGGCGAACCCGTGGACCAGAAGGAGTACCGGATCATGATCGGCTCCCTCCTCTACTTGACGGCGACGAGGCCAGACATACAGTTCAGCGTGTGTCTGTGCGCTCGTTTTCAGGCTTCACCGAGGACTTCACATCGGCAGGCCATCAAGCGGATCTTCAGGTACTTGTACTACAGTCCTGAGTTTGGTCTTTGGTACTCTGCCTCTTTGACACTCAGGCTTCATGGGTTTTCTGATGCGGATTTCGCTGGGTGTCGATTGGACCGCAAGTCTACTTCTGGGTGTTGTCAGTTCCTTGGTTCTTCTTTGGTCTCTTGGTCATCTCGCAAGCAATCGAGTGTAGCCCAGTCCACCACCGAGGCTGAGTATGTGGTTGTTGCTAGTTGTTGTTCCCAGCTGCTTTGGATGACCTATACCATGAGTGATTTTGGTGAGGAGTGCTCCTAGGTTCCACTTTTCTGTGACAGCACCAGTGCCATAAGCGTAGCCAAAAATCCTGTCCTCCACTCCAAAACGAAACACATAGAAGTGAGGTACCACTTCCTGAGAGACAATGTTGAGAAGGGAAACATATCTTTGTCCTATGTCCCTACCCAAGACCAGCTAGTTGACATTTTCACCAAACCGCTTGACCAAGTCACTTTCACTCGCTTGCGGGGTGAGCTTGGGGTATGCTTTCCTTTCTAGCTGGATCTTGAAGCTTCTCATGTATATATGTGTCATATGTTCATTTTGTTGCACTTCCTTCATGCATTTTACTTTCTGTACAAAACCTGGTAGGATAGCCATCTTTGGATCACTTGTGCTAGGAAAAGCTTCTCTTATATACATTGATCACTGATGTGCTATGAATGAGATATGTGCATGTTTGGTAACTTGTGGATGTGAATGCTATGCTCTTGATGGTTGTCCCATATATGGATGATGAGATAGCATTTTGTTTGTGAAATTGATAAAATTGCCTCTCTCATAAGTAGATGCTTGTCTATGCTAAATTTGTGCTCAAATGCTTATATCATGCTCAGTTTGTGCTTGAGGATCATATTCTCTTTGCTTGGGGTCAAAGACCTTTTATCATTGTAAATGTTTAGCCCTTTTGCTTGCTTGCAGAGGAGCATAAGCTTCTTTTTGCCGCAAAGGCACTTCATGTACCATGTTTAATCTTGAAAATTATATTGGTGTGTGAATTGCCTTATGCTTGAAAAATGAGCTCCTTAATCATGCTTTTATGTTTTGATATTCATATCTTGGGTGCTAAACCGTAGCATGTTGTCTACCATGAGAAGTCTCATTTTAAGAAGTAGACACATGGCTCGGTGGCTTTAACATGACTTGAGTAGCTTGTGGGCGTTTATAATGATCTTGTAATGAGAATTTGTGATCTTGCATAAATTTTGAATGATCTAGTGCCTTTGTGTTCAAATTGGCATAGATAGGGTCTTGCTCATGAGATGAATGTTTATTTGTGAAAATTGCTTTTAGCCATGTCACATGCTTATATGTCTCTACCTTCTTGATGGCAATGTGCGAACTACACCATGTCTACTTTGCTTGCTCTATGTCTCATTTGTAGCATTTTGTTGTGCTCTGTGTATATTTGAGAAGCTTGGTAGACTGTATATATGCCTTGACATCCATTTTTCATAAAAACAAGGGGAAGAGTTTCATATACCTTGATTCATGCATTGTCGACAAGGGGGAGAATTTTGGGAGAATTTTCATGCATTGGGAGTTTTTGTGGAAAATTGGTATGCATTTGTGAGATGTTGCATGTGAGGAGAAAAATTTGAGAAGAAGAGGTTGCCTTTGCTCAGGGGGATTTTGCATTTGTGCAGGGGGAGCTCCTTTGATTTTTCCTGAGTTGTGTGCTTTGTGGTGTGCTCCTTGTGAGCTTTGTTTTGTCTTGGCTGTGTCGAGCTGTTGCCCATGTCTTAGGGGGCCTAGACTTGGTCTGGCGAGTGATCTTGTTTTCGCTTGTTCTTTCGTTTTGGATCACTTGCTTTGGAGATTTATGTTCGTGGTTGTTTTCTTTTCTTTTTCTCTATCATGCTCACTATGGGTGTTGTCAATGTACTCATCAAGGGGGAGATTGAGGACCAGGTGTGTCCGAGGACCAGTGGAGGGTTGCTCCTTAGTGATGAGTGATTGACAACGTTGTGTGGACTGATGCTTGGCTAAGTGTGCAGGTATAGGTTGCGGTTTGACTCGTGTCGGTGCAGGTGAAGAACAAGCGCGAAAGGCCTGAGCCGTGGTAGCCTCCGGGTGATGGAGTGGCAAGTAGGCTTGGTTCGATGGACCCGGTGGCCGATGGGGTCAAGTGCGAGCCGTACGGTGCAAGACTGGCGGGCTGAAGTCGTGAACATGGGCTGGTGCTAGGTAGCGGGTGGAGCCCGAAGCTTGCACGCGGGGTTTGTTGGTTTGCCCACAAAACCATCGGTGGACGGTTTCTTGGTTTGGGCCGCAAAACCAAGCCCGGAGGCTGAGGTGACGTAGACGGTGATCCGGGAGCTTCGGGAAGCTTCGAGGCGGAGGGCACGTGGCGTGATCACGGGGTTTGCATCAAGGTGAAGCGAAGCCGCGGTGGAAGCGTGTCCGTCCGATGAAGACTTGACCAAAATGCCCCTGAGGGGTTGTATCTTCATTTGAGTTGTAGGGGTACCGTGGTCGTTTATGTCCCTCCGATGGACTTCGTATAAATAGCGGAGAGGTGGATGGCATCTCTCTCTCTCTGGGACTCTAGGGCTTTATCCCCCGGTAGATTTCTCTGAACTGCTTCTTTTCCCTCTGGATTCCTTAGGCTAGACTCTTGTACAGACTTTGACCTCTGGATGTATGGAAGCATTTGGCGTTGCAGTGATCTCCTAGTCCTCTGTGATTTTCATGTCATTTTTCGGGGCTATTTTTGGGGGGTTTCGTTCTTCGCTCGATTCGTGATTTTGGGGGCGTTTCTTCTCAGATTTCTTTGAGGGGATCATGGGTGGATGCCTTATGCATCTTTGTGTGTGATCTTGTTCCCTCAAACGCTGTGGAGAGCCTTCGATTCATGCGTTTTTGGTTGGAGCCCGAATTCATGGTGGTGGTTAGTGTGATCCGCGATTCCCAATGATTTAGGGAGTTAGAGGTCAAGATTTTTGGGGCATAGTTTCCTTGTGTGACGCTTTTCATCTCCCCAAAATCTTGTCTCAAGAGCTTCAACCATTTGGGAGATCCAGTGATGAGTTCTTGGAGTTGACCCCGCGGGTCGGGTGTTTTTCTGCTCTGTCCGCACCTGGCGGACGGTCCGCGAGGTCCGTGCAGACGGTCCGTGAGGCCTTGACAGTCCGACTGTTCTTTGTGTTCTTCACGTGTTCTTGAGCGTCTTTCGTTCGATCCGTTGAGCCAGTTGGTTTTTGGTGCACGAAGTTCGCGGACGGTCCGTACTCAAGTGCCGGACGGTCCGTGACGAGGCGGACGGTCCGCGGGTCCATCACAAACAGTCCATTTTTCTCGGTGCGCCCTTGGAGGTTCGGGTTGCTTTTACGGACAGTCTGCCGTGACCTCTCGAACAGTCGGCGCCCTCCACGCGGACGGTCCGCCCGGTCATCCCGGACAGTCCGCCAGGGACTTCGCAGCAGTGCCTATGTCCTTTGGTTCTTGCTTTGGTGCTTCCGCTCTTTGCTCCTAGGCTTGTTGATTGATCTTCTAGGCTTGTGTGTGCCTTGTTTGGAGCTTCCTTTGTGTGCGTGAGAATTTGGAGTGGCAATCAGGGTATAGGCCGAGTTCGACCTTCGGGAAGAATTTTTATCGGCTCCCATTCACTCCCCCCTCTCTGGTCGCCCTATTCGGTCCTTCACTGACTCTAGAGGGGCATAGTGCAAGCATGGTCCGTATGGTGTATCAAGAGTGAAACTACCATGCTCATATGTGGAATCCTTTCCTCCAGACTCCAGAGTCAGTGCCTCGAAAGGTTCCATGGCCCATGAGTTCCCCATCTCAAGAGAGTCATTGTGGAAGCTCGATGTTGACTCTCGATCATGATTGAAAGCAACATGATACGGGCCAGTAGGAAGAGGCTGAAACTCGGTCGAGAGTGATGACGATCGTTCGCCTTCACAAAGGTGAAGAGGGTCTTCTGAGTCATGCTCATGAGGAGTAGAGAATTCTACACCCTCAATGAGAATAGGCTCGGATGATGCGGATGGAGATATATGTGTGGTATTCTCGAGTGAGTTTTGCTGGGGAAGAGGCTTCACCATCGGATATCCCGGACAAGGGGTAGTAGTGGCGGAAACAACTTCCCTAAGCTTACCATCTAGGCTCCCTAACTATGTATCAAAGAGTTGCTCTAACGAGAAGCCTAGGAGAAAATCAAGATCGAGGACATCGAAGATGTGAAAGTCTAAGTTAGCCTCGACCCCATCTATGATGTGCGGCACGGCACCTGCGATCCCCCGACATTCAAGAACGTGTCTAAAGGGACAAGACTTGAGGAGCATGTCGGATGGTGCTAGCGGAACTTTGCCTTAAAGAGTTTCCGCTAAGTGCCATGGCATGATGTTAACCTCCATGATGGGGTCACAATGGGCCTCTACGGCAATCCCTCTCACAGAACAAGGAATAACCAGAGAGGGTGAACTATCCCAAAATGCTTCGGAAAAGCATATCGCTCCATTTGGCCATTCCTCCTTCATGGCCTCCTCAAAAGATGATTCATTAGGAGGATCAGGAGGCAAAGGAGATACCGTAGGTTAGGGGAAGGTTCTGTCAGAGGATGTCTAGATGGTTCAGCATAGACAGAAATGGTTTCCCTAAGCTCTTCTTCTGGGTTTCCTTGAGATTTAGTTAAAGTTTTTCTAACGGGAAACCTAGGAGAAGATCGAAATCCATGATGTCATAGATGTGGAAATCTAATCGCACCTTTATACTATCAATAGTGATCGGCACGTCCCTAGCAATCCCCTGACATGGAAAAAGGCAGCGCCACCTGGGACTATCAAAAAGTCTATCAGTCGGGGTCAGCAGCATGTCACCCACCAGAGTATCCAAAAGGGACTCCGGTATGATGCAAGCCCCAACAGTAGGGTCATGGACAGCATCTACGGTGTTTCCTCTCATGGAACAGTGGATGATCGTGGAAGTTGAGCTAACCTGAATTGCTTCAGATGTATGCTTCTGAGGTGACCAGTCCACTATCGTCCCATGATTCCAAACTTCATCGAGGACCTCATAATGGTCCAGGGATGTCGTAAGCTTCTCGTGCCAAGAGTGATCTGAGGTATTTCTGATGTTTCGAGAAGGATCATCCTCAAATCGGGAACTGAACTCCGAAGGTTGAATTTCTTCTTCCTTAGATGTTCGTGGTTCGGGAGAGGGCTCAACAGAGGAATCAAGGAATATGGAGAATGAAAGCTTAGATTCAGCTATTGAGAGACTCTCATGGACCAACTCAGACTCTAGATGGGGTTCATTGTGATCGGTATGGGAAGAAGAGGTTTCTAAGAAGAATTCTAGGATCTCTCTTCTTTCCACTAGAGTTTGGTTTTCGAAGGAACCTCCAGCTAAAAGGTCGAGCTCTTGTCCAGATTCCATGTCTATACGAGTATAAATGGTATACGTCGCTATATCATCGGGTATAGACATGTCTGGGCTAGATGTCAAAAGACATAGGAGCCTAGCCCATACTGCACCTATGGACTCACCCTCTAATTGCTCAAAGTCAAGGAATTCACACGGTAGGAGCGCTCTATGCGTTCATAAAGGGAGAATGAGTCACAAAAGTTTTCTCGTAGTTTTCCCCAATTATTCACATGCATTGCCGTGTGGGTGTACCATTGCTTCGCTCTATTTACGAGAGAGAAAGGGAACAATTTCCACCTCAAAGTTTATTGTGTCATGCCTGGAATTACCAAGCACGAACACAAGTCACTGAACTCCTCTAAATGAACATGAGCATCATCACTGATTGTTCCAGAGAATGGTCGATTCCGAACCATGGCCATAAAGCCGGGACGAAGCATGCAACAAGATGAGGAAGTTGACGGTTGCTCTAAGACGAACTCGCCCCTAGGGGTAGAGAGGCTTTGATAGGAAAACATCTCAAAGGGTAGCGGGGGTAAAGGTAGAATGCAAGAAAAGATAAAAAGATACGAAGACCACTAGGCTTGAAGATAGAAACAACAACCGTCCTCGGCAACAGCGCCAAAAATGCTTGTTGGCGTTTATTAACGTCACCACTATGGCATCGGGTTAGTGTGAACATGTAAGGAACACCCGGGTACACTGACGACTGCGAACGAGTCCACAAGCGCATGGATACACCGTTGTAGCACTTCACCTAGGAAGGAGTATTCCCAGGGTTATCGAATCCAAGGACGGATGAGCTCTAGCTCCCAGCCTAACTGAGGGTCTAAGGACACAACTCTGAGGATAGGATAGGAAGAAAGAATCTGCTTGATAGGGCGCAGAGTCTAGCATGGTCTCTCTGGTATGAGCACTCGCATCAGGCGCCAACCCACCTTAGCTTTTAAAGGTCTAAGTGAGGTCTGGCCTGGGGGCCCTACTCGGTATCCGGGCGCGGAAGATTTCAAAGGGTCCAACAGGCTGTCACCACTGCGGCCTACCTCTATCATTACACGAAGATACGTGGTATTCGAAGGATAACCTGTAGTCTAAACACCACGTCTACACCACTGACTACTACTATGCCTGACTCCGTCTGACGTCCCGGTAGCCCTACTATAGCACTCTGAATAAATACAGAACTACGAATCCGCGAGGGAGATACTGGCACTAGCTCAAGATATCCACTATCACTTATGCAAGATCACGGATGCACTTTGGTCTAATTAGAGCTATGCAAGAGAATCAACTTTATTCTAGTAGACAAGCTAACACACAAACGGAATGCAAACTTATGATCCAATTTAACTAGATCAAAAGGGTTGTGTTCGAAGAATACAAGCCTCTAAATCAAGAACGAATGAAGAACACAAGAACAATTCACGTATGCATGCATACAACTTTAGTATAAATATAAAATGTCGAAATACTCACTTTACTCTAAATGAAGAACAGAGGCACCGCTGAGGATCGTTCTTGGGGAAGATGTCATGAACATGACATGGCCCCAAGCATTCCCCCTCACTTCCTAGCACTAATCGTATACAAAGAGCTCTCGTTTCGGACGCCAAATGTCACCAAAATACCCCGGAATGCAACATGTGACCAATCAAGGAGCAACACTTGGAAGGTGGAGATCAGAGGAGCCAGGGTCTGTTCGGCCGATCCTATGGTCGGCCGATCACCCCGGGCCTCCCCTCGTGTTGTGCTTTCTTTAGGAGGATGGCAGATGGGCCCCATGGTCACTCCCCTATGCATGCCAAGTTTCCTGGTGGTTTGGGTCCTTGGTGGGTCCATGAATCCATGTGAAGTTGACGTGGCAGCGTGTGATTCGTCGAGAGTGTATCACATGGATTGGTGACGTCATTGATCCAGGGGAATCCTATGTGGCAACCCCTCATTGGCTGAGCATGAAGTAGTTGGATAAAAGACACGTGCTGTTGCTCCCCTTTCTAGTGCTAATTGTTTGTATTCGCATAAACACCAACACTTGTGGAATTGATTAGTTTAAGCCTATTCTAGTGTTGATGATCATTTCTCATGCTAAAAAGTACCTGTTGATGGGTATAAAATGAGTGGATAATAGCCGTCAACAACCCCCACCTCGCTAACTCCGGCCGGCCACCCCGCCCACGCTGGTCCACCATGGCCGGCCACGCCGCGAGCTCTGGCCTAGAGCGAGGAGCTCCAACGTGGCTCTGAGGTGGCGCGGCGTGAGGACCATGGCCCAGCCAAGAGCTCCTGCCGCCACCGTGGTCTATTTGGCCTTGCCGTCGCTGATTTGGCCCGCCACCATGGTCGATTTGGCCCCACTATCGTTGATTTGGCCGCCACCTTTGCCAATTTGGCCCGCTGCCACCTTCAGCACCGTCGATTTGGCCACCGCCGCCTCGAGCGTCGCACGAAAGGAGGACCTGGGCGCGCAGGAGAAGGCCTCACAGATGGCAGCGCAGCTCCCAGAGGAGCTTTGCTTGCCCAGCACGGGGTGCGGCTCAGCGAAGGATCTCGACCTCGCTCGCACCTCGGAGTCTTCCTCCTCCACCAAGCCGTGCGTGTGCGACCGACGCATCCTCTCCGGCGGCCCGACGACGTCCTCCTCCAGAGCTCCACATCCAGCTCCCGCTGCCACCTCCACCTCCTCGCGAGCGACCGCAAGCGAGAGCACACTCACAAAAGCGGGAGGGTGGGACCAAGCGCTGCGAAGGGGATAGCTAGCGTGCGGTGCTCGACATATATGGCTAGCGGGGAGGAGAAAATGATGAGCGTGATGGATGGACGGGGAAAATAACGAAGCTGTTGGATTGCTGTTTTTGTGATTTTTTCCATTTTTTAGCTAGTCCAACCAATTTAGCTAGTCTGTTAGAGTTGCTCTTAGAGCATCTCCAAGAGACTGCTAATTTTACTCCTAATAACTTTTTTAGGGGAAAAAATAAGACAAAAAGTTCTCCAACAGACCACTAAAAGTCCCTCAAAATATTAGAGACGTGAAAAAACACCCCCTCGCCCTGCATATATTCACGACGCGCGAGCTTCCCCAATCCTCCCCGCGCGCCTTCTTTTTTCCGGGCGCGCGCACCAGCGCCGACCGTCGTGCTCGTTTAGTGGCCGCCTTGCAGGGCCCACCTACTGCGCCGCCCCCGGCTGTTGCCCCAAGTGGGTGTCATCTTCTCAGTGACGACGTCCACCCTATCCCACTGCAGTTCGCTCTCGGTAGAACCGCCAACGAGAAATAGCTGCCATTGCGGCTCTTGACAGAGTGGAAGTGCCCGCGGCCCTGGATGGAGTCGCGCTAGGCGGCGGTGACTGCAACCGGGGTTGAGGATGCCTAGTGTGTCCAGTGAAGTAGGCCGAATATGAGCACATGACGGTGTCGGTGTTCTTCTTAGTGTCTGGTTGGCATCGACATGGACGTGGACGAGGCGGAGGCTGTGGTTTGTGATGACGGCGGTGTTGGTGGCGCTGTCTGCGGAGCTGAGGCAGAGCAGGAGCTTCCAGGGCGGAACGTGGGAGGAAGGCGAGGGAAGGGAAGAGCACGGTGGCGGCGACCTCGATGCGGCCTGTGGCGATGCTGGAGAGGAGAAGCCGAGCAAGTGCTCGACCTGCTCCCTCCTGCTCCAGCGAAGAGTTGACGAGGCTGCTGCCCCTGCCGCCGCTGTGTGCCGACAAATATCCTAGTTGGCTCGGATTGGGGCAGCTGGATTGGGATCTCGTCTCTGGAGGGACGCCCATAGAAGTAGAGAGAATCAAGCACATCATGAACAAGAACCTGTGGCCAGTGGAGCAACCGAGCAAGAGCAAGACAGCAGATGCACGTGGGTTGGGCTGGACCGCTGGAGGAACCGAGTGAGGAAATATCCTTGACATTTTATATTACAGTCCTTAGTAGTGATAGAAACTACAGGACGGTCCTTGATGCTAGTGAGAAGGATATAAATGAAATAAAAAATTGCATTAGGGGTGACCCCCTTGTGATGATGTGGTCTGTTTAGAAATATTGGGGACTAGTTATTAGCAATCTGCTGTGGGTTGATATGTTTTTAGGGAAAAAACTTTTTAGCAACCCCTAATACATGATTTTTGGAGGTAATTTTTTCACGTTCTCTTGGAGATGCTCTTAGTGATTGGTACTAATTATTGATAGGAAAATTTGACACCTTCAATTCCTTACAATTTCTTAAACATGAATTTATTTGGTTGGATTTTTAGTTTAATTCATCTTTTGCACTAAATAAAAATAGCTAGATCAAAATCAAGGTAGAGAATGTTAGAGAGTATAGATAGGACATGACCGATTCTTCAGCTGTTAGTTAGCTTGCTTCTTCATTTTTCTGTTGGAACTGTGAGTGGTGCTTGTCGGACGCCCAACACTATCTTTTTTTGTATAAATACCGGATGACTTGATTAATGAAAACTGTCGATCATTCTCTTCCACTCTTTCATGGTATCAGCTTAACCTTCGATCCTACTTCTCTGCTGCTCTCTTCTTCCTTCTCATGGCGCACAACCCTTCTTCCTCTTATTCTAATGCTTCCGGCGCACCTTCCGCCAGCCACGACCTCAACCCTTTCCATGTCGCAGCTTCTACCATCCCATTGTTGAACTTTCACCATCATGTGCCGGAGACCCTCAATCTCCATGACTCCAACTACGCCTCCTGGTGCTCCCTGTTCGAGCTCCCATTCCGTAAGCTCGGGCTCCTGGATCACATTGATGGCTCTGTCGACACACAAGCACGCCTGCACGACACCGCGTGGACCCAGATCGACCACTGCATCATCTCGTGGATCTACCTCACTGTGTCCAGGATGATCCGCGACATGGTGTTCCAGCACCGCGCCACCGCCTACTCCGCCTGGATCACTGTGCGCGGCCTCTTCCTCAACAATGCGACGTAGCATGTTGTATACGCCCTCCAGGACTTCCATAGCCTGCAGCAGGGCAATCTCTCCATCCACGACTACTATTGCCATCTCAAGCGCCTAGCGGATACCCTCACTGACATCGGCCACCTATTGGCGGTCGATTTCTGTCAACAAAGAACACTTGTTATGTTATAGTTTGGATTTCATTTTGGAACTAACCCGCCACTAGGCATACTAATGATATAATAAGTTCATCATTGAACATGTGTTTTGGAGTATAATGTTGACGCAGGAATTCATGCACTAAATGAGAAAAGATGCACTCGGTTCGGAGGACGATTTACATGATGATCAAGAGGCTCCGACCGTGCGTGAACTTGACTCCAAAGGTGGCAAGGACCAATGTGCTTCAATGAAGAATCTCCGTGGACCAAGGTGAAAAGACCGGAAGATCATGTGTGAAGACCCCTTAACTTGGTCGCGGGGATAATGACGTCCAAAGCCCATATCCGAAGGAGAAAAAACCCCAAAGTGCAAAAGATGACACATGGCAAAAGACGGAGACGAACCAGGCCAGGAATGGGCCAGGCCGGCCGGCCCACCCCAATTCCGGGTAGGTTTGCCGCCGCCTTTCTTCAGTGATAAGATCGCGGAACCCTAATTGTTTGGGAAGGAGGAGCCATTCGCGAAAGACGACCAGAGAAGCCTCGGGAGATCAAACACAAGGAAGAGGGTTGATCGAGGGGGTGAAGATTGAAGAGGATCATCACCGAGGTCAAGGGAGGCCACCACGAGGAAGGAGGACACCGAGGTCCTACCATGGCGCTGCCGGAATTGAAGGACACCGAGAGACGAACTCCATCGGGGGCATCCACCATGTTCAACGGTGCCATGCCTAGCGTCCTGATGGGGTAAAGTAATCGTTTGTCCATGGAGTTGTAATGGATCTTGATATGTAGTCACCCACTCTTTTGTTTGGATCTTTTATATATCATATCTTCTTGTTGATGATGCTTAATGTTTAAGGTTAGCTACCATTGCCTTCGGGGTTGCTCCCGTAGATCACGTCAACATACCGTGTTCATTAGGGTTAGCGACGATTACCTTCGCGTAGTGACATGTGCGAGGGAAGGGAAACGCCTAATTCTTTGTTCACATCCTTAGATAGATTGGATCGGGGTTTTATCATGTTTTGGGTGATTGCATCTCAAGTACCTAGACTCCATGGGCATACGTTCTTCATACTCGTGAACCACCTTTCTCTCTCTCTTTAATATATGAAGGACCGAATAGGCGACCAGAGAGGGGGGGAGTGAATGGGAGCCGATAAAAATTCTTCCCGAAGGTCAAACTCGGTCTATACCCCGATTGCCACTCCGATCACTCGCACACACCAGAGAAGCTCTAGACTAGGCACACACAAGCCTATAAGTCCTAGAGACAAGCCTTGAAGCAAAGAGTGGAAGCACAAGACAAGAATCAAAGCACCTAGCCAATTCTGGAAAACCAGGCACGGACTGTCCGGCTGGTACGGGCGGACCGTCTGTAATGATGTGGCGGACTGTCCACACAGCCTGCTCAGACTGTCCGAAATAACCAATAGAACCTCCAGAAGCGCGCCCCTAAAAATCGGACTGTCCACGAGGGACCCGCGGACCGTCCGCACCTTCACGGACTGTCCGGCACTCAAGTTCGGACCGTCCGCAAACTTCGTGCAACCAAAACCACTTGTGGCACCAGATCAAAACACGAACACGGACGAACTCGCAAAGAACACGAAGAACACGAGCACTGTTCAGCAGCCCGCGGACTGTCTGCCAAGGCACCGCAGACTGTCCGCGTGTTGCGAACAGAGCAGAAACTGCTCGACCTGTGGGGGTCAACTCCACAAATCCATCACCGGATCTCCCAAACGGCTAGAGCTCTTGAGACAAGATTTGGGAGAGGTGAGCGTCACAAGAGGAAGCTATGCCCCAAAAATCTCGGCCTCTAACTCCCTAAATCACTGGGAATCGCGGATCACACGAACCACAACCAAGAACTCGGGCTCCGACAAAAAACTCACGAATCGAAGGGGATTCCCGGCGCTTGAGGGGTCAAGATCACACACAAAGATGCGCAAGGCATCCACCCATGATCCCTGTCGGTGTTTTAGACCGGCAACCTACCAAGGGGAGTACCCGAGGTAGATGAATGTGGCCTCGCCGAGATCGGTAACTCGAAGGAGAGACACGTGGCACACAATTTAGACAGGTTCGGGCCGCGAGGTGCGTAATACCCTACGTCCTGTATGCTGCGTAGCTCTGGATTGATTGGGTGTGTTTACAAGATGATGTGCATGAAGAGATAGGGGTCCCTGCCTCGCCTTATATAGTCCGGGAGGTAGGGTTACAAGTCGGTTTGAGGGGAGAGTACTAGTCGTGTACGGCTAGGAGTACTTTACATGGATCCGGACATGTGTAGCTTCCTAACCGAGTACTATCCATCTCTAGTCCTTGCGTTCCACGCCAGCAGGTGCCATGTTGCCCAAGTTGAGTAGTCCCAGGGGCCCACCGAGTAGTCGGTCCTGGTACCCACCAGAGTAGTGGGCCCAGGCATGTCCATACGACAAGCCCCCGAGTACTTTGTAGTCGAGCAGGATGTCTTCGAGTAGTCTTGATGGCCTTGGCGAGTAGTCCTTGAGCGTCCCCGAGTTCCACAAGCCGAAAGTCCTCAAGAGTGCTTGAACCATCCTGAGGCTGGAAGGTACTCCAGCTGATCTTTGAGTAGTCTTGAAGTCTTCTCGAGTAGTCCCCAAGCGTCCCCGAGTGCTTCTCTCGATGGTCTTCAATAATACTCGCGATGTCTTGATGAAGAGACCATATGGAAAATGCGATTCGGAGAATCGCATTCCATATGGAATGTAGCCCCCGAGCCTTAGGTCGGATCGTAGATTCAAGCTGAGGGTCAATATGAAGTTCTGCCAATCTTATCCCGAAAAACCCGGAGAAAAAACCGAAGGACACGTGGCACGGAGCCCCCGAGCCTTGAGTCGAGTACTTCCTCTCGAATTAAAGGGTCATCTTGACTGTAGAATGTGTCCTGAGTGGGTCTTGAATCTGGTTGTATCCCACTGAGGTCATCTGAAGTAGTCGAGCCCCCGAGATGGAGAGCATTGAGTACTGGAAGTTGAAGAGTCACGCTGCTGCCGCTAGGTCACCCGTCTGGCGCTGTATCTGCCCGCTGAGAACCGAGCCGCCAGGGCTGGTTATAAATAATCGGTAAGTCCCTTTGGGTTTTTCACTCCTAGTAGTTGCATTCCTCAGATTAGATCTGAATCGCCGGCCCCTCCGCTCCTCTGCTGCCGCCACTACCGCGCAGAGACCTAGATCCATTTGCTTCGTGCCGCCGCAGTTCACCCGCCACTGTAGCCCCCGAGCGAATGCGAGTGAAGACACCCGTCATTTGGAGAATGAAGGGATCTCCAGCGAAGGGCAAGAAGACCGGTGCGTCGAAGAAAAGGAGCCGCGATGAAGAAACCGGGGATGCCGGCCAGTCGTCGACATCGCCACCCTCATCCCCTCGCCCCAATCCGGCGAAGGAGTGGAAGAAGGCGAAACTGAAGACCGAGGACCTCCTCACCTTGGTCAACAGTGGGTTCCTTCATGAGAAGGTGGTGGATCTATGGTGCACCGCCACCGGCGATCCATACCCGATGGAGAAGAACCCGGACGAAATCCCAATGTTCGCCCGGTTCGTAGAGCGCGGATTGGCGCTCCCCGCCAGTGATTTCTTCAAGGGTCTGCTCAGGTACCACGGCATCGAGTACCTTAATCTCAACCCCAACAGAATCTTCCATGTTTCTATTTTTGTCCACTTCTGCGAAGCATTTGTGGGTATCAAACCCCACTGGGTGCTATTTCGGAAGTTCTTCCGGTTGAAGCCGCAATCGAGCACCAACGATACACGAGTAGTCGGAGGTGCCGGTATCCAGATGCGTGAGGATGCCACCGACTAGTACCTGCCGTACAAGTTGATAGACTCGAACCAGGACTGGAAGGCCAAATGGTTCTACATCAGCAACCACCATCCTGAGCTGCCGAAGCCGAGCGGGTGTCAACCGAAGCACAAGCCGTGGTGGAACACAGAGCCGACCATGCAAGAGGGTATTCAGCTACCCGAGTTGCTGAAGAAGATCAAGGCCTTGCGAGAAGCCGGTCTGAGGACCGAACACGTGGCCTTCAGCTTCATGAAGAGGAGGGTGCAGCCACTGATGGCACGAGACACCCTCGGGTACCAGTACACCGGCGACAAGGATACGTCCCGGATGCCTGGCTTTGAAGTAGAGGACGACGTCATTGTCAAGAGGCTGGGCAAGATCTTCAAGGATATGCCCCCGTACACACCGTGCCCGGTGCTAGAGTACTCTGCGGCACGGCCGCCAAATCAGGTCAGTAGTCATGACATAAGCCCCCGAGTACTGATTTGCTTGAAGTAGTCGTACTCATATGTGCTACATGTTGTAGGATGACATGGCGAAATACGTCTCAGTCCCGACTTCCCCTCCGCGACTTGTGGAGCAACCAGAGGAGAAGGGCAAGAAGAAGGAACGCCACGAAGTTGGTGAAGGCAGTGACGCCGTTGTCATCGAGTCCGGCTCTGATGACGATGAAGATGAAGAAACACTGCAGCAAAGGTTCCAGCTGCGCTCTAGGTTCAGCCGAGCTGGGATGCCAGACGTCCCAGTCATCATTGAGAGGCCGTCGAGTCTCGAGGCTAACCTGCCGGTGCTGCCGAGGAGGCCTCGCAACGTGGTGCAGAAACGCGCCGTCAAGAAGCTGAAGATCTCTGAGACGACCAACCAAGAGGTAAACACCGCGACTAGGGTAGTCGAGCACAACTGATAAGTAGTCGTGTGCTGATGAGTTGTCTTGTAATGTTGCAGGATATCCCCTCCCCGGACCCCGTAGACCAGGGCGGCGAGGGGGTACTGGACACCGTGGGGGCGGCAGCTGAGAGGAGTATCAGCCCGCCTCCGTCAACCGAAGAAGTCGTGCCAGCAGCGGCACCGCAGGAGACCAGCGTTGTGGAGCTGCAGCCATCAGTTGAAGAAGGACGAAATCCTCCGCTGGCTGCAGCTGTGGAGCAACCGGAGTAGGTGTCTGTTGAGGTCGGAGCTGCCGCTGAGGCTGGCATAGTTGATATTGTCAGTATACTAGGTGCTCCGACCGTGACCGTGGTGCGATCAACACTGTAAGTGCTTATGAACTTTCAAGTAGTCGTTTAGACGGCAGACTTGTATTGCTGACTTGATTACTTCGTGATGCAGGAAATCCATGGACCTGTCGTGGGACGGTGGGGAGACCAGCACTCCAGCCGACGGAGAGGGCCGCTCGGCGGAGGAGCACGAACCCACGCCGCCGCCACAGACTGAAGTCGCGGTGGGGTCGACGTTGGAGGAGGCCACCTTGGTTGAAGGTATGTGTCCTGTCACCACTGGTAGTCATCATGAGTAGTAGTCGGAGCCGCTGAGATTGACTGCGTGTACTCATTGTGCTAGGAGCACAAGCTGAGGGAACTTCGATTCCTGAAGCCGTGGCCATGGAAACGGCTACTGTGGAGTCAGAGCCCACAGGACCGTTGGCCGGGACGGTGGAAGAAACAACCCCCGAGCTGGGGATTGTGGTGGCCCCCGAGTCGGGTGCGGAAGTGCAGGACGATCCGCTCCACGAGACGAGCACGGACGTAGTCGTCCGCTCACCCATCATAGAGGAAGCTGCGCTGATCCGTTCGGCGGCTATGGCAGAGGAGGCATCTTCGAGCCGCGGGGGTCTTGAGCTGCTGGAAGACAATCTTGTCGATCCGTCCGTTGTTGCTCTGAACATGGAGTCATGGCGGCGTACCCAGCAGTGGGTCAAGGTACGTTGCGAGTACCTCGAGTAGTCTTGTACGACGAAATACAAAGTACCCGTTTGACTGTTCTGTCTACGCAGGATATTGTTGAAAGATCCCGCGAGAAGTCCGAGCTGCTGAAGGGGTACGACGACACAGTCCTTCGTGCCGAAGCCTTGGAGAAGGAGCTCGATAAGTCAAAGAAACATTCCGCCCTGCTCTAATCCAAGCTCGGCGGTGCCTTCGCCCAATATCATAACGAAGTGCAAGAGATGCAGGCGAAGAGGGACGACTTGATTCGGAAAAACAAGTCGCTGCGCCAGAAGAATAAAGGTATGCTTCCCGCCAAAGCCTTTGAGTACTTATTAGGGTACCTTGGTGTAATCTGACAGTGTAATGAGTTCTCTGCAGAGCTTGAGGAAAGGGTCGACCAGCTGAAGGCGTCGGAGACGGACTTGAAGAACATCATGTATCGTGAGACCGACAAAAGAGAGGTACTTGAGTATGAGTATGCTCAGTTGCGCCATGAGTGTATCAAGCACATGGAGCTTCGTGAAGCCTCAGACCGTGACGTTGTCAATTGCTATAAATCTCTGCAGAAGCTCAATGAAGATTGCGAGAAGCTGCGGGGCCAGCTGAAGGAACTTGAGGAAGCCGCGCTACCCATTGCAAGGCTGCTGGTGCCACACCCGGGCGGGCCGAAGATTGCTCCACTGGTGGACCGGTTGAAGGAAGCCCCCGGACGTCTGGCGACATATGTTAAGCACTTGGCAAAGTCGATCCCGAACCAAGTCTTGGCATACATGAAGTCATATTTCCCCAAGGCTCCAGTGAATGTAGTCGCCGGTGGACTTGCAGCGAACTGTACTGACGATCAGTACAAGGCCCTCCTGGAGGAGATGGCGCCCATTGCTGAACAAGTGGCGGAAAAGCTCAACCTTCAGTAGGAGTACTTGTAGGAGTAGCTTAAAGTAGTTGATGTAAAACAAACAGAGTTGTTAGTAACTTGTTTGGATTATCAATGAAAGTTGTCCACGATATATCTGTGAAATAAGTACTCGTAGCCGCCACTTGCAACGAAGTGTGCGGAGTACCAAACCGTGGTGGAGCTTGTGAGTAGTAGTACTCAGTAGGAGATGCCTGATTGGAAGGCACAGTAAATAAGTTGAATGAAAATCAAACTTTATTACTGATGAATAAGTACACCTGGATGGTCAGGGTCGTTTACAAGTGTAGTCGCTAGGACCCGGAGGCCGCCTACGGCTAAGTGGCGCTAGGACTCTTAGGCCGCTTACAGCTAGAGATCCGTTAGTAGTCGTATAGACTGGATCTAGAGTACATGGTCTTGCATACCGCCGCTAGAGTCCTCAGCGCTCTAAGCAGCCCAAGATCCGTTAGTAGCCGTTGACGCTGGATCTTGGAGAAGAGTAGTCCGGAGACTAGTGCCAGGACCAGAAGGCCGCTTACAGCGAGGAGTCCGTGAGTAGTCGTGTAGACCTGGACCCGTAGAGTAGTCGAGCGACTACGCGTAGAAGCGACACAGCTGGTCGACGTTCCACGAGTTGCTGATGTCGTTGCCTTCAAGTGTTTGGAGGCAGTAGGAGCCTAGTTCGGTCACCTTAGAGATTGAGAAGGGACCTTCCCATGGTGAGCTGAGCTTGTGTAGTCCATCCGTGTTCTGGATACGACGGAGGACTAGATCGCCGACGTTGAAGGAGCGTTCCTTGACGTTGCGATCATGGTAGCGTCGGATACCCTCGAGGTACCTTGCTGATTGGACGAGGGCGGCGCAGCGGGCTTCTTCGAGACCGTCGATGTCAACCCGTCTGCTGTCTTCTGAGATGCCTTCGTCGTATTGCTCTACTGCCGGGGATTCCCACATCACGTCAGCAGGTAGAATAGCTTCAGAGCCGTAGACCAGGAAGTAGGGCGACTGCCCCGTCGGCTTGGTAGGCTGAGTACGAAGCTCCCAGAGTGCATTGGGTAGTTCCTTGATCCACTTGCCTCCTTTGGTGTTAGCTGCGTCGTGCAATTGCTTCTTGAGGGCGTCGAGTACCATCCCGTTAGCGCGCTCAACTTGGCCGTTGGCACGGGGATGGGCGACTGAGACGTACCGGACGTCGATCCCGCTGTTCTCGCAGTACTCCCAGAACTGATGGTTGTTGAAGTTGGAACCCAAGTCTGTGATGATGCGATGGGGCAGCCCGTAGCGACGCACGAGTTCATCCAAGAAGTCAAGTACTCTGTCAGCCTTTGGGCAGGTGACCGGCTTGACTTCGATCTACTTGGTGAACTTGTCGATGGCCACCAAGACTCTGTTGAATCCTCCTGGCGCAGTTGGCAGAGGCCCAATCATGTCGAGCCCCCAGCAGGCAAAGGGCCAGGTTGGTGGTATGGTGACTAGCTTGTAGGCCGGGACGTGTTGCTGCTTGGCGAAGAATTGACATCCTGGGCACTTTCTGACGAGTTCTTCAGCGTCGGCCAGAGCTGTGGGCCAGTAGAAAGCTCATCGGAAAGCGTTGCTCACCAACGTTCGAGAAGACGCGTGGTTGCCGCAGACGCCTTTGTGGATCTCCTCCAAGATATCCTTGCCTTCTTCTCGAGGTATGCACTTCATGAGTACTTCGGAAGTAGCACCTCGCCTGTAGAGCTTGTCTCCGACTAGTACGTAGGCCTTGGCTCGGCGGACGAGTTGTTCGGCCAAGTTCTTGTCGGATGAGACCTTCTGCTCGCGGATGTAGTCTATGAAGGGTTGTCTCCAGTCCACATCAACCATCATGACCTCCTGGACGGATTGTGGTGGGACAGGGTCAGTGGCCGTTGGCGCTGACTCCGGGATGGATGGCACGTGAAGCTCGTGGACGAAGAGTCCAGCAGGTACTTGCGCGCGAGTAGAACCAAGCTTCGACATGACGTCTGTGGCAACATTGTTGTCGCGGACGACGTGGTGGAACTCAAGACCGTAGAACTTGTTCTCGAGCTTGCGGACTTCCAGACAGTAGGCGTCCATGTTCTCCTTGTTGCGATCCCAAGACTTGTTGACTTGGTTGATGACCACTGTGGAGTCGCCGTAGACTAGTAGCCGCTTGATGCCCAAAGAGATTGCGAGGCGGAGCCCGTGAAGTAGGGCTTCGTATTCGGCTTCGTTGTTTGAGACCTTCCAGAAGATCTGCTGGACGTACTTGAGTTGTTTGCCCTTTGGAGAGATCAGTAGTACCCCTGTACCTGCCCCTTCGAGCTTGAGTGAGCCATCGAAGTACATCACCCAGTGTTCTGGGCGCTCGGTTGGAGTTGGTAGCTGATTCTCCCGCCACTCTGCCATGAAGTCGACTAGTGCCTGGGACTTGATAGCAGTACGTGGCTTGAAGTCGATGTTGAGGGTGCCGAGTTCGACTGCACACTTGGAGATTCTTCCAGTAGCATCCTGGTTGCGGAGTATGTCACCGAGCGGGTAGTCGGTGACAACAACAATCGGGTACTCCTGGAAGTAGTGTCGTAGCTTCCGCGAGGTGATGAGCACTGCGTAGAGTAGCTTCTGGACCGGCTGGTACCGTGCCTTGGACTCTGACAGAACCTCGTTGATGAAGTAGACTGGTCACTGGACTGGGTAGGCGTGGCCTTCTTCCTGCCGCTCGACAATGATGGCAGTACTGACCACATGAGCAGTCGCAGCGAGGTAGAGCAGTAGCTGCTCCTTTTTGCGAGGAGCCGTGAGGACCAGTGGCTTAGACAGGAAGTCTTTGAGCTGCGCCAGAGCTTGATCAGCCTCCGCGGTCCACGCGAACTTCTCTTGATGCTTGAGTAGTTTGAAGAAGGGTAATCCCCGTTCTCCAAGCTTCGAGATAAATCTGTTCAGGGCCGCCATGCACCCGGTCAGCTTCTGGACATCCTTGATGCAAGTTGGAGCTTTCATGTTGGTGAGGCGGAGATCTTCTCAGGGTTGGCTTCGATGCCACGATGGCTGATGATGAAGCCGAGTAGTTTCCCAGATGGTACGCCGAAGACGCACTTGTTGGGATTGAGCTTCCATTGGTACTCTCGCAGGGATGCGAAAGTCTCTTCAAGATCGGCGATGAGCGTATCGGAGTTTCTGGTCTTGACGACCACGTCATCCACGTAGGCTTCGACGTTCTTGTTGAGTTGCTTCTTGAAGCAGGCCTGGATAGCTCGTTGGTAGGTGGCGCCGATGTTATTCAACCCGAACGACATTGTCGTGTAGCAGTAGGCGCCGAACGGGGTGATGAACGCGGTCTTCTCCTGGTCTTCTTCCTTGATAGCAATCTGGTGGTACCCGGAGTAGCAGTTGAGGAAGCAGAGCAGGTCGCAGCCTACCGTGGAGTCGATGACTTGATCAATCCGCGGCAACCCGAAGGGGTCTTTGGGGTTGTGCTTGTTGAGGTCGGTGTAGTCGACGCACATCCTCCACTCGTTGGTGTTCTTCTTGTAGACGAGGACAGGGTTGGCGAGCCACTCAGGATGGAAGACTTCACGGATGAAGCCCACCGCGAGTAGTTTGGCGAGTTCCTTCTTGATGGCATCCCGTCGGTCGTCAGCGAAATGGCGAAGGTGTTGTCGTTGGGGGGTAGCTTTAGGGTCGACGTTGAGTGAGTGCTCGATCAGCCTCCTGGGCACCCCTGGCATGTCCGCTGGCTTCCATGCGAAGATGTCTCGGTTAGCCCGAAGGAAGCTGACGAGCGCGTCTTCCTATTTCGGGTCAAGACCCGCCCCGATCATGGTAGTCTTGCTGCTGTCGCCCGTCCCAAGGTCGATGGCCTTCACTTGGACTTCCTCTGATGGCTGAGGCTTGTTTGCGGTGTCGGTCTTCTCGGGAATCTCGAGTTCGGTTGGGGCGAGCCTCTTGGACGCAGCAAAGATCTCCATCATTACATTAGGTACTTGGTTGGTCGCTGCGAGTTCCACGGCTTCGGTGTCGCAGTCGAACGAAATCTTCAAGTCCCCTTGCAGTGTGAGTACTCCGGTAGGACTTGGCATCTTGAGTACCAAGTAGGTGTAGTGTGGTACCGTCATGAACTTGGCGATAGCTGGTCTGCCGAGCATGGCATGGTAGGAGGTTTCGAAGTCCGCAACCTCGAACTTGATGTACTCGGTGCGGTAGTTCTCCCTTGTCTCCCCGAAGGTAACTGGCAGGACTACTGAGCCCAGTGGAATAGCCGCGTTACCGGGGACAATGCCGTAGAAGGGTGACGCGCTCTTGGTGAGCATGTCGGTGATGTCGAGCTTCATCTTCTTCAAGGTCTTGGTGAAGAGGACGTTGAGTCCGCTCCTGCCGTCGATGAGGACCTTGTTGAGTCTGGAGCCCGCGACTACAGGTTTCAGGACGAGTGGGAAACATCCTAGTTCGGAGAAGCTTGTCCATTGATCCGCGCGGGAGAAGGTGATGGGTACCTCCGACCACCTCAGAGGTGTCGGCACCGCTGGTTCGATGTTCAAGACTTCCCGTCGGGTGGCCTTCTGAGACCGTCTGGTGGGTAGTCCGCCGAATAGGACATTCACCGTCTTGTCAGGTTCCTGGAAGTCACCGTTGCCCTTGTCGACTTTTTTCTTGCCCTTCTTGTCGTGAGGAGGCCGTGGGTCGGGAGTATCCTTGAGTGCTCGCCGGAGCTGGTAGCACTGCTCAGTGGTGTGATTACCATCCAGATGCCATGGGCACTTCTCTTTGAGCAAGTCTCTGAAGCTGCCTGAGGTCTTTTTCGAGTTGTCCTTTGCAGGGTGTTGTATAGCCGCGACTGTGTTGTCTGGCTTGCACTTGCGGTTGGAGCTCGAGTAGTTGTTGTTGTGGCGACCCCCTTGATCTTTGTTGTTGTTGTTGTTGCCGCCCGTGTTGCTCTTGTTCTTGCCGCGAATGGAGTCGTACTTGGCGTTTGCCTTGTCCTCTTCGTCGGCCCATGACATGATCATGTCTTTGAGCTTGGTGATGGAGCTCGGGCGGCGGCGACCGAAGTCTTCGAAGGTGTGACGGTGATAGAGCCCGTCTTGGAAGAGGTCGATGACTTCTTTGTCGGTGACGTCGACTACGGTCGCGCACTTGTCGAAGAAGCGCCGCATGTACTGGCGAAGCGTCTTGCCTTATTCCTGCTTGACCATCACCAGGTCCATGCGAGTACCCGAGCACCCCATGGCGCCCGCGAAGTTGCTGGTGAACTGAGCCTTCAGCTGGTCCCACTGGTCAATCGAGTTCTTTTCAAGTGACTCGAGCCATGTGAGTGGAGCCTGGTCCAGGCAGAAGGGGAAGAAAAGGCACTTCGTGTCGTTGTTGCCACCAGCATTTTCGATGGTCAAGGCGTAGCACCTGAGCCACTGAACTGGATCTTGCTTCACGTCATACTTGGAGATCCCGAGAGGTTTGAATTTCTTGGGAAGAAGCAGGTTGCGAAGTCTTGCGGAGTATGCGGGGAAGCCGTCGCTGTTGCTTGCTTCAGAAGCTTTCTTGCTGCGGATCTCGTCGATCTTGTGGCGGGCATCGTAGCCGCCACGTGCGTTGCTGGTGGCGTGGCTAATCGCATGGCCTCAGCCGCCGCGATCGCGACCGCCACCAGCTCTTCTGCCAGCGTCATGGGGTGAACTCCCGCCGCTGCTGCCACCACCGCCGCCGCCACCGCGACTACCTCTGGTGCCACCCTGGCTGATGCCGCCCTGTGAGGGTCCTCCTGCCGAGGCCCTAGAGCGGTTGGGATTTGGCTGGTGTTCACCACGGACACGGTTGCGTCCGCCGTCTGCCGGGCTGCGGCTAGTGGCTTCGTGGTTTCTGGCGTCGTGAGTTCTGACGGGGGGTATTTGAGCAACCCTATTGTCGACCCGCATGAAGTAGGCGTCTTCAGCGAGTTTGGCGATGACTTCGCCCGCCCAGATCCCCTGGGCCTGCCGTGCTATCGTGGTGATAGACATGAGGCACTGCTCAGGAGTAGTGTGTACCCGGTTGGCAACTTGTTCCAGGGCCTCATTGAGGTTCCGGATAGGGAGAGTTTCCCGGAGACGTCTGCGTTGATCGTTCTGCTTCCTGTTGCGGTCACGCCGAGCGTTCTTGTCTTCGAGGGTCTCGTTCGGAGGTGCGTTGGCAAACAACTCGTCCTCTGAGATGTCGTCAAGGTACCGGTCGGGTCGGTTTTCCGAAGTCCCAACATCTGTGGCTGTCATGAAGACTTCACGGTCGGGAGTACAGAGACTGGAGTCAGTAGTCGCCACCTCGGTGGGGTGTGCTCGTCGTTTAGAGCCAATGGGGTCCCCTCCTGGAAGGAGAGTGAATCGAGGTAGGCGACGCAGCGTGAGTTGTCGTCCGTCAAGTCTGCGGGCTTGCGGTCGGGCCAGTGGACGAATCTACCGGCGGGAGTGGATGTAATGACCAGGCCAGTGGCAGGACCTGACAGTGGTTCCTCAGTCATGTTGAGCTTGGACTCAGACTCGATTGGGTCCGATCCGAAGTTGAACTCGTAGGAGGAGTCCGAGTAGTAGCCGGTTGCGGTGTTGGAGTCCGAGGAGTACCCGGAGGCGATCTCCTTGCCGGCCCGGCGTGCGGCGAGGGCTTCCACGTGGGCCCTGCTTGAGTTGCAGAGACCGTATGGGAAGTGCTCGTGGAGAGGGGCCGCTTCACACGATGGCTCAGGAGCCGGCTCGTATGAGGCGATCCAGGGTGACGTCGAGTTCGAGTTGGAGGCGGATCCGAGCTCGAAATCGGCGACTTGGTTGTAGAGCGAAATTTCGCCGAATTTTTCGACGAGTGGGCCCGTGGCGTCTTCGGGAAGCGTCATGAGCCAGGTCTTTGGGTCCGGGGTCATGGTGAGGTAGCGCTGGAACAATCCAGCGCCGTCAGCGGTGCAGACCCAGGAGCCGAAGACGAAGGTGTCGCCGCGGTTGAAGGCGGCGGTTGGCTTGATGACGATTGAAGCCGTCGAGTTCGCCATGTGATCTTTGGCGAGTTCCCCTACCTGGCGCGCCAGCTGTCAGTGTTTTAGACCGGCAACCTACCAAGGGGAGTACCCGAGGTAGATGAATGTGGCCTCGCCGAGATTGGTAACTCGAAGGAGAGACACGTGGCACACAATTTACACAGGTTCGGGCCGCAAGGTGCGTAATACCCTACGTCCTGTATGCTGCGTAGCTCTGGATTGATTGGGTGTGTTTACAAGATGATGCGGATGAAGAGATAGGGGTCCCTGCCTCGCCTTATATAGTCCGGGAGGCAGGGTCACAAGTCGGTTTGAGGGGAGAGTACTAGTCGTGTACGGCTAGGAGTACTTTACATGGATCCGGACATGTGTAGCTTCCTAATCGAGTACTATCCATCTCTAGTCCTTGCGTTCCACGCCAGTAGGTGCCGTGTTGCACAAGTTGATTAGTCCCAGGGGCCCACCGAGTAGTCGGTCCTTGTACCCACCAGAGTAGTGGGCCCAGGGATGTCCATACGACAATCCCCTCAAAGAAATCCGAGAGAAAACGCCCTCAAATCCACGAATCGAGCGAAGCACGAAATACCCCAAAAATAGCCCCAAAAATGACACGAAAATCACAAAGAGCTAGGAGATCACCGCAACGCCGAATACTTCCATACATCCAGAGGTCAGAGTCTATACAAGAATCTAGCCTAAGGAAAGCAGAGGAAAAGAAGCAGTCCAGAGCGATCTACCGGGGGAGGAAACCCTAGAGTCCAAGAGAGGGAGATGACATCCACCTCTCCGCTATTTATACGAAGTCCACCGGAGGAGGCAAATGACCACACTACCCCTACAACTCAAATAGAAGATACAAACCCCTCAGGGGCATTTTGGTCAAGTCTTCATCGAGCGTACACGCTTCCACCGCGGCTTTGCTTCGCATCGACGCAAATCCTGCGATCACGCCACGTGCCCCCCGCCTCGAAGCTTCCCGACGCTCCCAGATCCTCGTCTCCGTCGCATCGGGCCTCCGGACTTAGTTTTGCGGCCCAAACCAAGAAACCGTCCACCGATGGTTTTGTGGGCAAACCACCAAACCACGTGTGCAACCTTCGGCCTCGATCTGCTACCTTGCACCAGCCCATGTTCACGACTTCAGCCCGCTAGTCTTGCACCGCACGGCTCGCACTTGACCCCATCGGCCACCGGGTCCATCGAACCAAGCCTACTTGCCTCTCCATCACCCGGAGGCCGCCACGGCTAAGGCCTTTCGCGCTTGTTCTTCACCTGCACCGACACGAGTCAAATCACAACCTGTACCTGCACACTTAGCCAAGTATCAGTCCACACAACGTTGTCAATCACTCATCACTAAGGAGCGACCCTCCACTGGTCCTCGGACACACCTGGTCCTCAATCTCCCCCTTGATGAGTGCAGTGACAACACCCATAGAAATCACATAGAGAAAAAGAAAAGAAAAACAACCACGAACACAAACCTCCAAGCAAGTGATCCAAAGCCAAAGAACAAGCGAAAACCACGATCACTCGCCAGACCAAGTCTCGGCCCCCTAAGGCAAGGGCAACGGCTCAACACAGCTGAGACAAACAAAGCTCTCCAAAGAGCACACGACAAAGCACAAAATTTAGGCAAAGCAAAGGAGCTCCCCCTGCACATATGCAAACTCCCCCTGAGCAAATGCAACCTCTTTTCTCAAAATTTTCTCCCCACATGCAAAACTCTCACAAATGCATACCAAATCACCCCAAATTCTCATACACATTCTCCCCCTTGTTGACAATGCATGAATCAAGATATCATGAAGCTCTCCACCTTGTTTTCATGAAAAATGCATGTCAAAGCATATAGAATCTACGAAGCTTCTCAAATATAAAAAGAGCACAACAAAATGCTACAAATGAGACATAGAGCAAGCTAAGTAGACATGATGTAGTTAGCAGATTGCCATCAAGAAAGCAGAGACATATAAGCATGTGACATGGCCAAAAGCAATTTTAAGCAATTTTCTCAAAGAAACATTCATCTCATGAGCAAAGCCCTATCCATGGCAATTTGAGCAAAAATAAACTAGATCATACATAGCTCATACAAGATCACAAGTTATCATCACAAGATCATAGCAAACGCCCATAAGCTACTAAATATCATGTCAAAGCCACCGAGCCATGTGTCTACTTCTTAAAATGAGACTTCTCATGGTAGACATCATGCAACGGTTTAGCACCCAAAATATACATCAAAACATAAAGACATGATTAAGAGCTCATTTTTCAAGCATAAGGCAATTCATACACCAATTTCATTTTCAAGTTTAAACATTGTACATGAAATGCCTTTGCGGAAAAAAGAAGCTTAGGCTGCTCCACAAGTGAACATATGGGCTAAACATTTACCATGACAAATGGGTCTTTGACCCCAAGCAAACAGAGCATGATACTGAAGCACAAACTAAACATGATATAGCCATTTTAGCACAAATTGAGCATAGACAAGTATCTACTCATGAGTGAAGCATTTTTAGCATTTTCAACAAAAAGAAGCTATCTCATCATCAAAATATGACAATACCATCAAGAGCATACATATAGCATTCACATCACCATTCCCAAGGCATACACATATCTCACATATAGCACATCATAGTGATCAAAGTTCACCAGCTATCCTAGCACAAATGATCCAAAGATGGCTATCCTACCAGGTTTTGTACAAAAAGTAAAATGCATGCATGGAATGCAACAAATGATACATATATCACATATATACATGAGAAGCTCCAAGACCCAGCTAGAAGGGAAAGCACACTCCAAGTTCACCTCGCAAGAGTGTGAAGGTAACTTGGTCAAGTGGTTTAGTGAAAATGTCGGCTAGCTGATCTTGGGTAGATACATAGGACAAGGATATGTTCCCTTTCTCAACATTGTCCCTCGGAAAGTGGTATCTCACTTCGATGTGTTTAGTCTTAGAGTGAAGTACTGGGTTTTTGGCTACACTTATGGCACAGGTGCTGTCACAAAAGAGTAGAACCTGGGAGCACTCCTCACCAAAATCACTCATACTGTAGGTCATCCATAGGAGCTGGGAACAACAACTAGCAGCAGCTACATACTCGGCCTCTGTAGTGGATTGGGCTACACTGGATTGCTTGCGAGATGACAAAGAGACTAAAGAAGAACCAAGAAACTGGCAACACCCAAAGGTAGACTTGCGGTGCAATCGACACCCAGCAAAATCAGCATCGGAGTACCCGTGAAGTCTGAGTGTCGAGGAGGCAGAATACCAAAGACCAAACTCAGAAGTGTAGTTCAAGTACCTGAAAATCCTCTTGACGGCCAGCTGATGTGAAGTCCTCGGTGAAGCCTGAAAATGAGCGCACAGACACACACTGAACTGTATGTCCGGCCTCGTCGCCGTCAAGTAGAGGAGGGAGCCGATCATGCTCCGGTACTCCTTCTGGTCCACAGGTTTGCCATCTTCATCCGCGTCCAAAGCCATAGTGGTACTCATCGGTGTAGTCAGCGGCTTGGAGTCATTCATGCCAAACTTCTTCACCATGCCCCTGGTGTACTTCACTTGCTGTACAAACATCCCGTCCTTGCACTGCTTGATCTGGAGTCCTAAGAAAAACTGCAGCTCGCCTATCATAGACATCTCAAATTTCCTGCTCATGTCATCTGCAAATCTGGCAACAAGATCATGAGAAGAGCCACCAAAGATTATGTCATCCACACAAATCTGAACAATCAATAGGTCATTTCCATGCTTAAGGAGAAACAGGGTCTTATCAACTGTGCCCATCACAAACCCCTTGCTCAGCAAAAAGCCTCTCAACCTACCATACCAAGCTCTCGGTGCCTATTTCAACCCATAAAGCGCTCTCTGGAGTTTGTATACATGGTGTGGGTATTTCTCGCTCTCAAACCCCGGGGGTTGCCTCACATACACTTCTTCCTCTATCACCCCATTCAAGAAAGCACTCTTCACGTCCATTTGGTACAACTTGAACCCTTTAGCCACGGCAAAGGCTAGAAGGATCCTAATTGACTCCAAACGGGCCACAGGAGCAAATGTCTCCTCATAGTCTATACCCTCTTTCTGGTTGAAACCCTGAGCCACCAACCTCGACTTGTTTCTCACAACCATCCCATTTTCACCCTCTTTGTTCTTCCACACCCACTTGGTACCTATGGGACGACAATTTGGCGGTGGATCGACTAACACCCAAACTTGGTTTCTCTCAAAGTTCTCTAACTCCTCATGCATGGAATTCACCCAATTCTCATCAGACAAAGCGTGTCGAATATCTTTGGGCTCAAACGAAGCGACAAATGCAGAGTGAGCAAAATGAGAAGTGTTCCTTGACCTCGACCGTGTAGTGCGTTCATGAAGGTCACCTGTGATCGTCATCGGTGGGTGATCCAGTTGTTCACGCCGCAGAGCCTCTCGCTTGGACATGACCTCGCCCTCAGCAGCAGCCTCCACTCGAACAGCCTCAATCGTAGTGGGTGTAGGGGATGGTCCATCCTCAATCGTCGTCGTCGTAGTGAAAGTAGCGTGTATGATCAGCCACGGGAGCATCACCACCGTCATCATCTTCATCTCCATCTCCATCCTTCTCATCCTCAAAGATCCTCACTCCAATCTCCTCGTCACCTGCACACTCAAAAGCAGAAGAGCTACATGGCTGTGTCCCGTCGAAGGTTACCTCGCAAGTTTCCATGATTCGGTTAGTGTCGAGGTTGAGCACACGATATTCTCTAGAGTGAATCGCATAACCAAGGAAAATACCATCCGAACATCTAGATTCAAACTTATCCAGCTTACCCTTCTTCAGAATGAAACACTTGCAACCGAAAGCTCTAAAGTGACTCACCTTGGGTTGTCGCCCATGCATCAGCTCATAAGAGGTCTTCTTCTTGAAAGCACGAAGGAAGATGCGATTTGAGACATAGCAAGCGGTATTGACCGCCTCGGCCCAGAAACACCTAGGAGTCCTATGCTCATTGAGCATCGTCCTGGCCATCTCACAAAGCGTCCGGTTCTTCCTCTCCATTACGCCATTCTGGCAAGCGACGTATGGAGAAGAATACTGATGATCGAGACCAAGATCACTGCAAAAGACATCAAAATGAGAGTTCTTGAATTCTGTGCCATTGTCACTGCGTATAGCTCGAACGGCATCACCATGTCTCTCATTCTTCAACCTCAAGATCAAGTCCCAAACAAAGCCAAATGTCTCGCTCTTATCCTCCAAAACGAAAACCCAAGAGTACCTCGAAAAATCATCAACCACAACTAAAACATACCACTTCCCACCAGCAGAGCGAACACGAGCTGGCCCAACCAAATCCATGTGCAACAGCTCACAAGGTCGCTTGGTCATGACCGCAGTCAGAGGGGTATGAGAAGCAGCAACCATCTTTCCATGCCGACAAGAAGCACAAACCAAATCATTCCCGAATTTCAACTTAGGCAACCCTCGGACAAGGTCAAGACAACTCAAGCGGGAAAACAACACAAAGCTCAAGTGTCCTAACCTCCTATGCCATTTCCAAAGCTCGGCCGAAACGCCAGCAACAAAGCATCGAGGAGGACCAACAGACTGGGAAAAATCGGCACGAAAGATTTGACCCTCGGGGACGATCGTACAAACAAGATCACCTCGAGAATCAAGCACACGAGAAGCGCCCGACTTAAAACGAACCTCAAAACCTTCATCAAGCAACTGGGATACTGACAACAGGTTAAAACCAAGTGACTTGACCAAAGCCACACTTCTTAAGGTCACCTTGCTACTCACCTTCACCATACCTTCAGCAAGCACTCATCCTCTCCTATTGTCCTCGAAAGTGATGTACTCCCTCGTACTCACCGGGGTGAGGCTGGAGAACCACCCACGATCTCCGGTCATGTGGCGTGAGCAACCGGAGTCGATCAACCAAAAGTCCTCCAAGCCTCCCACCTGCAATCAAGAACGAGAATGAGAATGAGCAAGCGACTCAACACTAGGGTTAGTACCAAAAGAGTCAAACTAGTGTCGAGCCATTTGCTCAAAAGAAGGGTTAGCAAAATCCATCCTATCAAAACCTCTAGGCGGAGCCCTCTCATGCCTACCACCAAAGGACCTGCCACATCTCACTGGAGGAGTACGCGCACCACGAGGGGGGAAACGTGGCCCTTAGTCCATCTAAGACCCAAAGCTCAGATCATGCCTCCCAAACTCGTAACGGTCACAAGCAGGAGCACGTCCAGCAAACTCACCACGCCTATCTCTCTGAGGAAAACCTCCTCCACCACCACGAGTGGGAACTATACGCACAAACACCTCACCCCTAGGTAGAGGCCCTCTACGAGCCTCAGGCACACCATGAGAAGGGTGGTACCTCTCCTTGTTTGCCAACTCCCTAGCAAACATCTCATCCCTTCTCCTCCTGAAACAAAACTCATCCTAATGCCCATCCCTCCCACAATACTCACAATGGAAGCGAATTGGCTGTGGCTTCTCTATGGGCTTCTCAACAACTTTCTCTCCTGACTTCCCACCAAAGACACTCCCCTGGGTGCTCACAAACATGATGGGTTTCTGGTAGTTTTCTGACTTGTGGGGGAACTCTGGTGGATCTGGGGTTGTATCTAGCTTGTCTCTAAGGTGGTTTGGCTTGGGTGCAAATTTGTTCATGGGTGTGGTATGTGGTGGAATAGGAATGTCTCCAGCTTTCTCTTCTCCCTCACCACTGTTCTCACCACTCTTGCCAGCCCCCAATGCCTGACCATCAAATCTCTTGAACTGAGCCAACATCAAACTCAATTGTGGCTCATGCCCAGACAACCACCCCATCATTTTCCTCAACTCATCATTCTCATCCTGCAGACGGATCTTGGTGTGAGATTCATCTAGCCTAGCATGCAACACAGGACAAGAAGTGCAAGCACCTAACAAAGCAGGTCTAGATTTCAATTCATCACACTCAACCCTAAGCACATCTAGTTCCTCAAGAGTAGAGGCATGCTTCTCCTTGAGAGCAGTCAAGTCAGCCAGAAAAACATTGCAATCACCACAATCAACCTCATCAGAAACAACAGGAGCAACTTTCAAAGAACCTATCTCATTTCTAGCATCAACAAGCAAGGACTCAAGCACAACTATCTTGTCCTTACCATCACCCAACAAAGACCTAAATTCCCTCTTCCCCTTGTTGGTCTTCCGAAGCACATCATCACGGTTATCAAGCAATTCATTGAGCCTAGCATTTATCTCTAGCAAGAAGTTGGGATCATGTCGTACCTCTTCCTCGGAGTCGGAGTTCGAATCCGAGCTGTTCTTCCCACCCTTCTTGGAGTGCGCCATGCCGCAAAAACGACCTTGTGCGATGAAGCTCAGGCCGGTGAAGTTCTTGCCCGTGTGCCGCTTGTCCTTGCGCCGATCTTGCTCTTCATCGCTGCTCTAGTAGAAGAAGCATCGCTTGATGTGGAGTCAATGTCGCTCGCTCCGGCAACCATCGCTCGAGTCGTCTTCTTCTTGTACCCGCCACTCTTCTTCGGCCTTCTCTCACCCTTGTCCTTGCGCTTGTCCTTGTAGTCGTTCCGTGAGCGGTGCTTATTGTAGTCGTACTTGGGCTTGCCCTTGTAGTCGTTCTTGATCTCCATGGCTTCAGGGCATTCGGCGATGAAGTGCCTGTGCTTCCCACACCGATAGCACATCTCCGATCTCCACCTTGTATTCTTGCAGTTCTCGTACATCCACCCAAACCTCTTGCTCAACAATGCGAGATCATCCTCGCTCAGCACCTCAAAGTCCTCATCTGGCAAAGACACAAGACAAGACAAAGAGAACCCAAAAGAGTTAGTGTTAGTCCTTGATCCTGAGACAAGAGCCAAACTATGAGGATCAGTGGGGCTCTAGCTCTTGGCTCTCAAACCACGATCAACCTCCGAAGACCTGAGCTTGGAAAACAGCTCATCGAGTGATAGCGTATCATACACGCTCGACTCCTCAATGGCCTCGACCTTGGCACTCCACACAGACCTATCCAGGGCATGCAAAAGCTTGATAGCTTGATCATGATCCGTGTATGGGAGCACTGTCACATTGGCCCTCATGTTGTTGACTATGCTGGTGAAGCGCTGAAACGTAGCATCGGTCGACTCACTGGGGAGATTAGTGAAGTTCTCGTACTCTCTCTGGTAAGTGGAAAACAAATGGGCTTGCACCTGGGCATTGCCCACATGAGCATTCCTCAGCTTAAGCCATATCTTTCCAGCCACATTCTCTCCGTACACTCGCTCAAACTCCGAGGCACAGAGAGCACGGAATAAGTAATCAACGGCCTTGCTGTTGGCCTCAAACATGTCCCGCGATCCTGGAAGCAGAAAACTGTCTGGAATGACATAATTTGGATTCTGAGTGACATCCCAAATCAGAGTTCCCTTCCCACGCAAAAACGCACCCATGCGCCTCTCCCACATCGGGTAATTCTTGCCATCGAAGTGCGGAGGACCCGACCCTTACTATAGTCACCCATCATTGGATCTTAGACTGGTTAGAATCACGAAGATTCGTAACCGGCTCTAATACCAATTGAAGGACTGAATAGGCGACCAGAGAGGGGGGAGTGAATGGGAGCCGATAAAAATTCTTCCCGAAGGTCGAACTCGGCCTATACCCCGATTGCCACTCCGGTCACTCGCGCACACCAGAGAAGCTCTAGACTAGGCACACACAAGCCTACAAGTCCTATAGATAGGGATGGATTCAGATGTCTGGATATCCGAATTATCCGAATCCGTATTCGATGCGAATTATAATATGGATATTCGTATTCGTTTTTAATGTGAACGTTAGACGGATGTATTCGAATTCGATTTCTAATTCTTTCTCTATCCGGTTCCAGATTCGTATTCGACAAAAATATGGACTATCCGACACTATCCGGTATCCGTGTAGAACAAAGTACTCATGAAATCTTCTAAAACTTATTTTAATGACTAATTAGAAATTAAAAATGATGTTAATTTTAATATTGTTACCTAAAAATGATTTACTCATCTAAAATATTAAAAAATATCAAATGAAAATTATTTAGTCTAATATTATTAGTGATATACAATAATAAAATTAAATTATTACAATATGTCTATTCATGTTAATTTAAAATATAACATATTTATGTTTAAAGAAATAATTTATATTTATATGTATAAATGCACTTATTTTAATTTTAAATGATATATCAATGAAAAATATTTATTTTTATATACTGAATTACTTAAATTTTTATTAATAAATATATATTTTTGATAAGTTGTCTTAATCATAATTTTTTACCAATTATAAAATCATCAATTTTTATATTTATTGTGATATATTTATTTATTTAATAATATATATGTTATTTGCAATAAGATATCTATTATGCACAATGATCAAATTTACTCTCTACTTGTAACATGATTTGATCAATTATAAAACCATCGACAAATGAAATTGATACTCATCATGAGTCCATGCTATAAATCAAGTAAGTATTTGAATGCGAATCTGAATTCGAAATATTCGTTTTGTATTCGTATTCGATAATATTCATATTCGTATCCGAATTCGAATTAAAATAGGGTAAATAGTGACATCCGAATTCATATCCGTGCATATTCAATCCGAATCCATCCCTACCTATAGACAAGCCTTGAAGCAAAGAGTGGAAGCACAAGACAAGAATCAAAGCACATAGCCAATTCTGGAAAACCAGGCGCAGACTGTCTGGCTGGTACGGGCGGACTGTCTGCAATGATGTGGTAGACTGTCTGCACGGCCTGCTCGAACTGTCCGAAATAACCAACAGAACCTCCAGAAGCACGCCCTGAAAAATCGGACTGTCCGCGAGGGACCCGCGGACCGTCCGCACCTTCACGGACTGTTCGTCATTCAAGTTCGGACCGTCCGCATACTCCGTGCAACCTAAACCACTTGTGGCACCGGACCAAAACATGAACACAGACGAACTCGCAAAGAACATGAAGAACACAAGCACTATTCAGCAGCCCGCGGACTGTCCGCCAAGGTACCGCGGACTGTCCGCGTGTTGCGAACAGAGCAGAAACTGCCCGACCCGCGGGGGTCAACTCCACAAATCCATCACCGGATCTCCCAAATGGCTAGAGCTCTTGAGACAAGACTTGGGGGAGGTGAGAAGTGTCACAAGAGGAAGCTATGCCCCAAAAATCTCGGCCTCTAACTCCCTAAATCACCGGGAATCGTGGATCACATGAACCACGACCAAGAACTCGGGCTCCGACCAAAAACTCACGAATCGAAGGGGATTCCCGGCACTTGAGGGGTCAAGATCACACACCAAGATGCGCAAGGCATCCACCCATGATCCCTTCAAAGAAATCCGAGAGAAAACACCCTCAAATCCACGAATTGAGCGAAGAACGAAACACCCCAAAAATAGCCCCAAAAATGACACGAAAATCACAAAGAGCTAGGAGATCACCGCAACACCGAATGCTTACATACATCCAGAGGTCAGAGTGTATACAAGAATCTAGCCTAAGGAAAGCAGAGGAAAAGAAGCAGTCCAGAGCGATCTACCGGGGGAGGAAACCATAGAGTTCAAGAGAGAGAGATGCCATCCACCTCTCCGATATTTATACGAAGTCCACCGGAGGAGGCAAATGACCACGCTACCCCTACAACTCAAATAGAAGATACAAACCTCTCAGGGGCATTTTGGTCAAGTATTCATCGAGCAGACACACTTCCACTGCGGCTTTGCTTCACATCGACGCAAACCCTGCGATCACGCCTCGAAGCTTCCCGACGCTCCCGGATCCTCGTCTCCGTCGCATCGGGCCTCCGGACTTGGTTTTGCAGCCCAAACCAAGAAACCGTCCACCGATGGTTTTGTGGGCAAACCACCAAACCACGTGTGCAAGCTTCGGCCTCGATCCGCTACCTTGCACCGGCCCATGTTTACGACTTCAGCCCGCTAGTCTTGCACCACACGGCTCGCACTTGATGCCATCGGCCACCGGGTCCATCGAACCAAGCCTACTTGCCTCTCCATAACGCGGAGGCCGCCACGGCTAAGGCCTTTCGCACTTGTTCTTCACCTGCACCGATACGAGTCAAATCGCAACCTGTACCTGCACACTTAGCCAAGCATCAGTCCACACAACATTGTCAATCACTCATCACTAAGGAGCGACCCTCTACTAGTCCTCGGACACACCTGGTCCTCAACATAATCTAGTGTTTGTTTGTCTTTACTTTATAGATTAATCTTTACATCTTAAAGTCCTTAATCAACTAAGTTAGTGTTAGGTTAAATGCAAATAATTCCCTTGCTACGTGGATTGACAAGAACCTTGGGGTCCCCTCCCTTGGTGAAAAAGGCACCAAGTCACTCCGTGTACTTGCGGTGAAGTTGAACGCGGTTTCGAACCGTCAACAAGCCCCTTTTTATGGCGCTGTTGTCGGGGAGCAAGCCAAGTTACTTCGTTTAATCTCTCATTGATTTTTTGATTACTAACATCTAACCATTGTGTTCTAGAAAAACACACTCTTTTTGTTTTTGATTGTCTAGATGGCGTTCGTTGGAAATCCTTTGGAGGAACCGGAAAAATCGCTAAGAGACTATGCTAGCCCTCGATGTGAGGATATCAAGGTACAAGAGTCGGATTCGATTCTCGAAGCGACAAGGTACGAAATCAAGGTTCGAATCATCAAGATGGCAGGAACTAATCAGTTCCGAGGGATGGAGACGGACAATCCATATAGACATATCCAGCGCTTCATAACGCTGTGCAATACGGTACGACAAGAGAGAGTTCCCGACACTTTGGTTTAAATAGAATCTTTTTCCCTACTCACTTGCCGATGAAGCAACAAAGTGGTATTCATTTGCGTCCTTCGAAGCCGAGGGAAATTGGGATGAATTGATAAAGAAATTTTGTGCCAAGTTTTTCCCTATAACCAAGATTCAACATATAAGGAGGCAAGTGATGACTTTCAAGCAAGGAGAAGAAGAGGGGATTGATCAAGCAAGGAATCGATTCAACGAACTAGTTGAACAAGGACCAAGACTTGGATTTCTAGGTGACATACTATTGCATACATTCTTTTTTCCCTAACCCCTAGTTGTATGAAATACATTCAAATGTGTGCAGGAGGGGATCTCATGGAGAAAACACTCACGAAAGCTGCCAAACTTCTACAAAAAATAAGTAAAGCGGCGGCCATGCGAAGAGATTGGGAAATATGACTTTCGGGAAAGCCGGAATGCGACACAAGTGTGACACCACTTGCTGCAATTTTCAGAAATACGGCCCCGGAAGAGAAGAAAGAGGAACCAATCCCAAGAAAGGTTGAAGAAGCCAAACACGAGGAGACTAGAACCATCCCGGAGAGTGATCACGCCAAGACAAGCAAAGCAAATGAAAGGACTATGTTAAGCGCGAAGCCACTAAGGGAGTTGGAGCAAATGGATTGGGTCGCACTTGATTTTGGAGAAATCTTTGACAAGAGAAGAGTATTCCCTAATCAAAAAGGGATGGCAAAAGCTTTGGAGATAGACTTCCCACCGTAAAGACAAGTGGAACATCCATACAACCTAGAGACAACCGGGGAGGTCCTTCAAAAACTCTTTAGCGAAGAAGAAGTGATCCGGACCATGTGGCCAAAGCTAAAAGGATCATAGGAATCAAGCGAGGCGTCACCATTCACCCGCCTCGCTGAAATTTTTTCCATAGGATCCGATGAAGAAGAGAAGACATCGCCGTGTATAGATTGCAAGGTTAACAACATTAATTGCAAGGCGTTATGCGACATTGGAGCACAAGTAAGTGTCTTGTCTTCTAAAATCTTTGATGAAATTCACGATCACACCATTGACCTAGTTCCAACCTCTACTAAATTAATTATGGGAGATGGTAGAATTGTTAGACCTCTAGGAATTGCTTGTGACCTAGAAGTTTTAATTTCCGAAAAATGCATTCCAACCGATTTCTTCATTGTTGATGTCTACTATGATTAAAATGATCATGTAAATCTTGGTAGACCTTTTCTTAAGTTGGTTAATGCCGTTTTAGATGCCAGAAAAGGAAAAGTGACTATTAATCTTGATAGGGATAATCACACATACAATTTTCTTCCCGCTTCTAGAATTGCCTCACCCCTACCTCTTGATGACGAAGAGGTAGGGAGCCTTCGTTTTGTTGAAACTTTCAGGGATCCGCTACAAAGAGCTATGGAGAATGAATCTAATGATGAGCTAGATGAAGAGTTAGCGGAAGCAACCAAAGGACTTGAACCACAAGACAGAAGCTTGGAGGAGGATAAATTTGAAGACCTTGGAGAAATTGTACATGAGGAACCACAAGCACCGGAGGTGGATCTTAAGCCATTACGCAAAGGATTGAAATATGAATTTTTGGGGCCGGACAAGACTTATCCCGTGATTGTGAGTGACGAATTGAGTCCCGAGGAGAATGATATGTTGCTGAATTTATTAAAGAAGCACAAGAAAGTGATGGGATATTCGATAAATGACCTTAAAGGACTTAGCCCAGCGTTTTGCACTCACCGCATACCTATGGAGGATCAATGCAAGCCCGTAGTGGATCATCAAAGGAGGTTAACCCATGCCATGCGAGAGGTGGTGAAGAAGGAGGTTATCAAGTTGTTGGATGCCGGAATCATCTACCCGGTGCCGCATAGCGAATGGGTGAGCCCCGTACATTGTGTGCCTAAGAAAGGAGGTTTAACCGTGGTGAAGAATGAGAAGAATGAATTGATACCGCAAAGAACTGTGACCGGATGGAGGATGTTTATTGACTACCGAAAGTTGAGATGCTTGAGAGGTTAGCAAATCATGCATATTTTTGCTTGAGAGGTACCGTTCACTTCCCCCTACCGTTCATCGTCGAGATGCTTGAGTGGTTAGCAAATCATGCATATTTTTGCTTTCTTGATGGGTACTCGGGGTTCATGCAAATACCCATTCACCCGGATGATCAACATAAGACAACATTCACTTGTCCTTATGGAACATTTGCGTATAGAAGAATGCCTTTTGGTTTATGCAATGCTCCGGCCTCCTTTCAACAATGTATGATGGCGGTATTTCCGGAGTTCATCGAGGAAATTGTTGAGGTATTCATGGATGATTTCTCCGTCTATGGTAGAGTACCTTGCTGTATGATTTTCATAAGTTGAGAATACAACATTGTAGCAACTCCTGATCAAGCAACCTAAGTCTCTAATGTCTTGCTTCGAGGCGAGAAAGAGGTTAGCTTGGGAGAGTTTGTTGACGGCTGTTAAGCACCACTTTCAACCCTCAATATTCTCACATAAATGGAGGCATATGTATTATTTACTTGCATTTTGGTTTGAATAATGTAGTTCCACTTGTCCTTGGAGATTATTTGTATGTAGGTGAAATACCCCTTAAAAGAGATGGAAACCCACCTTCTATGGAGAAACCATGCCAACTCAGCTGAGGAGGTGGCTGCACCAAGGAAACACATGGCATTCCACGTCATTGATCCAAGGGAGGCACTCACCGACGAATCAGAGAGTGCCACATGGACTTCACATGGATCAAGGGGCCCACCTCGGATACCAAATCAAGCAATGCACTGGGGATGGATTAGAGGGCCCACAGGGCAGCCACCCAGAGGAAAACCACCCCGAGTGGGGGGCCTAGGGGGCCGGTCGATCCTAGGATCGGCCGAACTGCCTTAGTGCCACCCCATCTCGCCCCTACACATGGCAGCTACTCATTGGTCACTTACCTCACTCCCGGGTGTTTTGAGGTCATTTGGTGCTCCGAGCAAGCCTGGTCCTTGCCTATAAATAAAAGGGGAGGGCTCCCATTTCCCACACATCACTCTCTCATTCTCCTCTCACTTTTAGTTTCCAAGGCTAGGGGGTAGGCTAGTATAGCTCTTCTTCAGGTTCCAAGTCTTCTTTGGAGTCTAGGTATGAGTTCTCTTTTATCTTTATTTCATTGTATGACTTTGATCTACTTCAGTTATTCAACTATTTCATATAAAGTCATGGTAGATCATATGCTTGATATGTTCTTGAGTTCGTCCTCTGTTCATCATTTAGAGGCTTGTGTTCTTCATGAACACTACCTTTTGATCCACTTGAAGGATGATAAACTCATTCCTTATGTGTTTGTTCATAAGTTAGAGGCTTGTGTTCTTCACGAACACGACCCTTTGATCTTGTTGACTAGACATAAGAGAGTTCGTATCCGTTCGTATGTCTAGCCTTAGTTGATCTTGATACATGGCATGAGAGTGTTGCATGAGGTTTGTGTTCAAGCTACGATACTCGGTCTAAGTTGACCAGTCTTCTGGTGGCTCTCACCCTGGGTCACAATAGCCCGGGCCGGGTGAAGTCTAGCAGCAACACAGGCATGGTGCCTGGGTTGTCTGGCTATGTTAGTTATGAGCATACCCCCCGTAACGATAGAGGTAGGTCCGCAGTGGTGACAGCTGTTGGATCCTTTGGAATCCTCCGCGCTGGGGTACCTGCTGTAGGATTCTAAAGTCTAGTTTCGCAGAGTGTTGGTCGTCGCGGGCTAGCTCCCCGTTTGTACCTGGGTGCTGAACCTTACCCTCTCATGCAATACTCATGCCTATCTCCTGTATCTTCTAGCTTTGTATGTTTAGTACATTAGAACCTAGAGCTAACTCGTATGTTCCCCCTATGCCGTAGTGTGCTAGAGTAGAGGTAGATTTGAGTGTGTGTGTGTCACACTACACTTTATATCTTTTATCTTACCACTGCCTTTGAGTTTGTTGTTTCCTATATCTATCTCTTAGTTTACATTCAGTGCAAAAGCATAAGTCTCTGATATCCGCCATTGCCTTCCACGGATACGATACCCTTGGAATATTCTTCTTCCTTGGGGAAATGCTACAATGGTTTATCTGTGCGCTTGCGAATTCATTCATGATTGTTTAGATTAACCTTTGGCAAGTCTTGATGTTCACGCTAACTCGGCGTCGTTAGTTGTGACGTTAAGAAATGCCAACATGCATTTCTTGGTGTTGTCACTAAGGATGGATTCCAGATCTATTCTTAAAGTGACGACGCTACGAAACGCCAACATGCATTCTACAAAAGGCCCGCTGCTCCTCCTCAAGCCATGATCACGAATGCGCCTCCACAACAGCACTACTCCTTTGGTGCACTACCCAACCTCTACATCGCGCTCCATGGCCAGCCCTCCTCCACCGTCGGCTACACCGGTAGTGGAGATTGGTTCCTCAACACTGGTGCTTCTTCACACATGACGGGCAACCCTGATATACCTTCCACTCATCCCGTTCCTCCCGGTTCTGCTAATGTTAACATTGGTAATGGCGCCTCTCTACCTGTCACACACACTGGTGTGATATCAGTTCCTACTTCTGCTACACCTCTTCGATTGTGCAATGTACTTGTCTGTCATTCCTTGATTAAAAACCTTGTTTCAGTTTGTGCATTGACCAGTGATAATCCTGTCACTCTAGAATTTGATGCATTTGGATTCTCTGTCAAGGATCTTCGCACGGGGATGGTGCTTCTCTGATGTGACTCCACTAGGGAGTTGTATCCCCTCCGCGCTGCCGCCAATGCTCAACACCATGGCCTCGCCGTCTCCACTTCATCCAAGCTCTGGCATGCTCGACTTGGTCATCTCAGCGACGGCTCCCTCAACACTTTACTGCATTCATTTCCTTTTACTTGCTCTCTGTTAGATGACCACTCTTGCCATGCCTGTCATCTTGGTAAGCATGTGTGTATCCCTTTTGCTTCTTCAAATAAGATAGCCAGTAGAGCATTCGAGCTTCTCCATTGTGATTTGTGGACTTCTCCGATGATTAGAAACTCCAGCTACAAATATTACCTTGTGATTCTTGATGATCATACTCATTTTTTTTGGAAATTTCCTTCGCGCAACAAGTCTGATGTTTTGCCTACCATCATCTGTTTCCATGCATATGTTCGCCCTCAGCTCAGTAGCTCCAGTGCTAGCTTGCAAACAGATAATTGTCACCAATTTGACAATCACGCATTGTGTTCCTTCCTTTCCTCTAATGGTATGATCCTACGGCTCATGTGTCAGTACACATCACAACAAAACGGCCGGACAGAGTGTGTTCTTCGCACTTTAATGATAGCGTTCGTGCTCTCATGTTCCACGCAGAGTTTCGGTAATGTTCTGGCCGAAAGCACTCACCACAGCCACTTATACTCTCAACTGTCGTCCCTACCGCCCACGCAATGGCGCTACTCCTTATCAGCTCCTCCATGGCCAGCATCCCACTTACGATCATCTACGTGTCTTCGGATGCTTATGTTATCCAAACTTGACAGCTACAGCCGCCAACAAAATCTCGCCGCGCTCTGTCGCCTACATCTTCCTGGGCTACCCGGCGGACACCAAGGGCTATCGCTGCTATGATCCAGAAACTAATCGAGTCATTGTCTCAAGACATGTTTATTTCAACGAAGATGTGTTTCCGTTCCGATCCAGGTCTCCACCAATCCTGCGCCATCGACGCTGTCGTCTGACGAGTTGCTCCCTCTTGCAATGGCATGTCGTGTCGCGCTGCAGCTCGCCCCCCTCCATCCGCATGCCTGCATCACCGGCAAACGAGGCCGCTGCAACATCATCTCCAATGCCACCGCTGTCTCTGCCGCACGATGCCCAAGACTATTGCGGCATCTCCATCCTCGACTCCCGCCTACGATGTGACGACGCCGTCCTCGACGCCTGTCCATGATGTGACACCACCGCCCTCGACACCCGCCTACGACACGATGCCACCATTTTCGATGCCCGTCCATGACATGTCGCCGCCGCCCTCGACGTCCATTCACAGCACGACACTATCCTCACCGCCCGTGCATGACGTCTCGTCACCGACATCCCCTGTGTCTACATCGACCACACCACCTGCGGCATCGACTGTCGCGTCACACCCGACGCCTGTTCTGTAGCACCCAATGGTGATGCGAGCTCGTGTGGGTGTATTCAAGCCCCACCTGCTCTACGCCACCATCACCACTGTTGCCGAGCCACCCGCCGTCCCAACTTCCATCCGCGCCACGCTCCGTGACGACGGCTAGCGCCAGTCGATGCAAGAGGAACATGACGCACTTCTGTGCAACAAGACGTGGCACCTTGTCCCTCTCCTACCAGACATCCATGTCATCTCAGGAAAATGAGTTCTCAAGAACAAGCTCCATCCCGATGGCTCCCTCGAACGATGCAAAGCTCAGTGGGTTCTGTGCGGCGATGTCCAACGCCCGGGCGTCAACTTCGATCAGACATTCTCACCAGTCATCAAGCCGGCCACCATCCGGACGGTACTCACCCTCGCCGCATCGAACAAATGGCCCGTGCATCAACTAGACGTCAGCAACGCATTCTGGCACGATGAGCTCAAGGAAACCATCTATTGTTAGTAGCCCACCGGCTTCATCGACAGCAAGCATCCGGACTACGTGTGTCTCCTTGACAAATCCTTGTACAGTTTGCGTCAAGCTCCACGGGCATGGTACCAACGTTTCACGGTGCACCTTCGTTCCCTTGGCTTCGTCACCACCAGCTCCGACACCTCGCTGTTCATCCTGTGCCGCGGCTCTGACACTTCCTGGCTGCTCCTCTACGTCGACGACATCATTCTCATGGCATCATCGACAGGGATGCTCCAGCGCATCATCCAGGACCTGCGTGTTGTCTTCGCCATGAAGGACTTGGGTCCCCTACACTACTTCCTCGGCATCCAGGTCCGACGCACAACATACGGGTTCTTCCTTCATCAGCAACAGTACGTCGAGGACATCCTCGAGTGTGCTGGAATGCTGAATTGCAAGCCCGCTTCCACGCCTGTCGACACCAACGGCAAGGTATCGGCTACCGACAGTGTTCCTCTGCAAGACAAGAACTTCTACCGGAGCATCGCCGACGCTCTTAAGTACTTGATGCTCACAAGACCGGAGATCGCTTACGCCGTCCAACAAGTCTGTTTATACATGCATGATCCACACAACGCCCATTGGAGCATCATCAAGCGCATTCTATAGTACGTCCACAGAACTCCAAGCCATGGCGTTCTCCTCTGTGCATCATCATCTACCGCTCTGATAGCGTACATGGACGCTGACTGGGCTGGCTGTCCAGATACCCGGCATTCCACTTCGAGGTTTTGTGTCTTCCTCGGGGAGGCACTGATTTCCTGGTCCCCCAAGCGGCAGGCCGAGTACCGCGGTGTGGCCAATGCTGCTGCTGAATGTTGCTGGTTGCGGAATCTACTCTGTGAGCTCCATGTCACCATGAAAAAGGCCAGCATCATCTTATGCGACAACATCAACATCATGTATCTCTCCGACAATCCGGTACATCACAAAAGAACCAAGCACGTCAAGCTGGACATTCATTTTGTCCGGGAACGAACAGCTCTGGGCAACTTCGAGGTCGACACACGTTCCTACTCGCCATCAGTTAGCCGACGTCATGACCAAGGCACTGCCAACTTTGCTATTTGAAGAATTCAGGGGGACAGTCTCTGCATTCAGCCATGCGACGCTGTCAGGGGGGGTTGTTAGCAAGTATAGAGAGGACATGACCGATTCTTTAGCTGTTAGTTGGCTCTGACTGCTTGTTCGTTTTTCTGTTGGAACTGTGAGCAGCGCTCCATCATTGTCGGACGCCCAACAATATCTTCTGTTGTATAAATGCCGGATGACTTGATCAATGAAAACTGTTAGATCATTCTCTTCCACTCTTTCAGAGAATAATAACAGATTACGGTTGGAGTTTCCTAGTTTATGTGTGAAGGAAAAAAAGCAAAAGAAAAACAAGCAAGCATACCTTGAGATTTTGTGGGCACGTTAAAAGAAAGGAAAGATTTGTGAGGAAGCAGGACTATGAAAGGCAAGGAAGCGTACCTACAAAGATTAAGTGATTAATAGATAGAAAAAAATCAACTCCATCACTGGTGGAGAACGGACCTTTGATCCAGGTCTTTTGTCCCGGTTCAACTTTGGAGCCGGGACAAAAGGCTTTGGGGCGATGTCGCCCGAAAAGACTCCGAACGACCCCTCCCCATTTGTCCTGTTGGTGTTACCAACCGGGACAAATGGGGACGTCTCCAACGGCTACTGCAGCTCAATTATTGACCCCGGCAATTTGTCCCGGGCGGTGTCACCACCCCTTTTGTCTCGGGTGGTGACACCGCCCGGGACAAAAGCTTTCGTCCCAGATCGTGTTACGACCCGAGACAAAAGAGTCACCTTTTGTCTCGGGTGGTAAAACGATCCGGGACGAAAGGCAGGCGCCGATAAGTCCCTACCCTCCCCTTCTTCTTCCTCTACCCGAGCCATTTGCCCATTTCACACCCGAGAGCTAGCTCAAGCTCTCCATATGACGCCTCTCTCCTAGATAGGTGCTGTCCAATTTTTTTGTCTTCAATTTGTGAAGATTTCCCTCCTCCAAAGTGTTGCCAAGGTTAGATTATTTATTCTCTTTTCATTTGTTGTGTTTAAATTTTGATTTATGGTTTAGAAATGGAGAAAATGGCAATTTTAGTTTCTATGTAGTAGTAGGAGCTAAGAGATGAGGTTTTTTAGATGTTTTAGATTTAGAAACAAGTAGTTATTTAGCTACTAACATTGTATTTTGTTTCACATATTTTTTAAACATCCTCTAATTTTCTAGTATTTGATATAGAGATAATTGATTTTTCCTTTTAGAAATAATGAGAGATGCATTTAAATTTACATTTAGAATTAATTTATTAGAAGTTAGTTTATTAAAAAAATGGTCATTACCAAACAAAAATATACTACCTACCTATTTAATTTATTTTTATTAAATATTTCTTGTTTTTATTTAGAATACATTTAGGCATTCTCTTATTTTTTTTCTTTTTTTCATATACAGTCGGTTGGATGTTCTGTACCAGTAGCCTTACATCCTAGCTAGCTACATTCTTACATCACCGGCGAGCTGGGGCTGTACGTGGCTCGGCGATGTAGGGCTGTAGCTAGGTAGGAGATGCAGGGCTGTAGCTTGGCAATGTAGAGAACTGTAATTGGGAGAGCGAGGTGCGTGTATATGATGGTGAGGTGAGGTTGTACTTCCTAAATGATCAGGGTGATTAGAAAAGGTATAGTATAGACTTACGTCGCCTCCAGGCTCACTGCACCTGAACGAGCTCTTGCACTTATCTGTTTAGTTATTAGAAAATGAGAAAATAGGTCTTATATATTTTGTTTTTATATAGAATAAATTTAAGCATTCTCTTATTTAAGATTGTTTTATATATATTACAGAGTAGTCCAGAATAACTATGGCAAGTTATTCTGGTCGCGGTGGTCGCCATGGAGGTCGCTGTGGAGGCGGTCGTGGAATCATTTTTGATGACCAGCCACCATTGGCTCGTCGTCCAGGCATACACTTCACCCATGGTGTGATTGACTTACCTACTGGTGATCGAAGCTAGGGACCTCTGCCCAACATAGTAATATTCTTTCCTTGTATGAATTTCATGTTTGCGTACTACACACGGATAATAATATTATTTTCATACAATCCAGGTTCTCAATCATTTGCAGTGGCTCGCACATGTTGTTGAAAATTTAGGTGGTACCCCTCTTGTTACACAATGCGCCATTGTTGGTCCAAACAATTGCATACAATTAAAAATCTCGTTTAACATAGCCGTTCGAGGACAAAATCCATCATCGCTGTCTTCAGAACCCATCCAAATGGTATCAATTGTTGGGTAGGGTACCACTGCACTGGTTAAGAGGACTTATGAAAGGACCGCCGTGCAGGCATGCTTACAACAACTAAACGCTAATGGGTACTTTGTGCCAGATTACTCTTATTTTCTAATAAAGTCACTCGAGGAAGGAGAAAGTGTGACCACGACCGCAGAGAGACTTTGTCGGCTGAATGAACATCACATGGTATAGAGCACCATTTAACTTATTTTAATCTTCTTATTCAGCATTTTTAATGTGTCGTAATAACATTATTCTTAACTGTAGGATATGTTTGGTGAAACCTTTGTGGCAAAGAGCTTTCATGCAATTCTAGAGCAAGAGATGGATGTTGTGGGATTTTCTTACACAGATTCAAATACTATACAAACAAGAAATTAGAAATATCAGGCTCATCTTTTATTTTTCAGGCCATATCAGTTTTCCTCGCCACTGTTTGAAATTTATGGAAGTCCATGTGACCGTAATTGTGAAGCGATAGAGAGTGCATTGATCCATTCTCTAGCATATTTCGATGAAGTTCTCGACTTCAAGATCGGAGACTTCAACTATATGGACTATCTAAGGAAGAAGAATGAAGTATGAAATATGTGTCGTGCATTGATGCACCCCTCTATCTTTGTTAAGACCGTACCTTAAGTATTCATGTATGAACTTTTTATGTTTGTAAGACCTTAATTAAGTATTGATGTATGAACTTTTTTATATTTTTTGAAGACCTTAAGTATTGATTTTAGGCAGTGACTAATTTATTGGAAGCCTTAATATTAGGGTTCTCACCTCCAAAGTATTGATTATGCCTTAATATTAGCCTTTATCATAAATTTTGGAGACCTTAATATTTATTAAACTAAAAAAACAACAGGGTCATTGGGGGGCGACCCTTTAGTCTCGGTTGGTAAACCAACCCGGGACTAAAGGTCTGCCCTCCGCGGCCCCAATGATTGGGGCCGGCCTTTAGTCCCGGGTGGTAAACCAACCCGAGACAAAAGGGTGGGGGGGCCGGCCTTCAGAGGCCTTTTGTCCTGGTTGGTAAAACCAACCGAGACAAAAGGCCGTCCCTATACAAAATCGACAGCACCTTCTTTCTTCTTCCCTGCCCGACCATTCTTCACCGAGAGCTCAAGCTAGCTCCTCTCCCATGGCGCCTCAAAATAGGGAGGTGCTGCCCAAATTTTTCCTCATCAATTTGTGGAGTTTTCTCACCTCTAAGGTGTTGCTAAGGTATTATTCATCATCCTCCATTCATTTGTTGTGATTAAATTTTGTTTTATGATTTAGAGAAGGAGAAAATAGAAATTTTGATTTAAGAGCTAAGAGATGAGGTTTTTAGTATACTTTAGATTTAGTAATAAGTAGTTATCATTTGTTATGATTATCTTCTTTCATTCATTTGTACTAAGATTTTTTTTGTTTTTATATAAATTTTACTTTTAGCCAGCTTTATTTATTATTAGAGAAAATAGAATTTATTAATTTAGTTATTAGAAAATGAGACCTAGGGATAGTGTATATTTTTTATACTTAAAATTTATGCTCCAATTAAGAAAATAGAAAATTTGATTTAAGAGCTAAGAGATGAAGTTTTTATATTAGTATACTTTAGATTTGGTAATAACTAGTTGTCATTTGTTATGATTATCTTCTTTCGTTCATTTGTACTAAGATTTTTTTTGTTTTTATATAAATTTTACTTTTAGCTAGCTATATTTAATATTAGAGAAAATAGAATTTATTAATTTAGTTATTAGAAAATGAGACCTAGGAATAGTGTATAGTTTTTATACTTAAATATTATGCCATAATTAAGAAAATGAAGTGTTGTACAATTAACATGGATATTCATGATGGACGAGGTGATTAGCTCAAAGGGAAGACATTTTATGACGGTCATCCAATTCAGAAATATTAATTAGCACCTCTGGTGGAACTTGAGACTAGAATTAGAATGAAACGATATTTTGATGTATATATACTAGTTTCAGAAAATACAATCTCTGCTTTCGATGTAATATATATATAGTGTGTGTATATATTTATTTATAAGTTTATTCTCTTGATATAGTACGTATATATATAGTAGACATGTATAATTAGTGCAAACATTTTTACGTACACGTAAAATACACCTATATACGTGAGAATATATGCGTATAATATTATTAAAACAACTGGAATTGAAAAACAAAAAAAAATAACGGCGAAGCCTTTAGTCCCGAGTGGTATTACCACCCGAGACTAAAGGGTGGGCGCACAGACGCTGGCCTGCCCCCCCTTTTGTCCTGGGCGGGCTACCACCCGAGACTAAAAGGTGGGCGCACAGGCGCTGGCTTGCCTCCCCCTTTTGTCCCGGGCGGGACTACCTCCCGGGAATAAAAACCCCCTTTTTTCCCGGTTGCCCACTCGGAACAAAAGGTGAGGGCCTTTTGTCTCTCACCTTTCGTCCTGGTAGAGATTTAGAGAGATTACGGCCTTCCCAACCAGGAGGAAAGGTCGCGTCTCCACCCGTGCATGCATGCATGCACCAGATTAGCGTGTGTATACGAACCTGCATGCTGCATGCACCAGATTAGCGTGCGTATACGAACCTGTGTAATATTGACGGCCCTCACTTTGGGGCGGCCCAGCGCGGTCGCTCAGTACTTATGAGATGGAGGAGTATGCGATGGATTTCAAGTACAGTCTCCTGCATGCCACCCATACATTCTTATCGTTTTAGCATGTAGATCGAGTGTAATGTGCTCTTCTTCTACCGTTTCACTTCTTTTTTGTTGTTAGTATAGTGAAACGTACACCGTCTAGGCGTCTACCATTCACCCCATCACTCCCTGTGCATGCCATTCTTCCATCTACACGCCCAACAGGCGTTCCGGCGCGGAAAGTTTTCGGGGTGAAAAAAGCGCCTCTCGATGTCTTTCTCCCATGTTCCCAAAAAGCACCATCCATCATCAGAAGAAAGTGGGAGAATATGTTCCGCGCGCATCCAAGCTTTACCATCCTAGATTCCTAGCTATACGTGCTTTCCTAGTCTCGTATATCCGATCACATGCGTGCGTGAAAGTACCAGAGAACTCTGTATTCCTTTCTTCCCTTCCAGTCCTCCTATCGTCATCTCACTCATGGCTTTGATACGGCCTTTTGGGTCCATTACACTGCTCCTACGCTCTGATCCCGATCACGGAGCGGCCAAAAACAGAAGACGACAGGTGACCAGATAGGCAGATACAGACATACAGTACATACAATGTAGGTACATGAGGCACCCGTGCTTTTGGTGAAATCCAGGCCACATGAAGTCGGGTTACAGGTCAGGATGCTGATGCCATGCGCATCACACAGCTCGGTCCATCCATGCTCCGATGCTTCGTCAGCTCGCGCTCGTACACCCAGCCCCCCACCGACACTTCCAATCTGTCCAAAGGCCCAGGTGATGTAAGTATGTACATCATACATTCATACTTGGCCCGGCCCAATACTATGGAAATCGAAAGGGCGGAAATACGCACCCAGGCCAATTTAGGCCTTGGTTATGTTTCGGCCCTGGGCTAAATGAATAAAAACCTGAGGGGGGGGGGGGGGTGGCTGCCTGTCAAAGTCAAAATTCGTATCCAAATTAGTCAACCCGGCCCAATATTTACAATTTCCTTCAGGCCTGCGTGCAAACTAACGAGGAGGACAGACTGAATCACCACTGAAAGTCTCTGTTCAAAAAAGGAAAGAAAACAAAAACAGAGAGACTGCAACTTGGCCCATGTAGTAGTTGTGGCCTCTTATAAACAAACAGTGATACACATAAAAAAAAAGAAGTGCCGAGAGAGACTGAAAATTGGCCCACGTAGTATATCTGTAGTGAAATCACCATGGCCTGGGACAAATCTATATATACCTATACGTAATATTAAAAGGCCGTAGTTTCTGTCAACCGTGGTCGCTTTTTGCAAAAAACCCCTCACGATTTTCAATATTCAACCCGTGGTCCTTCATTATTAGCCCAAAGGTGCCACGGCCTCTAGCACCGCGGACAGCCACGAGCGCCACCCGTCTCCGAGCTCCGGCGAGGACGACATTCGTCGAGGCTGCTGGCGGGGGCCGTGGACTGAGAAGGCGGCGTAGAGCGACAGGAGGAGGGGTACAACCTGGAACCATAGCGGGGGCGCGACACCTATGGACAGTGGTGGAACCAAAAATTTTGAGTAGGGGGGGCCGACCGAAGAACACATGGCAAACATAAGGCAAAGAATACATAGGAAGCGGCTAAGGTGGTGTTTAGTTCGTCAAATTTGGGTGAATGAATAGTGCTGAAATAGTGCATAAGGGTTGAAAATGTGAAAAAAGTACGCATTGAGGCGTGTGTTGTGAGTGAAAATGTGATGGAGATGTGACACGTAAGTGAATTGGAGTCCAAATCGGAAGAACTAAACGGCTAACTTATTGCGAATTGAAGTTGCTGTCAATCCCCAATTTAACTGTTAGTATGTTACATAAGGGTGGTAAGCGGCAACACAAAGCCAAAATATGCAACTAGTAGTATGTTACATTCGATAAATATATATATATATATTGAGATCTACTATATGTGTAAAATAAAGTTAACTGTTAACTGTTGGTTAATACTTGAGTAGTATGCTTGTTGGTTAAAACATCACATACTCCTCCCGGTACACGTGTACGTGTGGAGTTTGTTGGGCTTTTTTTTTTTTTTGATAAAGGAGTTTGTTGGGCTTTGGAGGCTGCATGCGGCAATGACAGACATTGCTGAACTGCTGACTTTCGAGCATGTACTAGTAGGAGACACAGGGGGAGTTCAGAAACTTACACCGTGATAGCCTGATAGGGGGGCCGTGGCCCTTACTGGCCCCCTGGTTCCGCCAGTGCCTATAAACACTATGAGCCTCCTCACCGGCCTCCGTGTGGAGGGGCTGGTCGCGTTGAGGGTGCTCACTGGCGTCAGATATGGCCAGCATAGCAACTCCCCGCGCTGAACCAAACTGCCGCCACGAGGCCCGCCGCCTCCGACAACCGACACCTTAGCGCTTAGGCTGCAGGTAGGGACACAGTCAGAGGAGATGGCCGGCTCGCCGGTATCCACGTCGCCTTCCTCGGGGGTTGTTGCAGGCTCCCTCTTCTCGCCGGGGCCGACGTGCGGGGCTTGAGGCAGAGCAGGCAGTGCGCACAAGGTCCGCTGTGGAGGGAGAGAGAGCGGGTGGTGGCGTGTCAGCCCGTTAGGAACCTGTGGACGTGGTGGAAGAGCTTCGCTGCCGTCTGGTTTCACGGTCACGAGGCTTCGACCGTGGAGCCCGTGATGCTCCTCGCCGCTGCTGCAGTATCGGTCGAGTGGTCGTCGACAGCGACGACGACAGCCCTCGCTATGGCGAGCCATCGTCATGTGACAAAGTTTGAATAATCCTAATTTTGAATTTTCTAAAATTAGTAACTAAAGGTAAGATTTTGGTACACTAAATGATATCAGTTGAAAAAGTCATTAATACCAAAGTTTCATAACTTATCAAGATCTACAATCTTTATTTTGATCATTTTTTCATTTGAGAAAGTGGTAGTATACATTGGTTATTAACTCTAAATTCACTCACTATCATAGTTTAAGAAATTATGCTAGAAACTTGTCAAATTTGTACAACATGTATTACCACTTTTAAAAATGACAAAATTACCTAAATAAAGATTGTAGATCTTCATGAGACATGCAATTTTGCTATTCATCACGTTTCCATTTGACATCATTTAGTGTAAAAATATCTTACTTGTAATTGTCATTTTTTAAAATTCTAAAATTAGATTATTCAAAGATAATCACACAAAAAGATTTTACAAAATAATATAATTGATAAGTTTCATAAATTTATAGAGCTTGATTTTAGGAAATTTTAGAAAAAATGATCTATTTTGAAGTTTGTATGATGAAGAAGACTAGTTACAAGTTTTATGCAGAGATTAAAAAGAAAAATTGTGCTTGTTCATATGGTTTAGAAGGACTCCATATATATATGTAATTCAAACAAATTTTGAGGGAGCAAATGATTCCAAATCAAAAACTTGTATACAGAAAAGTTGTAGACCTCTTTAAGACCTTCAATTTTGATTTTCATCCTATTTTCATGCAAATTTGTTTGGGTTACTTTTTAGTATTTTTGATTTTTTTACAAATTCAATTAAAATTTAAAGTGAAATAGAGTGATTTAAAAAAAATCAGAAGTGAAATAGCGTGATAAAAAAAGATTCGTGAAATTTGAATTTTTTTTGGGAAAAATCTGTTACAAAAACTGAATTTTTTTTGTTATTTTGTGTACAACTAAAATTACAAAAGTGATAGGAGGCAAAATCCCATCAAAATCGACGGAGTAGCCCACTTGGTTTGGGGCTCTTAGCTGTAGTTTGAGGTTTTGCTGGCGTGTTTCACCGGTAACCGAGGTTCAAATCCGTTGCTTTTAGTTTTTGCATTACATTTAATCGCAAACCTACTCCCTCCGTCTCATAAAAAATACAATTCTAACTTTTAAAAAAAATCTCACAAAGAATGCAATTCTAAAAAATAGATCTAATTACATTCTTAATTAAGTGGTCAGATCTAATTTGCATCACAAAACTTACTGTATTTAGCAAACAAACGAGGGTATTAGAATCTTTTCATTCCTTTACTAATCTGTTTTAAAAAATTAAAATTACACTCTTTTATAGGACAGAGAGTATTTCACTACTACTAAATTTGTAAGGGAGTGTCGACACCCCCGCATGGTTGGCCCCACCTGCATCCCGCCGCACCCTCCCATAGTCCCATCCGCTACATGCGTCCCCTTGGAAATCAAAGGAAGCCGCCGCTAGGAGCCTCCAGATGGTGAGGCCGGCAATGGCCTCCTCCTTGGGTTTGCGGTCGCCTGCTGTGTCTCGGTGGGAATCTTCTGGGGCTTCCTGAGGTGTTTCACCGGTGACTGAGGTTCGAATCTGGTGTGGAGCATTTTGCTTCTAGTTTTTGCATTGCATTTAATCGCAAGCCTATTTCACTATACTACTAAATTTGTAAGGAAGGGTCGACATACCCGCATGGTTGGCCCCACCCTGCATCCCGCCACACCCTCCCATAGTCCCATCCGCTACCTACGTCGCCTTGCAAATCGAGGAAGCCGCCCTTAGCAGCATGTGACAATCTTATTCGAGATAAATTCGTACTATCGTCTAAACCATTTCATTTAGTCATTAAGCGATAATAAGGAATCATCACGTTGAGTATTACCGGGTCGAAGCCTGATAAATCACGTGTACAATACACAGAGGATCGAACACATATACATTAAAACTCCCACGAAGGAGAGTCCAGAGTATCTTACAAATTAAAACCAATCTTCCCCATATGATCAGTTATTACAAACCATTGTTCTTGACATAGAAATATATAGTTCAAAGTTTAAAATACAGCGGAAATAACTAAACGATACAGTGGCATCATGGGAGGCCACCCATGACGCCATCACTCCTCGTCATGCACCCATTCCAGCTCCCAGCCGGGTGGGAATTCTCCAGGCCAAACATTATCACCTGAAAATAGCATATATAGCAAAGCTGAGTATACTAATACTCAGCAAGGCTTACCCATCTAAAATAAAAGACTTAGCCTCTAATCATGCAAGACTTTTGGCTAGTGGGTTTGTTTTGCCAAAAAGCTACTAAGGAGTGAATCCTTACTTTCAATATTTTAGCTCAAGTTCTAGTAGATTAAATCATTACTAAATAAGCAACTATTGTAAGCAAAAGTTGTGCAATACAATTAATCAAACATCAAGTTTATCCATATTCCATCATAAAGGGATCACAGTGGCCAGATGATTAGGCACTCTCGGATAATGGTGAGAGGCCGACGATCGATCAATTAATAACCTTGCAAGGTGGACCTAAACACACGGAAGAATGCATACCCCAAGAAGGTCAGATAAAAGCGAAACAGGGTATACAACGACCAGGCGGTTCCCGTCAATCTTCAGTTCGGGATCGGAACCTACATCTCTTGATACAAGGCTTACTAGATCGCTCCCACACGAACGTCCAGATTCACACAGGTACCACACTATTGCAAGCAGGGGGATACGTCACTGTGCCCCAGGGTAGTAGGGAAAGGTTCCCTTGCCGCGTCAATCGGGTCTTAGGCTTACCGGTCCCATTCCCGACAAATATTTAGTACGTTCAAAAGCTTAATCTAATAACAACTGGACCAGAGCCCAGAATCCCATGCTCTTACCACGTGAGCAATCCGATTTATCAAATCTTATGATTCCAACATAAGAACCTATTCTCGCGAGTGACGAACATCACTCGACTTGTACCGAGTCCTTAGTGCATAGCAACTAGCGACCAAGCATTCTAATAAGAGAACATAGGTACTTAAGGATCATGCAACTAGGGTTCCAATTCAACTCCTGAACGTAAATGCACGTAGATAATCAAAGATAAATTCAGAAGTTTAAAAAGAACACATAGGTCAATGATAAATCGGGGCTTGCCTTCGTTAGCAAGGTTGTCCTTGGGCCCTTCTAGACTTTGGTCTAGGTCTTGCTCTACAATGACGTAGTGCACGTCCCCGTTAGCTCCCTTGTCTCCTCCTTCCGGCATGAGTGTATAGCTACCGTCAGGAAGATCTACACGAGGATGCATATGCAAGATTTAATTGGAAGTTTTAAATTAATTAATTACACACAACATCTGACAAACATGGAGTGCATGGTTGTCCACATTCACCTAGATAATAATATGTTCAGCATACTCTTCCAATAAAGGAACAATATGTGGTGCTTTATTAATTATTCTTTTTGATGGTGACTGTGTACACATTTATACAAATAAATTAAATTAAAATGATAAAAACAGCAAGGGGTGGTTCCTAAGCTTTTTAAATGTTCCACATCACATCAATAGGGTCATTAGGTGTGGTAGTGGTGGTTTTCCAATTTAACTATATTATTAAGCTTAAATGGATTCCAATGTTCTTATTCATAAAATTAATTCATAAATACAGTGGGTGACACTTCTTAAGCTCTTTATCCCAATATCAAGCCACTGGATAAGATTTCACACTTAAAAGAGCTACAAATTAATTATACCAAAAATGACAAATTTTAGCTAACAAAACATGAGAAATTCATATAAAAATAATTAAACATCATCTGGGTCCAAATTTTCTCCCACTTATTCTCTGGTCTAAAACTAGGTTACACACACAACATTTAGCTCATGGGCCTTTCTGAATTTTAAGCTATGCAATTACATTTAAAACTAAGCATAAATCAATAATAAATATTTCTAACAGTCCTAAATTCATGATAAATTCATCAGAGGTGAATCTAGGCATTTTAAGACTATCACCAAAAGTTGGGCACAAAAATATATTTATATTTAGCTACAAAAACAATTTAGGCAGATCTAGCATAAATACAATATAAATCATATTAAAAGATTTACTAAGTAACTTTGTGCAATGTTTTGTGCAGTGCCTACACATGGCATCTCTAACAACATATCAAAAATTCAGCTCAAGATCACATCTAGATTTTGAACTACAACAAAAGTAGGTCAAATTGAGTTTGAATTTGCATTCAAAAACTATCTGTCAAAAGTATAGTCATGCTTTGCAAAAGATGTAGGTCTGCTCATAAGGAAACCAACAAAATTGGTTTTTGCATTTTTCTTTGATTTTCTATGAATTTTCCAAGATTCAGCCAAAGTATCCCAAAGTTTGAAGAATCTATTTACTAATAGGCCCCCGAAAAGATTTCTGTATTCACAGATATACCCTTGGTTTGCATTCAAGTCCCTGGGAAGAGTTTGGACCTTGCAATGTGGTCCTCGGGCTCGGCTGGCGGTGGGAATCACCGGATTCCGGCGAGGCTGTGGCTAGAGAGGGTCGGGGACGGGGCGGACGACGACTAGGTGCTCAACTAGGGGCGGTTGGTGGTCGAGGATGTGGTCGGGGAGGCGCCGGCGAGGGAGTGCGACGACGTAGGGGCTCGACGGCCGCTGGAGCTCCACTCCGGCGAAGGGGGCGGCGCAGCAGAGCAACAAATGGCACAGGGAGGTTTAGTGGGGTCGTGCAGAGCAGTTGGGAAGCTCGGGTGGTGGCGGTGATGCGTGGAAGGGTGACCTTGACTGTGGCGGCACCAATGGCGGAGGTGGTAGTGCTCTGGCTCGCGTGAGGAGGAACATGACGGGCCTTTTTATAGGTGGGCGATTGGAGAGGCGGTTCGCGCACGTCAAGTCAACGACGTGGTCGCGGCATGGGCACAGAGGTGGTGGCGACGCGGTTGGCCGGGCGGCGGTGGACGGTGTGGCGCGACCCGTGTGCGCGTGGCGTGTGGCGCAAGGGAATAGAGCCGGGACCGGGTATGGCGTAGGGCGGGCCCACCGTGCATGTGTGGGAACACGTGCCCCTCGGCGTCCGGGCCCATCCAGCGGTGTGGGCGTGCGGACTGGCGCCGTCGGCGCGCGGTGTCGGGCGGGAGCTTGGGCTCTTGGGCGCTGGCGTGCAGAACATTTCAGCCAGGCCCTGTTTGACTGCCCGTTTCTCAAATTTTTGCAACCAACGTGCACTAAGATGTTTACACCAAAGTTGGAGATCTCGTGATCCTCTACAACTTTTACAAAGGCTCCTATGTGTTTTTCCTCAACAGATTTCGCATAAACTGCTTGCCAAGATGCAGCTTTTCTCAGCGTCTGTAAACAGTACTCGCTGCCATTGATCAAGGTTTTTCACCAACTCCCACTTCGAATTTGAAATGCCACTAAACATCAAAGTTGTGTCCCATGAAAAACTACACAACTTTGGTATTGGGATATTTTGAAGTGTTTAGGTGAAATTTGGAGAACACGACAAAAGTTCTAGAAAGGTATAGATGTCAAAGGGGTTTGACTAGGGTTTTGACTATGCTTTTACCAAGGTTTGACCATTAGTGCTTGTTGACTTGATTAAGATGATAATTAGCACAAATTGACACTATTTGAAAAACATGGGGTGTTACAGCCTACCCCCCTTAAAAGGAATCTCGTCCCGAGATTCGAAAACAAAAGATAGGTGGGAAAAGATACTTATGATGCTGAGTTTGAAGAAAACACGGATACTTGGTGTTTAGAAACTGCTCGGTCTCCCACGTAGCTTCTTCTTCGGTGTGGTGACTCCATAATATCTTGTACATTTTCAACGTTTGTCTCCTTGTTTGTCTTTGCTTTTGATCTAACACTCTCATTGGATATTCTACTAAGGATAGATCAGGTTCTATCTCTGCATTGGTCTCCGTGATTATTTGTGCTTCTGGGATTTGCTCACACTTTTTCAATTGTGAGACATGAAACACATTGTGTACCGCGGAGAGTCGGTCCAGAAGTTTAATATGATATGCAACCGTAACGAACTTCTCGGAGACTTCATAAGGGCCGATATAGTGTGGCGCTAACTTCCCTTTTACTCCGAATCTTTGTACACCTTTGGTCGGTGACACATTTAAGTACACATAATCACCAACTTGAAATTCTCTGGGTGCCTTAGCCTTGTCATGGTAGCTCTTTTGTCTCATCTGAGCGGCTTTCAAAATTTCCCTAATCACTTCCACCTTCTCTTTGGCTTTTTGTACTAGCTTAGGACCGAATAATGTTCTCTCACCCGCTTGTGACCAATTCAAGGGGGTGCGACATCTTTGTCCATACTAGGCTTCGAATGGAGCCATTTTCAAACTAGCTTGGTAGCTATTATTATAAGCAAACTCTGCCAAAGCTAAGCATTTGTCCCAAGTCTTGTCAAAGTGAATAACACAAGCTCTCAACATATCCTCCACTATTTGATTTACTCTTTCTGTCTGACCATCAGTCTGGGGATGATAACTAGAGCTATGGATCAATTTGGTACCCAAGGATTCATGCACTTGTGCCCAAAAGCGAGCAAGGAATTGAGTGCCTCTGTTGGATAGGATAGTTTTTGGAACACCGTGCAAGCACACGATGAGGTCAACATAGATCTCTGCATAACGCTCGGCTGAGTAGGTAGTGTGGACAGCGATGAAATGAGCGGTCTTGGTAAGTCGGTCCACTATAACCCAGATGGAATCATGTTTCTCAGGGGTAAGGGGTAAACCTACAATGAAATCCATGCTGATGGCATCCCACTTCCATGCGGGTATAGACAAGGGTTGCATTTGACCTATGGTCTTTAAGTGACTAGCTTTGATCCTTTGACATGTATCACATCTGGACACATACTTGGCTATTTCACCTTTCATGTTTGACCACCAGAAATTTTCCCTAAGGTCTCTGTACATCTTGGTACTACCAGGGTGAATGGTGAATTTAGAGAGTTGAGCCTCATCTAAAATCTCCTTCTTTATTTCCGGATCCTAGGGAATAACCAATCTCTGATCGAACCATATCACTCCCTTTTCATCTTTCTGGAAATAATTGTACTTGGGTTCTCCCTCAGATTATTTCTGGTTGATTAACTGGACACCTTCATCAGTGAGTTGAGCTACGACAATTTTCTCATGGAGAGGGGATTCAGTGGAGATGGCATATAAATTTCCGTGCTCAACCATTTCTAGATTGAGCTTCCTCATCTCTTCACATAAAGTTTCATTATACGGCTGTTGATGACTGTTAAGTGCTACTTTTACACCGTCAATACCTGCATAAAATAAATGTAAAGTGATCATCAACACTACAATAGGGCTTGATACTGATAGTTTCCACGAGTGTTGGCGTTTCTAGCTTTTGTTGCAGGATGCACCGAAATACGTACCAAATGGTACAGTTGAGAGCAAGTAGTCCAATGGCTATTAAAGGACGTCATCATAAACAACCTCAAATGCCAATTTGGACTGCACCATTGCGACGGGCTCGTCGAGACGATCGAAATGGATGTATCATTTGTCTAGTTTGGAGTCCGGATGGGAAAGATATGCATAAGACAAGATCATACTCCCGATATCTTGTGAGCCCGGTGGGACCCACACCAGGCCACGTGGCCATGTGCTGCCACATTGGATGCCATGTGTCCATGACACCTCATCAATCCAAGTGAAGCAATCACCGACGAATCAGACACCGCCAAGTGTGCAGCACAAGGATCCAAGGGCCCACCAGGGACCCAAACCACCTCAAAACTCTGCATGCACCTGGAGCCGTCATAAGGGCCCACATACTAGTCACCTAGAGAAAGCACAAGTCAAAAGGAGGTGGGCTAGGGTCGACCGAACCTGGGTTCGACCGAAACCCTTTTGTCCCCGTTCACCATCTGCTTCCACGTGGTGCTTCCTTGTTGATCCCTTGCAGCGTTCCGGGGTGGATTGGTGACATGGCGCCCGTTGATTGGCCGGTAGAAGGTCGGTTTGGCTCCTTCCCCTGGAAGCTACAGAAGAGTGCAATGCAAGATTTCTCACCACGTGTCGCTCTCCTATTGGTGGCGCCCAAAGCAAGCTGCACATCTTCGAGAGGATTTGGCCTCTTGACAAGCCACCCCCTCCTCTATAAATAGGAGGGGAGCGGCTCCCTTTTGGAGCACATCCCAAGCTCTCCTCTCCTCTCATTCCCCATGTAGGGTGTGTGTGTGTGTGAGTGCTAGGTAGAGAGGGAAGTGAAGGTGAGATGAAGGTGTTCTTCTTTGTTCTTCATTGAAACCAAAGTAAGTATTTCGACATCACAGATTCTACAGTGCGCTCGGGTATCCACAGTCCGCCACATGTCCCCCAAAAACAACGTTGCGGAGCCTCCTCCGGCTCCCTCTCGTAAATACTTTATTCTGCTGCATAAAGCTTTACGCAGGGGCAACACGGTCATTTATCCATAGCATAACCCGATACCGAAGGATACTGTCGCCGTGCCATGGATTACGCATGATTCCAGTGAGTTACGCAAACTGTCACCGTGCCATGGATTACGCACGATTCCGGTGAGTTGCGCAAAACGTTTTTTCACAATTGGGTTCCATGCACTGCCACCGTGTTTATCCCCGGAGAAGAGAGCTGGTGCAAAGTGCCATGGATTACGCACCACGCTAGTGAGTTACGCATAACGTTTTCTCACGATTAGATTATCTGTTCCACTGCAATATGCTGCACAGAGGATCCCTTTACATTATGTTTATCCCCAGAGAAGAGAGCTAGTGCAAAGTGCCATGGATTACGCACCAGGCCGGTGAGTTACGCATAACGTTTTCTCAGGATTAGATGCCGTGCTATCTGTTCCACCGCAACATGCTGCACAGAGGATCCCTTTACATTATTTGCAAATCTGTTATGTAGCAGTTACCCCGCACCATCTGTGCAAGTGGTCACAGAAGATCTTCAATGATCCATTTACTCTTTTGACAAGTCGTAATATCGTGGGTTACGTACATCAGATACGTATAAAATATTGTGATATAACCACAGAAGATCCACCGTAATTCCGTAAAGGTTACGATCATGGGTTCTTGCCGTGCGTGTGGGCCAACACGATTAAGGCCCAAATTAATCATTGAGCGACCATGTTGCATCTTGGCGGCCTTGTCTACCGTATACGGTGCCCCCTTTTGTTCATGAGCCCTTAGCGTACACTATAATTCAGTATACATTGGATCACGTTTTTACTGTATTGACCTCAATATTTCGAAAAATAAGGATCCAAGGCCAAAGTATTTATTTTAATATATCCTTCCACTTTTTTTTTGAGGCAGGCTGATTGATTCGGATGTACATGGGCTTGATGGGCTTGGAGTCCAGGAACAGTTTGTTTGTGGGGTGGGGGGTGGTTCAAAGCTATGCGGATCGGATGACTTCTCTGAACGTGATTGGTCCCAAAAATCTCTGAACATGATGAAATCTTTTGCATCCGTGCTTGATCCTATCATTGGTGCTCACAATTAGGTCCATTCATCACCATTATACGTACGAGTGGTGGTGGTAACCCAATCTGCCTTGATGTCTCGTGCGTAGTGACCGATTTACAGAAGGTTACGCAGTTCGGCGGCCATCTGGATGAGACAAGAGAGGAGGTAACCAATAGTCAAACCAAGTGATAGGATACGCGCGTGCCTCAGGAGAGTACATGGCTCGTGTGAAAACTAAGTGGTCCAGGTTACGAAGATCATAGAGAGAGAGGTAGATAGACACAACAGCTCACATGTGTTTATGAAAGCGTGTCAATAAATGACCAATGGCGGCGCTCCTTCTCATTTTGTAGGGGGTTGCTCGGTTTGGGACATCGACTATTCGACTGTAATGACGACGGTGCGGCGGTGCCGGCCGGTAGTGGCCGCAAGTCGTGGTATGGAGGGGTACTATGGTAGATCCGTGTTGTATACTCCCTCCGTCCCATAAAAGAGTGCAATTCTAGATTTTTAAGGACAGATTAATGGTGTCGCGAAAAGACTCTAATACCCTCATTTGTTAGCCACATGCAGTAAGTTTTGGCATACAAATCAGATCCGATCACTTAATTAGGAAGGTAATCAGATCTATTTTCTAAAATTGCACTCTTTTGTGAGATTTTTTTTCAAATACTAGGATTGCACTCTTCGTGGGACGGAGGGAGTACATGTGTTTTGTTTTGTTTTGTTTTGGTTGAGTTGAGGCAGTGGAGTGATGCAACTGCATCGAACGCACCACAGTATGATGAACACATCCGATCCGCTGCTAGGCCTGCAAATCAAAAAATTTCGCGGAAGCAATCATATAGTAGATGCGGAACGTGATCACTAGCTGTTACACAGCTTCAGGTGCACACACATCATTTCATGTAGTATATATAAACGAGTGTATGTACATATGCATTTATACTGCATGAAAATATGTGTGCATCCATCGGTACCTTCCTGTAGTGATAACAACGAAGCACTGAAGCACCAAAAACAACTGTGTATCCCTAAAAAAAACCCAAAAAAAACTGTGTGACTCGCTGCTAAAGACCAAGGTAGAAGTAGAAGATCATGTAACCTCTGGAGGGGACGCCCAACAAGTGAAGGTAGGGCACATTGAAAGGACCACACATTGGTCCTGCAGACTCCGGAGTGCCAACCGGGCGAGCGTCGAAGCAGGAAATGCTCCGAGAGCCCAGCGTGGAGCCGAGACACCAGACCCTCCCGACCCAAACCATGTGACGAGTCGGATTGTTTGCCCAAAACTGATGGGTCGTGCGTGGTAACCCGAAGGACCCGACCCGCCGAACAGGAACTTTTCGATGGGCCGGTTATTTCTAACGGTGGACGACTTTTCGGAATGGCTTTTTCAGTTTTCGTCAGGTTTACTTCCTTCGGTTCTCTCGTTCATTGGTTAATAGTAATTAATGCTTACCCCCACGGCCCCGCCCGTCCCGTCAGGCAGGCAGGCTGGGCTTTCATGGGTGTATGGTTTTGTAAACAAATAAACGGTCTTATAGAGATGGGCCGTGGGCGTATGTGTGAGCGGTCGACTTTCCAGTTTTTTAGGATTCCTTCTTTGTAAACAAATAAACGATCTTATAGAGATGGGCTGCTATGAATTTTCAGTGTCATTTGTGAACTTTCACAGCGACATTTGTAATTGCCGTGTATGTTCTATACTAACATAGTTTTAGTCTCAACGTCTCTTCTATGTATGATGTACTAAACGAAGTTTATTTGCTCAACCTGTGAAACTTTGCGTGACGAAATCTAATGAGCATAATTAATCTACGATTTTGCGGCAGTAAGATTATTCTCGCAAATTAGCCCGAGTTTGTGATGATAGTTTTAAAACTGAGTTTGTCTAATACCCGTAATTAGTGGCCAGACTTGTAACTTTGGACCGGATAAAGTTTAGCCACATATACCAAATACATGTCATCACATAAGCATGGTACCGTCCAGCTTTCGCACTTCCACCTACAGCATGTGGTTGTCGTCTTCCGACTGGTCCTCCCACTCGTCATCATTGTCGACGAACTCGCCCTCGCGGATGGCTTTGAAGAAGCAGGTGTCGCCGACCTTGAGTTGGTTGTCCTGAACGAAGTGGTACCAGCCGTACTTGAAGTGCGCTCTGACCCGTCTCGCCCCCTGCTCGTGGTTCAAGCTCACTGTCCACGACTGACCGCACATCTGCAGTTCCACGAGCCGCCGTCGAGCATACCCATGCGCCTCCTGGAAGTGCAATGGCACGTTCTGCGACGGCATCGCTGAGACGACGCGAGAGTTAGATGTGGATGCACTGCATAATGCAGTAAAGCAAAAACTTGTAGCGATGGCAACTCACCAAGTACTCGGACTCCCTTGACCGCAAATTGCACGCCTTCAGGCACACGATAAATTGAGAGGGCTCAGCCACGGGCAGCAACCTGGCGTCGGTGTTCCCTCCGTGCGAGACGTTGGCCTGCAGGTATCGATGGCAGCAGGCAGACGTGTCAAAGACAGTTACGTCGAGCGTGGCCGTGGCACGGTCGTACCAAAACACGAGCAACTGGCAGTCACGCAGGTCGTGTGCGTGATAAAACTCCTCCCAACCTTCGGCTAGGTACATGGAGCCGATGTTGTCACCGACGGAGATGCTGACGCCCCACGTACCCAAGCCTGCGCCGTCGACCCGCAAGTTCAGCCTCCGGCGACCTCCGAGCTGCTGCACGAACTTAGGCGGCAGCACCTGCACACCACGGTCGAAAATGCTGATCAACAATTAATTTGTAAGCACAACACCTGGATATCGCTTTTAATTAGAAGCAGCACTTACCAGCAATTCCTGGTACATCCCAGGGAGCAAGATCTTGTAGAACTCGAATGCGTTGTCTGCGTACAATAACAGAGAATGTCATGCTATGTTGTCAATGACATGCATGCAGCAAAGGACTAAAGGGAAAATTAGATGTGTACCATTAAAAGAACTGGTCTTTAGGGGAAGAGGTGGCCGGGACGGGAAGTTCACCGGCGGCGCCCCCTCGGGGCCGACGGCAATGGCGAACGCAGATTGCCCGACCACAGCTGGCGCGCGGGGCTGCCGGCGTGTGGGTCCGATCGGTGGGAGACGCTACTGCACGGGGCAGCCGGCGGACGAGGGCATGTGCGCGGACGAGGGCAGGTTAGGGATGACAAGTGGGGTCTATGTGTCACAGGGAGAGGAAGGCAGCTGGTAACGGTGAGCTAACGTGAATGGTAAAAATCCATAACTGAGTAAACTTTCGATGCTATTTTTCTAGAGTTGAATCTTTCCATGCTATTTTTCCAAAGTTTGCATCTTTTGATGGTATACAAATCTAATTTTCCCAAGACTAAGGGTTTAGTGTTCGATTAAGTTCAGTACAAGTTACACAAAAGTATTGAAATTAAAAGCAATTCAAATGCTATTGTTTGGGTGACTATTGTATTCTCTTTTCGAATTGTAATAAGCAATCAGATACAATTGCTGGTTGGGTGTACAGAAGCATGGTATTGGTATTAGACCATTCTTCCACAGCACCAGAGGTCAGCAGGCGAGGCACTCGCCAGTGGAAAGTCGCGGAGCTCGCCGCCGGATGGCTTGCCGGCGGAGAGGATCGACCACACGGGTCACTGGTGTAGGTTTGCAAGAATGGAGGGTCGCGGTGTGGAGAGGAGGGGTGCCGGATTTTGGGGCGGAAGGGAGCTACGTGGCGGCGCTCGCCTCCTACGCGTGGGATGTCACCGGTCGACTATCCGCTCAGTGGCGTGAAGGACGCCGACACTTACTGCGCACAACCTAGGCACGTGCAGGACACTACCCGCCAACCACGCACACGACGCCGCCGCCAGCCGTTCCTCTGCCCAGCCGCGTAGGACACCACGCAAGTGAAGCTGATGCCGCACGATATTGGATCATTGTTTGAGTTTCCAATTCATAGGACGTCCAAACAACCGAATTGGTGTCCCTAGATTCCAAATCCTAGTTCTACACTCCAATGCCAACATCCAAAAGCTACCTAAATGCATGGAGCGGAACATACCAGCTACGCCGCTGTGAGCGTACATCTTGCGGCAAGCATTCAGGTCGAAGACCATGATGGCGAGCGTAGCGGCGACGCTGTCGTAGAGGAACAAGAGAATGTAGCCATCCAGAAGTTCGTGGGTGCGTGCGAACTTGTCCCAACCATGCGCGAGGCACATGGCACCGCTCTTGGCGTCGCCCAAGATCTCCACGTTCCACGGCGGCATCCCCTCACCGGCTAGCCGCATCTTCAAGATCTTGGCATCTCCAAGCTCCAGAACGAACTTATTCGGCAGCTTCTGAAAGTAGCAAGATTGATATGTGTCAGCGAAATCTCTTGCTCCCAAAGCGGACGGATCAGATTCACAACCTAAACAAAGTATGCAATTCGATCACTTACCAGGGTGTCGTACATGCCAGGAAGAAGAATCTTGAAAAACTCTAGTTGTTCGAAGTTCAAATCTGCCATTGCCTATTCTTGGCCTACCCTGCGCGGACTGTCACAGATAGATGAGAGAGGAGACGATTGACATAAGAGCCACAGACCTGGTGATGCCTAGGAACCTACTGATGGGAGTAGCTTCTAGTATAAGGGAGGCTTTCATGACCAATGCCAGTCGCCATGTCTTGGGACTCTACCCTTTTGACTACCATTGACAGGAAAGACGTTACTATGACATCCATGCCCCTCCATTTCGGTCGATGACGTGTGGGGTATAGCACGGTGGGGTTCCCTCGACAGACACACGATTGTAGATGTGCGAACGGCATGCATCACTTGTGTACTTACTGAATCCACTTCCCGTGCATGCCGCATCTTATTGGTTTGATTAAAAACTACTCCCTCCGTCTCTAAATGTAAGCATTCGTTGACTTTTTATGTTCATATATGACTGTTCGTCTTATTAAAAAACTTATGAAAATATTATTTATTTTGTTATGACATGTTTTATCATCGTATATATTTTAAGTATTTTCATAATTTTTTTGAATAAGACAGACGGTCAAACGTGATGCACAGAAATCCAAGAATGCTTATATTTAGGGATGGAGGGAGTATTAACTAATTTGCAATCCTATTGGTTTCACTTCAAACTCTCAACTACTCCAAGGTGGGGAAAATGCTAAGACATTGAAAGAATTAATTCCAGCAGTGCATCAGGTAAAAGATTTATTTCCGTTACAAAATGGTAAGACATTGAAAGATTTAATTCCATCAGGCATTTTTTGAGTACAGTACATGGAAAGCAAATAGAACATTACAAATTCTGATGAAGGAAGAAATGAAGGTTAAAGGTTGCAACAATATAAAGATTCCTCACTTGAACAAGCAAATACTATATAGGGAAGATAGGTTGCCACTGCAAATCCCTTGTCAAGCTTCATTGCTAGACGAAGCGATAAGTTGTCAACTTCTTTTTTTGTACTTTGCAATGTTCTTCTTCTCAATCTCCTCCAACTTCTCAGCAACATCTTCAGGCAGAACTATGTTATCACCACGCATTTGTAGTTTCTCCATGTCAGGAATGAAGAACTCACAATCAAATGAGTCCATGTCATAGATGATCCATGTTGCGTCTTCGTAGTCTTCATGTACAAGACCACAACGGGGACACCTGCTAGCGTTGCGGCGAGCTTGGTGACAGGCTTCTCCGAAGACGCCGCTAGCGTGGAACATCCTGCAGCAGGCTGATTGATTCGGATGTACATGGGCTTGATGGGCTTGGAGTCCAGGAACGGTTTGTTTGTGGGGTGGGTGTGGTTCAAAGCTATGCGGATCGGATGACTTCTCTGAACGTGATTGGTCCCAAAAATCTCTGAACATGATGAAATCTTTTGCATCCGTGCTTGATCCTATCATCGATGCTCACAATTAGGTCCATTCATCACCATTATACGTACGAATGGTGTGGTAACCCAATCTGCCTTAATGTCTCGTGCGTAGTGACCGATTTACAGAAGGTTACGCAGTTCGGCAGCCATCTGGACGAGACAAGAGAGGAGGTAACCAATAGTTGAACCAAGTGATAGGTTACGCGCGTGCCTCGGGAGAGTACATGGCTCGTGCGAAACGGAGTGGTCCAGGTTACAAAGATCATAGAGAGAGAGGTAGATAGACACAATAGCTCACATGTGTTTATGAAAGCGTGTCAATAAATGTCCAATGGCGGCGGCACAACTACCGCTCCTTCTCATGTTGTAGTGGGTTGCTCAGTTTGGGACATCGACTATTCGACTGTAATGACGACGGTGCGGCGGTGCCGGCCGGTGGTGGCCGCAAGTCGTGGTATGGAGTGGTACTGTGGTAGATTCGTGTTGTGTACGTGTGTTTTGTTTTGGTTGAGTTGAGGCAGTGGAGTGATGCAACTGCATCGAACGCACCACGGTATGATGAACACATCCGATCTGCTGCTAGGCCTGCAAATCAAAAATTTTTGCGGAAGCAATCATATAGTAGATGAGGAATGTGATCACTAGCTGTTACACAACTTTTGGTGCACACACATCATTTCATGCATGTACGAGGAGTCACTGGTATTGCCCTGATGCTCGCCGAGGCAGCGCCCGACAGGTTAGGCACGAGGAACCATGATGGATGCGTGGAGCAACATGGCTCGCGGTTGGGTTACCATAGCATATGCCTTTGATCAAAGCATGCCGTGTATCCCAGGCGTCCATGCGTGTAACCGAGGCGGTGCAGGTTACAGTGATGGCCGCCTGGGTTACGCACGCCAGCATCGCGGTTGCCGCGGGACACGGCGGGTGGTGTCGACTAAGCGCGTAACCTGCAAGGTCTCGTTACACAGGTGCCATTCAGCGGGCTGCGCACTAGAGAATTCCCTGGACGACGAGTCAACAGCCTCCCCCCCGGCGCGGGCTCTGCTTCGGGGAGAAGCAAACTGCGGTGAGGGCAGGCCGCTGTGGGCCACGTGGTGCACCATCATTATTACGATGGACGACGGGACGGGGCCTCCCTCCTCCGCTCCCCTCCCGTCGTGTCATCTGCAGCCACAACCGCCGCCCGCCTCGAGGAGTAAGCTGGACCCGCTGCATTACGTGTGCCACGCTGTGCTTCAGCCTAGGTTACGCGGCTTGCTGCCAAGCCAAGGGTTACGCACGGTCACTGTGTCGTGCCGTGTGTACAGCCTTGACGGGACAGGACGGGCCTGCTGCTGCAGGCGCCTCCGCTCCCGTCTCGTCGTGTCGTCCACAGCCACAACAGCGCCGCCCGCCCCGAGGAGTAAGCTGGACACGCTGGGTTACGCACAATCCATGATGCACACGCGTACTGCATCCACTCTGCAACTAAGCTTATATAAACTATATATATATATAAACTATATAATTGGTACCCACTAACGATTTCTCTTGCCTCTCAACGCGCCATGTCATAACCCACTACACGCCATGTCACCATCCAGTATAAACCATGTCAACATCCACAAAGACATGTATTTATGCCTTCGTCGATTTTCTGTGGCTAATAGCATGTTGTATTTGCGAGTAGCATGCTATAAAATTCTCGTAGTTGAAATACATGTAGGATCAATCATTTAAGAATGGTTCTTGCTCAACAAAATTAACTTTCTTTCATATATATTATTGTTTACAGATAAATATCGTCATGTAATCATTTTGGTGTTTCTACTTTCACATTTCACCTTAAAATTTTTCTTAAAAATTCCCTCAGCAACGCGCGGGGTATCACCTACTAGTTATTAGTTACTCCTACCTCGTCTGCGACATCACGACGATGATCAATTAAGCTGGACCCGCTGGGTTACGCACAATCCATGATGCACACGCGGTGCTTCAGCCTAGGTTACGCGGCTTGCTGCCAAGCCGGGTTACGCGCGGTCACTGTGTCGTGTCGTGTGTACAGCATTGACGGGACGGGACTGCTGCTGCAGGCGCCTCCGCTCCCGTCCCGTCGTGTCATCCACAGCCACAACAGCGCTGCCCGCCCCGAGGAGTAAGCTGGACCCCCTGGGTTATGCACAACCCATGACGCACACGAACACTGCATCCACTCTGCAAAATCCACACTGCATGGCTCAACACTGACTGGGTTATGCACAATCCATGACGCACACGCATACTGCATCCACTCTGCAAAATCCACGCTGCATGGCTCAACACTGACTGGGTTACGCACTGATTGGTTGCGCAAAATCCCGGCTGCATCCGGTCGTGTCGATTCTACGCGTCACCGGCTCCAGCTCGGTTACGCACGGTTCGGCGACGCACCATCCCATGGCACCTGCATCACCGACTGGGTTACGCACGCCAGCATCGCGGTTGCCGCGGGACACGGCGGGTGGTGTCGACTAAGCGCGTAACCTGCAAGGTCTCAGTTATGGAGGTGCCATTCAGCGGGCTGCGCACTAGAGAATTCCATGGACGACGCGTCAGCAGCCTCCCTGGCGCGGGCTTCGCTTCGGGGAGAAGCAAACTGTGTACAGCCTTGACGGGACGGGACGGGCCTGCACGTGCCTCCGCTCCCGTCCCGTCGTGTCGTCGACAGCCACAGCGTCGCCCGCCCCGAGGAGGAGTAAGCTGGACCTGGTGGGTTACGCACAATCCACGACGCACACGCTCTGCTTTAGCCTACTCCTAGGTTACGCGGCTTGCTGCCATTTGTAGGCTCCTGATAGATGCCCTGAGTACTATTGGCAAAGGGAGTAATTCGCGAAGCTTATCAGTGTCAAGAGGATCATAGTGCATGAGGAACCAGAAGAAGAATCAACCTGCAATGTGGAAGCTGTTTTCAGGAGGGTCATGCAAGCTGACAATGGTATGCAACAGAAGACATGAACATGCAATGAAGTAATTAACTTTGCAGCTATATCAATGATATAGTTTGTTGTTTTTTCCTACCTACTGTGATCATCTCCCGTGATCGTAGTCTTGTATTTGCTGCTATATCAATGAAATGTGTTGCACCGTGTCAGGCCCGCACATCAAGAGACGACAGGTGAAGTGGAATGCATAATCTGCACAGTGTCGGTTACGCATGATGCAACCTCGTGTCGGACCTGCGGAACTGATACCTTTTGGTGGCAGCGCGTGGCAGGTTATGCACGAGGAACCATGATGGATGCGTGGAGCAACATGGCTCGCGGTTATGCAGGTGCCCAACGCGTCTCTTTGTGAATTCTGAAATGTCACCGTTCACACGGATGACTCGAACTGCGCGCGCCTCGGGTCTCGCCGTCCAGCACCCGTGCCCCTTCTTAAGTACAGTAGGCAAGGCATGGCGTGTCCATACTCCATAGCATCTCGCATTTCTCTTCCATTCCGCTCGCGTTCTCCATTTCGTCTGTTCATTTCTCCTGTTCGCCATTGAGAACATGTCCAACAGCAGTGACTCTGACGACTGCAACTCCTACAACGGCGAGGAGGAGTTCGCCCAGATGGTCACCGAGATGGCCAACGAGTTCGCCTCTGGTCAGCGCCGCGTTCACCGTGTCGGAGGGTACTATCGTTGTACCTTCTGTCCCGGCCGGATGCAGCGCAACTGGAGCCTCCTCGAGTTGCTCAACCACACCACCGGGTTGTCCACCAGAGGCAATGGCCTCAAGGGGCCGCAGCACAAGGCGCTCGCTGACTACATCCTCTACAGCAGCGAACTGGCCCGCGAGCACAAGATCGGTCACGTTGGTGACTGCGGTGGCAACCTCGCCGTGCAGGTAGAGAGGGACCGCATCCACGCGGCCAACCGGGCGAAGGCGGCAAAGCGCAAGAGCAAGGTTTTGATTCTTTCTTTATTCGCACAACGTGTTGCACTTTACATTCGAAATGCTTTACCCATTTTAAACTTTGTCTTCCTCTTTTCATAGCGCATGGCGGTTTACCATCTCCCCGGTGACAAGTGTCATCCCGACGGAGGCGCCGGCTTGTAGGCTGCGGCTCACTGATAGTGAGATGCACGGAAGGATGCTCCAGCGGTGTCCGTACTAGGGCAGGGTTGCCCTTTATCTTAATCTATCTAGGTTTACTATTTTCGCTATATGTAATTTCGATCCATACTTTATGTATCTTAATTTCGTACTTTGTTTTAATGAACTTGCTATAATAGTGTTATGTGTCTAATTTAGAGATTATGTATTTTGGATTTGTTTCGTTTCGTTATTCCATTCCAAACGCATGCTATTTCGATGGATCCATCAGATTTGGACTTTGTCGTTGGATCCCCTCGATTCCATGTTAGGACTAGGCTGTTATTGGGCTTGTAATAGGGTAGCGGGCCTGTGTGCCGCCGTGGGCCGTTGGGCTTGTGTACGCTATCCGGCCTGCTGGCCATATCTGTAGGAGGCATAGGCATTTATTTATCAACATATAATATCAAACAGTTGAACTGTTCTTGTTCCTCCTGGTGCTCCTGCGCCGTTCTCTTCTCGATTCCCCTTCTTTCTTCTTCCTGATCTCGGTTTCCTGCTATTTCCCCTCTGATTCCCTTCTCCAATCCCTTCCCTACTACCTCCTGCTAACATTCCATCGACCACATCTTCTTGTCTTCCCCATGCACTGTGCTAAGCAAGTAGAGATGGTGGTGGTGGCTGAGTTATAAGCGCAGCAATGTTCGCCGGAGGCCCAGTGGTGAGGCTTATCTCTTGGGTTCGGTGCTGTGGTTTCGACTGGCAGGGGCGGTGCTATGATGCACGTCAAGGCCGCCTGCTTCGAGTGGCCGGCACTGTGTCGTTGCAAGCTGGTGGCTTCACGTCGTTGCAAGAATCATGACAAACAAGTCTGAAATATGATGATTAAAGTTTATGGTACAACGAAAGAGTTAACTTGCGGCATATTTTGAAAGCAAAAGAGAATAGCTAAATACTGAAATAGGAGGCGACAACAAGCTAATCCTCAGAAAGGGACAACATGCATATATATGAGCTTTTGAATATTCATCGCAATGAGCAGAATACATATAGTAAACACTCTACAAATACATACACCATGGGCCCCTCTCTTTCATGGGCCCACCCCCCTAAGACGGCCCTGCTGCTTAACCATGGTCAAATAAAAGAACTAACACTGAATGATTCATCGATGCCTACATGGGCTCAACCCAACAAGGAGTTAGGCACGCAGGCCCAGTACAAAACCCAGATAGCTATTTCTATAATAAATGAGTACATAAGTGTTTACTTAATGATACATCTAAAAAAGTGTTTATTTAATGACAAGTGTTCGAAAAATGCAACAAATGACATAGAGCACATCAAAAAATACAACCAATGGCATAGAGCTCAAGTCCTAATTTCCAATGCCGCTCTATAGTGAATGGAAGCATGTTTGTTTGCTTTTCTCCATCAAATTTCTTGATGCCAACAAAATCTTAGTATGTTTATACATAACTCTAAGGTTCAGAAAGAAGAGAGGTTTGTCCATCCTTAAAGACCTTAACATGGCAGAGTGTTCCTCCAGTTTCATCTGCAAAAGTGATCTTTCTTTGTTTCCTTGGCACTTCAGGATGTGAAACAACATTCTTCTTTGCTAGGCTCTGCAATTGAAAACATAGTCATGAAAGAAGCATCAGGTCAGATTTCAAATTTGTATATAAAAAATGTTAGTAGTCTTAAAAGTTGATAGGGACGGACCATTATTTTACAAAAGCGATTGCAGTCTTTGTTCATTATCGATAACCATTTCCTTGTAGTCTTCTCCACTTCTAATGCATCCTCAGAGGCTGCTCTGATATGTCCATTGAAACAATACACCACATCAAACATATGCAAGATTGGAGTTGTTTTGTTTTCAAAGTTCTAATCAGTATGTGTCAGTAAATGGACAAGTAAATATTTTTTCTGAAACAAAAACGTATAAATGATCCGTTCTGCATCATCTACTTTACTTTTCATTGAATTAATATGCTTCTTACAACAAACTATAAAATTAGGAATTTAACAATGTCTCACCTCAGCAATTTTGAAATTAGGAAGTAGATAATATGCTTCTGACGACAAACTTTCATCCACTATATTTCTCATGTGCTTCAAGCTCCTTGTAAGTTTTGCAGCTATGTTTTCTATATTATGCATCTGTCTTTGAGAAAACTCAACAGCTTTCTCAGTGTCTAAGACCACCGATGAATTTATCATGCAAGACCAAGTTGTCTGTTGATGATAGGGGGATCCTGTTGACTTGAGAACTCCTTTGATTGTTGGGGAGATATCAGTCCTGCCCATAAGTCTTCTATCTGTGCTGAACATTGATCGGTCTTGCTTTTGTGCTGGCTGAGGTAATGATATTCTAGTTTTATCACAATCTTCTGTAACAATTTTCCTCTCTGCAACAATAAGAAAGAGTACGATTTAAACTGATCTTTGTACAAATATTAGAAAATATTAGCAGCAAATACTGCTTACTCAGTCTTTGGACTCCATCACAGAAATCAATACCAGTCAGAGCATTGCAAAGTTTCTGCTGAGACGTTGGTGACATAATCTGAAAACAAAAACAGGAGGAGAAATATGTTAGTATGGCTATCTTGTTCATCATTTGTACTGTAACATTATTGAAGGAATGGTTCAGACCTTTCTCTTGGAAAATAATTTCTTTGGACCATGTTCTTCAATTGATTCGTCGTCAATAAGAAGTTCTGACTTCTTAATTTGGCTATCAGTTTCCCGAGAGGTAACAGAGGAATTTGGATCTCCAGCAGATAATTTATGTGATTCTTCAGCATTAGAGATCTCTGGCGTGACACCGGTAGGGTTTAACTTACCAGTACAAGACTGGAGTAATTGATGTTGAAGCACTAATTCTTCTGGTCCTTCATTATTAACAGACCTACAAATATCATCATCTACTGTAGAATGTAACTTATCCTTCGATGGCCACTACACATTATCCAGAAGTGAGATTTGATTATCTAAAGCATTTTTAAGAAGTAGTACACTCCCCAGCTATTTCTTCAGTACAGTCTGGAAGTGCAATAAACAGTTACCCACATGATTGCAAGGGAATGTTTATTTCAAGAAGTATTTGCGGAAATAAGAAGAAAAAAGCTGTAGACATTCATCTGAGAAATTTAGATAAATAAGAAATGTACTTCGTATGAACAGGCTAGTTACTCACTAAAAGCAATTTGAAACTGCTCCAGATCGTCAGCTCTCCTTCCAAGCTTCTCCAATGTTGGGTCATCTGTTGTCGCTTTGAATGGGGAGCTATGTGTGGGGCTAAGAGTATCACCTCTCATTGATGTTGTATCTTCCACTTCTACAGCATGTGGAGAAGATGTTAATACTTCCATCTTTCTATTAGCTTTAGCAGCAGATGTTTTTGGCCTCTTCTACTTCAACACAATAAGAGGCTTATCAAGATCAGATTCCTCCCAGTCAGAATCTTCATCATATATTACGTGGACCTTCTTAAGCCTTGGAGATCTTCTGGGAGTACCCAAATCAATTTTTTTGGAAGCAGAAGTAGGCATGCTTCCTGTAGAAATGCAGAAAATCAAGTATTATCAACAGGTGCATGCTCCATAGATTCATGAATATCATCACTTAAAATGCGGATACTGCTAAAAAATGTAAACCACATCCAATAAGAGCGTCACACTATTCAATAAAAAAATAGTGAAACTTAATGTAACCAGGAAAAATGATGTCGATAAATAACAGAATCATAATATGTGATATAAGAGAAAAGGAAACATGAGTACCCGAAACGAACACCTTTTCTCCCGAAACAAATCTGCGATGCCCACCCCACCCCCTGTTGAAATGCCCAGATAAACATAGATCTACAACAGCCCACAGCTTACGGAAGTACCAAGAGGGGAGGTGGCGACGTGTTCCGCGGGAGGTACTGAACTTGGACGGCAGTGAACGGCGGCTGCTGAGAGGGGGGGACGGGGTGACAGCGCCCTGGATGCCGGCTTCTTGGCAACGCACCCCGAAGGCCCTAAAACAGATCAACTTTATATGGCACTCCCTCCATTCTCTTTTGATAGGAATACTCCGTATTTCCAAAAATCAGATTTTTACAAATGATAGTCCTATTTGCCATTGGTGTGGGCCGTGGCAATAAATGGCACAGATAACAATGAGTATCATGAGTAGAATGCCATTTGACAGAAGAGAAGTTTAAGACTACTAGATGCATGGTGCAACATTGGCTGGGTTACGCACGGGGTCTATTATGCAAATCGGTCGTGTCGATCCTGCGCGTCACCTGCATCCAGTCGTGTCGGTTCTGCGCATCACCTCAGCTCGGTTACGCATGGTTCGGCTACGCACCATCCGTTCTGCATGGCGCGTGCAACACCAACTGGGTCGTGTCGATTCAGCGTGTACGCACTGTCCGTTCTGCTTGATGCAACACCATCGGTTCGGCGGTTCCAGATGTATGCGTAACCTGAACCCGCTCGTACCCGCACAGACTCAGTTACGCACCTTGATGCTGCAACACTGACTGGGTGGTGCCGATTCGGCACGTAACCTGCATCCGGTCGTGTTGATCCTGCGCGTCACCTGCACTGCACCAGCTTCGGTTAAGCACGATTCGGCTACGCACCATCCGTTCTTCATGGCGTGGCGCTTAATAACATAAGAAATAGGCTTCGGTTGTACTCCGTATGCATAACCTACACCCATTGGGTTATGCACCATCAGTGTTGCTGCATGCATAGGGCAACTACGACTGGGTAACGCACAGACTCTGTTACGCACCATTCAGGCAACACCGAGTCGTAGGTGCATGCAGCACTGATAGTACGTCACCGAGTGGGGGTAGGTTACTCGCAGGATCGACAGGACCGGATGCAACAGGGATGGTTACGCCGAGTCGATGATCGGCTGGGTGCAGGTTACGCCGGTCTGGGTTATTTGCTATTTTTATTTGTATTAGCAGTGAATATAAAACAGCAAAAATAGAAAAGGGTGCAAAGGCACTAATATAATATAGATGCATGCATGCATCTATCCGATCCAATACAGGGTTAACATATATATATATATATATTATGAATTCTGAATTCATCCGAAGGCACTAGATTGATCTTCTCCACCCGTTATTACTACTACTGCTAGGTGTCTAGGATAAGTGTCTAGGATAAGTCTATGCAACGGTCATAGCTTAGAATCTAGTCAATATATTTATAGAGCATACTGTGGAACCACGTACACACAAAAGGTACAGACAACAACATGTACTACTTCAACACATACATGTATTTCACACAAATAATACACAACTACAGACAACAACATGTACTTCACGCACGCTACATAGTTGCATTAGAAAGTTGATGATCAAGACAAATAATTTACACAAATTTATACCCGTGGTTGATCACCAGACGATTTGCTACCTCAAACGAAATATAAGAATCTTTGGTAGCATAATCCACCTGCCACCGCAAGAGATATGTTATAGCCCACTTATTGTGGTTGACTTTTTGCTTTTTGATTCGTAATCCTAGTACCGCTGATGCAAGGTCCTCCAGCGATGACCTCCAATTAGGCTTAGGTTTCTTGAGGTGTTTATATTTTTCAGCAGCTTTCGGTACTTCCTTCTGGAGGTCAATTGGATTGCTGATAATGACCCCAAAATCCGTCTTTAGGCGCTCAACGTCATTACCAATATGTGCTCCTGTAAAAATGTGCCCCTCCTCTGTGAGGAACTTCGTCATGACATCTGGTAGTTTGTGGCCGGCCTGGTACACCTTGTTTTCCAAAAAAAGTAGGAATTGATGGATCATAGACGAGCCACATCATTAAGGCAGTATACCATGGGCACACACCAAGAATTAGCTCCACAAAACTAAACATTTTTAGTCTAGTTATTCACAAAGCCTTTCTAAAAGATGTAGATCTACTCACAAGGAAACCAACAAAATTGGTTTTCCATTTTTATGATTTTTCTACGACTTACTAGACAATTTACAAGTTACTGTACTAAAGAGAAGAAGAAGAAGAATCTTCTTTTCACTAGGCACTAGGCAGAATTGAAACTTCACAGATAAGCCTTGCTCATGTGTTTGACCGCTAATTAGAGATATTAAATCAAGTCACTTAACAAAAATATCCCCACAAACCCGGGCTAATTTGCGAGATGAATCTAATAAAGACTTTTGACCGCACACTTAGAAGATGGTTACTGTATCATTACTATAGAAAATCATGAATTAATTAGGCTTATTAGATTCGTCGCACAAAATTACACTCAACTGTGAAAATGTTTTATAAATAAACTTTATTTATCACTTCATGCATGCAAGATTCCCTCAGTCTAAAGTTTAGACACTCCTAAACAAACACTGCCTGTATGAGAAGAATACGAAACTGATATACCTGAAAGATAAGGCAGTGGCACCCCACGCAGAGTTGCAATAGGGTAGTCTCATAGTGCCCGTCACTGTCGAGATGCCACTCGGTGTCCAGTCCCACTACCATACCACCTGGAGCTTGATCACTTCTGATTTCGTCGAGGAATTTGTTTGATGACCACCGGATCACATGTGATTGTCGTGTTGATAGTCGTATCGAAGAATTTGACCTCCTCGTAGCATGTCGGTGGCCACGGATCACGTAGCGGCACATCCAGTGTGATGACAGGCCACTCTTCCCACTCGCTTCGGGCAGGCCATGCACCTAGCGGCTCGTCGTTGACATTCTGGTCCTTCTTCATCAATTCATCCCACACTGATATCTGTGGGACGTCCTCGCTGCCGCCCTTCTCATGGGAGATCTCTTTCGCCGAACTCGAAGGTATGCTACCGGACTCCATGTCAGGATTCGTCAGGGAGGGAGAGAAGAGAAGAACGGTGGATGCAAGGTAGAAGAAGGGGTGTAACTTCGACTGCTGTATATTATAAACTACCGCGAACGCCCGAGCGAATCGTCACTACTATCCTTTGGAGAAAGGACGCAACTTCTTAGACAGTCAGGCGGAACGGCGGCGGTTGTTGTACATGCGTCCCTTCACGCTTCCTATACTCACGGCACATGTCGATTCACAGAAATGAAAAAGAAAACTACTTAGTGATGACCTATTTCATGTGGAAATGGAACGTTACAGGAAGAAACGCTCTGTAGCACAAACACTCGTATTGAAAAAAAACTCATAGACGTCTCAACGGATAATTTCTTGCTGATACATTGCAGTAGAACAAACATAACCTACAGGTAACAGCCTCTACATTAACATAGACATCTAGATTTCTTACGGAAAGCACCAAGATAACATGCAAGACATGTACTCTAATGATTTTCTACGTCATCATCCAACGAAGAAGCAGGATGGTAAACAGGAATGTGAGCACACGACGGCTCCGTGCGCCAGTTGGGCAAGAGTTCACCATCAATATACACACGGTAGCCTCGAGCAACTCCTGGTTGTGGAGGACCGGCTCCCTTTATAGTACCAGTATGGATGCGAGTGCGGTCGCGTGGTAGAGGAATGAGACTGATCTGGCGCAGTAGTTCATCACGCTGTTCCAGCGACTCGAAGATGACGAGGTCAAACCATGCACCAGAAACAACTGGGATTGCATAGAACCCAACTGGCAAGGTGTTCGGATCTAGGGTGATCGTCACACTGGTTTGGTTGCCTGCATTGGTGGTAGGGCCACCAGCATTACCCTTGAGAAAGAGGAACGAACATAAGTTCAGGAGAAACCAAGTATTGAGAAATACGAATGCAACATAGCCAAATGAATGCAAATAAGCAGGAAGATGCAACAAACCGATGCTTCACCAAGGGTGAGGTTACGGCTATTCATCCCTTTCCACCGTTCTAGACCTGTCAATACTCAATACTACTACTTGGTAGGGAGCAACTTTCTTTTATAGATGTGCTATCACGCTCAAATGAGGCGAAGCGGTACACATAGGTCAGTAGGTGTACCGCCCATGTATGTACAGTGTCTTCCTGCAAAGGGCACGACGTGGGTGCTGCTTTGGGCGGTGAACCAGGGATGCTCGGTGCGATTCCTGACACGATGATGTGACGGCACCCCACGGCCCCCTCACTATTTATGCACTAACGTCTCATCTCAGCACTAGCATCTCTTGTCATCAGCAGTGTCAAAATGACAGTCAAATTGGCGCCAAATATACTTTCGTTACACAGCTGGTGATCAACTCAAATTTACTACAAAAATTTATATCCGTCCTCGATCAGAAGATGATTCGCTATCTAAAAAGGCAATTAAAAAAAATCTTTGTTCCCGTGATGCACGGTAACATCGTTTATGTTTTCCTCACTTTATACCAATGTGTAGGGAGGCAGTTTCCATGCGTCATGTACCCGTGCAACAGGTGATTTATTTGGTGACGGTTCGCGTGCATCGTAATCCCACGATTAACCACGAGGCGCATGGGTCCTGATTATTTTCCATCTCCAAGTAGTGGGGTTGTGGGGCGGTTACTATGACATAATCGCCACTATAAATTCCCTGTACTTCTTGTGCCAATTCTGACACGAACATTTATTTGATTTCCGTCTTTTTTTCGTTCGTATTTGTAGATCCTCGACGGAACGTACAAGAGGTTCACCATGGCTTCCTCAAGCGACCCGTCCAAGCGTGGAAGGGAGGACGAAGATGATGTGGAGAAGGAGGCCAAGAAGTTGAAGGAGATGGACAACAAGGCCAAGAAGTATGATGATTTGTTCAATGACATGTGGTGGTCCGTTGTCATGCTGGAGAAGGCCTGGAACAAGCTTCTAGTGGTGGCAAATGCGTTCCGGATCCCAACACCACACGATATCAAGGATAAGAGCGTTAGGGGACTCGCCTTCAGGATTGATCTCATTGCTGAAGCTTTGGAGAACTCCCCAATGGTGAAGGATCGTCGCTCCGATGACGACAAGGACGTCTTCACCAATGAGAAAGAAAAGGGCGTCAACGATGGCGCCGACCCCTCCGGTTCCGCCTGATCACTAGGTGAGCATGGCTGTCGATCCTCCTGTCTAGTTTTAATACATGTGTGTCGGTTTGTGTTTCTTAGTTGTTTTGCTATTTTTATTCGCTGTACAAGATGGACAGAACTGTTTGTCTAGATGTTTATGTTCGTTTATGTTTGATTATATATTTGGGAGTCAAATTCTGAGTTCAGTAGACCATTAACTTCGGTTGTTCGTGCGAATGTCTTCTCACAGAGTACATGCATAATGTATGCTAAATCACGGTAGACATAGTGCACGTACTGACAGATTGGTTTGTCTTATTATCTACACTATAATGTGCGTATTGTCAACGACAACACATGGTCTTCAACCGCTTTTTGAGCAATCTGTCATGATATAAACGACAGATTGTCATTGTCCTCATGCCCATCATCACTAATATTAGTGCTCCAGTGTGGCGTAAGGTCGTACATATAATCTTGGGTAACATCGGTAAACTTTGGGTGGAAGGCAGCTCATCCTTATCCTCACTTCAATATATATGTGTTCCCAAAACATACAACCACCATCCAACGCCCATACCTCTGCACTGCTAAACTTGGTCTTGTAGTTTTAGCACCAGCAACACCATGTCTGAAATGTCTTCCACCTCTCGGCGCCACGGCCGAGTGCATGGGCGTCATCTCTTGCTACCCTTAATCTTGTGCCCTCGTTGCAGCAGAGACTATGTCCGTGTGTTCACCTCTCGTACACCTGCAGGCAATCCAAATAGAGACTTCTACAAGTGCCCATATCATAATGTAAGATTCAGGTGTTTCTTTCAAAATGGAAGGTTGTTCTACCGGGAAGTTCATGATTCATCTGTGTAGATCGACTCGGCTGGGGCATGTGACTTCTAGAAGTGGGAAGATCAGTATCTTCGCTACCTGGAAGACGCTAGGATATTGACACATGACCAGCTAGGTAATGGGATCAACCCTAACCATCTTGATCAGCAGCTCATGCTGGTTAAGTGGTTGCTATGCACGCTGTTGCTCTTATGTGCCGTCACTGTTGCCCTAGTTGTTCATTTGGTTTCAAAGTAGATCTGCAGGTATGAATCTGTCGCCTATGTCTTTGTGTTAAGTGGATCTGTGTGTTTTGCACCTCTACGGTGTGTGTTAAGTAGATCTGTGTGTTGCCCAATGTATTGCTGCACCAATAAAGAAGATTAAGTTCTACTTTTTCAAAATCATTTTCCCTTGACTAGTTTTGTTAATCACTTAATTTACTTTTGAATAACGTGTTATCTTGTTGATACCCATTTGAATTTCACCTTATTATGCGTCGTTTCCCATGAGATGCATACATCTGATATAAACAAGGCGGATTTTCCAGTGTGATTGTTACACGACGAACTTGTGCTATGAATGACTTTGTGATTGGTGAATTCACGCTCCTTTGTTTAGATAAAGGATCAATTCCTCCATAACTAAGCAGATGCTTCGGGAGATTATGTTTTTGCTTCTTATTTTGAACAGAAGGGACAAAGATTCTAGCATCTATAAACAAATGTCATAAGTCAAAGCTAAGACAAACTATGTGCTTCCATAATATTTTTCCACAGCAGATGTGTACTCCTGGGTTCATCAAATACACGAATGATGTTACAAAATTAAAGAGAGTTAAAATTTGGTTAATATGGGTAAGGGATAATATCTATAGGAAAATGAACGAACGATGTTATTACAGTTAAAAAATGTTTATTCCTCTTGGCACACAAGAATTAAAGGTTCGTTATTGCATTTTCGTTTGTGCGGCCTTTTGCTACCAATGCATTACCTTTTCACGTATATCGTTTTGCTAGGGTAGCTAACGCGGACGCATTCGCTGGTTGGTGACAGACTTTTCCACAGAAGCTCACAACGTTAACAGGAACCGGTATGGACCCTCATGAAGTGAAGTGAGATCCCTGAGCGAACATATGCACCCATTCAAATAAGAACCGCGACAACCACAGCACCACACTCTTTTTATAGTTTACACTATCCCACTCATTCCACGATTTCATTTCATTCAACAATGGAAAGCCACAAGAGGATACGACGCCGCAATGGCCGACTGTATCTGCCTCTGATAACACCACCAATCGATATACACAACATTTGTGTGAATAAGCTACCATCCGTGATAGAATCACCAAGTTCGTCCTCCATCTGTTATAGACAGCCCTGTTCAAAGGTAGAGGTGAGCTAATCTTTTCAAAATCTATGCCTCTCACATTTTTTTAGATCACAAAGAATAATTTCTTCTAGATTTATTATGTATAGTTAAAGTTTTGTTGCCATCCCCAATTCGAGAAACCGTTTTTCTTTCGTCACACACGAATTTTTTCGGGTCATTGCTGTCTTAAAGAGGTCTTGCGCGTTAAGTTCCCACCATCGCGTACTACCAGTTTAAATTTGTTTTGGGAGGGTCGTCCTTGCAAAGCAAAAACGCGTGCGCGACACAGCATTCGTGACGGCCACTTCAAAAACGCCTGGCGAACGAACATAAGTACGGATGTAAACCAAACTTTAGAATTAGATGAGGGACGTATGAACGAATTTTCCCAAATACATGAAGAACTTTTGTAACGTTCCCATTTTTTTCAACAATGATTAATGTTGCATAGGGTATTTTTTTACTTAGATAACTAACAATTGTATTACTGATTTCAGGATACAATTGTTTACAAAGCTCCTGCTATAGGGAAGTCCTTCATGCAAACTATTCAGTCATGTTGATCCTGCGCGTCACCTGCACCAGCTTCGGTTACGCGCAATTCGGCTACGCACCATCCGTTCTTCATGGCGCGTGCAACACCGACTGTGTTGCGTCGATTCAGCGCGTAACCTGTACAGGTTACGCACCGTCCGTGCTTATTGATGCAACACCGACTGGGTTGTGTCGATTTAGCGCGTACACACCATCCGTGCTGCTTGATGCAACACCACCGGTTCCAAATGTATGCGTAACCTGAACCCGCTCGTACTCGCATAGACTCGGTTACGCAACTTGATGCTGCAACACCGACTGGGTGGTGCCGATTCGGCGCATAACCTGCATCCGATCGTGTTGATCCTGCGCATCACCTGCACCAACTTCGGTTACGCGCGATTTGGCTACGCACCATCCGTTCTTCATGGCGCGTGCAACACCGACTGCGTTGTGTCGATTCAGCGCGTAACCTGTACAGGTTACGCACTGTCCGTGCTTATTGATGCAACACCGACTGGGTCGTGTTGATTCAGCGCGTACGCACCGTCCGTGCTGATTGATGCAACACCACCGGTTCTAGATGTATGCGTAACCTGAACCCACTCGTAACTGCACGGACTCGGTTACGCACGTTGATGCTGCAACACCGACTGGGTGGTGCCGATTCGGCGCGTAACCTGCATCCGGTCGTGTTGATCCTGCGCGTCACCTGCACCAGCTTCGGTTACATGCGATATGGCTACGCACCATCCGTTCGTCATGTCGCGTGCAACACCGACTGCGTCGTGTCGATTTAGCACGTAACCTGTACAGGTTATGCACTGTCAGTGCTTATTGATGCAACACCGACTGGGTCGTGTCGATTCAGCGCGTACGTACCGTCCGTGCTTCTTGATGCAACACCACCGTTTCCAGATGTATGCGTAACCTGAACCCGCTCGTACCCTCACGGACTCGGTTTCGTACCTTGATGCTGCAACACCGACTGGGTGGTGCCGATTCGGCGTGTAACCTACATCCGGTCGTGTTGATCCTACGCGTCACCTGCACCAGCTTCGGTTACGCGCGATTTGGCTACGCACCATCCATTCTTCATGGCGCGTGCAACACCGACTGTGTTGTGTCGATTCAGCGCGTAACCTGTACAGGTTACGCACCGTCCATGCTTAAAGGTAGGGGAAGTTTTCATCGTCTTCATGAATTATTCCCCTTTCTCTTTGGTCGCCAAAGTTGTTTATTACTCCACCATGGATTCTACTTCGTTCACTCCATCTATACACCTTCCGGCTGATGTCTACGGCCTCATTCTAGATCGCTTGGAGGCTTTTGACGTCCTAAGATTTCACCTAGTTTGCAGTGAAAGCTTTCGAGCGTGTACATGGAAACCTCGCCTTCATCCTGGTGCTCCAACCTTGCTTACTTCCCCCATCGATACCGATGGCAGCGATATTCCTCACGATGATGAGCAAGGTATGTTCTTCGTCCACAATATTTTCTCCAACGAGACATTTCTCGTGGATGTAGAAGGTTTGAAAAATAGATTTTAGATCGGGTGTAAGGATGACTGGCTTGCAACCACGGATGTGCACTGTAATGTCGAACTCATTAATCCCGTTACTGGACTGCGACTTTCTTTGCCTTCGTTTGCTGCTTTTACCAAGGCTGGGTTCGTTTTGAACACTTACATGTTTAATCGAGTGAAACTGTGTTGGACTCCTGCTGAATCAGGCGGTTATATTGCTATCGCCATGTTTGTTCCAAATGTCTTACTCTACACAATGCATGGAAGTGTTGATTGGACCATGCTAACGAACCCTACTGGAGAATATGTACAACATCTCGATGTCATTGTCCACAATGGGAAAATTATGGCTATTGTTGAGAATGGGGACTTGTGGTCGTGGGATCTTGGCCGAGGAGCTACAGATCCTACACTGGTGGAAAGATCAGCCGTTCCTCTACAAGATTACATGGAATATGAGTTCTTCTTGGGCCAGTCTATCAACAGAAAACTCTTGGTAGTTTCTTCCTATGGCTGTGAGCGCAACGGTAACAGATGGTCCAAGAGAATACTAGGTTGTTACGATTGCAAGCTACTCGTGGAGGGTGTTTCAATTCATGAAGTGGATGTTGATATTGGGATCGTGCAGGAGACCCGTGACATTGGTAATCAAGCTCTTTTTGTTGGATGCAATTACCCCTTCCATGTCCCCGTCCCATCCTCTTCAGGGAATTTGAGGGCTAATTGGGTATACATTTCTGATGCATCTTACTACGACGCCATTGCTGTCGACCTGAATGAGGAAGACATCCCGGATAACGTTAAGCGCATATCTTATCCTGGGCCCAAGGACATGTACCAAATGCCGATGTGGTTCCGACCTGCTTTTCGTCCAGTAGTCGTTGATCTAGCCCGTGGAAGTTAGAGTTGATGCATGTGCGGAGATGAAACTGTAAATCCTCAATGGTACGCCTAGTTTCATTTCCGTGAAATGAAATCCCATGCTATGTCCTCACGTTTGCCAATGTAGCATGCCGTTTATTAATGAGAATGAGACTCATGTGTAATTTGCATTGAGAGTATTATACTACAGTATTTAGTTGTCATGTACTCATGTGTAGATACTTTATTTTACTTCATTGAGTATTATACCACTTTGCTTTTTGTTTTTGAGTTGATGGAATTTATGGAAACGATCGTTTAAGGAAGCCTCCGTGCACCTTGAAATAAAAGCACGATCGTGAAATTGCCGGGGCCATGGATTGAGTGCGTACGTTACTGAAACTCGCATGGAAACATATTAGCCCGCACTGGATAGTTACCTTCCAAAACATCAAGCACGACACAGTAATCCGATGGGAAATTACCAACTTGCAACGCGCTCGATCGCGATTGTATGCTGCGTGCGTAACCCTATAGCTGCCATTTTTTAGATGGCAGTAGGCCAGCACGCATGCCCAATCCACGGTTGCTCACGATCCATGCTGCGTGCTACAAATGCCTGCCGTGTGTGTAATCCAGGGGGGTGTTTGGATGGAAGGGTAAATTGAACAAATAAGGCAAATTAACGCGAAATTTACTCCTAAGGCGCCAAACACGTGGGGCAAATGTGGTGGGGCAAATGTTTTGCCCCTCTAATTCCATATACTCCTAAAAAGTAGTAGCAAATTGGAGCAAAATTGTTGTGGACCCCAGCCCTCTCTCTCATCCACATCCACTTTTACCCCTCAATCCAAACACCCCAAGGAGTAATAAATATTATAAGAGGCAAATGGAAGGGGCAAAACATTTGCCTTGGGGTAAACATTTACCCCTTGCATCCAAACATGCCACATGTGTTTGCAGCATGCAGCGTGGCTCCAGCGTAACCGAAAGTCCGAAAGCACAAAGCACCGATTTAGCCGTGACAGAATATTCCCGATTCCTAGATTCTTTGGAACCACATATAATTTCATACTTTCAGTAACCAAGAACCGTTCGGTTCGGTTCGATCTAACCAGGCGGCAGGCTCCTCCATTCCACGCCTAGATCTCTAGGCATTTACGAGGCCAGATCATCCTCATCCTTCCAGAAGAAGCATCCGGATCCTGATCGAGAGAGCTTGTTCCCTCCCTCGGCTCCCCAGTGGCGCGCAATAGGTTGGATCCATCGATGGCTCCCACGGTGGCGGCAGAGGCAGCGGCGGCGAAGCAGCAGCACACGGGGAAGGCGGCGGCGCTCGCGGCGCACGACGCATCCGGCCACCTCGTGCCGCTCACCATCACCCGCAGGTATGTCTGCACATGTCGTGTACATGTGTCCTGCTAGAAATTGTCCCCCGACGGCTAGGTAGTCGCCTGCATCGATCTAGCCGCTCGGGTCTCGGCCTCGCCAGCGTACCCCCGCCGCCGGCAGGGCTGTGCCCGGTCGGCTCCTGCGGCGCTGTGAGCCCGTACGTCCGATCTAATTCTTAATGATGTAGGAGCACCGGAGATGATGATGTAGCGATAAAGATTCTGTACTGTGGGATCTGTCACTCTGACCTGCACAGCATCAAGAACGAGTGGAATAACGCCATGTACACTGTCGTACCTGGGTATGTGACCTGCCCATGCCTTGCTGCTGTTGTTGGTTTATTTTTTTTAGGATCGGCTTTGGTTTCTCCTGCAGCTCCAAATGTGAAGCTCTATCAAACAGTTTGCTCAAAGTCAAAACCGACTTCATCTTTAGAGCATTAGAGTACTTGGAGTAATTTTGTATGGAGAAATCGAAGTTTAAAAAATCCAAAGGAGCCAGAGCTATACCAAAGAAAGACTTTTATCAAATTGTGACCTCTGAAAATACTGAACTGCTCTTTTGTCCATGTGTTCTAGTCACGAGATCGCCGGAGTGGTGACGGGGCTAGGCAAGAACGTGACCAAGTTCAAGGCCGGCGACCGCGTCAGCGTCGGCTGCATGGTGAACTCATGCCAGTTCTGCGATAGCTATGACAAGGGCTTCGAGAACCACTACAAGGGCATCATCTTCACCTACAATGACGTCGACCTCGATGGCACTGTCACCTACGGCGGCTACTCGAGCAACGTGGTTGTCCACGAGTGGTTCGTGGTCCGGTTCCCCGACGCAATGCCGCTTGTCTAGGGCGTGCCGCTGCTGTGCGCAGGCATCACTATGTACAGCCCCATGAAGCACCACGGCCTGAACGTGCTCGGGAAGCACGTCGGCGTGGTGGGCCTGGGAGGGCTGGGCCACATCACCGTGAAATTCGCCAAGGCGTTCGGGATGAAGGTCACCGTGATCAGCTCGTCGCCAGCGAAGAAGGAGGAAGCCCTGGACCGCCTTGGTGCTGACGCCTTCATCATAAGTAAGAGTGCTAACGAAATGAAGGTGCTGTGAGAGAAATATATCATTAAGTGTTCTGTATTGAACTAATGAACTGGATCATGAATTTCTCACTCTGCGATGTTGGGTCTTATATTTTTTTGGCAGGCTGCGGCTGGCACCATGGATGGAATCATCAACACGGTGTCCGCCAACATCCCCATGGCCCCATACATGAGCCTGATGAAGCCCTACGGCCAAATGGTCATAGTCGGCCTGTCGGAGAAGCCACTGGAGATCCCGCCGTTTGATCTCGTCAAGGGCAAGTCCTCACCGAATGATCAATCTGTTTTATGAGAAATTTGCTTGCTTTTTCCAAACAGTGCTGGGTATGTTGGACCTTTCATGCTGTTGGTTCTCCATCAGTTTGTCGAGCGGCCATTCCGAAACTAATCATGTGTGTGTGAAAAAATACCTGCAGGGACCAAGACCCTGGTGGGGAGCTGCATCGGCGGCATGAGGGACACACAGGAGATGATCGACGTGGCGGCGAAGCATGGTGTGATGGTGGACGTCGAGGTGGTGGGAGCGAACTATGTGACCACGGCCATGGAGCGCCTCGCCAAGGTCGACGTCAGGTACCGCTTCGTCATTGACATCGGCAACACTCTCAAGAGTTCCGAGTGATCACAATCTGACAAATTGGCGTCAGTTAGTTTCTGCTGTCACTCTCAAGAGCTCCAAGTGATCACAATCACTCTCAAGAACTGTTTAATTTTCAGTTAGTGATATTCTAGCAACAGTGCTAGTTATGTTAAACTAAAGCAGATTATAACATATTAATGTACTGTGGAGCATATACAATGTGGAAGTTAAAGGATACCCCGATGCAACTGTGGAATCAAATATGACATCACCATGCCTTAAGATAGTCAAGGTCAAATGTCGAAACGTTGATGAAAGGGTTCTCAGTGTTCTAAATTATCTGCGAACACTTAATATTTGTAAGTTACATTATGACCAACTCTGTTGTTCTTCTACATTACTTCTATGTTTGTAAATACATTAGCATCGGGTAGTAACACTTCTATTTGTTTATAAATACTTTACCATCGCTTGTGGCAATGTATGTGCACAAAAACAAAGTATTGAAAAAGCTAAAAAAATCATGCAGCTTTTACATGTTGCAGACTGTCAATCTCTGTAAGGCATCAAGTTTGTGCTGAAACCGAATAACCGATTGAGTAAAGTATGAAGAAGGATGTGAGCAACTATCTCAATTGACCAGTCGACATAGAAAAATAAAAAACAATGCCGAACTTCATCATTGGAATTGAGCACCATATTAAGAAGAATGTTGTTTGTCTGTTCAGCCCCAGTCCTATGAACATGCTATTTGTCTGCGCATGTGGTTTTTGAAGCCCTATTTCATATGCCCTGTCCGTTAGTAATTCTGTACTTAAATCAATTGGTAATAATTACCAACTTGAAACATGGTGTTGTGTCGATCCTGCAGCGGCCGAATACTGCAGAGCTTGAGAGGAATGCATAACCTGAAAGGTGACAGTTACGCAGGTGCCAAATAGCAGGCTGCGCACTATCCCTGTAGTGGATGACGGGTCAGCCTCCGGGCGCGCGCTTCGCTTCGAGGAGAAGCAAATTGCGGCGAGGGCAGGCTGCTGTGGGCCCGCGGGTGCCGCGTGCCTGTGAAGCACCATCATTATTACGATGGACGATGGGACAGGGTGCCACGCGCTGCTTCAGCCCGGGTTACACGGCTTGCTGCAAATACAGGGTTACGCATGATGCTTGTGTCGTGTCGTGTCGTGTGTACAGCCTTGATGGGACGGGACGGGCCTGCAGGCACCTCTGGTCCCCTCCCGTTGTGTCGTCCACAGCCCCAGGGGCTCCCGCCCCGAGGAGTAAGCTGGACTCGCTGCATTACACGGTCCATATAACTGAAGAGGGCGAAAGGAGGTTACTCGCAGAATCGACACGACCGGATGCAGCGTGGATTTTGCGTAACCATATCGGCTACAGGTTACGCGATGAAACGACACGACAGGATGCAGCGTGGATTTTGCGTAACAGACTCTGTGCGTAACCCAGTTGGTGATGCACGCGCCATGGGATGGTGCGTTGCCAAACCGTGCGTAACTGAGCTGGTGTGGGTGACGCGCAGGATCGACACGACCGGATGCATGGGGAATTTGCGTAACAGACTCCGTGCATAACGCAGTCAGTGTTCCACGGCCTATAAAACAAGACATTTCATCCTCTTCTGTTATGTGTAACCTGATGCGATGTGATGTCTTCCTCCTCTTCTTCTGTGAATAAGGTTTCCTTCAATCCATTCTTTTGTTTCCCCATCTATGGGCTTCACATGACAATCACTCCTGTTCTTCTCTCAGTCTCCTAACCACGAGGACGTAGAAAGGATCTTGATGAACATCAACGCTCATGGTGCGAATGAACACGCGCCATCGTCGAGGCAGAAACAGGGTCTTCAACTTGTGATTTCCACGGATGAGAAGAAACTGGAAGAAATAGCTATGACTAGAGTACAACTAGAGAAAGCTAAAGAATTAGCAAGATCTTGATGTGTCTCCTTTTTTCAGCCGATGCGGTCGGCTTTTGATTTGATGTACCCGGCCTTTATTAAAGAGAATCCTTCATATGATTTAAGCCATTTACTTGTGTATCTTTGGACTATTTCCTTTTATTTGCAACAGGCACTGCTTGTCTTGTGATCCTACAGAACCTGGCAGGCGAACACCATCCGTCACTTCACAAGCACCACCACTTGGTTGCAGCCAACACGTGACTCTTTCTATGAAGCTCAGCCTATAACCCAATGGATTCCCACTCGTTTCCTTCGGTAGGTCATTTCATTCTTTAGCCGATAGTTTTTAGACCAGCTCTACCTTAGATTATGCATGGGAGGCATCTTTCCTTTGGAGTGTGTTCAGGCAAGATCAGTGTTTACTAGTCCTTAGCAAGCTTCTCCTTGAAATGGTTTTGCTACTTGATGATACTAGTAAGCTTGCTGCCGCCGTCAGTAACGTTGATAGGTATCTATCTTTGATTCTTCCTCTTCTGGAATACAGAGTGCCTCTGCCTTCCTTCAATTGCTCCTCCGCAGAACCATGGGCCCCGAGGTGAGATCCGTCCCCGATGGGCGGAGCAGGGGCGTGAGGTGAGGTGCCGCGGGAGGAACAGCGGCACGACCTCCCTCCTCTGCCCTCTCCCTCCCAGTGAGATCCGACGTAGAGAAGCTCAAAGCACAATGCCAAATCTTCTGACTTCTTTGCCTGTACAAATTTGTTCCAAATCCAATCTGCTTCTGTAATAATACCCTCATAATATTGCAGAGGCGACACACCCTTCTTGACAACTTTTTTGATTAAGTCGGATTTGAATTTAATTTTTCTTCAGCGCTGCAGGCCTGCAGCCTGCACAGCTTCCTTTGAAGGCTCTGGTATCATAAACCTGAATGGTGCGTAACCGAGTCTGTGAGTTACCCAGTCGTAGTTGCCCTATGCAAGCAACAGCACTGATGGTGCCTAACCCAGTGGGTGTAGGTTACGCATACGGAGTACCACTGAAGCCTATTTCTTATGTTACGCACCATGTAGCAGGGGGTGGTGCGTAACTCAGTCGGTGTGGTATGCAGCATGGATGGTGCGTAACCTCACGGTTACGCATTATATATGCTCGCTCCATGGTACAACAATTTGGGTTTACAGGTGACGCGCAGGATCGACACGACTAGATGCAGCGTGGATTTTGCGTAACAGTCAACATGCGTAACCCAAGCGGTGTTGCACCATGCAGTCTTAAAGGTGGGTAACCGTGAGTCCGTGCTGAACCTAGTCGGTGTTGCATCAAGCAGCACGGACCCTGCATGACCTGATCACGTGACACGCTGCATCAATAAGCACGGACAGGTTACGTGCTGAATCGACACAACGCAGTCGGTGTTGCACGCGCCATTAAGAATGGATGGTGCGTAGCTGAATCGTGCGTAACCGAAGCTGGTGCAGTGTAGGTGACGCGCAGGATCAACACGACCGGATGCAGGTTACGCGCCGAATCAGCACCACCCAGTCGGTGTTGCAGCATCAAGGTACGTAATCGAGTCCGTGCGGGTACGAGCGGGTTCAGGTTATGCATAGATTTGGAACCGGTGGTGTTGCATCAAGCAGCACGGACGGTGCGTACGCGCTGAATCGACACGACCCAGTCGGTGTTGGATCAATAAGCACGGATGGTGCGTAACCTGTACAGGTTACGCGCTGAATCAACACAATGGAGTCGGTGTTGCACGTGCCATGAAGAACGGATGGTGCGTAGCCGAATCGCGCGTAACCGAAGTTGGTGCAGGTAACGCGCATGATCAACACAACCGGATGCAGGTTACGCGCCGAATCGGCACCACCGAGTCGGTGTTGCAGCATCAAGGTGCGTAACCGAGTCCGTGCGGGTACGAGCGGGTTCCGGTTACGCATACATTAGGAACCGGTGGTGTTGCATCAAGCAGCACGGATGGTGCGTACGTGTTGAATCGACATGACCCAGTCGGTGTTGCATCAATAAGAACGGACGGTGCGTAACCTGTACAGGTTACGCACTGAATCAACACAACGCAGTTGGTGTTACACGTGCCATGAAGAACGGATGGTGCGTAGCCGAATCGCGTGTAACCGAAGCTAGTGCAGGTGACACGCAGGATCAACACGACCGGATGCAGGTTACACGCCGAATCGGCACCACCCAGTTGGTGTTGCAGCATCAAGGTGCGTAACCGAGTCTGTGCGGGTACGAGCAGGTTCAGGTTACGCATACATCAGGAACTGGTGGTGTTGCATCAAGCAGCACGGACGGTGCGTACGCGCTGAATTGACATGACCCAGTCGGTGTTGCATCAATAAGCACGGACAGTGTGTAACCTGTACAGGTTACGCGCTGAATCGACACAACACAGTCGGTGTCGCACGCGCCATGAAGAACGGATGGTGCGTAGCCAAATCGCGCATAACCGAAGCTAGTGCAGGTGACGCGCAGGATCAACACGACCGGATGCAGGTTACGCGCCGAATCGGCACCACCCAGTCGGTGTTGCAACATCAAGGTGCATAACCGAGTCCGTGCGAGTACGAGCGGGTTCAGGTTATGCAAACATCTGGAACCGGTGGTGTTGCATCAAGCAGCACGGACGGTACATACGTGCTGAATCGACACGACCCAGTCGGTGTTGCATCAATAAGCACGGACGGTGCGTAACCTGTACAGGTTACACGCTAAATCGACACAATGCAGTCGGTGTAGCACACGCCATGAAGAACGGATGGTGCGTAGCCGAATCGCACGTAACCGAAGCTGGTGCAGGTGACGCGCAGGATCAACACGACCGGATGTAGGTTACACGCCGAATCGGCACCACCCAGTCGGTGTTGCAGCATCAAGGTGCGTAACCGAGTCCGTGCGGGTACGAGCGGGATCAGGTTACGCATACATCTGGAACCGGTGGTGTTGCATCAAGCAGCACGGACGGTGCATACGCACTGAATCGACACGATGTAGTCGGTGTTCCATCAATAAGCACGGACGGTGTGTAACCTGTATAGTTTACACGCTGAATCGACACAACGCAGTCGGTGTCGCACGCACCATGAAGAACGGATGGTGCGTAGCCGAATCGCGCGTTACCGAAGCTGGTGCAGGTGACGCGCAAGATCAACACGACCGGTTGCAGGTTACGAGTCGAATCGGCACCACCGAGTCGGTGTTGTAGCATCAAGGTGCGTAACCGAGTCCGTGCGGGTACGAGCGGGTTCAGGTTACGCATACATCTGGAACCAGTGGTGTTGCATCAAGCAGCACGGACGGTGCGTACGCGCTGAATCGACACGACCCAGTCGGTGTTGCATCAATAAGCACGGACGGTGCGTAACCTGTACAGGTTACGTGCTGAATCAACACAACGCAGTCGGTGTTGCACGCGCCATGAAGAACGGATGGTGCGTAGCCGAATCGCGCATAACCGAAGCTGGTGCAGGTGATGCGCAGGATCAACACGACCGGATGCAGGTTACACGCCAAATCGGCACCACCTAGTCGGTGTTGCAGCATAAAGGTGCGTAACCGAGTCCGTGCAGGTACGAGTGGGTTCAGGTTACGCATACATCTGGAACCGGTGGTGTTGCATCAAGCAGAACGGACGGTGCGTACGCGCTGAATCGCCACGACCCAGTTGTGTTCCGCGGCAACCGCGATGCTGCGTGCATAATACAAAGTGGCCTCGTACGTGCGTAATACACGTTGACCATGGCACAGGCAAAGCTGCCAACAAATGATCGCAGCACGCAGGATGGATCATTCGTAACCGAGCCGATAGGCTTAAGATGTATGCATAACCTGACCCATGCTGCATCAGGTGGTGTCGATTCTGCGCCGTTACCTGCACCAGCTGCTCGGTTACGCACCATCCAGGCTGCAACCGCCTTCAATACGTACCATCTTGGTTGTGTTGCTTGATGTTTTGGAAGGAAACCATCCTGCGGGCTATAGGCTTCCATGCATGCAAATTTCAGTTAGGTTCGCAGTTAGCCCCGACAATTTCACGATCGTGCCCCGCTTTTATTTCGCCGGCCTTGCGAGCTAGGGCTCCGACGGTTTCTGTGGATGATCGTGGTTGGTTTCATCCTCTGCACGATACTATATAGAACGCCGGCAGAGCGGAGGTATGCATGTGCGGCCTCACTATCTCATCTTTTATATGTCTTGTTTTGTTTTCACACCTAATAACTAAAAAATCTTGATCTTGTTGATGTTGTGCGTGTGTGCTTTTGTCAGATGCTTGGGTGGATTACTTGTTTCAGTTAATTGCGCACCGTTTGGTGTCAGTGGTTTCAATCAAGTGGAGATTGGGTGTTCCTTTCTAGATATTCAGTGGCAGGGTAGTAATCAATAAACTTACTAACCGATTGGGTAGAGAGTAAAACCTGAGATCAACTGATGAGTGTAAAGCATAATCGAGATTAGTAGTAGCTATAGATTGATTTTTTTTCTGCTAGTACAATTCATTGGGAGCTGATGAGTTCAGCTGATGGAGCGTTAAGCATAATCGAGATAAATAATAGTCTGATTTTTTATGCAATGCATGCTACATTATATTGGATGGACCATGTGCTTGCATTGCAAGGCTCAGCTCAGCTTGTTCGTTCAATGGGTTTCATACGAAAGTATTGGTACTGCTCAAGATAGTTGGATACATATATTGCAAGCATAATTTATTTGCATATTAGACAACCACAAGATTTGTAGCGTGCCTTCACATCCCACTATGGATTGGCAGAAGACGCATGTCTCCTTAAATTGTGACGTGGGGTGCTGTATTGCTATATTATTTTAACATTGGTTTCAGATAACAAGGAACCAACTTCAACTAATCAACCAATCAGCTAAACTTATCATGTTTAAATGTGTCTAGAATGCCTTATGTGTTGAGCATATATTTTGAATGCTTAAATGCCTTAATCCAGGATGGGTGGAGTATATCTAATCAAAGGATTTTTTTTTGTATGAATAGAATTATTTTGTTTGAATGGGATGAGCACTTAGATATCTAGTGGATACAAAATGCGATTGTTGGCCTGAATGCTGAGCAAATTTGATATTGTGGATAGGAGTCAAGCTAAATTACATGAATCATTTTCTTTGGTTCACTTTTCTCTTTATTATTATTGTTCCCATGTGAAATGAAAAAATATTTAGCAAAATAATCACATTTGCATGCATTTGATTTTGTTTTTTGTGTGGTATTAGGAATACTTTTTCTTATTGTCAATCAATAAGAAAAATATGGTAAGTCCAAGGAAACATGGTTTGCCTTTTAGCCCAAAGGCAAGGGTGCCAATTCTACGGAAGAAGTCTAAAATCATGAAGATGTCTCTTAAAGACTTACTGAAAACCCAGCAAAATATGCGACTAGCGGGTCCACAACATGGTAAACAATATTCTAGTCAGTTGGAAGCTAACATTGCAAAAAAGAGTGTTAGAAAGTCAAGTCAAGTTCGACCTACATCGAAGGATACGAAGCAACATAGTACCTTGATTTCGAAAATTCAATTGAGGTCAAGTTCAAACGTGAATGTTGTATTGAATGAACAATTTCCCTTGAAGAAGAAAAGAGATGTTCCAACTCGCTTGAAGGCTATGTTAGAGTTGGCTCACAAGGAAACAAAGAGGTCAAAAGAGCGATCCGATTTGATCAATGATAACCAAAGGGAGCTCATACAGTCAAGTAACAGGGACCAAGTTGCTAAAGGTGATGGAAGAACCAATAATGACATGTCTAAGAAGAAGAAGGAACCATTGTTGGAAGAAAAGGAGAAAACAATGGAGGATGATGGTAACAAAGATGTGCAAGGGAATAATACAGCTAGTAGGCTGATGAAGAAACAAAGATGTGTGAAAGGTAAATATGATGATGAAGGACAAGAAGGTGGTGGCAATCATAATCCTATTCGTGTTGGAAATGACATCACTAAATCTTTGTCACAAGATGGTCATGTCAAAGTCTCCACGGTGACATTTGTTGAGCAACAATGGTGTTGTTGCTCGAAACCCATTGACAAACCTAATTGGAGTTATAATGGATGCTCTAGCATATATTTGAAGTATTCTTGTATTGTTTCATATTTTACGTTCTAATTTTTTGGTTGCTTATGTTGTCAGCGGAATCTTTCAGATAGATGGTGGGGAATATATATCATTGGCTGGACATTTGTCAACCAAATCATGTGAGAAAGCATGGAGTTTATCTAGACGATTGTTTCCACTAGTTGAATTGACAACACTCCCGAGATCTGAGGTGTGGCCTAAGGCATGGGAGGCATCAAAACCAAGCGGTGACAACATTGGCATATACTTTTTTCCTCCTGATATGAGGTATCTCACTTAACCATTTCTCGGTATAACTTTTATCCAACATTCATTTCCATAATATATAGATGCCTAATCTTGTATTTTGTTTATTCATAGGCAAGATAAAGAACTAGACGAACTAATTAAAGAAGTCATGGATAATGATCTGGTTTTGCGAGCTATTATTGGTGATACTGATATGTTGATATTCCCATCAATTCTATTGCCTGATCATCACAAAAGTATGTACTCCTATAGCACTTTTTTTTGCAAATGTGATCTCTTATAATGAAGTCCTTTTGGGACCTATCGGATCGAGACTAGTTACTCCCTATGGACCAGTTTAGATCAGCACAAAAGTATGGACTAGTTACTCCTTATGTTACACTTTTGACCATTCATTTATCTTATGTTATGTTATATTATATTATATTATATTATATTATTTTATTTGTTATAAAACTTACTCCCTCCATCCCATAAGGAGTGCAATTCTAGTTTTTCTACGACAGATTAGTGGTGGTGTGAAAAGACTCGAATGCCCTTATTCGTTGGCCACATGCAGTAAATTTCAGCATGCAAATCCATCTGACCACTTAATTAGGCATGTAGTTAGATCTATTTCCTATGATTGCTTTTGTTTGGTATTTTTTTCAAATATTAGAATTGCACTTTTCATGGGATGGAAGTAGCATGATCATTTGAGAGTAATCTAACTATTTCATGTTTGCATTATAAAAATTTAAAATTGTTGGTCAAAGATTGTAAAATATGAATCTTACTATGTGTGTACACCTTACAAACAGGTATTCTGTTCTTGATACATCATATTTGATTCCTCAAAACCAGTATTCGCTAAGATGGACTTAATTTCTTTGTATCTTGTAGTGTTTACTCTAGGGTTTATTCACTCACATTATTCTCTTATATATGCAGCATTTCAGAGGAAACATTACCTGTTGGGAGTATTCAAGCCTAGAGAAGTTATAGGTGCTGCAGTTGCAGAACCCCTAAGCGCTATAGGGCGTTGTGCATAGGAGGTAGAGAAGGAAAAACAACAACATGTCTCAGATCAGCCTGATGATAATGTACAATGGGAAGTACCAAGCATCTCTCTGCCGTTTAAAGTGCGTCTCCGCGGCCTGGCGCGGCCTCATCGCCAACCGGATTGATGAGGGCCTGGAACTTGATGATGACGAACATATTTTCACCAGTTTGATTTTCAACCCTGCTGTGTCCTCTCACTTTCAGTTGGTTGAGTTCATTTCTGATCATGGCACAATCGTGGAAGAAGTGAACGCATACTCGTCTGAAACTGGGGTATGGTGTGAGGGCGTTTGGCGATCGGCGGCGGCACCATGGCTTATTGCCACCCTGTGTATTGCCAAATTAAGGAAGCCATGCGCGAGAGCCAGCCATGCCATTGGTCATGTTCATCTCCGTCCGTGGACACCATGGCTCGTGCGTAACCGTCGAGGAGAGGGTTACGCAGGTTTGACACGACCCAGTAGGTGGGGTTGCACGAGCCATGCAGCATGGATGGAGCGTAACCTAGCGGGTCCAGCTTACGCATGCATCTGAAGCCCATTTGTGCATATAGTAACGCAGTCGGTGTTGCAGGAACAATGTAGCGTGGCTGGTGCGTAACCGAGCGGGTCCCGGTAATGCACCGAATCGACACGACCGGTGCAGCATGGATGCCGTGTAACCGAGAGGGTGCACGTTACACATACATATGAAGCCCATTTGTGCGTAACACAGTGTTGCAGGAGGAACAATGCAGCAAGGCTGGTGCGTAACCATGCTTCAATGGTCTACTGCCATAGGAGTTACTACTACTCTGTATCGTTCCAATTTTATCAGATGTCTCCAAAGAGACGCGCCATACTATACTACTAGCCGATCTGTGTGGTTTGATTACTTACTCGTACTACTAGTACTCCCTCCGTACTCCGTAGACACCATGGCTCGTGCATAACCGCCTAGGCGAGGGTTATGTAGGTTTGACACAACCCAGTCGGTTGTATTGCAGGAGCCATTGCAACATGGATGGTGCGTAACCTAGCGGGCCCAGCACGGACTTGGGGTGGGCCGCGTGGGTGAAGGGAGAGACGTCGCAGCTCATCGTCTTCGGGGAACCGCCCCGACGCTCTGCCTTCAGCGACTATAAATCCCCGCGGCGTCACCATGAATCTAGCACGCCTCTTTCCTTTGGCATCTTCTTGCTCCCCGAGCTTCGACGCATGCGGCAAACTTCTCGCTTTCGCTTCCCTTCTTTTCTCTTCTTCGTCTCCGCCCGAGCCCCATGGCCAGTGACAAGCGCCCCGCGGAGGGACCCCAGGACTCGACGTCGTCGGGGCCGAAGCTTCGCCGGATCCTCACCCGTGGCGGGTAGGCGTTGTTCTTCCTTGTCCTCTTCTGCCGTCGTACGCTACCGCCGTCACTGATGGCGTTCCGCCACGCCTGTCTTTGCAGGGTGGACGATAGCGCCGGGGGTGGGCCGGCCACCACCGCCGCTGCTACCGTAGCTTTCGGCGGCTCGTCCGAGGATGGGTCGAGGGAGGTCTCCCCGCCGTCGGCATTGGCTGCCGTCCCCGCCGCTCCGGTCGCCACCGTTGCTCCTTCTGCTGCCATCGCTCTGGTGCCCCCTGTCCGGTTAGCACACGAGGTGGACCGGATCTTGGAGCTCAACGAGGCGCTCCGCAGGAATGCGGCGCTGGAGCATGCCCTCCACAACGCTGAGGCCACAGTCCAGGCATCCGAGGAGGAGGGGAACAAAGCCCGCGACGCCGCGGTCGACGCGCAGGCCCTTGCCTTCGGTTAGTCTTCTCGCACGCTGTGGGGTTTTTCCTGCAGTCGTTTGATTTGCTCACCTTGCGTTCTTCTCGGTGCAGATCGGGAAGAGGAGGCGCGGTTCTTCCGTGAGCTGGAGGAGATTCTTCGCCAGCGGTTCGACGAGCTCATCAATCGCTACGACGAGCTCGAGGGGGCTGCCGGGATCGCGGCCTCGGTGGTGAGGATGGACCCGGTACTGTTGACCAACCGCCTCCGCGCGCTTCCCGGGCGCGTCCGGAATGTGGTAGCGACGGTGGTGGAGAGCGGCGCCTCTGATGCCATCGCAGCCGCCGACCTCCATGACCAGGAGAACGACCACGTGCTCGGGCTGGTGCCGCAGGGATGGCCGCAAGACGCCACGCCTGAATCACGTCGGCTCCGCACGGCGTACTACGCCGCCAACGGCCACGCTATTCGTTGGTAAACCAACCTCGACGAGCTCCTCGAGGTGCGAGGCAGCGTCGGAGGCCAGGCCGGCATCGGTGGCCAGGACGGTGCGGGGGACTCTAGCTCCGACTCCCACTAGCCGCCTTGTGGATCCCTGTGATGCGAGTGCGAGTGTGCTTGGGTTTGATTGGTTCTGTTTGAGTGCATTCTTCGCTCACTTGCTTCGCCCCCCTTTTATAGCTAGGGGAAACTACAGTGGAAGGGGTAAAATGGGCATCACGAATGATGTTTGACTCCACTCCACCACCGTAGAGCCTTGCCTTCATCACACAAGATACTATGGCCACATCGGCACATATCGCTCGTATCACCTGGCTGCCTATGTCGAAGACAATGTCCACAGGGGCTTGGACAACGTCCACCGAGTCTGTGCCTTACCCAGTCGTAGTTGCCCTATGCATGCAGCAACACTGATGGTGCATAACCCAGTGGGTGTAGGTTACGCATACGGACTACAACTGAAGCCTATTTCTTGTGTTATTACGCACTGAATCGACACAACGTAGTGGGTGTTGCATGCGCCATGAAGAACGGATGGTGCGTAGCCGAACCGTGCGTAACCGAAGCTGGTGAAGTGCAGGTGACGCGCAGGATCAACATGACCGGATGCTGGTTACGTGCCGAATCGGCACCACCCAGTCGGTGTTGCAACATCAAGGTGCGTAACTGAGTCCGTGCGGGTACGAGCGAGTTCAGGTTACGCATACATCTAGAACCGGTGGTGTTGCATCAAGCATCACGGACGGTGCGTATGCGCTGAATCGACACGACCCAGTCGGTGTTTCATCAATAAGCACGGACGGTGCATAACCTGTACAGGCTACACGCTGAATCGACACAACGCAGTCGGTGTTGCATGCGCCATGAAGAACGGATGGTGTGTAGCCGAATTACGCATAACCGAAGCTGGTGGGGTGACGCGTAGGATCAACCGATCAACACGACCGGATGTAGGTTACACGCCGAATCGGCACCACCCAGTCGGTGTTGCAGCATCAAGGTGCGTAACCAAGTTCGTGCGGGTTTGAGCGGGTTTAGGTTACGCATACATCTAGAACCAGTGGTGTTGCATCAAGCAGCACGGACGGTGCGTACGCACTGAATCGACATGACCCAGTCGGTGTTGGATCAATAAGCACAGATGGTGCGTAACTTGTACAGGTTACGTGCTGAATTGACACAACGCAGTCGGTGTTGCACGCGCCATGAAGAACGGATGGTGCATAGCCGAATCGCGCGTAACCGAAGCTGGTGCAGGTGACGCGCAGGATCAACACGACCGGATGCAGGTTACGCGCCGAATCGGCACCACCCAGTCGGTGTTGCAGCATCAAGGTGCGTAACCGAGTTCGTGCGGGTACGAGCGGGTTCAGGTTACGCATACATCTGGAACCGGTGGTGTTGCATCAAGCAGCACGGACGGTGCGTACGCGCTGAATCGACACGACCAAGTCGGTGTTGCATCAATTAGCACGTACGGTGCGTAACCTGTACAGCTTACACGCTGAATCGACACAACACAGTCGGTGTTGCACGCGCCATGAAGAACGGATGGTGCGTAGCCGAATCGTGTGTAATCGAAGCTGGTGCAGTGCAGGTGACGCGCAGGATCAACACGACCGAATGTAGGTTACGCGCCGAATCGGCACCACCCAGTCAGTGTTGGAGCATCAAGGTGCGTAACCGAGTCCGTGCAGGTACGAGCGGGTTCAGGTTACGCATACATCTGGAACCGGTGGTGTTGCATCAAGCAGCACGGACGGTGCGTACGCGCTGAATCGACACGACCTAGTCGGTGTTGCATCAATAAGCACGGACGGTGCGTAACCTGTACAGGTTACACGCTGAATCGACACAACACAGTCGGTGTTGCACGCGCCATGAAGAACGGATGGTGCGTAGCCGAATCGTGTGTAATCGAAGCTGGTGCAGTGCAGGTGACGCGCAGGATGAACACGACCGGATGTAGGTTACGCGCCGAATCGGCACCACCCAGTCAGTGTTGGAGCATCAAGGTGCGTAACCGAGTTCGTGCGGGTACGAGCGGGTTCAGGTTACGCATACATCTGGAACCGGTGGTGTTGCATCAAGCAGCACGGACGGTGCGTACGCGCTGAATCGACACGACCCAGTCAGTGTTGCATCAATAAGCACGGACGGTACGTAACCCGTAAAGGTTACGCACTGAATCGACACAACGCAGTCGGTGTTGCACGCGCCATGAAGAACGGATGGTGCGTAGCCGAATCGCGCGTAACGGAAGCTGGTGCAGGTGACAGGCAGGATCAACACGACCGAATGCAGGTTACATGCCGAATCAGCACCACCTAGTTGGTGTTGCAGTATCAAGGTGCGTAACCGAGTCCGTTCGGGTACGAGTGGGTTCAGGTTACGCATACATCTGGAACCGATGGTGTTGCATCAAGCAGCACCGACGGTGCGTACGCGCTGAATCGACACGACCCAGTCAGTGTTGCATGCGCCATGCAGAACGGATGGTGCGTAGCCGAACCGTGCGTAACCGAGCCGAGGTGATGCGCAGAACCGACACGACCGGATGCAGGTGGCGCGCAGGATCGACACAACCGATTTTCGTAACAGACCCCGTGCGTAACCCAGCCAGTGTTGCACCATGCAGCCAGTAGTCTTAAACTTCTCTTCTGTCAAATGGCATTCTACTCGTGATACTCATTGTTATCTGTGCCATTTATTACCACGGCCAACACCAATGGCAAATAGGACTATCATTTGTAAAAATCTGATTTTTGGAAATACGGAGTATTCCTATCAAAAGAGAATGGAGGGAGTGCCATATAAAGTTGATCTGTTTTGTGGCCTTCGGGGTGCGTTGCCAAGAAGCCGGCATCCAGGGCACCTGCACCTAGCCGAGGGTTCCGCACCATCCCTGCTGCATCCGGTCCTGTCGATCCTGCGAGTAACCTACACCCGTTCGGTTACGCACTATCAGTGCTGCCTGCACCTGCGAGACGGTGTTGCATGCAGCATGGATGGTGCGTAACCTAGAGGGTACAGATTCGCTGGAGGTTGCACCATGCGTACATAACCGTCGCTGTGAGTAACGCAGTCAGTGTTGCACCATGTAGCCAGCCGTCTTAAAGGTGCGTAACCTAGTCCGTGCTTAATCGAGTCGGTGTTGCTGCTCAAGCAGCACATACGGAGCGTAACCTGTGCAGCTTACGCGCTAATTCGACACGAGACAGTAGGTGGTGTTGCATCACGCAGCACGGACGGCGCGTAACCTGCAAAGGTTACGCGCAGATTCGAGACGACCGGATGCAGCGTGGATTTTGCGTAACCTTATCGGCTCAAGGTTACGCGATGAAACAACACGACAGAGGATACAGCGTGGTTGTTGCGTAACTGACACTCTGCGTAACACAGTCAGTGTTCCACCATGCAACCAAGTCGGTGTTGCATCAAGCGGCACGGACGGTGAGTAAACGACACCATGCATAACCCGGTCAGTGTTGCACGCGCCATGTAGAACGGTTGGTGCGTCGCCGAACTGTGCGTCATCGAAGCTGGTGCAGGTGACGCGCAGGATAAACACGTCCGGATGCAGGTTGCGCGATGAAACGACACCACCCAGTCGGTGTTGCAGCATGAAGGTGCGTAACAGAGTCCGTTCGTGTCCGAGCAGGTTCAGGTTACGCATACATCTAGAGCCTATAGGTGCGCGTGCGTATTCCAGGCAGTTGCAGCCTGGATGGTGCGTAACCGAGCAGCTGGTGCAGGTAACGCGCAGAATCGACACCACCGGATGCAACATGGGTCAGGTTACGCATATATCTGAAGCCTATTTGTGCCTAACGCAGTCAGTGTTGCAGGAATAATGCAGCCTGGCTGCGTGCTACCTAGTGGTGCAACCTACAGAGCCTGGTTGCAGGAACAAACAATACAGAGGCTTGGTGCAACCTGGGTTTTACATGCGTAACCTGTGGTTACACGCGAGCCATGGTGCGTATTAGCGTATTGCAACCTCCCCGGGATAAGCGGACTTTGAAGGGCATGCGTAACCTGTCCGGTATCAGGCTGCTTCTGAATGGTGTTGCCCGATACCTGCAAGACGGTGTTGCCTGCACCGTGAAGCCTGAGTGGTACGTAACCATGGTGATGCAAGATGGTGAACAGTATGCCGTGAAGCACTAGAAAGGTCAGGTACCTGGAGGCGAAGGGTGGTTCCTCCGGCCAAAAACAACAAATTCTATGGGTTCTGAATTGGGATGTTGAGCAGGTGCTTCTAATCACTTTGTATTGGAAAGACGTTGGACAAGATGCGGCTCTGATCCGCAGAGCCCCACAATCGAACAAAAAGCCCAACTGAAAACAGAGTAAAAACCTGAACACGAGTTTATTCCTAACACCCATCTTGATCCTTGTTTCCCAGGGCTTTTGTTACCACATCTTTCTGGTTTGGCGAAGGACACCGGCTCTGTGATTGTTCAGAGGAAACTTACGCTGCAAGGGTACAATATGTTGTTAGTAACTTGCTTATAAGTACTGGTCGATGAACAACATTTGTGTGTCATTTTGTTATCTTACAGTGCGCTGGAGCACCTCCTCGTACCTAGGGTTTTTGGATACGGTTTCACCTGTAGCTGGAGGTGTGGTATCTTCCCACCTCACTTGTACCCGGCTACTCTGCTCTTTGCTACAGTTCTAAAATTCTTCTGACTTCTTTGCCTGGACAAAGCTGTTCCAATCTGCTTCTGTAATAATACCTCGTAATATTGTAGAGGCGATAGACCCTTCTTGACAACTTTTTTGATTAAGTCAGATTTTAATTTAATTTTTCTTCAGTGCTGCAGCCTTCACAGCTTTCTTTGAAGGCTCTGGTATCTTAAACCTAGGCTTCAAAGGAAGCTGTGAATGCTTAGAATCCTAAGTTTAAGATACTAGAGGCTTCAAAGGAACCTGTGAAGGCTGTAGTGCTAAAGAAAATTAAATTCAAATCCGACTTAATCATAAAATTTGTCAAGAAGGGCATATCACCTCTACAATATTATGAGGGTATTATTACAAAAGCAGATTGGATTTGGAACAGCTCTGTACAGGCAAAGAAGTCAAGAAGATTTGGCATTGTGCTTTGAGCTTCTCCGCGCCGGATCTCAATGGGAGGGAGAGGGCAGAAGAGGGAGGTCGCACCGCCGTTCCTCCCGCCTAGCCTCGCGCCCTTGCTCCGCCCGTCGGGGACGGATCTCGCCTCGCGCCCTCTCCGGGGAGGCCGCCTCCTGCTCCGCCGCGGTCCCCACCACCCCGCGTCGCCGCCGGAATCCACGAGGGAGAGGCCGCCACGCGCCGGATCCGGGCCTGCCGAGGGGAGAGGGAGGTCGCCGGTGGCGGGGGCGGAGGAGGTGGGGGGATCGAGGAGGCTGAAGGACCGAAACGGCGAACCAGAGAGGGGGGGAGTGAATGGGAGCCGATAAAAATTCTTCTCGAAGGAGATAGAGAGTCCAACAAGATGAACACGACTTCCAACACACGTCTCCAACTCAACTACCCAAGTTGGCCAAGACTACATAGCCACTGGAGTGCTAGTGGTCCTAGGAACCAACAACTCAACCAACTGAACCAAACACCCCAAACGCACAGCGGAAAACTGAGCAGCCTGCTGTCTGTGCCACACCGGTCAGACCGATGGCTCCTGCCGGTCAGACCGATGGCACCGGTCAGACCGGTGGACTCTGCCGGTTAGGCCGGTGGCGAACAACAGATGCATAGCAAAGTTCCAGGAATCCTCAGTGACTCCTCTAGGCCCTGGAACAAAAACCCCCACCAAAGAACAAACTGCCAAGAAGGAAAACCCCTCACAAAGGCTAGCAAGACAAATCCAAACGGGCCAAGAACTGGACAGCAGGACCACGGGATAAAACCACATGAACACAGCAGTTCCCCGAGACAAAACCCACCAGGGGATCGCACCGGTCAGACCGGTCAAGAGCACCGGTCAGACCGGTCACGCCTGGGCAGCTCAGGATGAACAGCGCCCGCGGGTCAACTCCCCAAATCCAACTCCCGATCTCCCGATTCGCTCCACGGATTCGCACAAGACTTTGGGGATAGTAGGAACACCTCATGGGTACTCCATAGCCAAGATTTGGTCCACCAAAACTCGTTGAATCAAGAGGAATCGAAGGATTTCCGCCAAGAACACTACGAACCCTAGAACCATGAAAACTCTAAAATTGAGCCCCTTTACTCACGGATTTGGGAGGGGAATCAAAGGGAAAAGAACCACGAGGGGTTCATGCATATATCCCCCTCCAAATCCCAAAGAGAAAGGTCTCAAAACCGCCACAAGAAATTCACCAAGAAAAGCCTCCGAAAATCACCAAAAAGGAGAAACGGGAAAGACACATCCAAGCCTTGAGGAACCACGCCGAATCATCTATACATACCAAAGAGGTTCATACAAGGTCTAGCTTGCCGCCCGATCATCCTTCCCTCTCACAAGCTCTCACCATGAAGCTCTCAAGCTAGTCCCACAAAAATCCTAAGGAAAATAGGAAGAGAAAATAGGAAAATCAAATGAGCTAGGGTTCCAAGACATGGCTGCCATCCTCTCACCCCTTGGGTTATATGGAGGCAACCGAAAGACTAAAATACCCTTACTAGCCAACTAGGGATACATGCCCCTCAAGGGCAAAATCGGAAATCTTTGTCTTCGCTCCATCGGACGGATGCCCAGCGACCGCAAACTTGCTTAGCCTCGACACAAGCCTTGCGATCCCGACGCGTGTCCTCCGCTTCGAAGATTCCGGACTGCGTCATCGCACACCGGTCAGACCGGTCAGACCCACCGGTCAGACCGGTCCGATGCTACTGCACCTCCGTCTTCGGTTCTTCAGTCTTGGCTTTGTGGATCAACCAAGGAACGTAGTGGTTTTCTGGTGAACCACCGGAAACCCCGCGAACTCGGTGTAGCCTCCGCCAATCACCACTCATGACTCGGCTCCCACGTAGTCCTGGCTCGACCTTGGTTTTGAGGCTCAACCAAGAAACCGTCCAAGACTTCATCTTGCCGTTCTTGCCACCATGCGGCCCGCACTTGACCCTGCTGGCCACCGGGTCCCTCGAACCAAGCTTACTTGTCTTCTCCACACCTGGAGGCCTCACCAGCAACGACCTTTCGCGCTTGTTCTTCACCTCCACCAACACCAGTCAAGCCGCAACCTGCACCTGCAATACTTAGCCAAGAATCAGTCCACACCACGTTGTCAATCACTCATCACACCAGGAAGCGACCATCCACCGGTCCTCGAACCACACATGGCTCTCAATCTCCCCCTTGATAAGTGCATTGACAACACACACGTTTTGGTAACCAAGAGAAAAGAAAAAGAAATGAAACGACTAAAAGAAACTCCAACAAGCGATCGAAAGCCAAAGAAAGGGCAAAGAGCAAGATCACTTGAAGAAGACAAGTCTCGGACCCCTTAGGCAAGGGCAACGGCTTGACACATCCGAGACAAAACATGCTCAAGCAAAGAGCACAAACCACCAATCCAAAGCTCGAAAACCACAAAGAGCTCCCCCTGCACACATGCAAGCTTCCCTTGAACCAATGCAACTCCCCCTGGACGAATGCATGCAAACCACTTGATGAAACAGAGCAGCTGCATCAGCTCAGCTCTGACCGGTCGACACCACCGGTCAGACCGGTGCTCAACATGTGAACAGGACCAGCACTCTGACCGGTCAGACCGGTGACCTCAACCGGTCAGACCGGTGCACAATAGAGCCCAGAAATGGCTCGAAACCACCTGAAAACCCTCCAAATGCATTCAGTAGACCAAAACATGCTCAAACTTCTCCCCCTTGTTGACAATACATGAATCAAGCCAAAATTAGGAAAAATTCAACCTAGAGCTTCTCAAATAGACAAAATTCAACATAGCATGCTACACACCTTCAAATGAGCAAGTTAGATACTCGATAGCTTCGTATGGACAAAAACTACAAGATCACCAAGTTTCACAACCAATGGATGAAGCTAAGATAGAATTGAGCATTTTTACAAAAAAATCCCTCTCATGAGCAAAGTCCTAAACATGATCATAACATATCAAAATGGCAAAGCCACACAAACTTCATGCTAGGACAACCATTCTAAGCATAAGACCATCATAAACACCCACAAGCACCTCATGTCATGTCAAAGCATACCGAGCCATGTGCTTACTTCTATGTATGAGACTTCTCATTGGTAAGCAACATGCAACGGTTTAGCACCCAAAGCTATAAAAATAAGCACATATGACATGGGAGCACATTTTCCAAGCAATTTATATTTCATTTTCAGATTCATATTTGGTACATGAAATGTCTTTGCGACAAAAAGGAACTTATGCCCCTCCACAAGATGAAGCATGGGGGCTAAACATTCATGATGGCAAATGAGCCTTTGGCCCCATATGATCAAAATAAGCTATACAACCACAAATTAAGCATAGCCAAGCCAAAAAAATATGTCAAGATCATATAAAGGCATTTACTTACAAAGAGCATACATATGAGGTTTTTTGAAAAACATAGCCATCAACCATGGATATAAATCAAGATCATCAAAAGCTAAGCCACACTAAGCCAAATCATACCAAACTAGCCCACAAGATCATATATAGCATACCATGGTGAACAATGTATATAGGAGAAGCTTTCCTACACAATGCATGTTAAACAAAATGCATGCAAGCTATCATACAAAGATGACTATACATCATGATACAAATGCAATGCAAATGCAAGAAATGCACAAAGGAAAGCTATACATATGCTACAAAGGAGCTCCCACACACCAACTCAAGAAATCAAACACACACCAAGCTCCCCCCGCAAACGAGTGAAAGTTTCTTGATCTAGGGGTTTGGTGAAAATATCGGCTAGTTGGTCATGTGTAGGTACATGGATCAAGGCTATCTTCTCTTTCTCTACATTGTCTCTCAGGAAATGATACCTCGCTTCTATGTGCTTGGTTTTGGAATGGAGCACTGGGTTCTTTGCAATGCTTATGGCACTGGTGCTGTCACATTGAAGTGGGACATGGGTATACTCCTCACCAAAGTCACTCATGGTGTATGTGATCCAGAGGAGCTGAGAGCAACAACTAGCTGCGGCCATATACTTTGCCTCGGTAGTGGATTGAGCAACACTCGACTGTTTGCGGGAAGACCAAGACACCAAAGAAGAACCCAAGAATTGGCAAGTCCCAGAAGTGGACTTCCTATCCAACTGACACCCGGCAAAATCCGCGTCTGAAAATCCATGAAGAGCCAAAGAAGAAGACGCGGAGTACCAAAGGCCGAAGTCGGGAGTATGTCGCAAATACCTGAATATGCGCTTAACTGCTTGCCGATGAGAAGTCCTCGGAGACGCTTGAAAACGAGCGCACAGACATACCGAGAATTGGATGTCCGGCCTCGTCGCCGTCAAGTAGAGGAGTGACCCGATCATGCTCCGGTACTCCTTCTGGTCCACGTGTTCACCTTCCTCGTCCGCATCAAGAGCTGTAGTTGTACTCATAGGCGTCGCCATGGCCTTGGAGTCCTCCATCTTGAACTTTCTCACAATGTCCTTGGTGTACTTAGCTTGGTGCACAAATGTTCCTTCCTTTGATTGCTTGATTTGTAGCCCGAGGAAGAACTGCAACTCGCCCATCATGCTCATCTCAAATTTCCTGCTTATGTCTTCTGCAAACCTTGCAACAAGAGAGTTAGACGAGCCACCAAAGACAATATCATCCACGTATACCTGCACAATCAAGATATCTCTACCCTGCCTGAGGAGAAACAGGGTCTGATCGACCTTCCTCATCTCAAACCCTCTCTCAAACAGGAATCCCCTCAACCTACCGTACCAAGCTCTAGGCGCCTGCTTCAGCCCATACAACGCCTTCCTCAACTTGTACACCCGGTGGGGGTACTTCTCACTCTCAAACCTCGGTGGTTGCCTCACATACACTACTTCCTCCAAAACACCATTTAGGAAAGCACTCTTGACATCCATCTGGTACAACTTGAATCCTTTAGCCACGAAAAAGGCTAGAAGGATCCTGATCGCCTCCAAACGAGCTACGGGAGCAAAGGTCTCCTCGTAGTCGATCCCTTCTTTCTGTGAGTACCCCTGAGCAACAAGTCTTGACTTGTTCCTCACCACTTCTCCTTTCTCTCCCTCTTTGTTCTTCCACACCCATTTTGTCCCAATCGGCTTACACCCTGGGGGAGGGTCAACCAATTCCCAAACTTGGTTCCTCTCAAAATTCTCCAACTCCTCATGCATCGAGTTAACCCAATTGTGATCAGATAGCGCGTGTCCAATGTCCTTGGGCTCAAAGGTTGCAACAAAAGCAGCATGAGCGAAATGAGAATTGTTCCGAACCCTCGACCGTGTAGTACGTTCATTCATGTCGCCGATGATTCTCGAAGCTGGGTGATCCACTTGCACTCGCCGGGGAGGTTCTCGCCTTGATACTACCTCCCCCTCAACCGCAGCTTCGCCTTGATCTGGGTTTGTCGTTGTAGGTGTGGGAGAGGGCCCGTTCTCGATCGTCGTCGAAGTAGTAGGTACATGTTTAGCCGCGGGCACCACACCACCATCTTCATCATCTCCATGTTCATGCTCCTCCTCCTGAAAGATCTCCTCGCCAAGTTCGTCGTCACCTGCACACTCAAAAACAAGCTGACTACGTGGCTGTGTCTCATCGAAGGTTACCTCGCAAGTCTCCACGATTCGGTTAGTTTCAAGATTGAGCACACGAAATGCTCTAGAATGAGATGCGTAACCAAAGATTGAGCACACGACAGACCTAGCCTCGAACTTGTCCAACTTCTTCCCTTTCTTCAGAATGAAGCACTTACAACCAAAGACATGGAAGTGACTCACCTTGGGTGTGCGACCGTGCATCAACTCGTAACAGGTTTTCTTCTTGTGAACCCTGAGGTAGATCCTGTTCGACACATAGCACGCGGTATTGACCGCCTCAGCCCAGAACCTTCTCGGAGTCCTATGCTCGTCGAGCATCGTCCGAGCCATCTCGCACAAGGTCCTATTTTTCCTTTCCACCACGCCATTCTAGGGAGGCGTATACGGACTCGAAAACTGGTGTTCAAGACCCAAGTCATGGCAAAAGGTTTCGAAGCAAGAGTTTTTGAATTCCGAGCCATTGTCACTGCGGATCGCTCGTATGGCATCTTCATGCCTCTCGTTTCTTAACCTCAAGACAAGATCTCGAACAAAACCAAACGTCTCCCCTTTCTCCTCAAGAAAGAACACCCATGCATACCGAGAGTAGTCGTCCACCACAACAAGGACATACCACTTCCCACCCGCAGATCGCACACGAGCTGGGCCAACAAGGTCCATATGGAGCAGCTCGCATGGACGCTCCGTCATCACATTGGTGAGGGGTGGATGGGAAGAAGCTGCCATCTTAGCATGCCGACACGGTGCACAAACCAACTCTTTTTCAAACCTCAGCCGTGGCAATCCTCGGACCAAATTGAGTTTACTCAAGCGAGACAAAAGGTCAAAGCTCAAGTGACCCAACTTCCTTTGCCACTTCCACAACTCACTCGAAGATCCAGCCAAGAAACAACGCTCCACGCCAGAGGATTGAGAAAAATCAGCTCGAAACACTTGACCCTCAGGAATGACCATGCAAACTAGGTCCCCTCGTGAATCCAAAATACGAGAACCACCAGGCCGAAACAACACCTCAAAGCCCTCATCCAACAACTGGGACACGGAAAGCAAATTGAACCCCAGCGATTGAACAAGAGCAACACGCCTGAGAGTGATCTTGTCACTTACCTTGATCTCACCTTCTGATAGCACACGCCCTCGCCCATTGTCCCCAAAGGTGATGTATGTCTTGGACACCACCGGGACGAGACTTGAGAACCACCCCTTGTCTCCGGTCATATGCCTCGAGCAACCGGAGTCAATCAACCAAACGTTCCTCAAGTCTCCCACCTGAAATTCAAAAGCAAGCACATGAGTGAACAAACGACTCAGCACTGGGGTTAGTACCAAAAGAGTAAAACCAGTGCCGAGCCATTTGCTCCAAAGTGGGGTTAGCACAAACCAAATCATCACGCCTATCAAAGCTACCACCACGAACACCACCACGGTAACCACTACGAGGGAAGCAACCCTCTCTAGCTGGAGGAGAACGAAAGCCACGAAAAGAAGACCGTGGACCGTTCCTCCTCTCCATCTCAAAGCTACGACTCCTCCCACCCTCGTATTGAGCACGAGGTGGAGAACGCCTAGCAAACTGACCACCTGCAACCTTTCCAGACCAACCACCAGAACCACGACCACCAGAACCAAACCGAGCATCCTCACGAGCACGAAAACTAGAGCGCTGTCTGTCCAGACCTGCACCGGTCTGACCAGTGTAGCGCACCGGTCTGACCGGTGTAGCTCGGCCAGCAGCACCACCTACTACCTTCCGGTCTCCCCAAGCCGGAACCGTCCTCACAATCGCCTTGGCCCTGGGCATCTGCATATGAGGCTCAGGTACACCATTAGAGGGGTGGTACCTGTCCTTGTTAGCCCACTCTCTAGCCATTCTCTCCTCACGCTTCCTTTTGAAGCAAAACTCACCCTTGTGACCATCTCTCCCACAATACCCACAATGGAACTTCATGGGCTGTGGCTTAGGCTTATGCTTGGGTTGTGGCTGCTCACTCGGCTTCTCACCCTTCTTCTCTCCTTCCTCACCTCCCTTTGGGCTCACAAACTTCACCGGTTTTTGGAAATCATTCGTTAGGTGAGGGAATATGGGTGGATCTGCAGTAGTGTCAAGTTTGTTTCTGAGATGGTTAGGCTTGGGCTCAAACTTGTTCTCGTGTCTGTTTAGTGGTGGGATAGGGATCTCTCCAACTCTCTCAACTCCCTCACCACTGTTCTCTCCAAGCTTGTCAGCCCCAAGTGCCTGACCATCATAGCGTTTGAAAGCCTCTATCATGATACCAAGCTGAGGCTCCTGACCCGACAACCAACTCATACATTTCCTCAGCTCATCATTCTCATCCTGCAAGCGATCAACATAATGCGCAAGCTCCAAATTCTTAACCGCATGCAATTCACAAGTAGAGCAAGAAGTAGGAATAGGCTCTTTCAACTTAGCCTCAAGCGAAATAGTGTAAGCATGCATCTCATCAATCTTTCCATGCAAAACAGGGCAAGAAGTGCAAGCACCTAGCAAAGCAGGTCTAGACTTAAGCTCAGCCACTTCAACCCTAAGCATATCTAGTTCGTCACAAGTAGAAGCATGCTTATCCTTAAGAGCTGTAAGATCAGCTAGGTACACAGAGCAATCACAGCAATCAATCTCATCAGAAACCACAGGAGAAGCCTTAAGCGAATCAATCTCAAGCTTAGCATCTAGGTTCTAGGTTTCTAGGTCAGCCACATGGTTCCTAGCATCTTCTAGTGAGGCCCTAAGCTCTTTCCTCATCTTCTTGGCCTCTCTAAGCATGTCATCACGATTATCAAGTAACTTGCCAAGACGCTCGTTCTCCTCACGCAGGAAGGGAAGCTCGTCACGTACCTCATCCTCAGAGTCGGGGTCCGAGTCGCTCTGGTAACTTTTCTTGCTGTCGGAGCTACGAGCCATGCCGCAGAAGCCATCTCGTGCGAAGCAACTCAGCCCGCTCAAGTTCTTCGATGACTTCTTGTTCTTGTGCCGATCACCTTCGTCTTCACTGCTACTCGAGCTCGAGGAAGAGTAGGCGGAGCTGGAGTCGACGTTGCTCGCTCCGACCATCGCTCGGGCCTTCCTGCCGCGGCCGTCCTTCTTCCTCGACCGTCGCTCGTCCTTGTGCTTGTTCTTGTGCTTGTGATCGCGCCTCGATCGATACTTGGCGTCCTTGCTCGACCGGTGCTTGTAGCCATCCTTGTAGCCGTCCTTGTTCTCCGTCTTCTCCGGGCAGTCGGCGACGAAGTGTCCCGGCTTGCCACACTAAAAGCACGTCCGTGCTGTCCTCCTCGTGTTCATCCGGTTCTCGTGCAGCCTCTCGAACCGTCTGGTCAGCAACGCCAGCTCGTCCTCTCCAAGCACGTCGAACTCCTCGTCTGGCAAAGACATCAAAGAAGACAGAGAGTACATCCTGGAGGATGCGTTAGCGTTAGACTTAGCTCCTTTGCCACCAACGAGAGCAAGACTATGAGAATCAGTTGGGCTCTCGATCTTGGCTGTCATACCACGGTCCAACTCAGCCGACTTGAGCTTTGAGAACAGCTCGTTCACGGTCAAGGTGTCATACTTCTCAGACTCAAGGATAGCCTCGACCTTCCCATCCCATACAGTATGATCCAACGAGTGCAAGAGCTTCACGGCTCTATCATGATCATCGTATGGGAGCACGGCCACATTGGCTCTCATGTTGTTCACAACGACCGTAAACCGCTGGAAAAGGGCATCGACGGACTCGCCGGGTAGATGAGTGAAGTTCTTGTACTCCCTCCGGTAAGTCGCGTACATCCGAGCCTGAACCTGAGCATTCCCAGCATGTGCATCCTTCAACTGCTCCCAAATCCTACAAGCTAAGTCCTCTGTCTGAACCCGATCGAATTCGGACTGACACAGAGCACGAAACAAGTAGTCGACTGCCTTGTTGTTGGCGTCGAACATATCCCTCGATCCTGGAGCAAGGAAGTTAATCGGATGAACATAAGCTGTGTTCACCGTAACGTCCCAAAGGATTTGACCCTTACCGCGGAGGAACGCCGCCATCCGCCTCTGCCACATCTGGTAGTTTTTGCCATCGAAGTGCGGAGGACCCGAACCCCGTTCCTGGTATGCCATCCTTGGATCTTAGACTGGTTAGAATCCGAAGGTCCGTAACCGGCTCTGATACTACTTGAAGGACCGAAACGGCGAACCAGAGAGGGGGGAGTGAATGGGAGCCGATAAAAATTCTTCTCGAAGGAGATAGAGACTCCAACAAGATGAAACGACTTCTAACACACGTCTCCAACTCAACTCCCAAGTTGGCCAAGACTACGTAGCCACTGGAGTGCTACTGATCCTAGGAACCAATAACTCAACCAACCGAACCAAACACCCCAAACACACAGCGGAAAACTGAGCAGCCTGCTGTCTGTGCCACACCGGTCAGACCGATGGCTCATGCCGGTCAGACCGATGGCACTGGTCAGACCGGTGGACTCTGCCGGTCAGGCCGGTGGCGAACAGCAGATGCACAGCAAAGTTCCAGGAATCCTCAGTGACTCCTCTAGGCCCTGGAACAAAAACCCCCACCAAAGAACAACCTGCCAAGAAGGAAAACCCCTCACAAAGCCTAGCAAGACAACTCCAAATGGGCCAAGAACTGGACAGCAGGACCACGGGACAAAACCACACGAACACAGCAGTTCCCCGAGACAAAACCCACCAGGGGCTCGCACCTGTCAGACCGGTCAAGAGCACCGGTCAGACCGGTCACGCCTGGGCAGCTCGGGATGAACAGCGCCCGTGGGTCAACTCCCCAAATCCAACTCCCGATCTCCCGATTCGCTCCACGGATTCGCACAAGACTTTGGGGATAGTAGGAACACCTCATGGGCACTCCATAGCCAAGATTTGGTCCACCAAAACTCATTGAATCAAGAGGAATCGAAGGATTTCTGCAAAGAACACTACGAACCCTAGAACTATGAAAACTCTAAAATTGAGCCCCTTTACTCACGGATTTGGGAGGGGAATCAAAGGGAAAAGAACCACGAGGGGTTCATGCATATATCCCCCACCAAATCCCAAAAAGAAAGGTCTCAAAACCGCCACAAGAAATTCGCCAAGAAAAGCCTCCGAAAATCACCAAAAAGGAGAAACGGGAAAGACACATCCAAGCCTTGAGGAACCACGCCGAATCATCTATACATACCAAAGAGGTTCATACAAGGTCTAGCTTGCCGCCCGATCATCCTTCCCTCTCACAAGATCTCACCATGAAGCTGTCAAGCTAGTCCTACAAAAATCCTAAGGAAAATAGGAAGAGAAAATAGGAAAACCAAATGAGCTAGGGTTCCAAGAGATGGCTGCCATCCTCTCACCCCTTGGGTTATATGGAGGCAACCGAAAGACTAAAATACCCTTACTAGCCAACTAGGGATACATGCCCCTCAAGGGCAAAATCGAAAATCTTTGTCTTCGCTCCATCGGACGGATGCCCAGCGACCGCAAACTTGCTTAGCCTCGACGCAAGCCTTGCGATCCCGACGCGTGTCCTCCGCTTCGAAGATTCCGGACTGCGTCGAACCAAGCCTACTTGTCTTCTCCACACCTGGAGGCCTCACCAGCAATGACCTTTCGTGCTTGTTCTTCACCTGCACCAACACCAGTCAAGCCGCAACCTGCACCTACAATACTTAGCCAAGAATCAGTCCACACCATGTTGTCAATCACTCATCACACCAGGAAGCGACCATCCACCGGTCCTCGAACCACACATGGCTCTCAGAGGCGACGACGGCCCCTCCGTTCCTTTATATAAGCATTCCAAGGGTTCAAACTCAACAAATAACTGTGCAAGGAAATGACATCTATACCCCTCATTTTACACTACCCACCAACTCTCTACCTACCCACCAACCCCATTTAATTTTGTCCTATCCCTAGGAATGCTTATATTTAGACACAAATTGCTTATATAAAGGAATGGAGGGAGTATTAAATAAAGTCAGTTTGCAAAACTATTTTCACAACTCCGTGCAAACTCACGAGACGAAATTTAGTACTCATGCAGGAAAGATTCCCTGAATGAAAATTTTTTCCATGCTGCTTGATGCAACACCGACTCTGCTGTTGAGCATGCACTAGGTTACGCACCTTCATGACGGGGTGTGTCATGTGTATCGACGCGGTGCAGGTTTCTGTGATAACCGCCTGGGTTACGCACGCTTCATTGCTGTTGCCGCGCAACACGGCGGGTCGTGTCGTGTCGAATCCCCAGTTCATTTGGCTCCTGCCCCCGGTCGGCAGGGTTACGCACCATCTATTCTGCGTGGCTCCTGCAACACCGACTGGGTTACGCACGTAGACCTGGTTACGCACCATCCATGATGTGCATCCGGTCCTGTCGATTCTGCGAGTAACCTACACCCGTTCGGTTACGCAGCATCCATGTTGCACGGCTCCTGCTCCTGCAACACCACCGACACCGACTGGGTCGTGTCAAACCTGCGTAACCCTCGCCTAGGAGGTTACGCACGAGCCATGGTGTCTACGGAGGGAGTACAAGTAGCGTGTAATCAAACCACAGGTCAGCTAGTAGTATACTCCGTATGGCGTCTCTTCGGAGACATCCTATAAAATAGGAAGGATACAGAGTTCTATGGCAGTTGACGCATATATACAGTTAGTGCGCACAATGCGGCGAGACGGATGGGATCTGTCATCATGTACTACTATATATTTTATATTCTAGTATATATAGAATATTATAAACGCGACGATTGCTATGGTCGGCCTCCGCCTCTTCGTGCCCCTGCCTCTCCCACTTCGTCCTCTCTCGCCCTTGGCCATGCTACCCTAAACGCCGTAAGTCCCCCCGTGATCTGGTTCTCTGATCCCCGACGATCGACCAACGTCCTCGTGGTTTTGGTGAGTTCTCGCCTCGAGTACCCGCTCTCTGTCAACGTGATCAATTCCCAACCATCGATCACTTTAAATTTGTAATCACTACTGTATTGTTGCACTTTTGGATATGGATCTACTTCACCTGTACGTCGTCCCCTTTCCAACGCGTATCATGGCCGGCATTGACGTCCTCATCGACGATCAGCAACTTGAACACGATTACATTACTAGCCAGACTTTCGACAGCGAGGACCAAGCGTTTCATTTCTACAAAAATTATGCCAAGGACAAAGGTTTCGAGGTTAGGAAATCATCTACGAAGAATGATGATGACGGAGTCCGGACATCAAGAACTTTTGTTTGCTGCCGTGAAGGATGGCGTGATGACAGGTACATGAATTCGAATCCGGAAGATCTTTGCAGAAAGCCCAGGAGCCTAACCAGGATTGGCTGCATGGCCAAACTTATTGTCGAGCTTAACAGAGAAATGGGCAAGTGGGCCGTAAGCACATTCATCGCTGAACATGGCCATAACTTATCCACATTTGATCTCACTTGCTTCTTCCGTGGGCACCGGGATCTCACTGTGGCAGAAATGGCAGAAATCACCTCCTACGAAATAGCAGGGCTCAAGAAAAACCAGATTATGGATGTCATTGACCAGCAGCACGGAGGATACGACAGAGTAGGCTTCACAACAAAGGACCTATACAACTTCTGCGACCAGCGAAAGAAGCAGATCTTAGTAGATGGCGACGCAAGAACACTGCTCAAGCACTTGTGGGCCCGCAGGACAGATAATGCCGAGTTCTACTTCGATTACGCAGAAGATGACAAGGGGCATTTGAAGTGCTTGTTCTGGTGTGATGCACAATCTCGTTTGGACTATCAGGTTTTTGGAGATGTTCTTTTGTTTGACAGCACATACAGGACAAATCGGTACAACCTGCCCTTCATTCCTTTCGTTGGAGTGAACCACCACCGAAGTACCGTCATATTCGGATGTGGCATTCTCGCACAGCAAACCACAGAGGCATATATATGGTTGCTCCGGACATTTCTGCGCGCAATGTCCATGCAGCACCCCAAATCAGTGATCACTGACGGAGACTTCGCAATGCAGAATGCCATCCGTGACGTATTGGAAAATTCCAACCACAGAATCTGCACCTGGCACATAGATCGCAACCTGGTCAAACATCTTCGCGGCAAGAAGCTGAAACGTGACTTCAAGCAGTTTATGTATCGCCCATATACACCTGAATGTTTTGAAAGCCAATGGTCCAAATTTACAGAGGAACACAAGGCCTACAAAAACACTTGGCTTTCAAAGATGTATAACATGAGGAATTTGTGGGCTGCAACTTACCATGCCAATCACTATTTCCTTGGACTCCACACCAATCAGCGAAGTGAGAGCTTGAATTCAGGGCTGCACACGTATCTGCATCCCCAAATGACACTAGTTTCTTTACTGGAGCACTATGAGAGCTGTGTGTACCATATGCGGACAACTGAGTTAATGCTGGATGCCAATACACGGCATTCATTCCGGTTCACTACGACCCAAGCATCTGAGATTGAAAAGTACTGTGCTAGTATTTACACTCAGGCAAATTTTGATATTGTTAAGAAGCAGATCGACAGGTCCTTGCGCTTTGAGGTTCAGAATGAACAGTACAGCTTCGAAATGGTGACACCTCGGAATGGTCAGCATGCCATCGAAATGGTGAAATTCACTATTGCCTACAGAAATGGCAAGCCAGATAAGAAATTTGCCGTGACGTCTACTACCAACCCAACGTGTGGTAAGGCGAACTTGCGCTGCAATTGTCAGAAGCTGGAGTGCGATGCCATCCCATGCTGTCACATGTTTGCAGTGTTGTTTCACACTGGCGCAGCCAAATTACCACGAGCCTGCGTGAAGTCTAGGCTCACCGTTTCTGCAAAGTCTGGATTTCCTCCAGAGAGGAGGACCCAGATTTTTGACCAGTGCATGTCCTTTCACAGGTTTCGTGATATGCGAGACATGGGAACCAAAGTTGCGTACTATGCCTCACCGAGTCCAGTCCTGACAAAGAAGTTGAGGGATGCTTTGGAGGAGGTATATGAATGCATCAAGGCACACCAATTTGAAGAGGACGAACATCATCACTTGCCTAAGATATTTACTGAAGCCCACCCACATTGTCAATTTGAAACTATTTTGGACCCGTTGCGGATTGTTCGCAGAGGTGCTCCTTCGAAAAGGATAAAGGCCCTCCACGAAAGAATTAATCAGGGTATATCTAAGTACAGATGCAGTGAGTGCTTGGTAAAAGGGCATACGAAACCTAGTTGCCCCAACTTAAATAAGAGGTACGCATGGTTTCTGCAATGAACTCCTCAGGCATCCTTAGCAGCAGTTGATATTTTGTGTTTACATAAACGTTTATTTAATGTGTATGCACCCTCAGGCCAAAGTGCCATCTCACGAAGAAGAGAAAGTCGAAGAACAAGCAGGAGGAGGAGCTTGAGGAGGAGTAGGAGCAAGCAGAGGATGTTCGTGACGATGTTGTACCTCTGCAAGATGGTGAAGTGCCACCTAGCAAAGGTATCATCTCATTTTCTCTGAGTTTATAACGCGTCCACCTATTTATTAGGTCATCTACATTCAGGTCGGAAGAGAAATCTGGATAGTTGAGGTCGTCAGAGTCCGAATAAGATGCGACCGACGGAAAGAGCAGCAATGGCGACTTTATGACACATGATAGTAGTTTGGCTGGTACAGTTCGTTTCATTAGTGAGTACGTAGTACCAGCAAGCATATCATAGTTTATTTAGACGTTTACTGTACTTTGGACACCATTTTCCCTGAACTTTTTTTATTAAGTTAAACAACTCTGCGGAGTACTCCCTCCGTCTTGTGAAGCGGAAACTCGTAAGCAGGCAAGCACAAAGCGTTTGTAAACCAAACTCGCAAGCACCCAGTGTGGCTCTAGCGTAATGTAGACTGGGCAGGTTTCGCATGCCTCTGTATGTCTATGCGCGTGCGCACTGCGCAGTATCCAGTGATGTTGCACCGGGCACCATGGCTCGTGCGTAACCAGATGGGCGTAGGTTACGCAGGTCCGACAACACCCGCGGCCCGCCGTGCTGCTCGGCAACCGCGATGCTGCGTGCGTAACCCAACCTTCCTCAGGTAACGCGCAGAATCGACAGTCAGTCTAGGCCGTCGGTCTTCAAAGTTCTAACTTACTAGCTAATAATGTGAATCTAAAAAAAAACATTGCTGATGCGTAAGAGAGTGGGTGCAGGATAAATCGTAAATATAGTTAATTATGGGATGCCATGTTGTTATGTCAAATGTGCATTAAACTTGTCTGCTCTCAAATTGACTCGCAGAAGGCATTCATTTCATCTCCATCGAAACAATTAGTTCCAGCATGGTCTACTCTAGGTTTAGTAATACATTCATCCCTGCAAAGTTAATTACTTCATTGCATCGACAAAAATGAATTCACATGTATCCACTTTACTATCACATTTGAATTCGAATACGGATACAGATATCCATATTTACGTTTTAGCGGATACGAATGTCGGATAATTCGGAATCCATTTCCATATTTCCATCCCTACTTCTGTGTTTCCACCCCTCCATTTTGTTACTCGAGTGAGAGTGATCCTATCGTTGCCCACCTTTTCCTATCAGCTTAAGCTGTTGGAAGTTTCGTTCATGACTTGTTTGTTCCTGTATGCCAGTTACATCAGTACATTGGGGATCCAAAAAAATTGCAAACTGTCGCGTGCCGCTGCGAGACTGAGAAACATGACGAACTTGCCGACGTGACAAGGCCAAAATGCAATATGCATGTCGTTATTGAAAAGGCATTGCCGCATAGAAGGGGTGTGTCGAATGACCGTTTGGGAACAACACTCCCACAAGTTCATCCACGTCAGGACCATTGTGAACTGCAGTTAAGTAAGGACTGGTACGGTTTTCAGGACTGGTAACCGGGCGCTCATGACCCGAACGTGTGCACACCCGCACTGAAGGGATGCGTCTGTTCAGTGTATTGGGTAATAAGTAGTGGTAACTCATGTCCACGAACGGTTGTCATTTCGGAACGGCACATGCACTCCCACAATAAAAGGAGGCAGTTTACCCACGAGTCAATCATTGCCGCCATTTGCGATCATGGCTCTAGACACTAACATGTCTCCTTCCAAGCAAGTCGACTTCTCAATCTCAAGCGAGGAAGCGAAAGCAGAAGGAACCGCTGGGCAGTACAAGGAATCTGGTACATTCATGGTTGGAGGCCGTCAATGGAGGCTACGTTGCTATCCTACAGGTATGACTGATCATCAGTGGATGGGTGTACCAGACGGCATTGCCGTCCTCCTCGTTCCTATGAACATAGCCCAAAAGGTAGGTTTCTCGTTGTTATGAATACACACATTCACACATGCATATATGCTCTCACTGTTGTAGAGCCTGTGACGACACTGCATGGTTCCACGCATAGGTGCGAGTATTGTTGCGAGCGGTGGCTTTATACCCCACCGATGACAATGATACGTTTCGAGTTCAAGCTACAAAAGATGTTGAATTCAGGAATGGGGAACTAGGACAACGAGGCTTCGAATGCCTGGTGGAGCATCGTGACATTGAGCGCGTGAGCTCCAACGGAGGTCGCATAAACATATCGTGTGTTGTTACAATACTTGAGGACGATCGCATTGATGTTCCTCCTCCATCAGTATGCAGAAGCATATGCGCAACACTTGTAGCCCAAGCCCCTATGGACGTTGTCTTCGACATAGGCAGCCGGGTGATATGAGGGATACGTGCCGATGTGGCTGCAGTATCTTGTGTGATGAAGGCAATGCTCTACGGTGGTGGAGTGGAGTCAAACTCTGAAACTGTTCAAATTCAAGACACATACCCTGATGGCTTCTCGCTTCTGATCAAATATGCCAGTGAACGATCACTCCCGGAGGAGGCTGATTTATGGGACACCCCTGCCAACACCTGGCCTGTGTTACTCTCAGTCGCCGACATGTACCGTGTCGAAAGGTTGAAGCTGCACTATGCGTCAAGGATGTGGGACATGGCAAGCGTGAAAATTGTGAGCGCATTTCTACGATTGGCAATTGAGACTAACTGCACCCAATTGCAGGAGAAGTGCATGTCTCTCTTAGAGCGAATCTGGCCGCACGGAATACTCACAACGGATTTTGTGTTCGTATGTTTTCACCATCCCCATGTTATGCACGATCTCCGTAGTAGATTACACAAAGGCATGTACCAGGGTCCCTGCTTGTAGTATGTAGTTTTAATGTTTTAGTTACTATAGGATCGTGCCCTTGCGTTGCTACGGGCAACACATCATTTACATTGCAATACACATTGATATATATGTGCAATACACATTGTTGTTGATATGGATTCATATGTGCTTTCAGGATGTGTATAATAATGTGTCCCTTTGAGTAGCACATAACAAAGGCATTTCACTATTTGTACTTGTATGCAATCCATTTTCGTAGACCATGCTGGAACTTATTCTTTCGATGGAGATGAAATGAATGCCTTCCGCGAGTTAATTTGACAGCAGACAAGTTTAATGCACATTTCACATAACAACATGGCATCCCATAATTAACTATATTTACGATTTATCCTGTACCCACTCTCTTACGCATCAGCTATGGTTTTTTTTAGATTCGCATTAGCTAAGTTAGTAGGAGGTACACCAAAGCTACACCGATGGCCTAGGCTGATCCTATCGATTCTGCGTGTTACTTGAGGAAGGTTGGGTTACGCACGCAGCATGGTGCATGGACTGTGCGTATTGCTTTGATCAAAGGCATATGCTAATGCTATGGTGATTGGTAACCCAACCGCTAGCCATGTTGCTGCACGCACCCTGGCTCGTGCGTAACCAACTGGGTGCTGCCACCAAATGATCTCGCGCCGTGTTCCGCAGCAACCACGATGCTGTGTACAAAGCGGCCTCGTACGTGCGTAATACACGTGGACCGTGGCATAGGCAATGCTGCCATCAAATGATCACAGCACGCAGCATGGATCGTTCGTAACCGAGCCGGTACGGGTTACGCATTCACCTACTATGTGCAGTCAGGCAAAATGACTGCACTCAGCAATCACCGCATCTGCACCATCCACTCTCGATCCGATGGAGGCAACCCAACCAAACTCATCTCGCAGGCCACATAAGTTACATAACAGCTGCACGCATGGATGGTGCGTAACCGAGCGGGTCCAGCTTATGCGCATAATTGACACCACCCAGTCGGTGTTGCAGCACGCAGCACGGATAGTGCGTATCCGCACGGGTACAGGTTACGCACTGAATCGACATGACCGGATGAAGCATGGATGCTTGCGTAACCATGCCTGTCCAGGTTACGCATGCATCTGAAGCCTATTTCTGCGTAACGCAGTTGGTGTTGTAGGATGTCCTCCACCAGATGCTGCTCCTCCCTTAATCGGTGTACAGTGGTTCAACATCGAAAACTGAAAGCTAAACAAGAACAAAAGTAGTTAAAACCCTGTTTGGATAGGGTTGTCTACACTCCTTAATGCTTTTTTTTATTAATTGTAAACTTCTCTACATATAACGCCGGCCGGTAACACGTACTCGGTTACGCACGATGGCGCAACAGTGGTGCCCTGGTTACGTACCATCCATGCATGTAGCTAGTGGTACAAGCTAGTACAACCTACAGAGGAATGCGTAACCGTGACCCACACGGCATGCGTGCGGCCATCGTGCACAACCTGCGTAGCCTGGTCTCGGTTACTCTGGGGCCACGCTGCTAGGTGCAACCGCTTGGGTTGCCCACACGGCCATGTGAAGGCGGCTTGGATTACACACGCAGAACCGCGGTTGCCGCGGAGCACGGCGGGTGATCAAAGGCATAGTATGCATGGTAACTTCATTGCTTAATGTTTCCATAATTTCATGCGAGTTTCAGTTACGTACGCTTTGCGGCAACCCCGGCAATTTCGCGATCATGGTTTTCATTCGCTTCCATCTCTCTCTCTCTCTCTCTCTCAAAATCTTTGTATTGCAAGGTTTCTCTACTTCTTCTTCTTCATAATATCACGAAGGCTCCATATAGCGCAGCTGCAGTCCATCACTACCACAATGCATTCTTCATCGCCTCATGGAGCGAGCAGTGGATCCCCCTGCCGTACACCGACGAAGCGTCCACTGGCTATACGCAGCGGGAAGGACTCTCCGTCAAAGAGGCGGCTTGACATGGGCACCGCCGCTCCACCCGCAGCGCCTACAGAAGATCCCATTTGTTCGTCCGCCAACAATCCAGCAGGTCGTCCAGGTGATGTCAACCGCTCAGTGGCAGGGAGCCATGTCGCGGCCTCGCCTCCAGTTCCCCTTTCTACGCCTGCAAAGGCCGATGAAGAGGTTAATTTTTTTATGGCCCGTCCCTTTCTGAACTTAGGAGATTGTACGTAATCAATTAATGTAGTCAGTAATAGAATGGCATCACGAGGATTGAAATCACACTGGGCAACCTTCCAGTAATATAATAATTAATTACATCCAACACCACATCAAGTCGAGCTTCAGATTGTTTCTGATTTCCTCTTCTTGTTTTGTGGCGGTCGGAGTTCCTGCTCAAGTATCGCTTACATTTTTTTCCCACTATGCCAGGTCCGAAATTTCATTATACTGATAAAAGCAACGAAATTACAGAAACAGATCAACCTGGGGGTAGTTTTCTGTCTATTACTACGACCAACCCATAACCAGAATAGAATTGGGAATGGGAAGAACTTTACATAGTAGTAGAAGTATATCCGAATATCTCAAACAATATTACAAACTTCACCTTAATTCGACCCAGCAAATTAATATATTCATACACTTGTCCATCTCGGCATCTACAGGTTTCTAGCAGCTGCTCTCGTCGCCTTTTCTGCACAAAAGATTATGTCACTTCACTTGTACAACTGCCTGTTGACAACCCACTGGTACAAAGAGTGCGAATTTCCCGCGTCTGTTCCCAAATTATCGTCCACGTTTCCTCAAACTTGGTTTGTGTTATTATTCTTTAACGTAGGTCAACTCAGCTGTGTCAGAAGATGATTCGTTGTCCCTTGTTCATGTTCCTGGGGTAAGCTCTATGCATCCTCCAAGTTTCGAATAAACAATAATTGAGCATATCTGGTATACACATACGAGTGCATGCTTGCTGATTCTTTTTCCCTTGTGTACCGGCATGTGCAGTCTAGCTACTCTACTCATGTAATCACAATCCCACGTCATCGCATCCTGGATGACATTGTCAAAAGGTTGGGCCTAAAAGTGCATGAGGAAACCATCGAACTCCAGGATGGTCAAATGACTTTAGCGATGACAATAGATGTTCCTGATATTGATTCGTCAGTACAGGAGAAAGCAGAGGCCACGTTCCTCAATGGTCTAGACAAAAGGGGGTATGAGGCAGATGAAGATCTCTGCCAGCAAGTGATTGAATACTTGGAAAACATGCAGTCGTGACAATTGATGATTACAATCATGCTAAGGTCTGCTAGTTGCAGCGTGATCTGCTCAGGGAGTCCGATTTTTGCAACCTTTTATCTGGAAAATGCACAGAACATGAAAAACATATTGAATATCTCAACAATGGCATCACCTCCATTTGTTCAACATTTGGAGATATACTACAAATTGCAGACACTGGTGGTGGTATGTTCAAATACACTGGAAAAAGCCCACCCCTCACACGCTGTGAAGTATTAGCTAAAGTACTTGTTGCTCTCAACCACAGTGCGTACATAGTACTGATATGCTATTATTGATCCTCTGCACCATTTATTTGTTTCATTTAATCTATGACTTTTGAATCATCGAGGCAGACAAGGCGATGCCATTCACTTGCGGACCCCCTGAAAGTGACGAGGAGACCGACGATGAAGAGCATAGCAAGGTAGTAGGAGTAGTAAATATTTTCTTTCCGGATATACCTTGTACACTCCTTAAGAATTGAGATGCCAATTAATTGTGTCGTGCTTTACCCTTTACCTCGCTTTATATCTGTAGAAAGTTGACCAGGTCAAACGCCTATTTGGTCAAATTGATGCCGGTTTTGTCAAGCTGGATGGATATTTGGGTGGCAAAACTTCGACACCGCTTTCTGATTCTGAGGCGAGTGGTTCGCACAATGGCAGTGAGTTCTTATTGCATATGGTTGTGTGAATTGTCGTTAACATTTATTGTTTTCCCTTGCTAATTCTCATGTTGTCAGGTGACCATGATCCTACCGATGGGTGCGATAACGACTCGGAGTAGATTCGGTATGGTGTGTCCCACACACACACATTTCTAATCAGGAGAGCTTCTGGAGAAACTGCAGTGACGAAGCGCGGCAATGGTGTCTGCGCCTCCCCCAAGCAGATCGTTTGGCCATGGAAGACGCCTGGTGCTCCCTATTTCCTATAATGTAGTACAACCAGAGAAAAATCCCCTGGTTGCCCTATTTTTTTCACTGCCGCTGAAAACTCTAAGTACCAAGCTTCTTGGCCTGCTGCGAATGGCCCATGAAATTAAATCAGGTGTGGAAATCCCCCCCCCCCGACCGTCAAAAAAAAATCAGGAGGGCTTTATGTGGTTTGCAAGGGTTTTCACGAAGGTTGTAGTTTCCACCAGATCTGTTGCCGCACAAGCCGCCAGTAGAGTACTCCTACATCGCATTGATCCTAATTTAGTGGGTGGGTAGTCACGTTATTATATATATGGAGTAAGGATCAATAGATTTTACTCATCTAAGGCATGGCACCGGACAATGGCACAATTTACCCAATTTGCCTTTGATGCAGCATGACGTGTAACCCACATTGTGGTAGCACGCCAACATTGTTTCAAATGAGATTAGACACTAGTGGGAATATGGCAGTTGACTCGAAAGAAAAAGTCATATCGAAGGCATGTCTCTGTTCCATCCATTACACAGTCGCTTACAATACCATCTAAGGCCTTAGCCAATGCAAGTCATTCTCATGAAACAAGACTTGTACGTAGTAGACAGCTATAATCGACGCCGACCCAAGTGTTGCTTCAATGATTTCGGGAGCTCTGCATGCCAACATTTACAAGAACAAATATTAGTACGATTTTGAGTATTAATATATATAAATCAACAAACTCACCGAATTAGTAATATTAGACCCGTGATCCGTCGAAATTGCTCATGAAGTGTAGGATGTATAGTTAGAGCAACTCCAAGAGCTCCTTTAAAAATGAATAGCTAAAATTCTGATTTAGCTATTATGTAAAATGACATAGCTAGAAAAAATTTGATGACATCCAATAGCTTCTTTAATTGAACGGAGCCCCGCTCGCCTTCACCCACGCCGAGGCCGAGGCCTCTGACAGTAGCACAACACTTCTGATCTTTCTACATAAAAAATCACTATCACTAGAACTAATTTAGAGTTTAACTAAACAAGTCATCAAAAGCTACGACGTGAAGGCTTTCATCTTGCTCTGGTCCCTCGAGGGCATTTCGTCGTGCATGTCCCTAGCAGGCGGCGAGATGGTGGACTCCCACTCGGCAAGGTCCAGCCACCGCAACCTCGACGCGGTCCATGCCGAGCCCCAGCCGCGCGCCTCATCCCCTCGCCATCACCCTATACAATACGTGTACTCATCCACGTCCAGTCCCGGCCCGCTCCCTGACCGCCGCCTTCCACACCCTTCACAGCAATGAAGGCGATGCCGGGGAGGAGGACGAAGACGAGGGGGAAGAAGAGCAATGGCCGGGGACGAAGGCGGAGGTCGACCAGGCTGCCGGCGCCTCCTCCACGGCGCGAGGAGCACGACGGCCGGCGGCGTAGAGGCGCGCGCGGGGCCTCCTCTTCTTGCACGACGGCCCTGCTTGGGCGCGGCGGCGTCGGCCTCGGCGGAAGCACGCGTAGGCGTCGCCGCCGCCCAGCAGGCCCACGCCGTGCGCCAGCAGGGTCCGGTTGACAGCACCGCCCATCGCCGACTACCGTGCTGCCCGATGGCAGGCCTCGTCCGACGGCCCAGCTGGCCTCCCGATGGATCTCGCCCGGCGGCCGCGCTAGGTCCCCCGCAGAGGAGCTCTTTCTTGCCCGGCCGGGGGATCGACCGACGGCGCCGGCCCGCCCCTGCGGAGGAGCTCCTACTTGCGTCCGTGCCGCCCCCATCGTCGATATTCCCATGCCGCCATGTTCGCCGCCGTGGGGGCCTCTGCGCCTGTCGCACCGCCGCCTGGTGAGCTCCTGCGCTAGCTGCGTCGCCTTGATGGATGCGCTGGCTGCCCCCGCGCCGCGAACTCGATCTCGCCATCAGCCGTGCCACAACAGTAGGCGTCGGTGGGGTGGTGGGACGCGACGGCCATGGACCCGATGGCGGTGGAAGACGGCGGGGCCGCCGGTGGGCCGCCGGGTCTCAGCAGCGACCGGCTCCGAGTGGAATGAGATCCTCTGAAGTAGATATCACTACATTTACTATTAATTATACTATGCAACAACAAGGTCGTGTAACCAAAATTGTTGTACGATTGTACCACGGAAGCATATATCATGCGTAACTATGTGGCTGAAGGTTACATTTTCATCAGAACTGTACAAATGGCTTCAACAGTGTAGGTACGAACCATCTGACTGATTGAAACAGTGATCTGGAACCATTCTGTGACTTCAGGGTTATATCTCTCATGACGACATCGACACCATCCATTATGCTGTGCTTCCTCAGCAAGCATCTTCTAAAATCCAAATCGAAGTAGTATATATTGTTGATGTCGGCGAATCTGTCGTCCGACAACACAAAGCAGGAGAAGTCATTATGGGTCGACAATATGATTGTGCCATTTAGGTGGGACATGCTGCTGCAGCTGATACCATCACCGTTATTGATGGGCTGATCTCTGAGTACAAAGCTCACTGGGGTGTTGGTGGAAGTGTCTATGTCCGGAGTGTAGAAGTCGTCGGACGATCCACAGAGGAAGAGCACCTGATCCTCCAGTTTGACTGTGTGCTTCTGCAGGGTTCGTTTAAAACAATCCTCCATCTGCAGCCAGAACTTCCTGACGCTGGTGTGAGTACTTGTTTTCCACTCCTCATCAATTCCAAGTTCACATACCGCTGCGGTCATGGGAACACTCGGCTCGGTGTGCTTGGTGTAGACAACAACAGTACATTTATCCTCAACACTGTTTGATATGACAAATCCATATTCAGCCTCGCCATGGATGCAACTGGGCAGGGGCGGCAGTTCGGTGTTCCACCCAGTCAGAGGGTTGACAATCACAGCCTTAACATTCTTTCTAATATCGATCCCGATAAGGAGGCCGCTGTCATAATCGGTAATCCTCCCACAAACAAGGGCAGGGAAATAGCCGCACTTAGCCACTGTCTTGCCATCTAGAACTGGGACTTTTAGGCATGCAGACCAGGTCCCATCCAACGTCTAAAATTGTAGGCATTCATTGTACTGGGAAAACATGATCCAAGGCTGAAAGCATGTGTTAGCAATGGGATTGACGGCATCCTTCCAGTTCTTGCAGACGGCACGGAACTGACGTAGTCTCTAGCATCCCCAATTAGTTTGGAGATGGACAAGACAATCTGCTTTTCAAGAGAAGCTCAATGCCTATAGGTGGAATCCAATGTTTGCTGCAATATATTACTCGAATTAACTATACAAACAACACATATAAATCATGTAAATTGTTTTACAGCTTATCAAGTGCATGAATCAAAACATTTAAGCTATTCAACAAAAAATCCAAATAATTGAAAACTTATCACAAGCCAGTTTGTGTTATAACCTTATCCTGGGGTCCCTGAAAATCCAGAGATGTAGTTCCATTTTCCTGAACATTAAGAAATAACAACCATCAATTAACAGTTGAGATTTGTGATTTCAACAATAATTTACAGAAATTGCAAAACAAAGATTGAGATTATGCAGATATGAACCTGGTGGAGTTGCTGTTCAGCCAATTCCTCAGTTCTAGTTGACTCACAAAGGAGCAGAGCAATTTCAGCAAGAAGTTTTTGTACACTCTGATTGTTAGTTCTCTGAATTTCGTTGTCCAATTTATTGATTAAACTGATCAAGAAACCAAAAGTCCCCGAGATCTGGTCCGAATTCGCAATTTTATGATCCTCAATCTTCTTGACAATTTGCGACTTCAACTGTTAATCAGACAATGATCTGTCAAGACCAGAAATATAAAAATATATTCTACTACACGTTTTTGATTATTACATTGTTTCATTCATGAAAGTACGGTCACACAGCAGCAAGGAAAACAAGGTGTGCAAAACTCACATCTGGTGGCAGATCGATATTGTCAATTGAGATATATGTCATTGAATCTGTGCAGTGGAAATCTTGTGCATAACATGTACTATTGACGTTTTTCAACTGCACTGAAAAAATTGAGATGAATCAAAATAGTGCAAAAATGCATTAGGCAAAAAAAAAGCTAAGCATGAGTTGTAAAAGGACATAAAATGAAGTGTTACCTTTAGTTCTCTGAAAAGTCCAAATCGGAACAGATGATCTTTTTCAATCTGTTTTGTTTCCTTGTAGCTATCCCAAAATACAAAACGAGGTAGTTTAACAAATTGTTTAATCTCCCTCCCATGTTCAAGCCAGTCCAGCAAATATAACTGCATAAACATCAGATGCATGAGCTACCATAATAAAGAAAAATAACTCCTGAAACAGGATTACGATTTGACATGGATAGTCCTTACTCCAAGGAAATATGTTGACCCTTTCATGTAACAACTAAAATTTGGATCATTATAAATCTTTTCCTTTATATGCTTGGCACTGTTTTTTGTATCTTCCAGTATGTAGCCAACCCAGTCATAGGACATTATACGATCCATGTCTTTCGCAAATATGCAACAATTTAGGGCTGACATTGTAAAGTGTGTCAGGAGCAAATATCCTATCGGATAAAAGCAAAAGCCAACATGTAACGAAAAGGTTATCATCATTGCCCTTATTGATCTCATTAAGTAATTTCATCTGGGGGAATCCCTTTTCATTTTTTGGTATACTCAGTTTTTCTCTGAACTTACGAATATTCTCTTGCCTGCCAGTTTGTGGTACAATTTTGTCCCCATTGGATGGTAATCCGGTTAACCTAGCAAGACTTCTTTTGTTCACAGGTACACTTCCAGCAGAACCAAAATTAAAGCACATGTTTTCTTCATCAAAGTGGATCAGTATCCATGCTCCAAACTTTTCAAAGGAGTGATCGAGCTTTATTTGGAAATACGCACCATGTTTAAGATCATTAATTCTTTTTTCCTGGATTGTATTCAATTTTCTGTTGGCATTAATCGCTGCATGTGGAGAGCACCTTGTTCTTACATGTACTTCCTTGTCCTGGCAAATACAACATAAAGAATTATATATGGCAACAACCAGATTACCCGAAAAAGGAGTATTGCATGGAATCAGATAGTTTGAATCCGTACACTTGGGTCAAAACTGGTGACACACTTTCTAATTTTGCCTTTGGTGCGGTTTCTGGATTCCATCTTGGAGTCGGAACCTTTAGATACAACAAAAGGAACAATGCACTAATTAAAGTTAGGGAATGGGCCGACACAATGGGAATACAAAGATACAGGGATAATAAATTAAATACTTTGGTAAAATAACCTTTCAAGTGCCATGGCAAGTAGCATAGATATTTTCGTGATGGATGTATTAACGACAACACTATGTTACAGATTTATGTCAGCAAATTGAACACCATAAAACTCCACTGAGACTGGCAATCCTAATTGGACAAACTTACTACATGGTTAAAAAATTTATTGACAAATCAATCAGAATACGGAGCTTTGCGCTTTTGAGTTATATGGCATGTACACTTCACCTTCTGTGACATTATCAAATTGCCCCGTGGCAACCTGATGATGGCCACTATCTTCTACAAAGCAGCAGAATAAGCAATCAGACACTATGGTGCATTAACTTACAATATAAAGGAAAAGGAACGACGACAAGGCATAAACACAGAAAGTTCAACATCTCTACTCAAATGATCCATTTCCACAGCAGTATCAAAGCTCCTATGGAGATCCCTGGCAAGTAGTAGAACTTTCCTTTTCAGGGATAAAATAATCACAAAATAGGCACCTTCTTCTTATATGATATGGCAGTGCTCCTGCCTTCAATTCCAAAAAAAAAGAGAGAGAGAGCGCCTGCTTGGTTACGACAACAAGAACAACTGCATTCGTAGCCAAAATTTCTAGACATGCCTAGAATTAGGTTGGGCAAACATTGAAAGGCATCCAAGCAAGTTCTGATTTCCTACACTCACCAAAACTACGGGATGGAACTAAAAAATCAAATCAAATGCTCGTGAATTGGGTGGGGGTGGTGGCGGGGTGGAAGAGGTGGTGGGCTACCACACTCTCCGCCTCCCCACCATCCTGCCTGCCCCGCCCCCGCTATATGCCGCCGCCGACTGGAGCTCCGCCTCCGCCGCTAACCTCGATCAGTACCAAAGTTCTTGAAATAAAGGCAACACGGATGTACATTACTGACGCAAGTTCTTAAATCATTGCTCCATAACAGAAACAATCCGAGCGCCTCGAACCCAAGACAAAACTAGAAGAGCGCAAACCATCAGTTTCTATGTGTATGAGCAAGGACGTAGGGCCTGACCTGTGTGATGAAGAAATGAATCAATCGGTGCCGACGGCCACGACTGCCGCTCAACTGCTCAAGTCCTCCGAGGGGGTGGAAACTGGGAAACCAAGCAGACGGAATCTGAAAAGTCCAAAGCGGCCGCGGACTTTCAACCCCACGAAAATACATTAATGAAAAAGAAAAAAACAGGGCAAACTCGTCAGTTCCCACCCGCTACCATGTGGGTCCTGGAATGCGGGCCCGGTGTCAGCCATGGAAGGTATGACAGGCGACGCGAGCAATAGCCGAAGACAAGGAGTAGTAAACGGACCCCGTGGGCCCGTGCCCGTGCCAACAGCGGGATTAGCAGTTTGCACTTACACATTCCATGTTGTGGTGTGGCCCGCGTGTATCTACAGTAGCTCCGGGCGGTTTTCTGGCAATCGGATCTTAAAATCTCCCGATCCCTGTAGTAGCCTGTGCCACGTCCCGGCGAGCCGTGCGTGTGTAACCCGGCCACGCGGGGCAGCCGTAGCTTGGGTTTCATAATCGCCGAGCCGTGCCCCGGAAAAATGTGAAATCCCTTCATGCGTAAACAAGGGGGAGCGCTAGCGTGTCACCCGACGACGCAGAGCAGGTGGTACGATCCCAACGTACAAATGGCACCAAGCCGCGTAACCCAGGCTGAAGCACCGCGTGTGCTTCATGGATTGTGCGTAACCCAGCGGGTCTAGCTTAATTGATCATCGTCGCGATGTCACAGACGAGGTAGGAGTAACTAATAACTAGTAGGTGATACCCCGCACGTTGCTGCGGGAATTTTTAAGCAAAATTTTAAGGTGAAATGTGAAAGTAGAAACACCAAAATGATTACATGATGATATTTATCTGTAAACAATAATATATATGAAAACATGTTAATTTTGTTGAGCGAGAACCATTCTTAAATGATTGATCCTACATGTATTTCAACTGCGAGAATTTTATGGCGTGCTACTCGCAAATACAACATGCTATTAGTCACAGAAAATCGACAAAGGCATAGTGACATGGCGTGTAGTGGGTTATGACATGGCGCATTGAGAGGTAAGAGAAATCGTTAGTGGGTACCAATTAAGCTTAATTACAGAGTGGATGCAGTACGCGTGTGCGTCATGGATTGTGCGTATCCCAGCGTGTCCAGCTTACTCCTCGGGGCAGGCGGCGCTGTTGTGGCTGTGGACGACACGACGGGATGTGAGCGGAGGCACCTGCAGCAGCAGGCCCGTCCCGTCCCGTCCCATCAAGGCTGTACACACGACACGACACAGTGACCGTGCGTAACCCGGCTTGGCAGCAAGCCACGTAACCTAGGCTGAAGCACCGCGTGTGCGTCATGGATTGTGCATAACCCAGCGGGTCCAACTTAATTGATCATCGTCGTGATGTCACAGACGAGGTAGGAGTAACTAATAACTAGTAGGTGATACCCCGCGCGTTGCTGCGGGAATTTTTAATCAAAATTTTAAGGTGAAATGTGAAAGTAGAAACACCAAAATGATTACATGACGATATTTATCTGTAAACAATAATATATATGAAAGCATGTTAGTTTTGTTGAGCGAGAACCATTCTTAAATGATTGATCGTACATGTATTTCAACTGCGAGAGTTTTATGGCGTGCTACTCGCAAATACAACATGCTATTAGTCACAGAAAATCGACGAAGGCATAAATACATGTCTTGGTGGATGTTGACATGGTTTATAGTGGATGGTGATATGACGTGTAGTGGGGTATGACATGGCGCGTTGAGAGGCAAGAGAAATCATTAGTGGGTACCAATTATATAGTTTTTATATATATAGTTTATATAAGCTTAATTGCAGAGTGGATGCAGTACGCGTGTGCGTCATGGATTGTGCGTAACCCAGCATGTCCAGCTTACTCCTCGGGGCGGGCGGCGTTGTTGTGGCTGTGGACGACACGACGGGACGGGAGCGGAGGCGCCTGCAGCAGCAGACCCGTCCCGTCCCGTCAAGGCTGTACACACGACACGACACAGTGACCGTGCGTAACCCTTGGCTTGGCAGCAAGCCGTGTAACCTAGGCTGAAGCACTGCGTGGCACACGTAACGCAGCGGGTCCAGCTTACTCCTCGGGGCGGGCGGTTGCTGTGGCTGCGGACGACACGACGGGAGGGGAGCGGAGGAGGAAGGCCCCGTCCCGTCGTCCATCTTAATAATGATGGTGCACCGCATGGCCCACAGCGGCCTGCCCTCACCGCAGTTTGCTTCTCCCCGAAGCGAAGCCCGCGCTGGGGGGAGGCTGCTGACGCGTCGTCCATGGAATTCTCTAGTGCGTAGCCTGCTGAATGGCACCTGCATAACCGAGACCTTGCAGGTTACGCGCTTAGTCGACACCACCGGCCGTGTCCCGCGGCAACCGCGATGCTGGTGTGCGTTGCCCGCGCGGCCATCACTGTAACCTGCACCGCCTCGGTTACACGTGTGGATGCCTGGGATACACGGCATGCTTTGATCAAAGGCATATGCTATGTTAAGTTGGTAACCCAACCGCGAGCCATGTTGCTCCACGCATCCATCATGGTTCCTCGTGCGTAACCTGCCGGGCGCTGCCACCAAAAGGTATCGGTTACGCATTCCACTTCACCTGCCGTCTCTTGATGTGCCCAACTTAGGAGGCCTCTTGACCCCTCTGTTCCCTCTTGATGTGTGGGCCTGACACGGTGGAGTAGCAGCAGATACAAGACTACAATCCTGGGAGATCGTTGTAGGTAGGAAAAAGAAAGGAAAGGAAAAAACAACAAACTATATTATTGATATATCTGCAAAGTTAATTACTTCATTGCATCCTCATGTATCTTGCAGGCCTCAATTTGCAGTATCTTGCTGGCTAGAGTTGCACTTATACTAAGTTTGCCATTTTTTGAAACACACCATTACTAGAATATTTGCCGATTCAAGAATTTTACTATCTATCCTAAATTTTCAGTTCATCCAAGCTAGCTATCACTACATCTCTACTCCTAAAAAGTATGAAGTGGAGAAAAAAACCTGGTACGTCTTTCCTCCGCTCTCCCGTGCGTCCGCCAGTGCGTCCGCCCCCCGCTCGCGGCCCCACCGCACGTCCGCCCCGCGTCCTCCGCATCCGATCATGACCCCCTCCTTCCTCCGTTCGATTGCGCGCCGCCTCTGTGCCCCCATTCGAAACCCTACCCCTCCGCTTTCGCCTCTGCAGGCAACCTCCACCTCCTCCTCCCCCCGAGCACCAGCAACCGTTTCTCCGTGCCGCTGCGACGACGACGGTAATACCACATTCGTCGCTCCTTCCGCCACCGCCGTCCAATCGGATCACCCCGCACGCGAAGTGCCCACGACATCGACGCCATCTTTGCCACACCGGATCGCCATCGATGCCTCCTCCGCCCCACCGGATGGCCACCGCCTCGCCTCGCGCTGGAACTGCGCCTTCTCCTCCCATACGCTCGGATCGACGCCGTCGCCCGCTGCCGAATCAGGTAATTTTCCGACCCACGGCTACTCCACCGCACCACCTCCCTGGCTGGCTGCTTCCGGCTCCTCTCCGCCGGGCACCCTGCCCTGCCGTGGCTCCTCCGGCGTGCCCCTGCCCGTCGAGAGACAGTTCATCGGACGAGTCCAATCACCAGAATCGAATCCTTGGGGTTGAGAAAACCCTAGCCGCCGTCGGAAATTGGGGGAAATCCGTCATCTGCTAGGTCAGACCCCTCATCCCTTCACTCGGGCAGCCTGCCCTTACCTCGTGCAGTTCAGCAAGGTTTGTTTTCTTTTCTCTTATTTCTCCTGTGCTTTGTCTTTGATTGATTAGCCATTCCTTGTTGCTATCAGTTATTGTATACTGACTTAGATCTAGAGCTTAAATAATCTGATTACATCCCATAGGGATTCCGGATACCAAATTGATCTCTGTGTTTCCACGATGATTTTTTTTTTTGAAAAATGTTTCCACGATGATCACACTGAAATTCTGTTTCCACGATGAAATCTCTGTGTGCTCTTGTGAATACACTTCTCTGAATCTTTTCATGTGATGGGACCACACATTCTTGCAGGCTGTAGCATAGCAGGTTCCTTGTTATGTAAGATCTTCATATTTTCCTCCTTCGATAGGTGTCAAATCTTTGATATGAAATGTTGTTTTTGGTGTATTTGAATTTCTGGCGTGCCTTCAGACATAGTTCATGTTTCCATCAGATTTCTTTACTCTTCATGGTACAATATATTTTTGTTTTGCAATTATCGATTACCATTTAGTTATACACTCTTTTGTGCCCTTTTTCCAAGTATGATCAGCAACTTTCAGTAATAAAAACACGTTTGATTTATGTTGTCTCCCTGGTACAGTTTTGCTTTAACATCTCATCTCATGGTGGCAGAGGACTAAACACATTCGAGCAAAATATTTCACCACTTGACTATAGGTAACTGACGGGCAGGAGACAATCCATATATTTTGCCGCTTCAGATGATCCAATATAAAGTGAGATGGGTTTTGTCTTGTGAATTATGTACAACAGGGAGAAATAGGAGGGATGAGGTAAGACGTCCTGCATGTTTGGTTTTGCATGCCTCAAAGTGCATTATAATCAGTAGTGTTTTAAGAAAATTGTTCACTTAAATGTTTCATGGTTGTTATAATCACGTTGCTGATATGAATACTCACACCTGTAGAGGGCCCATTCTATAGCTGAACTATGCGCGGTTGATGTATTATTTTTTTCCAGTATCCATATTTCTTAAGTACTAATAGTTTTAGGTTGCGGCCTCACTGCTATCTACTGAGAGGGAGATGACCCATCGGCCATCTATGCCACCGCTGCACACTGGTGGATTGGGGACAGCTGCACATCTCCAAGTGAGCCTCGGCACCATCACGAACACAATGGGCAGCGGATCATTGACTCCTGCGCTGTAATTCTTCCTCCAACTCTCTGATATGATGTTGCCTGTGCTGCAGCTTGCAGTTGCGCGAGGTGCAAGGCGGTGCGAGATGGCACGATGGCTGCAAGGTGTTCGTCAAAATATCCAACACGCACGGTAAGCTTCACAGTAATTTTTTATATCTTACTAAAGCATCAGCTGATGTGCTTTTTGAATAAGTCAAAGCTCTCATGTAGATGTAGTTGTCCTTATCTTTTATCCAGAATAGAGCCCAAGTAAAAGAGATAAATAGGCTTGTATCCATTGTTGTATTTGCTTAATTAAGTTCAGTTCACAAAAATCTAATTTGCATGGAGATCAATGTTGACAATGTTGTGCCAGTTGGAGTTTTTCCTAAGCATTTCAGTGAAGCTGCACATGAATAAAATTCGCATGATTTGATCCATCTGTTCGGGCCTTGTATCTTCTACCCTGCCTTTGCATATACTCAAACTCCAATATATATCTTTGTTTCATGTTCAGCCAGCGGTAGTGACTCTGACTCTGTTTTCAGTACTTGCAGTATTCCTGGAGGTTATGGGTTGCTTTTAGAAAAATCTCTCTCTTCTCAGTAATATCTCAGGTAGAAATACTTGGACTCATAGATTTGTGTTCATACAATTTTGTTGATATGAAGCTGAAAGCTTTAATTAGCGGACTTGATGCTCCATTCTTTTGAGAGATCTTAAATTACCACCAGTTTGTGACATTTGGAAACAAGCGTGTAAGGCATCAACTATATATCCTTCCCCACCTAAATATCATTAAGCTGTAGAACACTGAAACAAGTCAATAATATTTTTGAAGTCTGAATCTTTAGTACTTTTATAATCATTATAATCATGGAGCACATAACAACATGTTTATTTGACAGCTGCAGGTTTTTGGGGCCCCTTTTGGATATATCCTGTAAGAAATGGAAGGCGATTGTAGTTGCTTCTCACTGATTCAAGCAAGGAGTACTGCTCGTGTTTATTTCGATCTTGGTAAGAATAATCTCCCAGAATCTAAAGCACCAGTTTTTTTCTTTGAAAAAGTTTCAGAGTTGCATACTTGAACCACTTAAAAGTCATTCATGTTTTAGTTGTACTGATTACATGGGATCTTTAGTTACTAAGTAGACCGTATAGTTGTTGATTATATACTATATTACTGGCTGCTAATTTCTTGTGTGTTTTCTTGGACAACTCCGTTGTGCTCCTTTCAGATTCAGGAAACAAATGTGTCTAAATTTGATCCTAATTTTTATACTGAAACATTGAAAATCTCATGGTTGAATTGATCCTGACATCAGATAGTGCTATTATGTTGGTCTTCTGATTCAGTATTGTAAACTAGATAGCTATTCAGGTTCAGTATTTAGAATAATATTTAATATCTTATAAGCTTGGCACCACATCATAGTTCGGTAGCAATTGCACAGACGCTACGATTTTTTTCCTTTTAAGAAATTTTAGGTCTCACATGTGGGTTGGATGAGTATTTGACCCTCACATTATGTTCATTATCAACAGTTCATCTCTATTCCAACCATTTCATATTTTCCACATCTTTGGTAGATCTTTTTGTCCATCCATGTGTTTGTTTCTCTCACAGTCTGCCAAACATGTCTTCAGTTGTTCTTTTTTTAGACTTTTAGTAGCCATATTCTTTTTTTAGCAAGTACACAGTATTTGAATGTTTTAAGTAGGTAGTAAATTATTCTTCTTTAGACTTACACTCCTTTACAAAATGCAGTGAAATTTCTAAAGATGATTGGAGCATTGGATGGAAATGAGAACATTACTGATGGATCTGCTTTTGTGCTGAGAGATGTGGGTTCTGACACTGTGGAGTGATGCTATTTGTATTGTCTGAATGCCGGGGGTAGGGAAGTTTCACTGATTGTGGTAGTTGTGCATACTTCTTAATCTTCACCTTCTTTATATAAGATCATCAATTTATCGGGGGGTGATGCCCATTTATATACTTGTTGTTTGAAAATTAAATTACACATCCCCAAGTACATTTCGTTCTTTGTTACTCTATAAAAATAAACTACTGTCTCGTGATAATGTGGCAAAGAGAAATAAAATAGAGGTTATGGACTGCTTTAACTATTGTGAAAAAGAGTCTATTCAGCATTGATTCACCTCCTGAATTTATCCAAACGCATGAGACAGATGACTTTGAGCCATCAGCTAAATGATGGGTTTTTAGAAGAAATGTGCATATTCAGTTGAGCTGCTATGTGGAGCTTGTGAAACTCAAACAACTTATGCTGATGGAAGATCTGGAAGCTCCACAACAAGTTCTGCTGGAACTATCTGTAGGGCATATGCCATCTGAAATTCAGACAAAGCCAAGATGTAGCTGTCATATTTAGAGTATTTCTGTTGCTTTTTGTGGTTTTTTGCTTAAACTGTAAACAAGCAAGTGATGTTTCTAGATGTAAAACGTCACTTAAACTTTATGATTATGATCCTGGCTGATGTTATGGGTCAGGTATTTATGCTTGAACTCTAAAACTTGTGGTTGTCAGTTCTTTGAATTCTGTGTCTGTCACAGTTTCACAGCTAAGATATGCCACCTCTTTCCGGCAAATTGCTATAGTATATAGTGCATTAGAGCTTAATCAAACTACGCACAGTATCAAACTACACAGGGTACTCTATCAAGAATCTTTTCTTAACTCTCAATCTTTTGATAACTATGTGCCTCTTGTGAGGATTGATGGTAATGATGTCTCATGGTTTTGTTGTCCGTAGCAACGCACGGGCATGATCCTAGTTTACTATTAATTATGCTATGCAACAACAAAGTCGTGTAACCAAAATTATTGTACGATTGTACCACAGAAGCATATATCATGCATAACTGTGTGGCTGAAGGTTACGCAGACTGTGTGGCTGAAGGTTACATTTTCATCAGAACTGCAGTTGGCTTCATCAGAGTAGGTATGAACCATCTGACTGATTCAAATAGTGATCTGGAACCATTCTATGGCTTCAGGGTTATATCTCTCATGACGACATCGACACCATCCATTATGCTACGCTTCCTCAGCAAGCATCTTCTAAAATCCAAATCGAAGTAGTATATATTATTGATGTCGGCGAATCTGTCGGCCGACAACACAAAGCGGAGAAGTCATTATGGGTCGACAATATGATTGTGCCATTTAGGTGGGACATGCTGCTGCTGCTGATACCATCACCGTTATTGATGGGCTGGTCTCTGAGGACAAAGCTCACTGGGGTGTTGGTGGAAGTGTCTAAGTCCAGAGTGTAGAAGTCGTCGGACGATCCACAGAGAAAGAGCACCTGATCCTCCTGTTTGACTGTGTGCTTCTACAGGCACGGTTTAAAACAATCCTCCATCTGTAGCCAGAACTTCCTGACGCTGGTGTGAGTACTGGTTTTCCACTCCTCGTCAATTCCAAGTTCACATACCGCTGCGGTCATGGGAACACCCGGCTCGGTGTGCTTGGTGTAGACAACGACAGTACATTTATTCTCAACACTGTTTGATATGACAAATCCATATTCAGGCTTGCCATGGATGCAACTAGGTAGGGGCGGCAGTTCGGTGTTCCACCTAGTCAGCGGGTTGACAATCACACCCTTAGCATTCTTTCTAATATCGATCCCGATAAGGAGGCCGTTGTCATAACCGATAATCCTCCCACGAACAAGGGCAGGGAAATAGCCATACTTAGCCACCGTCTTACCATCTAGAACCGGGACTTTTATGCATGCAGACCAGGTCCCATCCAACGTCTGAAACTGTAGGCATTCATCGTACTGGGACAACATGATCCAGGGCTGAAAGCAAGTGTCAGCAATGGGATTGACGACATCCTTCCAGTTCTTGCAGACAGCACGGAACTTGACGTAGTCTCTAGCATCCCCAATTAGTTTGGAGATGGACAAGACAATCTGCTTTTCAAGAGAAGCCCAATGCCTATAGGTGGAATCCAATGTTTCCTGCAATATATTACTCGAATTAACTATACAAACAACACATATAAATCATGTAAACTGTTTTACAGCTTATCAAGTGCATGAATCAAAACATTTAAGCTGTTCAACAAAAAATCCAAATAATTGAAAACTTATCACAAGCCAGTTTGTGTTATAACCTTATCCTGGGGTCCCTAAAAATCAAGAGATGCAGTTCCATTTTCCTGAATGTTAAGAAATAACAACCATCAATTAACAGTTGAGATTTGTGATTTCAGCAATAATTTACAGAAATTGCAAAACAAAGACTGAGACTATGCAGATATGAACCTGGTGGAGTTGCTGTTCAGCCAATTCCTCAGTTCTAGTTGACTCACAAACGAGCAGAGCAATTTCAGCAAGAAGTTTTTGTACACTCTGGTTGTACACTCCGTCGTGGTGCGTATATATGTAGACACAATGGGTACAAGGTGACGTAGGTGTACCGGCATTGTATGTAGAGAATTTTAGTAGCAATTAAAACAATAAAAATAGAAAATGGTGCTGCAAATAATGCACTAGCATACAGGAAAGATAGACCATTTGTTCCAAACAGGGTTATATTATGAGTTCTGAATTCATCCGAAGAGTCTTTCTGAAGCTACATGCTGCTACCAAACAAACACAACAAACAAATGCATTGACCCTAGCAAAATTATGTGTGCACGACACATCGAGTCTTTCTGAAGCTGATGCCCAGAAGCTTCAAAGCCATCACTCTAGTCATCATCAGAGTCTAAGATGATTTGATTGACAGGATGTCCTCCACCAGATGCTGCTCCTCCCTGAACTGGTGTACAGTGGTTCAACAACGAAAACTGAAACCTGAACAAGAACAAGTACAAAAGTAGTTAAAAGCAGGCACTCGTATATACTACAAACAATTTGAGAAGTAACAAGTATATTAAGCGGGTGTTTAGTTCACCAAAATTTCACCAACCACCCGTCACATCAAACTTCAGACACTAATTAGGAGTATTAAATGTGGATTAATGACAAAACCCATTTCACAACCCCTACCTTAATTTTCGAGATGAATCTAACTAGCCTAATTATGTCATCATTAGACAATGTCGTGCTACATTAAACAATCTCTAATGACAGATTAGTTAGACTTAATGGATTCGTCTCGGAATTTCCCGACCATTCATGTAATTAGTTTCTATAATTAGTCTATGTTTACTACCTCTAATAGACCTTGAAAGTGACTCCCAAAATTTCTCACAAACTAGTTCGATATTCAATGTTTTTCTAATTTAACATAGGATTTCTTTCACAGATGCCCCTAACAAATCGCATCAAATAGCTAGAATTTCTTTCACAGAGCACGAAAAGGGAAAGAGCTTACCATATGTCAAGTTGACTCAGGTAGGTTAAAACACCTAGTACCTTTTTATTAACCTTTCCACTTCGCAGTCTCACTATCTTCAGATGTTTACAAATCGTACATGAAACCTCTGACGCCTTCCTTCCTTTCATTTCTACTTTCCACCCACCACCTGCAGAAAGTAGACATGTTGCTAGGATTAATAGTAACCAAACTCACCATGTAGTATTTCCATTTCATAACCATCTTGTATATAGAAAATATATACTACCATGCAGAGCAGTTGAAGTGTAAGCTCCTCCAAAACTGGTGATTGTCGTAGCATAGCTCCGAGGGCACACTTATCTGGCACACACCAGTGTTCATTGAGAAACAAAGTCTTCAAGTTGATAAATGTTGGGCACGATATAAAATAACTCATGAAAGTAGGCTGGTCACACAATCATGATATTAGTGATGAATGTTTTTTTTCCGGACGAAGAACAAGAAAGCTAATGGTGATCGAAAATGTAAGCATACCATGTTGACAGTAGATATCAGCTCCAAACATTTAGCTTCTGATAAGCCTTGCAGGATGTTGGTATCAACATGACTGCTACAATAGTCACTTCCACTTTTTCCCAGCTCGACAATTGCATCCACTAAAGAGGGCATTCTATCAAGCACAGGAATCTTGCCATTATTAACTTCAAGAGGCAGGGAAACAAGATTCGGCGAATCAACACGAATGTGAACACGGCGACAGAACTTGCTTGCAAGGATGCTTAGATGCTTTAAGGAGCGGGATGAAATCTTTGTAGCACACGATAAGTCACAACAGAAAATCTTGAGTACTTTCAATGCTGGGCTACTCGAGAAATCAAGGAATCTGTCATCGAACTTGATGAAGGAAAGCTCTAGACACCTCAGGAACAGGGAATCGAGGCGAAAACCATGCACCTCAATACAAACCTCCTCGGCATCCCTGGTAATTCGGAGACCCAAAAACTTAGCTTCACAACTAAGAACATGCTTCATCCAGATAATTATGTGGTCCATGTGGTCCAATTCCTCGCCATCCTCTTCAATCTAAGGAAGGTCAATCACACATCTATGGATAGGTATGCGATAACGAAGGACAAGTAGATTGTACACGAATTTCTGGATCCTCTCAATGGAAAAAAGATGAAATGTTTCAATGCCACCAAACCATGAAATGCGCAGGGAACGGGCACTCTTCCAGAGGTGGCGCTAGCGACAGCCAAGCACACACGTCTGCACAGCATCTTGCACTGGCAAGAAGAAGAGGATCATATGAAGGAGCTCATCTGGGAGGGCGTCAATGAAGTCGACGGAAAGTCCCGAAGATGACAAACTGCCATTATCCACCACCTTTCTCTTCGGACGCACACCATCCATAAGGTAGACAGCGTCAGGAATGTCAGCAAAGAAACTGTCAGGAAGCATAATGGTTGTGAGAACAACTTAGCATTTGACCATGAATGCAGACATGCAGGGATCCACAGGCTACGGGTAAAGCATAGCGTCAACATTTACAGCCCATTCAGACCAGCATTGCAACTTACTATATGTCAGTGGAATTGGATCATGCAGCAGCACATGAATGAACGGATTAATTAATTAATAACTATGTGAATGAGCAAATGAGCACAAAAAAAGCTTGGTAGTTTATGTTGCACAGCTCTTCTGCGTATTTGAGAGAAAAAAAGTACTATGTTAATGAGCACAAGCAATGATGGCAACGTATCTAATGCAAACCAGCTTCGTATCCAACAGAGTGAATCTGGCAGGAGAACAAAGTGAATGCGAACCGTACGGCACAACAATAAGTTCCAACCGCCGATTAACACTAACAAACAGATCTTTCAAGATTCAACCCTACGATGCAGGTACCTGAACAGCTGTACTAGCAACTAATCAGTAAATATATGGGAGCATGCAGCTATAAACAGCAGGAAGCGATAGATCTGATAAGGAAATACATAAAACATTCAGCTATAAACAGCAGGCACCAACAGATCATTACTCGTAGGGACAGATGCAGTTTGGACGGGACGAGGACAAAAACCACGAATCAGAAGTTGGGAACAACAAACTCACACGGATCAACAGAAACACAAGAGCTCATCGGAATCGGCTGGCAATACCTCGTAGCTACCGAAGAAGACCGACGCCGGAGAGATAGATCTAGGCTGCAAGAATGTTCAACTGTTCAAGGCGGCGGTATTCCGCGCTCGCCTAGGCGCGCATCGGAGCTCAGCGGAGGGGTACCGCAGTGCCTAGGTGGTTTGGCAGTCACTAGGCGACCCGTGGCGGCTGCGGATGCGGGGGACGGGCGGCGCAGAGGAGGCAGCAGGGGCTGGCGGCGGGGTTGAATGAGGAGCAGGGTAAACAGCAGAGAACGCATGGAGATTCTATAAATGCCATTGCCTGTAAATCCCAAGTCACCAAACCACTGTAACTGTGAAATCTTCACTATTCCTGCTACAGTCAATAAAGTCATATTAGTACGTAGTATATTGCTGTTCACCTACAGAGTAGACTCATCTGAGAGAGAGAGAGATGGAAACAATCATCTAATTCACAATCACGAATCCGTGCACGATGAAATTCACGATCACTAAATTGGCGGTGCCGGCAATGGATCGTGCGTAACCTAGTCCGTGCGCATCCTAGTCGGTGTTGCACAGGAGGCATGCAGGGTGGATGATGTGTAACTGAGCTGTTGTAGGTGACGCACCGAATCGACAACAACCGGTCAGTGTTGCAGCATGAAGGTGCGTAACTGAGTCCGTGCGGATTCAGGTTACTCAGCTTTGATATAACCGAGTCCGTGCGTAACCGGTCGGTGTTGCAGCATGACTTACTATGCGGAGCCTATTTGTGCGCGTGCGTATCCCGGTTACTTAGCTTTGATATAATCGAATTCTTCCTTTTGATCTAAAAAAACAGAGAGAGAGAGAAAGAGAGACGCAGGTTGGACACGATCACACATGACAGGCCGTGCTCATAGTAAGTCATAACTAACATGCACCATCTCGTGCATAACCGAATCGTAGGCACATATATGAACAGAACACAGCTGCATATATAAATGATATCCTCTTTTAAGCACATATATGATTGGCGACATGACCGGGTGCTGAATTTTTAATAAGGTTCACAGGCTGAATAGAGTATGATCACGTGACTTCATTGATTCACAGGTTGTGCCTCCCTCTTGTTCCAGGCTGGAAGACTCCTTTGTATGAGAACACAGAAAATTATGAGAAGCGAAACATATGCCTATATGATAAAGGAAGAAACTACCGGATACATGAGATTTTTTTAGTTGAGAAATCAGTGTTGCAGCTCAAAGGAAGAAACTTTTGTGCTCTATGTATTTGCGCAAAAAAAAAGCCTGTTGCAACACACGGGCACATTCCTAGTGCTAAACTAAACGACAACTATCTAAGGCAGCTTGGGTTACGCAGGTTCGACACGAACCTCTCCGTGTTCCGCGACAACCTCGATGTTGTTGTGTGCGTAACCCAAGCTGACTAGTAGTAGTACTCCTATCCTGCCACGTCGGATAGAAGAAGGAGAGAGAAATTTCATACTCCAGCCGGTTGCCCGGTTCAGGGAGGAGTATTCTCAGGGAGGAGTAGCAGACTTTCCAGTTTCCACCACGCGCGCCCGCCGCCCTGTGCGCAGTCGCTGCCAGCCCGACATCGAGGCTACAGAGATGGATCCACCCTAGATACTCCAGCCGGCAGCAGCTGGGAACCAGCTCCCCACGTCCCTACCGCTCCGCCGCCCACTTCATCTGCACCGCCACCCATGAAACCCAATCCGCCTCGTCCTCAAATCTCGCAGGCAGAGCTCGGCATCCACCCTCCACCGGCGGAATGCCTGCGGGTAAATCGCACAAGGGAGCGCCGGCCGGTGCTCCGGTGACCGGAGGCGACCGCATTGGTGCCTTCCCGAACGAGATCCTGCACCGCGTCCTCTCCTTCCTCCCCGCGGTGCAGGCCGTGCAGACCTGCGTGCTCGCCCGGCGTTGGCTCAACCTCTAGAAGTACGTCACTGGCCTGCGCATTGTCGGCGCCGACGGCAACGCCCCGGCCCCATATGCGGACATCTTGGAGTTTGTGGACAGCCTCCTGCTCCTCCGTAAACCTTCGCTTCTCGAGACATTTGAGGTCAGTGTCGTCGAAAACGACATTGTTGACATTCAGCGCATCAGGCTTTGGGTCAAATATGCATTGCAGTTCAAAGTCCAGAAGCTCTTGCTCAACATCCAATTTAGAACACATAGAATTTGGTCTTTTTGGCCGGAGGACCCACCCTTCGCCTCCAGGTATCTGACCTTTCTAGTGCTTCGCGGAATACTGTTCAACTGTGAGTTTCTTGACTTTTTGAGATGTCCCGCACTACAATATCTAGAGATCGAAGATTGCAGCTTCATTGATACACAATTTATCTCGTCACAGTCCTTAAAACATCTAAGCATCAAAACAGGCAGTTTCAACGACAGTTTTCACACTCGAATCCGTGCCCCCAATCTTGCTTTTCTGGGGCTACAAGTCTATTATGGTAGGACTCCTTTACTTGAGAGAATGCCCATGTTGGTTTCAGCAAGCGTTGGGATGCTAGGGACCTGTAAAGACTGGTGCAGGTCCATCCATTCCAACTATGGGGACTGTGGTGACGAGAGCTGCGGATGTTCCATAAAGGATGACAACACAACCATCATTTTGCATGGTATATCAAAAGCAAAGACTTTAGTGTTGGGCACTAATTGTAAATCGGTATGCTTACTCCTCAAATCATTAAATTCATGGTCTCATTGTTTCAAACATAAATGCATTATTGATCTATCTAATCGCTATCTGTCCAGTTTATTTTCAGAAGGTTCTTGAAATGGTGCCCTACCTTTAGTCGATTAAAGGTTCTGGTCCTCACAGAATGGTATGTGCGTGATGTACATAGACTAGCATGCATTCTTGAACATTCACCAGTTTTACAGGACCTTTACTTTCATATATTTTTTAAGGTAAAGCATTTCTAAATGGACAAATATTGCATATACACCTTTATTTATATAGGTTATTGATCTTGGCAAACTCTTTTATTATACTGCAGCCGCAAGGATGTAATGTGAAAATGAAAGGAAGGATCAACCCAAAGGAGGTACCACCCATTATTTCATCTCATAGCAAGAGAGTTGAAGTCGTATGTGGAGTGATCGACGAAAGACTTATTGAATTTTTCAAGTTCCTCAGAGGAACACTTAACATCAGTATGTTAGCTAACAACACTCTCGTGCCTTTAACACTTATACATGTGGGCCAAACAAAAAAAAAGGTTCAAACTGGAAGTAAATGAAGAAATGTCATATTGTTTGTTAAGGTATTGATTTGGATGTACCAAATAAATTTGGAAATGACACTTCAGAACCCTGAATCTTGAATCTGTTTTTTACCTTCACCATCTTATGAAAGTAACTATGTGCTATGCAAGGATTCAAATAGACGATAAAATATCCAAAACATTTTTCTGTTTTGCTACTTTCACTTATTTATCACCTTTGATAGCCCCCTTATCAGGCTAAATCTACATCAAATGAATATCTTGATTTCCTTGCTAGCAGCTTTTGTAGTGTAAATACTGGGAGATAATACTTCAAAACTAATGGAATACTAGCTCCATCTATAAATATATTTAGAATTTTGTATTAACATGTTTTACTTAAATTTTATGCAGAATCTACAAAGATACTTATTTAGGTGAAACTCGTAGTTGCATTTCAAAGGATTCCTAGTGTCCTGAAGATGTCTCGATGAGAGGATGGAATTGATTAAAAACTTATATTATCATTGTTGCATTTGAGATATACCTCACTCCAGCTTTGGAATATCCTGAATACCAAAGTTTGGTCAGTGAGATAGTATATACATTAGTCCTTTACAGTACCTCAAGTTTACTTACCTTTTTTTCCCACTTCTTAATGATTTCTCAGATGATGACCTTGGCAGCTTGTTTATCTTTACAGGTTTTATTTACTGGTGTATTACATGGGAAGGCTAAGGTCAGTCTCAGTGCAAGTTTCATTGCATAGTTATCTAACCAACCAGTTACATGAAACGGTCATGCATGCAACTCAGTATTGTGACATGTAATTTGCCGGGCAATGATGTGTGGAGCCAAAATGTTGGGAGTTTTCATAACTTGTCGGTTCATGTATCATGTATGCCAGTAAAATCTGTACGATGGGGATGCACAAACATTACAAACTGATATAAAGTACTGTTATATTATTTCAATTGCTTGCACTTCATCTGTTCTAGTAGAAGAATATTTTATAATGGGGAAGCATGTGCGGACGATGCTGGAGGTTAGAGGTATAGGCAAAATCGACACGACTGGCGCCGTCCGGGGCGGATACAGCGTGGGTGCAGGGTGTCCATTGGAGCATCCTGAAGCTCCTCTAAATTTTCAGCCATGGATGAATAGAAGGGGAGGAAAATGAGCCACCCTCCTTCATACTGCAACACCGACTGGGTGGTGTCGTTTCATCGCGTAACCTGCATCTGGTCGTGTCTATCCTGCGCGTCACCTGCACCAGCTTTGGTGATGCACCATCCGTTCTGCATGGCGCATGCAACACTGACTCAGTTACGCACGGTGTCGGTTACGCACCGTCCGTGCCGCTTGATGCAACACTGACTTGCTTGCATGGTGGAACACTGACTGGGTTACGCAGAGTGTCGGTTACACAAAAACCACGCTGTATCCTCTGTCGTGTCGTTTCATCGCGTAACCTTGAGCTGATAAGGTTACGCAAAACCCAAATGCTAAACGGAGAGGCCTCTCCATTTAGTCTTAAATGGAGAGCCCTCTGAGGTTACTTCCTGCGACACACAAGTTACTTCCCGCGACCAAAAGTTACTTCCCGCGACAAAAAAGTTACTTCTCGCGACACAAAGTTACTTCCTCCTGTGTGCTTCTTTCTGTTGAGAGAAGTAATTTTGTGTCGCAGGAAGTAACCTGGGAGGGCTCTCCATGTATGACTAAAAGTTACTTCCTCTTGTGTACTTTTTATGTTTAGGGAAGTAATTTTGTGTCGCACGAAGTAACTTCGAAAGACTCTCTATGTAAGACTAAATAGAGAGACCTCTAAGTGGATGGTGCCCTGGATGCCGGCTTCTTAGCAACGCACCCCGAAGGCCCCAAAACAGATCAACTTTATATGGCACTCCCTCCATTCTCTTTTGATAGGAATACTCCGTATTTCCAAAAATCAGATTTTTACAAATGATAGTCCTATCTGCCATTGGTGTGGGCCGTGGCAATAAATGGCACAGATAACAATGAGTATCACGAGTAGAATGCCATTTGACAGAAGAGAAGTTTAGGACTACTGGCTGCATGGTGCAAGACTGGCTAGGTTACGCACGGGGTCTGTTATGCAAATCGGTTGTGTCGATCCTGCGCATCACCTGCATCCGGTCGTATCGGTTCTGCGCATTACCTCAGCTCGGTTACCCACGGTTCGGCTACGCACCATCCGTTCTGCATGGCGCATGCAACACCGACTGGGTTGTGTCGATTCAGCGTGTACGCACCGTCCGTTCTGCTTGATGCAACACCACCGGTTCGGTGGTTCCAGATGTATGCGTAACCTGAACCTGCTCGTACACGCACGGACTTGGTTATGCACCTTGATGCTGCAACACAGACTGGGTGGTGCCGATTCGGCGCGTAACCTGCATCCGGTCGTGTTGATCCTGCGCGTCACCTGCACCAGCTTCGGTTACGCACGATACGGCTACACACCTCCGTTCTTCATGGCGTGTGCAACACCGACTGCGTTGTGTCGATTCAGCGCATAACCTGTACAGGTTACGCACCGTCCGTGTTTATTGATGCAACACCGACTGGGTCATGTCAATTCAGCGCGTACGCATCGTCCGTGCTGCTTGATGCAACACCACCGGTTCCAGATGTATGCGTAACCTGAACCCGCTCGTACCCGCACGGACTTGGTTACGCACCTTGATGCTGTAACACCGACTGGGTGGTGCTGCTTCGGCGCGTAACCTGCATCCGGTCGTGTTGATCTTGCACGTCACCTGCACCAGCTTCGGTTACGCACGATTCGGCTACGCACCATCCATTCTTCATGGCGCGTGCAACACCGACTGCGTTGTGTTGATTCAGCATGTAACCTGTACAGGTTACGCACCGTCCGTGCTTATTGATGCAACACCGACTGGGTCGTGTCGATTCAGCGCGTACGCACTATCCGTGCTACTCGATGCAGCACCACCGGTTCTAGAGGTATGCATAACCTGAACCCGCTCGTACCCGCACAGACTCGGTTACGCACCTTGATGCTGCAACACCGACTGGGTGGTGCCGATTCGGCGCGTAACCTGCATCCGGTCATGTTGATCCTGCGCGTCACCTGCACTAGCTTCGGTTACGCGCGATACGGCTACGGACCATCCGTTCTTCATGGCACGTGCAACACCGACTGCGTTGTGTCGATTCAGCACGTAACCTGTACAGGTTACGCGCCGTCCATGCTTAGTGATGCAACACCGACTGGGTCATGTCGATTCAGCACGTACGCACCGTCCATGCTGCTTGATGCAACACCACCAATTCCAGAGGTATGCGTAACCTGAACCCGCTCGTACCCGCACGGACTCGTTTACGCACCTTGATGCAGCAACGCCGACTGGGTGGTGCCGATTCGGCATGTAACCTGCACCCGGTCGTGTTGATCATGCGCGTCACCTGCACCAGCTTCGGTTACACGCGATACGGCTACGCACCATCCGTTCTTCATGGTGCGTGCAAAACCGACTGCGTTGTGTCGATTTAGCGTGTAACCTGTACAGGTTACGCACCGTCCGTGCTTATTGATGCAACACCGACTGGGTCGTGTTGATTCAGCGCGTATGCACCGTCCGTGCTTCTTGATGCAACACCGCCGGTTCCAGATGTATGCGTAACCTGAACCCGCTCGTACCCGCACGGACTGGCTTACGCACCTTGATGCTACAACACCGACTGGGTGATGCCAATTCGGCGCGTAACCTGCATCCGGTCGTGTTGATCCTGCGCGTCACCTGCACCAGCTTCGGTTACGCGCGATTAGGCTACGCACCATCCGTTCTTCATGGCGCGTGCAACACCGACTATGTTGTGTCGATTCAGCACGTAACCTGTACAGGTTACACACCGTCCATGCTTATTGATGCAACACAGACTGGGCCATGTCGATTCAGCATCTACGCACCGTCTGTGCTACTTGATGCAACACCACCGGTTCCAGATGTATGCGTAACCTGAACCCGCTTGTACCCGCACGGACTCGGTTATGCACCTTGATGCTGCAACACCGATTGGGTGGTGCCGATTCATCACGTAACCTGCATCCGGTCGTGTTGATCCTGCGCGTCACCTGCACCATCTTCGGTTACGCATGATTCGGCTACGCACCATCCATTCTTCATGGCGCGTGCAACACAGACTGTGTTGTGTCGATTCAGCGCGTAACCTGTACAGGTTACGCACCGTCTGTGCATATTGATGCAACACCGACTGGGTCGTGTCGATTCAGCACGTATGCACCGTCCGTGCTGCTTGATGCAACACCACCGGTTCCAGAGGTATGCGTAACCTGAACCCGCTCGTACCCGCACGGACTCGGTTACGCACCTTGATGCTGCAACACCAACTGGGTGGTGCCGATTCGGTGTGTAACCTGCATCCGGTCATGTTGATCCTGCGCGTCACCTGCACCAGCATCGGTTACACGCGATACGGCTACGCACCATCCGTTCTTCATGGCGTGTGCAACACCGACTGCGTTGTGTCGATTCAGCGTGTAACCTGTACAGGTTGCGCACCGTCCATGGTTATTGATGCAACACCGACTGGGTCGTGTCGATTCAGCGCATACGCACCCTCCGAGCTGCTTGATGCAACACCACCGGTTCCAGAGGTATGTGTAACCTGATCCCGCTCGTACCCGCACGGACTCGGTTACGCACCATGATGCTGTAACACTGACTGGGTGGTGCCGATTTGGCGCGTACCCTGCATCCGGTCATGTTGATCCTGCGCGTCACCTGCACCAGCTTCGGTTACGCGCGATACGGCTACGCACCATCCGTTCTTCATGGCGCGTGCAACACCGACTGCGTTGTGTCGAATCAGCGCGTAACCTGTACAGGTTACGCACCGTCCGTGCTTATTGATGCAACACCGACTGGGTCGTGTCAATTCAGAGCGTACACACCGTCCATGCTGCTTGATGCAACACCACCAGTTCCAGAGGTATGCGTAACCTGAACCCGCTCGTACCCGCACAGACTCGATTATGCACCTTGATGCTGCAACACCGACTGGGTGGTGCCGATTCGGCGCGTAACCTGCATCCAGTCATGTTGATCCTGCACGTTACCTGCACCAGCTTCGGTTACGTGCGATACGGCTACGCACCATCCGATCTTCATGGCGCGTGCAACACCGACTGCGTTGTGTCGATTCAAATCGTAACCTGTACAGGTTACGCACCGTCTGTGCATATTGACGCAACACCGACTGGGTCGTGTCGATTCAGCATGTACGCACCGTCCGTGCTGCTTGATGCAACACCACCGGTTCTAGAGGTATGCGTAACCTGAACCCGCTCGTACACGCACGGACTCGGTTACGCACCTTGATGCTGCAACACCGACTGGGTGGTGCCGATTTGGCGCGTAACCTGCATCCGGTCATGTTGATCCAGCGCGTCACCTGCACCAGCTTCGGTTACACGCGATACGGCTACGCACCATCCGTTCTTCATGGCGCGTGCAACACCGACTGCGTTGTGTCGATTCAGCGCGTCACCTGTACAGGTTACGCACCGTCCGTGCTTATTGATGCAACACCTACTGGGTCGTGTTGATTCAGCGCGTACGCACCGTCTGTGCTGCTTGATTCAACACCACCGGTTCCAGATGTATGCTTAACCTGAACCCGCTCGTACCCGCACGGACTGGGTTACGCACCTTGATGCTGCAACACCGACTAGGTGGTGCCGATTTGGAGCATAACCTGCATCCGGTCGTGTTGATCCTGCGCGTCACCTGCACCAGCTTCGGTTACGCGTGATTCGGCTACGCACCATCCGTTCTTCATGGCGTGTGCAACACCGACTGCGTTGTGTCGATTCAGCGTGTAACCTGTACAGGTTGCGCACTGTCCATCCTTATTGATGCAACACCGACTGGGTCATGTCGATTCAGCACGTACGCACCGTACGTGCTGCTTGATACAACACCACCAGTTCCAGAGGTATGCGTAACCTGAACCCGATCGTACCCCCACGGACTCGGTTACGCACCTTGATGCTGTAACACCGACTGGGTGGTGCCTATTCGGTGCGTAACCTGCATCCGGTCATGTTGATCCTGCGTGTCACCTGCACCAGCTTTGATTACGCGCGATACGGCTACGCACCATCCGTTCTTCATGGCGCGTGCAACACCGACTACGTTGTGTCGATTCAGCGCGTAACCTGTACAGGTTACGCACCGTCTGTGCTTATTGATGCAACACCGACTGGGTCGTTTCGATTCAGCGCGTACGCACCGTCCGTTCTGCTTGATGCAACACCACCGGTTCCAGAGGTATACGTAACCTGAACCCGTTCGTACCCGCACGGACTCGGTTACGCACCTTGATGCTGCAACACCGACTAGGTGGTGCCGATTCGGCGCGTAACCTGCATCCGGTCATGTTGATCCTGCGCGTCACCTGCACCAGCTTCGGTTACGCGCGATACGGCTCCGCTCCATCCGTTCTTCATGGCGCGTGCAACACCGACTGCGTTGTGTCGATTCAGCGCGTAACCTGTACAGGTTACGCACCGTCCGTGCTTATTGATGCAACACCTACTGGGTCGTGTCGATTCAGCGCGTATGCATCGTCTGTGCTGCTTGATGCAACACCACCGGTTCCATATGTATGCTTAACCTGAACCCACTTGTACCCGCACGGACTCGGTTACGCACCTTGATGCTGCAACACCGACTGGGTGGTGCCGATTCGGCGCGTAACCTGCATCCGGTCGTGTTGATCCTGCGCGTCACCTGCACTAACTTCTGTTACGCGCGATTTGGCTACGCACCATCCATTCTTCATGGCGCGTGCAACATCGACTGCGTTGTGTCGATTTAGCTCGTAACCTGTACAGGTTACGCACCATCCATGCTTATTGATGCAACATCGACTGGGTCGTGTCGATTCAGCGCGTACACACTGTCAGTGCTGCTTGATGCAACACCACTGGTTCCAGAGGTATGCGTAAGCTGAACCCGCGCGTACCCGCACAGACTCGGTTACGCACCTTGATGCTGCAACACCGACTGGGTGGTGCTGATTCGGCACGTAACCTGCATCCGATCGTGCTGATCATGCACGTCACCTGCACCAGCTTCGGTTACACGCGATACGGCTACGCACATCCGTTCTTCATGGCGCGTGCAACACCGACAACGTTGTGTCGATTTAGCACGTAACCTGTACAGGTTACGCACCGTCCGTGCTTATTGATGCAACACCGACTGGGTCGTGTCGATTCAGCGCGTACGCACCGTCCGTGCTGCTTGATGCAACACCACCGGTTCCTGAGGTATGCGTAACCTGAACCCGCTCGTACCCGCACAGACTTGGTTACGCACCTTGATGCTGCAACACCGACTAGGTGGTGCTGATTCGGCGCGTAACCTGCAGCCGGTCGTTTTGATCCTGCATGTCACCTGCACCAGCTTCGGTTACGCGCGATACGGCTACGCACCATCCGTTCTTCATGGCACGTGTAACACCGACTATGTTGTGTCGATTCAGCGTGTAACCTGTACAGGTTATGCACTGTCCGTGCTTATTGATGCAACACCGACTAGGTCGTGTCGATTCTGTGCGTACACACCATCCATGGTGCTTGATGCAACACCACCGGTTCCAGAGGTATGCGTAACCTGAACCCGCTCGTAGCCGCACAAACTCGGTTACGCACCTTGATGCTGCAACGCCGACTGGGTGGTGCCGATTCGGCGTGTAACCTGCATCCGGTCGTGTTGATCCTGCGCGTCACCTGCACCAGCTTCGGTTACGCGTGATACGGCTACGCACCATCCGTTCTTCATGGTGCGTGCAACACCGACTGCATTGTGTCGATTCAGCGTGTAACCTGTACAGGTTATGCACCGTCCGTGCTTATTGATGCAACACCGACTGGGTCGTGTCGATTCAGCGCGTATGCACCGTCCATGCTGCTTGATGCAACACCACCGGTTCCAGATGTATGTGTAACCTGAACCCGCTCGTACCCGCACAGACTGGGTTACGCACCTAGATGCTGCAACACCGACAGGGTGGTGCCGATTCGGCACGTAACCTGCATCCGGTTGTGTTGATCCTGCACGTCACCTGCACCAGCTTCGGTTATGCGCGATTCGGCTATGCACCATCCGTTCTTCATGCCGCGTGCAACACCGACTGCGTTGTGTCGATTCGGCGCGTAACCTGTATAGGTTACACACCGTCCATGCTTATTGATGCAACACCGATTGGGTCATGTCGATTCAGCACATACGTACCGTCCGTGCTGCTTGATGCAACACCACTGGTTCCAGATGTATGCGTAACCTGAACCCACTTGTACCCGCACGGACTCGGTTATGCACCTTGATCCTGCAACACCGATTGGGTGGTGCCGATTCGGCGCGTAACCTGCATCCGGTCTTGTTGATCCTGCGCGTCACCTGCACCAGCTTCGGTTACGCGCGATACGGCTACGCACCATCCGTTCTTCATGGTGCGTGCAACACCAACTGCATTGTGTCGATTCAGCATGTAACCTGTACAGGTTACGCACCGTCCGTGCTTATTGATGCAACACCGACTGGGTCGTGTCGATTCAGCGCGTACGCACCGTCCATGCTGCTTGATGCAACACCACCGGTTCCAGATGTATGTGTAACCTGAACCCGCTCGTACCCGCGCAGACTGGGTTACGCTCCTAGATGCTGCAACATCGACTGGGTGGTGCCGATTCGGCACGTAACCTGCATCCGGTTGGGTTGATCCTGCGCGTCACCTGCACCAGCTTCGGTTACGCGCGATTCGGCTATGCACCATCCGTTCTTCATGGCGCGTGCAACACCGACTGCGTTGTGTCGATTCGGCGCGTAACCTGTATAGGTTACACACCGTCCATGCTTATTGATGCAACACCGACTGGGTCATGTCGATTCAGCACATACGTACCGTCCGTGCTGCTTGATGCAACACCACTGGTTCCAGATGTATGCGTAACCTGAACCCGCTTGTACCCGCACGGACTCGGTTATGCACCTTGATGCTGCAACACCGATTGGGTGGTGCCGATTCGGCGCGTAACCTGCATCCGATCTTGTTGATCCTGCGCATCTCCTGCACCAGCTTCGGTTACGCGCGATTTGGCTACGCACCATCCGTTCTTCATGGAACATGCAACACCGACTGCATTGTGTCGATTCAGCGCGTAACCTGTACAGGTTACGCACCGTCCGTGCTTATTGATGCAACACTGACTGGGTCGTGTCGATTCAGCGCGTACGCACCGTCCGTGCTGCTTGATGCAACACCACCAGTTCCAGAGGTATGCGTAACCTGAACCCGATCGTACCCGCACGGACTCGGTTACGCACCTTGATGCTGCAACACCGACTGGGTGGTGCCTATTCGGTGCGTAACCTGCATCCGGTCATGTTGATCCTGTGTGTCACCTGCACCAGCTTCGGTTACGCGCGATATGGCTATAAACCATCCGTTCTTCATGGCGAGTGCAACACCGACTACGTTGTGTCGATTCAGCGCGTAACCTGTACAGGTTACGCACCGTCCGTGCTTATTGATGCAACACCGACTGGGTCGTGTCGATTCAGCGCTTACGCACCGTCCGTGCTGCTTGATGCAGCACCACCGGTTCCAGAGGTATGCGTAACCTGAACCCGCTCGTACCCGCACGGACTCGGTTACGCACATTGATGCTGCAACACCGACTGGGTGGTGCCGATTCGGCGCGTAACCTGCATCTGGTCATGTTGACCCTGCGCGTCACCTGCACCAGCTTCGGTTACGCGCGATACGGCTCCGCACCATCCGTTCTTCATGGCGCGTGCAACACCGACTGCGTTGTGTCGATTCAGCGCGTAACCTGTACAGGTTACGCACCGTCCGTGCTTATTGATGGAACACCTACTGGGTCGTGTCGATTCAGCGCGTACGCACCGTCCGTGCTGCTTGATGCAACACCACCGGTTCCATATGTATGCTTATCCTGAACCCACTTGTACCCGCACGGACTCGGTTACGCACCTTGATGCTGCAACACTGACTGGGTGGTGCCGATTCGGCGCGTAACCTGCATCCGGTCGTGTTGATCCTGCGCATCACCTGCACCAACTTCTGTTACGCGCGATTCGGCTACGCACCATCCGTTCTTCATGGCGCGTGCGACACCGACTGCGTTGTGTCGATTTAGCGCGTAACCTATACAGGTTTCACAGCGTCCATGCTTATTGATGCAACATCGACTGGGTCGTGTCTATTCAGCGCGTACGCACCGTCCGTGCTGCTTGATGCAACACCACCGGTTCCAGAGGTATGCATAAGCTGAACCCGCGCGTACCCGCACAGACTCGGTTACGCACCTTGATGCTGCAACACCGACTGGGTGGTGCTGATTCGGAACGTAACCTGCATCCGGTCGTGTTGATCCTGCACGTCACCTGCACCAGCTTCGGTTACACGCGATAAGGCTACGCACATCCGTTCTTCATGGCGCGTGCAACACCGACAACGTTGTGTCGATTTAGCACGTAAGCTGTACAGGTTACGCACCGTCCGTGCTTATTGATGCAACACCGACTGGGTCGTGTCGATTCAGCGCGTACGCACCGTCCGTGCTGCTTGATGCAACACGACCGGTTCCAGAGGTATGCGTAACCTGAACCTACTCGTACCCGCACAGACTTGGTTACGCACCTTGATGCTGCAACACCGACTGGGTGGTGCTGATTCGGCGCGTAACTTGCAGCCGGTCGTGTTGATCCTGCATGTCACCTGCACCAGCTTCGGTTACGCGTGATACAGCTACGCACCATCCGTTCTTCATGGCACGTGCAACACCGACTGTGTTGTGTCGATTCAGCGCGTAACCTGTACAGGTTACGCACTGTCCGTGCTTATTGATGCAACACCAACTAGGTCGTGTCGATTCTGCGCGTACACACTATCCATGCTGCTTGATGCAACACCACCGGTTCCAGAGGTATGCATAACCTGAACACGCTCGTAGCCGCACGGACTCGGTTACGCACCTTGATGCTGCAACGCCGACTGGGTGGTGCTGATTCGGCGTGTAACCTGCATCCGGTCGTGTTGATCCTGCGCGTCACCAGCACCAGCTTCGGTTACGCGCGATACGGCTATGCACCATCCGTTCTTCATGGTGCTTGCAACACCGACTGCATTGTGTCGATTCAGCGTGTAACCTGTACAGGTTATGCACCGTCCGTGCTTATTGATGCAACACCGACTGGGTCGTGTCGATTCAGCGCGTACGCACCGTCCGTGCTGCTTGATGCAACACCACCGGTTCCAGATGTATGTGTAACCTGAACCCGCTCATACCCGCACGGACTGGGTTACGCACCTAGATGCTGCAACACCGACTGGGTGGTGCCGATTCGGCATGTAACCTGCATCCGGTTGTGTTGATCCTGCGTGTCCCCTGCACCAGCTTCGGTTACGCGCGATTCGGCCACGCACCATCCGTTCTTCATGGCACGTGCAACACCGACTGCATTGTGTCGATTCGGCGCGTAACCTGTACAGGTTACACACCGTCCATGCTTATTGATGCAACACCGACTGGGTCATGTCGATTCAGCACATACGCACCGTCCGTGCTGCTTGATGCAACACCACTGGTTCCAGATGTATGCGTAACCTGAACCCGCTTGTACCCGCACGGACTCGGTTATGCAACTTGATGCTGCAACACCGATTGGGTGGTGCCGATTCGGCGCGTAACCTGCATCCGGTCTTGTTGATCCTGCGCATCTCCTGCACCAGCTTCGGTTACGCGCGATTTGGGTACGCACCATCCGTTCTTCATGGAGCATGCAACACCGACTGCATTGTGTCGATTCAGCGCGTAACCTTTACAGGTTACGCACCGTCTGTGCTTCTTGATGCAACACTGACTAGGTCGTGTCGATTCAGCGCGTACGCACCGTCTGTCCTACTTGATGCAACACCACCGGTTCCAGATGTATGCGTAACCTGAACCCGCTCGTACCCGCACGGACTCGGTTACACACCTTGATGCTGCAACACCGACTGGGTGGTGCCGATTCGGTGTGTAACCTGCATCCGGTCATGTTGATCCTGTGCGTCACCTGCAGCAGCTTTGGTTACGCGCGATTCGGCTACGCTCCATCCGTTCTTCATGACGCGTGCAACACCGACTACGTTGTGTCGATTCAGCGCGTAACCTGTATAGGTTACGCACCGTCCATGCTTATTGATGTAACACCGACTGGGTCATGTCAATTCAGCGCGTACGCACCGTCCGTGCTGCTTGATGCAACACCACCGGTTCCAGAGGTATGCGTAACCTGAGCCCGCTCGTACCCACACGGACTCGGTTACGCACCTTGATACTGCAACACCGACTGGGTGGTGCCGATTCGGCGCGTAACCTGCATCCGGTCGTGTTGATCCTGCGCGTCACCTGCACCAGCTTCGGTTACGCGTGATACGGCTCCGCACCATCCGTTCTTCATGGCGCGTGCAACACCGACTGCGTTGTGTCGATTCGGCGCGTAACCTGTACAGGTTACACACCGTCCATGCTTATTGATGCAACACCGACTGGATCATGTCGATTCAGCACATACGCACCGTCCGTGCTGCTTGATGCGACACCACTGGTTCCAGATGTAAGCGTAACCTGAACCCGCTTGTACCCGCACGGACTCGGTTATGCAACTTGATGCTGCAACACCGATTGGGTGGTGCCGATTCGGCGCGTAACCTGCATCCGGTCTTGTTGATCCTGCGCGTCTCCTGCACCAGCTTCGGTTACGCGCGATTTGGCTACGCACCATCCGTTCTTCATGGCGCGGGCAACACCGACTGCGTTGTGTCGATTCAGCGCGTACGCACCGTCCGTTCTGCTTGATGCAACACCACCGGTTCCAGAGGTATGCGTAACCTGAACCCGCTCGTACCCACACGGACTCCGTTACGCACCTTGATACTGCAACACCGACTGGGTGGTGCCGATTCGGCGCGTAACCTGCATCCGGTCGTGTTGATCCTGCGCGTCACCTGCACCAACTTCGGTTACGCACGATTCGGCTACGCACCATCCGTTCTTCATGGCGCGTGCAACACCGACTGCGTTGTGTCGATCCGGCGCGTAACCTGTAGAGGTTACGCACCATCCGTGCTTATTGACGCAACACCGACTGGGTCGTGTCGATTCAGCGCGTATGCACCGTCCGTGCTGCTTGATGCAACACCACCGGTTCCAGATGTATGCGTAACCTGAACCCACTCGTACCCGCACGGACTCGGTTACGCACCTTGATGCTGCAACACCGACTGGGTGGTGCTGATTCGGCGTGTAACCTGCATCCGGTCGTGTTGATCCTGCACGTCACCTGCACCAGCTTCGGTTACGTGTGATACGGCTACGCACCATTCGTTCTTCATGGTGCGTGCAACACCGACTGCATTGTGTCGATTCAGCGTGTAACCTGTACAGGTTACGCACCGTCCGTGCTTATTGATGCAACACCGACTGGGTCGTGTCGATTCAGCGTGTACGCACCATCCGTGCTGCTTGATGCAACACCACCGGTTCCAGAGGTATGCGTAACCTGAACCCGCTCGTACCCGCACGGACTCGGTTACGCACCTTGATGCTGCGACACCGACTGGGTGGTGCCGATTCGTCGTGTAACCTGCATCCGGTCGTATTGATCCTGCGTGTCACCTGCACCAGCTTCGGTTATGCGCGATACGGCTATGCACCATCCGTTCTTCATGGCGCGTGCAACACCGACTGTGTTGCGTCGATTCAGCGTGTAAACTGTACAGGTTACGCACCGTCCGTGCTTATTGATGCAACACCGACTGGGTCGTGTCGATTCAGCACGTACGCACCGTCCGTGCTGCTTGATGCAACACCACCGATTCCAGATGTATGCGTAACCTGAACCCGCTCGTACCCGCACGGACTCGGTGACGCACCTTGATGCTGCAACACCGGCTGGGTGGTGTCGATTCGGCGCGTAACCTGCATCCGGTTGTGTTGATCCTGCGCGTCACCTGCACCAGCTTCGGTTACGCGCGATTCAGCTACGCACCATCCGTTCTTCATGGCGCGTGCAACACTGACTGCGTTGTGTCGATTCAGCGCGTAACCTGTACAGGTTACGCACCATCCGTGCTTATTGATGCAACACCGACTGGGTCGTGTTGATTCAGCATGTACGCAATGTCCGTGCTGCTTGATGCAACACGACCGGTTCTAGATGTATGCGTAACCTGAACCCGCTCGTACCCGCACGGACTCGGTTACGCACCTTGATGCTGCAACACCGACTGGGTGGTGCCGATTCGGCGTGTAACCTGCATCCGGTCATGTTGATCCTGCACGTCACCTGCACCAGCTTCGGTTACGCGCGATACGGCTACGCACCTCCATTCTTCATGGCGCGTGCAACACCGACTGCGTTGTGTTGATTCAGTGCGTAACCTGTACAGGTTACGCACCGTCCATGCTTATTGATGCAACACCGACTGGGTCGTGTCGATTCAGCGCACACGCACCGTCCGTGCTGCTTCATGCAACACCACCGGTTCCAGATGTATGCGTAACCTGAACCCGCTCGTACCCGCACGGACTCGGTTACGCACCTTGATGCTGCAACACCGACTGGGTGGTGCCGATTCGGCGCGTAACCTGCATCCGGTCGTGTTGATCCTGCGTGTCACCTGCACTGCACCAGCTTTGATTACGCACGATTCGGCGTGTATCCTGCATCCAGTCATGTTGATCCTGCACGTCACCTGCACCAGCTTCGGTTACGCGCGATACGGCTACACACCTCCATTCTTCATGGCGCGTGCAACACCGACTGCGTTGTGTCGATTCAGTGCGTAACCTGTACAGGTTACGCACCATCCATGCTTATTGATGCAACACCGACTGGGTCGTGTCGATTCAGCGCACACGCACCGTCTGTGCTGCTTCATGCAACACCACCGGTTCCAGATGTATGCGTAACCTGAACCCGCTCGTACCCGCACGGACTCGGTTACGCACCTTGATGTTGCAACACCGACTGGGTGGTGCCGATTCGGCGCGTAACCTGCATCCGGTCGGGTTGATCCTGCGTGTCACCTGCACTGCACCTGCTTCGATTACGCACGATTCGGCTATGCACAATCCGTTCTTCATGGCGCGTGCAACACCGACTGCGTTGTGTCGATTCAGCGTGTAACCTGTACAGGTTACGCACCGTCTGTGCCTATTGATGCAACACCGACTGGGTCGTGTCGATTCAGCGCGTACGCACCGTCCGTGCTACTTGATGCAACACCATCGGTTCCAGAGGTATGCGTAAACTGAACCCACTCGTACCCGCACGGACTCGGTTACGCACCTTGATGCTGCAACACCGACTGGGTGGTGCCAATTCGTCGTGTAACCTGCATCCGGTCGTGTTGATCCTGCGCGTCACCTGCACCAGCTTCGGTTATGCACGATACAGCTACGCACCATCCGTTCTTCATGGCGCGTGCAACACCGACTGTGTTGTGTCGATTCAACGTGTAAACTATACAGGTTACGTACCGTCTGTGCTTATTGATGCAACACCGACTGGGTCGTGTCGATTCAGCACGTACGCACCGTCCGTGCTGCTTGATGCAACACCACCGATTCCAGATGTAGGCGTAACCTGAACCCGCTCGTACCCGCACGGACTCGGTGACGCACCTTGATGCTGCAACACCGACTGGGGGGTGCCGATTCGGCGCATAACCTGCATCCGGTTGTGTTGATCCTGCGCGTCACCTGCACCAGCTTCGGTTACGCGCGATTCAGCTACGCACCATCCGTTCTTCATGGCGCGTGCAACACCGACTGCGTTGTGTCGATTCAGCGCGTAACCTGTACAGGTTACGCACCGTCCGTGCTTATTGATGCAACACCGACTGGGTCGTGTTGATTCAGCACGTACGCAATGTCCGTGCTGCTTGATGCAACACCACCGGTTCCAGATGTATGCGTAACCTGAACCCGCTCGTACCCGCACGGACTCGGTTACGCACCTTGATGCTGCAACACCGACTGGGTGGTGCCAATTCAGCGTGTATCCTGCATCCAGTCGTGTTGATCCTGCACGTCACCTGCACCAGCATCGGTTACGCGTGATACGGCTACACACCTCCATTCTTCATGGCGCGTGCAACACCGACTGCGTTGTGTCGATTTAGTGCGTAACTTGTACAGGTTACGCACCATCCATGCTTATTGATGCACCACCGACTGGGTCGTGTCGATTCAGCGCACACGCACCGTCCGTGCTGCTTCATGCAACACCACCGGTTCCAGATGTATGCGTAACCTGAACCCGCTCGTACCCGCACGGACTCGGTTACGCACCTTGATGCTGCAACACCGACTGGGTGGTGCCGATTCGGCGCGTAACCTGCATCCGGTCGGGTTGATCCTGCGTGTCACCTGCACTGCACTAGCTTCGATTACGCACGATTCGGCTATGCACCATCCGTTCTTCATGGTGCGTGCAACACCGACTGCGTTGTGTCGATTCAGCATGTAACCTGTACAGGCTACGCACCGTCTGTGCCTATTGATGCAACACCGACTGGGTTGTGTCGATTCAGCGCGTACACACCATCCGTGCTACTTGATGCAACACCATCGGTTCCAAAGGTATGCGTAACCTGAACCCACTCGTACCCGCACGGACTCGGTTACGCACCTTGATGCTGCAACACCGACTGGGTGGTGCCAATTCGTCGTGTAACCTGCATCCGGTCGTGTTGATCCTGCGCGTCACATGCACCAGCTTCGGTTATGCGCGATACAGCTACGCACCATCCGTTCTTCATGGCGCGTGCAACACCGACTGTGTTGTATCGATTCAGCGTGTAAACTGTACTGGTTACGCACCGTCCGTGCTTATTGATGCAACACCGACTGGGTCGTGTCGATTCAGCACGTACGCACCGTCCGTGCTGCTTGATGCAACACCACCGATTCCAGATGTATGCGTAACCTGAACCCGCTCGTACCCGCACGGACTCGGTGACGCACCTTGATGCTGCAACACCGACTGGGTGGTGCTGATTCGGCGCGTAACCTGCATCCGGTTGTGTTGATCCTGCGCGTCACCTTTACCAGCTTCGGTTACGCGTGATTCAGCTACGCACCATCCGTTCTTCATGGCGCGTGCAACACCGACTGCGTTGTGTCGATTCAGCGCGTAACCTGTACAGGTTACGCACCGTCCGCGCTTATTGATGCAACACCGACTGGGTCGTGTCGATTCAGCACGTACGCAATGTCCGTGCTGCTTGATGCAACACCACCGGTTCCAGATGTATGCGTAACCTGAACCCGCTCGTACCCGCACGGACTCGGTTACGCACCTTGATGCTGCAACACCGACTGGGTGGTGCCGATTCGGCGTGTAACCTGCATCCGGTCATGTTGATCCTGCACGTCACCTGCACCAGCTTCGGTTACGCGCGATACGGCTACGCACCTCCATTCTTCATGGCGCGTGCAACACCGACTGCGTTGTGTCATTTCAGCGCGTAACGTGTACAGGTTACGCACCGTCCATGCTTATTGATGCAACACCGACTGGGTCGTGTCGATTCAGCGCACACGCACCGTCCGTGCTACTTCATGCAACACCACCGGTTCCAGATGTATGCGTAACCTGAACCCGCTCGTACCCGCACGGACTCGGTTACGCACCTTGATGCTGCAACACCGACTGGGTGGTGCCGATTCGGCGAGTAACCTGCATCCGGTCGTGTTGATCCTGCGTGTCACCTGCACTGCACCAGCTTCGATTACGCACGATTCGGCTATGCACCATCCGTTCTTCATGGCGCGTGGAACACCGACTGCGTTGTGTCGATTCAGCGTGTAACCTGTACAGGTTACGCACCGTCTGTGCTTATTGATGCAACACCGACTGGGTCGTGTCGATTCAGCGCGTACACACTGTCCGTGCTACTTGATGCAACACCACCGGTTCCAGAGGTATGCGTAACCTGAACCCACTCGTACCCACACGGACTCGGTTACGCACCTTGATGCTGCAACACCGACTGGGTGGTGCCGATTCGTCGTGTAACCCGCATCCGGTTGTGTTGATCCTGTGCGTCACCTGCACCAGCTTCGGTTATGCGCGATACGGCTACGCACCATCCGTTCTTCATGGCGCGTGCAACACCGACTGTGTTGTGTCGATTCAGCGTGTAAACTGTACAGGTTACGCACCGTCCGTGCTTATTGATGTAACACCGACTGGGTCGTGTCGATTCAGCACGTACGCACCGTCCGTGCTGCTTGATGCAACACCACCGATTCCAGATGTATGCGTAACCTGAACCCGCTCGTACCCGCACGGACTCAGTGACGCACCTTGATGCTGCAACACCGACTGGGTGGTGCCGATTCGGCGCGTAACCTGCATCCGGTTGTGTTGATCCTGCGCGTCACCTGCACCAGCTTCGGTTACGCGCGATTCAGCTACGCACCATCCGTTCTTCGTGGTGCGTGCAACACCGACTGCGTTGTGTCGATTCAGCGCGTAACCTATACAGGTTACGCACCGTCCGTGCTTATTGATGCAACACCGACTGGGTCGTGTCGAATCAGCACGTACGCAATGTCCGTGCTGCTTGATGCAACACCACCGGTTCCAGATGTATGTGTAACCTGAACCCGCTCGTACCCGCACGGACTCGGTTACGCACCTTGATGCTGCAACACCGACTGGGTGGTGCAGATTCGGCGTGTAACCTGCATCCGGTCATGTTGATCCTGCACGTCACCTGCACCAGCTTCGGTTACGCGCGATACGGCTATGTACCTCCATTCTTCATGGCGCGTGCAACACCGACTGTGTTGTGTCGATTCAGTGCGTAACCTGTACTGTGCGTAACCTGTACAGGTTACGCACCGTCCATGCTTATTGATGCAACACTGACTGGGTCGTGTCGATTCAGCGCACACGCACCATCCGTGCTGCTTCATGCAACACCCCCGGTTCCAGATGTATGCGTAACCTGAACCCGCTCGTACCCGCACAGACTCGGTTACGCACCTTGATGCTGCAACACCGACTGGGTGGTGCCGATTCGGCGCGTAACCTGCATCCGGTCGTGTTGATCCTGCGTGTCACCTGCACTGCACCAGCTTCGATTACGCACGATTCGGCTATGCACCATCCGTTCTTCATGGCGCGTGCAACACCGACTGCGTTGTATCGATTCAGCGTGTAACCTGTACAGGTTACGCACCGTCTGTGCTTATTGATGCAACACCGACTGGGTCGTGTCGATTCAGCGTGTACGCACCATTTGTGCTACTTGATGAAACACCACCGGTTCCAGAGGTATGCGTAACTTGAACCCACTCGTACCCGCACGGACTCGGTTACGCACCTTGATGCTGCAACACCAACTGAGTGGTACCGATTCAGCACGTAACCTGCATCCGGTCGTGTTGATCCTGCGCGCCACCTGCACCAGCTTCGGTTACGCGCGATTCGGCTATGCACCATCCGTTCTTCATGGCACGTGCAACACCGACTGCGTTGTGTCGATTCAGCGTGTAACCTGTACAGGTTACGCACCATCTGTGCTTATTAATGCAACACCGTCTGGGTCGTGTTGATTCAGCGCACACACATCGTCCGTTCTGCTTGATGCAACACCACCGGTTCTAGATGTATGCGTAACCTGAACCCGCTCGTACCCGTACGGACTCGATTATGCACCTTGATGCTGCAACACTGACTGGGTGGTGCCGATTCGGCGCGCAACCTGCATCCGGTAGTGTTGATCCTCCGCGTCACCTGCACCAGTTTCGGTTATGCACGATTCAGCAATGCACCATCCGTTCTTCATGACGCGTGCAACACCGACTGCGTTGTGTCGATTTAGCACGTAACCTGTACAGGTTGCGCACCGTCCGTGCTTATTGATGCAACACCGACTGGGTCGTGTCGATTCAGTGCGTATGAACCGTCTGTGTTGATTGATGCAACACCACCGGTTCCGGAGGTATGCATAACCTGAACCCACTCGTACCCGCACGGACTCGGTTACGCACCTTGATGCTGCAACACCGACTGGGTGGTGCCGATTCGGCGCGTAACCTGCATCCGGTTTTGTTGATCCTGCGTGTCCCCTGCACTGCACCAGCTTCGATTTCGCACGATTCGGCTATGCACCATCCGTTCTTCATGGTGCGTGCAACACCGACTGCATTGTGTCGATTCAGCGCGTAACCTGTACAGGTTACGCACTGTCCGTGCTTATTGATGCAACACCGACTGGGTCGTGTCGATTCAGCGTGTACGCACCGTCCTTGCTACTTGATGCAACACCACCAGTTCCAGAGGTATGCGTAACCTGAACCCGCTCGTACCCGCACGGACTCGGTTACGCACCTTGATGCTGCAACACCGACTGGGTGGTGCCGATTCGGCACGTAACCTGCATCCGGTCGTGTTGATCCTGTGCATCACCTGCACCAGCTTCGGTTACGCGCGATTCGGCTACGCACCATCCGTTCTTCATGGCACGTGCAACACCGACTGCGTTGTGTCGATTCAGTGTGTAACCTGTACAGGTTACGCACCATCTGTGCTTATTGATGCAACACCGTCTGGGTCGTGTCGATTCAGCGCACACGCACCGTCCGTTCTGCTTGATGCAACACCACCGGTTCCAGAGGTATGCATAACTTGAACCCGCTCGTACCCTCACGGACTCGTTTACGGACCTTGATGCTGCAACACCGACTGGGTGGTGCCGACTCGGCGCGTAACTTGCATCCGGTCGTGTTGATCCTACGCGTCACCTGCACCAGCGTCGGTTACGCGCGATAAGACGACGCACCATCCGTTCTTCATGGCGCGTGCCATACCGACTGCGTTGTGTCGATTCAGCGCGTAACATGTACAGATTACGCACCGTTCGTGCTTATTGATGCAACATCGACTGGGTCGTGTCGATTCAGCGCGTACGCACCGTCCATGCTGCTTGATGCAACACCACCGGTTCCAGAGGTATGCATAACCTGAACCCGCTCGTACCCGCACGGACTCGGTTATGCACCTTGATGCTGCAACACCGACTGGTGGTGCCGATTCGGCGTGTAACCTGCATCCGGTCGTGTTGATCCTGCGTGTCACCTGCACCAACTTCGGTTATGCGCGATACGGCTACGCACCATCCGTTCTTCATGGCGCGTGCAACACCGACTGCGTTGTGTCGATTCAGTGTGTAACCTGTACAGGTTACGCACCGTCTGTGCTTTTTGATGCAACACCGTCTGGGTCGTGTCGATTCAGCGCATACGCACCGTCCGTGCTGCTTGATGCAACACCACCGGTTCCAGATGTATGCGTAACCTGAACCCGCTCGTACCCGCACGGACTCGGTTACGCACCTTGATGCTGCAACACCGACTGGGTGGTGCCGATTCGGTGCGCAACCTGCATCTGGTCGTGTTGATCCTGCGCGTCACCTACACCAGCTTCGCTTACGCGCGATTCAGCTACGCACCATCCGTTCTTCATGGTGCGTGCAACACCGACTGCGTTGTGTCGATTTAGCGCGTAACCTGTACAGGTTACGCACCGTCCGTGCTTATTGATGCAACACCGACTGGGTCGTGTCGATTCAGCGTGTACGCACCGTCCGTGCTGCTTGATGCAACACCACCGATTCCTGATGTATGCGTAACCTGAACTCGCTCGTACCCGCACGGACTCGGTTACGCACCTTGATGCTGCAACACCGACTGGGTGGTGCCAATTTGGCGTGTAACCTGCATCTAGTCGTGTTGATCCTACGTGTCACCTGCACCAGCTTCAGTTACGCGCGATTCGGCTACGCACCATCCGTTCTTCTTGGCGCGTGCAACACCGACTGCGTTGTGTCGATTCAGCGCATAACCTGTTCAAGTTACGCACCGTCTGTGCTTTTTGATGCAACACAGAATGGGTCGTGTCGATTCAGAGCGTACGCACCGTCCGTGCTGCTTGAGGCAACACCACCGGTTCCAGATGTATGCGTAACCTGAACCCACTCGTACCCGCACGGACTCGGTTACGCACCTTGATGCTGCAACACTAACTGGGTGGTGTAGATTCAGCGCGTAACCTGCATCCGGTCATGTTGATCCTGCACATCACCTGCACCAGCTTCGGTTACGCGCGATACGGCTACGCACCTCCATTCCTCATGGCGCGTGCAACACCGACTGCGTTGTGTCGATTCAGCGCGAAACCTGTACAGGTTACGCACCGTCCATGCTTATTGATGCAACACCGACTGGGTCGTGTCGATTTAGCGCGCACGCACCGTCCGTGCTGCTTCATGCTTCACCACCGGTTCCAGATGTATGCTTAACCTGACCCCGCTCGTACTCGCACGGACTCGGTTACGCACCTTGATGCTGCAACACCGACTGGGTGGTGTCGATTCGGCGCGTAACCTACATCCGGTCGTGTTGATGCTGCGCGTCACCTGCACTGTACCAGCTTCGATTACGCACGATTCGGCTACGCACCATCCGTTCTTCATGGCGCGTGCAACACCAACTGCGTTGTGTCGATTCAGCGCGTAACCTGTACAGGTTACGCACCGTTCGTGCTTATTGATGCAACACCGACTGGGTCGTGTTGATTCGGCGCGTACGCACCGTCCGTGCTACTTGATGCAACACCACCGGTTCCAGATGTATGCGTAACTTGAACCCGCTCGTACCCGCACGGACTCGGTTACGCACCTTGATGCTGCAACACTGAGTGGGTGATGCCGATTCGGCACGTAACCTGCATCTGGTCGTGTTGATCCTGTGTGCCACCTGCACCAGCTTCGGTTACGCGCGATACGGCTATGCACCATCTGTTCTTCATGGCGCATGCAACACCGACTGCGTTGTATCGATTCAGCGTGTAACCTGTACAGGTTACGCACCGTCTGTGCTTATTGATGCAACACCGTCTGGGTCGTGTCGATTCAGTGCGTATGCACCGTCCGTACTGCTTGATGCAACACCACCGGTTCTAGATGTATGCGTAACCTGAACCCGCTCGTACTCGCACGGACTCGGTTACGCACCTTGATGCTGCAACACCGACTGGGTGGTGCCGATTCGGCGCGTAACCTGCATCCAGTCGTGTTGATCCTGCGCGTCACCTGCACCAGCTTCGGTTACGCGTGATTCAGCTACGCACCATCCGTTCTTCATGGTGCGTGCAACACCGACTACGTTGTGTCGATTCAGTGCGTAACCTATACAGGTTACGCACCGTCCGTGCTTATTGATACAACACCGACTGGGTCGTGTCGATTCAGCGCGTACGCACCGTCCGTGCTGCTTGATGGAACACCACCGGTTCCAGATGTATGCATAACTTGAACCCACTCGTACCTGCGCGGACTCGGTTACGCACCTTGATGCTGCAACACCGAGTGGGTGGTGCCGATTCGGTGCGTAACCTACATCCGGTTGTGTTGATCCTGCGCATCACCTGCACTGCACCAGCTTCGGTTACGCACGATTCGGCTACGCACCATCCGTTCTTCTTGGTGCGGTGCGTAATAACATAAGATATAGGCTTTGGTTGTACTCCGTATGCGTAACCTACACCCACTAGGTTATGCACCATCAGTGCTGCTGCAAGCATAGGGCAACTACGACTGGGTAACGCACAGACTCGGTTACGCACCATTCAGGCAACACCGACTCGCAGGTGCAGGCAGCACTGATAGTGCGTAACCGATCGGGGGTAGGTTACTCGCAGGATCGACATGACCGGATGCAGCAGGGATGGTTACGCCGAATCGGTGATCGGCTGGGTGCAGGTTACACCGGTCTGGGTTATTTGCTATTTTTATTTGTATTAGCAGTGAATATAATACAGCAAAAATAGAAAAGGGTGCAAAGGCACTAATATAATATAGATGCATGCATGCATCTATCCGATCCAAAATAGGGTTAACATATATATATTATGAATTCTGAATTCATCTGAAGGCACTAGATTGATCTTCTGCATTCCTGTTATTACTACTACTGCTAGTACTAGACAAGAGGCCGGCCATTTTGTCTCCACCAGCAAACTAACTGCTGCATCATATCAACAGCCAGTAGCGCAGCGGCATGGGATCTGGTGGGGTGGCCCATGTTGCACACACCTTCCTTGACCTGGTGTTTATTATTTGCTCGATCTCCCGGTCCGGAGATTACTACTCGTCGTCGCCGCCTGTATTATATTATTGTGAGACAAGAAAAGGCAACCAAGTTAGAGGCAGCAGAAGCACACTCGTCGATATATATACACGACGACAGAGTATATGTTTATATTATTAGCACCTGCCATACTAGAGGGATCGTCTTCGTCAACCTCAACGGATGGAGCATCAGGAGTAGTAGGTGGATCGTGCAGGATGTACTAATCCGCCGAGATGTCGTCATCATCTTCCTTGTACATCGCACCAATTGTGGCCAGAACATCCAAAAGTTCCTTCTCCAACTCACTCATCAACTGCGCGTGCCCATGCATGAAGAACAAGAAAATGAGGAGATGGAAATTAAAATAATTAAACCGCGCAGAGTGTAGTGCGGGAGGAACACCACCAGATCGAGCATCCCACCAGTATACGTACGTACCTCAACGTCGTCTTCATGCATAGGCGGTTCTTCGATGGTGGGATGAGCAGGAGTGGCCGGCTCATCAAACAGTAGACGCTTGGCGGTGGGCGGCGGCGGCGACGTGTCCATCGTCTGCAGACACTTGGCTGGGGAACTTACATCATCAGTATAACAAGTCTCGGGTCGGCGCTTCGAAGGTGCTTGCCTGGACCTGGAGGCACCAACAACCACCTCTTCTGGCGCTGCTGGTGTAGTCATAAGTACTACTGTACTACGACGACTATACTACCTGCATCCGCTGGGAAAACCACTAATTGTTTCTAGTAAACCTACAGTAAAATGAGACGCTACAGTATGAATGAATAATGGACCAACACACCTCCTGGTCCTTGTTTATATATCTATACTGCAGTGAAAAGGCCAACAGAATCTGGGAGAGAGATGGAAACGATCATCGCATTAGGGAAGCCTCCGTGCACCATGAAAAGCACGATCACAAAATTGCTGGTATAGTGCGCACGTGCACATATACCTAGAGAGGAACGCTCCTTGGTGGCGGAAAATGGCGGCCGGTGTTGATCCTGCGTAACCTGACCCAGACGGTTACGCGTGAGGCACTCCCTCTTGCTCCTGGTATGCGCACTTAGGAATGCGGGGTCTCGGTTACGCTGTGAGGATCGCTGCTTGGTGCAAAGACTAATTTAAACGAATCCATAATAACCTGCATGGGTGGACCAATGTTATGTTGAGCGAGGGCTCGCTCAAATTCTATAAATCAAGCTAATCGACAAAAATTCTCTATATAAAATCTTCATAAATTTCTGTATTCTCAAGGTGTGCCCTCGCTCAAATTGTGCTCTAGGTCTGCCCCTGATAACCTTCCTTTCCAATCAGCACTTAACCAGTTTCAACCAGTAGCTGTTGCATAGGGCAACTACGACTGGGTAACGCACTGACTCGGTTACGCACCATTCAGGCAACACCGACTCGCAGGTGCAGTCACTACTGATAGTGCGTAACCGAACGGGTGTAGGTTACTCGCCTATCACGGGTTGCTGGTGATAGGCGCACCCCGTAACGCAATCGGTGTTGCAGGAACAATGCTGCAACCGTCGGTTCACCTTTTGCCTCCGTCCCCGTGCCTTCGCTAGGAGCTGATTTCTGCCATTTGTGCCCACGAGGAAGAAGCAGGTGAGATCAGATGTGGACAGGTCGTCCTAGACGATTTCATAGCAAGACACGAATGTGGGAGACGATTTCATAGACAGCGTGACCTCGACCCTGGTGCGCGCGTAACTTCTCAGAAGAATGAGCTCTGGACTGTAGAATAATTTCTAATAGTGAAATATAGTCGTAGGAATACATTTTTTTGGCCAAAAAAGATCGAGAACATCATCTGGGTGAAAGAACAGAAATCAACATGCATGTGTAGTAAGGATCTATCAGATCTAGATCGTTGACGCCCCCCAGCTCTCCAGCAGCTTATCCCAGAGCTGGTCGTTGGCCTTCCCCTCCTGTTGAAGGATCCTTTCTAGACTCTCAACCATTGAGAGGAGATGAGTCGTGTAGACTTGGATGTGCGCGTTAACAGGCGGATCCACCCACTTTGTGTAGCCACAGTCATCCACTTGCAGGAAGAGACAAGACGCGAGTCAAGGCAAGTGCATGCCGATCGATCCGGTGTACTAAACGAAAGATGCATGGAAGAGTACTGTGTTATTAGAAGAAATTAAGTTTCGGGAACTTTCCATGAAGCGAGGGCAGTGGAAGAAACGGCGCCCCCCATCGATGTAGCTGACGTAAGTTTGGACGATGGCGTCCTCCTGGTGTATGCATTGAGGCCAAGGATGCGGTCGGTGAGGGTAGTCTCGAAGAGGATTGTTGTCGGTGTAGTAATGCCTACGGCTGATTACTGCTTGGGGTGGGGGCGGACGTGGTTTGCTAGGACCGCCCCATTCAACAGCTTTCCCTCCCATTGTCGCCTTGCTCTCCTCGGATGTGCTGCTCAAAGGCTGGGGGCGCAGCTTCTTTTGCATTCAGTTAGTTGCGATAGCACGGGGAGCAGGCCGTGATATCTTTTTTATTTTCTTCTCTCACGAGAGGGAATGGGGGTTTGCCTCTTACTATTAACAACGACCCCGGTACTTGAGAGAGGTTGTTGCCGCCAAAATAATAATAATAATAATAATAATAATAATAATAATAATAATAATAATAATAATAATAATAGCGTGGCAGTCGCGCGCGCAATCCGGCATCGAAGCCGCCATGCTTGGAATGTAATCTGCTGCTCGGCTGGTGGTATGGAAGGAGATTGCTACGTGGTTTTGCCGATCAACATGAGATGCTGCTGCGAGCCAGAAGAGCTAACCATTTATTAGAAACCCCGGAACGGCTGCGCTTGGCGTCTCCTCCTTCCGGCAATTTCGGGATCGTGCTATCATTTCACGTTGTGCTTTTAAAAATATCTAAACCTGCGCCTAGTTGGTCACGCACGATCCATGGTGCGTAACCTGCACCACAAGGTTACGCACGATCCTTTAGGGTTGACGACAGTGACCACAGCATGGATCCAAACTCCATTTTGTTACTCGAGTCAAGTGAGAGTAATCATATCTTTGCCCACCTTTAACACTAATTCAAGTATCAGTAATTAATTAACACTAATTTAAACCAATACAACTTCTGTCAAAATCACTCGTGAAAGGCATTCATTTCATCTCCATCATATCCTGACCAAAATGTCCATCATCTGTTAATTACTTCATTGCTACAAAGATAATTCCCACAACAGCACACAGACCCACCATAACAACTAACATCTTCATGGTCCTGACCAAAATGTCAATCCTCTGTTCCATTCCATTGTCAGCTTGCATCACCCCGGAAGCAGCGTCCTCTTCAGAGGTCGTTTCTTCTTCTGGTTCCTCATGCACTATGATCCTCCTGATACAGATAAGCTTCGCGAAGTACTCCCTTTGCCAATAGTACTCAGGGCATCTATCAGGTGCCTACAAATATAGTTCAAAAATGCTCAAACCCTAGTTCGGAAAAGCAATCACCACATTGAAACTCGACACGTCGAATGCATTAAAAACAACTCACCCCCTTGATGTTCCTTGGGCACTTGAAAAACACCCGGCCTCTATTCGTGTCAGTCGTTGCGCAGAGCTCAATGATCCGCGCCAACCCACAGACCGTGCACTGGATCAAGGGCAACCCGGTTTCCCTGCCCACCGCGTTGGATGACTCATTCACACATGAGGTGCTAGCCCTAGAGACCGATGGATCCACCCGGTGCAGGGACATTGCGAACCGGAGGGATTGGTGCCGGTGTGCCACCGCCGTTCGTCAACTAGGTCAAAAAGGTGAAGTTGGACGCTGAGTGTTGTTATCACGAGCCACGAGGGGACGCCGATTGTTCTTATCCCTGCTACATGCCCTCACAGGAATGCGTAACCCGCAGGAGGGCCGGACGGGTGCCGACTTGCCATGTGGGCAACCCAGGCAGTTGCACGTAGAGCGCAGCGTGGCTCCAGCGTAACCCATACCGGACAGGTTAAGCATGGATCTCAAAGTCTACTTATCTCGCGGGGAGCTTGCAATATGCCAATATGCTATGCACCATGGCCCGCGGGTAACCGGTAAAACCCAGGTTGTTGCAGCACGCAGCGGGGCTCTCGGTTATGCAAGCCTCTGTAGGTTGTACCACTAGCTAGCACGCAGCCAGGCTGCATTGTTCCTGCAACACCGACTGCGTTACGCACAAATAGGCTTCAGATGTATGCGTAACATGCCCATGCTGCATCAGGTGGAGTCAATTCTGCGCGTTACCTGCACTGGCTGCTCGGTTACGCACCATCCAGGCTGCAACCGCCTGCAATACGCACGCGCACTTATAGGCTCCAGATGTATGCGTAACCTGAACCCGCTCATGGGTAACCCTCTCGGATGCAGGTTACGCGCCGAATCGACACGACCGGATGCAGCGTGGATGGTGCGTAACCGAGTGGGTCCAGCTTACGCGCCGAATCGACACCACCGGATACAGCGTGGAATCGTGGATAGTGCGTAACCGGCTCACGTTACTACGCACCATGCACGCGTAAAACCGACCCAGTGAAGGTTACGCATACATCTGGAGCCTATATTTGTTATTACGCACAGGCACGCGTAAAACCGACCCGGTGAAGGTTACGCATAAATCTGTAGCCACGAGTAAAAGGCCCGCTTGCGTTACGCACGCACACACGACACACGTATTTGTTGGCAGCGCCCAGCCGGTTACTCACGAGCCGTGTATCCCAAGGCGTCCACGTGTGTAACTGAGGTGGTGCAGGTTTGGCATGCACACCCAACACGCCCGTTATGAGACTTTGGAACAACACATTCAGAGGTTCAGACTTGAAGGAAACCATTCATCATTCATAAAAGAATAATAATAATTAGGAGTTTAGGACTGATTTAAAAGTTCAAATAGGAGTACTTAAAACTAATTTAAACGAATGCATAACCATTTTCTAATCAGCACTTAACCATTTTTAATCAGCAGTTAACCATCTGGCTACAACATTGTTATTTCCTCAGGTGTACACGCTTGATCTTTAAAAAGCATGTTGGTAGTGAATCACCTCTTCATTTGAGATCGTGTTCTATTTGCAACTGTATCTCCATACTTGTCTCTTTTTTTCCTCCTTGGGTAGAAGGAGATTTGCCTTGTTGCTTTGTGCGTGCTTGAATGTCCACTTTTGAGACTCCAACCTCATTTTCCTAAGGTGATCGGAGGATAATAGGTATATCTATGATTAGATCGATTCACATATACTAGGTACTAGTAATCGAATATGCTTAGGAAATTAATCACTAATCACCAACCAGAATAGGTGTATTGTACGATTGTCTCTGAATCTTGTTGTGTTCCGAGAGAATCAACCTACATCACATCTTCTTCCTAAATGCATCTATTTGTTCCTAAAGATTAAAGTTAACAAATGACCGCAAAAACTTACTGCGTTATTCACAAATGCATCCATTGTGAAATGATAATAAAATGGACGAGCGTACGGACTTGGGTGAACGTTGCATTAAGTGTACTCCCATTCCAATGCATCATGTACTTGATGACGTAGACGCCACATGACGCACTTCAAAATGCACATGTTACATATATGGTATATACAGTAAATATTTTTAGTTTAACGATATATCTTACCTGTCTTGTTGCGTTGGTATGTCTCTAATATGAAGAGGATCCCACTTTGTGACATAAATCCTTTTTTGGAGGCAGGTGACATCAATCTCTGAAGATCCACTCACATTTCTTTGTGAAATGTAGGTTTCAATGCAATGCTGCACTGACTGTACCTGAAGCAAAGAATTAGGTGCATATGATTGAAAGAGCTAACTACATTTGCACGACATCTACATAATACAGAGTACTCACCAGCGACAGTTCCATCTTGGCATCCCACGTTCCATTACAAACTAACGAATTCAGGACCTGCACCTCCTTCATCATGATGTTGAACACAAGAAGAACCCAATGATTACCTCTGACATTTACAGGGATATATACCTGAGATGCAGGAATGCTGTTACAATCTTGCGGTGTACTATCAAGTGTCGAAGCTAGCATCAAGAACAGACCATAGCACATTTAAAGAACTATTCTCCAGTTCTGGCAATCCAACCACTGTGAGAGGATTTCAATTCTTCTAGAGATAGTAATTTCCTAGCAAGAAAAGTGTTGACGTATGCCACCTTTTCATTTAGTAGTTTTCTGGCTACTACGTACGCATCTATTACCTGTCACACTCAGACACCATGATAGATTAGGACGTACAGTAGGTAAAATAGAATGCAACATTGTAACATATTGCATGTAGAGCAAAACAGAAACGTAAATAAAATGCACTCACATCATCAAGCATCCAGCCATCTTTATTGGAGATCCAGTCTTTTTTATCAGTAGCCATTCCCATCAATGTTTTGACTGGAATTTCTATGTCATTGATACTGACGACAATTGCATCTTCACAGTTGTTCAGGACAAAGTTTAAAACTTCTTTATCCTTAGCATTCAGGCTATAGTCATCGTCATATTCACAGGAAGGAGAGTATGCTCCAGGACTGTGCACATTTGTTGTCTCGTGCCTACCCTGATGTGTGTACCAATTTTTCTAGTTTTGTCATGACAAATAAACTTATTCAGGGAGATGTCGTTTTCTATATATTAGGACTAGTTACTGGTGCTGTATAGCAGGAATTGTACCTGGCAATCATTTTCGTCAAGCTGTTGGGTGTTCAAGCCAGAGTATTTACCAATTAATGTAAGAATGTCATGTCAGAATTAGAACATTTCTTAAAAGAATATTTATGAAAATACAAATTCTGAAATTCACAAGTCGAATCATGTCTTTTAAACAATGTGACAACAGAAATTTAACCTGGCTGTGATTTATGTCGTGCTGTGTTGTGCCGTGGTTGGAGTATTTGCCAAAGAATTTATAAATGTTCTGTCAGCACAACAACTTTAATAATAAAAATAGGCAATGCAGTTTTGAAATACTGGCGTATCAAAAAATACTGGCATAAACAGAACTTTTACCTGCGAATAACTTCCGTGATGCAGTGGGGTGCCAATGTTGTATTTTGTAAGGAATTTTGAAATTTCCTGACATAAGTATAAATAATATAAAATAAAATTTTGGTTGCAAAAAAAACTGAACATTTATGAACCATGCAGTTGTGAGTACATACGTCGACAATGACACCTGTCTCATTCCCGTCGTAGTAGTCGCTGCTTTTGCCGAATCTAGCAAGGTCGTCATCATTTGCAGAGTCATTGTTTGAGGATAAAAACATCTGGGCATGTGAACTGGTGTCGTGGCTTCTGTCCGGAGGTACATTACTAGTAACGTCATCATGTTTGTTTTGCTTGTCTCGGTTGTATGGAAGCTTCTTGAAAACCTTTTGTCACAAAAGATTGAAAATAACTGTCAGACATGAAACCCATAGTTACAAGAGTACTAGTAATTAGCAAGCAAGAGACATAGATGACATACAATTCCGTTAGCAATACCATCCATTGAGGCGATCTCCATTCGCTTCTTTGCTAAACGTTCTGTCCAATGCCTCATTAATGGGTACTCTCGTTGTCCAGGATAATCGATTTTGTGGTGGCTACATGTGTTGACATGCTCGATGATGCGGACATGGCAACCATGCTTATGTCCATGCATGGTGCATGGATTGGAGAAGATGGAGTCCAGCAAGGTTTTCCAAGTCAAGAAGGAGGTCCAAGGTTGATCCGGTTCGAGTCCCCAAGGTCGAGGCCCAAAAGAATTCAAGTTCGAGCCCAGTTCGGAGTCCTGAACCAGTGCGCACTAAAAACGACGCCCAGGTCACATACGAAGTTGGTTTTGGACGTTCTTTATATGGATGGAAGCAGAATTCCATAACGCTTCCAATGGCACTGGTTTGAGGCCCAAATTCGTCCCGAATCAACGGGAATCATCGAAAGAAGTGGATGTCCAGAATCTGCCAGGGCGCTGCGCCAATACGCGCGTGAACAGTTCCCTCGGGTACTATAGCGTCGCCCCTCGTGGCCGCCAGGGGCTGCGCCCCCTATTTAGATAGACCCCTCGTTTATTTTCAGACTTGAGTTTGTTTTACAAGTTAGCTTTAGCTACAACCGAACAACCGCATAGCGCTGTCTTCGTGTATTGCAGACTCCACCTTCGAGTGATAGTAAGATTGCACGCCTCTTTTTCTTGTTCGTTCTTCGATTGCGTGCAGGAAACGATCTTTGTGATCAGGCTGACTTTGCACCAGCAAGGTTGGTAACCATCGGGAGTTGGTTCAGCGATTGCATTGGCGCTTCGGGCTTGCTCGTCGTAGTCGGATCGTGAGGGTCAACAACCACCAAATCGAATTTATCTCCACTCACCGAAAGATCGGGCACTCCCCCTCTATCACTCGAGGTACCAGTACTGCATGATTAGGAATCGGGGTTAAACCTATCCTGTGTGAATCCAAATACTAGTCCTGAAACTGGTAATGAAATGGAAATTTATTACCTGCAACAAGATCAGGCTGCCTTTAGGAGTACTTCCAGGTGTCGGATTATTCCCTTGCCTTTTGTAAGCAGCCAGACCATCTTAAAGATTCTTAAGAGTATAAACACCCCAGTTCATCAAATGTAAGTCAGCAACATTCTCGACTAGCCGCTGGACTTTTGCTGGAATAACTGGGTTGGTATCAGGGTCAAATAAAACCTTGTGGCAAAACATGAAGAAATCTCGAAGAAACGAATCATCGGCAGGCCCGTCCTTTTGCTTCAGTATGTTTTCAACCTCAGACAATGTTAGTGATGACCTTGTTTTTTATCGACCACAACTGGTCATATTGACCTCTTTTCCCTCGATTGGTAGACCCATGACGTCCTTCACATCTGATGGCGTCAACTGGACCAGCTCGCTACCAAGCTTGAAACCTGCTTGATCCGGATTGTACATGTTGACAAGCGACATCTGCAATGGACGATCTATGGTGATTGGTTTGATGTGTAGCAAGAAATCGAACTTGATAGACTCTAGCTTTTTCTTTCTTGCTGTTGAAAGAAGCCCAAGGACATTCGCCAGTCGTTTCGGCGTGCCTAGAATGCATAGGCTCGAGCGCTTCAAAGAAATGGTAGAAGTAGAACTGATTGGTATCTGGTCACGGAGAGAGAGTAATCAATAAATGCGTCACATGGAATCTGGATGGTGTGTTACATACCTCCGGAGTAGACGACAATGGGCCACTGGAGTTGAAGTTGGTGGGCCGCCGTCTCCGAGGATGGCCACTACCGGTCGCAGGTGCTAAATTTTCTTCACTAGGAGGCTGCTTCCTTGACGTCGTCGTCGACTATGATTTGCCATCGGAAGTCACTATTGATTTGTCATCAGAACTCTGTGTCGTCAGCGTCGCATTGCCATCTGGTGCACCTTGCTTGTCAAGATGAGGGACACTTGGACGTCCATCAGCAGACGATTTCTCCGCCACGCTCGACATGAGCAAAAACCTCTTCCTCCTCCGCTTCCGTGATCTGAACTTGCAGGTCTACCAAAATGGAGGGAGAGAATGTAAACCTCCTGAGAGAGAGAGAGAGAGAGGGAGAGAGAGAGAGAGAGAAAGAGAAATAATAAATCGTCGTTCACGCCGTAACGCACGCAATCAGTCGATGGAAAGGCATAACCGAAAAGAAAGGAAACATTAATAACCTACTCCCTCCGTCCCGGGAAGAATGCAATCTTAGCATTTGAAAAAAAAATCCCACAAAGAGCAATCGTAGAAAATAGATCTAATTACCGCTGGGTTACGTACACCTGAGTTATGCGTAACCTCCACGCTAATGCAGAGCGCTTGGTAACCACGCATCGTGCGTAACTGGATGTTGGCCGTGTAACACAGGCGGTTATCACAGTAACCTGCCACGCACGCCTCGGTTAACACACGTGGTTACTTACCCACATGGCCATGTAAAAGTAAAAGGCCGCTTGGGTTACGCACACTTCACCGGGGTTGCCGCGAACACGGCGGGTTACTTTTCTTTAAATCAAATCTTTCCAGCCGCCTTTTCCTCTCGAATAGAGAGAGACATCAATGATATTGGTTACGCAGGTGTCATGCTACATGCTGCAACTCCTGCGGGTTACTGCTGCCAAGGAACACGCGCGGCGGGTTGTGGATACCAGTCGGTTACGCACAAGCCAGGCTGCATGGTGAACCTCCCGGTTACGCTGGAGCAATGGTACGAGTTCTCAATCATCCGTAACCAGCACCGCCTAGCAGGTTATGCTAGTTTGACAGGAACCCACACGGTAGGCAGTTGTAGCTCGCAGCAGGTAGGGATCGTGCGCATGCGTCACTACCGCTTCCAGTTATGCGGATGCATGGAAGTTCCATTCCCGTTTCATTAACTTAAAATGATATTAAAATTTCTCAATAAATACTTAAAATCTTATTTTTAAATCACTGTTGCAGGTCCACCGGATCTGGCTATATATACATGGTATGGATCTGTTTCGTTCTTTACTTTTTCTTGGCGGACTTGGTGGACTTGGTGGATTGCTGGAAAACACTGTTCGTCCTGTCAGTTGATTTCTGGCAACAGGATATCGTCCGCTGAGATCATCAGTAAGAGTATTATCATTATATTATACTTTCTAATTTTCCACTCCTTTGTTCGGGGTTTTCTCATGAATGATGATGCTTGTGTCCTTCGAAATTGCGAACAAAATCTAGGAAAATGATCGGTGTAGACGATTCACACGATTCATCTGTGATGGAATCATACCACTGTGATGGTTTCGAGGAAAGCGACAATGAATCATATTCCTTCGAGGTTAGGAACGCATCAACCACCCATTGCACAAAACACATGAAAGGTATGATAGTTTTTTAGCAATCAAAGTTATGATATTCAATCCACTGTGTAGATTTTCCGATTGATGAATCGTGGGGAAACCTTGTCCTGGCGTCGAGGGAATAGGTAGGAGTATCAATTTATGTATTCTTGTTAATATCAAGAATGTTGGCGCCCGAAACTTCATTGTAGAGCTTGGTTAACCTTTGTACATTTAGAGAATTTTTCTGATTGTAACTTCATTTCGATTGTTTCATGCAAATAGGCAGATGTCCAGGTTTTGAAAAAATGACATGGACAAATCCCCAAAGGGGTATTAATTGTGTTGAAAAGATCCATCATCCCTTGATAGTGGAAAGTGTCAGTCAACCACCATCAGACAGTGAAACTGTTCCCTCAGAAATGAGAAACATTGGTTTTAAGGAGCCACTACCGGCAACAATGAGAGACAGGGGTTTTAAGGTGCCACTGCAGGAAACACGATCATCAAATGTATGGTCTTACATCATGCTATCACTTTCTACAATTTTCTCATCCTTTTGTTTTTTCTATAAAATACTAATAAAATCGTGTGCTTGTATTTTATACTTGAAGAAGATGAGGATAAGCACAAGGTGCGCTCCACATTTGCTGACAGACCTCAAACCAGACTTGGAATCACATCAGATCAAGAGGATCAAGGACACTGTATTTGGTAATTTCTTAGAGATGAAAATTATATCTTCCTTATTGCACTTGGGGTTATGGATGCTGAAGCACATTGACACAGAAGCCATGCGGTTTGACTTTGGGAACGGTAAACATATCCCTTTATCCCCAGCTAGTATTGCAAGACTAACTGGATTACCATGCAGTGGAAAAAAATTCAAGAGAACAGTCGTACAGATAAAAGAATAACTGAATTTCAAAATAAACTAGCTGTGCTTCCTGATAAATTTGGGAGGCGTAGAATCTCTACCGGAGCACTGCAGGCGAAAATTAAAGAAGGTGCCGCTGATGACATTTTTATCACCTGTTGGACTCTGCTTATTGTTGACAAGATCATTGTCCCACATACTGGCAATAACATCAGTACGAGGTATTTGAATGTGTGCCTTGACGTATATAATTTAAAACATATGATTGGGTTGGCTGCATCATCGATAATTTTAAACTTGGTAAAGAGGCATTACATAATAAGAATGTACATATGGGTGCCAACTATATCCCTGGATCAACATATCTCCTTGGAGTAAGATATATTCACACAATCTTTGTCGCAGTCTGATCAATTTTACTTTTGGTGATAGATTTGTGCTAATTAATTTTAACTTATAATGAGCAGCTGTACTGCCTTGACTGGATGCAGTGTAGTACTATCACACCTCCAGTTGGTTAACCTCGGTTTATACTTTGGAGTGAAGCACAACTACTCCAAGTAGAAGCATCTTGTGAACACCTGCCGGTAACTTTAGTGCCTATATATTTATATATTAGGCACCATTTATTGTTTGTTAACATTGTTCCTATTTTAATATTGCAGATACGAAACGTTAAGGAAACTTGTTATGCAAACGATTTTGGCGAAACAACAGTAGCTTCCGAGAGGAAGATGGATGGGGTGTGTGATACATTTCTAAAGGCATTCCAGGGTATCAAAATAGCAAATGAGGTGATGGATTATGCATTATTTCTTTTGGCAATCCATGGATCTTTTACTTTGTATAGTGACATGAATATGGTACAGAACATATATTTTGTTAATGAAAGTGGTTCTTACAAATTTCTACCACACACATTCCAGATCAGACACTCATTTTTGTAACCAACAAGAAGGAAAAAGTAACAGCCAACATTTTTCTCTAATCAATGCAAATCTTGTCACCCTACTCAGCCGACGTAAGTACTGACAATTAATCCAATGTATCCACATAAGCAGGAAGATGAAAAAAAGGTCCTTGATGACATCTGTTGTGCGTGATGGAACTGCAAATATCTCCCTGCCTACTGAATTGCTATAGGAAACTGAATGCGATAGTATTCAACATGCCTGTAGAATGGCTGGTGCCTTTGCAATTCTCAAGCAGAGTGATACTCGTTCTGAATCAGCTATGACCAGAGAACAGTCCAACATGCTGAGCCAGGTTCGTGCAAGAATAACAAAGATTTTTCAACCATTTTTTAAAATTAAATCATATCTTTCTAATAATTTTAAACTATTTTTCAGGGTACATTACCAATAAAACATGGTGAAGGTAACATAGAAAACTTCATGTCCCCGAAAGCAACTGACCGTGTGGACTGTGAGAACATGCAACACAACTCTCTTACAGAGAGCACATCATCAGATACCTTAAAACTTTATTCTGAACAACAAATGGAGGTACAATATTCACAATTTTTCCCTTCTATGAATTTTGAATTTCAGATTTGGATTCCTAGGACATTTCATTTAGCGACAAATATCCATGAGTGTTGATAACCCAATTTTCCATATGGAATTGTCAAAGGAACAACACCCACTTTCACAAGATGAATGGACCTCATCATACAGTGATGACACTAGTAGAATGACGGTGCCGGATGTTATTGTTGTCTTTCATGATAGGTACATACGTAATCTTTTTGTGTTCTCTGTCACGGCATAGAGGAAAAGATCTTGTGAATGGAGACATGGTGATGCACACTGTTTGTTCTGCAAAACCTGAAATGGCACCAGATCCAAGTATTGTGGACACATCAAGCACCAATGGTGATGTGGTAAGATTCTGGATCAACAAACAAACAATTCTTTTGGTGTCATCACTCTGCAGTATTTTTTTTCGCGACCGTGCCTTGGCATGTATTTCATTAAGAGGAAAGCAGTTACAAATAGTTCCTGATGCAGCCAAACAACACTTGGCCGATCAAGGGGACTAAGGATAACTGGTAGAGAAACACTAAAAAAAAGGAAACAGTCTGACATAAGAAACAACAAAACCAGAGTAGAGCTAAAACATCTCAAGTGAGCAACACAGCTTGGCGACCCAAGATTGTATCGGCCTCCTCTTGTTGTAGGACCTGAAGGCTAGCATAGCCTGTCGTAATCCATGCGGAGAGCTCTACAAAGGCCAAGCAAGTAGGCATTGTCTGCCCGATACAGAGGCCATTCCTTTCCAGAGAAAGGCCCTCCGACGCTTGTCTATCATCTGAATAGCCCAAGGGGAAATTGCTGTTGCAATTGCCGTGTGAATTGGTACAGTATGAATGTTTATACAATACAAAACTCATTGGGCGATTACTATAACCTATGTCCACCCCCGCACCGTGATACTCTACTGTACAAGATTATTTGGATTTTAATAGATTAGCTACATTCTGGTACCCATAAATCTCAAGCATTTAATGTTGATAACACAACACTGACAGTTGTAGATTGAAATATTTGCATTTCCGGAAACTGGTCATTCTTTTCAAGTTACCAATCTATTCAGAACAGTGTCTGCTGATGCAGATATGAAACGAAATGGGAACATTCAAAACTTACAACTCACACAGGTAATATGGTTAATATAATATCTTCATGATCTACAATACATCGTGCATTTCTGTTCAATTCAGTTCAGTGATATTCCGTAGTCATAGTTTTTAAATTTTAAATGTTCATTGTACTCCATTGTTCTTGAAAGGTAGATGTACTTATGGAAAACTTAATTTGTGATATGGTACATCATCATGATCATTACAGCCCATGGAAGATCCAAAGCTGGTGGAAGAAGTTGTAACAATGACTACGTGCAAGGGTGTATCTTGCCAATTTAGTAAGGTTCCTGCGACGTCGTCATTGCCACTTCACGCTGACAAGGTGAATATGATGAGCGGAGGCAAAGAGGATGGAAAAGAAAACAGTTTCAATTTCCAGCGAAAAAGCCAACGAGAGAGGACAATTAAAAAATTGCATCAGAACACTGAAGATCATGTCAATCTCTTCAATGCTATTATGAAACTTGACAGCCAAAGGTAAGCGATGATCATCTTAGAAAAAGATGTCGATAAGTATACGAATTTGCTTTCTAATTCAAGTCTATAACCATTGCATGAAAATTTGTTCAGTCCAACATTAATTCGTTCAGAGGATTCAAGTTATAGGATCAGTGCCCACGAATTGATTCCATGTTTCAAGGAAACTAGTTGCCAGACCATTCATCTTATTGATTGGGGAATAAAAATAATCTCACATGATGAGTCTAAGGAAAGTCATGCTGGTTGGAAGATAATAATACCTGCTTCAATTTCGGTTGGTTCTTCCAGGTTTCAATATATAATTTCTTGTGGTGCATTGTTACTTGTAATTGCTTTGAAATTTGTTTTTCTGATCTTTTTTTAGCGGTCTTTGGTAAATGTAGACGCTTCCACATGGGAAGACAATATATCAGATTTCACTGAGAAGATTAGAAGTGTGGTAACGCCATATTCCCTGGAGCTATGCAGTTTGGTAATGCTTACTATATGTTACCTCAACTGTAAATGCGGAAGCAGCATTTATCAATACATGTTTATTAACTAGGCCATGTTTAAACAGCTGCTCCTGCCAGTATTTGATGATAATGATGATAATTGGACATTATACTCCTTTGGGATGAACGAGGAGGTTGGGATCAGAGTCACTATACTGGACCCGGTCAAACGAGAAGACCAAGAGAATCGGAGGCTGCACAAGAAAACCAAATGTGATAGAATTGCCAGCAGGATGACACAATGTGTCAGGGGTATATGTCCTGAACTGAATATCGACTGGACCAAGGAACCGATAGTGTATGGAGATGTCCCAAGGCATGAAGAGGCTACTAATGCTTCTGGACTATACATCCTACACTTCATGACCAACTGGGACGGATCTAATATTACTAATTCGGTGAGTTTGTTGATGTGTATATATAGCAATACTCAAAACCGTACTAATATTCGTTCTTGCAAATGTTGGCATGCTGTGTTTACAATATTTTCGTACCGACAGGAATGGGCCACCAACTATCGTGAAAGGTTGCTGCAGCAAATGATCATGCATACACTAAACCGTGTAGAGCTCCCGAAATCATTGAAGGAACACTTGGGTCGGTGTCGATTATAACTGTCTACAAGTCTTGTTTCATGAGAACGACTTGCATTGGCTGAGGCCTTATATGGCATTGTAAGCGATTGTGTAATGGATGGAATAGAGACGTGCTTTTTCTTCGATTTGCCTTTTCTTTACGAGACTACTACCACATTTGCGCCAGTGTCTAATCTCATTTGAATGCATGGCATGCAATTATTCAGCTTAGTGTCTTTTAAGAAATTTCCGCAGCAACTCGCGGGGTATCACCTAGTAATACTGTACTTAAACTAACTGGTAATTACCAACTTGCGACATGGGTATTCTCAAAAAAAAAACTTGCGACATGAGTTATGCACAGTGTCGGTTACGCAAAATGCACGCTGCATCCGGTCGTGTCGATTCTGCGCGTCACCTGCACCAGCTCAGTTACGCACGGTTCGGCTACGCACAACACAGTACGCACCATCCGTTCTGCATGGCACGTGCAACACCCACTACGTCGTGTCGATTCAGCGCGTAACCTAAAAGGTTTCTTTTTGCGAATATGTAACCTAAAAGGTTACGCACCGTCCGTGCAGCTTGATGCAACACCGACTAGGTTAAGCAACACCCTCTTGGGGAGGAACATGGTGACTCCTAATACTTATGTATTATAATAGGTTATAAGCAACACCCTCTAGGGGAGGAACATGGTGACTCCTAATACTTTTGTATTATAATAATACATAGATGCTCCTTCCGATGGAACTTTATTCTCAACAACAAAAAAAGAAAGAAAAAAGAAAACCTGCTGAAACTTTGTTATGCATTTGAATAGTGTCGGTGCGCCCGCTCCTTCCATTGTTGGTTGTCGGACTAGCCGGCACCACCACCAGCATCCCAGCAGGAGCAGCCACAATATGCAACAACACAGTCCAGGTGCATTCCCCTGGTGTGAGGACGTCTAGCAACCTATCCAAGGCATCAGCAACAAGGCAAATATTCACCAGCTGACTGCCGATCCGGGTAAAGGAGTGGCACATTGTCTCCAAAGCTTCCAAGAACTGCTCCCTGGCGTCCATGAGGATAGCGTGGGCGTCCACCAGTGTTGCCTGCACTTCTGCCGACAGCTCAGTCCCATGCCCGTGCAGCACATGGACCTGTGATATCAGTTGGCTAGTTTGGGCGTCCAAGGAATCGAAGCAGTCATGCAGGGATTGTTTCAACAGGGTGAACACCTCGTAGTGCAACTGGGTATGGGGACCCATTGACCTAGCAAGAGCAGCTCCAGTTACCACCACGCCCTCAGCCCCGACAACAATGGGGATCCAGACAACATAAAATACCACATGGGGATACTCCTTATGGATGTTGTAGGTTTTATTATATCCATCGCTACTTAGCAATATCTTGCCTGTCACTTTCAAAGTCACCCTCCTCAGCATTGTTGCACATTGGAATAATAGTTTAAGGAAATCAATTTCATGATCTTTTGCTTTGAAGCCCACAATCTCTACCTCTTCAAGATCAGTCAAAGCAACACTATCACGTATCCATTTGTTATTAGGTTGTTCGCGGGGGTAGTTTGTTTCACATGATTCTCCCACCTGAAAGTAAATTTAACATGATAGACTTAATTAAATTATTAAGAGGTTTACATGACACTGATGATCGCAATGGATACCTTGCTTACTGATAGGGTCACCTTAAGCCTTTGTATAACTGGTCGAATCCAAAGCAGGTGCAATACCAATGGACCATAAGCGTGTCCCTCTGTTTCTAGATCCAACTCCAAAATGGAAAAGTTGGTTGCTGGAAGTAACTCTATCTCTTGCACAAAGCTCCAACCACCACGAGGATCATAGTGTGGGGACGAACACTGCACATGAAAAAAAATGAATGTTTGAATGCCATTGAAACAGGCAATATCAAGTTACACGCATAAAAGTTTGGCACCATATAGAAAATAAACATAAGATTATATTAAGAAGAGCAGGAGACTCACCCAGCAAAAAATTGTCAAAGATAAGACGTAGCAAGCATGAAGCTTGTGCTCACGTATGGTTTCGAGGACCCACAAATCACCAAACCAAGCTTTACCATAGCATTCCCAAGAAAAATTCTTTACTGCAGGAGCTAAGAAAGATATGCTGAAATTGTAATCCGTGTTAATGCGCACCTTCACGTCTTTAAGCACGGGGGCATCAATGTCGATACGGTTGATGGTCTCTAAATCTATTGTGGTGTGCAAAGAGAGCACCTCTAGCAACTCTGAGTGAACTTTCACTATATCAAGCGCCCAGCAGTCATTGATCTTGAGCACACGAAGCCATGGGCATATGGGGAGCATAGAAGCAGGGTCCATGCCGCCCCCGACCATGGACAGGTTCTTGAGCATGGTAAATTGGCTGGATCGTGGTGGCCCAAAGCATAAATTCTCCGTGTGAAGCTTCAAGGAAACAGTTTGGTTATAGCAAGGCAGCCTGATGACATTATCTCCCTCTAAATGGACCACCGCGCGGATTGAGAAACTCTCAGGCTCCAGAATCGCAATAGCATGGAGAAGTGAAGTGACGCGCTTGGAGGCCACTGGGGTCCTGAAGGAGACGCCGAGCCTGTCCAAAACAGGGCTGGTGACCTGTGCGAGCACGGTTTCAACAGAATCTGGGTTGACATCATTGAAATCCAAATTGGAAAGCCGCTTCCAGAGGTTACACCAACAGCGGGAAATGGCGGTGGTACGGGCAGCTTCGCGTTGGTCGAATAGATGGCCAAGTATCTCGAGAAGCAGCTCGTCAGGAAGGCTGCTGATCCAGTCGACCCCTCTGTCGCCTTCCTCTGGGCGCCGGCGACTTCCTTGCGGTTGCATGGCTTGGCACGATGAACGGTTAGGCAATATAGATATATAATGATACACTATTTCTTAGACTCAATACCAACCATTTCAAATCAATCAATTTGATCGATGTGAATCTGACTACGAAACTTGGAGATTTCCGCAAAGTGCGGTTTCAGAACCCCCAATTCCCCACCCCGAACGAAAACATTAGAAATCAAACCAGCAATAGAGGCACAGATTTGCATACCCAGATTACCTTCTACCAGCGTATGACGTCCCCTGTGCGCCGCTGTGATCTGCAGAGCCACGGCCGTCTGCCACCGGACGCGACAACCACAGATCTGCCACCGCTCTTTTTGCACGGCACTCGTGTTTCTTACTTTCAGATCTGTCTGTTGATATGCTGCCTAGTAAGTATATGGCATGGTCCAACGGAGTAGTAAATGCCCAAACACTGTATGTAGGGTTACGCAGAAACGAGTGCCTTAATAAGTGACAGGTAAGGTGTTGTGCAGTGCAAGTGCAAGTGCATGTGCTTACGCGATGTGTTGCGAACTTCTAGGGTTACACCATCTTTCTGCAAGACGGTAATGGACCTATGGAACTTGGGTTACACGAGCACTGTTGCAGGGTTGTGTTGACACCGTTTCTTGGCATGTGTCAAGACTGAAGTCAAAAAAAAGGCAGAGGGACCGATGCAGAGCATGAGGGCATCTGCCAACGGAAGGCGTAGGCAGCAAAGTCGATAGAAGGTGGAGAAGGCCTAGCTCATGATCAGTAAAGTCAATGTGATCTGCAGATTGATCAGCTATATATTGGCCAGAGTATCATCGTGAAGGTCAAATATACATCAGTAGTAAGCAACGAAAAGGAGACATGCAAGTATGTGAAGCCACGTGAGATAGCTTGGTCTTTGTTAGCTAACATGATTAGCACTCTGGCCGGATTATTTTATTCCATGGTAATGGAGGCAAGCAGATAGAGTCCGATCGACTATTGGTTCAATCGGCAGGATCGCCTACAATAAGCTAAGTACGAGTGATGATCAAGACCTGCTATGGCATATATATATATATATATATATATATATATATATGGAGCTGCATATACATACGTACAGGTGCTACGTATTTGCATATGTGCTGAATACGTAACAATTAATAAAGATCGGCAAGGAAGAATGATCGGTAGGAAAGAGAAAAAGAAAAGAAGGTCGACCAAAAAGCAGAGGAATTGGCACAGGCATAAATTGGCAGTGTGAAGCAGGCTATCGCGTGCATGCATGTGAAAGAAATTAAATAAAGAAAGAAGAGCAATCGGCTGAAGGAAATATGGCTGGAGCATGTGTGCACACACAGGTCGATAGGCATGCAGTCGATCAGCATCGGCCGATGGGGTGTATTCACAGGCTGGCGTTGGCTTGGGAGGTGATTAAAGAAAGAATTAGATAATGTCAGGAGGGAAGGGATCACGCACAAGCAAAAGTGATTAAAATAAGAAAGTATTTGAGGCACAGCATACCTGCGTGATCTATTGAGCCTTTTGGGAATAAACTATTTCCTAATTCAATTGCCTTGGCCGAAGAGGATTCAGGAAAAGAGGAAGCTTAATTACCAAGGATTCTATAGAAGGGAAATTAGAGTCCGTGTATCTTAATAATTAGGCAAGTTTAGATATTTCTTTTCTAGCAAGCTTTGGTGTGCCGTGACCGGCTAGGTTGTCCAGGGTATAAATATACACCCCCTGGCTATTATAAGGTTTATCACATGATCAATATCAAAACCGCCTCCGGGCACCCCTTTACCAATTATTGCATCTAATTTATTGCATCTACTTTACCGCATCTACTTTTCGGCGACTTCGCCTTCGTACCTTTTCTCTTTCACGAGTTCTCACAAACTCGTCGGGCTGCATCGCTTCGATCTCCGGCTTGCTGGTGAGTTCCGCTTTATCGAATAATATCTAGGCTTTAACCTCCGGGCGCATCGCTGAGGTTTCGTCTAGATTTATTCACAATTTATCGATATCAGCTAGATTAGCAAGTTTATTCTTGTTTGTTTAGCTTTTATCACCTATCTATCCAGCTCGATCTAGATCTCGTCGGCTTTTATTGTCTTAAAATATCATCTATTCTCATAGCTGGCTTAGATTTATTCGAGTGCTGACGTCACGATCGGCTGTCTCGGCCGATCTTTCTACACGTACTTACACTTCGGCTGCTTTTAAGTCTGCCGATCTCGTTTTACTGCATCGGCCGATCGGCGGATACACATACTACTGAAGATCCATCGGCTCTCTAGCCGATTTTCCATTGTCAATTAACAGGTCAGATTGGCTGGCACGCCTCGCTACAGACCGGGGAGTCACGTGTGTCGCGCGTAAGGGTGACGTCCTATTTTTGCATCAACACACTTTTGGCACGCCCAGTGGGACCCGAATATTAAATCCCCATTATTATATCGTCTGGTGAGCACCAAGACAATATCCACAACGAATCTAGAGTGACTCGAGGAGTACATCACCATGGACAGTCAATCTGAAATATTGGTGGATATTATAAGCAATGCCATAAAGAGTGCGTTCTCTGAGTTTGCCCGTCAACAAAGTTATGAGCAGTCATATTATCAACAGCCGATGACATCGGCTAGTACTGCGTTTTCTTTCGGTCAAATTCAGCAGCAAAGTTACGAAGAACCGTCATTTATATATCCTGGGTCGTCAAGTACTACAACAGCAAGCACAAGTACAGTTCCTGGATCGGCTTATGATGATTGTTTAATGCCCTCATTCTCGCATCAGCACAATTCTTATCAGCCGATGGAGACTCCTCAGACTGTACCGGTTCTCTCTACATCTTTACCGCTGGCACAGGAGGATTTGTTCAGCACCCTTGGATATACGCCTGCGGATACTATTCAGATTCAAGAATCAACATGCGTTCAATATATTGCCCAGGAATTGCAGTCTGCTCCATATGGTTCGCAACAGATGGCTTCATACGTTCAACCATCAGCCCAAATTCAGCAGAATTATCAACAAGCTGAGGATGAACGAATGATAATTCAACAGTCACGATCGATAGCTCAACCATCTTTGCCTGGGAGGCTACAATCTGCCCAATCAGTCCGATCATGGCAGACAGAGGGCTGTCAGTTGCCGGTATCGGCTATACAGCCGATGACATATCTGCCACAAGTATCGGTTCAATAGCCGATAGCTTATCAACCACAGCTTCGGCTTATCAACCACAGCCGAAGACTCAACAATCTCAGCCTGGGGGCTGCAAACACAACCAATAGTTCAACAACCTTCGCCTGGGGGGTTGCAGTGTTCCCAGATATCAGCTCAACCACAACAATCAGGAAACTATTGGTCGCAAGAATCGGCTTTACACGAAAACGCATTGGGTTCGCAACCGACTGCCCATCAACCAGTGCCTCCTAAATTAGCAGCTTGCATAAAAATAGACAGATCAGTTCAAGAGGAGCTTGCATAGCCAATAAAAACTGATGGTATGGTCACAGTGAACGACCAAGATCAAGGAAGCTGTTACCTAGAAACAGAAGATATACAGCCACAGTTCGCTTCTAAAGAGTCACTGTTGATGGCTCATCAATCTATCATTACACAACCACAGTTAGTAATAGGTCAACAGGTCCAATCGGCTAGTGATATTATGCAGCCGACGGAAATTGGCAGAAACGTATTGCCAAAAAGCATGGTCAAGGTGAATGGCCAAGATGGAGTGTGTGACCATAAGACTTTGATTTCACAAATGATTGATGAGTTGAAAAGTTTGGATCACGAGGTGCAGATCCAAGCTAAAAAATCTCAGGATGGAAGCCAACACGAAGGGAAAAGTAGCTCTGAGAAAATTCACGTGGAAATCCTAGCCAACTACAAGGATAGAGAAAAGCAAGCTGGTGAGCCATTAAAGAAAGATGAAGTGGCCGATAGAAAGATAATAGAAGTTGGGCAAAGGATGGTATCTCAAAATATTTACTGCTCGCTGCCCAAAAATATTTCCAAGGAGTATCGGCCGTTTGGAGCTTATTTTCCATGGGAGCCAGGTGATCAAGAGCCGAAAATCACTATGCAAAAGTATGGGCTGATTGGAGTTCATGTTGCATGGGAGCCGGGCGATAAAAAACACAGATATTTTGCCCTGAAGCATTGGCCACTTAGAAGTAATTTTCCGTGGGATCCAGGACGACAAGAGTTGTATACAAAACTTTGCTGATGTCTGTAATTGGCTAGATGATGAGGCACATATTATTTGATCCTATAATTTTGTTACCTCGTGATGGAAAGCCAAAAAGATATGTATTTTGGCTGCATTATTTATTGATAAAAACCAGCACTACAGAAGAGGAGAAATATCGGCAACTTTATTTTACAGCCGATGGAAGCAAAGGTTGGCCGGTAGAAGAGCAACAGAGTCAGCCAATGGAGCACGACCACGTTTCGTTGACTATGCCGAAAGAGTCGTCATCAAGCTCGACACCGTAGATCTCACCGACAACTACTTCGACGACGACGACTACAACAACTGTTAGCGAACGGATCTATACCAACTCGTCATCAAGCAGGCATGTCTACGACAATGCCTAATGCCCTACGCGGTATGTATCTACTGATAACTGCCCTACGCGGCAAGTGGAGTAGATCATGATGAGGACATCTTCCTCCACTATTACCCGTTGGCAAAGACGCAACATAAATGGGCCATGTGGCCTAGTTGTAGTCGGACGGCGACCGTGTGAGCCTCATTATCCCACCTTGCTTAGCTTGGGAGGAGGAAGCCACCTTAAAGGGGAGGGCCACCCTTCCCCTAACAGACTAGTCTTTTGGGGCGATTGGGCCTTTCCCCGAGAGGTGCGCCGGAGTGCGGTGCTAAGGTTGTAGAGGAGTATGGTGCTAAGATTGCCGAGGCGCAACAGGAGGCTCTAGTGGCGATGTAGCCGGATCGGTGTGTCGTTATTTCGGCTGCCAGTGCTAAGGTTACAGGGGCCAGATTGTACGTATCTGAAGCTGGAATCTTGGGGGCCAGGTCGTGTGTACCTGAAGCCGGATTTGCAGGGGCCAGATCGTGCATATCTGAAGCTAGACCGGTGTGTCGGGCTTTCCATCCAACCCCACCTGGGCCGGACTCATCATTTGGTATCAGAGCTGGGCCCATGTTAAGAAGGGGAGAATGATGAGGACATCTTCCTCCACTATTACCCGTTGGCAAAGACGCAACATAAATGGGCCATGTGGCCCAGTTGTAGTCGGACGGCGACCGTGTGAGCCTCATTATCCCACCTTGCTTAGCTTGGGAGGAGGAAGCTACCTTAAAGGGGAGAGCCACCCTTCCCCTAACAGACTAGTCTTTTGGGGCGATTGGGCCTTTCCCCGAGAGGTGCGCCGGAGTGCGGTGCTAAGGTTGCAGAGGAGTATGGTGCTAAGATTGCCGAGGCGCAGCAGGAGGCCCTAGTGGCGCTGTAGCCGGATTGGTGTGTCATGCTTCGGCCGGATCGGTGTGTCGTTATTTCGGCTGCCGGTGCTAAGGTTACGGGGGCCAGATTGTACATATCTGAAGCTGGAATCTTGGGGGCCAGGTCGTGTGTACCTGAAGCCGGATTTGCGGGGGCCAGATCGTGCATATCTGAAGCTGGACCGGTGTGTCGGGCTTTCCATCCAACCTCGCCTGGGGTGGACTCATCAGATCAACTGGCACCAAAACAAATGTAAGTGCGTACGTCAGATGAAGAATTATTGGCTTATCCTTCTCCTTCGGACGAAATTTATTTAGCCGATGAGAGAGATGATTTATCAGTGTAATTGGCAATATGATCTTAACCAAGTGAGCTTCATCTTGACCGACGCATAATCGGCTAAAGACCACAACATATGGAGCATACGCATAGCCAATACAAGTGTAATGTGGTGTGACAGCAGAAGGTTTAGACAATTAAAGAATTGGGAGTTGATAATAGAGGACAGAACATCACTCAGACCTCTCACAAGCGACAGGACAAAGCTTTGCCATGAGGGCCCCACTGTTCAAATTGACCTGTCAATATCCTGGGTAAAATTCATTCCCCATAAAGCATAGAAAAAGGGATGAGAAGAATAGAGTGCATGACCTTCGGCTGCTAATACCAGAATTAAGCCCAAAGGAAGACAAGCAATAGCATAACTTGCCAATGCGAGTGTGGAGTCTGATGATAGGGTAGCGACACACTGCGCTACGGGGACATCAGCATTCAAATTAAAAGCAATCGGTTTACCAAAGTGATGGCATCAATGGCTGTTTATCTAATGGAAATGAGGGCTAATAGTTTGATATGATCTTCGGCTGAGGGAAATATTGGTTTGTTCTGTCTTGTTTTCATAATAGCCGATGGAGTCATTCTTCAGCAAAGAGTCACGGTGAAAATAAAAGATGGCCGATAAAATAATTCTTTGCATCGGCCACTATTATTCTATGGGCAAAAATTATTTGCTGCTGCTGGTCACACAGGTCACATAAGCGCTAGTGAACTTGGAACATCTCAGATATTGATTATCCGGTTCTGTTCGTGACCATGTAGGAAAGCTAAAGCAGAGAAGCGACGTGCCTGAGGATTTTTATACTTTACCAGTTGATAGCATATGATGGATACGGCTTCCTCAGAGAGTTAACGAAGAAAGACAGCTAGCCGATAAAAGATCCTGGCGCCCGCTAGGCATGGTATCCGCAGCAAGTCTCCGCAAGTTGCTTCGTACTAAAAGGGCGTCTCAAAGACTAACGACGAGACTGTTGGGTGTTCAAAAGATGGCTCCAACGCCACAGAGCTGCCCGAAGATGCCGCCGCTAAGGTTAAAATACTGCTGTTACGGCGAGGGTTGGATCATGGCACTAGGGATGACGGTACTGACATGTTGTTCATAAGTCATCACCAAGAAACTTTCTACTGCAAGAATTTCCTGTCCAGCACCATATTCACGGTAGGTCATCCCTGATGATTATGTATCGGCTAGACACATCACAGTTACCGGCAAGCAAAGCTACACGGCTGATTCAAGGAAAAATCCTGGTCAAAACTGATGGCAGTCTAACACAACCCCAGGTGCAGTAGTTACATGGAACCATGCATAACAGGCCATAAGATGTTAAAGGCTGCTGATGGGCAACAGTAATCATTTTGGAAAGAAAGCAGCTACTAGAAGATTGCATACATCAGGCTAGTCATTTGAGAGGAAGTATTGGCCGATCAAGTCACAAATTCGCGCATCAGCTGGTTGGTCATCGGCTCTAGAAAAATAAGTCGCATACAACAAGGAGCCGATCACTGGAAGCAGAGTGCTTGCCGATAGTGTCTCCAGGGGAGAATAAAACAACCGATAGAATAGAGTTCTTTAGTCGGCTATCATTTTGGGGCATAGTCAAATATCTGCATTTCTACCTTCTGTTAAACAGATTAAACCATGTATGCTTTGGTTGATAGGCCCATCAGATGGTTCATTGGTTTCCAATAATGATGCAACGTGAGGAGTAGTGACAGATTATTTGTGCGTATCTTCACATACCCAAAGGAGTTCTACTTGAACACAAAGTAACGCTGCAATGCTCCATTAATGCGGCTGATATAGGGCAATGATGCAGTTTAAAAGATAATTTCAAGGCCGAAGTTGATGCTTGCAAACAACAGTGGAGACAAGTGATCAAATTGGCTACCAAAACATGAAGTGTTATTAAACACACTGCTCATACCCAACAGCAATTCTTCACCAAGCGTGATACCTTGCCACCATTGGTCTCACGACTAACGACGTGACCATCTTCATCGGCCACAATACTGCTAGGCAGTCGACAGAGTGTCATGGATAGCATATGATGTCTTACTGACCGACCAGAAGCGACGCAATGACCGCGACAGTGTTATGCCATCAAGTGACCTACACACTAGAGGTATGGTTTGTGTTTGGTCAGAAGCCACCATCAGAAGTGAACTAGGGCAGCAGCACAACATTATCAACAAGTGTGGCACTGTGTAACCATCAATAGAGAGAGCCGAATTATTTTTCGGTTACTAACAAGCTGATGGCATATCGGCTAAGAAATTTGTAAAAGATTGGCGACAAGATTTAGGAGAATAACCGATACTGCCAGAGCTTGATGATCATCGACAATAACAAGCAGCCAATTCAGTTAGACGATGGTGCCAAAAGTAATTGAAACCAAAGCATACCATTCTCCATCAAGAAAACGAACGACATGGACCTCTCGCTCCTGCAAAGTCTAGCGTGTCAGAGACGCAAAGGAGGAGGCCGATGAGATTATTAGAGGGAAACAATCAATCGGCTTGATACTGTTAGCAACTCATACAAAGACAAGAGACATGTTGTGGGAAGATTTATCGAAAGAAATGGATTCTGACCACTAACAGATGTTCAATCATCTACTACCATTTCTTCGAGAGGTCAATAATATGTCGGCGTGCTGACGACACGATTGATACGGTCCTGATCTTCACCATGAAGATGCGAAAGGAGCAAAGATGGTGTGACCAATGATGAAGTAGCAATTGAGGATTCATGGCATGCAAGCATATTTGTCAGATCAGCCATATACCATACATGCAGGCTGCACGTACACACAGCTATGCGAACCTGCAAAATAAGAAAACTCACCGTCGTATATCGGTTGCTTATAGCCTCGGTTGCTTATAGCCGATGGGTGGAGATTTCGAGCCAAAAGGTTGCCAACGGAATCACTTGATTGCCACGTCTCAAGATCATCCCTCAATAAGTGCATATCGACAGAACATTACGGTTGTTCAAGTATATGGCTACCTGGCCAGCTCAAGGAGATTATGTTTCAGATATTGGCAATCTGATACAATTCCAAGACTCGTGTGAATACTTGGGTCACAAAGAGGAAACAAAGGGGCTATGATCAGTTCCATACAACCGTTGTCACCTTAACATCGGTTAATTGTGATGAAGTAGTCAAAAAGGGGAATGTGTACACAGAGCCAAAATGGAGCTGCCAGAGAAGTGACGAAGGCATTAACATACAAGGATGACTCAATGGCTACCGATTATTGGGGTATCGCCGCCCGATCCAGCTGTACGTACCAAGGATGTGATGCAAAGCAACCGATGGAGGATGTGGTCTAGGCTCATTCTATAATATTGCTGGCTGTTTATCTCTCCGATTGAAGATGGGGTTTCTGATGATGGAATCATAGTTTGAATGATGCTTGGAGATTAAAGCAGCTCCTGGGAAGACAATCAGCCAATGGAGTGGTCCCATGTGGCTAGTAACAGATCGTTGCATACCCTGTTGACGGTACATGCTAATAAAGACGAAACAGAGCTCCACAAGCATAAGAATTCTGCAAGAAGGCAGTCTGATGGAAGAGTTATAGATAAATAAGTCAATTGGAGGAGGTTGACCAGCGACCAAATCAGCTACTGAAAGAACAAACATCGTCGACGCCTCAGGGTTCCCAAGGAGTTTGATGTCCTTTGCACCTCTGGTTTGGCTGAAACATCCTGACGAATTGTTAAAATGGTATTCAAAGCAGAGTAGCCTAGTCGCAACTGATGTCAACGAGGATGCCAACAACGAGTTCGAGTGATCATACTATTATTTGGCAGCTCAATGGCCGATACACATCTACTATTCACTCAGGAGACAATATATGGTACCAAATAAACATCTTGTTGGCATTGGAAAGTATTGATGGCCACGTCCAGAAGGCCAAACTGATCTATGTCAAAGAACAATTGCTATACACGGCATCTACAAAGTATGAGAATATACATTGGCCATTATCCGCTACAGAATGAATCTTTGCACCACTCATGGAAATAATCTGGCAGTGGTATTGTCAAGAAGAGTTCAGCTAAGGATTATGGTTTTCGAAGCAAGGAAGCGTATCCAGTGCAACGTAACAAGATTTTCAAGATTCGTTTCAGCAAAGAAATGTTGGAACTCACAAGGATAGTGTTGGCCCTGTGTTTACGGTTGTTCCAACACAATTATATGAATTCAGATCACTAGACGATGTTACTGCTGCCGGAGACACTGCTGCTGCTGTTAACACAGCCGAAAGATTGACAGGATAAAGCAAGGATTCAAGAGAAAAGATTCGGCATCCACGCTTACAAGGTTGATCAGTCTCCAGGAAGCTTGGAAAGGAGCATTGAATATAAAAGACTCTCAATTCGTATTGCGGAAGACCCATGTGGAGCTAATATCAAATATTCTGAGGTGACTTGGTGATAGTAGGCCAATGGTTCAAGTTTGATGCAACAATGGATCCAGAGTCAGTGGTTTCGGCTCACAGTAGTCCACTCATTAAAAAGTGAAGTTGTCTCGATTCTTCATATTGGCTAGGATATTTTTGACAAAGAAGCCTGAAGAAAGATATCGGTTGTGAGAAGAGCATTGCCAGAAAGGTCGAGGTATTAAATCCATGGAGCCATTTGCATTGGTCAGAGGAAAGAGATTCAATGTTTGCAAGAATTTCGAAGCATGAATTCTTCATACTCCGAAACTGGGGGACTAGTGTTGACACCGTTTTTTGGCATGTGTCAAGACTGAAGTAAAAAACAAGGCAGAGGGACCGATGCAGAGCATGAGGGCATCTGCCAACGGAAGGCGTAGGCAGCATAGTCGATTGAAGGTGGAGAAGGCCTAGCTCATGATCAGTAAAGTCAATGTGATCTGCAGATTGATCAGCTATATATTGGCCAGAGTATCAACGTGAAGGTCAAATATACATCAGTAGTAAGCAACGAAAAGGAGACATGCAACTATGTGAAGCCACGTGAGATAACTTGGTCTTTGTTAGCTAACATGATTAGCACTCTGGCCGGATTATTTTATTCCATGGTAATGGAGGCAAGCAGATAGAGTCCGATCGACTATTGGTTCAATCGGCCATTGGTTCAATCGGCAGGATCGCCTACAATAAGCTAAGTACGAGTGATGATCAAGACCTGCTATGGCATATATATATATATATATATATATATATATATATATATATATATATATATATATATATATATATATATATATATATATATGGAGCTGCATATACACACGTACAGGTGCTACGTATTTGCATATGTGCTGAATACGTAACAATTAATAAAGATCGGCAAGGAAGAATGATCGGTAGGAAAGAGAAAAAGAAAAGAAGGTCAACCAAAAAGCAGAGGAATTGGCACAGGCATAAATTGGCAGTGTGAAGCAGGCTATCACGTGCATGCATGTGAAAGAAATTAAATAAAGAAAGAAGAGCAATCGGCTGAAGGAAATATGGCTGGAGCATGCGTGCACACACAGGTCGATCGGCATTCACCCGATCAGCATCGGCCGATGGGGTGTATTCACAGGCTGGCATTGGCTTGGGAGGTGATTAAAGAAAGAATTAGATAATGTCAGGAGGGAAGGGATCAAGCACAAGCAAAAGTGATTAAAATAAGAAAGTATTTGAGGCACAACATACCTGCGTGATCTATTGAGCCTTTTGGGAATAAACTATTTCCTAATTCAATTGCCTTGGCCGAAGAGGATTCAGGCAAAGAGTAAGCTTAATTACCAAGGATTCGATAGAAGGGAAATTAGAGTCCGTGTATCTTAATAATTAGGCAAGTTTAGATATTTCTTTTCTAGCAAGCTTTGGTGTGCCGTGACCGGCTAGGTTGTCCAGGGTATAAATATACACCCCCTGGCTATTGTAAGGTTTATCACATGATCAATATCAAAACCGCCTCCGGGCACCCCTTTATCAATTATTGCATCTACTTTATTGCATCTACTTTACCGCATCTACTTTTCGGTGACTTCGCCTTCGTACCTTTTCTCTTTCACGAGTTCTCGCAAACTCGTCGGGCTGCATCGCTTCAATCTCCGGCTTGCTGGTGAGTTCCGCTTTACCGAATAATATCTAGGCTTTAACCTCCGGGCGCATCGCTGAGGTTTCGTCTAGATTTATTCACAATTTATCGATATCAGCTAGATTAGCAAGTTTATTCTTGTTTGTTTAGCTTTTATCACCTATCTATCCAGCTCGATCTAGATCTCGTCGGCTTTTATTGTCTTAAAATATCATCTGTTCTCATAGCTGGCTTAGATTTATTCGAGTGCTGACGTCACGATCGGCTGTCTTGGCCGATCTTTCTACACGTACTTACACTTCGGCTGCTTTTAAGTCTGCCGATCTCGTTTTACTGCATCGGCTGATCGGCGGATACACATACTACTGAAGATCCATCGGCTCTCTAGCCGATTTTCCATTGTCAATCAACAGGTCAGATTGGCTGGCACGCCTCGCTACAGACCGGGGAGTCACGTGTGTCGTGCGCAAGGGTGACGTCCTATTTTTGCGTCAACAGGTTGCACAACCTCTCGGCTTTAGGGGCTTGCCACGATACTTGGGTCACCGCGGGCTGTTTGCCTGTTGCCATCTTTATGCTGGCTAGGGATGTAGTAAACGGGAACGGGCAATTCTCGTCCTGACCGGCACCGTATCCCGCGTGTAAACCGACCGCGATCCGTGCAAAGGGAGGAGCTTATGAAGCATGCAACTGAGTGTGAGCTGGATACAAACAAGGGTATTTCACTTTTTTTTAGATTAAGGAACAAAAGTTCCGGCCTCAGCACTCTCGCAAGTGCCTGCAGCCAGCGAAAACATCAACAGCCACAAAGTTGTAACCCACCAGGATCTAAGTCCTGTACAAGTTCACCTTACAGGCGATCAACATAACAAGGCATGAAAAGAAAAACTTACAAGTTCAGACCAGGAACCACACAAGTCTCAAAACTAAAACGAAACACTCTAGCCAAACCACTTGAAGACCGACGACTAGTCCATAATTCGCTTTCCAAACATTCCATCCACTCTTGTTAAAAAGCTCCAACGACATTGTTTCTAACCAACGGCATCCTTAGCTCCCTTCAAAATGCTCATTTCCTCTTCTTTGGATAAGATGGACCAGCTCCTTATCCAAAATGTTCCTCTAAACATCACCTGTAAAATTGACACAAATTTTGATCTTTGGAACACAACTTCATTCCTACAGAGCCATAAAGCCCAGCAAAAAGCTGCCACACCGATCAACACTTGATTCCTTTGCTTATTTGAAAAACTTCTAAACCAAGGACCAAAGAGATTAGAAATATTTGCAGGTGCTCTAATACCAAAAGTAATAGATATTGTCATCCACAACATCTTAAGTGGATTTTGGCTATTAAAAAAAGAGGTGTTGAATAGTTTCTTCCCTACTACAAAAGCAGCAACTAGTGCACCCCTTCCTTTGCCTCCTAGCTAGATTATCTTTGGTCAAGATTACACATTTTCTAATGTACCAGAGAAAGATTTTTATCTTTAAGGGGATTTTGGCTTTCCAAGTACAACAATTGAAAGGTATCCCCGTCCTCATCAACAATTGAAAGGCATTTCACTTGATGTGTCAACAAGATAGAAATCCACATATGTATGAAAAAATCACTCCTCCTAGTGAATGGGCTATGACATTTAAACTGTTCCATTGCTTGAAGAAATTTTTTGATCTTACTGAACTGTTGTCGGGTACTTTATACCCAGGCGTTTGCACTTTGCATCACACATTCACACAGCATGGCTCCTGCGTAATCTACTCGTCCAGGTTACGTAAACCATACACAGCATTTTTGTTGTATATAATTAATCCAAGCGGGTGCAGGTAGCAACTCCAATAGTTTGCTATCTTAGTTTGGCATCCACCTAATTTTGGCAAAACATGAAAAATTAGCCTCCAATAGTTTGGCAAAGCAACTTGGCATCAATAGCAACTTGGCATCCCTCCCCTCCCCGCGCGTATATATGCGCGCAGCTATCCGCGGCACATCCTTCCGTAATAGAAGAGGTGGAAGGGTATAAAAATAATTTTGTTTTTTCTCAGGGTTCCTGATTTATGTTTCAAGAGGTGGAAGGGTAGAAACATATTTTTGTTTCTCTCTCAGAGTTCCTGATGTAAGATAAATATAGATTTGACAAGTGAATTATGCCAAACTGTTGGAGATGAACTCTTTTTTTACTTGGCATGTCTTTTTACGCGCTGAATCGACACCACCCAGTCGGTGTTGCAGCATGAAGGTGCGTAACCGAGTCTGAGCGGGTTCAGGTTACGCATACATCCGGAGCCTATATGTGCGCGTGCGTATTCCTGGCGGTTGCAGCCTGGATAGTGCGTAACCGAGCAGGTGCAGGTAACACGGACACGACCGGTGCTGCGGTGCAGCATGGACGGTGCGTAACAGACCCGGTGCTGGTTACGCATACATAATAAGCCTGGCACCATGCCGCAACTGGAGAAAACAATGCTCATCTCGTCGTCTATTCGGCCACACCGTCACCCCTTCCCAACCTCAACGCTCCGCCAACGTTCTCGTCCGCGCCTTTCAAACCATACCGCCGTCTGACCGACCTCGCCTTCTCTGGTCGCGCCATCGTTCTCATCGCGCACACGTCACCCCGACCTCGCTCGCCGTCCTCTGCGTCTCTCGATCTCACTGTCATCCCCACCTTCCCGGCCTCATAGTCGCGCCTGTGCCGCCCCGACATGTCATCACCCTGACCGCGCTATTCTGGCACCTCTCGGACTTGGTGTCTTCACCATTGTCCACGTCGAGCCCCATGCATAATTGCATATGATGGGAATGGGGGTGCCCGATCTTCCGTCAGGTAGTCGTGTCGTCGGGGAGCATTCACAGCTGCGGCGGCCGGCAGCGGTGGGTTGGGCCCTGGTCGAGGTAGGCGGCGGACACCGACGGCGGCGGCGCGAAGGGAGGGGCGGACACTGACGGTGGTCCACCCAACCCAAGAGGGGACCCGGTACCGGCCCGGAGTCGGCAGCGGCGACGGCCTCGCACGATGCCAGGAGGGGCCCTGCAGGCTACCTCGCACCCCGCGCCAGTGCCACCCTTGTTCAAGTCACGTCCATCCTTGCAGATCGGTCCTGCGCGATTGACTACTTGGGCGGCGGCGGGAACATGGACTTGATGCACTCCACCACCCCGGCGCTGGTCCGGAACGCCTACGCCAGCACATCGGTGGGCACTGCCGGCATGGCGCCGAACAGCGCCGCGGCGGCCGTCTGCGTGCCGGGCATCTGGTTGTAGAACACCGACACCACCACGGCGAGCGCCGCCCCGACGCTGCGCTGGAAGTTCAGGAGGCCGCGTGGGAAGACGAACACCTCGCCCTTGGAGACGGTACGGGTGAGGAGCCGGTTCGCCGCTGCCATGGTGCCTAGTATATATATGGCATGGTCCAACGGAGTAGTAATGCCCAAACACTGTATATAGGGTTACGCAGAAACGAGCGCCTTAATAAGTGACAGGGAAGGTGTTGTGCAGTGCAAGTGCGAGTGCATGTTCTTGCGCGATGTGTTGCGAACTTCCAGGGTTACACCATCTTTCTGCAAGACGGTAATGGACCTATGGAACTTGGGTTACACGAGCACTGTTGCAGGGTTGCACAATCTCTCGGCTTTAGGGGCTTGCCACGATACTTGGGTCTCTGCGGGCTGTTTGCCCGTTGCCATCTTTATGCTGGAACAGTGGTCGCGGTGGCGTAGAGGTGTAGGCTGATTATGTTGAAAATAAATGGTGCATATATGATTATGGTGCATATATGATTATGTTTGCCCGTTGCCATCTTTATGCTAAAAAATATAAGATAAATCAAATAAATGGTGCATATATTATTATGTTGAAAAAATATATAAAGTAGGATCAAAATATAGATAATGTTCGGGGCTCCTCATCTTCGCCCCCTCCCCTTTGCCGCGGCGGCGCCCGACCGTTGGCACCCTCCTCCACGTCTCCGGCGTCGCCGCTCCTTCGGTGCCCCCCTCTTCCTCATCACCGCTCGTGCTGCTCTCCTCCTTGGCGGCCCCAGCCGCCGGTCCTTCGGCGTCGTCGTCTATGTTGCCGTGGATCGGTCCTGTCTACCGTCTGCGTCGTTTGCGTGGGTCGTGGTCTGCCAGCCTACCGGTGCTTTGTTGCTGTCGCCTCGGTGCTCTGGCTGCTTTTCCATCGGTGCGCCTGCTGCCCAAGCCTGAAGATCGCCGGTGAGGAGTTGGTCTTGGGGTTCGGCGAAAGCCTTGCACGACCTCGGTCGGTGCCGGCAACGGCTGCACCATCGGTGTAGCTTCCCTCGCTGGAGGCGTTGCCTTTTCGCCCCAATTCCATTTGGTCAGCCCGGTGAAGACTGGGTCCGCTCCCCCTTTTCCCCGTCATGCATTGGAATTTTTTAATATTCCTTTGATCGGGCAGAACTTGGTAATTTTCTTCTCGTTCTTGTTCTTGGACCCCAAAAGTAGCTTGTTGTGTTTGATGTAAGCTAAAAATAAATATAAGATAAATCAAATAAATGGTGCATATATGATTATGTTGAAAAAATATATAAAGTAGGATCAAAATATAGATAATGTTGGAGATGATTTTTTTTATGTGTCGTTTATTTTGAAGTTTAGATGAGTCATCAGCCAGCAACCACATAATATCATCACCACGAGCCATTTTTTTAGCCAAATGTGCATGGCATTGCCTTCCGTGTGCTGCTGTGCAAGGATAACCCAACGGATAATCCAAAATCCGGAAAAAAAACTTCATAAAAAACAAGAGCACAGAATACATCAGTACATCACACACTGTCCAAATTGTTTCTGAAGTATGCAACAATACAATTCTGCACACTACAAGTTCAATAAAAGTGGAAAACACAAATCAACATCCATATATAGTCCTCCAAACGAATAACAACAGAGAATTTATCATTCATCAATTATGGTGGAATCATCTTCACCATATGAAATAAAAAGAGTCGCAAATTTGCGGAGATCCAATGGGCATCCGTGGGCAAAATCTAAAATCCGCCCCAAACCCAAAGCGTTGCGGATATCCGAATCCACGAACCTGTGGGCGAAAATCTGAAGCAAACCCACAACCTAGGGACCCAAAATCCGCGGATATCTGCTCCGAACCCAACCCATTGCCATCCGTAGCTGTGCGTCAGTGGTCTCATGGGAGATATTTTTTAATCTGCTCAGGAATAACAGTGTCATTACTTTGATGCGAGAGGAGTTTTTCTAGCAGCTCTAGACAAAATTCCTCAATCATCTCCTGCTTACAACAAAGAAATAGTTAGAGAGCAAACAAAATTATACCCACATGTACTCTAATCTTTATCTAGTGATAGCAAAAACTGATTCTGCTCTTTTGTTGATAATGAAGAAGAGACAAACTGATGAATGGAAAAGGTTTTTTTAAAAAACTCACCATATCAACTGTGCTGTGTAATCCTTCCACAGTCCAAAGTTGCAAATATTTCAAAACATGAATCCACAATACTGTTTGTTTCCCTGGGCTGTGACCTTAAAGTACACATAATCATCTTCTCTCCAGTTCATTTCCAGTTGCGGACAGGTATCCCTAACAAACATACTCATCCTACCAGCAATCTTTTTTTGTAGCCTCACGATGCACATCTCGCTTTTCCATTCCATCTTATTCATAATCCCTTTCTAAAGAATCCATAATATATATTTTTCTGGACTTCTTGTTCATACTGAACGCATACAAAGTGAAGTGTGAATGTGCTAGCACTGGCACCAGTATCTGACAAAGTGCAAAATAATTGAAATAAATTAGTCTTCATAGTATCAAAAGATGGAAATAAAATTCTGATTACATGCTGACTACTCCACGACTGGGTTAGGTTTCTTTTACATGTGGGCATCATTTTAGTTGTCAAAAGAAAAGAGAGCTGAATTCAAGACGCTTACCACTTTGGCAGAAGCAATCGATTGACACATCTCATGATCCAAATTCATCAAAGTTGTGAAGGTGGAGTAGTCCCAATAGTCGGCCAGCAAAAATTGCTTGCAGTAACAAAAAAATCAATATATATATATAATGTATATTCATGGATTAAAAAAGATTCCACTTGCAATAGAGATGACACTTACAGTTCGAGTCACTGTAAATATAAATTTTGAATCTTTTGGAGAAAGATCATCAATGATAAATTTAACAGCACAGTCAAAAAAATCATCGGACAAATCATTTCCGTCAATGTAAGTAGTTGCCAGGTCCTTGGAAAGTACAGTACCATATTTGGGGCTTGAAAATATGTTGCCACTGCAAAATCATATAACTTGCTTTTAGTTCTAGCAGATAAACTAATGGAAGAAACAAGAATTGATCAGTGATAAAGACAAGTGTTTGTACCAAGTGTCCTGAAGTTTTAACACTTCACCAAGGAGTTTGTGTCGTCTACAATTACAGGGGAGATAATTCTTGATATTCTCAGGAATACGAGCTTTGTTATCTGGATTGCCCAGAACCTTCTCCTTCAGAACTAGTCGAAAATCTTCAATGGTCTCCTGCTTAAAAGAGAGTATTTAGAGCAGAGGTACTTATGAAACATATTCTCAGTTGTTTTTTATGTAAACATTTTGTCAAACGGCAAAGTTAAAGAATAAATCACCTTATCAATTATTTCGTGAATCCTTGTCCCATCCCAACTTTCAATGAATTTCAAAAGATAGAAACCAAACATTTTTTTCATCAGCAAGGATTACTTCAGCTGTCTTGAAAGAATTTATGCTCCACATCCGTTTGATTCGAAAATCATTATATTTTAAAAGGTTAATCATCCTGTCAAGTAGCTTTTTTTTGCAGCCTTACTCAGAACTTTTTTAGCTGCGCTGATAACACATATTTTCATATCTTTCCCTTTGGGAGCAAATGAATACAAGGCACAATTTTCCTTGTTGAGCAAGGGCACCAGAAGCTGACATGTGCATGACATACAATAAATCAAACATCACACTAAAAAGAAATATATGAAAAACTTATATAAGAGGTATCTACCATATCACATGTAGTCAGTTTTGAAATCTCAGTTATTCCCAATTTTGATGTAACCAGAGCACTTTGCAAATGCATCTCACCCCCTTCCATCAAAGTGTCCACTTCATCTAGTGAAAATATTAATTTAGAATCCATTTCAGCCCGCATGATTTTAATTACTACATCTAGTAATTGCTTCATACAATCTCCATTGGTGTAACATGCTACCAACTCATTGGCTCTTATAGCACCGAATTTATCAGAAGAAAATATAAGTTCACTGCACAACAGACGATAGGCTTTACGTAAATAAAAACTCATGCAGAAGACAAGAATATTAATTCATCAATGATATAGACATAGTCATGTAAGTGATAACAATTCCTCAAGGAGTTTCCTTCGTTTTTCATGAGTTTGCCTCCCACGACAGTTTTCTTCAACGTCTGGTTTGTTTATTTCCTTTTTGTCACATTGATAGGTCGTCAAAGTTACAGAACACGGTTGTTCTGTGTCACGTTCTTGTAAATCCTTATTGGCTTGTTGCATCTTACAGTTTCCCTTTTTAACTTCATTTGATGTAGCAGTTATCTTATCCACTGGTATTTTGCCATGGGTATCTTTCGTCATGTATGATGATGCCTGCAGTGACAGGAGGTTGAAAATATGTCACTGAGAAAAAGATCTTTATGCTTTCTTTTTCAGTCTACTCTCTGTCTGTGAAGCAATACATTAAAAGCTTTTCAGCAAATAACCCAAAAATTTGAAAACACGCAATCAACAGTTAGTACTATGTAAGTTTCACTGAACACATTAGTTGCAGATTTATGCAAGAGCAATAAAGCACATCAATTATTCAACGAGATGTGCTGCTGCAGAACTGGACCAAACTCCACATCAGGAACGAGAAACAAAAGGAACAGCAAACAGGATGTAGTGCTCCTGCTGCAGAATTGCAGACACAAGCTACTATAGAACAAGAGACATCTACAATCTGTGATTGCTATTTTCTAATCGTATCATTTGAACCAATAGTTTTATGCGCTTAATTTCAGCGCTAGTATTGAACAAATGCTAGGTCGTCCAGAACTCCACTTCGTAACGCCTGTTTCATTCAATCATTTTTTAGAGCTCATGGATATAAAGGAATAGCTTCGTAAAAAAACTATTAATTACATTATCTTGGAAGTACTGGACATCATCAAAAAGTTAACTTGTACTATTAATTAAGAACCACTAATGATTATTTGAAGCACAATCCTCTATGCTAACCTGAAGGGGATCCTTTGGAGAGCATCCTAGTGGTACTTCCAGGCTTCCAGGTGTATGTACCTAGAATTCGAAAAAAGCAACCTTGGTTATGTGCCCATGCAAGGGATCAAAAGTTCTCTGGTAAGATAAGTTCATCTATGTGAAACAAATCATTTGAGTTCAACATAGAATCAGAATATTAGCTCAGAAGATTTTGAAAGGATTCAGTTTTATACAAAAGATATATAGTAACCACACTCTCCTTTCGTTCATCCAAAACATCATGCATCTCATCATCGTCGTCTTGCCGATGTGAATATGAAGACCCTCTTTGATCCTGACGCGTATCATATTTACACTTAGTTTTAACAGCTATCACGAGCCTACATTTTTAGGCACAGGTGAATGTGAATTTGTTAAAAACAGCTAATGTACCTCTTTGTCACTAGTTGAGACATCATATCTTGCGCATTCTGCGTTCTCCAATCTACTCTCGGCCTGTGAAGCAATACATTAAAGCTTTTCAGCAAATAACCCAAAAAATTGAAAGCAAGCAATCAACAGTTAGTGGTATGTAAGTTTCACTTAACACATTAGTTGCAGCTAAATTAAATGGTTCAGATACCAATTCTGCAGCAGCCACGACGAGTTTTCCCCCTGGCAACTCAGTATCTTGAGGCTGAATGCAGGCCACAGACGAAGCATCTTCTTCACTTACACCACACGTGGTACTTTCTTGATTTCCTTGCATAATCCAAACATATAAGCTTTTGAACTGAGTGATGAGATTTATGCAAGAGCAATAAAACACATCAATTATTCAATGAGATGTGTTGCTGCAGAACTGGATCAAACTCCACGTCAAGAACGAGAAACAAAAGGAACAACGATCGGGATATAGTGCTCCTGCTACAGAATTGCAGACACAGGCTGCTACAGAACAAGGGACATCTGCAATCTGTGATTGCTATTTTTGGTTTTATGCGCTTAATTTCAGCGCCAGTATTGAACAAATGTGGTCGTCCGGAACTCCACTTCGTAATGCCTGTTTCATTCAATCATTTTTAGCGCTCATGGATATACAGGAATAGCTTCGTAAAAAACTATTAATTACATGATCTTGGAAGTACTGGGCATCATCAAAAAGTTAACTTGTACTATTAATGAAGAACCACTAATGATTATTTGAAGCACAATCCTCTATGCTAACCTGAAGGGGATCCTTTGGAGAGCATCCTAGTGGTACCTAGAATTCGAAAAAAAAGCAACCTTGGTTATGTGCCCATGCAAGGGATCAAAAGTTCTCTGGTAAGATAAGTTCATCTATGTGAAACAAATCGTTTGACTTCAACATAGAATCAGAATATTAGCTTAGAAAATTTTGAAAGGATTCAGTTTTATACAAAAGATATATACTAACCTCACTCTCCTTTCGTTCATCCAAAACATCATGCATCCCTTCATTGTCGTCTTGGTGATGTGAATATGAAGACCCTCTCTGATCCTGATGCGTATCATATTGACACTCAGTTTTAACAGCTAATCAGAAGCCGACATTTTTAGGCACAAGTGAATGAGAATTTGTTAAAAACAGCTAATGTACCTCTTTGCCACTAGTTGAGACATCATATCTTGCGCACTCTGGGTTATCCAATCTACTCTCTGTCTGTGAAGTAATACATTTAAGCTTTTCAGCAAACAACCCAAAAAATTGAAAACGCGCAATCAACAGTTAGTGATATGTAAGTTTCACTTAACACATTAGTTGCAGTTGAATTAAATGGTTCAGATACCAATTCTGCAGCAGCGACGACGAGTTTTTCCCCAGGCAACTCATTATCTTGAGGCTGAATGCGAGCCACAGACGAAGCATCTTATTCACTTACACCACACGTGGTACTTTCTTGATTTCCCTGCATAATACAAACATATAAGCTTTTGAACTGAGTGATGAGATTTATGCAAGAGCAATAAAGCACATCAATTATTCAACGAGATGTGTTGCTGCATAACTGGATCAAACTCCACGTCAAGAACGAGAAACAAAAGGAACAACAAACGGGATGTAGTGCTCCTGCTGCAGAATTGCAAACACAGGCTACTACAGAACAAGAGACATCTGCAATCTGTGATTGCTATTTTCTAATCGTATCATTTGAACTGATAGTATTATGCGCTTATTTTCAGTGCTAGTATTGAACAAATGCTAGGTCGTCTGGAACTCCACTTCGTAATGCCCATTTCATTCAATCATTTTCTAGCGCTCATGGATATAAAGGAATAGATTCGTAACAAAACTACTAATTACATGATCTTGGAAGTACTAGGCATCATCAAAAAGTTAACTTGTACTATTAATGAAGAACTACTAATGATTATTTGAAGCACAATCCTCTATGCTAACCTGAAGGGGATCCTTTGGAGAGCATCCTAGTGGTACTTCCAGGCTTCCATGTGTATGTAGCTAGAATTCGAAAAAAGCAACCTTGGTTCTGTGCCCATGCAAGGGATCAAAAGTTCTCTAGTAAGATAAGTTCATCTATGTGAAACAAATCATTTGAGTTCAACATAGAATCAGAATATTAGCTTAGAAAATTTTGAAAGGATTCAGTTTTATACAAAAGATATATACTAACCTCACTCTCCTTTCGTTCATCCAAAACATCATGCATCTCTTCATCGTCGTCTTGGTGATGTGAATATGAAGACCCTCTCTGATCCTGATGCGTATCATATTGACACTCAGTTTTAACAGCTAATCACGAGCCGACATTTTTAGGCACAAGTGAATGAGAATTTGTTAAAAACAGCTAATGTACCTCTTTGCCACTAGTTGAGACATCATATCTTGCACACTCTGGGTTCTCCAATCTACTCTCGGTCTGTGAAGTAATACATTTAAGCTTTTCAGCAAACAACCCAAAAAATTGAAAACACGCAATCAACAGTTAGTGATATGTAAGTTTCACTTAACACATTAGTTGCAGTTGAATTAAATGGTTCAAATACCAATTCTGCAGCAGCGACGACGAGTTTTTCCCCAGGCAACTCAGTATCTTGAGGCTGAATGCAAGCCACAGACGAAGCATCTTCTTCACTTACACCACACGTGGTACTTTCTTGATTTCCCTGCATAATACAAACATATAAGCTTTTGAACTAAGTGATGAGATTTATGCAAGAGCAATAAAGCACATCAATTATTCAACGAGATGTGCTGCTGCATAACTGGATCAAACTCCACATCAAGAACGAGAAACAAAAGGAACAACAAACGGGATGTAGTGCTCCTGCTGCAGAATTGCAAACACAGGCTACTACAGAACAAGAGACATCTGCAATCTGTGATTGCTATTTTCTAATCGTATCATTTGAACCGATAGTTTTATGCGCTTAATTTCAGTGCTAGTATTGAACAAATGCTAGGTCGTCTGGAACTCCACTTCGTAATGCCCGTTTCATTCAATCATTTTTTAGCGCTCATGGATATAAAGGAATAGCTTCGTAACAAAACTACTAATTACATGATCTTGGAAGTACTAGGCATCATCAAAAAGTTAACTTGTACTATTAATGAAGAACTACTAATGATTATTTGAAGCACAATCCTCTATGCTAACCTGAAGGGGATCCTTTGGAGAGCATCCTAGTGGTATTTCCAGGCTTCCATGTGTATGTAGCTAGAATTCGAAAAAAGCAACCTTGGTTCTGTGCCCATGCAAGGGATCAAAAGTTCTCTGGTAAGATATGTTTATCTATGTGAAACAAATCATTTGAGTTCAACATAGAATCAGAATATTAGCTCAGAAGATTTTGAAAGGACTCAGTTTTATACAGAAGATATATACTAACCTCACTCTCCTTTCGTTCATCCAAAACGTCATGCACCTCTTCATCATCGTCTTCGCGATGTGAATATGATGACCCTCTCTGATCTTGATGCGTATCATATTGACACTCAGTTTTAACAGCTAATCACGAGCCTACATTTTTAGGCACAGGTGAATGAGAATTTGTTAAAAACAGCTAATGTACCTCTTTGACACTAGTTGAGACATCATATCTTGCGCATTCTAGGTTCTCCAATCTACTCTCGGTCTGTGAAGCAATACATTAAAGCGTTTTAGGAAATATCCCAAAAAATTGAAAACGCGCAATCAACAGTTAGTGCTATGTAAGTTTCACTGAACACATTAGTTGCTGCTGAATTAAATGGTTCAGATACCAATTCTGCAGCAGCCACGATGAGTTTTTCCCCAGGCAACTCAGTATCTTGAGGCTGAATGCAGGCCACAGACGAAGCATCTTCTTCACTTATACCACACGTGGTACTTTCTTGATTTCCCTGCATAATCCAAACATATAAGCTTTTGAACTGAGTGATGAGATTTATGCAAGAGCAATAAAGCACATCAATTATTCAATGAGATGTGCTGCTGCAGAACTGATCCAAACTCCACGTCAAGAACGAGAAACAAAAGGAACAGCAAACAGGATGTCGTGCTCCTGTTGCAGAGTTGTAGACACAGGCTACTACAGAACAAGAGACATCTGCAATCTGTGATTGCTATTTTCTAATCGTATTATTTGAGCCGATAGTTTTATGCGCTTAATTTCAGTGCTAGTATTGAACAAATGCTAGGTCGTCCGGAACTCCACTTCGTAATGCCCATTTCATTCAATCATTTTTTAGCGCTCATGGATATAAAGGAATAGCTTCGTAAAAAACTATTAATTACATGATCTTGGAAGTACTAGGCATCGTCAAAAAGTTAACTTGTACTATTAATGAAGAACTACTAATGATTATTTGAAGCACAATCCTCTATGCTAACCTGAAGGGGATCCTTTGGAGAGCATCCTAGTGGTACCTCCAGGTTTCCAAGTGTGTTAGTATGTTCCTAGAATTCGAAAAAAGCAACCTTGGTTATGTGCCCATGCAAGGGATTAAACACGCAATCAACAGTTAGTACTGTGTAAATTTCTCTCAACACATTAGTTGCAGCTGAATTAAATGGTTCTGATACCAATGTTGTAGCAGCCATGAAGAGGTTCCAAAGCAACTCAGAATGATGAAGCTGAATGGTGCCCACGGATGAAGCATCTTGTTCGCTTCCACCACGCATGGTTTTTTCTTGATTTCCCTACATAAGCCAAACATATAATCTTTTGAACCGAGTGATGAGATCATATAAACATATAAACTTTTGAACCGAATGATTTCCCTATAATCTTGTTCGCATCATCAAAAGTTAACTCGTACTATTAGTGAAGCAACACTAATGATCATTTGAAGCACAATCCTCTATGCTAACTTGAAGGGGATCCTTTGGAGAGCCGTCTAGTCTCACCAAGCAATCTCGGTTATGTGCCTATGCAAGGGATTAAAAGTTTTCTGGTAAGATAAGTTCAACTATGTGAATCAAATCATTTAAGTTCAACATAGAATTAGAACTGGAAGCAGAACTAAAACAGACCGTGCCTACTGCATTGCAATAGACATTAAAAACTGGAAGCTATCAATTATGTCTGACTTAAAATGTAAAGGAACTCAGTAGCCCCATCAGAGTCGGTGTTATTACCATAGCGTGGGAGTCATGAGAATCTGATGTTGCATCTTCCTGCAACACTTGGGAATTAGGAGTTTTGAACTAATTTCTCACTGAAAAATGACAACTAAAACTATGCATCTTATGTCAGAACTTGGTGATGTTGATGCTCAGACAATTCCTCTGTTCTAGTTGATTTATTGTAGTTTTCACAACGGTTTCCATTCGCCTTGATGGCCGATGCAATTCCAGCAGCAAGAGGATTTTGTGTACTCTTATCAAGTCTCTCCTGATGACCCTTGATCATTTGTTTGCAAGAACCAATAAACCGCAACGTGCAGGCTGAATTCGCATTTGAATGATCAAGATTCTCCAAAATTTGTGCATTTGCACGATCAAGAGTCTCCAAAATTTGTGAAAGTAACTGTTAAAAAGACAATGATTGATCAAGACCGGAAATATAAAACTATATTGTACTACATATTATAGAAAATTCAAATCCAATGTTTTAATAACATATTTATAAAGATGGTATGTTTCGCAATATTGGTATGGTGCAGTACATTTGTATTTTGTTCATTCATAAAAGTACAGTCACATAGAAGCAAGGAAAACAAGGTTTGCAAAATTCACCTGTGGTCACACATGGGTACTATCAACATTTGTTGTTACATCTGTGCAATAGAAATCTTGTGCATAACATGTATTCTTGACATTTTTCAACTACATTGTAAAAATGAGATGAATCAAAAAAATGCAAAAAATTATTAGGCCAATACAACAGCAAATCATGAGGTTGAAAAAAGACAAAATCAAAAGTTACCTTTAGTTTTCCGAAAAATCCATATCCCAACCGATGATCTTTTTCAACCTGTTTCACTTCATTGTAGCTATCCCAAAATTTAAAACGAGGTTGTCCAACACATGGTTCAATATTCCTCCCATGTTCGAGCCAGTCTAGCAAATATATCTGCATAAACAGCAAATGTATGAGCAACCAAAATAAAGCAAAAATAACTCCTTAAACATGAGTGCGATATGATGTGTATAGTACTTACTCCAAGTAAATATGTTGATCCTTTTATATAGCTACTTTTGTGATCTCCCTCAATCTTTTCCTTTATATCCTTGGCACTTTTTTTAATATCTTCCAGTATGTAGCCAACCCAGTCATAGGACATTATATGTGTCACATCTTGGCAAATATTCAGCAATTTAGGGCTGACATTGTTAAGTGTGTCAGGAGCCAATATCTTGTCAGATAAAAGCAAAAGCCAACATGTGACAAAAAGGTCATCATCTTTGCCCTTCTTGATCTCATCGAGTAATTGATCATCCGGTAATCCCTTTTCGCTTTGGAGTATAGCCAGTTTTTCTTTGAACTGATGGACGCAGCCATTCTTGCTTGGTTCAATTTTTTCCCAGTGGATGGCAATCCAGTTAACCTTGCAAGACTCTTTTTGTTTATAGGGACACTTCCAGCACAACCAAAATTAAAGCACATGTTTTCTAGATCAAAGTGAATCAGCATCCATGCACCAATCTGCAAAAAGGTGTGCTCAAGCTTCAACTCCAAATAATCACCAAAACCAATTTCACATATTCTTTTTCTCTGACTGGGATGCAGGTCATTGTTAGCTTTGATCATTTTCTGGGGAGAGCACCTTGTTGATAGCCTTTGATGCTTCTGTTGGCAAATACAAATATATAGAATTATTTATGGCAACAGTCTAATTAACATAAAAAAAGTAGTTGTGCATGGAATTAGATAGTGTGAATCCGCACCATTGGGTTGGTTGTGAATATGAAGATGCACTCTGTGTCTTGTTTTACATTTTTGCTTGAGGGGTCTAATTTTGAATCTGAAGGATTTTTCTTTTTCTTTGGGCACCTTCATTTCTTGATCTCTTCTTGGAGCCAGAACCTTTAGCAACAGGACGAACAATAAATCAATTCAAGTTATGGACAGACAGATTGGTACCTCTGACCCCGAAGATATGTATGGAAATGAATAATAACAAATAAAAATTACTATATATTATGAAAGTGTTCTTGAACCATGCAAGTAGCATTGATTTCGGTTACGTAGGTTCAACACAACCCGTGACCCAGCAGCCCAATGTGGGAGTATAAAGAGACAAGAAATAAGAAAATAGTTATATGATACTATATGAATTTTAGCCTGTTTATGGTTTAGGCACGTGAATAGCTGATAGTCAAAACAAAATAAATTTGACCAACCTCAATCTTGAATGGACACGCTCACTGCATGATTTAACCCTTTAGCATCAAATCAATCAGCACATGAAATTATATAGAATTTACTTGTCAATAAGTACCTTTTGCATCTTTGCCAGGATGAACCACTGCAACGTCAAGACTTGAGTCCCTTGGTAGATGCAACTGGTGAACAGTATCTTCAAGTGCAACAATGAACCAACCAACCAATGACAATTCATAATCCCATAGACAAAGGCATAGTTACAAAAAAATAGCTACATACCAGGGATTCCTTCCGTGTTTGAGTTAGATTGAACCATTCTCACCAAATATCACCGCTGGTCGTCTCTGGCAACCCAAATGAACAGCAGCAAGTTCTAAATCTCAAATCCAACTCAAATAAAAGTCGTAGAACTAAGCCATCCGTCCCCAAATGAACCAGCAAAACCTAACCTGGCCTGTGCCTTTGAGGGCGAACAAGTCGCCACCGAAGAACAAGAAATCAGCGGCCCACTCCCAAGAAATGAGCCGCCACCATCGCCGACGACCACGAACGCCTCTTGAATTCTTCTTGGCTTCGATGGAGGTAGAGAAGTGGGTAACTGTGGGGGCATTGGGAGGGGAGAAGCAGAAAAGGCCCGCGCTAGGCCGATGGCGGACAAACACCACCGGTGAAAAAGGAAGTTGAAACACCCAGCAACGCAGATAAAAAAAGGACAAGAAGACAATCCAACAAAGCTAGTGCAAGCAGCCTGACACTTGTTTTGACTTTTGTGCAAAGTAAAATTGCGAAGAAAAATATATAGTTTCCAAATAATGCTTTGTTTAGTTCGTCACGAAATTTGTGAAAATTTACTGTAGCAATTGTAAATCGAATATTAGGAAGACTAAACATGATTTAATTGTAAAACTAATTACACGGATGGAAGGAAAATAGAGAGACAAATCTATTAGGGATGTTTCTTACAAAAAATTCCAGATCATACTTCGTCGGGTGGTTCATTGATATAGTTTGTTGTTTTTTCCTTTCCTTTCTTTTTCCTACCTACAACGATCTCCCGGGATCGTAGTCTTGTATTTGCTGCTACTCCACCGTGTCAGGCCCGCACATCAAGAGGGAACAGAGGGGTCAAGAGGCCTCCTAAGTTGGGCACATCAAGAGATGGCAGGTGAAGTGGAATGCATAACCGATACCTTTTGGTGGCAGCGCCCGGCAGGTTACGCTCGAGGAACCATGATGGATGCGTGGAGCAACATGGCTCGCGGTTGGGTTACCAACTTACCATAGCATATGCCTTTGATCAAAGCATGCCGTGTATCCCAGGCGTCCACGCGTGTAACTGAGGCGGTGCAGGTTACAATGATGGCCGCCTGGGCTACGCACGCCAGCATCGCAGTTGCCGCGGGACACGGCGGGTGGTGTCGACTAAGCGCGTAACCTGCAAGGTCTCGGTTACGCAGATGCCATTCAGCGGGCTGCGCACTAGAGAATTCCATGGACGACGTGTCAGCAGCCTCCCCCCCGGCGCGGGCTTCGCTTTGGGGAGAAGCAAAGTGTGGCGAGGGCAGGCTGCTGTGGGCCACGTGGTGCACCATCATTATTACGATGGACGATGGGACGGGGCCTGCCTCCTCCGCTCCCCTCCCGTTGTGTCGTCCGCAGCCACAGCCGCCGCCCACCCCGAGGTGTAAGCTGGACCCGCTGTGTTACGTGTGCCACGCGGTGCTTCAGCCTAGGTTATGCGGCTTGTTGCCAAGCCAAGGGTTACGCACGGTCACTGTGTCGTGTCGTGTGTACAGCCTTGACGGGACGGGACGGGCCTGCTGCTGCAGGCGCCTCCATTCCCATCCCGTCGTGTCGTCCACAGCCACAATAGCACCGCCCGCCCCGAGGAGTAAGCTGGACACGCTGGGTTACGCACAATCCATGACGCACACGCGTACTGCATCCACTCTGCAATTAAGCTTATATAAACTATATATATAAACTATATAATTGGTACCCACTAACGATTTCTCTTGCCTCTCAACGCGCCATGTCATAACCCACTACACGCCATGTCACTATGCCTTCGTCGATTTTCTGTGACTAATAGCAAGTTGTATTTGCGAGTAGCACGCCATAAAATTCTCGCAGTTGAAATACATGTAGGATCAATCATTTAAGAATGGTTCTCGCTCAACAAAATTAACATGCTTTCATATATATTATTGTTTATAGATAAATATCATCATGTCATCGTTTTGGTGTTTCTACATTCACATTTCACCTTAAAATTTTGCTTAAAAATTCCCGCAGCAACGCGCGGGGTATCACCTACTAGTTATTAGTTACTCCTACCTCGTCTGTGACATCGCGACGATGATCAATTAAGCTGGACCCGCTGGGTTACGCACAATCCATGACGCACACGCGGTGCTTCAGCCTAGGTTACGCGGCTTGGTGCCATTTGTACGTTGGGATCGTACCACCTGCTCCGCGTCATCGGGTGACACGCTAGCACTCCCCCTTGTTTACGCATGAAGGGATTTCACATTTTTCCGGTGCACGACTCGGCGATTACGAAACCCAAGCTATGGCTGCCCCGCGTGGCTGGGTTACACGCGCACGGCTCGCTGGGATGTGGCACAGGCTACTGTAGGGATCAGGAGATTTTAAGATCCGATTGCCAGAAAACCACCCGGAGCTACTGTAGATACATGCGGGCCACACCACAACATGGAATGTGCAAGTGCAAACCGATAATCCCGGTGTTGCCACGGGCACGGGCCCACGAGGTCCGTTTACTACTCCTCGTCTTCGGCTGTTGCTCACGTCGCCTATCATATCTCCCACGGCTGACACCGGGCCCGCATTCTAGGACCCACGTGGTAGCGGGTGGGAACTGACGAGTTTGCCCAGTTTTTTTCTTTTTCATTAACGTATTTTCGTGGGGTTGAAAGTCCACGACCGCTTTGGACTTTTAGGATTCCGTCTGCTTGGTTTCCCAGTTTCCACCACCTCGGAGGACTTGAGCAGTTGAGCGGCAGTCGTGGCCGTTGGCGTCGATTGATTCGTTTCTTCGTCACACAGGTCAGGCCCTACGTCCTTGCTCGTACACATCGAAACGGATGGTTTTTGCACTCTTCTAGTTTTGTCTTGGGTTTGAGGCGCTCGGATTGTTTCTGTTATGGAGCAATGATTTAAGAACTTGCGTCAGTAATGTACATCTGTGTTGCCTTTATTTCAAGAACTTTGGTACTGATCGAGGTTAGCGGCGGAGGCGGGGCCCCAGTCGGCGGCGGCATATAGTGGGGGCGGGCAGGCAGGATGATGGGGAGGCGGAGGGTGTGGTAGCCCACCACCTCTTCCGCCCCGCCACCACCCCCCACCCAATTCACGAGCATTTGATTTGATTTGATTTGATTTTTTTAGTTCCATCACGTAGTTTTGGTGAGTGTAGGAAATCAGAACTTGCTTGGATGCCTTTCAATGTTTGCCCAACCTAATTCTAGGCATGTCTAGAAATTTTGGCTACCAATGCAGTTGTTCTTGTTGTCGTAACCAAGCAGGCGCTCTCTCTCTCTCTCTTTGGAATTGAAGGCAGGAGCACTGCCACATCTTATAAGAAGAAGGTGCCTATTTCGTGATTATTTTATCCTTGAAAAGGAAAATTCTACTACTTGCCAGGGATCTCCATAGGAGCTTTGATACTGCTGTGGAAATGGATCATTTGAGTAGAGATGCTGAAGGTATCCTGAACTTTCTGTGTTTATGTCTTGTCGTCGTTCCTTTTCCTTTCTATTGTAAGTTAATGCACCATAGTGTCTGATTGCTTATTCTGCTGCTTTGTAGAAGATAGTGTCCATCATCAAGTTGTCGCGGGGCAATACGTGGAGCCCCGTTGCAAGCTATGGGCAAAGGAGGACTTCAGGGCGCCGCCTACCGACCTGATGGAGCATTATGCATCGGACTCGTCCGTCGAGGCAGACGTCAACAACGAGGTAGCCGTAGATGATCAAGCGACGACGACATCGGCAGAGGCACGACAGACAAGAAGCGTTGTTCGGAAGCAGCCGGCTTCCAAAGCCAATGGCTCAAAGACCGCCAAGCTCGAGTCGGAGAAGAAGGGGAAAAGGAAGAGGGGCGAGGTCGCCCCTCAGTCGGAGAAAGACTCGACCGACGCGGAATCGAAGTCCGCGTCGGATGCTGAGGAAGATGCGCCGAAGTCACCGAGTCCAGAGACTAAGCGGAAGAAGGAGGAGGCGCAGAAGGTCACGGAGGAGGACGCCCGCAAGGTGCCACCTCCGCAGCCACTATAAGTCACGTGCCTTCTCTGAGTATTTAGTTCTTGTGTACGCGTAATTTTGGCGAGTGTAGGTCAGAACTTGTTTGGATGCCTTTCAATGTTTGCCCAACCTAATTCTATGCATGTCTAGAAATTTTGGCTACCAATGCAGTTGTTCTTGTTGTCATAACCAATTTTGGCGAGTATTTAGTTCTCTTTTTTTTTAAATTAAAGGCAGGAGCACTGCCAATGCGAACCGATACAAGTATTATTTTGTGATTATTTTATCCCTGAAAAGGAAAGTTCTACTACTTGCCAGGGATCTCCATAGGAGCTTTGATACTGCTGTGGAAATGGATCATTTGAGCACAGATGCTGAAGGTATCCTGAACTTTCTGTGTTTATGCCTTGTCGGCATTCCTTTTCCTTTCTATTGTAAGTTAGTGCACCATAGTGTCTGATTGCTTATTCTGCTGCTTTGTAGAAGATAGTGGCCATCATCAAGTTGCCGCGGGGCAATTTGATAATGTCACAGAAGGTGAAGTGTACATGCCATATAACTCAAAAGTGCAAAGCTCCATATTCTGATTGATTTGTCAATAAATTTTTTAACCATGTAGTAAGTTTGTCCAATTAGGATTGCCAGTCTCAGTGGGGTTTTATGGTGTTCAATTTGCAGACATAAATCTGTAACATAGTGTTGTCGTTAATACATCCATCACGAAAATATCGATGCTACTTGTCATGGCACTTGAAAGGTTATTTTACCAAAGTATTTAATTTATTATCCCTGTATCTTTGTATTCCCATTGTGTCGGCCCATTCCCTAACTTTAATTGGTGCATTGTTCCTTTTGTTGTATCTAAAGGTTCCGACTCCAAGATGGAATCCAGAAAGGACCATTCCCTAACTTTAATTGGTGCATTCGGTCGTGTCGAATGTAGCTTACGCACCGTCCTTGATGCTTGATCCAACACTGACTGGGTCGTGTCGTTGCATCGCGTAACCTAAACCCGCAAAGGTTACACAAAATCCACGCTGCATCCGGTCGTGTCGATTCAGCGCGTAACCTGCACTGGTTACGCACCGTCCGTGCTGCTTGATTGATGCAACACCGACTGGGTCGTGTCGAATGCAGCTTACGCACCGTCCTTGATGCTTGATCCAACACTGACTGAGTCGCGTCGTTGCATCGCGTAACCTAAACCATTAAAGGTTACGCAAAATCCACGCTGCATCCGGTCGTGTCGATTCAGCGTGTAACCTGCACTAGTTACGCACCGTCCGTGCTGCTTGATTGATGCAACATCGACTGGGTCGTGTCGAATCAGCACGTAGCCGCAAGAGGTAACGCACCATCTGTGCTGCTTGATGCAACACCGACTGGATCGTGTCGAATCAGTGCGTAACATGCAGAGGTTACACATCGTCCGTGCTGCTTGATGCAACACCGACTCGGTTAAACACATAGTAGGTTATAGACCTTTAAGACGGCTAGCTGCATGGCTCAACACTGACTGGGTTACACACTGATCGGTCGTGTCGATTCTACGCGTCACCTGAACCAGCTCGGTTACGCACGGTTCGGCGACGCAACATCCCATGGCGCGTACATCACCGACTGGGTTACGTACCGAGACGGTTACACAAAATCCACGCTGCATTCTGATTTGACGCACCATCCTCCACGGTTATGCACGTTTCAGCAATGCACCATCCGTTCTGCATGGTGCGTGCATCACCGACTGGGTTCCGCACGGAGTCTGTCACGCAAAATCCCCATGCATCCGGTCGTGTGGTTGCATCGTGTAACCTAGGGCCGATAAAGTTACGCAAAATCTACGAAGCATCCGGTCGTGTCGAATGCAGCTTACGCACCATCCCTGATGCTTGATCCAACACTGACTGGGTCGTGTCGTTGCATCGCGTAACCTAAAACCGCAAAGGTTACGCAAAATCCACGCTGCATCCGGTCGTGTCGATTCAGCGCGTAACCTGCACTGGTTACGCACCGTCCGTACTGCTTGATTGATGCAACACTGACTAGGTCGTGTCGAATGCAGCTTACGCACCGTCCTTGATGATTGATCCAACACTAATTGAGTCATGTCGTTGCATAGCGTAACCTAAACCTACAAAGGTTATGCAAAATCCACGCTGCATCCGATCATGTCGATTCATCGCGTAACCTGCACTGGTTACGCACCGTCTGTGCTGCTTGATAGATGCAACACCGACTGGGTCGTGTCGAATCAGTGCGTAACCACAAGAAGTTACGCACCATCCGTGCTGCTTGATGCAACACCAACTGGGTCGTGTCGAATCAGCGCGTAACATGCAGAGGTTACGCATCGTTCGTGCTACTTGATGCAACACCGACTCGGTTAAGCACGTAGTAGGTTACGCACCTTTAAGACGGCTGGCTGCATGGCTCGACACTGACTGGGTTACGCACTGATCGCTCGTGTCGATTCTACACGTCACCTGAACCAGCTCGGTTACGCACGGTTCGGCGACGTAGCATCCCATGGCGCGTGCATCACCGACTGGGTTACGCACCGAGACGGTTACACAAAATCCACACTGCATTCTGATTCGACGCACCATCCTGCTCAGTTACGCACGTTTCGGCGATGCACCATCCGTTCTACATGGTGCGTGCATCACCGACTGGGTTACGCACGGAGTCTGTCACACAAAATCCCCATGCATCCAGTCGTGTCGTTGCATCGCGTAACCTGGGGCCGATAAAGTTACGCAAAATCCACGATGCATCCGGTCGTGTCGAATGCAGCTTACGCATCGTCCTTGATGCTTGATCCAACACTGACTGGGTCGTGTCGTTGCATCGCGTAACCTAAACCCGCAAAGGTTACGCAAAATACACGATGCATCCGGTCGTGTTGATTCAGCGCTTAACCTGCACTGGTTACGCACCGTCCGTGCTGCTTGATTGATGCAACACCGACTGGGTCGTGTCGAATCAGTGTGTAACCACAAGAAGTTACACACCATCCGTGCTGCTTGATGCAACACCAACTGGGTCGTGTTGAATCAGCGCATAACCTGCACTAGTTATGCACCGTCCGTGCTGCTTGATTGATGCAACACCGACTGGGTCGTGTCGAATCAGTGCGTAACCACAAGAAGTTACGCACCATCCGTGCTGCTTGATGCAACACCAACTGGGTTGTGTCGAATCAGCGCGTAACATGCAGAGGTTACGCATCGTTCGTGCTACTTGATGCAACACCGACTCTGTTAAGCACGTAGTAGGTTACGCACCTTTAAGACGGCTGGCTGCATGGCTCGACACTGACTGGGTTACGCACTGATCGCTCGTGTCGATTCTACGCGTCACCTGAACTAGCTCGGTTACGCACGGTTCGGCGACGCAGCATCCCATGGCGCGTGCATCACCAACTGCGTTACGCAAAATCCACACTGCATTCTGATTCGACGCACCATCCTGCTCAGTTACACACATTTCGGCGACACACCATCCGTTCTGCATGGTGCGTGCATCACCGACTGGGTTACACACGGAGTCTGTCACGCAAAATCCCCATGCATCCGGTCGTGTCATTGCATCGCGTAACCTGAGGCTAATAAAGTTACGCAAAATCCACGATGCATCCGGTCGTGTCGAATGCAGCTTACGCACCATCCTTGATGCTTGATCCAACACTGACTAGGTCGTGTCATTGCATCATGTAACCTAAACCCGCAAAGGTTACGCAAAATCCACGCTGCATCCGGTCATGTCGATTCAGCGCGTAACCTGCACTGGTTACGCACCGTCCGTGCTGCTTGAATGATGCAACACCGACTGGGTCGTGTCGAATCAGCACGTAACCGCAAGAGGTTACGCAGCATCCGTGCTGCTTGATGCAACACCGACTGGGTCGTGTCGAATCAGCGCGTAACAAGTAGAGGTTACGCACCGTCCGTGCTGCTTGATGCAACACCGACTCGGTTATGCACGTAGTAGGTTACGCACCTTTAAGACGGCTGGCTGCATGGCTAGTCAACACTGACTGGGTTACGCACTGATCGGTTGCACAAAATCCACGCTGCATCCGGTCGTGTCGATTCTACGCGTCACCTGCTACAGCTCGGTTACGCACGGTTCGGCGACGCACCATCAAATGGCGCGTGCATTACTGACTGGGTTACGCACCGTGATGGTTACGCAAAATCCACGCAGCATTCTGATTCGACGCACCATCTTGGTCGGTTACGCACGTTTCGGCGATGCACCATCCGTTCTGTATGGTGCGTGCATCACCGACTGGGTTTCACACGGACTCTGTCATGCAAAATCCCCATGCATCCGGTCGTGTCGTTGCATCGCGTAACCTAGGGCTGATAAAGTTACGCAAAATCCACGATGCATCCGGTCGTGTGGAATGCAGCTTACGCACCGTCCTTGAGGCTTGATCCAACACTGACTGGGTCGTGTCGTTGCATCGCATAACCTAAACCCGCAAAGGTTACGCAAAATCCATGCTGCATCTGGTCGTGTCGATTCAGCGCGTAACCTGCACTGGTTACGCACCATCTGTGCTGCTTGATTAATGCAACACCGACTGGGTCGTGTCGAATGCAGCTTACGCACCGTCCTTGATGCTTGATCCAACACTGACTGAGTCGTGTCATTGTATCACGTAACCTGAACCCGCAATGGTTACGCAAAATCCATGCTGCATCGGGTCGTGTGGATTCAACGCGTAACCTGCACTGATTACGCACCGTCCGTGCTGCTTAATAGATGCAACACCGACTAGGTCGTGTCGAATCAGTGTGTAACCACAAGAAGTTACGCACCATCCGTGCTGCTTGATGCAACACCAACTGGGTCGTGTCGAATCAACGCGTAACATGTAGAGGTTACGCATCGTTCGTGCTGCTTGATGCAACACCGACTCGGTTAAGTACGTAGTAGGTTACGCACCTTTCAGACGGCTGGCTGCATGGCTCGACACTGACTGGGTTACGCACTGATCACTCGTGTCGATTCTACGCGTCACCTGAACCAGCTCGGTTACGCTCGGTTCGGCGACGCAGCATCCCATGGCGCGTGCATCACCGACTGGGTTACGCACCGAGACGGTTACACAAAATCCACGCTGCATTCTGATTCGACGCACCATCCTGCTGAGTTACGCACGTTTCGGCGATGCACCATCCGTTCTACATGGTGCGTGCATCACCAACTGGGTTACGCACGGAGTCTGTCACATAAAATCCCCATGCATCCGGTCGTGTCGTTGCATCGAGTAACCTGGGGCCGATAAAGTTACGCAAAATCCACGATGCATCCGGTCGTGTCGAATGCAGCTTACGCATCGTCCTTGATGCTTGATCCAACACTGACTGGGTCGTGTCGTTGCATTGCATAACCTAAACCCGCAAAGGTTACGCAAAATACACGATGCATCCGGTCGTGTCGATTCAGCGCGTAACCTGCACTGGTTACGCACCGTCCGTGCAGCTTGATTGATGCAACACCGACTGGGTCGCGTCGAATCAGTGCGTAACCACAAGAAGTTACACACCATCCGTGCTGCTTGATGTAACACCAACTGGGTCGTGTCGAATCAGCGCGTAACATGCAGAGATTACTCATCGTCTGTGCTGCTTGATGCAACACCGAGTCGGTTAAGCACGTAGTAGGTTACGCACCTTTAACACGGCTGGCTCCATGGCTCGACACTGACTGGGTTATGCACTGATTGGTCGTGTCGATTCTACGCGTCACTTGAACCAGCTCGGTTACGCACGGTTCGGCGACGCAGCATCCCATGGCGCGTGCATCACCGACTGGGTTACACACCGAGACGGTTACGCAAAATCCAGACTGCATTCTGATTCGGCGCACCATCCTGCTCGGTTACGCACATTTCGGCGACACACCATCCGTTCTGCATGGTGCGTGCATCACCGACTGGGTTACACACGGAGTCTGTCACGCAAAATCCCCATGCATCCGGTCGTGTCGTTGCATCGCGTAACCTGAGGCTGATAAAGTTACGCAAAATCCACGATGCATCTGGTCGTGTCGAATGCAGCTTACGCACCATCCTTGATGCTTGATCCAACACTGACTGGGTCGTGTCGTTGCATCGCGTAACCTAAACCAGCAAAGGTTACGTAAAATACACGATGCATCCGGTCGTGTTGATTCAGCGCGTAACCAGCACTAGTTACGCACCGTCCGTGCTGCTTGATTGATGGAACACCGACTGGGTCGTGTCGAATCAGTGCGTAACCACAAGAAGTTATGCACCATCCGTGCTGCTTGATGCAACACCAATTGGGTCGTGTCGAATCAGCGCGTAACCTGCACTAGTTATGCACCGTCCGTGTTGCTTGATTGATGCAACACCGACTGGGTCATGTCGAATCTGTGCGTAACGACAAGAAGTTACACACCATCCGTGCTGCTTGATGCAACACCAACTGGGTCGTGTCGAATCAGCGCGTAACATGCAAAGGTTACGCACCGACCGTGCTACTTGATGCAACACCGACTCGGTTAAGCATAGTAGGTTATGCACCTTTAAGACAGCTGGCTACATGGCTCAACACTAACTGGGTTACGCACTGATCGGTTGCGCAAAATCCACGCTGCATCCGGTCGTGTCGATTCTACGCGTCACCTGCTCCAGCTCGATTACGCACGGTTCGGCGACGCACCATTACATGGCGCGTGCAATACCGACTGGGTTACGCACCGTGACGGTTACGCAATATCCACACTGCCATCTGATTCGACGCACCATCCTGCTTGGCTACGCACGTTTCGGCGACACACCAGCTCGGTTACGCACGGTTCGGTGACGTACCATCACATGGCGCGTGCATTACCGACTAGGTTACGCACCGTGACGGTTACGCAAAATCCACACTACATTCTGATTCGACGCACCATCCTACTCGGTTACGCACGTTTCGGCGACGCACCATCCATTCTGTATGGTGCTTGCATCACCGACTGGGTTACGCACGGAGTCTGTCACGTAAAATCCCCATGCATCCGATCGTGTCGTTGCATCGCGTAACCTGGAGCCGATAAGGTTACGCAAAATCCACACTGCATCCGGTTGTGTCGAATCAGTGCGTAACCTGTACAGGGCACCGTCCGTGGAGTGTGATGCAACACCTACTGGGTCTTCTCGAATGCAGCTTACGCACCGTCATTGATGCTTGATTCAACACTGACTGGGTCGTGTCGTTGCATCGCGTAACCTAAACCCGCAAAGGTTACGCAAAATCCACGATGCATCCGGTCGTGTCGATTTAGCGCGTAACCTGCACTGGTTACGCACCGTCTGTGCTGCTTGATAGATACAACACCGACTGGGTTGTGTCGAATCAGTGTGTAATCACATGAAGTTACGCACCATCCGTGCTGCTTGATGCAACACCAACTGGGTCGTGTCGAATCAGCACGTAACATGCAGAGGTGAAGGACCGAATAGGGCGACCAGAGAGGGGGAGAGTGAATGGGAGCCGATAAAAATTCTTCCCGTAGGTCGAACTCGGCCTATACCCCGATTGCCACTCCAAACGCTCGCGCACACAAGGAAAGCTCCCAACAACGCACACACAAGCCTAGAAGAACAAGAGACAATCCTAGGAGCAAAGAGCGGAAGCCACTGGACAAGAATCAAAGCACTTGGCACAATCTGGAAACGCCAGGTGCGGACTGTCCGTGCAGTACGGGCGGACCGACCGCTAGGGTACGGAGGACTGTTCGCAGGTACGGCGCGGACTGCCCGAAATTAGCACCAGAGCTACCAGAGCCGCACCCCGAAAATACGGACTGTCCGTGGTGGACACACGGACCGTCAAGCCAAAAACTCGGCCACGCGGACCGTCCATGAAACCCTCGCGGACTGTCCGCCAAACTCCTCGCAACCAAAACCTAGGGCCGAAATGAATCGAAACGAAGACGCGCAAGAACACGAAGAACACGTGACAAACAGCTGGACGCGCGGACTGTCCGCGGCTATGGTGCAGACTGTCCGCAAGCCACGAACAGAACCAAAAACGCCCGACCCACGAGGTCAACTCCACAAACTCAATACCGGATCTCCCAAACGGTTGAAGCTCTTAAGACAAGACTTTGGGGAGATGAAATGCGTCACACAAGGATGCTATGCCACAAAAATCTCGACCTCTAATTCCTAAATCACCGGGAATCGCAGATCACACAAGCACCACCATGAACTCGGGCTCCAACCAAAAACGAACGAATCGAAGGCTCTCCATGGCGTTTGAGGGGTCAAGATCACACACAAACATGCGCAAGGCATCCACCCATGATCCCCTCAAAGAAATCCGGGAGGAAACTCCCCCAAAATCACGAATCGAGCGAAGAACGAAACCCCCCCAAAATAGCCCCAAAAATGACACGAAAATCACAAGGGACTAGGAGATCACCGCAACGCCAAATGCTTCCATACATCTAGAGGTCAGAGTCTGTACAAGAGTCTAGCCTAAGGAATCCAAAGGAACAAGAAGCAGTTCAGAGAAATCTACCGGGGGAGAAAGCCCTAGAGTCCAAGAGAGAGAGATGCCATCCACCTCTCCGCTATTTATACGAAGTCCATCGGAGGGAGGTAAATGACCACGCTACCCCTACTGCTTAAATGAAGATACAACCCCTCAGGGCATTTTGGTCAAGTCTTCATCGGACGGACACGCTTCCACTGCGGCTTCGCTTCACCTCGACGCAAACCCCGCGATCACGCCACGTGCCCTCCGCCTCGAAGCTTCCCGAAGCTCCCGGATCACCGTCTCCGTCACCTCGGGCCTCCGGGCTTGGTTTTGAGGCCCAAACCAAGAAACCGTCCACCGATGGTTTTGTGGGCAAACCACCAAACTACACGTGCAAGCTTCGGCCTCGATCCGCTACCTTGCACCGGCCCATGTTCACGACTTTAGCTCACCAGTCCTGCACCGCACAGCTCGCACTTGACCCCATCGGCCACCGGGTCCATCGAACCAAGCATACTTGCCTCTCCATCACCCGGAGGCCTCCACGGCTAAGGCCTTTCGTGCTTGTTCTTCTCCTCCACCGACACGAGTCAAGCCGCAACCTGTACCTGCACACTTAGCCAAGCATCAGTCCACACAACGTTGTCAACCACTCATCACTAAGGAGCGACCCTCCACTGGTCCTCGGACACACCTGGTCCTCAATCTCCCCCTTGATGAGTGCATTGACAACACCCATAGAAATCACATAGAGAAAAAGAAAAGAAAACAACCATGAACACAAACCTCCCAAGCAAGTGATCCAAAGCCAAAGAACAAGCGAGAACTCGATCACTTGCCAATCCAAGTCTCGGCCCCCTAAGACAAGGGCAACGGCTCGACACAGCCGAGACAAAACAAAACTCTCAAAGAGCACATCACAAAGCACAAAACTCAGGAAAATCGAAGGAGCTCCCCCTGCACATATGCAAACTCCCCCTGAGCGAATGCAACCTCTTCTTCTCAATTTTTCTCCTCACATGCCACATCTCACAAATACATACCAATTTTCCACAAAATTTCCCAATGCATGAAAATTCTCCCTATATTCTACAAAACTCTCCACCTTGTTGACAATGCATGAATCAAGGTATATGAGACTCTTCCCCTTGTTTTCATGAAAAATGCATGTCAAAGCACATATACAATGTACTAAGCTTCTCAGATATACAAAGAGCACAACAAAATGCTACAAATGAGACATAGAGCAAGCAAAGTAGACATGGTGTATCTAGGATATTACCATCAAGAAGGTAGAGACATATAAGCATGTGACATGGCTAAAGGCAATTTTAAGCAATTTTCACAAAGAAATAGTCATCTCATGAGCAAGACTCTCTCTATACCAATTTGAACATAAATTCACTAGATCATCCAAAGTTTATGCAAGATCATAAATTCTCATCACAAGATCATTATAAACGCCCACAAGCTACTCAAGTCATGTTAAAGCCACCGAGCCATGTGTCTACTTCTTAAAATGAGACTTCTCATGGTATACAAGCATGCTGCGGTTTAGCACCCAAGATATGAATATCAAACCATAAAAACATGATTAGGAGCTCAATTTTCAAGCATAAGGCAATTCATACACCAATTTCATTTTCAAGTTTAAACATGGTACATGAAATACCTTTGCGGCAAAAAGAAGCTTATGCTCCTCCCCAAGCAAGCAAAAGGGCTAAACATTTACAATGACAAAGGATCTTTGACCCCAAGCAAAAAGAATATGATCCTCAAGCACAAACTGAGCATGATATATGCATTTAAGCACAAATTGAGCATAGACAAGCATCTACTCATGAGAGACACAATTTTAACATTTTCATCAAAAGAAAGCTATCTCAACACAAATATATGGCAAAACCATCAAGAGAATAACACTCACATCCACAATTTACCAAACATGCACAAGTCTCACAAATAGCACATCAGTGATCAGTCTATATAAGAGAAGCTCAATCCTAGCTCAAGTGATCCAAAGATGGCTATCCTACCAAGTTTTGTATAGAAAATAAAATGCATGAATGAAATGCAACAAAATGAACATATGACACATATATACATGAGAAGCTCCAAGACCCAGCTAGAAAGGAAAGCACACCTCAAGCTCACCCCGCAAAAGAGTGAAAGTGACTTGGTCAAGCGGTTTGGTGAAAATGTCAGCTAGCTGGTCTTGGGTAGGGACATAGGACAAAGATATGTTTCCCTTCTCGACATTGTCCCTCAGAAAGTGGTACCTCACCTCTATGTGTTTCATTTTGGAGTGGAGGACAGGATTTTTGGCTACGCTTATGGCACTGGTGCTGTCACAGAAAAGTGGAACCTGGGAGCACTCCTCACTAAAATCACTCGTGGTGTAGGTCATCCAAAGCAGCTGGGAACAACAACTAGCAGCAGCTACATACTCAGCCTCGGTGGTGGATTGGGCTACACTGGATTGCTTGCGAGATGACCAAGAGACCAAAGAAGAACCAAGGAACTGACAACACCCAGAAGTAGACTTGCGGTCCAATCGACACCCATCAAAATCCGCATCAGAAAACCCATGAAGCCTGAGTGTCGAGGAGGTAGAGTACCAAAGACCAAACTCAGGAGTGTAGTTCAAGTACCTAAAAATCCGCTTGACGGCCTGCCGATGTGAAGTCCTCGGTGAAGCCTGAAAACGAGCGCACAGACACACGCTAAACTGTATGTCTGACCTCGTCGCCGTCAAGTAGAGGATGGAGCCGATCATGCTCCGGTACTCCTTCTGGTCCACGGGTTCGCCGTCCTCGTCCGCGTCCAAAGCCGTAGTTGTACTCATCGGTGTAGTCAGCGGCTTGTTGTCGTTCATGCCAAACTTCTTCACCATGTCCTTGGTGTACTTTGCCTGATGTACAAAGGTCCCGTCCTTGCACTGCTTGATCTGGAGACCCAAGAAAAACTGCAGCTCGCCCATCATGGACATCTCAAATTCCCTGCTCATGTCATCTGCAAATCTGGCACCAAGATTATGAGAGGAGCCACCGAAGATTATGTCATCCACGTATATCTGAACAATCAAAAGGTCATTCCCATGCTTAAGGAGGAACAGGGTCTTATCAACTGTGCCCATCACAAACCCCTTACTCAGCAAAAAGCCTCTCAACCTGCCATACCAAGCTCTAGGTGCCTGTTTCAACCCATAGAGCGCTCTTTGGAGTTTGTATACACGGTGTGGGTATTTTTCACTCTCAAACCTCGGGGGTTGCCTCACATACACTTCTACCTCTATCACCCCATTTAAGAAAGCACTCCTGACATCCATTTGGTACAACTTGAACCCTTTAGCCATGACAAAGGCTAGAAGGATCCTAATTGCCTCCAAACGGGCCATAGGAGCAAATGTCTCCTCATAGTCTATCCCCTCCTTCTGGTTGAACCCCTGCGCCACCAACCTCGACTTGTTTCTCACAACCATCCCATTCTCACCCTCTTTGTTCTTCCACACCCACTTGGTACCTATGGGACGGCAATTTTGCGGTGGATCGACTAACACCCAGACTTGGTTTCTCTCAAAGGTTTCCAACTCCTCACGCATGGAATTCACCCAATTCTCGTCAGACAAGGCGTGTCGAATATCTTTGGGCTCAAATGATGCAACAAAGGCAGAATGAGCGAAATGAGAGGAATTCCTTGACCTCGACCGTGTAGTGCGTTCATGAAGGTCACCAATGATGGTCGACGGTGGGTGATCAACTTGTACTCGCTGGGGAGCCTCTCACCTGGACACAACCTCCCCCTCAGCAGCAGCCTCCACTCGAACAGCCTCAGTCGTAGTGGGTGTAGGGGATGGTCCGTCCTCGATCGTCGTCGTAGTAGTGGAAGTAGCGAGTACACGATCAGCCATGGGAGCACCACCATCATCATCGTCGTCGTCTCCATCTCCATCCTTCTCATCCTCAAAGATCCTGGCACCAATCTCCTCGTCACCTGCACACTCAAAAGCAGAAGAGCTACATGGTTGTGTCTCGTCGAAGGTTACCTTGCAAGTCTCCATGATTCGGTTAGTGTCAAGATTGAGCACACGATATGCTCTAGAGTGAATCGCATAACTAAGGAAAATCCCATCCGAACATCTAGATTCAAACTTATCCAACTTGCCCTTCTTCAGAATGAAACACTTGCAGCCAAAAGCTCTAAAGTGACTCACCTTAGGTTGTCGGCCATGCATCAGCTCATAAGAGGTCTTCTTCTTGAAAGCACGAAGGAAGATGCGATTTGAGACATAGAAAGCGGTACTGACCGCCCCAGCCCAGAAACGCCTAGGAGTCCTATGCTCATCGAGCATCGTCCTGGCCATCTCACAAAGGGTCCGGTTCTTCATCTCCACAACGCCATTCTGACAAGCGACGTATGGAGAAGAATACTGATGATCGAGACCAAGATCACTGCAAAAGGCATCAAAATGAGAGTTCTTAAACTCCGTGCCATTGTCACTGCGTATAGCTCGAATGGCATCTCCATGTCTCTCATTCTTCAACCTCAAGATCAAGTCCCGAACAAAGCCAAATGTCTCACTCTTATCCGCCAAAATGAAAACCCAAGAGTACCTCGAAAAATCATCAACAACCACAAGAACATACCACTTCCCACCAGCAGAGCGAACACAAGCTGGCCCAACCAAATCCATGTGCAACAGCTCACAAGGTCGCTCAGTCATGACAGCAGTCAGAGGGGCGTGAGAAGCAGCAACCATTTTCCCATGCCGACAAGAAGCACAAACCAAATCCTTCTCGAATTTCAACGTAGGCAATCCTCGGACAAGATGAAGATCACTCAAGCGGGAAAGCAACTCAAAGCTCAAGTGTCCCAACCTCCTATGCCATTTCCAAAGCTCGGCCGAAACACTAGCAACAAAGCATCGAGGAGGACCAACAGACTGGGAAAAGTCGGCACGAAAGATTTGACCCTCGGGGACGATCGTACAGACAAGATCGCCTCTAGAATCAAGCACACGAGAAGCACCAGACTTAAAACGAACCTCAAAACCTTCGTCAAGTAATTGAGATACTGACAACAGGTTAAAACCAAGTGACTTGACCAGGGCCACACTTCTTAAGGTCACCTTGCTACTCACCTTCACCATACCTTCAGCAAGCACTCGTCCTCTCCCATTGTCCCCGAAAGTGATGTACTCCCTCGTACTCACCGGGGTGAGGCTGGAGAACCACCCACGATCTCCGGTCATGTGTCTTGAGCAATCGGAGTTGATCAACCAAAAGTTCTCCAAACCTCCCACCTGCAATCAAAAACAAGGATGAGAATAAGCAAGCGACTCAACACTGGGGTTTGTACCAAAAGAGTCAAACCAGTACTGAGCCATTTGCTCAAAGGAAGGGTTAGCAAAATCCATCCTCCCAAAACCTCTAGGCAGAGCCCTCTCACGCCTACCACCAAAGGACCTGTCACGTCTCACTGGAGGAGTACGCGCACCACGAGGAGGAAAACGTGGCCCGTAGTCCATCTGAGACCCAAAGCTCCGATAGTGCCTCCCAAACTCGTAACGGTCACGAGAAGGAGCACGTCGAGCCAACTCACCACGCCAAAACCCCACACGTCTGTCTCTCTGAGGAAACACACCTCCACCTCCACCTCCACGAGTGGGAACTGTACGCACATACACCTCACCCCTAGGTAGAGGCCCTCTACGAGGCTCAGGCACACCACGAGCAAGGTGGTACCTGTCCTTGTTTGCCATCTCCCTAGCAAACCTCTCGTCCCTCTTCCTCCGGAAACAGAATTCATCCTTATGCCCATACCTCCCACAATACTCACAATGGAAGTGAATTGACACTGGCTTAGGCTATGGCTTCTCTACAATCTTCTCTCCAGCTTTCTCTCCTGACTTCCCACCAAAGACACTCCCCTGGGTGCTCACAAACTTGATGGGTTTCAGGTAGTTCTCGGATTTGTGGGGAAACACTGTAGGATCTAGGGTTGTGTCTAGCTTGTTTCTGAGATGGTTTGGCTTGGGTGCAAATTTGTTCATGGGTCTGGTGTGTGGTGGAATAAGAATCTCTCCAGCTTTCTCTTCTCCCTCACCACTCTTCTCACTACACTTGTCAGCCCCCAACGCCTAAGCATCAAACCTCTTGAACTGAGCCAACATCAAACTCAACTGTGGCTCATGACCAGACAACCACCCCATCATTTGTCTCAATTCATCATTTTCATCCTGCAGACGATCAACATAGTGTGCAAGTTCCATGTTTTTCAAAGCATGCATTTCACAGGTTGAACATGATGTAGGAAGAGGAGCTTTCAATGCCACCTCAAGAGAAACAATTCTAGTGTGAGACTCATCTAGCCTAGCATGCAAAACAGGACATGAGGTACAAGCACCTAGTAAAGCTGACCTAGACTTCAATTCATCACACTCAATCCTAACCACATCTAGTTCCTCCAAAGTAGAGGCATGCTTCTCCTTGAGGGCAGTCAAATCAGCAAGAAAAACTGAACAATCACCACAATCTATCTCATCAGACACCACAGGAGCAGACTTCAAAGCGACTATCTCATTCCTAGCATTCACAAGCAAGGATTCAAGCTCGGCTACCTTGTCCTTAGCCTCACCCAACAAAGACCTAAATTCCCTCTTCTCCTTGTTGGTCTTTCTAAGCACATCATCACGGTTGTCAAGCAACTCATTGAGCCTAGCATTCTCCTCTAGCAAGAAGTTGGGATCTTGTCGTACCTCTTCATCGGAGTCGGAGTTCGAATCCGAGCTGTGCTTCCCACCCTTCTTGGAGTGCGCCATGCCGCAAAAGCCTCCTTGTGCGACGAAGCTCAGTCCGGTGAAGTTCTTGCCCGTGTGTCGCTTGTCCTTGCACTTCTCTTGCTCTTCCTCGCTGCTCGAGTCGGAGTAAGCATCGCTTGATGTCGAGTCGTTGTCGCTCGCTCCGGACACCATTGCTCGAGCGGTCTTCTTCTTGTAGCCGCCACCCTTCTTGTGCCTTCTCTCGCTCTTGTCCTTGTGCTTGTCCTTGTAGTCGTTCCGGGACCGGTGCTTGTTGTAGTCGTGCTTGGGCTTGCCCTTGTAGTCGTTCTTGATCTCCATGGCTTCAGGCCATTCGGTGATGAAGTGCCCGTGCTTCCCGCACCGATAGCACATCCCCGAGCTCCGCCTTGCATTCTTGCGGTTCTCGTACATCCGCCCAAACCTCTTGCTCAACAAGGCGAGATCATCCTCGCTCAGCACCTCAAAGTCCTCATCTGGCAGAGACACAAGACAAGACAAAGAGAAACCACCGGTGTTAGCGTTAGACGTTGACCCGGAGACAAGAGCCAAACTATGAGGATCAGTGGGGCTCTCGCTCTTGGCTCTCAAGCCACGGTCAACCTCTGAAGACCTGAGCTTGGAAAACAGCTCATCCAGCGTCAGCGTATCATACACGCTCGACTCCTCAATGGCCTCGACCTTGGCACTCCACACAGACCTATCCAGGGCATGCAAAAGCTTGATAGCTTGATCATGATCCGTGTATGGGAGCACTGTCACATTGGCCCTCATGTAGTTGACAATGCTAGTGAAACGCTGGAACATAGCATCGGTCGACTCACCGGGGAGATGAGTGAAGTTCTCGTACTCTCTCCGGTAAGTGGAAAACAAACGGGCTTGCACTTGGGCATTGCCAACATAAGCATTTCTCAACTTGAGCCATATCTTTCCGGCCACATTCTCTCCGTACACTCGCTCGAACTCTGAGGCATAGAGAGCACAGAACAAGTAATCAACGGTCTTGCTGTTGGCCTCAAACATGTCCCGCGATCCTGGAAGCAGAAAACTATCTGGGATTCCATATTGATCATTTTGAGTGACCTCCCAAATAAGAGTTCCCTTCCCTCGCAAAAACGCGCCCATGCGCCTCTCCCACATCGGGTAATTCTTGCCATCAAAGTGCGGAGGACCCGACCCCTTGCCGTAATCACCCATCTTTGGATCTTAGACGGGTTAGAATCACAAAGATCCGTAACCAACTCTGATACCAATTGAAGGAACGAATAGGGCGACTAGAGAGGGGGGAGTAAATGGGAGCCGATAAAAATTCTTCCCGTAGGTCGAACTCGGCCTATACCCCGATTGCCACTCCAAATGCTCGTGCACACAAAGAATGCTCCAAACAAGGCACACACAAGCCTAGAAGAACAAGAGACAAGCCTAGGAGCAAAGAGCGGAAGAAACTGGACAAGAATCAAAGCACTTAGCACAATTTGGAAACGCCAGGTGCGGACTGTCCGTGCAGTACGGGCGGACCGTCCGCTAGGGTACGGCGGACTGTCCGTAGGTACGGTGCAGACTGTCTGAAATAAGCACCAGAGCTACCAGAGCTGCACCTCGAAAATACGGACTGTCCGTGGTGGACACACGGACCGTCTGTGAAACCCTCACGGACTGTCCGCCAAACTCCTCGCACCCAAAACCTAGGGCCGAAACGGATCGAAACGAAGACGTGCAAGGACACGAAGAACACGTGACGAACAGCTGGACATGCGGACTGTCCGCGGCTATGGTGCGGACTGTCCGCAAGCCACGAACAGAACCAAAAACGCCCGACCCGCGAGGTCAACTCCACAAACTCATCACCAGATCTCCCAAACGGTTGAAGCTCTTGAGACAAGACTTTGGGGAGATGATATGCGTCACACAAGGATGCTACGCCCCAAAAATCTCGACCTCTAACTCCCTAAATCACCGGGAATCGCGGATCACACAAGCACCACCATGAACTCGGGCTCCAACCAAAAATGCACGAATCGAAGGCTCTCCACGACGTTTGAGGGGTCAAGATCACACACAAACATGCGCAAGGCATCGACCCATGATCCCCTCAATGAAATCCGTGAGGAAACACCCCCAAAATCACGAATCGAGCGAAGAACAAACCCCCCCAAAATAGCCCTGAAAATGACACGAAAATCACAAGAGACTAGGAGATCACTGCAACGCCGAATGCTTCCATACATCTAGAGGTTAGAGTCTGTACAAGAGTCTAGCCTAAGGAATCCAGAGGAACAAGAAGCAGTTCAGAGAAATCTACTGGGGGAGAAAGCCCTAGAGTCCAAGAGAGAGAGATGCCATCCACCTCTCCGCTATTTATACGAAGTCCATCGGAGGGAGGTAAATGACCACGCTACCCCTACTGCTTAAATGAAGATACAACCCCTCAGGGGCATTTTGGTCAAGTCTTCATTGGACGGACACGCTTCCACCACAGCTTCGCTTCACCTCGACGCAAACCCCGCGATCACGCTACGTGCCCTCCGCCTCGAAGCTTCCTGAAGCTCCCGGATCACCGTCTCCGTCGCCTCGGGCCTCCGGGCTTGGTTTTGAGGCCCAAACCAAGAAACCGTCCACCGATGGTTTTGTGGGCAAACCACCAAACCCCACGTGCAAGCTTCGGCCTCGATCCGCTACCTTGCACCGGCCCATGTTCATGACTTCAGCTCGCCAGTCCTGAACCGCACGGCTCGCACTTGACCCCATCAGCCACCGGGTCCATCGAACCAAGCCTACTTGCCTCTCCATCACTCGGAGGCTGCCATGGCTAAGGCCTTTCGCGCTTGTTCTTCACCTGCACCAACATGAGTCAAGCTGCAACCTGTACCTGCACACTTAGCCAAGCATCAGTCCACACAACGTTGTCAATCACTCATCACTAAGGAGCGACCCTCCACTGGTCCTTGGACACACCTAGTCCTCAAGAGGTTACGCATCGTCTGTGCTGCTTGATGCAACACCGACTCGGTTAAGCACGTAGTAGGTTACACACCTTTAAGACGGCTGGCTGCATGGCTCGACACTGACTGGGTTACACACTGATCGGTCTTGTCGATTCTACGTGTCACCTGAACCAGCTCGGTTATGCACGATTCGGCGACGCAGCATCCCATGGCGCATGCATCACCGACTGGGTTACGCACCGAGACGGTTATGCAAAATCCACGCTGCATTCTGATTCGACGCACCATCCTGCTCGGTTACGTACATTTCGGCGACACACCATCCGTTCCGCATGGTGCGTGCATCACCGACTGGGTTACGCATGGAGTCTATCACGAAAAATCCCCATGGATCCGGTCGTGTCGTTGCATCGCGTAACCTGGAGCCGATAAAGTTACACAAAATTCACGCTGCATTCAGTCGTGTCGAATCAGCGCGTAACCTATACAGGGCACCGTCCATGGTGTGTGATGCAACACCGACTGGATCGTGTGGAATGCAGCTTACCCACCGTCCTTGATGCTTGATCCAACACTGACTGAGTCGTGTCGTTGCATCGCGTAACCTAAACCCGCAAAGGTTACAGAACATCCACGCTGCATCCGGTCGTGTCGATTCAGCGCATAACCTGCACTGGTTACGCACCGTCTGTGCTGCTTGATAGATGCAACACCAACTGGGTCGTGTCGAATCAGCGCGTAACCACAAGAAGTTACGCACCATCTGTGCTGCTTGATGCAACACCAACTGGGTCGTGTCGAATTAGCGCATAACTTGCAGAGGTTACGCACCGACCATGCTGCTTGATGCAACACCAACTCGGTTAAGCACGTAGTAGGTTACGCACCTTTAAGACGGCTGGCTGCATGGCTCAACACTAATTGGGTTACGCACTGATCGGTTGCGCAAAATCCACACTGCATACGGTCGTGTCGATTCTACGCGTCACCTACTCCAACTCAGTTACGCACGGTTCGGTGACGCACCATTACATGGCGCCTGCATTACCGACTGGGTTACGCACCGTGATGGGTACGCAAAATCCACGCTGCCATCTGATTCGACACACCATCCTGCTCGGTTATGCACGTTTCGGCGATGCACCAGCTCGGTTACGCACGGTTCGGCGACGCACCATCACGTGGTGCGTGCATTACCGACTACGTTACGCACCGTGACGGTTACGCAAAATCCACACTGCATTCTAATTCGACGCACCATCCTGCTCGGTTACGCACGTTTCGGCGACGCACCATCCGTTCTGTATGGTGCGTGCCTAACTGACTGGGTTACGCATGGAGTTTGTCACATAAAATCCCCATGCATCCGGTCGTGTCATTGCATCGCGTAACCTGGAACCGATAAGGTTACGCAAAATCCACGCTGCATCCGGTAGTGTCGAATCAGCGCCTACTGACGGAGGAGGAACATCAATGCGATCGTCCTCAAGTATTGTAACAACACACGATATGTTTATGCGACCTCCGTTGGAGCTCACGCGCTCAATGTCACGATGCTCCACCAGGCATTCGAAGCCTCGTTGTCCTAGATCCCCATTCCTGAATTCAACATCATTTGTAGCTTGAACTCGAAACGTATCATTGTCATCGGTGGGGTATCCAGCCACCGCTCGCAACAATACTCGCACCTATGCGTGGAACCATGCAGTGTCGTCACAGGCTCTACAACAGTGAGAGCATATATGCATGTGTGAATGTGTGTATTCATAACAACGAGATCCCTACCTTTTGGGCTATGTTCATAGGAACAAGGAGGACGGCAATGCCGTCTGTTACACCCATCCACTGATGATCAGTCATACCTGTAGGATAGCAATGTAGCCTCCATTGACGACCTCCAACGATGAATGTACCGGATTCCTTGTACTGCCCCGCGGTACCTTCTGCTTTCGCTTTCTCGCTTGAGACTGAGAGGTCGACTTGCTTGGAAGGAGACATGTTAGTGTCTAGAGCCATGATCGCAAATGGCGGCAATGATTGACTCGTTGGTAAACTGCCTTCTTTTATTGTGGGAGTGCTGCCGTTTCGAAATGACAACCGTTCGTGGACATGAGTTACCACTACTTATTACCCAGTACACGGAACGGACGCGTCCCTTCAGTGCGGGTGTGCACACGTTCGGGTCATGAGCTCCCGGTTACCAGTCCCGAAAACTGTACCAGTCCTTACTTAACTGCAGTTCACAATGGTCCTGACGTGGATGAACTTGTGGGAGTGTCGTTCCCAAACGGTCATTCGACACACCCCTTCTATGCGGCAATGCCTTTTCAATTCCGGCATGTATATTGCGTTTTGGCCTTGTCACGTTGCAAGTTCATCACTTTTCTCAATCTCGCAGCGGCACACGACAGTTTGCAATTTTTGTGCATCCCCATCGTACTGATGTAACTGGCATACAGGAACAAACAAGTCATTAATGAAACTCCCAACAGCTTAAGCTGATAGGAAAAGGTGGGCAACGATAGGATCACTCTCACTCGAGTAACAAAATGGAGGGGTGGAAACACAGAAGTAGGGATGGAAATATGGAGATGGAATCCGAATTATCCGACATCCGTATCCGCTAAAACGTAAATATGGATATCCGTATGTATTCGAATTCAAATGTGATAGTAAAGTGGATACATCCGAATTCATTTTTGTCGATGCAATGAAGTAATTAACTTTGCAGGGATGAATGTACTACTAAACCTTGAGTAGACCATGCTGGAATTAATTGTTTCGATGGAGATGAAATGAATGCCTTCCGCGAGTCAATTTGAGAGCAAACAAGTTTAATGCACATTTGACATAACAACATGGCATCCCATAATTAGCTATATTTATGATTTATCCTGCACCAACTCTCTTACACATCAGCAATGTTTTTTTTGAGATCCACATTATTAGCTAGTAAGTTAGAACTTTGAAGACCGGTTACGCTGCATTCTGATTCGACGCACCATCCTGCTCGGTTACGCACATTTCGGCGACACACCATCCGTTCTGCATGGTGCATGCATCACCGACTAGGTTACGCACGGAGTCTGTCATGCAAAATCCCCATGCATCCGGTCGTGTCGTTGCATCACGTAACCTGGGGCTGATAAAGTTACACAAAATCCACACTGCATCCGGTCGTGTCGAATGCAGCTTACGCACCGTCCTTGATGCTTGATCCAACACTGTCTGGGTCGTGTCATTACATCGCGTAACCTAAACCCGCAAAGGTTACGCAAAATCCACACTGCATCCGGTCGTGTCGATTCAGCGTGTAACCTGCACTGGTTAGGCACTGTCCGTGCTGGTTGATTGATGCAACACCAACTGGGTCATGTCAAATCAGCATGTAACCACAAGAGGTTACGCACCATCCGTGCTGCTTGATTCAACACCGATTGGGTTGTGTCGAATCAGCGCATAACTTGCACAGATGATGCACCGTTTGTGCTGCTTGATGCAACACCGACTGGGTCGTGTCGAATCAGCACGTAAAATGAAGAGGTTATGCACCGTCCATGCTGCTTGATGCAAAACCGGCTGGGTTATGCTTACGCACCTTTAAGATGGTTGGCTGCATGGTTTCTGCGTTACGCACGGTGACGGTTAGGCGTGGTGCAACCTCCAACAAATCTGTCTGCTTGGCGGTTTAACGGATCACTTCAATTCCTCTCTCTCTCTCTCTCTCATTTTATATATAATAAATGGAAAAGAAGAAGTCGGGGCCCCATTCCATCCTCCGTGCCTTTTAAACAACCACCCACTTCGTCTTCCTCTTATATTCCGTGTTAATGGCATTGCTGGTCTGGACTAATTTTGCCTGATTCTAGCGCGTTCTGCTGCTGCTATTCTTGTTTACGGTCACGGCTTTCCTCCAGTGCTAGTTTATTTAACGGCGACAAGGTTGACATCGTCTTCGTTGAGTTCTTTTTGTTAATCATCTATACGGCATTTAAGAGTTTACAAGCTGAGCCGCCCTGGTGACCGATGGCGCAGCGGTGGCGGCGGTCGCCGCGATTGCTGCTCGCAGCGAGCAGTGGTATAGGCTGGCAGAGGTGGGCCATTCTTGTGCATTGCTACTGGACAGAAGAAGGGACAGGAAAGAGAAACAGTAGACGGGGGGCCACGGTAGTCTTGAATCTTTTGGGATTATATTCTACACTCAATTTTAAGTGATTCTGTTATTTAGAGTTGGCTGTTGTGCATATTTCCTGCTTAGCTTGGCATATTATTTAGAGTAGACTTCATTTCATAGTAATTTCGATTGATTGGATCATATTTATTTTATCATAACTTATCGTTAATTAATTGAGCCTAAGAATATGCGGAGTAATCCGTTAGATCATAACAAATACTCTTGGTATAAGAACATGGGATTTTCTGACACTGGAACCATGAACCTGACTTTCATTTGTACTCTGATCATACGTATGGTTTAGTTTTTTTTCTGGTCTGGAAAATCTTATGCACCCTGATACTATTCTAATTTCAATTGTACATATGAAAGTGCCACACATGGTAATTTGAACTGTTTAACCTTGCCTAGACGCTAAAAAGTGACGACCACCATAGTCATGTCCGATGCTGGTGCGGGCGAAGGATTCGTGCACTATGCCGCTGGTGCAATGAACAATAGCCAAACCTTGAGCGCAGGGAACCTAGAGGCACCTGCAGCAGAAGCTACCAGCATTTCTGAGAGCAGTTTAGTACTGAAGCATAAGTTGCAGGAACTGGAATCAAAATTAAAGGACAAATTTGCTCAGGAGATGCAAGAGTTAAGGGATGATCTCCATGATTTGCAGTCTCGGTGCACGGTTTTGGCCGTCAATGAATTTAACAAAAATACCGAGTTGCAGGAGCTTTGGAAAGAGTTAATCAATGTAATGTCCGTGGTCACTCATCCTTGTGCTGCAATTGACTGTGAATATACTTTTAGTACATTTCAGCTGCTGGTGATATAGTATCATGTTGTTGTTTCTTGGGAAGTATCAGAATTAATTGATGTGGTGTTTTGTCTTTCTATGAGTGACCACGGACATTACATTTTGTGCTCATTTAATAGTCAGTCTCTATCAACAAAATGAACATGTTTTCATGTAATATTGTTTGCAAAAGAATGTTGTCACGCAATCACCTTAAACTTTCAAATTTCATAGAATGTTGCCATGGAATCATCGTAGTTTTTCGAATTTCATTTTTTTCACCTTAGAAATTTGTTTTAAAAAATTGCTGTAGCAACACATGGGGTATCAACTAGTTAATTCACATGATCTACAGGGATTGCCGGATGGCAGAACTGGCCGAGCCAACATAGGTGTCAAGAGGATGGGCGTCGTTGATCGCAAGGCGATCGCAGACACTGGTGGGTTATCGGATTACGAAGCAGCACTTATCTGTTCAAAATGGGAGGCTGAGATATCAGATCCAAATTGGCATCCTTTTAGGGTTGACATGGTTGACGGCAGAGAGATGGTGTGCACCTTTTTATTGATTATTTTCAATTATTACTGATGGATTATGTTCTGTGAGTTTCCATGTCCATCCAGTCTAATCGTGGGGCAAGTGATCTTTTGCTGGATGTTATTGACGAAGCCGATAGTAAGCTCCAGGAGCTAAGAGGAGAGCATGGTCAAGAGATCTTTGCCTTGGTAACAAAGGCCCTGCTTGAGATTAACGAGCACAATGCGAGTGGCCGCTACCTAGTACAATTGTTGTGGAACTACAAGGAGGACCGGGAAGCAACCCTGAAGGAAGCTGTCCAGTTCATCATGAGACAATCACATAGGCTCAAGCGGAAGCGTAGTTAATTATATATAATAGCTGCACCCATTTGTTTATACGGTATGCTGCCATGTAAATATCCAATGCAGATTGGGTTACTACTTAGTACGGAGTATATATCTCTTTTATCTGTACTGTACATCTCCAGAGTCCCGAGGCACGCACGGCTGGACACCTTGACGTGTCGAATCTGAGTAACCTGAACTCACTTAATTAGTTACCCATGAGCCATTTTGTGTGGTTCAGCTGTCTGGTTACGCGTTACGCGCCCATTTGTAGGTTACAAATATGCTTTTCCCTAAAACAGTACTAGGCTTCGTATTGACACAGGTTACGTGCACTTGCAAGGTTCGGATTAAACTTGGAGGGCCAGAGATTAGCGGGTATGTGAGATTGTTATTGGGGAATCCGTGGGATCCCAATGATTCGGAGGTGGTTGTGCGATCCCTTTCAGCTTTTCCAGAGTGATCCCATGGCCAGGGGTCTAACGGACCATGTCTATCATTGAGTATAAATCGATACACACCCCGTGTGTCCATCTTTGTGATCCCCAACCATTTCTTCCTCTTCAGTCGCACGCTCGGAGCAGTAGCGGCGTAGCGCCCATTGTGAGATCTCTCTCTCTCTCTAGTTTTTGAAACATTGTCTTCTTCCTCTCGTGATGCCGGCAAATGTGTGTTTCTAATCTTTAGATCCTCGTAGGCCAGCGGCATCATGCCTAAAATCGAGAAACCAACAATCCGCACCGTGGAAGAAACTGGGATGAAAACTAGGAACAAGGATGCTGTCGGAGTTCCAAGCATGCGTGTGTCGAAAACCAAATCGAGGCCAAATCCAACCGCTCCTCCACCAACTACTAGACCTTCGAAAGTGGACGATGCAGGTGACGGCAAGGTACTCCTATGTCATGTCCTTCCAGCCATTTTTAATGAGATAGCACCTCCATAATCGGGGTTAGTAATCCTCGTCACCTGTAGCAGCTCAAATACGCAAAGGTTACATTCACCGACTTTTTAGAAGGAACGGTGGTTTATGATAATTCTATAGTAGGTGATGGCTCATCCGATAATAGCGGTGAGCGCGCGCCACACATTATCGTTGTTTTGCAGATCGTCCTTTGTAGATCTGATATGCAAATTGTTTTGTACATAGATGGCGACGATTCCCCCCGTTGCTATGACGATGACTTGGATGACGTTCGATGCTATCATTCCTATCGCACGGCGTACCCGGACGTTCTGCCCCAGGAGCAACGCAAGACGCAGCCATGTCGGAAGCCGGCCGGCCCTCCCACGTACGAAGACCTGTTAAGCGGTCACACATCACCGGTGTAATATGAAAACACACAACGCCATGGCGTACGTATTATGTTAGGCATTGGTCGTATCTAATGTTGCTCTCCCGCTAATGAAAATTAGGCTCTACTACAAGTCAATTAATATACCCTACGGAGAGTGGATCGATGGCAGTGAAGGAGGAGCTGCGCTCGTCAGCAACACGTTGGGAGTTCAAATCTGGTGTGTGTATGTGTGCAGAGAGAGAGAGAGATGGAAACGATCATTCCGTGCACCACGAAATATAAGCACGATCCCGAAAATCCCGGGGGGGGGAGGGGGGAGGGAGGGAGCATGCATGGATTGCGTATGTAACTGAAACTCGCATGGAAACATATACTAGCCCGCTGGAGGAATCTCCTCCTTCCCTCATCTTCATAAAAAAATCTCCCCCTTCCCAAGGAGGAAAAAAAGAGACAAGTATGGAGATGCAGTTGCAAATTGAACACGATCTCACATCTCTTTTGTTAAAAGCTCACCCCGTCACCTCTCCTCTCCGTGTTTCCGGACCGACGTGTCATTCTTTCGTGCGTTTGGTCGTTTTTCGAAAAAGTCCTTCGGTTTGCAAGGAATCACCAATCAGTCCAACATGTCCAGAGTGCACAGGAAATGTGTTGGTATATTTTGCAAATAAACACTCAAAATAAACTTTATTTGTACACAAAGAAGAAAAATTTGACGATGGTGTCAATTTTGCAAATACAACCCAAAGCATTTTGCAAGAACCCCCTCCCACCACCCCGACCCAATACCCCCCCCCGAACCCTAACAACCAGCAATCTTGCTTCTTAGTCCTCACTCCCCTCCCCCGCCGCCACCCTCGCGCCCTGCTCTCCTCCTCCTCTCCACCGCCTCTCTCTCCTCCCATTCCCTTCTCCCTTTCTGCCTGCTTCCACTGCTCTTCCCCCGTCATGGCACCTCCCCGCTCTCCACTGCTACCACACCACCGCACCGCCTGCTCCCTCAAGATCTAGATCTAGCACTGGGGCGTGTCTTGGGCCGTGTTTGTTTCATCCGGTCTAAAAATTGGTCCGAAGGAATCTTCTATGCATGACTTACTAAATAAAGTTTATTTGCAAAACCATTTTACAAATGAATGTAACTTTACGCGGCGAATCTAATGACGCTAATTAATTTATGATTTGCAACAGTAATGCTACAGTAACCATCTTCTAATCTTGCAGTCAAAGACCTCATTAGATTCGTCTCGCGATTTAGCCCCGGGATTGTGAAGGTAATTTTGTAAATCGACTTTATTTAATACCCTTAATTATCGGTCAAACACGTGAACAGTACTGACTAATTTTTTTGCCATGCCAAACCGATGGCACTACCACCCGTGCACCGGGGGCTTCGGCGCGCGACACGGTAGGGCCGGCCTGGATCCTCTCCTCCCCACGTCGCCTCCATGCCGCCGGCATAAGCTTCGCCTTCAGTTTGGACGCCGCTGCTGCGCGGTCCGACCGGGTTGTGGAACGGCCGGCAGCCGGTGCTTGAGTGGGCACGACAGCCTAGCTCGAGCACAGCACGGGCTGCGGCATGGAGCTACGGGCAGGCAAGGCCACGGGGGCGTGTTGCGGAGGGCCGGTCCCGGCTGGTGCGAGAGGGCGGCTCGACAATGTGCTCCCGTTGACCTCGAGCTCCAGTGCGTCCTCAAGCTCGAGCATAGCAGCAAGCACTTGCAGCATGCCGGACCTACTCATGAATGGAAGACATCAAGCGCTTGCAGACTAGCACTCATCTACCTATGTGAGTCCCTTGTGCCATCTCTCTCTTTGCCCCTTCCTCTCTTCCATCCGGCTCTCGTCTTATTCTCCACTCTCCTCTCTATCCCTTTCTCTCAGATTTTGAGCCGCAGAGCAAGTGAGATGGCGAGGGAAGGGCAACAGTGGTGTGGTCCCCATGACGAAACACTGTAGGCGCAGCGAGGTAGTAGGAAGCATGCTAGACGTCCCCAGCGCGACCCTTGCTCCGATGATTAGTGCTTGGCGTTGGTCACACATACTTTAGATTTTGGAGGCCCCAAAAAAGTAGGGGCCCTGTTCAACCGAACAGGATGCACGCCCATGGGGACGGCCCTCTCATGCCAACATATTCTGTCGGAACCGCTTTTTCGAGATAGAAAGCGCTCAATCACAGGGAACAAAAAGTGAAGAAAGTGGACAGCGATTCATTATGGTTCTGGAAATAGTGAAACAATACAGAGCATAGGGACTTGAAGTCCAAACATCATGCATTATGCGACTAAGGCAATTTTTTTAAGACGTGCAAAGCACGTTTTTCATTAAGAGAAGAGAGAGTTTTACAACACGCCACGATGGGAGAACCCCCAAAGAGCGAGGGAAGGAACAACAAGGCTACGCCTGAAATGAATAGAGGAAAAAAAAGAGATCCCGCACCACCAACACAAGCTAGCCTACCACTAGGAAGCAAAGAAGGGTACAACGGAGAGGCCCCTAAGGACAGCCCAGGTCCTGCACAGATGAACACCGAGGAGACCCGCACATCACCGCTTGCCAAGGAAAAGATTGGCACGGTTTCCATAGCACAAGAAATCATCTATGTTTTCTCTTTCTCTCTTTCAACTCTAACTTCTTCCTCCAATTAGAGAGTGCCATGAGTCCTCTAGAAACTAGTAGTTTCTCCCCAATGATAATTTCATGGTTTCTTGGTGCATTGGTTCAAGAGAAGACTTGGTTTCTTCATGAAGAAACCATTTCTATGATTCTCATCTCTTTCTTCATTAAATAGGCTGCCACATCATCATTTCAATTAATTGCAAGCTATTTAAGAGAGATAAAAACTACCATTAATGCCCCGTTGGCAATGCCTCAAGTGTTTGCTTTTAATGCACAAAAGGAAACAGAAGGTATCATCGAAGCACCATCACATCACATAACCAATTTCTACAGATACAGCTCCTGTCTCCATGCTTGGAACATCAAAATTGACCAGTAATTTGGGACGAAGGGAATGCCTCACAGGGCACCATATCAGTGCTTATTACCAAGGGCCAATGTCTCCGCATAGTAGGGAACAAATGGGAAAATATACTAAGGGCCCACCCCTAGAGTGGAGAGAGTGTGCACCTCCTTGCTATCCATGTCATATGATTTCTGTTTGTGGTCCTAGTCCTGAAGGAAAAAGATCAAATTGCGATCTGGGTGCATGGCAACCACAGTGTATTCAAATTCAACTCCGCAATTCATTCTTCCAAACAGCTTGAAAAATTCCACACTGTGCTTCAGAACCCATTCTTCTGCATCATAGTCCTGAAGAACCCAAATGGACAGTTCAGTCATCTGGTGAGTGTTGTCTTTATGTTCACTCACGCAATGCACAAGTCCTTGGGATTCACCAACAAAAACAACATCCAAAAGCTTCACTGGCCCACTGAGCATCCTACAAAACTTACCGTCCCCGTCAACTGCAAGTATTAGGTCCTGGCGTGTACGATTATGTAAGCAGAAGGCACTGAGATGCAGCATGTCGTTAACAAAGGCGCTTCCTGCGATGAATGATATGTTATATGTAGAAGACCAAACACCCTCACACCATACCCCAGTTTCAGACGAGTATGTGTTCACTTCATCCACGGTTGTGCGATCTTGGGAAATGAACTCAACCAACTGAAAGTGCGAGGACACAGCAGGGTTGAATATCAAAAAGGTGAGAACATATTCGTGGCCATCAAGTTCCAGGCCCTCATCAGTCTCGCTAGTGGAAAGAGGTTTGAAGCCGGAGCTGCGCACGACCACCCATTGCTCGGTGGCGGGGTTGCAGATGACATAGCCCAGTGAAGCGTAGGTGTCTCCAGCCCTGCCGTGCCCGAAGAGGAGGAGCCTATTGCAAGAATCCAAGAGGTGACATTCCTCAATGCCTGGCTGGTTCCACATGAAGGTGTAGGAAGCGAGGGGAATGTATCTACCAAACGTGTTGATGAAGTGCCCGATGACGCCATCCGAGCCGTCACCATCACGGTCAATACCGGGCACAAGGTCGGTGTTGATGAAGAAACCTTCGAGGGTTTGGGGGAGCTTCTTGCAGCGGAGTCGGTCGGTGATTAGGTCGCGCCAGGCCCGGGAGATGCACTTTAAACAGCAGAGGGATTTGGCGGGGACACGGGAGAGGATCTCCACCAGGACATCGTCGGGCAGTAGAGGAACCGCCGCCGCACTCCTCTGTCTCTTGCCACTGCGAACGGATGGGAGGAGCAGGAGGTGAGGGGATGAACCGTGAGCGTGAGGTAAGAGTGCGGCACTCGCCGATCTGGGGATGCTTACCGGTCGCCAGGGAGGACGGTGGGGATCGCAGGGCGCAGCCAGCGCGATGTCACTGCCTTGTTGCTGAGCATCTCAATAGGCTCAGCTCCAGCGAGGTGTGCTAACGACAACCGCCGGCGGCAGGGACTGAACGGGGGGTTGCACGCGGTGCGATGGAATCGCGGGGAGGGACGCAGTGTGATGAGCTGTGAGTCTGCGATGCAGATGTTGGTGAGGATGCGTACATCTGGACCCTTTTTGTTGATCGGCAAAACCAGTAGCCAAGCAGCAGATTACATTCCAAGCATGGCGGCTTCGACGCCAGATTGCGCGCATGATGAGTTTTTCTGGCGGCAACAACCACGGTTTTTCTGAGTAACTTTCACCACCACGGTTACGCATGCCTACGATACCTGCACCATCCATGCTGCATCCGGTGGTGTCGACTGTCGATTCTACGCGTTACCTGCACCAGCTACCCGGTTACGCACCCACCATGCAGTGTTCGGTCGTGTCGATCCCGCGCGTAACCTACACCATAATAGTTACGCACCGGACAGTGCTGCCTGGCTTCTGCACCTGGGCCTCCGGTCGGTGGGTTACGCACCATCTAATTGCGTTGGTCCTGCAACACCCACTAGATTACGCACAGATACCTGGTCACGCAACATCAGTGGTGTGCATCCGGTAATGTCGATTCTGCAATTAAGCTGCACCCGCTGCTCGGTTACGCACCGTACGTGCAGCCTGGGTCACGCACGCACCACCGTCCATGCGGCTACACACTCGGCCCTGTCCCATCTCCGATGTGAAAGGCGGCTTGGGTTACGCACCGAGCACCGTGGTTGCCGCAGAGCAGCACGTCGGGTGGCATGGTTGCAGTTGCAGCACACAATGTGGCTTTCGGTTACTCTGGTCGGAGATCACCAGAAACATGGCAGCACCTGGTCAGGTTATGCACCATTGATGCTATATCCGGTGGTGTCAATTCTGTGCGTAACCTGCGCTGGCTAGGTTACGAAGCATCCGTGCTGCATACTGCAACCTGCAACCCCCGACGGGGTCGAGTCGATTTAGCGCGTAACCTGCATTCGCTCGGTTACCCACCAGTCATGCTGCATTGTTCCTGCAACACTGACTGCGTTAACACTGACTGGGTTACGGACGATGTAGGTTACACAAAATCCACGATGTACTGTCTTACTGATAAGAAAAAGTGACCAAGCCAGACTGAATTATTTGTTGATTTGTTGGCAAAATAGGTTCACGTTTTTCGAACGAACATCCATCCAAAGTACTCCTCCATAGTAGGAAACAGAGTCCAGTGATCTTACAACCAAAAAATAGCAGCACAATCAAATAAGGAGGGACCAAACTTAATCAGAAACTACTCCTAGTTGTTATCATTACAGCAATGCAACACTTGTTATTGTTGGCAATTAGCGTTTCATCCAGTTTGATTCGTCGATGATCATGGGCGCCACCTCGCCTTCGAGCAGGGACAGGGGCAACAACAGTGGCCGAGCGCCTGGCAACGCAGCCGGTCTGTCGAGCAGGGTTGGGAACGGCCGTGCGCTTGAGCTCTCCTGCACAGTCGGCGCGGCAGGCGCACCTGACATCAATGGCTGAGCGGCTGGCAACGCTGCCGGCCTGTCGAGCAGGGACGGGAACGGTCGTGCCCCTGAGCTCTCCGGGACAGTCGGCTCGGCGGGCGTACCTGACATCAATGGCTGAGCGGCTGGCAACACCGCAGGGGTGTCCCATAAATCAGCCTCCTCTGGGAGTGATCTTTCACTGGCATATTTGATCAGAAGCGAGAAGCCATCAGGGTGTGTGTCTTGAATTTGAACAGTTTCAAAGTTTGACTCCACTCCACAACCGTAGAGCATTGCCTTCATCACACAAGATACTGTGGCCACATCAGCACGTATGGTTCGTATCACCCGGCTGCCTATGTCGAAGACAACGTCCACAGGGGCTTGGGCTGCAAGTGTTGTGCATATGCTTCTGCGTACTGACGGAGGAGGAACATCAATGCGATCGTCCTCAAGTATTGTAACAACACACTATATGTTTATGCGACCTCCATTGGAGCTCACGTGCTCAATGTCACGATGCTCCACCAGGCATTCGAAGCCTCGTTGTCCTAGATCCCCATTCCTGAATTCAACATCTTTTGTAGCTTGAACTCGAAACGTATCATTGTCATTGGTGGGGTATCCAGCCACCGATCGCAACAATACTTGCACCTATGCGTGGAACCATGCAGTGTCGTCACAGGCTCTACAACAGTGAGAGCATATATGCTTGTGTCAATGTGTGTATTCATAACAACAAGAAACCTACCTTTTGGCCTATGTTCATAGGAACGAGGAGGACGACAATGCCGTCTGGTACACCCATCCACTGATGATCAGTCATACCTGTAGGATAGCAATGTAGCCTCCATTGACGGCCTCCAACCATGAATGTACCGGATTCCTTGTACTGCCCCGCGGTTCCTTCTGCTGTCGCTTCCTTGCTTGAGACTGAGAAGTCGACTTGCTTGGAAGGAGACATGTTAGTGTCTAGAGCCATGATCGCAAATGGCAGCAATGATTGACTCGTGGGTAAACTGCCTCCTTTTATTGTGGTAGTGCATGTGCCGTTCTGAAATGACAACCGTTCGTGGACATGAGTTACCACTACTTATTACCAAGTACATTGAATGGACACGGCCCTTCAGTGCGGGTGTGCACATGTTCAGGTCATGAGCGCCCGGTTACCAATCCCGAAAACTGTACCAGTCCTTACTTAACTGCAGTTCACAATGGTCTTGACGTGGATGAACTTGTGGGAGTGTCATTCCCAAACGGTCATTCGACACACCCCTTCTATGCGGCAATGTCATTTCAATTCCGGCATGTATATTGCATTTTGGCCTTGTCACGTCGGAAAGTTCGTCACGTTTCTCAGTCTCGCAGCGGCACGCGACAGTTTGCAATTTTTTTGCATCCCCATCGTACTGATGTAACTGGCATACAGGAACAAACAAGTCATGAACAAAACTCCCAACAGCTTAAGCTGATAGGAAAAGGTGGGCAACGATAGGATCACTCTCACTCGAGTAACAAAATGGAGGGGTGGAAACACATAAGTAGGGATGGAAATATGGAGATGGAATCCGAATTATCCGACATCTGTATCCGCTAAAATGTAAATATGGATATCCGTATCCTTATTTGAATTCAAATGTGATAGTAAAGTGGATACATCCAAATTCGTTTTTGTCAATGCAATGAAGAAATTAACTTTGCAGGGATGAATGTACTACTAAATCTTGAGTAGACCATGCTGGAACTAATTGTTTCGATGGAGATGAAATGAATGCCTTCCGCGAGTCAATTTGAGAGCAGACAAGTTTAATGCACATTTGACATAACAACATGGCATCCCATAATTAACTATATTTACGATTTATCCTGCACCCACTCTCTTACACAACAGCAATGTTTTTTTGAGATCCGCATTATTAGCTAGTAAGTTAGAACTTTGAAGACCGACGACCTAGACGGCCGCGGGTGTTGTCGGACCTGCGTAACCTACGCCCATCTGGTTACGCACGAGCCATGGTGCCCGGTGCAACGTCACTGGATATTGCACAGTGTGCACACGCATGGACATACAGAGGGATGTGAAACCTGCCCAGTCTACATTACGCTGGAGCCACGCTGGGTGCTTGCAAGTTTGGTTAACAAACGCTTTGTGCTTGCCTGCTTACGAGTTTCCACTTCACAAGACGGAGGGAGTACTCCGCACAGTTGTTTAACTTAATAAAAAAAGTTCACGGAAAATGGTGTCCAAAGTACAGTAAACGTCTAAATAAACTATGATATGCTTGTTGGTACTCCATACTCACTAATGAAATGAACCATACCAGCCAAACTACTATCATGTGTCATCAAGTCGCCGTTGCTGCTCTTTTCGTCGGTCGCATCTTATTCGGACCCTGACGACCTCCACTATCTAGATTTCTCTTCCGACCTGAATGCAGATGACCTAATAAATAGGTGGACGCGTTATAAACTCAGAGAAAATGAGATGATACCTTTGATAGGTGGCACTTCACCATCTTGCGGAGGTACAACATCGTCACGAACATCCTCTGCTTGCTCCTGCTCCTCCTCCTCAAGCTCCTGCTCCTACTTGTTCTTCGACTTTCTCTTCTTCGTGAGATGGCACTTTGGCCTGAGGGTGCATACACATTAAATAAACATTTATGTAAACACAAAATATCAACTACTGCTAAGGATGCCTGAGGAGTTCAATGCAGAAACCATGCGTACCTCTTATTTAAGTTGGGGCAACTAGGTTTCGTATGCCCTTTTACCAAGCACTCACTGCATCTGTACTTAGATATACCCTGATTAATTCTTTCGTGGAGGGCCTTTATCCTTTTCGAAGGAGCACCTCTGCGAACAATCCGCAACGGGTCCAAAACAGTTTCAAATTGACAATGTGGGTCGGCTTCAGTAAATATCTTAGGCAAGTGATGATGTTCGTCCTCTTCAAATTGGTGTGCCTTGATGCATCCATATACCTCCTGCAAAGCATCCCTGAACTTCTTTGTTAGGACTGGACTCGGTGAGGCATAGTACGCAACTTTGGTACCCATGTCTCGCATATCACGGAACCTGTGAAAGGACTTGGACAGGTAAAAAATCTGGGTCCTCCTCTCTAGAGGAAATCCAGACTTTGCAGAAATGGTGAGCCTAGACTTCACGCAGGCTCGTGGTAATTTGGCTGCGCCAGTGTGAAACAACACTGCAAACATGTGACAGCATGGGATGGCATCACACTCCAGCTTCTGACAATTGCAGCACAAGTCCGCCTCACCACACGTTGGGTTGGTAGTAGACGTCACGACAAACTTCTTATCTGGCTTGCCATTTCTGTAGGCAATAGTGAATTTCACCATTTTGATGGCATGCTGACCATTCTGAGGTGTCACCATTCCGAAGCTGTATTGTTCATTCTGAACCTCAAAGCGCAAGGACCTGTCGATCTGCTTCTTAACAATATCAAAATTTGCGTGAGTGTAAGTACTAGCATAGTACTTTTCAATCTCAGATGCTTGGGTCGTAGTGAACTAGAATGAATGCCGTGTATTGGCATCCAACATTAACTCAGTTGTCCGCATATGGTACACACACCTCTCATAGTGCTCCAGTAAAGAAACCAGTGTCATTTGGGGATGCAGATACGTGTGCAGCCTTGAATTCAAGCTCTCACTTCGCTGATTGGTGTGGAGTCCAAGGAAATAGTGATTGGCATGGTAAGTTGCAGCCCACAAATTCCTCATGTTATACATCTTTGAAAGCCAAGTGTTTTTGTAGGCCTTGTGTTCCTCTATAAATTTGGACCATTGGCTTTCAAAACTTTCAGGTGTATATGGGCGATACATAAACTACTTGAAGTCACGTTTCAGCTTCTTGCCGTGAAGATGTTTGACCAGGTTGCGATCTATGTGCCAGGTGCAGATTCTGTGGTTGGAATTTTCTGGTACGTCACGGATGGCATTCTGCATTGCGAAGTCTCCGTCAGTGATCACTGATTTGGGGTGCTAGATGGACATTACGCGCAGAAATGTCCGGAGCAACCATATATATGCCTATGTGGTTTCCTGTGCGGGAATGCCACATCCGAATATGACGGTACTACGGTGGTGGTTCACTCCAACGAAAGGGATGAAGGGCAGGTTGTACCGATTTGTACTGTATGTGCTGCCAAACACAAGAACATCTCCAAAAACCTGATAGTCCAAACGAGATTGTGCAGCACACCAGAACAAGCACTTCAAATGTCCCTTGTCATCTTCTACGTAATCGAAGTAGAACCCAGCATTATCTGTTCTGCGGGCCCACAAGTGCTTGAGCAGTGTTCCTGCATCGCCATCTGCTAAGATCTGCTTCTTTCGCTGGTCGCAGAATTTGTATAAGTCCTTTGTTGTGAAGCCTACTCTGTCGTATCCTCCGTGCTGCTGGTCCATGACATCCATAATCTAGTTTTTCTTGAGCCCTGCTATTTTGTGGGAGGTGATTTCTGCCATTTGTCCATGACGTCCATAATCCGTTCTGCATGGCACATGCAACACCGACTGGGTCGTGTCGATTTAGCGCGTACTCACCGTGCGTGCTGCTTGATGCAACACCACTGGTTCCATATGTATGCGTAACCTAAACCCGTTCGTACCTGCACGGAATCGGTTACACACCTTGATGCTGCAACACCGACTGGGTGGTGCCGATTCGACGCGTAACCTGCATCCGGTCGTGTTGATCCTGCGTGTCACCTGCACCAGCTTCGGTTACGCGTGATTCGGCTACGCACCATCCGTTCTTCATGGTGCGTGCAACACCGACTGCGTTGTGTCGATTCAGTGCGTAACCTGTACAGGTTACACACCGTCTGTGCTTATTGATGCAACACCGACTGGGTCGTGTCGATTCAGCGCGTACGCACCATGCGTGCTGCTTGATGCAACACCACCGGTTCCAGATGTATGCGTAACCTGAACCCGCTCGTACCCACACGGACTCAGTTACACACCTTGATGCTGCAACACTGACTGGGTGGTGCCGATTCGGCGCATAACCTGCATCCGGTCGTGTTGATCCTGCGCGTCACCTGCACTGCACCAGCTTCGGTTACGTACGATTTGGCTACGCACCATTCGTTCTTCATGGCGCGGCGCATAATAACATAAGAAATAGGCTTCGGTTGTACTCCGTATGTGTAACCTACACCCACTAGGTTATGCACCATCAGTGCTGCTGCATGCATAGGGCAACTACGACTGGGTAACGCACAGACTCGGTTATGCACCATTCAGGCAACACCGACTCGCAGGTGCAGGCAGCACTGATAGTGCGTAACCGATCGGGGGTAGGTTACTCGCAGGATCGATAGGACCGGATGCAGCAGGGATGGTTACGCCGAATCGGTGATCGGCTAGGTGCAGGTTACGACAGTCTGGGTTATTTGCTATTTTTATTTGTATTAGCAGTGAATATAAAACAGCAAAAATAGAAAAGGGTGCAAAGGCACTAATATAATATAGATGCATGCATGCATCTATCCGATCCAAAACAAGGTCAACATATATATATTATGAATTCTGAATTCATCCGATGGCACTAGATTGATCTTCTCCATTCCCGTTATTACTACTACTGCTAGTACTAGACAAGAGGCCGGCCGTTTCGTCTCCACCAGCAAACTAACTGCTGCATCATATCATCAGCCAGTAGCGCAGCGACGTGGGATCTGGTGGGGTGGCCCATGTTGCACACACCTTCCTTGACCTGGTGTTTATTATTTGCTCGATCTCCCGGCCCGGAGATTACTACTCGTCGTCACCACCTGTATTATATTATTGCGAGACAAGAAAAGGCAACCAAGTTAGAGGCAGCAGAAGCACACTCGTCGATATATATACATGACGACGGAGTATATATGTATATTATTAGCACCTGCCATACTGGAGGGATCGTCTTCGTCAACTTCAATGGATGGAGCATCAGGAGCTGCAGGTGGATCGTTCAGGATGTACTGATCCGCCGAGATGTCGTCATCATCTGCCTTGTACATCGCCCCAATTGCGGCCAGAACATCCAAAAGTTCCTTCTCCAACTCACTCATCAACTGCGCATGCCCATGCATGACGAACAAGAAAATGAGGAGATGGAAATTAAAATAATTAAACCGCGCAGAGTGTAGTGCGGGAGGAACACCACAAGATCAAGCATCCCACCAGTATACGTATGTACCTCAATGTCATCTTCATGCACAGGCGGTTCTTCGATGGTGGGATGAGCAAGAGCATCCGGCTCATCAAACAGTAGACGCTTGGCAGTGGGCGGCGGCGATGGTTTGTCCATCGTCTGCAGACATTTGGTCGGGGAACTTACATCATCAGTATCAGAAGTCTCGGGTCGGTGCTTCGAAGGTGTTTGCCTGGACCTGGAGGCACCAACAACCACCTCTTCTGGCACTGCTGGTGTAGTCATAGGTACTACTGTACTACGACGACTATACTACCTGCATCCCCTGGGAAAACCACTAATTGTTTCTAGTAAACCTACAGTAAAATGAGATGCTACAGTATGAATGAATAATGGACCAACACACCTCCCGGTCCTTGTTTATATAGCTACTGCAGTGAAAGGGCCAACAGATCTGAGAGAGAGATGGAAACGATCGTCTCATTAGGGAAGCCTCCGTGCACCACGATCCCGAAATTGCCGGGGCCGGCCATGGAATGCGAGCAACAACCAACTTGCTACACACACGTTCGAGATTCTATGCTGCGTGCGTACCGCACGAGGGCCGCACGGGTGCCGTGTGGGCAACCCAGGTGGTTGCACGTAGCACGCAGCGTGGCTAGACCAGACAGGTTGCGCACTCATCATCTCAAAGTCTGCGTATCTCGGGGAGGTTGCAATAAGCACCATGGGATCGATAGCGTGTCACCCGACGACGATCGATCCCAACGTACAAATTACGCATGTTAAATGCTGAATAGGAATGGTTATTTTCATTCATTTAAATTAGTTTGCTCCAAGCAGCGTGACTCCAGCGTAACTGAGACCCTGCAGGCTACGGCGCTACGCATTCCTCTCTTAGAGCTTACCGTCCCGGAATGTCGGCGGACTCGGTTACGCACCATCCGATAGGGTGGTGTCGATTCTGCGCGTAACCTGTAGCCCTGGGATTATGCATGAATACGGTTACGCACCATCCATGATGCAGAACTGGCTGTTGCATGACCCTAACAGCATCTCAAAGAGTTCTCTATTTTTTCCTCCTAAAACCTTGCAGTTTTAGAACTCCTAAAATGATATTGGGAGAAAAAAAGAATGACATCTCCAACAGTTTCTAATAAATGACTTCTAAAATGGCAGAAAAAAACTAAAACCGACGCACGCATACGCCGGAAGTGCGTCAAGGCAGATGCGGTGCACCTTTTGGTTGCGGCGGATGTGGGCGGTTGCACGCAGAACGCAGCGTGGCTCCAGCGCAACCAATACCGGACAGGTTACGCATGCCTCTCAAAGTCCGTTTATCCCGGGGAGGTTGCAATACACCAAGACCAGTACAACCCAGGTGGTTGCAGCACGCTGCGGAGCTCTCGGTTATGCAAGCCTCTGTAGGTTGTACCACTAGCTAGCACGCAGCCAGGCTGCATTGTTCCTGCAACACCGACTACGTTACGCACAATAGGCTTCAGATGTATGCGTAACCTGACCCATGCTGCATCCGGTGGTGTCGATTCTGCGCGTTACCTGCACTAGCTGCTCGGTTACGCACCATCCAGGCTGCAACCGCCTGGAATACGCACGCACACCTATAGGCTCCAGATGTATACGTCACCTGAACCAGCACGGACTCGGTTACGCACCTTCATGCAGCAACACCGACTAGGTGGTGTCGATTCGGCGCGTAACCTGCAACACCTTAGTAATGTTTCCGTTCGTTTCGGTGATGCCTTTCCATCAACTGATTGCGTGCGTTACGGCATGAACGACGGTTTCGCGGGAACACCGCCAATCTCTCTCTCAGGCGGTTTACATTCTCTCCCTCCATTTTGGTAGACCCAGATCGCGGAAGAGGAGGAGGAAGAGGTTTATGCTCATGTCCGTCGCGTCGGAGAAATCGTCTTGTGTCCCTCATCTTGGCAAGCAAGGCGCACCGGACAGCAATGCGACGCCGACGACACAGAGTTCCGACGGCAGATCAACAGTGACTTCCGATGGCAAACCACAGTCGACGACAACGTCAAGGAAGCGGCCTCTTAGTCCTAGTGAAGAAAAGGTAGCACCTCCGACCGGCAGCGCCGCCCATCCTCGGAGGCGGCGGCCCAACAACTTCAATTCCGGTGGCCCATTGTCATCTGTTGATGGACGTCCAAGTGTCCCTCATCTTGACAAGCAAGGTGCACCGAACGGCAATGCGACGCCGATGACATAGAGTTCCGACGGTAAATCAACGGTGACTTCCGATGGCAAATCACAGTCGACGACGAAGTCAAGGAAGCGGCCTCCTAGCGAAGAAAAGGTAGCACCTCCGACCGGCAGCGGCCATCCTCGGAGACGGTAGCTCGACTTCAACTCCGTTGGCCCATTGTCGTCTACTCCGGAGGTATGTAACACACCATCAAGATTCCATATGATGCATTTATTGATTACTCTCTCTCTGTGACCAGATACCAATCAGTTCTACTTCTACCATTTCTTTGAAGCGCTCGAGCCTATGCATACGACACACTACCGTACCTAGGCCTATACAGTGCGCTTATTGATTACTCTCTTTCCGTGACCAGATACCAATTAGTCCTATCATTTCTTCGAGGACGCCGTTTCAACTCGCGGGTGTCGTGAGCAAACTCTTAGTAGCAAGAAAGGAAAGCCTACGGTCATTCGGATTCGAGTGCTTGCTACACATGCCCAATATATCCCTAGATCGTGCCCTGCTGATGTCTCTTGTCAACAAGTACGAGCCAGATAAAAAAGCTTCCAGAATTGGTGACAAGCTGGTCCGGTTGATGCCATTAGATGTGAAGGACATCGTGGGTCTACCAATCGAAGGAAAAGAGGTCAAAATGGATGGCAACTATAATGAAACTCTGCATACCCAACACGGAAGTGCAAAGAAGAAATTATTATTGACAGAAATTGAAGAAAGGCTCCTACAAAGTAATGGTCCTGGAGATACATTCTTGCTTCGTGACTTTTTCCTATACTGCCACAAGGTGTTGTTTGCACCCGATATGTATCCATGTATTCCAGTCAATGTCTTGCAGCTAGTGGAGAAAGTGGAAAAGATACCTTCCATGAACTGGGGTGTTTACATGCTCAATCATCTGCATAATTGTCTTGCTACATTCAGAAATGGAGTGAGAGAAGAACTTGGAAAGACACATATCCTTCAAGGAAACCTACTATTTCTGCACGTAAATGATATTATCAATATCTGATCGATGACATGAAACATCAAGATGCTTAACCTCAATTCTTCATTGTATGCAGCTCTGGTACTTTGAACATGTTCACGTGGATAAAAATGAAATCTATCCTAAACGACGTCAATACCCACTAATGCGACATTGGACAAAACAATTAACAGAGGACCGGCTCATGATGGAACAGCAACATACACAAAAAAGAGAGGCAAATTCCTTGCAATTACTGTTGTCGTCCATGCATACAGAGAGTTTCATTCTATATATCCATTTTGTGACTCGTGTTTATATATGTCCTGTTCTTGCAAAAGGTATTTGAGAAGCTTCGAGACTACCGCGATACATCAAAAACCACTGAAAACGAGACCGGTAATGGCCCTCGGGACAGATCAACCAACAACACTACTAGTCCACAAACACCATCAGTTCTCCCCTTAAACAACAATGCTGGAGTTGGTGATGATGATGTAAGCCTAGACTACATCCATTTAATGAACCAGTTTAGAATTATTTTTGTGCCATGATTCACTCCATTGCATTGTTGTTACAGGCGTATCTCCTAGGCATACAAAGTCAGATTGCCGTTGATTTACATCAGGAGCAGGTGTACAAGTCCAGAGTAACTAGTGTACGTATGGATTTCACAACTGCATCTTTATTTAATTGCATGTCTTTGTTACTGTTGACATTTCTTAACGTAATCACCTAAGAACAGGTTTGGAACCCATCCAGGTAATAGCACCAGAAATGCTAGTTGGTAAATCTTAACGTTTACAGAGATCCGCAAGCGCACAGAAGTACCATTGTAGCATTTCCCCAAAGGAGTATTCCAAAGGGTATCGAATCCAAGGAAGGCATTGGCAGAATGACAAATCAACTCTATTACAATGAGTATAGATCATAGACGGAAACAAACCAGACACTCAAGTGCAGGGGTAAAGATATGATAATGGGGGTAGTGTGATCACACACACACTCACTCTCTCTCTAGAGAGTCCTAGGCATAGAACGCGACACACGAGTTAGTTCTAGGTTCTAATGTACTATACACATAAAGCTGGAAAAAACGAGTTAGATACACTAGCGTTGAAGAACATTGACTTGAGCATCCAGGTACCATGGGGAGATAACCTCCCGCGTTGCTTCTCAAAACTCCGGTTGTTATATTTTAGACTCCTACAGCTTATCCAAACGTGGGGGATTTCAGAGGACCAACAGCTGTCACTACCGCGGCCTACCCCAAGACAAACCGTGGGATAAACTCATAAGTAAGGTAGCTACGCAACCCAAGCACCATGCTTACATTGTTAGCCGGACTTGACTTGCTCAATGTGTATGATTCCTCACCAAGGCTTTGATTTGCCTTCTTTCACTACCAACTCCTAATAAGCTGATATGTGGAGCTGTAGGTAGGGAAAACATGTGGCATACCTTTTTCTCATGTATTGTCGAGTCGAAAACCGGATCCTTGGGAGAACAAGTCATACACCCTGATCAAGATGTGCAATAGTGTGTGTATGGTGGATGGATAATGAACTCCTATTTGCATGATTTTACTCTCCTCCTTTTCGAAAATTTTGAGACGCCATCCCCGTCGCCAGGCATCCGGTGACCCTATCTAGGTTACTCACTAGTGACCCTGTCTCCAGAAACACTAGAACGACGTGGTTCCCCAAGAGGAACGGTCAGTGGCCCTTGGCCGTACAAACGGAAATCCGGGTTAGGTAACCGAATCTGGTTTGCGTGGCCAGGGTAAAAGAAAACCAAGGAATCATCCGAACCCTTTTTAAGAGTATGTCCTTGAATCAGATATGCCTCATCTATCATGGCCCGCGGAGAATCAATGTAGGGAACGTTAGCCCCTATTGAAATCCCAAGACTCGAAATGATACGTGTGATCAGGGACGTACACTCAATAGAACCCGTCATCCTAAAATTTGTTAACCACTGCCGAATCCTAGCTTGCACTATGGCGATTCTGATTCGTCTGACCGCGGCGTATAAAATCCTCATCTCGTCTGTGTGCACAGTTCGAACATCATCCCTCAGAAAGAGAGTAATGGCGAGCAACTTGTGCCACAGTCGAAGAGTAGGATGCGTGATATCGTTGCACCGAGGTGCTAACTTGCCATGGACAGGTCGACCAGAGATCTCTTCCCCAAAACTATCTCGAACAAAATCACTGCAAGCTTGATCGAGAGAAATAGCACAACGACGATGAAAACCGAGAGCACAACTAAGATCATGCCATGAGACTCGATACGACGTTCCATGGAAACGAAACGTAATACTGGCCTCATCCTCCCGAAGAGTACAGAGGAACTGAATGGTGAGAGGCCTAGAACCGATCTCCCACACCGGAACAAAGTTCTCCCAACCAAGAGCATGCCAAATGGAATCAAACTCGGAGTCCATACCTGTTTTCTCGAGAAGGGCCGAGTCGAACTCCTTGGTGTTGGCAAAGACTCGATCCTTGATGAGAGCATAGGCCTATCTCTCCCGGTCGTCCCTCAAGTCGATTAAGGCGGCATCGGTGTTGATCACCCCTTCGGCTCGTGGTGTAGGTAGCTCTTCCTCTTCCTCTTCTTCACGGTCGGTTGACATTGGACTTGGTGTAGCTCCGGAGTGGTGAGATGAGCCCTCTCCGTCTCTAGAACGGCGTGAGCGGGTCACCTTCCGGTATGCACTGGCAATCCAACTCATCTTGCACAACAATGGGACAACACGAGCAACTTGGTGATGGGTTAGTGAAATTGAAATGAAATCCTTACCGAGCTTGCTCCACCAATATTCAATATTCAGCGACAAATTGGACAGAGTGCTTGACACTTCCACTTGAGCAAGAAATCCAAGAAAACCAAAGAGCAAGAGCAAAGAGGGAGAGAGGGTAATGGAAATGAGTGAATGGGTGAAGAAACCCCTCAATTCCCCTTCTATTTATAGGCAACCGAGCCAGGCACCGGGGTAGAGGACAAGGGCAACGGCTAGGAGCCGTTGGAAGAGGCGGGGCCCACTTGACCGTTGGCCAGGGTCGGCCGACCCCTGGGGTCGGTCGACCCCCTGCCGGGCCCGCCTGCTTCCAACTTTTTGCAACAGCTCTCTAACGGCTACCTGATGTCCTGCCCAGATGTCTAGGTCCAGATTCGCCCAAAATGTTGCTCGAAAAATTATTCTTTGATTTTCCACTCAAGACGTTATTTTCAGAATTTTATTTGAAAAGGGAAATTGGCTAGAAAAATCTAGCATGCAGATGCAAGGTCGGAAAAATCAAATATGCATTTGGAAAAATCAAATAAAACTTTAGTAGGGAAATATGAGATAAATACCAATTTTACCTTTTTGGCAAAAAGGACTCATCTTTTTAAGTCTGAGAGCGAGACTTTTCTCGGCGATTAATTCCACTCGTCACCCCATTCCCGAGAAATTGATGGAGATGACTTCTGTATTTCCCGCCATACCCTTCTTGTTTTCTTAGGCTTTATTGGAGTGGTGGGAAGTTGCGGGGGCTGTAGCTCCGTCCATGCCCCTGATTGCTCATTTTGGCCCTGCAGTGTATAGCATTTCTCTTTTGGTGTTTGAAATCGGAACATCAAGTTCCTCTTCCCAATGCGGAATCGGATCGTTCCGGCTCCTACATTGATCCTTGCGTTGGTGTCACTCAGGAACGGTCTCCCAAGAATGAGAGGCATTCCCTCATCATCTTGCATATCAAGGACCACGAAATCCGCCAAGATGCATGAACCTTGGACGAATACCAATAAATTCTCTACGATCCCCTCTGAATATCGGATCGATGCATCAGCAAGTTGGACGGCTGTCGCAGTTGGAGTTAGAGCTGGATACCCCAATTGTTAAAACATGGCCTTGGGCATAAGGTTAACACTTGCACCAAGGTCACAAAGACAATGCTTAATCTTCTGGTAGTATATCTTGCAGGTGATAGCCGGATAACTAGGATCTTTCGTGTGTGTAATTGTTGAAGATTCCCATGGGTCAAGTATTTGCTGTATAGGCTTCCCTGCATAGTCAGTGGCTTGTGTCCGCCCAGAATGATTACCCTATCTGGTGGACACTACACAAACATTCTCACAGGAGGACACAGGTTGCCCCGGAATCTTCCCGTCTTCAGCAGAGGGAACCAAGATAGCTAACTGAGCCAACTGGGTTTCTATCATCTTATTAAAGCTCAACTGGTTCTTAAGAGCAAACGAAAGGCTATCAATTTTAACATTAAGGCTCTCAAAGGCCTTATTATAGGCAGCTGTTTTCTTATTAAAGCCTTCATTAATCTTAGCTTGCCCAAAGACTAGATCTTTCAAGGTAGGTTGGTTTGGGTTGAAAGAATTACCTTGATTACCCCCTTGATAGTAAGGGCATGATTGATTCCACGTTTGACCTCCTTGTGGACGATAACCGTTGTTATTACCGTTCATGTACATCACATCCTCCTGAGTAGTAGGGCAGTAGTTCCCTGAATGCCCAGTATTACCACAGACTTCGCAAGTCATGCGAGCATCCATAGCTTGAGTAGTGGTCGCCATGGCAGCCTTCTCATTGGCTAGATCATCCATTATCTTCATCATTAGGTCCATCTTGGCTTGCAACATATCCGCTTCCTTGACGGTATGTGTACCCCTTTGACGTGGCTGGAGTCGATCATCACTCCACCCTTGATTGGTAACCATCTTCTCTATCAGTGTAGTAGCTTTAGTGATAGTGAGAGAGAAAAAAGCCCCTCCAGCTGCAGCATCAATATGGCCTCGGGCTGTCGGAGTCAGCCCATTATAGAAACTCTGAAGAATAAGCCAGTTGTCCATCCCATGATGAGGACAAGCCAGGATGTACTCCTGGAGTCTCTCCCAAGCTTCGGGGATAGTCTCATTTGCTGTCTGCTAGAAACTTGAAATTCGCCCCCGAAGGACATTGGTTTTGCCCAACGGAAAGAATTTCACGAGGAATGCTGCGGAGCACTTTGCCCAAGTGTTAATCTCTGCACGGTTAGCATAAAACCACTGCTTTGCCTTTCCCAAGAGGGAGAAGGGAAACAGTCGCATACGAATAGCATCTTCCTTCACTCCTCGTATAGTGAAGGTACTGCATAGTTCTAGGAACTGCTGCAGGTGGGCGCTCGCGTCTTCATTAGGCTTGCCACAGAATCGCCTAGCCTGTACCATCGTAATTAAGCCAGTCTTGATCTCGAAGTTTCCATTCCCAGTGTTGATCACGAGGCCTGTCGGCACCTAGTCAGCAGAGGGAGCAGAATACTCACGAAGAGTCTTCTCGACAGGGTTGGCCATGGAAGTTGATGCGAATGGCACAAAGGAAGCTAGATCGACTTCCGAATGTTCACGAGAAGGAGAGCCGAAATGATTTCGTGCCTTCCTTACGAGTGACTCAGGATCTTCAGTAAAATTCGATGGCAAGTAGAAACCAGTCATGCACTACCTAACTTCATCATCAATAGACAAAGAAGACAATCCAAGTTAGCCTGCATTGAGAACTGTTTTATTCCTGTCATGATTATAAACATATGCGAAGTGTTGATATGTCATCCTTAAGCCTTCCCCGGCAACGGCGCCAGAAATGCTTGTTGACATTTCTTAACGCAATCACCTAAGAACAGGTTTGGAACCCATCCTGGTAATAGTGCCAAAAATGCTGGTTGGTAAATCTTAGCGTTTACAGAGATCCGCAAGCGCACGGAAGTACCATTGTAGCATTTCCCCAAAGGAGTATTCCAAAGGGTATCGAATCCAAGGAAGGCATTGGCAGAATGTCAAGATCAACTCTATTGTAATGAGTATAGATCATAGACGGAAACAAACCAGACACTCAAGTGCAGGGGTAAAGATATGATAATGGGGGTAGTGTGATCACACACACACTCACTCTCTCTCTAGAGGGTCCTAGGCATAGAAGGTGACACACGAGTTAGTTCTAGGTTCTAATGTACTATACACATAAAGCTGGAAAGAACGAGTTAGATACACTAGCATTGAAGAACATTGACTTGAGCACCCAGGTACCACGGGGAGATAACCTCCTGCGTTGCTTCTGCACAACTCCGATTGTTATATTTTAGACTCCTACAGCTTATCCGAACGTGGGGGATTTCGGAGGACCAACGGCTGTCACTACCGCGGCCTACCCCAAGACAAACCATGGGATAAACTCATAAGTAAGGTAGCTACGCAACCCAAGCACCATGCTTATGTTGTTAGCCGGACTTGACCGGCCCGGGCTATTCTGACCCAGGTCAAGCCACCAGATAAACCAGCCAATTACACCGAGTACCGTAGCTTAAGCACAGACTTCATACAACGCAATGATGTCATCTAATTAGATCAAACCAGGTTAAGTACACAAACGGATTCGTGCTTTCCTATGTCTGTTCAACTGGATCAAAGGGTCGTGTTCGCGAAGAACACGAGCCTCTAACTTATGAACAAACACCAGAAACATGTGAAAGTCACCCGTCAAGTGGATCGAAAGGCCTTGTTCATCAAGAACAGGAGCCTCTAAATGATGAACAGATGAACAACACATGAACAAATCACTCATGCATACTAACACAACTTTATATGGAACAGATAAATAACTGAAGTAAATCAAAGTCATACAAATGAAATAAGATACAAGACAACTCATACCTAGATCCCAAAGTAGACTTGGAACCTGAATTAGAACTACTCTAGCCTACCTCCTAGCTTTGAGACTAAAAGTGAGAGAGGTGTTGCAAGAGTGGATGTCTCATAAGTGAGCCCCCTCTCCTTCTATTTATAGGCCCGTGCACCGGCGAAGAACGGAGGCAAACACCCCGGGGATGGCGCCTAGGACCAATGGAGAGCCACCACGTGGAAGCACAGGAGAGGCCTAGCCAAGGTCGGTTCAGTCGACCTGTGGGGTCGGCCGACTGCCTGGTGGGCCCCCCTGGCTCGTGCTTTCTCCTGGTGGCTGCCTTGTGGGTCGTTAGGTCGGTTCCCAGTGTCCACCCTGTTTTGGTGCGGTTTGCTTGCCTTTGTGGGCCCATGGATCCATGTGAAGTCCACGTGTCACACTCTGATTCGTCGGGGGTTTCTTCACTTGGATTGCTTGCATGGCATGCATGCATGGCTCCCTAGTTGGCAGGTTTGCATGCATGGCATCCTTGTTGGCAGCCCACCTAGGATGAGGTGATGTGGCATGGACCCTAGAAGGTGAGTTTGGCACTCTTTTCTTGATTATTTTCCTGTAATCAAATAATCTCCAAGGACAAGTGGAACTACATTATTCTTAACTAAATACATGTAAGAAATGCCTTATGCTCCTTTATTCATGAGTATATTGACGGCTAAAGTAAGCACTTAACAGCCGTCAACAGTTACTTGACATATGTTGCTCACACAGGGCATCCTTGAACTTTGTGGACACATTCTCAACTACAGTACGCACCGATATAATCGATACAATTGGCAGGTAAAAGTTCTCGTTATTCCAGTATTTCACATGGGCAATGAAAGAATATGTTAAGCATGTACAAACCACCTTTACCACAAGCTTACATTATTCAACGGTCTTGCGGTGCCAGGAGAATATAAATGACCATGGGCAGATGACATTATCAAATGTAAACAGGGCAAAAGCATATGGAAATCTCCATTTTGGAGATGGTGACTACGTGCTGACTGCTACGGATGAAGAGGTTTTAAGCTTCCTCACAAAAAGTTATAAAGAAGCAACTGTCCTTGTTATCCATGGTGTACATTTTCGGGTTAGTACTCTACTGCCTAATGCTACTGGTACTAAAGAATGGATCTTAGGTGAAACCAATCGAGCAGCTGGGCAAGTGAGTGCAGATAAATTTATATGTTTCTGGAATCCATGCATATTATTCCTAAGTTATAGATCAGGTTATGAATCATCACATGGCTAATTGTTTAAGTTACTTTAACCATGTTTCCTGCAGATAATGGATGCTTTTGCTTTTATAGTCGGCATAGAAAATGAAAGGGTGGCTTATGTTGACACCAATATAACAGAAGTGGTCTTAGCAAAAGAAAAGGGAAAGAAAGGAACATATGAGAGACAAAAGAAGATGGTATCTGTAGGGGAAGTTTCCTCACACGAGACATGGTGTATTTTCTCGTTATCTTCCCTACTTTTTTCGCTTATTCTTGCACCTGATATATAGTACCAACATTTGCATTAACCTATATGAGAACCTATATCCATCTCAGGTTTATATTCCTATACACATTGAAGGTCATCATTGGGCTCTTCTTGTGTTCAATATTACCAAAAAGAAGGTTCAAGTACTGGACCCGTTAATCTTCAGTGATGATATTTGGCAATTGAGCCAAGTAGTATCATTGGTGAGCATCAAATACATTATTACTCATCTGGTCAGCAATTTCCCCACGTGTATCTTTGTTGAGTAGACAGAATCAGTTCAGTGTTGCATTGATGCTCACATTTCAAAAAGTGGACGTAGCGATGGACAAATTGAAGTCAAAAAGTGGAAGGTAGTTTATCATAAGAATATACCAACACCACGAGATAGGTAAGCTACAGTACTGTCCTAGTGCAGCCATGTGCAGTCCATGCATGTAGACCTGGATTAATAATACATACATCCTTAGCTCAACTTGCAGCACTTATGTCATAAAGTACATGATGCACTGGAACGGGGATACCCTTAATGAGTTGTTTACTTCGGTACGTCTGCTTGTGCTTGCACCCTGAATGTTATGATATACAAATGGAGTAAAACTTATATATAAGTTCTGTGGACATTTGTTACCTTAGGATGAATTGGATGTATTTCAGAAGAAGGTTTGCTGTAGATTGATGCTCTCCGTGCATAACACATTTGAAGGGCGATATTCGTACAGCGTACCTATTGCGGTTGGTGTATATATTTAAAATGATATTTAATGTCCAACGTATATTTCGTGTTTTGTGAATCTGACATCCATTTTTTTTCCTTTTTGTATAGGAATCTGATGTTTTAGGATTTTCATTAGTAGAAGAACAATCATGTGAAGCGCAAACAGAAAAAGTACAATCTTTCCAAGAAGAAAAGAAAATAAACAATCCAGGAGATATAGTTGCGAAAAGAACACGGTCTCAAACGAAGATGACTACACAACTAATGTATGATTCCATGTCAACACTACCAACATCCACTTCGAAGAGGAAGAAGTGTGGGCGGCCACGGAAAAAACCACGACCTAGTTGGATAGTGGGGCAATTTCAAAGAGGAGAAAGTGCTAGGTATTGTGTGATTTCTTGGTCTCTTATCTGGTCAACGCCGGCCATGATCCGCGCTGGAAAGGGAACGACATACAGGTGAAGTAGATCCATATCCAGTAGTGCAACAATACAATAGTGATTACAAATTTAAAGGGATCGATGGTTAGGAATTGATCACGTTGACAGAGAGCGGGTACTCGAGGCGGGAACTCACCGAAACCACCAGGACGTTGGTCGATCGTCGGGGATCGGAGAACCAGATCACGGGGGGACGGCGGCGTTAAGGGTAGTATGGCCAAGGGTGAGAGAGGACGAAGCGTCAATCTGATGGCCCGAACCTGTATAAATCCTTGTGTCTTTGTGTTCCTGCGTTACCATCTTGCTCTTGATTCCGCTACCCGGCCCCTCCACACAATCTACCACCATCGTCTACCCCATATGGAGTATACTACTAGCCGACCTGTGGTTTGGTTACACGCTACTTGTACTCCCTCCGTACTCCGTAGACACCATGGCTCATGCGTAACCGCCTAGGCGAGGGTTACGCAGGTTCGACACGACCCAGTCGGTGTCGGTGGTGTTGCAGGAGCAGGAGCCGTGCAGCATGGATGGTGCGTAACCGAACGGGTGTAGGTTACTCGCAGAATTGACAGGACCGGATGCACATCATGGATGGTGTGTAACCAGGTCTACGTGCGTAACCCAGTCGGTGTTGCAGGAGCCACGCAGAATAGATGGTGCGTTACCCTGCCGACCGGGGGCAGGAGCCAAATGAACTGGGGGTTCGACACGACACGACTCGCCGTGTTGCGCGGCAACCGCAATGAAGCGTGCATAACCCAGGCGGTTATCACAGAAACCTGCACCGCGTCGGTACACATGACACACCCCGTCATGAAGGTGCGTAACCTAGTGTGTGCTCAACCGCAGAGTCGGTGTTGCATCAAGCAGCATGGAAAAAAATTACTTTCAGGGAATCTTTCATGCATGGAGTACTAAATTTCGTCTTATGATTTTGCACGTAGTTGTGAAAATAGTTTTGCAAATTGACTTTATTTAATACTCCCTCCATTCCTTTATATAAGCAATTTGTGTCTAAATATAAGCATTCCTAGGGATAGGACAAAATTAAATGGGGTTGGTGGGTAGGTAGAGAGTTGGTGGGTAGTGTAAAATGAGGGGTATAGATGTCATTTCCTTCCACAGTTATTTGTTGAGTTTGAACCCTTGGAATGCTTATATAAAGGAACGGAGGGGCCGCCGTCACCTCCTCGATCCCCCCACCTCATCCGCACCCGCCACCGACGACCTCCCTCTATCCTCAGCAGGCTCGGATCTGGCGCGTGGCGACCTCTCCCTCGGGGATTCCGGCGGCGACGCTGGGTGGTGGGGACCGCAGCGGAGCAGGAGGCGGCCTCCCCGGAGAGGGCGTGAGCCGAGATCCGTCCCCGACGGGCGGAGCAGGGGCGCAAGGCGAGGCGGGAGGAACAGCGGTGCGACCTCCCTCCTGTGCCCTCTCCCTCCCATCGAGATCCAGCGCGGAGAAGCTCAAAGCACAATGCCAAATCTTCTTGACTTCTTTGCCTGTACAAAGCTATTCCAAATCCAATCTGCTTCTGTAATAATACCCTCATAATATTGTAGAGGCGATATGCCCTTCTTGACAAATTTTTTGATTAAGTCGGATTTGAATTTAATTTTCTTTAGCACTACAGCCTTCACAGGTTCCTTTGAAGCCTCTAGTATCTTAAACTTAGGCTTCTAAGCCTTCACAGCTTTCTTTGAAGCCTAGGTTTAAGATACCAGAGCCTTCAAAGAAAGCTGTGATGGCTGCAGCGCTAAAGAAAAATTAAATTAAAATCTGACTTAATCAAAAAAGTTGTCAAGAAGCATGTATCGCCTCTACAATATTACGAGGTATTATTACAGAAGCAGATTGGAACAGCTTTGTCCAGGCAAAGAAGTCAGAAGAATTTTAGAACAGTAGCAAAGAGCAGAGTAGCCGGGTACAAGTGAGGTGGGAAGATACCACACCTCCAGCTACAGATGAAACCGTATCCAAAAACCCTAGGTACGAGGAGGTGCTCCAGCGCACTGTAAGATAACGAAATGACACACTAATGTTGTTCATCGACCAGTACTTATAAGCAAGTTACTAACAACATATTGTACCCTTGCAGCGTATGTTTCCTCTGAACATTCACAGAGGCGGTGTCCTTCGCCAAACCAGGAAGATGTGGTAACCAAAGCCCTGGGAAACAAGGATCAAGATGGGTGTGAGGAATAAACTCGTGTTCAGGTTTTACTCTGTTTTCAGTTGGGCTTTTTGTTAGATTGTGGGGCTCTGCGGATCAGAGCCGCGTCTTGTCCAACGTCTTTCCAATACAAAGTGATTAGAAGCTCCTGCTCAACATCCCAATTCAGAACCCATAGAATTTGTTGTTTTTGGCCGGAGGAACCACCCTTCGCCTCCAGGTACCTGACTTTTCTAGTGCTTCACGGCATACTGTTCACCATCTCGCATCACCATGGTTACGTACCACTCAGGCTTCACGGTGCTGGCAACACCGTCTCGCAGGTATCGGGCAACACCATTCAGAACGCAGCCCGATACCGGACAGGTTACGCATGCCCTTCAAAGTCCGCCTATCCCGGGGAGGTTGCAATACACTAATATGCACCATGGCCCGCGCGTAACCACAAGTTACGCATGTAAAACCCAAGTTGCACCAAGCCTCTATATTGTTTGTTCCTGCAACCAGGCTCTGTAGGTTGCACCACTAGGTAGCACGCAGCCAGGCTGCATTGTTCCTGCAACACCGACTGCGTTAGGCACAAATAGGCTTCAGATATATGCGTAACTTGACCCATGCTGCATCCGGTGGTGTCGATTCTGCATGTTACCTGCACCAGCTGCTCGGTTATGCACCATCCAGGCTGCAACCGCCTGGAATACTCACACGCACCTATAGGCTCCAGATGTATGAGTAACCTGAACCCGCTCGGACACGCACGGACTCTGTTACGCACCTTCATGCTGCAACACCGACTGGGTGGTGTCGTTTCATCGCGCAACCTGCATCTGGTCGTGTCTATCCTGCGCGTCACCTGCACCAGCTTCAGTGACGCACGGTTCGGCGATGCACCATCCGTTCTACATGGCGCGTGCAACACTGACTGGGTTACGCACGGTGTCGGTTACGCACCATCCGTGCCGCTTGATGCAACACCGACTTGGTTGCATGGTGGAACACTGACTGTGTTACGCAGAGTGTCGGTTACGCAAAAACCACGCTGTATCCTCTGTCGTGTCGTTTCATCGCGTAACCTTGAGCCGATGAGGTTACGCAAAATCCATGCTGCATCCGGTCGTCTCGAATTTGCGCGTAACCTTTGCAGGTTACGCGCCGTCCGTGCTGCTTGATGCAACACCACCGACTGTCTCTTGTCGAATCAGCGCGTAAGCTGCACAGGTTACGCTCCGTACGTGCTGCTTGAGCAGCAACACCGACTCGATTAAGCACGGACTAGGTTACGCACCTTTAATACGGCAGGCTGCATGGTGCAACACTGACTGCGTTACTCACGGCGACGGTTACGTACGCATGGTGCAACCTCCAGCAAATTCGTACCCTCTAGGTTACGCACCATCCATGCTGCATGCAACACCGTCTCGCAGGTGCAGGCAACACTGAAAGTGCGTAACCGAACGGGTGTAGGTTACTCGCAGGATCGACAGGACCAGATGCAGTAGGGATGGTGCGTAACCCTCGGCTGGGTGCAGGTGCCCTGGATGCCAGCTTCTTGGCAACGCACCCCGAAGGCCCCAAAACATATCAACTTTATATGGCACTCCCTCCATTCTCTTTTGATAGGAATACTCCGTATTTCTAAAAATCAGATTTTTACAAATGATAGTCCTATTTGCCATTGGTGTGGGCCGTGGCAATAAATGGCATAGATAACAATGAGTATCATGAGTAGAATGCCATTTGACCGAAGAGAAGTTTAAGACTACTAGCTGCATGGTGCAACACTGGCTGGGTTACGCACGGGGTCTGTTACGCAAATCGGTCGTGTCGATCCTGCGCGTCACCTGCATCCAGTCGTATTAAAGGTGTGCATCACCTCAGCTCGGTTACGCACGGTTCGGTTACGCACCATCCGTTCTTCATCGCGCGTGCAACACCGACTGGGTCGTGTCGATTTAGCGCGTACGCACCGTCCGTTCTGCTTGATGCAAAACCACCAGTTCCTGATGTATGCGTAACCTGAACCCGCTCATACCTGCACAAACTGGTTACGCACCTTGATGCTGCAACACCGACTGGGTGGTGCCAATTCGGCGCGTAACCTGCATCTGATAGTGTTGATCCTGCGTGTCACCTGCACTGTACCAGCTTCGGTTACGCACGATTCGGCTACGCGCCATCCGTTCTTCATGGCGTGGCGCGTAACATAGGAAATAGGCTTCAGTTGTACTCCGTATGCGTAACATACACCCACTAGGTTATGCACCATCAGTGCTCCTGCATGAATAGGGCAACTACGACTGGGTAACGCACAGACTCGGTTACGCACCATTCAGGCAACACCGACTCGCAGGTGCAGGCAGCACTGATAGTGCGTAACTGAGCAGGGGTAGGTTACTCGCAGGATTGACAGGACCGGATGCAGCAGGGATGGTTACGCCGAATCGGTGATCGGCTGGGTGCAGGTTACGCCAGTCTGGGTTATTTGCTATATTTATTTGTACTAGGATCATGCCCGTGCGTTGCTACGGACAACAGAAGATATATAGTGACGTCCATGTATAGCTTAAAAATGAACCATTGAAGAACACTGCATTAAGAGCTGTAAAGTTTGCAAAATATTGCGAATTCAAAGCAAAGATACATATATATTTGTAGATCAAAGCTGTTGACAATGGGAATATCCATTTCACTTGGCTCAGTTAATGTACAATTAGAGTACAATGAAAAAATTTAGCAAGTTAGAATATCAGCACAGACCAGCCAGCCAGATGCAAGTTTATCATGAATTCAAAGACAACAAATCACCGAGAGTAAGCTTTTCTTTTAATGTTTTTGGAATTCCATCAGGTTGACAAGATGGTAGCTCGTGCTTGGTCAATACTATAAAACTGAATATATTATCAGCAGCTAGAATTGCACTTTTTGCATGGAAGAGAGGTGGTGATGCCAGCCTTGGCACTGCTAACTATCTGTTGCTCCATCACCTCATGAATCACTGTAATAATCTTGAAAAATGTAATAATATTTTACATTGAGATAATAGTAGGGAAATGAGTTCTGCTTACAACTAACCATAATAATGCTTGACACTGAAACTATTTACCATCAATTGTTTGTTTTATTCTCCATTGCCAGACACTCGGAGTGCTCACCCTGATGCAGCATGCGGAACTATGTATTGAAGCACGACAGTAGTAAACAAGCATGGTCTAAAAAAAAGTAAATATCCATGATCATGAAAAAAATTGAACCAATCAAATGGGAGCATGATGGCACATCTATTAAATGGCCAAATTAGGTCTGAATATTTGCCACAGTAGACGTCTATTCATTTTTTGTCAAAGAATTAGAGAGCATTATATCTACAACCAGTTACACAATGGCAAAGGACCATCAGGAAGGAACCGCTACCAGCAAAAACATCATAATATATTCAAAAATAGAACATCATTATTATTCAAGATCTGGCAAGATTGTAGCATTTTGGTTTAACAGATAATTTAGAAACATTACCAAAATTTTACTAATTTTTAATCCAACCCATCAAACTATTAGAGACAAATATGTTTAGAAATAGAATTTGCAAGCAGTAAAATGTAGCATGATACAAAAATTCTATGCTCAGGTAGACAAATAACAATGTACTACTTTGCTATCATGTCACCCTAACACTATCCAAAAAACATTTTCCAGGATGTCATTTATAACTTAAAAAACTGCAATATTGCTAAGCAATGGACAGGAACATTGCAGCCTAGATATTGCAAAGACAAAATAAATATGCAAGTCTTTTGTGACACAAGATTTAGAAGATGGTGGTGGTGGACTAGCGGTTATCGTTCATAGCCGCCGTCGGCTATCGATACAGTAACAGTAGTAGAGTCACTAGAGTGAGATCGCAAGCAATTACTAATGCATAAGAAATATATGTTGCTTCAACCCTGAAATACATACGAGTACTTAATAAGACGGCGACCAACCAAGTAGAAACTAGTAGCTAGCAACATACGTATTGAGATCACCGGTAGTCCGGCACAACCCCCTCTACTTCATTTCATCGTAGTCTCCGACATGCGGCATGTGCACTCCTCCCTCAGTCCCTCGCTCTTATTATTCGGCATCACCTTCCATGATAGCGACGAGGAGGTTGGCCACACCCTGAGCATCGTCATGAACCATCTCGCGCCATTGATCCTGGTCGATGTTGTAACGACCCGGGTTTTCAAAACAGGAAAACCGGTCAACCTGTACTCGCGATAGTCCCTGGATCAGACGCTATCACGCACAGACATCATCACAGATAAATATCACGTCCATACAACGAAATAAAGCATCCAGAAGTATTACTTTTATTACAATTCCATAAAAGGAGTACATCAATACACGCCTCGTGGCGAAATAACAAGAAGAAGAGCCTACACAGCGGTAGCTAGCTTCCAGAAGATGTCTCCAGCTTCATCCTTCACTCCCACAGGCATTCTTGAGCGTAGCGTCGCGCCCTTCAATCGTACCATCCATCAGCGTTGTTGTCGAAGTCTGACTCGTACCCTGCAAGCTCAGGGGCTATCCCCAAGGATCGGGATAGGTCCACGTCACCAACCGTATGCAAGCTTTAAGTGGCCTACTTCTAAGGGTAAAGAGAGAAATAAGGTAGAGGCTGGGTTTCCTAAGCAGCAGCAGCAATATAAAAAGAATAACATCTCCATATTCCCACCATTTCCCATATCTCTCATCCGCAAATGGTTACACCTGGTCACCCAGATCACCGTCACCAGAACCTATCTCCGTCTAGGGTCGGTGCGAGAACTCCCACTCCTCGCACCTCAATGGTTGCACCCGGATCCGCGAGGCAGAGGGAGCAACTCTCCTCTCCTCGAATACAACCACGACTCACCATACACTGTCATCCTATAAGGGGGAGGTAAAAATCCCAAAACGTAAGAGTCGAAGTAAACAATGGGTATGTCCATAACCGAGGACGCGGCTATACGTATAGATCATAAACTCTGCAGAGCGTGTACACCTGTACCCAACTCGGGATGGAGCCCAGTCGGTAGCAAGTCGACTGAACCCACCCTACCAGATGAACACCTTGGAGTTACGATTCCACCCTGCATTCGGGTCTCGATGCGGTCCCTCACAAAGGACCACCCCAGAACTGTGAACATGCCCCCGTGTGGCCACACGGGGAGCGACTGCAAAGGGAAAGGGTCCTCACCCACTTCCCTCCCACTGATACCCTCTATCCTGCTAGCAGGTATGGAATCGCACTTGCCAGGGTCGACCCAGCCCTATCCCCACTCTCGGCGAGGTGGTGTGTACGAAAGTCCTGTGAACACAAAGCGACCCACTATTTCAATTCAAGTTTGAATTTAGAATTCAAATTTGAACCACACACAAATAAAATCCAAATAAAAGCCATAAACTAAAAAATTATCACACTAGCATTTATATTTCCTAAAATTTATTATTTAGCTCAAATTAAATCTAGGAATTTAGGGAAGGATCAAAGAAGACACCCTTAATATTTTTAACATGCACTCAAATTCAAACAAAAATTTTGAAATCCACATTTTCGAACAAATTAACATTCTGGAAAACTCCGGGATGTTACAGATGTCGCCGGCAGTGCTGATTCCCAGAAGTGTGACGCTGGGGTCAAAGCCATCAATCAGACGGCTCTTGTAGCAGGCCATGATGTATTCCGCCGTGACAACCGCGCTGGTGCGTCTGTCCTCCTTCGAACGGGCCGTCAGGTAGTCCGGCAATTTGTTTAGGACTTCGGCGAGACAGTCAAATGCATAGGCATAATGCTGCACTGTTTCCTCCAGCGGCTTGTTGATGGTGCCCAGATCTAGGTCACGACGCAGAGCGTTGATCTTGATGAAGGCGGGCCGCATGATGCTTACGGCCCATCACGCGTCACGGGCAACGCTTTCATTGATCGGAGCTGCCACAACCACGGGCACGGCTTCATCGCCAACCGGTGCGCGTTCCGGAGTGGGCTCGCCCACGGAGCTCATGGCGCACGGTGGCTCAACCACGGTCACGGCTTCATCGCCAACCGGTGCGCGTTGCGCAGAGGGCTCACCCACGGAGCTCATGGCGCGCAGTGGCTCAACCACGGGCACGTCTTCATCACCAACCCGTGCGCGTTTCAGAGAGGGCTCGCCGACGGAGCTCATGGCGCGCGGTGGCTACTAAGAGGGTGAATATTGATGCTAGTGCGTGAGGATCTGAGGCTTGGAGAAGGAAGGGCAACCAATATGATGGCGAAGGTGAAGTGAACCTTTCGCGATGTAGTAGTTATATATACGTAGGAGTCGAAAGCCAGGGGTTATCCGGGGTGGTGGGTTTAGCAGTTCGCCTCCCCGGCCCCACCACGTCTTGGAATACGCGCAGGCAAATGGAAGACGCTTCACACTTAAAACTGGGTCCGGCCGCTTCAGATTCAACGTGACATGTTCAGACCGGGGGGGTGGTGGTGTGTGGGGGGCCGTGGGGGCCCCTGAGGCCGGTACTCCCTGGATTCCCGTGAGTAATCAATCCCTCTGGAACCGAAATGCCACTTGTAGTCACCAAACCCGTCCAGATCTTCTTCCCCGCGCTTGTCATGATTCTTCTTCTTCTTCTTTTTCATCTTGACATGACTCTGCCTTCCCGCATCCCTGGAAGCCACCCAAACACTTGGTTTGACACAGGATACTCCACTTTGCTAATCTATTAAGCATATTTCTTCTTGTGTTCATCGCACTGCCAAAAGAACCTTGATCTAAAATAATCCAACTTTTTTAGCACTCTTCTTTAGGAATTCTAGAAAAAGACATCATATACATTGGCAGGCTAGAAAGAACTGAGTTTATTAAAACTAGTCTTCCTCCTACAGACAGGACGGGCCTGCAGGCGCCTCCGCTCCCCTCCCGTCGTGTCGTCCACAACCACAGGGGTGCCCGCCCCGACCTGTTGGGTTACGCACAATCCACGACGCACACGCGTTGCTTCAGCCGAGGTTACGTGGCTTGCTGCCATTTTGTCGGTTGGTTCACGGATCATTTTAAATTCCTCTCTCTCTCTCTCTCTCTCAGACACACACACACACATTCTATACATTGGCAGGCTAGAAAGAACTGAGTTTATTAAAACTAGTCTCCCTCCTACAGAAAGTAGTTTGCTCTTCCAACTACTTCATTTTTTGTTGAAACCTTTCTTCCACATTCCTCCAATCTTTATTCGAAATCTTGCGGTAGTGCATCTGAATGCCCAAGTATTACACCGAGAACATGCGTTAACTGATGGTGTGTAACCGAGAACGTGAGCACCATGCATGCACGGATGGTGTGTAACCGAGCGGGTGCAGGTAACGCGTCACCTCAGCTCGGTTACGCACGGTTCGGCTACTCACCATCTGTTCTGCACGGCGCGTGCAACACCGACTGGGTCGTGTCGAATCAGCGCGTACCCTGAGAAGGTTACACACAGTCACGAAATTTGTGAAAAATTACCATATAGCAATTGTAAATCGAAGATTAGGAGGACTAAACATGATTTAATTGTAAAACTAATTACACGGATGGATGGAAAATAGCGAGACAAAACTATTAGGACTATCCGAGCTCTTGTAATCTTGTATATGTGATGAGTTAGCTAAAAGAAGAAGAATTTTATCAAAACTCAGATCCAACAGACTTTGTATTTTACTCAGCTAGCTATCCTATTTTCTATTTAGTGGAGCTGTTGGATTTCATCATCTTTCATTTTACATAATACAGTTAAATTAGGATTTTAGCTACTCATATAAACAAGAGCTCTTGGAGATGATTGCTTAGTGTAGCAAGACAGGGCAGGCTTCGCTTCGAGTTCGAGGAGAAGCAAACTGCGGCGAGGGCAGGCCGCTATGGGCCCGCGGGTGCCGCGTGCCCGTGAAGCACCATCATTATTACGATGGACGACGGGACGGGGTGCCACGCGCTGCTTCAGCCTGGGTTACGCGGCTTGCTGCTAAGACTGGGTTACACACGATCCCTGTGTCGTGTCTTGTCGTGTCGTGTCGTGTGTACAGCCTTGACGGGACAGGATGGGACTGCAGGCGCCTCTGCTCCCCTCCCATCGTGTCGTCCACTACCACGGGGGCGCCCGCCCCAACCAGCTGGGTTACGCACAATCCACACGCGCTGCTTCAGCTGAGGTTACGCGGCTTGCTGCCATTTGTACGTTGGGATAAGTCTGCACGGTTGGTTCACGGATCATTTTAAATTCCACTCTCTCTCTCTCATAGACACACACACACACATTATATACATTGGCAAGCTAGAAAGAACTGAGTTTATTAAAACTAGTCTCCCTCCTACAGAAAGTAGTTTGCTCTTCCAACTACTTCATTTTTTTAAACCTTTCTTCCACATTCCTCCAATCTTTATTCGAAATCTTGCGGTA